>JBBGZY010000015.1:0-1222500 GCA_037952925.1 Lithobates clamitans | reverse complement strand
AATAGTGCCCATCAGTTCCACCTCTCCATGCCACCTATCCGTGCCCATCAGTGGCTCCTGATCAGTGCAACCTATCTGTGCCCATCAGTGCAGCTTCATCAGCACCGATCCGTAAAGGAGAAAAATTACCTGTTTGCAAAATGTTATAACAAAATCTGAAAAACGTGTTTTTTTTTTTCATCAAAATTTTCGGTCTTTGTTTAGCAAAAAATTAAAAAAAACAGTGGTGATTAAATACCATCAAAAGAAAGCTTTATTTGTGTGAAAAAAAATGATAAAAAAGGTCATATGGGTACAGTGTTGCATGACCGAGCAATTGTCAAAGTGAGAGCGCCGAAAGCTGAAAATTGGTCTGGGCAGGAAGGGGGTGTAAGTGCCCTGTAAGCAAGTGGTTAAACTGAAAAAAAAATACTTTAGTATCACTTTAAAGTGGATGTAAACCCCAAATTTTTTTTATTTTTTTATATCATACTGTAGAGTATAAGATTTCCTATCATTTGAGCCCAGTCTTGCCACACGGAGTTAATCCATCTCTGAGCAATCCTCTTATTGTTCAGTGAGATAAATCTTGACAAACTGAGAAAAACTTTGTCAAATCCTCCCCCTTGCTGTGAGTGACAGGTGATTTACATATCTTGTGCTTCAGCCTAAGACATGCAGTATTTTTTAATTCCCTCCCCCACTCCTTTCTTCAGCAGCTCTGCAAGGATTGGCTGTTCCACACCTCAGCATAATTTGGCATGCTGAAGTCATGCGGGTACTTTCCTGTCTTTTCACTGGATGTTAGAGATCATAGCAGAAGTTCAGTGTTAGAAATACACAGGAAAAAAATGCATATTGACAAGGGGTGTAGAGGTGGGCGGGGAGTCTGACATCACGACTCCACCCACCGAGCTCCAGACAACAGACCCACCCACAGAATATGCAGTTTTTCGGCTCTAATAACAGACAGAGGGGAGATATTTGACAGGTAAAGATACATGCAGGAGACATGTATATCCTTATAGATAATCCCTATAGCAGTAGTTTAGAAAGGATGACATTGGGTTTACATTCACTTTAAGGCAGCTCCACTTGTGCTAATGAAAGCAAAAAAAAAAAAAAAAGTCTGAAACCAACATTTGAAAATAATGCGTTAAAACTTGTATTCGATTTAAGTACAGTATCTGGGTTTATCTCTACTTTAACCCTTATGATAGCGTCAGTCTCCCTTAGCTCTGCATGCATATTTGTATTTTTCTGCAAATTTACAATCAAAAAGTAAATATTACACACCATCTGCAGAAATTTGAATATATATATATATATACACACACACATACATATTATATATATATATATATATATATATATATATATATATATATATATATATATATATATATATATATATATATATATACATATACATACACACACACACACACACACACACATATACATATATATATACACAGTACAAGCAAAGCTAAGTGTTAACCTGCAATAGCGATCCTGTAAAATGCATGCATGATGGTTACTGAAGTGTGAGGTAGTTCTTTAGAGGAGATGTGAGTAAGGCTGTGAAGAATGTTTTAGTAAAGTGTTTGTGTAGATCCTTCTAGAATACTGGCATCCCTGCAGAAGAAGATGTAGAGTGAACCCTCCAGTGAAGAGTGTATAGAAGAGAGTTGTGGAGAAGTTTTCCCAACTGCACAGAACAGGTTCCTGTGTCTTCCCTCCTGAATGATCCCATGGACCACTCGCATCTTTTCCCAGACTCTGCTTTAAAATAAGCCTTCCCTCCCTCCCTTTTGGCATCAAACACATGTCCCAATTTGCATTTCTTTAGAGGGTCTCTCCATCACCATTAGCTGCAGGCTGTGAGAGACTGTTCCTCTTTTCCCCTCCTTCTCTCTCCAGGTGCAGCACTTCTCTCCGTCCTCCTGAAGACTGGGGGAACCCCGGGCATTGCTTACCTGGTGTAGAAGGTCCAGCTTCCATCCCATCCACCCGGCCTGCTATAAGCCCTGGTGTACAAGCTAGCCTAGCCCTTTGGCTGCTCTACTGCAGTTGCTGTCTGTGTTCCTAAGCCTCCAACATGCCCACGCATGCGTACCGAGGCTCGAGACGTGTAGCCAATCGCGAGGAGTCATGCTATTTTTTTTTCCTCTCGCAACTAACTTTATTGAAACATCTAGATACGCGCACAGTAAAATAGTATAGGGTCGCGGCACTGTTTAACTAATTTGTTGCTGCGGATGGCAGCGTATTGCTTGGGCATGATTCCATTATTCTACCGTTAGGAACATCTTCCCATCGCATGCCGAAGCAGTTACTAGGTCTATCTTGCCAACCACTGAACCTGATAGATGCCAATTCTTTCCGGGTTCTACTATGTGTGTTCCATGGGGGAGCTTTCCCTTCATTATTTGGCAAGGGAAGTAAAGGGAGGTCCCTAACCATGAACTATAACTGCTGGATGTCCAGCACTGTCTGATTAACAATGGGCACCCTAAAGGGAAACCCATACTATATATTGTATTTTTTGCTAGAAAATTACTTAGAACCCTCAAGCATTATATACTTTGCTTAAAAAAAAAAAAAAAAAAAGACTCTAGAGAATAAAACGGCAATCATGGCATTTTTTTTTTTATGTCACACTGTATTTGCACTGCTTTCAAATGCATTTTCTGGGGGGGAAAGAGAAATACACTTTCATGAATAAAAAAAAAAAGCCAATTTAGCCTAATTATTTTGTCTAATGTTTAAGATGATATTATGACGAGTAAATGGATACCCAACATGTCACGCTTTTAAAATTGTGCACACTCGTGGAACGGCGACAAACTACGGTACTTAAAAATCTCCATAGGCGACACTTTAAATTTTTTTTTTATTTTACAGGTTACTAGTTTAGAGATAGGGCACTTTCACACTGGGGCAGGGGTTGGCGCCTCAAAGATGCTGCTTGCAGGACTTATTTTTTCCCGTCCTGCAAGTGCACCGCTCCAGTGTGAAAGCAATCGGGCTTTCACACTGGTATGGCAGGGGAGGAGTTTTTCAGGTGCTATTTTCAGCCCTTTAGCACCTGAAAAATGCCTCAGTGTGAAAGTAGCCTTACAGAGGAGGTCTTGTGCTAAAATTATTGCTCTCACTCTAATGGAGCACAGCAATACCTCACATGGTGGTTTGAACACGGTTTACATTTGCGGGTGCAACTTACATATAGCGCACAGAGGGATGGGGTGCTTTAAATTAGTTTTTTTCCTTTTTTTATTTTCACACTGTCCCTTTAATTTATTTATTTTTGGATCACTTTTGCTGCCACAAGTTATGTAAACATCCCTTGTGACAGTAAGGGTCGGTTCACACTAGGACGACTTGTCAGACGACCTAGCCGCCTGACAAGTAGCGTCCCGTTCTGTACAATGGAACCGTTCTAATCGGAGAGACGCAAGTCGCTCCGACTTAGAAAAAGGTTCCTGTACTACTTTGGGGGCGACTTGAGGCGACTTGCATAGACTTCTATATAGAAGTCGTTTTGCAAGTCGCCGCCCCTGTCGTGTGCAGGTCGCCTGAGGCAGTCGCGCTGCTTCAGTGTGAACCGGGGCTAATAGGCACTCTTTATGGAGGAATCAGGAGGGTCTATAAGGCCCCAAATCCCTCATTTGCACTTAAAAGTCCAGTTTGGCCGTTTTGAATACTGTCGTCAAACTTTCTATTTTTTTTTTTTTGGCACCTTTAAGGCTCCAGTAAACAGGAAGTGATGGCATGACATCGCTTCCTGGGTTACTAGATCCGAGACCCCATCAAAGCAGATTCTGACTTCGTTCGGGTCTCCGACCAGCCAGCGGATGTTTGGCTGGCCGCTCGGGCCTCCCCGTGGGACGGGAGAGCCCAGACGAGCATCCCCTCCCGCTGCTTGTAATAACAGACGAAAGCGCGTGTAAAAATATAAAATTTGATATATATGTATATTTAAAAAAAAAAAAAAAAAAAGACAGTACTGGGGTGATGCCTGTAGCATCACCCCCATACAACCCCTTCAAGCCAAAGGTCACATATTTGCATTACGTCAGCATGAAGGGGTTAAATATGACCAAAATCTGGGTATACAGTCAAGGAGAATTTGTAGCTAGAATCAACTGTACCGCTAAATTAAGGGTAACGCCACTTTCATAGGGAGAAAAAAAAATGCCAAATAAAAAAATCTAGCATATACAATTGCAACACAAAACTTATTGTTAATTGAATGTCATTAAAAATGTTCTTACCCTTACAGGACAAATTCTGTAAATATGGAGAGCAGCCTTTGCCAGCTGACTTTGACTCCACTCTATTCAAGCCTTAAGGCCAGCCCCTATAAGAAAATCGGGCAAACATTTTTGTATAGTGTGTACACAACTTTCGACAGCCGATTCCGAATTTTCATTCATCGGTTCCAATTTGCTGTGAAACATCGAGAAAAATTTCCTTATAGTGTGTACCCCACTTTAAGCACTTCCGGACCGCCCACCCTCATTGTAAGTCGGTACTTTGACATTGAATAGCTTTCTTATGGCAGTACATAGCTGCCATAACTCCATATTTTTTTAAAAATGGCGGGCTGTCCGCTTTCAGATAAAAGTGGTCTCTTCGCCGTAAGATCGCTTTTGCCAACAGCGGGAGAGGTGCCCACCCCCCTCCCGCCACATCCCGGTCAGCGGAGCAGATCCGGTCCTTTCCCCTCAGAGCCATGAAGTCGAGGGAGGGAACGGATGGCCCCCACACCATTGGATGATGGAAGCGATGTCAAACGTCATTTCCGGCCAATGGTCCAAAAAGGGGAAATTTTTTTTATTGCATTTAAGTGTAAATATGAGATCTGAGGTCTTTTTAGACCTCCTCTAACTCAAAACTGGTAGCCTGTAAAAAAAAAAATTTAAATTGCGTTTGTAAGACCGCTGCGCAAATACAGTGTGACAAAGTATTGGAACGACTGCCATTTTATTCTTTAGGTTGTCTGAAAAAATATATAATGCTCGGGGGGGTTCTAAGTAATTTTCTAGCAAAAAAAAAACAAAAAACTGATTTTAACTTGTAAACGCCAAGTGTAAAACAAAAAAAAAAAAAGCACGGTCCTTAAGTGGTTAAAGTGGTTGTAGACTTGTGTACTTGTCTCAATCTAGAGCAAGTGTCATTTCTGTCTGCTGCTTCATTTCCCTGCTATCAACATGAATCACTTCTGATAAGTTTTGCTGGCACCAACCTCAAGCCGATCGACAGCCTCAGCTCTGTTCCCGCGTGAAAAAAAAAAAAGGGGGGGGGGGGGGAAGAGTGTATCTTCCCTCCAATCAGGTCACGGTGTACAGCTTACCGAGTGTGACTTCAGCTCTCCCACCCCCTTTTTTCTAAAAGCTCAGGCAAGCTGTATAAATTCTGGACTTTGAACAGAGGTAGAGAAGACTGCAGATAAAAACTCCTACATCAGTTTTACCTGTTTATCTAATCTGTGTAGCACCTGAGGCCAGTCACTTCACTAGCTATATGTAAGAGTTTACAACCACCCAAAAAGGTCCCCTCCTTTTCCAACGAGTACCCAGACCTCCAGCTGCCCTTTTCCATAACCCTCCTCAAAACCCTCCCCAACCTCACCAATTTCCTTCAACCCATCCTCCTTTGTAACAACCTCACTTTTTTTTTTTTCCTGCTTCTGCTACTCCAATCTTTTACAAGCTGCCTATGACACCAGAACGTCACCAGTCTTTTTCATTTGTGAACCTAAATTACCATGTTGTAGACAAGAGGAAGGCTCAAATATACGCCAGACTTACTGTGTGAGCCTCCAACTCCTTACACCTGTTTTCGTATGCCTCTTTATAGGTCTATGGCTTTTGTGCCAGCTGTTAAACTTGTAAACTAATAAAATCATTCACACACAAATCAGTCAATTACCTCTCCTTTGCAATCTGCAGCACTGTAATTTTCTGTAAGGTGCAATATGGATACCTGGAGGTGTCTCATACCAAGATGGTGTACAGCAGTGGTTTTCAACCATGTCCCCAAGTACCCCAAAAGAGGCCATGTTTTGGGAATTTCTCTTAGAAAAAATAGCTGTCCAAAATACCAAGCCATTGACTTAAAGCACCTGTGCAAGATAAAGAAAAACTCTGCAAACATGGCCTGTTGGGGGTACTATCAGTGCCCACAGTGCCACCTATCAATGCCCACCTGTAGTGCCCATCACTGCCACCCATCAGTGCCCATCACTGCTGCCTCATCAGCGTACATCAATGGAGAAAAATGACCCGTTTTAAACATTTTTTATAACAAAATATATATTAAAAAAAAAAAAAGTCAGTTTACATTTTTTTTAACAAAAAGTAAAAAAATGCAGAGGTGATCAAATACCACCAAAAGAAAGTTCTATTTGTGGTGAAAAAATGATAAAAATTTAATTTGGGTACAGTGTTGTATGACTGCGCAATTGTCATTCAAAATGGGTCAGCGCTGAAAGCAGAAAATTGGTCTGGATAGGAGCGGGGTTTAAGTGCCCAGTAAGCAAGTGGTTAAAGGCTCATTAACACGATCGTACCAAAAAATACGGCTTTCGAAGTAATCGTGCAATAATCTGATCATTGGTACACAGATTTCAAAAGCAGATTCCAACACTTAAGGCAAAACTATCTAAAAGGACAAAAACACAAAATGGTTTCTTGTACGCTACCAAATCATGAAATTTTCATTTAATCAGTACAGTTGTCGTTCAAAAACACACTAAATATTACATCACTTCCAAATTCTTCTGTTGTATGAGAATTTTTTATAACTTTAGTAATTTCTTCAATTTTCAATGAGACTAGCATGCAAAAAAATAAAATAAAATAAAAAAGACTATCATTTGTCTGATAATCTCATCATGTGTATCAGGCATAAGTTATGGTTTCATGGCATAGGTAAATGGCCTGCCCTAAGTCATTATTTAATATTGGTTAAACTGCAGTTTTTTTTTTTCTCCAGGCACCCCTTACCTGCATTGGCAGTTTTGCGGTAAAAGGTGAATTAACCCTTTAACAAAAAAAAAAAAATCATGACATTCAACACCCAGAGCCAGTTATTTTGCAACACTCCTGTGCTCTATACATAGTCACGAAAATGCAAGGGCCAGACTGAATATGGTAACATTCCATTATATTTGTGTTCAGTGGAGAACTGCCTCTTTACATTGGTGATTAGTGGTGTGGTGGGCCTCTTACACTGGGTGAGACATAGCAGTGACACATTAGGTGTCAGTGGGAAATTATGTTGGCAGTCATTGTATGTGTGAGATTGGTCATTTTTCACTGCTTAAAGATCCCTGGTTG
Source organism: Lithobates clamitans (assembly GCA_037952925.1). Lineage (NCBI taxonomy): Eukaryota > Metazoa > Chordata > Amphibia > Anura > Ranidae > Lithobates > Lithobates clamitans. The sequence continues at coordinate 1,215,175 of JBBGZY010000015.1, read as the reverse complement.
AGAAAGCCCGACATACAGGCTGAATCTATGGAGTGGGAAAACAACAAAGCTTGACAATAATTCTAACCCTTTTCCACAATCCAACTAAAAACTGTCTAAGCCTACCCAAACAAACCATTCTGAAATCTGTCTAAAATACAACCATTAAGTAGAACTCCAAAAAGGTTGTTTTGACACAGTGAAAAAAGGTTGGCATCATAGGAGATGTCTTATGGTAAATACAGCTCCAGACTTATGCCCTGTACATACGGTCGGACATTGATCGGACATTCCGACAACAAAATCCGTGGATTTTTTTCCCAACGTTTGTTGGCTCAAACTTGTCTTGCATACACACGGTCAGACAAAGTTGTCGGAAAATCCGATCGTTCTGAACGTGGGGACATAAAACACGTACGTCGGGACTATAAACGGGTCAGCAGCCAATAGCTTTCGTCTCTTAATTTATTCTGAGCATGCGTGGCACTTTGTGCGTCGGATTTGTGTACACACGATCGGAATTTCCGACAACGGATTTTGTTGTCGGAAAATTTTATAGCAAGCTCTCAAAGTTTGTGTGTCGGAAATTCCTATGGAAAATATGTGATGGAGCCTACACGGTCGGAATTTCCAACAAGGTCCCATCACACATTTTCCATCGGAAAATCCTATCGCGTGTACAGGGCATTATAGTCACAGTGAAACGGTGACCAGCCATCAGGTAGACATAGCCCAATAGCCATCCAGATTAACAAAAACCCAACCATTATAGTGCAGCTACTGATTTCCACTAAATACCACACTGCTGAGCATTTGTCACAGACTGTGGTAAAAACCACACAGCTGAGCTGCAGTTTTGCCAGCTACCAGATGGGGCTGTTCACACATCATGGCTAATTTAACATGTCATGTTGACAGTCATTAGCAGCAATCAAATGCACCCATTCAAGTCAATGAAGCACATAGCAACCCAAACATGTGGCTCATGGTTACAGTGCATCAATCCCATTGAAAATTGCCAAGTGGCAAAAAAAATTAAAAAGAAAAAAAGAAAAAAATATGTTAGATCACCTCCTCAATGCCTGACAGTGGCTGCTTAGCCAAACTCTGAAAAGAGATCCACTGCAGAGAAAACAAGTGTGAACCTTAGCCTTACTCTACACCAGGGAATTTGTTAAAAAATGCAGATTATAGAACAGAGTCTGTGGTCTCTGAGTTTTAACTAAAACCCAACCTTTTACAGTAAAACGGACGGCAAAAAGAGGAAATCCCTTCAAATTGAGGTAGGTCTCTGCAAGGCACCAGAACTAGTCTCTCCCTCTATTACTGTTTTGGTGACCATGCTAAGTTTGGATCCTCTTTGGGCAAAACAGTCGTTAGGAAAGTGAGAGGGTCAATTGGCATAATGGGGAGACACAGACATAAATAAATCTGACTGGTGTTTTAATCCCTCTTCACTAGCTAACTTTAGTTTCACTTTAACCACTTGCCGACCGCCTAACGCAGATATACTGCGGCAGAATGGCACGGGCAGGCAAAATCACATGCCTGGTACGTGATTGCTTGCCGCGGGCGGGGGGAGGTGGCCCCCCCCCTTGCGATCGATCCCAGCCAATGATCCCCGCCCCCCCCCGTCACACTGACACCAAGCAGTTTTTTTTGTTTTGTTTTTTTCTGATTACTGCATTGATGTCACTTTGTGACAGTTAGTGTGGTAGGGCAGTTAGTGTTAGCCCCCTTTAGGTCTAGGATACCCCCCCAATAAAGTTTTAACCCCTTGATCACCCCCCGTCGCCAGTGTCACTAAGCGATCATTTTTCTGATCGCTGTATTCGTGTCACTGGTGAAAAAAATTAGAGAGGTAAATATTTAGGTTTTCCGTCAGCAGTTTATAGCGTCAGGGACCCCCATATACTACCTAATAAATGTTTTAACCCCTTGATTGCCCCCTAGTTAACCCTTTCACCAGTGATCACCGTATAACTGTTACGGGTGACGCTGGTTAGTTTGTTTTTTTATAGTGTCAGGGCACCCGCCGTTTATTACCGAATAAAGGTTTAGCCCCCTGATCACCCGTCGGTGATATGCGTCGCCCCAGGCAACGTCAGATTAGTGCCAGTACCGCTAACACCCACCCACGCAGCATACGCCACCCTTAGTGGTATAGAATATGAGCGGATCAATATCTGATCCGATCTATACTAGCGTCCCCAGCAGTTTAGGGTTCCCACAAACGCAGTGTTAGCGGGATCAGCCCAGATACCTGCTAGCACCTGCGTTTTGCCCCTCCGCCCGGCCCAGCCCAGCCCACCCAAGTGCAGTATCGATCGATCACTGTCCCTTACAAAACACTAAACGCATAACTGCAGCGTTTGCAGAGTCAGGCCTGATCCCTGCGATCGCTAACAGTTTTTTTGGTAGCGTTTTGGTGAACTGGCAAGCGCCAGTGGCCTAGTACTGCCCCGGTCTTAGTCAAACCAGCACTGCATTAACACTTGGTGACGTGGCGAGTCCCATAAGTGCAGTTCAAGCTGGTGAGGTGGCAAGCACAAGTAGTGTCCCGCTGCCACCAATAAGAAGACAAACACAGGCCCGTCGTGCCCATAGTGCCCTTCCTGCTGCATTCGCCAATCCTAATAATTGGGAACCCACCACTTCTGCAGCGCCCGCACTTCCCCCATTCACATCCCCAACCAAATGCAGTTGGCTGCATGAGAGGCATTTTCTTTATGTCCTCCCGAGTACCCCTACCCAACGAACCCCCCCCAAAAAAGATGTCGTGTCTGCAGCAAGCGCTGATATAGGCGTGACACCCGCTATTATTGTCCCTCCTGTCCTGACAATCCTGGTCTTTGCATAGGTGAAAGTTTTGAACGCTACCATTCACTAGTTGAGTATTAGCGTAGGGTACAGCATTGCACAGACTAGGACACACTTTCACAGGGTCTCCCAAGATGCCATCGCATTTTGAGAGACCCGAACCTGGAACCGGTTACAGTTATAAAAGTTAGTTAAAAAAAAAAAAAAAAAAAAAAAAAAAAAGTGTAAAAAAAACAAACAAAAAACAAAAAAACAAAAAATATATTCAAAAAAAAAAAAAATAGTTGTTTTATTGTTCTCTCTATTGTTCTGCTCTTTTTTACTGTATTCTATTCTGCAATGTTTTGTTATTATGTTTTATCATGTTTGCTTTTCAGGTATGCAATTTTTTATACTTAACTGTGCTTTATTGTTAACCATTTTTTGTCTTCAGGTACGCCATTCACGACTAAGTGGTTATACCAGAATGATGCCTGCAGGTTTAGGTATCATCTTGGTATCATTCTTTTCAGCCAGCGGTCGGCTTTCATGTAAAAGCAATTCTAGCGGCTAATTAGCCTCTAGACTGCTTTTACAAGCAGTGGGAGGGAATGCCCCCCCCCCCCACAGTCTTCCGTGTTTTTATCTGGCTCTCCAGTCTCAACAGGGAACCTGAGAATGCAGCCGGTGATTCAGCCAGCTGACCATAGAGCTGATCAGAGACCAGAGTGGCTCCAAACATCTCTATGGTCTAAGAAACCGGAAGCTACGAGCATTTTATAACTTAGATTTCGCAGGATTTAAACATCGCCATTGGGAAATTGGGAAAGCATTTTATCACACCGATCTTGGTGTGGTCAGATGCTTTGAGGGCAGAGGAGAGACCCCAATTTTTTCAAAAAAAAAAAAAAAAAAAGCGTACCTGTCACTACCTATTGCTATCATAGGGGATATTTACATTCCCTGAGATAACAATAAAAATGATTAAAAATGATTTAAAAAAAAAATAAAAATGAAAGGAACAGGGAACAGTTTAAAAATAAGATAAAAAAAAAAAAAAAAAAAAAAAAAAAAAGCACCCCTGTCCCCCCCCCCCTGCTCTCACGCTAAGGCGAAGGCAAGCGTCGGTCTGGCGTCAAATGTAAACAGCAATCGTACCATGCATGTGAGGTATCACCGCGACGGTCAGATCGAGGGCAGTAATTTTAGCAGTAGACCTCCTCTGTAAATCTAAAGTGGTAACCTGTAAAGGCTTTTAAAGGCTTTCAAAAATGTATTTATTTTGTTGCCACTGCACGTTTGTGCGCAATTTTAAAGCATGTCATGTTTGGTATCCACGTACTCGGCCTAAGATCATCTTTTTTATTTCATCAAACATTTGGGCAATATAGTGTGTTTTAGTACATTAAATTTAAAAAAAGTGTGTTTTTTTACCCAAAAAATGCGTTTGAAAAATCGCTGCGCAAATACTGTGTGAAAAAAAAAATGAAACACCCACCATTTTAATCTGTAGGGCATTTGCTTTAAAAAAATATATAATGTTTGGGGGTTCAAAGTAATTTTCTTGCAAAAAAAAAAAATGTTTTCATGTAAACAAAGTGTCAGAAAGGGCTTTGTCTTCAAGTGGTTAGAAGAGTGGGTGATGTGTGACATAAGCTTCTAAATGTTGTGCATAAAATGCCAGGACAGTTCAAAACCCCCCAAATGACCCCATTTTAGAAAGTAGACACCCCAAGCTATTTGCTGAGAGGCATGTCGAGTCCATGGAATATTTTATATTGTGACACAAGTTGCAGGAAAGACAAATGTTTTTTTTTTTTTTTTTGCACAAAGTTGTCACTAAATAATATATTGCTCAAACATGCCATGGGAATATGTGAAGTTACACCCCAAAATACATTCGGTTGCTTCTCCTGAGTACGGGGATACCACATGTGTGAGACTTTTTGTGAGCCTAGCCTCGTACGGGACCCCGAAAACCAAGCACCGCCTTCAGGCTTTCTAAGGGCGTAAATATTTGATTTCACTCTTCACTGCCTATCACAGTTTCGGAGGCCATGGAATGCCCAGGTGGCAAAAAAAGGTATAGTGAGTATTTAGCAGTCACAGTTTTGAAAATTGAAAAAAAAAAAAAAAGTTTCTTGTTTTTCTTTATTTTCAAAAACAAATGAGCTGCAAAATACTCACCATGCCTCTAAGCAAATAGCTTGGGGTGTCTACTTTCCAAAATGGGGTCATTGGGGGGGGGGGGGGTTGTGCCATCTAGGCATTTTATGGCCTTCAAAACTGATAGGTAGTGAGGAGTAAAATCAAAAATTCACGCCCTTGGAAATCCTGAAGGCGGTGATTGGTTTTTGGGGCCCCGTACGCGGCTAGGCTCCCAAAAAGTCCAACACATGTGGTATCCCCGTACTCAGGAGAAGCAGCTGAATATATTTTGGGGTGCAATTCCACATATGCCCAAGGCCTGTGTGAGCAATATATCATTTAGTGACAACTTTTTGTAATTTTTTTTTTTGTCATTCAATCACTTGGGACAAAAAAGATTAATATTCAATGGGCTCAACATGCCTCAGCAACTTCCTTGGGGTGTCTATTTTCCAAAATGGGGTCATTTGGGGGGGTTTGTACCGCCCTGCCATTTTAGCACCTCAAGAAATTACATAGGCAGTCAAACTAAAAGCTGTGTAAATTCCAGAAAATGTACCCTAGTTTGTAGACGCTATAACTTTTGCGCAAACCAATAAATATACGCTTGACATTTTTTTTACCAAAGACATGTGGCCGAATACATTTTGGCCTAAATGTATGACTAAAATTGAGTTTATTGGATTTTATAACAAAAAGGGAAAATATTTTTTTCAAAATTTTCGGTCTTTCCGTTTATACCGCAAAAAATAAAAACCGCAGAGGTGATCAAATACCATCAAAAGAAAGCTCTATTTGTGGGAAGAAAATGACACAAATTGTTTGGGTACAGCATTGCATGACCGCGGAATTACCAGTTAAAGCGACGCAGTGCCAAATTGTAAAAAGTGCTCTGGTCGGGAAGGGGGTAAATCCTTCGGGGCTGAAGTGGTTAACCAACTTTTACATTGTAGTGTCCCTCGGCATGGCCAAAGCCTTTGATTCCATAGACTGTACTTATATGCTAGCGGTGCTGTGCCATGTGGGGTTTAGGGAAGTTTTCATAACCTGGATCTCAATACTATATAGTAAACCCCAGGCGGCAATAAAGCTGGGCGCCGCATTTCCCCTGTTTCCAGTGGGTAGAGGCACACGCCAGGGATGCCCGCTCTCGCCATCCCCATTTGCTCTAGCGATAGAACCTCTGGCTATAGCTCTGAGTAAGTCACCTGATGTGAGAGCACTAGAGGTGGGAGGTATACGGGAAGACATTGCACTCTATGCAGATGACATGCTCCTCTTTTTACAAGATGCTGGGTCGTCACTAGAGGCAGTGTTCGAGATATTGGATAAATTTGCCACGTTTTCAGGACTACGAGTGAACTGGGAGAAGTCCAATGTGATGGCTATTGACACAGGTGCACAGGCTCTGGCAACCAAAGGGGTTCCCATTTCCTGGGTGTCAGAGTTCAAGTACCTGGGCATACATATATCGCCCAGAATGGGTAATTTACTCCCCTTACTAGCTAATGTCAAATTACAGCTGGATGCATGGAGACATCTGCCACTGTCCCCGATTGGCAGGGTTAACCTAATAAAAATGAAGATTTTGCCAGTCTTCTTATATTTCTTATGGAACACACCAATCTGGATCCCCTGTTATTTTTTTAAAAGGGTGAATCGCTTATTTACCCCCTTCCTATGGTCCACTGCACATCCTAGAATCAGCCTCCATCCCCTGCAGGAACCCTTGGGTCAGGGTGGACTAGCACTACCTGACCTGTTTAAATACTTTAGATGGAGATTGCTAGACGCTGGCTGACAAGAGACTATGGGGATTCAGCAAGTGCTAGAGGTAGCCCTCATGGGATCGTATGAAAGTGTTTTACCTAGTAAACAGGGGACCCCAGGCCTCTCAGTCTTTGACTGGCTCGATGCGTGTCACTTTACGCGCAAGGGACAGGGCACAGACGATGAAATCGGCAGACGGGGGTTGGTCACAGGACACCCCCCCTTTGGTTCATCTCTAGATTACCCCACTTTGGTGCAATCCTTGACCCAAAAATATGGGCCAGGGTTGGCATTAAACAACTGAAACACATAGTGGGGGGGGGAGTTACTTACGTTTGATCAACTCCAAGATAAATACAATCTTCCCAACTGGTATTTATTCCAATATATTCAGTTAGGACAAGCATTTCTGACTCTGTTGAGTTCAGACACGCTGGAGCTGGGTGCATCCCCATTAGAGAACATGCTGGGTAAAGAAGACTTACAAAACCGTTCAGTAGTTTACAAAGAATTAATTTGTGGAAAGGCCAAAAATGCTCAACAAATGCAAGGATACATGGGGTGCACTGGTCACAGATTTGGGGGGGGAGATTGGGATGATATGTGGGACCACCCGTTCCAGACTCTGGTGTCGGCCAGAGATAGGCTCATTCAATTTAAAATGCTACATAGGTTTTATTATACCCCAGCGAAGATAGCTGGTATCTATGGTACCGGTGCAGCAAACTGCTGGCGCTGCACGTCTAACCATGCTGACTTTGATCACATATTCTGGCAGTGCCAGCCGATACAGGAGTTCTGGACAGGGGTATCACGCACTATACAGAAATTACTTTGCCGATTCCTGTAATGGTCTCAGTTTGTCTGCTGGGCCTGGTGGAGTTGGCGCCACGAAGGGCGCAAAGAACCAGGATTTCTCTCCCTTTTTTACGCACTTAAAGCTATTTTATTGTGTTGGAAAAAACCTGATCCACCCACAGTGTCCTACTGGAAAGACATAATCAAAGCGCTACCTTTCTACAAAGCAACATACTTAAGTAGGGGTTGTCCAAAACAATTTGAGAAGTATGGCAATGCTGGCTTGACGCCAAGGACACTTTGATTTGAACTGCTGCGGCGGGGGAGCGCTTTAAACAAAGGCACTCTCCGTACTTGGGGAAAAATTACCATGTAATGCTGACGGAATAATTATCTGACTGTGTGATGACTGGGTGCACTACTGACACCTTGGGTACAAAAATGCCTTTTTGAAAAGTTGTGAGAATAGAAAAAGATTCTGTAATTGTTGAAATGCTGCACAAGGGACAGGGAGGGGAGGGGGTGGAAGAGGGAGGTGGAGGGGGGAATTTTGGTACATGTTGTACTGTATGTGTTGTAAAAATGTTAAACAAAAATTTCCAAAAAAAAACAAAAAAAACACAACAACTTTTACATTTTAGAAATGCATGCAGAAGAGTGGTTCGTCATGTTTTATTGTGTGCCCACACTAAGGGCACTTTCCATAACTTTGGTTGTGGGCATTGGGATAGGAAGGAAGGGGACCATCTTCAGGCAGGTTATAGACTAGCAATTGGTTGTATAGCATAGGCTGTGCACAATTACCCAAAATACAACAATCCAGCAACAAAGCACAGGCTAAAAGTTGAAAATAAGTTAAAGCTATAGCCTGGTACATACGGTAAAGTTTTTTTATTTCCATCCAACCCAGCAGTCTTAATGAGAAAAAAAAAACACTAAGGAACTCTGGAAGAGGTCGCTGTATTAACTATGTGCTTTTAGTACAGCGATCTCTTCGCTGATCTATTGTGTTGACAGGGGGACCGCCCCACACAATCAGCATTTGCAGCCATTGGCTGTGTGCCGATCGGCTGCTGGTTTTCCAGGAGGCTTGTTCAACAGAAACCAACCGTGAGATCGGCCTGTGTCTACAGGTCCTTGTTTGACTGTCGGACAGTATCTACTGTACTGGCTAATCTCGGCCCATGTGTACAGGGTTTGAGAGTTCAGAAGAGCAGCTACCTGCTGTCCCACCTCCACACAGGCACCAGATTATGTCATTACTTCATGATTATGTACCATTTGTTGCTCCAAGCTTAAGGGTATATAATTTTATATATATATATATATATATATATATATATATATATATATATATATATATATATATATATATATATATATGTATATGGTGTCCAGTGAGATTACTGTAGCCATTTTCTAGTTGTATGAACAAAAGAAAAATTGCCATTTTAAAAACTTTAAACATCCTAAATCTCTCTGCAGCACTCCACCAATCAGGTTGGTATGGTAGAGTGGCCAGACAGAAGCCACTCCTCAGTAAAAAGGCACAGGACAGCCTGCCTGGAGTTTGCCAAAAAGGCACCTAAAGGACTCCCAGACCACGAGAAACAAAACTCTTGTCTAATGAAACGAAGATTGAACTCTTTTGGCCTGAATGGCAAGCGTCATGTCTGGAGGAAACCAGGCACCGCTCATCACCTGGCCAATGCCATCCCTATAGTGAAGCATGGTGGCGGCAGAACCATGCTTTAGGGATGGTTTTCAGTGGCAGGAACTGGAAAACTAGTCAGGATCAAGGGAAAGATAAATGCAGCAATGTACAGAAACATTCTTGAAGAAAACCTGCTCTGGACTCAAGACTGGGGCAAAGGTTCATCTTCCAACAGGACAACGACCCTAAGCACACGGCCAAGATAACAAAGGAGTGGCTATGGCACAACTCTGTGAATGTCCTTGAGTGGCCCAGCCAGAGCCCAGACTTGAACCCGATTGAACATCTCTGGAGAGATCTGAAAATGGCTGTGCATCGACATTACCTGGGGGAGCTTGAGAGGTCCCGCAAAGAAGAAAAGGGAGAAACTGCCCAAAAATAGGTGTGCCAAGCTTGTAGCATTATACTCAAAAAGACTTGAGGCTGTAATTGGTGTCAAAAGGTGCTTCAACAAAGCAAAGGCTGTGAATACTTATGTACATGACATGTGACTGTTTTTATTTTTAATACATTTACAAAGATTTCAAACAAACTTCTTTCACGTTGTCATTATGGAGTATTGTTTGTAGAATTGGAGGAAAAAAAATGAATGTATTCCATTTAGGAATAACAAAATGTAAAAAAAAAAAAAAGTAAGGCGCTGTGAATACTTTCTGGATGCACTGCAACTTCAGCTTTGACACAAAAAACAAAAACAGCTGAGCTTCACCAGATTTTACACTCTCAGTTTTAGTAAATCAGCCCCACTGTGTCTGTTAGGGAGATTTTTCCCTAACTGACATCCTGTGTTCATTGGACACAGAACATCTCACAAAGGACACAAACTGAACAAAGTGAGCAAAGTGAGCAAGGTTCTAACCTTTCCACATTTTGGCCCAATTCATACTGATGCAGTGCGGGATTCGCAGCAATTCCTGTGCGTTTCACAATCACACTCCGTTGCAAACCGCTGTGGGTGTCAAAGGTAGGTTAATGACACCCCAAAAACAGTTTGCAAAACACTGCGATTGGCTAAAATTTGATTCACATACATGCAACCCGATTCCAGTGCGGAAAATAAATAAGTGCCTACACCTTTCGTGGGAGTGCGGTGCAATTTGAGCCATACAAAATGACTGGCTCAAATTGCATTGCAAAAAAATCATGTGATTTGAACAGAAATTCGGTGCGAATCCTGTCCAAATCACATGTGGTTTTCTGCACTGCAATATTGTGAACCTAGGCTAAAAGGTGTAAGTATTTTTTTATCTTTGGAAAAGATTCTCCTTACTTCTGACCTAGGGCAAAAAAGGGGGTGGAGACAGTTGAGCCTGGCAGATATTTGAACCCTTCCAAACTTTTTGTGCTGAAGTTTGGAATTTGCAATTTTAGGGTCATAAGTGTCTGCCACTTCCAGATCTAATCATTTTACATGTCTATTGGAAGCATAAGTTACATTATTTTTGCAGGTTCAATACTGTAGTGAATGCAACAGCAATAGTTGAATGCAGAACATATGCCCGTGAAATTGGTATTATCTGATGGATAAAATGCTACACCTTTCCTGATTGCGGAAAAGAAAGCAAAGCCTCTATCCAGTGATCTATTCCCCTGGTGGTGGCAGTCGCATGGCTAAACAAATGCAGTAGAGTTCCTAGGTTTGTACACAGAAATACTAGCCAATAAACTGAGAAAGACCTCATACCATTATGTAAGGCTACATTTCCACTAGTGAGCCTTGTCATGCGACTTGGGACTCCAAAATCGCATGACAATTCATACCCCATGATTTCCATTGAGTACGATTTATATATGTAAGACTTCAATTTGCAGCAACTTCAAATTAGTCCCTGCACTACCTTGGCCCGACTTGAGGACCCCAAGAATACACAAGCATTGCTTCATATCTCATCAAAATTGTGCAACTTTCAGGTCACACTAGTGGAAACCTAGCCTTTAATATATACACTGTATAAATTTGGCTGATTCAGTAAAAATTTGAGCCATTGGTGTCCCGTCCAGCCCCGACTCTGCACCACCCAGCTTACTGCATTTTAACTGAAAGAACTGAGTGGAACATTTTCAGCCAACTGCATCTCAGATGAAATAACTGTTTGGGTATTTAGACAGCCACGGTTGTCAATGCTCTGTTAGCTCTGATAGTCTAAAGGGGAGAGTCCACCATCTACACTGTTTAGCATAGATGGAGGAAAGCAATGATTTTCCTGTAGGCTGAACAAGAGAAAATTGACATGTGTATGGCTAGCATTAGTAAATTAAGACTGTTATATGGATGCGTTTTCTCGGTGTAAAGGTCACCAATTGCATCTCCCCTACAGTGCCTTGAAAAAGTCACTTGTCATGTTACAACCAAAAACGTAAAATGTATTTTATGTGATTGATAGACCAACATAAAGTGGCACATAATTGTGAAGTGGAAGGCAAGTTATGAAATGGCTTTCCAATTTTTTTACAAATCAATATTTGAAAAGTGTTGCGTGCATTTGTATTCAGCCCCCTTTGCTCTTATTCCCCCAACTAAAATCTAGTAGACAAAACAATAAAGGGCACGTCAATAGTGCAATAAATATGGTGTTGCCTCAATCATGTAAAGTGCATCAGTGTATTTAAGGTAAATACATCAAATTAAATCATATATAACCAATAAAGTGAATATAGTGCAAAAAAGTTCAGTATATCTTCTTATGAATATGAGAATCTTCTCAATAAATCCAATCACCATATGATAAAGTGCAAATACTATCTTATTCGTGCTTCACCCAATGTGGTATATCAAAGCGCTCACCAGACAGTAGTGGCCACAGAGTGACCCTCAGGCATGGAAAAAAGCAAATAGTTTCATCAGACGTGACTATCCGGATATCTTGGCTTATAATAATCAATGCAGAAGGACTCCACTCACAGGACAGCAGGAGTGTGGAATATGTAACTTCTTGAACCTGCGCCTTGGTGCCTCAAATCACCATCCAAATCTGAAAAAAAGAGTGGCTCCCCATGAAAGCCACAAAGGCTCAAATAGTGTAAAAACGTCTTTATTTCATGTGGATAAAACCTTTACATCCAGACCAGTATGTAGGGTACAAGACAAGAAAGAGACCTGGCTGCAGCTATGGAGGAAAACAGAGACCAAAGCGGTACCTTAAACGACTGCGGGTACTCTGTGTATGTCTCGGCGTGTGCTCCAGCTGATACCACGAACGAAGGACTCGTTGCGTGTCGAGCCTCCCTTTCAACATATTTCACGCTCTGCGCGCGTCATCAGGAAAATTAGTAAATAGAGTCCACCAGTGTGCAATTTAATCTCAGTATAAATACAGCTGTTCTGTCAAGCTCTCAGAGGTTTGTTAATCAACCTTAGTGAACAAACAGCATCATGAAGGCCAAAAAACACACCAGACAGGTCTGGGATAAAGTTGTGGTAAAGTTTAATGCAGGGTTAGGTTATAAGAAAATATTCCAAGCTTTGAACATCTCACGGATCACTGTTCAATTCATCATCTGAAAATGGAAAGAGCATTTATGGAAGAGTGGCAAAAAGAAAGCCATAATAAGTCCCATTTGCAGTTTGCAAGAAGCCATGTGGGGAACACAGCAAACATGTGGAAGAAAACTGGAGTTAGACTTACCGGTAACTCCTTTTCCAGTGGTCTTCCAGGACAGCCCTTGAGAGATGGAGTCCCTCCCATCGACCCAGGAAACACATTGCCAAAACAGTTCAAAAGGCGGTCCCTCAGGTCCCTGGTCAGTCATTCACCAAGAACCGAAGGATGGAACTGCAAAAAACATAACCATAACAGGTAATAATGTTAGTACATTCACATAATCAAAAAAGGGTGGGATCGTGCTGTCCTGGAAGACCACTGGAAAAGGAGTTACCGGTAAGTCTAACTCCAGTTTTCCCCAGTTGTCTTCCAGGACAGCCCTTGAGAGGATCCCCAAGTACTCACCAGATTAGGGGGGGACCACGGCTTGGAGAACTTTTCTCCCAAAAGCCTGATCCTGACTGGACATTAAGTCCAGTCGATAATGCCTTGTAAAGGTGGAAAAGCTTGACCACGTGGCTGCTTTACATATTTGCTCCGGGGTGGCACCAGCTCTTTCTGCCCAGGATGCTGATAATGCCCTTGTGGAGTGGGCTTTAATACCCCCAGGAGGATCTTTGTTTACTGTCTTATAGCCCTCTGCTATAGCTAGCCTAATCCACCTAGCTATGGTGACTTTAGAAGCTTTTTGCCCCTTACGTTGTCCGGAAAAAAGAACAAAAAGTGAATCTGAGATTCTAAATGGATTGGTTACCCTAAGATACTCTAGGATACACCTTCTCACATCTAATAAATGAAAACGCCTTTCTTTCTCGTTTGAAGCCTTTTGACAGAAAGAAGGGAGGACAATATCTTGTGATCTATGGAAATTAGATGCAACCTTTGGTAAGAACCCAGGGTCTGTCTTTAGGATGACTCTGTCTTCCAGAATCTGGAGGAAAGGCTCTCTGACAGAGAGAGCTTGGATTTCACTAACTCTGCGTGCTGAAGTGATTGCCACAAGCAGTACTGTCTTGAAAGTGACTAGTCTTAGAGAGGCCTCTGAGATAGGTTCAAAAGGTGACCCCAAAAATGCCCTTAGAACAACTGACAGATCCCAGGATGGGGCTATGTTAAGCCTAACAGGTTTGCGTCTGGAGATTGCTTTACAGAACCTAGCAATAAAAGGATCTTCCTGCAACCTTTTTTCTAAGTACACACTTAAGGCCGCTATCTGGACCTTAATAGTACTAGGAGTTAGCCCTTTATCTATCCCTTCCTGGAGGAACTGCAGGATATTTGCTATATCTGTATTTACCTCCCCTCGGCTGTTCAACCAGCTGTTAAATTTCCTCCAGACCTTCCTGTAAATGGCCTGAGTGACAGGTTTTCTACTTTGTAGCAGGGTCTGAATTACTCTGTCAGACAGGCCCTTGCTCCTCAAAATTTCCTCCTCAGTAACCACGCTGAGAGGTTCAGCATGGATACTTGTGGATGAAAAAGAGGTCCCTGCGACAGAAGGTCTGGTCTGTAGGGAAGCCTCAGAGGAGGTTGGTCTGTCAACTGTAGCAACGTTGTGAACCATGGTCTCTTGGGCCAAAACGGTGCCACTAAGATTAGACACGTTTCCTCTACTAGAAATTTCGCTAAAACTCTTGGGATGAGGTGAAGCGGAGGAAACGCATACGCTAAACTGAAGTTCCATGGGGTCTGTAAGGCGTCTACTGCCCAGGGCCGATCTCCTGGGTGTAGCGAGCAAAAATTTGGAACTTTTGCATTCACCTTGCTTGCAAACAGGTCCACTACTGGTTTTCCCCAGTAAGCTGCTATATATTTGAACACCTCTGGGTGTAGAGACCATTCTTGATTCGACACTTGTTGTCGACTCAAGAAATCTGCCGTGTTGTTGAGCTCCCCTTTCAGGTGAACTGCGGAGATGGAAGCCAGATTGGATTCTGCCCATAGAAACATGCGATTGGCCACCAGCATTAGTCGACGACTTCTGGTGCCCCCTTGCTTGTTTATGTACGCTACAGCCGTCATATTGTCTGAACGGACCTGTAGATGATGACCCTGTATTGCATTCTGAAAGAATAACAGAGCCCTGAGGACCGCTGTTAGCTCTTTCCAATTGGACGAGAGGAGTTTCTCCTCTGCCGTCCACCTGCCTTGTGCCCAATCTGAGTTGAGGTGGGCTCCCCACCCCCAGCTGCTCGCATCCGTCGTTAGTATGGACGTGATGGGAGAGATCCAGAGAACCCCTTTGTTCAAATTCTCTGAGTCTTTCCACCACCAGAGGGAGCGTTTTACTCTGGTGGGGATTGAAACTTCTTCTTCCAGATCCCTGTCCTTTAATTTTTCCAACAGAAAACTTTGAAGGTCTCTTTGGTGGAACCTGGCCCATTGTACAGCTGGAATGGCCGCTGTCATCAGTCCTAAGACCGACATCACCTCCCTCACTGTACACTTGGCGCTGCTTTGAAGAAAAGACATTTTGTGGCGTAAATTCAATATCTTCTCTTCTGGCAGAACTATCCTCTGCTCTACTGACAGGATCTTGTACCCCAAATACAAAATCTCCTGTGTTGGGGTAGTCTTGGACTTTTCCAGACTGACTATCCACCCCAGCTGCCTCAGGTTGAACTGAGTCAACTCTAGGTCCCGACGAAGTTGTTTCTCCGAACGGGCCGTGAGAAGTAAGTCGTCTAGATATGGGATAATCGTGACTGACTGTAGTCTTAACGGAACTAATGCCTCCCCGAGAACTTTGGTAAAGATTCTCGGGGAGGACGACAGTCCGAAAGGAAGTGCTCTGCACTGGAAATGATAAACCTTGGTGTCCATCTGAATCGCCATCCGAAGAAATTTCTGGCATTCCTTCCTTATTGGGATATGCAGATAGGCGTCCCTTAAATCCAGGGTAGCCATGAACACCTCTTTTTGGAGTAGATTCCTTATTGAGTAAATAGACTCCATCCGGAATTTTTTGTATCGGATGGAGCGGTTCAGAGGTCGGAGGTTCATTATTAGTCTGAATCTCCCGGACGGCTTTTTTACTACAAAAATGTGCGAGTAAAAACCGTCCCCCTGTTCCTGAATAGGGACTGGTGTCAATACCTCTTGATCCACCATTTCCCCTATTAACAGAGGCAAGGCCCTGGCCTTTTCTGAGTCTCTTGGAAGCTTTGTCACAAGAAACTTTGAGGGTGGATCGCTGTGAAACTCCAGCGCATACCCCCTTTTTATAATGTTCAAGACAAACTCGTTTGAGGTTGTCTTTTCCCACTGTGGGAGAAAGTTCATTAATCTTCCTCCCACCGGGACCCTGATGTCACTGGGGTTTGGGGTTTGAATTGGGGCGGTTAAAAAGTATGCCCCCTTTTCCTTTCCCTTTTTGTCCTGTCCAATGCTTTTTGGGCTTGAACTCTAGGTTCCTGGCTACACAAGAAGTGGCCAGAGCTGGTTTTAACTCTAAAAAACACCTGTGCTGCAACCACCACTGCATCCACCCGGGACTGTGAGGAAACCACCACCATGGGGTACTACAAATCCCAGCCTTACAACAAAAAACCCCAGAAAAAACCACAGTAAGGGCTTGCCCAGCAGCCTACCTGGGTTTGGCTGGTGCCTGCCTCCACCGGAGTGTCCTGGGAAGTAGCCTCCATGGTCCCCCTCACGCTCCGTGTCCCGCCGCTAGTCCGGTATAGCTGGACGCTGGTCGGAACTGCAGGCCTCAGCGTGGGCCTTCCCCTCCTCCTTGTGCCTGTAGAGACCCGGAACCGGAAGTCTCGGCACACAGGATGACGCGGTTCCGCCGGAAATGACGCTCGGCGTCTCCGACCCCCACCGCTGTGTATAGCAAGGAGCTGTGATGGAAGAATCCATCTGCACCGCTCCTGGGGGAACCTGCGCCAACCTGTCCCTGGCACACCTCGGCACTGGAAGGAGGGGGGTAACGGGTCGGCTCCTAATCAGCTGGACGGTACCCGAGCCCCAAATAGAAAAGGTAGGACTAGATTGGAGCCGCTGGATAGGACCCGGTCCCCCTGTGCGGCTCCGCTCCCCTCAGGCAGCCCCTGAGAGATAGAGTCCTTCTCTGGTTCCTGGCAACATGTTCCTCCGACGGAGGAAACACAAATGACTGACCAGGGACCTGAGGGACCGCCTTTTGAACTGTTTTGGCAATGTGTTTCCTGGGTCGATGGGAGGGACTCCATCTCTCAAGGGCTGTCCTGGAAGACAACTGGGGAAAGTGCTCTGGTCAGATGAGACCAAAATGTAACTTTTTGGCCTAAAAGCTCAAAGTTATGTGTGGCAGAAAACTTAACACTGCACATCACCCTGAACACACTATCCCCACCGTGTAACATGGTGGTGGCATCATCATGTTGTGGGGATGCTTTTCTTCAGCAGGGACAGGGAAGCTGGTCAGAGTTGATGGGAAGATGGATGGAGCCAAATACAGGGCAAGATTAGAAGAAAACCTGTTTGAGTCTGCAAAAGACATGAAACTGGGGCGGAGGCTTACCTTCCAGCAGGACAACGACCCTAAACATACAATGGAATTGGTTTGGATCAAAGCACATTCATGTGTTAGAATGGCCCAAAGTCCAGACCTAATAAATCCAATTGAAAATCTGTGGGAAGACTAGAAAATTGCTTTTCAGACGTTTTCCATCCAGTCTCACAGAGCTTGAGCCATTTGCCAAGAAGAAGAATGGGCAAAAATGTAATTCTCTAGATGTACAAAGCTGGTAGAGACATACCCAAAAAGACTTGCAGCTGTAATTGCAGCAAAAGGTGTTTCTACAAAAGTATTGACTCGGGGGGCTGAATACAAATACACACCACACTTTTCAGATATTTGTAAAAAATCTTGAAAAACATTTATCATTTTCCTTCTATGTCACAGTTGTGTGCCACTTTGTGTTGGCCCATTACATAAAGTCCCAATAAAATACATTTACATTTTTGGTTGTAACATGACAAAATGTAGAAAATTTCAAAGGTTATGAATAGTTTTTCAAGGCACTGTATTTGTTCCATTAGGTTCACATTAACACTCCAACTTTAAAGCTGAACTAAACCAGTCCAATCAGCAGTTTCCAAAAACAGTTAGTTGTTTGTACTCTCCACTAAACTTTCATGTCATTAAATGATTGGTGTCATAACTAATCACATGTGCAAAATTATGGCAATTGCAGATCCAACAGACACTAAGATAGCAGCTTCCTTGGCTATAAAATGATAGAGTTTAGTTCCACTTTAAGGAATTCCAAAAAAACAATGGTTATAATTATTGCCAACATGCTCTGCATCCATTTAAACCTCCCACGAGCATATACATTTTATGGTTACAAATTATCAGAAATTACTTAATAAAATATGTCTTTTTTAACATAACAGAGACATAAGAAAAACGCTCCTTCAAACTAGAGATTTTATCCACATATCCAATATACAGAAATCCACTGCAAATGGCCCGGCATTGTATATACATTCCTCATGTTTGAACAATTTTATTATATAAATTACGACAAATACTGGACACAGTTTCAAAAAAAGTTTACTTTCTTGTTATATGCAAAATGGGAAAATTTAGAGTTGGATTTCCAACATTACTTTTGTATGGAAATGAAGGCATTAAAATGGTGCAAGAGTAAACACACAGATAGACCCTTTATTTGGCATGTTGCCATATATTTTCATTTAAACACATTAAAAACAAATGATATCCCTGCAAGGTTAAAAAAAAACAAATACAGCCAGCATTTCAATCTAGCAACGTGGGCTGCTAAATCGCCCTTTAAATAGCTTTAAAAAAAAAAATAATAATAATAATTTTACCTCGTATTGCTATAGACATCCATTCAGAATTTCATAAAACACAATTTGAACATTACAAGTCTAGCAACAGTATAGAAAGAAAAGTTTACATCAAAAGTCAAACGCAAACTCCTGTACAAGAAATCCCATTTCTACACATAAAACACTATAGAAATTAGTAACATGGTAAAGTATCTTTCTTACTCTTTAGGAGAATAAAAATCAATAATGATATTACAATAACCTCAAATGTCTAACAGATCATAAAATTAGCCCAAAGAAAGTTTGTAAATGCCCTCAAGGAAAGCAGGTGTCATCTTTAAGCCTGTACAGCCCTGCACATCGCATAGTCAGCCTCAAACATGCGTAGGAAGATGAAGATAACCTACACAATTCAAAGGGGGAAGGGGGTTCATTTGTGTGGGAGCTTTATTGCCACTTCTAAAATTAATCCTATGCTGAAAAATATGGAGGTTACCACCACTTGCTGTAAATTTAGTTGTCAGGTTGACCTTTCGAACTCAATGCTTTAGATTAGCCCAGTTCACACAAGCATTTCCTCAAACTCCTAGTAAAACAGTCTGCAATAAATATGGACAGCACACAGTGTTGTTCACATTAACAAAGCGTTTGTGTCACGTTGCTGGGCTTCAAAAATGAAGCTTCATGTGGAGTTTGGAAGGAGCTGAAGCATCTCAACGCCTTCCATTCAAGTCTATATTAAACACACAATAAATGAGTCAGGCCTTCTTCACCTCCGACCAAAAAAAAAAAAAAAAAAAAAAAAGTAAAAAAAAAAAAGGGGGGGGGGGGGGGCGGCATCCGGGGTGGGCTTTTTTAAAGCATGTCAAATGCGCATAGGGCGTTTGAGGGGCATTTTTAACGAGCTTCAAAGACAAAAGTGCTAATATTGCATTTGTTCAGCGTCAGTATTTTGAACAAGTGTGAAGAAGGTCTTACTGATCCAGGCCAAATATGCAGTCAATGAAGTTAAAAATCAGCATGTGCTTACCTATACATGGCGAGTGGCACAGTACTAAACCATGGACAACTGGACACTTCAGGGAGAGTTTAGGCAAACTACATATTTCTCAGTAAGGTTTTCTTGAAAAGCAAAAAAAGAGTGCCAAACTAGGACAAGTGTGAAACTATACATGTCAAAAAAAAGAATTACGCTAAGCTTTTCCCACCACATACATGGTCCACAAATTATAGTTCTTTAAGACCAAACTCCTTGTAAAATTACCAGCAGGTTCAAGGTCAGACACGCAACTTTTTTTGACATCACAAACTGTGTGACCTAAATTTATAAGATTGTCATAAGCACTTTAGACCTATTCTTCTCTATGCTACATCAAAATGTTCAAAACATATGGTTCATGCGCTGCAATCAACCCCCCCTCCCCAAAACAGGCTGCTACATGCATTACACATGTGCTTGTTAAGTGCACACCAATATTAAGTAAAACACTAAACCTCTCATTATCTGCAATATCCTTGTGCAATTCTGCAGCCTTATTTCAGAAGATGCAATGTTGTACATGTTAACTCAAGGAAAAGCATTAGTACAAAGGTCCAATAGATATATACACTATACCCTGAAGGTCACATTTTGTGCACACTAAAGCCAAAATTAAAAATTGTCTCATGGCAGTTTATACAGACAGTAGTTCATGACTAAGTGCAGTATCTGGAAGTCTAAAACTGGTGGCATTTGCTCCCATTAAAAAGTTAAAAAAAATAAACACTGCTTGGCAATGAAAACTTTAAGAAGGGCATCACTTCTCACAATCCTTTTAGTCTGTGAAATTCCAAATTTTTAGCAAAGTCCATTCCACAGACAAAATTCCTATCATTTTCTGAACAGACACAGTCAAAATGTGCGCCATTCTGCACCTAAATAAAACAGTTAATAGTTAAGTCCAAACAGTTTACAATAGTATTGCTGCAACACAACCTGTAAAGTTTTAAAAATGTACAAACACATAATCCCTATGTATTACTATCCCACCCTACCCATTGCTTTTTCCTACATAAAACTATGCAGAAAAGTAATAAATAAAAGCAGAGGACTGTGTTTATAGGTCAACAAGTGATCACCCACGTTCACATGTCTGCATTGAAACATTTTGAATGTGTCCCGGCTCAGTTTTACACATTTGTACAGAAAGCGTGCAAAAGACCCACCCTACCCAGTTTTAAGCAAGCAACTTTTAAAATTGCAGTGACATCTGCAAGACTCATGGCACAGATACGTTGTGTTGCCTGATGCACAGGTGAAAAAATGCTGTATATATGAACACTGTAAAGTCACCTCAGCCATCAAGGAGCAGTTCACAACCCCTTCAATCCCAAGGGACCGGTTGAATTAAAGTTCTTTTAAATACCACTACAAGCAAAGCAGTTGATGAAAAACTGGAGTAATGATGAAGCAAAGCAAATTCCCATTATATCTTGTGAATGAGACAGAAAAGACATTAAGTGCTTTTACAAACACACACTGCTTTTAAGCATGGAGGAAAACAGAAGATAGAAAGCAAGCAGAATGACATCACCTGGCACTGAAGGGGTTACCAAGCAGCAAAGCTCAAAGCAGCATTATTATTCCCCCCACAAAAGACAAAACTTCCACCATCCCAGTGAGGTATTTCTGGTTTCTGTGTGTCAAAAAACAAAAAAAACACCATGAAGAACTGCAAAAAAAAAAAAAATGCATGTGCTGGTCAAACCTTTAGCCATGCTGCAGAAAAGGTGGGGTGAGGATAAAGAGCAGTTTGAAGCAGTAAATGCTTTGAGGTATTTACAGAGAAATCATGTTTATTAGCAGTTTGGATTTGTCTCATTAGTGGCCTAGCACTAGCTCTACTTACTGGACACCTTTCTGAAATAATAAGAAAAAATGCAGCAATTTTCGGGCAGATAAGCATGTCAAAAGGGCTTAATGAGACACTCATTTAAAAAGAAAAATTCCTAAGTAGTAAGTGCAGTAAGCACCCCATTGGTTTTTGGAGCTCAGGAATCCATCACAAAGTGAAAATGCTGGTATAAACTGTGAGAATTCCACTGATGTGTAGATACTTTGGATCATACATTTTAAAGGGTTAAAAAGGTCAAAAGCAGGGCCTGCCCTGCTGGCAGTGAAGACCAAGACCATTCGCAACTGAGGCATGGGAAAGACATTTGAGCTTTTAAAAAAGGTGATCTAAATAAAAAAAGCCTGAAATGAATTCTTGTGTTGCCAACAGTAACCAGGTCCCCAAGTGTACAAGAGGAACAGCTGAAATCTTGATGGTCTGTACAGGCAAACATGCATTCTTTTCAGATACACAAGACCTAAAATTAAGTTAAAGGGAATTTCAACAAATCCTTTAAGCTGCATCAATCATTTTAAGACAGAAAGTGGGATGTGTTACATCTACAATGCAATTACATATAAATGCTGTGTGGGTCTACGGAAAGGTTTTATTGCCTAAAAATTATCCCAAACCCCATCCTTACTACAAGTAAAAAGGTTTTATATCAAATCACAGCAGCATAACACGGGCATTTTCATGTGCTGGCAAATACTTACATACGGTTTAGGGGACTGGAGATTTGCTGGGGAGGGCAGCAGAAAAATAATGGCAATCTGCATCTTAAAAACCAATGGCAGTGTTTGCCACATGGCCCTTATATTAAAATCTTATTCATATTACACATTCATTTTAATACAGAAAAAAAAACTAATTTAATTAATCTGCAATATAGTGCAATTGTTTTGCAGCCTGCGTACTCTAAAGTACAAGCTGCAATGGTAAAGAACCTGACAGACAGCGATAACTGTAAAAAAACAAAATCACTTAAAAAGGTATTTTACAGTAAAGACTAAACCTCATTTAGTAAGTTTATGGCCCCACACAGTTATACTTTACCATATATGTATATACTCACAAAGCAGCTTGAAGTTAAGACAAGTATGACAACTTTTGTTATAACCAAAGATGAAGAAATGCTGGCTTTTAAAAGAAAATAAAAAGTGACCATTTGGAGCATAATCTTCAGATATCTTGAAAGGTTTGAGGTAAAGGTTCAGTCCAACGCATCAGAAGACAGTTGAAGTTTTTGATATATTTAAAAAAAAAAAAAAAAATGTAAAAACAAAACCAAGTAATTACTTTCTTCAATTAAGATGAGACTGAAGAAATTCAGTGCAAAAAGTCCAAAGTGTGCTGGTAGGAAGCCAAGAGCGCTATCCCTGACAACAGGAGACTGGATTGAACCATACATTTCAGAGTTTTGAGGAACATGGAGATTGGTATGGTGTCCTTCTGCTCTGTCAGGCAAAGTACATTGTGTGCTGTGTGTCGTGATGAATCTGAACGGCTTTGGCCAGAGCCTGTGGATCACGACCATTGCTCTGTCCAGAAACATGGCTTCCTTCAGCGCTGGGGAAGAGAACAAACAAAAGCAAAGTTAGTTTTGGTCAGGGTCTTTCTGATACTCAATATTGATTCTTAGGCCTCATGTACATTGCTGCTGGTAAACGGACGTTTAGGAGCAGTTGGGCATTTTTTTCCAGATGCCCCTTAACTCTCCTCTATGTTATCTTATCAGTATATGCACACAGGGTCGTTTACAGTCATTTCTAGGCTGTTGAGAGGCTTTTTTAGAAAGCAAAAAAAAGGGTTCAGAAGCGGAGTTTAGAGGCATTTCAAGCTCTTCTAAACGCAGCTAAACTCAGTAACTCGCATTTAGCTGCGTTTTGTTTCCAGGCGTTTTTCCTTTTTTGGCTATTTTGAAAACACCCCTAAAAGCAAACACGACAAAACGCCGCTAAACGCGGCATTTAAACATGGCAAGCGGATGTTTTAAAAGTGGGTTACTATCTGTCAAGTTAAATTGTTCAGGAGAGGTTGTAAAAATGTCCCGTGTACATGAAGCCTTAATGACATATGCAGAATAACCTGCTGATAAACATACAACCACAGGTGTACAATTTTTAAATCTAAAAGTTTTGGCTGTGAAAAAAGGAAAGTTTGTATGCAGAGCAATTAGTTGCAAGGACACATTCAATCCATGAACAATGTGTATTTTTTTGGGGCTCAAAGTCTTCTCTCATTCACAAGCACTGAAGGCCTTAAAGTGGTTATAAAGGCAGAAGGCTTTTTATCTTAATGCATTTGATGCATTAAGATAAAAAGCCTCCTGTGTGCAATGCCCCAATCTTACCTGAGGTCTATCTAGATCCAGCGATGTTGCATGAGAGACTCAGCTGTCCAGGACTCCCCTCCTCATTGGCTGAGACGGCACCGCAGCACCATTGTCTCCCACTGCTTTCAAAGTCAGTGAGCCAATGAGGAGAGAAAGGGGGCAGGGCGGACCACAGCTCCGTCTCTTTATGGACACAGGGAGCTGTGGCTTGGCTTGGGCTTGCTGTGGGGGCACTCAACGGGAGGGGCTAGGAGCACTGAAGAGGGACCCGAGAAGAGGATCTGCGCTGCTCTGTGCAAAACCACTGCACAGTGGTGGTAAGTATAACATGTTTGTTATTTTTAACCACTTCCAGACCGCCGCACGCTGATGTACGTCCTTACTTTGAAGAGGAATATCGTTATGGCAGCACCTAGCTGCCATAACCCCGGTATCCTCCTCTTTGGCCAGCGGACCGCTTTCCGAAAAGAGCGGTCTCTGTGGCTCCTGCTGCGCTCCGGTGCCCTCCGCCTCTTACCGGAGCCTTCGGCGGAGGCGATTGGATCTTCACCCTTGCTGGGTATGGAGACGAGTGAAGGGAAGATGGCCCCCACCCATCTCCATAACAATGCAGGGCGGAAGAGACGTCAAAACGTCACTTCTGCCCATAGCTCTTAAATGGCCATTTAAAAAAAAAAAAATTTTTAAATGGCAACTTTTTTTTTTTTTTTTATTGCATTTCAGTGTAAATATGAGATCTGAGGTCTTTTTGACCCCAGATCTCATATTTGAGAGGTCCTGTTATGCTTTTTTTCTATTATAAAGGGATGTTTACAAAAAAAATACAAATAAAAAGGTAAAAAAAAAAAAAAAAGCGCCCCGTCCCGCCGAGCTCGCGTGCAGAAGCGAGCGCATACAGGAGTAGCGCCCGCATATGAAAACTGTGTTCAAACCACACGTGAGGTATTGCCACGATTGGTAGAGCGAGAGCAATAATTCTAGCCCTAGACCTCCTCTAACTTAAAACATGCAACCTGTAGAATTTTTTAAACATCGCCTATGGAGATTTTTAAGGGTAAAAGTTTGTCACCATTCCATGAGCGGGCACAATTTTGAAGCGTGACATGTTGGGTATCAATTTACTTGGCGTAACATTATCTTCCACAATATAAAAAAAAAATTGGGCTAACTTTACTGTTGTCTTATTTTTTACTTCAAAAAAGGGTATTTTCTCAAAAAAAGTGCGCTTGTAAGATCGCTGCGCAAATACGGTGTGACAAAAAGTATTGCAACGACTGCCATTTTATTCTCTAGGGTGTTAGAAAAAAAAATGTATAATGTTTGGGGGTTCCAAGTAATTTTCTAGCAAAAAAAAAAACAACCTGTTTTTAACTTGTAAACAAAACATCACAAAAAGAGGCCCGGTCCTTAAGTGGTTAACAAAAAAACAAAAACAAAAAAAAAACTAGGACTTTAGTATCACTTTACATTGAAATTGTCTTATGTTTACAAGGCATTATCCAATGCAACACCAACCAGTGTTATAACTGGGAATAACAGTCACTTTCTAGCAAGAAGCAAACCCCTGTCTATTCAGTCGAAATCTGTCGAGCAAGGTTAATAAACTGAGAAAAAACACCCAAGGAAAGGACAAGGTGGTTTCTAGAACCTCTACAAATGGGAGTGGACTCCCTGTACTTCACTATTAAAACAAAATAGAAGTCAGTGACAATATTGGAAGTCATAACTTGAAAATTTTAAAACACTTTCCTTAACATTTCACATTCCAACTTTATTGGGTACACAAATTGCTTATCACATGGCAGCAACTCAATGCATTTAGCCATCTCGACTTGACGAAGACTACTTGCTGAAGTTCAAACCAAACATCATAATGGCGAAGAATAGATTTAAGTGACTTTTAACATGGCATGGTTGTTGGTGCCAGACAGGCCAGTCTGAGTATTTAAATAACTGCTGGACTACTAGGATTTTCATGCACAACCATCTTTGTAGAGAATGGTCCAAAAAAAGAGAAACTATCCAGTGAGCAGTTGTGTGGACAAAAATGCCTTCTGGATATCAGAGGAAAATGGGCAGCCTGGTTTGAGACGGTAGAGAAGCAACAGTAACAAATAACCACTCGTTACAACCAAGGTATGCAGAATACCATCTCTGAATGCACAACACATCGAACCTTGAAGCAGATGGGTTAAAGCAGCAGATGACCACACCGGGTGCCATTCCTGTCAGGAAACAGGAAACTGAGGCTACAATTCACACAGGCTCACCAAACTGGAAAAATGTTGCCTGGTCTAAAGAGTTTCGATTTCAGCTGCAACATTCAGATGGTAAGGTCAGAATTTGGTGTAAACATTAATACATGGATCCATCCTGCCTTCTATCAACATTCGGGCTGGTGGTGTAATGGTGTGGGGGATATTTTCTTGGCACACTTTGGGCCCCTTAGTACCAATTAAGCATTGTTTTAACGCCACGGCCTACCCGAGTATTGTTGCTGACCATGTCCATCCCTTTATGACTACAGTGTACCTATCTTATGATGTGTACTTTCAGCTTGATAAGGCACCATGTAACAAAGCTCAAATCATCTCAAACTGGTTTCTTGAACAGGACAATGAGTTCACTGTACTCCAATGGCCTCCACAGTCACCAGATCTCAATCCATTAGAGCACCTTTGGGGTGTGGTGGAATGGAAGATATGCAGCCAACAAATCTGCAGCAACGGCATGATGCCATCATGTCAATAAGGACCAAAATCTGAGGAATGTTGAACACCTTGTTGAATCTATGCCATGAAGAATTAAGGCAGTTCTAAGACCCAGTGCTAGCAAGGTGTACCCAATAAAAAGTAGCCGGAGTGTATAATATATAAATATATACACACAGTATCTCACAAAAGTGAGTACACCCCTCACATTTTTGAAAATATTTTATTATATATTTTCATGTGACAACACTGAAGAAATGACACTTTGCTACAATGTAAAGTAGTGAGTGTACAGCTTGTATAACAGTGTAAATTTGCTGTCCCCTCAAAGTAATACACGGCCATTAATGTCTAAACCGCTGGCAACAAAAGTGAGTACACCTCTAAGTGAAAATTTCCCAATTGGGCACAAATAGTCAATATTGTGTGTGGCCACCAATTATTTTCCAGCACTGCGTTAACCCTCTTGGGCATGGAGTTCACCGGAGCTTCACAGGTTGCAACTGGAGTCCTCTAACATCCACCAGCTCCGTCATGGAGGAGTGGAAGAGACCTTGCGCTCCTCCACCTCTTGTTTGATTATGCCCCACAGATGTTCAAGAGGGGTTAGGTCTTGAGACATGCTTGGCCAGTCCATCACATTTACCCTCAGCTTCTTACCAAGGCAGAGGTCGTCTTGGAGGTGTGTTTGGGGTCGTTAGATTGGAATACTGCCCTGTGGTCCAGTCTCCAAAGGGAGGGGGATCATGCTCTGCTTCTACTGAACACAGTACATGTTGGCATTCATGGTTCCCTCAATGAACTGTAGCTCCACAGTGCCGGCAGCACTCATGCAGCCCCAGACCATGACACTCCCACCACCATGCTTGACTGTAGGCAAGACACACTTGTCTTTGTACTCCTCACCTGGTTGCCACCACACACGCTTGACACCATCTGAACTAGGGCTGCAACTAACGATTATTTTCATAAATCGATTAGTTGGCCGATTGTTTTGATTAATCGGTTAATAACCTTAAAAAAAATGTGGTGTGTAATTTAGTTAATATGTAAAGGTTTTTTTTTAAAAAAAAACAATTTATTCCTAAATATCTCTATGCAGTGGTAAATATAAACCAACTATATGGTTAGGGAGCAAAATATCTAATCCACTCTGAGAATAACAGACTAAAGAGATATAGTGTACATACTATTAGAGGAGATATACTATATATACACCATTAGGAGGAGAGAAATACTGTATATACTATTAAAGGATATTTACTATTAAAGGGTGAATCTGGTAAATATCAGACTCAGAGATCAAATTTTTTTTATTTAAAAAAACGAACCATGTCTTTCTTCGCTGTGAGTTTTGATTTTTGCGCATGTGATTTTGCGGCGATTTGCATTTTTTTTGGCCAATTTGTTTTTGGGCAAATTAAAAAACACAAATTTCTGCAAAGACGCATTATATGCTTTTCTGCAGCTTCTCCACTGAAGTATATTGAACCAAATGAGCACCGTTTTGTGTAAAAAAAAAAAAAAAAAAGTCCCTGACACTTTCCAAATACGCAGCGGCTGAAAAAAGCATAGATGTGAACGTGTCCCATATGAAACCATGTAAATGAAATGTAATGCGTTTCTGCAAATAGCACCAAAAAAAAATACAGATGTGAACCAGGTCTAACATGTCTAGTACCATAATGGGGTTAAAAAACACAAAATTAGCCCTTTATAGTAAAAAAAAAAAAAAAAAAAAAAGAAAAGCAGATAATCGCTACTGTAAGGGTTTCATTTTTTTTACTGTAGAACTGTTAAAGTTTTACAGTACCGATTATTTGCTCTTTTTTGTACTATAAAGGGCTCATTTTAGTTTTTTTTAACCCCATTATGTTACTGGACGATTAATCGGTTATGAAAATAGTAATCGATTCATTTCATAATCGATTGATCGATTAGTTGTTTCAGCCCTAATCTGAGCCAAATAACTTTATTTTGGTCTCACCAGACCACAGGACACGGTTCCAGTACTCCATGTCCTTAGTCTGCGTGTCTTCAGCAAACTGTTTGCTGGCTTTCTTGTGCATCATCTTTAGAGCATGCGCAATAACACCAAATTTAACACACCTGCTCCCCATACACATTTGAGATCCTGTAACACTAACCAGTCACATGACACCGGAGGAGGGAAAATGGCTAATCGGGCCCAATTTGGACATTTTCACTTCGGGGTGCACTCACTTGTTGCCAGCATTTTAGACATTAATGGTTGTGTGCCAAGTTATTTTGAGGGGACAGCAAATATACACTGTTATACAAGTTGTACACTCACTATTTTACATTGTAGCAAAGTGTCATTTCTTCAGTGTTGTCGCATGAAAAGATATAATAAAACATTTACTATAATGTTAGGGGTGTACTCACTATAGAGTGTATATATATATATATATATATATATATATATATATATATATATATATATATATATATATATATATATATATATACACATATACACACACACACACACACACACATATATATATATACACACACATACATACATACACACACAGTAGATATAAGAAATCTACACACCTCTGTTAAAATGTCAGGTTAGTGTGATATAAAAAAAATATTAGACAAAAATCATTTCAGAACTTTTTCCACCTTTAATGTGACCTATAAACTGTACAGCTCAGTTGAACAACAAACTTAAATCTTTTAGGTAGAGTGATGTAAAAATAAAAAAATAAAATATGGTTGCATGAGTATGCACACCCTTAAATACATTGTTGAAGCATCTTTTGATTTTATTAGTCTTTTTGGGTTCGAGTCTATCAGCATGGCACATCTTGACTTGGTAATATTTGCCCACTCTGCAAAAACACTCCAAATCTGTCAGATTGCGAGGGCATCTCCTGTGCACAGCCCTCTTCAGATCACCCCACAGATTTTCAATCATATTCAGGTCTGGGCTCTGGCTTGGCCATTCCAAAACTTTAATCTTCTTCTGGTGAAGCCATTCCTTTGTTGATTTGGATGTATGCTTTGGGTCGTTATGATAAAACATGAAGTACCTCTTCATGTTCAACTTTCTAGCAGGAGCCTGAAGGTTTTGTGCCAATATCAACTGGTATTTGGAACTGTTCATAACTTTCTCTACCATGGCCCCTGTTCCATCTGAAGAAAAACAGCCCCAAAGCATGATTCTGCTGCCACCACCATGCTCCACTGTAGGTTTGGTGTCCTTTTGGTGATGTGCAGTGTTTTTGCACCAAACATATCTTTTAGAATTATGGCCAAAAAGTGCAACCTTGGTTTCATCAGACTATAACACATTTCCCACGTACTTTTGGGAGACTTCAGATGTGTTTTTTTTTTAAATTTAGCCGGGCTTGGATGTTTTTCGTCATAAGAAAAGGCTTGCCACTCTTCACATAGCCCAGACATATAAAGAATACAGGAGATTGTTGCCACATGTACCACACCACCAGTACTTGCCAGATATGCCTGCAGCTCCTTTAATGTTGCTGTAGGCCTCTTGCCAGCCTCCCTGACCAGTTTTCTTCTCGTCTTTGCATACATTTTGGAGGGACGTCCAGTTCTTGCTAATGTCACTGTTGTGCCATATTTTCTCCACTCGATGACTGTCCCCACTGTGTTCCATAGTATAGCTAATGCCTTGGAAATCCTTTTGTACCCTTCTCCTGATACCTTTTAACAATGAGTTGCGACTAAGAAAATGTCAGGAAAGATCTACTATAACAGCTGAACTTTATTTGGGGTTAATCAGAGGCACTTTAAAATGATGGCAGGTGTGTACTGACTCCTATTCAAGATAAGATGAGGTTGAATGTGAAAGCTTAATTTTGAACACAGCTACATTCCCAGTTATAAGAGGGTGTGCACACTTATGCAACCACATTATTTTTATTTTTTTTTTAATTTTTACTGCCCCCCCCCCCCCCCCCCAAAAAGAGTTTATAGGTCACATTAAGGGTGGAAAAGGTTCTGAAATGATTTAGCTTTGCCTAATTTTTTTACATCACAGAAACCTGAAATTTTAGTGTGTGTGTAAAAAACACATTATCACAACTTGTAGATCGACTTGACGTCTTTATTTTGCTGCAAAGGAAGCAGGAGGGATAGTCTGATAAATGCATGCCTAGTTGCCAGCTACGTTAGATTATTGGTACACTGTTCCTCAGTTGTGATACGTACAAGTAAATTATCCTATTGCTAGAAATTTAACTGTATAAAAACAGTGCAAAATTAATGTTGTGTCCGTGTCACACAATTAGTCCTACTGATTCCCATGATTGTGAGCGACTTAATAAATTCAGATTTTTCTAATTCTGTAGTCAATACTTTTACACAATTTTTGTGTGCTTAAAGCAGAGCTCCAGGCTCCTTCAGAAGAAAATTAAAAAGTCAGCAGCTACAAATACTGCAGCCACTGACTTAAAGCGGGGTTCCACCCAAATTTTGAACAATATCTGTATGTATTCTCTTCCTTGCCTAGATGCTGACATGCCGTTTAAAAAAAATTGAAATCGCCGTAATTACCTTTTATTTTTCTATTCTTCTTTGCACTTCCTGGTTCTCCTCCCGTGGGAGTAGGCGTGTTTCTAGCCTCTCCCAGACTCCTGGGAGCTAGTTTCAGGCTTCCCAGGATGCCACTGAGCATGTGCGGGAATGAGCGGTGAATGCTGGGAGCACAGCATTCACCACATCCAGGAAATAAATGCTTGTGGGCTTCAAATGCCCACAATGAAGATGGAAACCGCCTGCAGTGAATAATATAAGTTATTCTTTCAGACGAAATCTGACACAGGCGGACATATTACACACAATATGTGAGTATGTAATGCTGAAAAGAAAAGTTTGTGAATAAACTCAAAAAAAAAAAAAAAAAAATAGATAGGTGGACCCCCGCTTTAACATTAGGACACGTACCGGTCCACGAGTCCAGCGGTGTCTTCGCCCGAGTGTGTCAAGTGTGATCTTGTGGAAATGATCCCTTTACTTTGAGGTGAATACAACAAACTGAGCTATTAGAAATCATCTTATGCCACTTCCGAAGCACCCAATATTCACCTGCTAGCAAACAGGAAGGGGCAGTCAGTCTGCTTGACTAAGAACATTTTTTAGTGGCTCAGTAAAAGTGTTTACTGAGGTTTTACCGAAGGGAACAGCTTATCTACCTAAATCCCATGGAAAAGCTATATTTTGATAATGAATTAGGAAAAAAATAAATCACAAACGCTGTTTTAGCAGAACCAAACTTCTGATTAAATATCACGGCCCAACCCCTCTATTTTCCAAGCCAATCTAATAGACTAATAAGACCCCGATAAATACTTTCTTCTTTGTGCAGCAGCCTCCCACAGTAATGACATCCCTGACTTAGAAATCTCCTGTCACTGGCAGCAATTGCCCATAGAAATGAATGGACCCATACTCCTACAGTAGAGATAATATAATTATGACGATATTCTAATAATCAGCTTTCCCATTACTTTGTTCTGCCACGTCAAATGAGTTGCATGCGGGAAGAAACCTAAAAACAGCTGCGTTTCCCGTCAGCTGACAGGTCCTAAATCTTCGCTCTCTACTTGAAGCGGAACTATTTGAGCATCAAAAACTAAAAAATGCTATTTTAATTAATTTTTTATATTCAAAGCAAAGTCACCCATCCCTCCATGCTTTATTTAGCAGAGAAATCCCTTTGAAACACCACCTAGCACTTTTGGCCATAGCCATCTTTAAAGGGCAGATGATTCATGTAGCATTCTCTTCCTGGAATCCATCTACCCTTAACTCAGGAATGTAGGCAGGAGGGCGTGCTTAGATGAGAATATACATCCTCCCCTCCTGAAGATTCCTGGAATGTTTGACATCATTTGCCTAGGCTTTGAAACCAGGAAGCAACCAAAGAAAAGTAAAAAAAAAAAAAAATGTTTATAAGTAAATATTTGTTTCTAACTATTTAATAATGTAAGTAGCATAAGGATTAAAAATAATCAATTTTGATTGAGAGAATGAAGTCCCACTTTAAAACAGTTTTTGCTGAAAAGTGATTTGTTGTATATAAACAAAGATCAGAGGGTCCAGCTGCTATTATAGGGTGCAATATTTCCTGCCTTTTCCCTGGAGAATGGCTGAATTTTGACCCAAAAACCCCAAGTAGTAACTGCAAAGTGCAGGTACAGAAAAGTAAACACACTTTGGAGGATAACCACAAGTCTGTCAACACAGCCTGCATATACAACATTCTAAATTGGCACCGCAATCAGAAACTTATCACAAACTTCTGAAAAGACGAACAAGAAAGACGAACAAGAAAGACGAACAAGAAAGACGAACAAGAAAGACGAACAAGAAAGACGAACAAGAAAGACGAACAAGAAAGACGAACAAGAAAGACGAACAAGAAAGACGAACAAGAAAGACGAACAAGAAAGACGAACAAGAAAGACGAACAAGAAAGACGAACAAGAAAGACGACCAAGAAAGACGACCAAGAAAGACGACCAAGAAAGACGACCAAGAAAGACGACCAAGAAAGACGACCAAGAAAGACGACCAAGAAAGACGACCAAGAAAGACGACCAAGAAAGACGAACAGGTACAATAGACAATAAGTGCCTCCCAATTATTTGCTCAGTAGTAATGTGGGTATATCTACGACTAGCCATTTGTTAGGCATTACTACTGCAGATCTTTACACTCTCACCTGTCGTGATCTTTATCCACAAGATGGTATCTTGCTCTGAATGCCACCAGCCTAGCATAGTAAGCAGGAGCAGGGATGGAGACTGAGCGAGTACATCGGACATAGGTGTGGCACAACTGGTATGTTAACAGTTGAAGCTCGTCAGCTGTAAAGCAATTATCATCCCACAAGACCTGGTAATGAGATGGGCGACTCGTTCCCTGGAAGAAAATATTACATAAATGGTTGTTAAATGCTCCAGACTTCTGAAATACAAAAGTGTATGCTAAAAATACACTACCTGAATCCCAGCATGACTACAGAGATAGAAGTCAAATTCAGATGGATGTGTAATAGTGCTGTCTACTGTAGTTCCAGCAGGCACATTGCCACTTTTTCCCACCTAGAAAAATAAAAAATAAATTTAACATCAGACAAAATGAAGTATATTTATACTACACAATTGTGTTTGGGCTTGATAGGCTGTGCAAGTTCTGCACTACCCAGTGTGGTTCAATTTGTTTTTCACCTTCTCAGATTTCCAGTAGCAAGGTGAACTGTGACAATCTGGAGAGAGTTCCATTTACTGCCTTAATCCACAAATTTTTCCAAAGAATTCCTCCAGCTATAGCAACCATTAGTTTAGCTATAGCTATTCAAATAACTGCAAGGATATAACATTATAGAATTAAATAGCCCAACAGACCTACGAATGGAACAAATTACATCTCTACATACCCGCTCTGTTTTGTCAGAACAGAAAAGTCTAGTGTGATGTCTCTTTTGTACAACAATGTAGGTAATGCCAGGTCTGTAATCTTCCTCCAGACTGATGCAGGCTTTCCGAATAGCCATGAGTTCTGGCCAGGCAACCTATAAAAAAAGTACTTGTATTAAGACAACTATATGAAACTCAAAACATATTCTAGATAAACTGTTAAGATGGTACATGAAAATTTGTTCTGTATGCTAGTTTCAAAATCAAAATGTTATGCAGCCATATATACAGGGACTGACAAGCAAAGCCACATACAAATCAAGATGCTGAGAGAGAGATTGAGAACTTTTGTTGAATTTTTGTTTTTAAAAATGGGGCCAAGGATAACCACTTACCGACAGGCCTTTTCTGGGACTTTTTGTTTACAAGTTTAACCACTTCCTATCCAGGCCAATTCTGACATTTCTCTCCTACATGTAAAAATCATCATTTTTTGCTAGAAGATTACATAGAACCCCCAAACATTATATATGTTTAATTTTTACAAAGACCCTAGAGCAGTGATGGCGAACTTTGGCACCCCAGATGTTTCCCATGATGCTCATACACTCTGCAGTGTAGATGAGCCTCATGGGAAATGTAGTTCCAAAACATCTGGAGTGCCAAGGTTCGCCATCACTGCCCTAGAGAATACAATGGCGGTCGTTGCAACTTTTTAACTCGCACGTTATTTGCGCAGCAATTTTTCGAACACTTTTTTTTTTTTTTTTTTTCCAAAAAAAAAAAGTTTCATGCTATAAAAAAAAAAAAACACCAAAACATTAAAGTTAGCCCAATTTTTTTGCATAATGTGAAAGATGAAGTTATGCTGAGTAAATAGATACCACACATGTCACTCTTCAAAATTGCACACGCTTGTGGAATGGCGCTAAACGTCAGTACTTAAAAATCCCCATAGGCGACACTTTAAATTTTTTTTACTGGTTACAGGTTTTGCGTTACAGAGGTGGTCTAGGGCTAGAATTATTGCTCTCGCTCCAACGTTCGCGGCGATACCTCACATGTGTGGTTTGAACACCATTTTCATATGTGGGCGGGACTTACGTATGCGTTCGCTTGACACTTTTAAAAAAAAAAATAAAATAAAATTTTTGATCACTTATATTCCCATTACAAGGAAAGTAAACATCCCTTGTAATAGGAATATGGCATGATCGGTCCTCTTTACAGTGAGATATGGGGGTCAATAAGACCCCACGTCACCTCTAGACTGGGAAGCCTGAAATAAAAAAAATAAATAAACGATCTCGGCTTCCCAGCCGAGGCGGCGCCATTTGTTTGAATGCAGAGGCCAGGCGGGACGTCATAACCTCGTGCCCAGCCTCGAACGATCATAGAGACTCCGGCGACCATCTGGTACGCCGCAAATCTCTATGGTCACCATCCGGAGCCGGCAGATCCAGTGGAAAGCAGTGAGCAGTGGAACCGATGGAAGCAGCGAGTTGGTCAAAGCACCATAGGGCGGCGGGAGGGTCGTCCCCTTCGCCACCCGTAAGAACGATCAAGCGGCGGAACAGCCGCTATGATCATTCTCATGGTGTAGGAAATCGCCAGCTGAAAAACCAGATATCGGAATGATGCCTGTAGCTTCAGGCATCATTCAGATATACGCGCACAAAGTCAAGGACGTCCTCGGGCGGGAAGAGGTTAAAATTAGTAATATATATATATATATATATATATATATATATATATATATATATATATATATATATATATATATATATATATATATATATATATATATATATACACACACACACACACACACACACACACCCCATTTATAAGTAAGGTGCGACTTGCGTATGCATTCACTTCTTATCGGCGGACGCTTACCAGAGCCGACGGTAGCGGCGGAGGTCCTGTCACATCTGTGGTACGTGACAGGACCTCTGCAGGGTGGAAGCAACGTCAAAACTTCACTTCCGCTCATAGCTTTTAAAAAAGGGACGTTTTTTTTCTTCAAATGACATTTAATTTTTTTTTTTAATTGCATTTTAGTGTAAATATGAGATCTGAGGTCTTTTTTACCCCAGATCTCATATTTAAGAGGTCCTTTCTTGCTTTTTTTTCTATTACAAGGCATGTTTACATGCCTTGTAATAGAAATAAATATGACACTTTTTTTTAAAAAAACAGTGTAAATATAAATAAAAGGTAAAATGAGATAAAAAATGATTTTTTTTTTTTTACGTGCCCCGTCCCGCTGAGCTCGCGTACAGAATCGAACGCATACGTGAGCAGCGCCCGCATATGAAAACTGTGTTCAAACCACACATGTGAGGTATTGCCGCAATCGGTAGAGCGAGAGCAATAATTCTAGCTCTAGACCTCCTCTGTAACTCGAAAACTTGCAAACTGTAGAATTTTTTTAAATGTCACCTATAGAGATTTTTATGGGTAAAAAGGTGTAAAAGAAGTGTAATGGCAATTTGTAAGTTCTGTAAATAACTGTATTCTATTTTGTATGTATTGCACACTGCCCTCACTGTGCACATGGCACTAATAATGTTTTCAGTACATGTTTACATTCTTTTGAGTCCTGATTAGAATTAGCCTGCCTATGTAACGCCCCTTGTTACCATAAACGTACAATTGTACTATTAATACGATACCTACATTATCATGTGTATAAAAAAACTTCAATTGCGTCATAATAAAGCAGAACAGTTATTTGGAAAGATGCTGAGCGTATCTTTTGTGTCTGTTCCCTACTGCAGTAGTTATTAATTTGGAACCACTAATCAATATGAGGATAGGAGTTGCCTATCATCAATTTAACCAAGTCAGAAGCGTGACATATTGGATATCAATTTACTCGGCGTAACATTATCTTTCACAATATGAAAAAAAAAATTGTGCTAACTTTACGGTTTTAATTTTTAATTAAAAAAAGTGTTTTTTCCAAAAAAAGTGCGCTTGTAAGACCGCTGCGCAAATAGGGTGCGACAGAAAGTATTGCAACGACCATTTTATTCTCTAGGGTGTTAGAAAAAATATATATATAATGTTTGGGGGTTCTAAGTAATTTTCTAGCAAAAAATACTTAACTAGTAAACACTAAATCTCAGAAAGAGGCTCAATCCTTAAGTGGTTAAAGAATAAAAAAAAATCATTTCTAAGCCCAAGTACCGGAAGTGGTTTGATGTCGCTCCGGTCCCCACAGGGCATAGAGGGTTTGGGGGGCACCACTCACGCTGCCTCTAAAAGCGATCATGCGGCGAATCTGCCGCTGGGACTTTTAACCAACATCAAAAAGCCCACAGAGCAAAATACTGAGGTTATGGCATGACACGACATAAATATACTGTGGGCGGTTGGCAAGTGGATAAAGATTCAAAATGCGAAGATGTGTTAACCCAAAAACATGATATAGGACTGGATGAACTGCAAACCAGGTATATAAAAACCCTTTACTCACCTGTTTCATCTGGCCTTCAGATACACCACCCCTGTAGTAGATTATGCGGGTTGGTTTGAAACGTGTAGACTTGTAGAACTGGATGAGAAGCTCACGCACCATGTTGCTAAGATCCTGAATGACTTCTTGACTGTACAACAGCTCCTGGGTGGTCTCCTGACGAGAGGTCTGAACACGCACTGTAGCACAGTAACGACTGGGATGGCCATCCATACTGCCCACGACAGCTGCAATAGAAGGTTTCTTGCCATCACCAGCAGGGGGATGGGTTACATCTGCCCCCAGAAATATCACTGGCTGCTGGAAAACAGAAGGCCTAAAATGAAAAGATACAAATGCAACACATTAGGTACAACCTATGTTATACACTATTTCAAGCCCAATTAACCATTGCTAGACAACAAGCTTACAGAACACACAATTTGACTGAGGTTTAAATAAGTTGTACGCTTTAGGTTGGTGGTGGACAGAGCATGAATTCACAAGATTATGCTTAAAGCAGAGTTCTGACTTAAATAAAAATTAAAAAAAAATTAAAATAAAACTCAGCAGCTACAAATACTGCAGCTGCTGACCTAAAAATCAGACACTTACCTGTCCCAGGGTCCAGTGATGCGGGGGAACAAAGCCCCGCTCGTCTCAGCATGGTCACTGTTGGCACCCAGCTGTGGCTTCAAAGCCGGGCACACACTGCGCAGAGGGTCACCTACCCTTAAAGCGGAAGTTCCATTTTTGGGTGGAACTCCGCTTTAAAACTTCCTTCCAGCTGACATGAAAAAGAAGCCTGTCATTACAGAAGTTAGGAGGCTGCACAAAACACAAATGGTGGGTCCTGTGTGCCTCAGTGTACTCCTAAGATTTTACAGTAAATAAAAATCTTAATTTCTACATCACCCATTGGGGGATACAGGAAACTGTTGGAACATACAAAAAGTGCAATTGAGAGGTGGAACCACTGACCAACCCAAACTATCAGGAACCCTAGCAAGTCAAGAAAACTTCAACAACCAAAGGGAGACCACAGAGGATGAATCTAGTGCTCCAGACCTGGACCAATGCCACTGCCCAAGTGGAATGACACCACCTAAGAAATACTGAGCTGGGGCAAAGTTGTCCAACAGCAATCCACCAAAACAGGTGGAACAAGAACCAGATTATGAGAAATTAGACCAGCAACCAGGTGTGATCAACAGAAAAAAGAATTCTGGGTAACAGGTGCCTGAAGGGAAATACATCTAAACCGAAGAAAAAAAAACCCAAAAATAAATGGAAAAAATATAAAATTAGAAAAAGGCCAATTGGAAATGAACAGCCAGACTACATGAGAAGGCCGAAACCTCAGTCCTAACTTAACTTTCAGGATTCAAAGATAGGAGGTTGGGTAAGAGCAGAGGATACCAGGTCAGACAAATTCCACAGTAAGAGTTCAACAAAATGTGAGACCACACAGCATAATCTCAATAGCCAAAAAAATTCAAAGTAAGACTGACTGAAGAGGTAGAAAAAGTGACTAGACACGCCCACAAAAGGGTAGGGTCTGCAACCCAGACAGGTGTACAAGACATTAAACCGGATTTATATAGCGCCGGTTTAAACAGTGCTTTCAAAATTTAAAAGAAGGGAACCGTATAAATATAACAAAAAGCAAGATAAGAGGGAAGTAAAGAGGGAAATAAAGGCCCTGCTGGTAAAAACTTAGTTGGAGAAGGCAAAAAAAGTTCAGCTATGAAGTCCTGGAGGTGCGCATGGGACACAAAGGCGAAAAAGGTACTGGAAAGCAGGAGATCCTGGTAGGAGCGAAAATTACATTTGGGTGATATCTTGAGATAAGATTGGTGTTGTAGCTCAGTGAAGAGTTGTGGAATGGGTTTGTAGGTTAGAATTTTGAATTTTATTTGTTGGGCAAGTAGCAGGGTATCAGAGGGACAGCAGACATGGATTGGTGAGTTGAAGGAGTCTGGCAAAAGCATTCACGATAGACTGAAAGGTGGTTAGGCCAACGAATTGCAATAGTCAAAAGACTAGTGATAAGGGAATATTTAAATATCATGGGGAGGTCATTTGTTAAAAAGGGCATATTTTGGAAAGGTTACATAGGCGAAGGGAGCAAGAATTAGACAATGATTGAATGTGGGCCAAAAGGAGAGGTCAGAGTCCAGGAATACAACTAGCCCCTGGCATGAAGGGGGGGGGGGGGACCAACAGTTGATCTGAATATAAAAGATAAATGAGAAGAAGGGGGAGAAAACAGCTCACTTTTGGAGTTTTAGAGAGCATGGTGGGACTGAAGGATGAGCCGAGGAGTAGAGGCAGATTTGCATGGCATCAGCATATAGATAGTACTGGAAGCCATGGGAGCCAATCAACTGACCAAGGAAATAGGTGTAGATGAGAGTAGGTGGTGTTTGAGCACAGAGCCTTGGGGGACTTCTGTGGAAGAGGGGGGAGGGAATTATGTGCTCCTACAACTCATACATGAGAGGTGAAGCAGGAATAAGCAGAGTCTTGGAGTTGAAAGAGTAACTATTTTGAGAGGTTGCTGAAGCGCTGCAAAGTCAGCAGAAAGGTCTAATAGTATGAATAAGGTGTAGTGACCATTGGCTTTAGCAGTTAGTGAGTCATGAGAAAGGCAGTTTATGTAGAGTGCTGTAGGCGAAAGCCATCAGAAGAAACGCAAGGATGCGCAGGTACCCATCTGCCTATACCTCCCCATTCATTCCAAACAGTAAGGTAATGCCAGTAAATCTTCACCCAGAGACCATTTGAATGTTTCTCAAAACCCAGGCTCACGAACATAAAAGGGGAGGCTGAAAATGACTGAATTAAAAGGAAAAAGACGAGAGCACCTTGATTCTGTATTTTAGGAGGTTCCTTCAGGAGAGGGCAGCCACTAAGTCCCACAGAAACGGAGGATAGGAAAAGCTTGAAAAGGATAAGTGCAAGTCAATGCATGGTACCGCTCTCAAGGGCAAGTTTCTACTAGTATAGGAGCAAGGTGACCCGGGGTGTAAGGAACCCAGACAGACCTGTGAAGATACACTGCTCTGTGCAGAAACCACGGAAAAAAAATGGTGATGGGCAGCTGAATGAGATGTCAGACACAAGGGCTTGGCCTGTGAGCTACAGGGGGTGACCAGAGCATCTGAAAGCCAAGGTGGCAAGATACCCAAGGAACTATGCTGGATGTGCAAACAGCTTACCACTTGTGTTAGTGGAGTGCACCTTCATATGGAAGGCTCACCAGGCACATAGCCAAAGTACCATGTACATTTCTGCAGACATCAGTCCGAGACAAGTTAAGATTCTAACACGCCATTACAATGAATGTATAAGACTCCAGATATTTGCTCTACCCCCATCATTGCAGGATCCTCTGAGGTGATCTACCCATTCTGAGTTTGCCTGATAAGTTACTACAAACATAGGAAAGAGCCACACCATTATACCCAAACTGATATTTTCGCAGTGTGTTTCATGGTTTGTGAAATACAGTGAGCACACTAAAAGTGAGTACACCATCCACCCGCAAGGTGGTCTACCCACTAAGGTGGATCACTGGCTGAACTATGGGTGGGAGGACCACCAATTTTTAAACTCTCTTAAGAAAAAATTACTAACTTTCTGACTTAGTGAAGGCATGTTCTTCAAGTACTCACAAACCCAGGCAGCTAGTGCTTATGCAATTCCCAGCCAGCTAGAGGTGACCAAGTCACTGTAAGCAGACAGTGGGAACAGACCATAGACCAGACATACACAAGATGTTTCAAGAGCAAATGTGACAGTGGAACGAGGCCTTGCTTCCTCCAGGCTGAATGATGGTAAACTGGTGCCACAGCTCTAGAGATGTGAAGGCCCGGAAAAAAAAAAAAAACCGGGAAAATTCGGAAAAAAAAGTTTTTCCGTTTTTTTCCTGAAGGCTTTTTTGTTTTCCAAAAAATTGGAAAAATTGAAAAAGGAAAAAAGAAATTGTGGAATATTTTATTTTAACATGATGAATAAAATATTTTAAGACAGGGTGTTCACCTTAAATTTTTAGTAGTTGTGATGACGGACAACAAAAAGAGTAGCTGCAGAAGCAGAGACGGATACTGACAATTTCAGCTCAGAAAATGATTCTGATTAAATGTCTATTGAAATTTCGTCCCACTCTCTTCTTAACAATTCCCCCGTCTTCAATTCTTTTTATGAGAATGGGGTTTTTATTTTTAATTAATACTGTGGAGAGGAAATATGAAAAATTGTTACTTTTGGTTTTGAAAATTGTTTTGTGGAGGCTTTTTGGCTGTTCCACATAAACTAGTAAGCAGTTCAGGAGATTGTTGCTCCCTTTGTTACAAATAAATATTATAAAAAAGTAAATTCTGTTTGTGATAATTGTTTGGCTACACTATTTTTAATATGCTAGTTGTGATAATTTTATGCCAAGTCAAATTGTCCCGAGTCATATTTTATGTTCCTAAAGTAACAGAATGACTTTCAATCTTAAGACAAAAAAGTGCTAATGTAGCATTTTTTTCAATTTTTACGAATATTTGTTTTTTTCCCCCCAAAAAAAAAAAAAAAAAAAAAAGTTTCCCGAGCTTCAAAATTTCCAGAAATTTCACATCTCTACACAGCTCTAGACCTGTAAAGCATTTGGCAGCTAGCCAACAATGCAATAAAGTCCTGAAAGCATAAAGGTAGGAATGCCGCGCTAACAGAATCGTGGCAATAAGAGGCAGCATACAGTGCGATTACACCAATATTCAAAAATCTTGTAAAAAAGCTGCGCTAAAAATTGAAATTAAAGTCCATACAAATGACATCAAGGAAAATCCTTCAAGAGCATAAACACCACCACCCTGCACCTATAGACAATAGTGCTAATCCACCGTAGTAGTTGATTCAGCTTACCAGATGGCAAGCTTTAAAGGGCAAGTGGCTATAGCCCAGCCAAGGCCTTTCAGCTTGCTGCCGCTCCCGGTGTTCAAATGGCGGGGGGTAAATCTCCAAACTCACTCACGGTGTCCATATATCCACATGTTGCAATGGAAATCCAGATAGCTCAGAGGAAAGAAAGACTGGCCATAGTGCGATATCCTCCAAATATTTATTATAAAACATGTAGTCACTTACATTAAAATTAGCAGAGTTGCGC
This sequence comes from Lithobates clamitans, assembly GCA_037952925.1. NCBI lineage: Eukaryota > Metazoa > Chordata > Amphibia > Anura > Ranidae > Lithobates > Lithobates clamitans. Next base: position 1,172,680 of record JBBGZY010000015.1, on the reverse strand, counting down.
ATACGAAAGCCGGCATACAAAACAACGGAGCCCGTTCTTACTCCGAAAGCGTGGTGACGTCAGTGCGTACCCTCCCAGACGCGTTTCGTCATCATCTGCCGTTTTGTATGCCGGCCGGCTTTCGTATGCGCAACTCTGCTAATGTTAATGTAAGTGACTACATGTTTTGTAATAAATATTTGGAGGATATCCACACTATGGCCAGTCTTTCTTTCCTCTGAGCTATCTGGGTTTCCATTGCAACATGTGGATATGTGGACACCGTGAGTGAGCTTGGAGCGGCAGCAGGCTGAAAGGCCTTGGCTGGGCTATAGCCACTTGCCCTTTTAAGCTTGCCATCTGGGAAGCTGAATCAACTACTACGGTGGATTAGCACTATGGTCTATAGGTGCACGGTGGTGGTGTTTATGCTCTTGAAGGACTTATTTTTTCCTTTGATGTCATTTGTATGGACTTTAATTTAAATTTTTAGTGCAGCTTTTTTACAAGAAAGTCCTGAAAGCGCCACAATGAAGAACCTAGCTCACCTTCCAGGCTAAGCATTACACACACAGATTAGCAGGGTCTGGCTAAGGCTTCCAAAGCTAGTGCTGAAGAGCTGCCAATCTCAAATAGCTGCTATGCAGAGACCAACTCAAGCAGCTGTGTAGCAACAAATCTTGAAGCCACCCAAAAAAAAAACAAAAAAAAAAAACAGAAGGCAAAAATTAGATTTCATCGGATTTAAAGAAAGGGCATCTAACCTCCTAGGACACTAGCAAAAAACAAAAACAAAGGCCAGCTGGGTAAAGGAGGGGTTGGCTTTTAACTTTTGTTAGCCAGTGCCCCAATCTCCTGTAGGTGCAGTATAGCCCAACTTCAAATTTGTGTCCCTCAATAAATGAGAAAAATGCTGATTGTCTGTCACGCTGGCCCCATTTCAATCACTAACATCAAAAATGATCAATTCTGACTGGTCTCCAACTTTTCAGATCAGCATACCAGCTTTAAGCCAGAAACTAAATGATTAATTCACTTACAATAAACATGCTAGTGCACCACAGGGTCTCAAGTAGTTAACTAATCAGTGTGCAGGGTTGAGAAAACTTGCATCCTGTTATCTTTGTGTTCAGGGTTTATAGCACCACCTACAGGAGTACAACCCCTGGCAAAAATTATGGAATCACCAGTCCCTGAGGACGTTCCTTCAGTTTATTGTTGTAGAAAAAAAGATCACGGACATGGCCAAAAACTAAAGGCATTTCAAATGGCAACTTTCTGGCTTTAAGAAACACTAAAAGAAATCAAGAAAAATAATTGTGGTGGCCAGTAACAGTTAGATTTACAGAACAAGCACAGGGAATAAATTATGGAATCACCCAATTCTGAGGAAAAAATTATGGAATCACCCTGTAAATTTTCATTACAAACACTAACACCTGCATAAGATTAAATCTGCTTGTTAGTATGTAGGTAAAGAGGGTAAATCATCACGCAGTGTTGCACAAGATGTTGGTTGTTCACAGTCGGCTGTGTCTAAAACATGGACCAAATACAAACATGGGAAGGTGGTTAAAGGCAAGCATACTGGTAGACCAAGGAAGACATCAAAGCGTCAAGACAGAAAACTTAAAGCAATATGCCTTAAAAACAGAAAATGCACAACAAAACATGAGGAACAAATGGGAGGAAACTGGAGTCAATATCTGTGACCGAACTGTAAAAAACCGCCTAAAGGAAATGGGATTTACATACAGAAAAACTAAAAGAAAGCCATCTCTAACACCTAAACACAAAAAAACGTTACAAGGGGCTAAGGAAAGGCAATCGTGGACTGTGGATGAGTGGATGAAAGTCATATTCAGTGATGAATCTCGAATCTGCATTGGGCAAGGTGATGATGCTGGAACTTTTGTTTGGTGCCCTTCCAATGAGATTTATGCAGACGACTGTCTGAAGAAAACATGCAAATTTCCACAGTCAATTATGATATGGGGCTGCATGTCAGGTAAAGGCACTGGGGAGATGGTCATTAAATCTTCAATAAATGCACAGGTTTACATTGAAATTTTGGACACTTTTCTTATCCCATCTATTGAAAGGATGTTTGGGGATGATGAAATCATTTATCAAGATGATAATGCATCTTGCCATAGAGCAAAAAACTATGAAAAAATTCCTTGAAGAAAGACACATAAGGTCAATGTCATGGCCTGCAAACAGTCCGGATCTCAATCCAATTGAAAATCTGTGGTGGAAGTTAAAGAAAATGGTCCATGACAAGGCTCCAACCTGCAAAGATGATTTGGCAACAGCAATCAGAGAAGGCTGGAGCCAGATTGATGAAGAGTACTGTTTATCACTCATTAAGTCAATGCCTCAGAGACTGCAAGCAGTTATAAAAGCCAGAGGTGGTGCAACAAAGTACTAGTGATGTGTTGGAGTGTTATTTTGTTTGTTTTTCATGATTCCATAATTTTTTCCTCAGAGTTGAGTGATTCCATAATTTATTCACTGTGCTTGTTCTATAAATCTAACTGTTACTGGCCACCACAATTATTTTTCTTGATTTCTTTTAGGGTTTCTTAAAGCCAGAAAGTTGCCATTTGAAATGCCTTTAGTTTTTGACCATGTCTGTGATCTGCTTTTTTTCTACAACAATAAACAACTGAAGGAACATCCTCAGGGACTGGTGATTCCATAATTTTTGCCAGGGGTTGTAGGACACTAGGCAGAAAGAACACATCCTTTCCTATGGGCAGCCCTACATGGTATAAACCCTCTCTGCGCTATAGGCAAGCCAGTTAGTCACAAAGCAGTGTGAGACGTATAAACACCCCCCAAAAGAAACAGGGGTGGGTGTGGCGTCCATTAATGAACGCAGAAAATGGTATTTTACCATGAGTAACAACTCCCATTTTCTCACGTTCATTGACACTCATTGATTCTTGACCGTAGGAACATCCCAAAGCAGTGTCTCAAGATGGGATAGGCAAACCAAAAACAAGGAATTTTAAACAGCTGCCTGCAAAACCTTGTGGCCCAAACAAGCATCCAAAGATGCAAACCATTCAACTGGCTTGCCCATTCCACAGAATGTGTGTTTATACCAGCTAGGACTGGCCATAGGCAGTGATGTGTTTTTTCTGCCTAGTGTCCTACTCCTGTAGGAGGTGCTATAAACACTATGGTCAATAAACAGAAGAGCTGTGTCAATGAACTTGGGGGGGAAAACCCTTTTAATACAAATTCACATGTCTGGCTGAATAGTGTGATATACCTGATCCAGTTTCAGTGGAAAGCTGTGGGCTCTTGGCTGGAAAACCAGCAAAGCGTTCCGTCTTTACACCTAAATGCTTTATTGTTTTACAGGTGACAAGTAGAGCTGTCTTACCTTTGATGAGGAACTAGCACGTTATTTATGCCTCCCAGCTTAGCATTGATCTTCAGACATAAATTGGAGAGTGTCTGAGGAGAAGTCTTCACCACATTTTTTACTTGCACACACTGGGTTGCCATTCCAAGGAGTGTGTCCCCCACTCTTTTTACTTCAGCTAGGAGGAAAAACACAGGTATGGAGTGCACGCAAAAATGTAATCTGTTCTGTACAACTTCTTCCATTTCCAACCAATGCAGGGGTTGTGGTGATAGTTAATAGAAAAGTATGTTGCGCTAATAGAATCAACTCTTGGCTGAACTGTGCCACAAAATCACAAGTGCCATTTATCATACATCTTCACCACCTTCTTGTGATAATCAATACCACGTTACATAAACAGGTGAAGACAAGAAAAAGGATGTGTGTGTTGGACAACGTTACACAAGTGCACATGAATAAAAAGCAGGCACACGGCCGCTGCAGAGCGGGGATGAGGACGCTCGTGGCAGACGGTCGCGATGACCGCCGGGCACGAGAGGCAGAACAGGGACGTGTGTAAACACACAAATGCCTGTTCTGTGAGGAGAGACAGATAGTGAGTTCCTAATAGCTAGGAATCACAACCTGTCATTTCCTCTAGGTCAGTCCCCTCCCCCTTCAGTTAGAAACACACAGGGAACACAGTTAATCCCTTCATCACCCCCTAGTGTTAACCCCTTCCCTGCCAGTGACATTTTTACAGTAATCAGTGCATCTTTATAGCACAGATCGCTGTATAAATGCCAATGGTCCCAAAAAAGTGTTAAGTGTCCGATGTGTCCGCCATAATGTCGCAGTCCCGTTAAAATTCGCAGATCACCACCAATACTAGTTAAAAAAAATAATAAAATGCTATAAATCTACCCCCTATTTTGTAGACATTATAACTTTTGCGCAAACTGATCAATACACGGTTATTGCCATTTTTTTTTACCAAATATATGTAGAATACATATCAGCCTAAACTGAGAAAAAAATAGCTTTTTAAAAAAAAAAAATATGGGGATATTATAGCAAAAAAGTACAAAATAGTGTTTTTTTCAAAATTGTCGATCTTTTTTTGTTTATAGCTCAAAAAATAAAAACCGCATGGGTGATCAAATACCACCAAAAGAAAGCTATTTGTGGGGGGGGGGGACATCAATTTTGTTTGGGTACAGCATCACACGACCGTGCAATTGTCGGTTAAAGCGACGCAGTGCCGAATCGCAAAAAATGGCCTGGTCATTCAGCAGCCAAATCTTCCAGGGCTGAAATGGTTAACAACTCCCATAAATAATTAACTTCCACAAGTGGAAATCTCTTCCCATTTTGTGTTCAGGTACAACACCTCCACCACCTCTTATGAGTATGCCCCCACCTTCTCTTCCTGACCTATAAAAGGTCTACCTTTAAAAAAAGTCCGTATTGTATGTGCCTCATATTGGCACTAAATCCTCTTGAGTATTTAGCCATAGAGAGATTACCCTGATGCAGTTTACCAGCAAAATCTGCCGGAAAAGTTATATAACAGCAGTGAGCAGGTTTATTCTGAATGAGGTTGCTGTGGAAAGTGCATGGAACTTTATTATATCCTTAAAGAGGAGGTCCAGCCTGGGTGAAAAAAAATTTAAAGTCAGCAGCTACAAATAATGTAGCTGCTGACTTTTATGATTAGGGCACTTACCTTTCCAGGGAGCCCGTGATGTTGGCACCCCAGCTGATCTTCGGATCAAACCCCGGGTGCTGCCACCGCCATTCCTGCTAAGGGAACCCGGCAGTGAAGCCTTTTGGCTTCACAGATGGTTCCCTATTGCGCATGCACGAAGTGCACTGCACTAATTGGCCTGGTGGCGGAGGAAGGAGCTGAACTTCTGGGAGATCAGCTGTGGCCCCGTCTCCGGAAGTGGGGAAAGGAATCTTTAAAACAGGTCCCCGTTTCCCCCTGAAAAGTGCCAAATGTGGTACCGGGGGGGGGAGTAAAAGCGGAAGCTTCACTTTTGGGTGGAACTCCGCTTTAAGCTGTATATGCCCTCATGCTTTGTGAGGTCTCTGAAAAGGTAAGAGCACACCTGCAAATTACAGTGGTGGAGTGGATACACAGGGAAAGTGGAAATTACTTGTTTGAAGTGGAGCTTATGAAGATTCTCACTGTTCATGTGGGATTGTTTATGGACTCTGGGAAAATTGTTTAACATAAGATTTTATCATGAGTGTTCTAAAAGTGTTGTCATTTATTTTATCGATGTATAAAAATCACTGTTTATTCAATTTTCTATACAAGGGTGAGTTCATTCACATTTGATTACCACAATATATTGGTTTAGAGGGATAAAAGCCTATTTTTGTTTATGCATATGAAACTTTAGGTTTGATCGTACAGTATATTTTTTTGCATGGAGATAGTATAATAGATGGTAGAAAAGCACTGCACTAAATTAGAGACAAGTTAATTTTTTGACAATCTAAAAGAATTTCTAGTGTTTTTCACTACAATCTGATTCTACGTGTAAAATTCTCAAAGGCCTACATTAGTTCTGCAAACTAGCTGCATGCTTTCAAGTTCTTTAACACCTTTGACAATTATAAAAAGTCTGCTGTTTTCTGGTAAAAGTCTAAAAATACAGCTTCTCTAGTCAGGTACAATGACATTCCACAACTCTTCATTTAAAATATTAAAGCACATGAACTTTGATCATTTATAAAAAAAAAAAAAGGAAGAGGAAGCTCTAGCGATCAGAGGTCTTACTCAGAGTCACGGACTTGGAAGCAGACTGTCCCTTGTGAGGTCCTGAGGGTAAGACAAATTACAGGTAATCAGTCTGACCGAAGTGGTTGCTTTCAGGTAGGCCATTATGGCTCCAACTATGGAGGTCCTGAGGGCAAGACAAATTACAGGTAATCAGTCTGACCGAAGTGGTTGCTTTCAGGTAGGCTATTATTTCTAGAGCATAAGGGCGGTAGGACTAGGGTTTCACTGAGGTGAAAGACTGTTAACCACCTTAGCAAGAAAGGACAGTCTTGGGTGCATTGCCGTTCCTATCCAACTGCCTGCATCATCCCCTTTTTAGCCCTGATGAAGGAGGTAGTGCTGAGCCCCCGAAATGCGTTCGCCGTTTTAAAAAAAATCTTTTAAAAAGTCTGTATAAGCTGGTGTGGCACTCCCAACTTTTCAAAACTTCAACAAACTCCTCTGGGGGTCCAACAAGAGTCAGTCTAGGACCAAAAACCACCCATCCCGTTAAAAGGCATCCTCAAGGTTCAGCGCACCTACAAAGAAGGAGGAACAGCTCATTCACAAAAGCCTCACTCAGACAAGTCAGAGACTTGATAACAACCTAAAGTCCACTTTTGAAGAGAAGTCATCTAAGATCTAAGGGGATATCCCTGAAGTGATTAGATGACTTCTGCAAGGCAGAGAGAACCAGATTCCAAGGAAGCAAAGGGTGCTGAAATGGGTGTTTGATGCAATATACACCTTGAATAAAAGGTTTTGACAAAGAAGAGTAAAGAACCATTTTAGGATTTTTTGCCACATTTAAGCTTTTTTAAAAGCTGAGGGATCAAAAACGCTGGTTAGCTGCATTTAGAGCGTTTTTTCCAGCTCAAAAATCTCTCAAAACCCACTAGTTTTCACATCATCATCCACATCATAATCTTTGGGTTAAAGTGCATGTGTTCACACCAGAAAAAGGAAGATTTTGAGGTACAATAGTAGATCTTTCTGGAAGTGGCTTTTCTTGTTTTTAGCAAGGTAGGAATGACAGGCTAAAATCAGACTCAAAGTATTACTAAACCCATGACAATGCATTTGCTATATCTGGTCTCCCACAGTACACAGAAAATGGAAATGCAATTTTAGTAAATATAAACTGCTAAATACCTTTTCTCAGCAGTATATAACAGGCTTGTGTTTCAATTCCTGATGAAGCTTGTAGGAGTTCTCATACTGCACTGAGCTGTCCTATGAGACTGCAGGGTCCTGACCCTCTGGACAGTGCTGACTGGCCTTGTGCAGATCACATGCAAAAAAAAAAAAAAAAAAACCCTCTCTAGCTATACACACCAAACTGAGCATGTGCACCCCGACTCCAAAGGCGCTGTCTTATCCGGACATGTTCTTGAGTCAGTGGAAAAAGGATCTGTGCATACAGGATCAAACAGCCTTTTTACACAATGCAGAGGACTAACCCATTAGGTTCCACAATAAATACAAGTATACTTTACTGCATATACAGATTGATTTTACTGTTGTGGGTTTAGAAACACTTTAAAATTTAGGCTGGTCATACACAGTTCAAATCGGCCGGTTCAACAGGAACCGGCCAAGATTTGAACAGTTAATGGGCAGGCTGAACGTACCAAATTGTTCTCTCTCTCTCGACCAACTTGGGTACAACCAGCCTACTGGATTCCACTGCTATAGCCGCTAGCGATCATCACTGTCTTCTCCCAGCAGGGACAGCTTCCCCCGCCCGCTGCTGGGAGAAGACAATTGTGAAGCAGGAGGGATTCCCCCATCAACACTGTCTGTTGATTTGGGGAATCATGCAAAATTTCTCTCCTGCAACCCGTGGCTCCAGGAAAGAAATTTCGTACGGTCAATGGCCAGATTTAGGCTTCAACAGCCATGCTGTTAAGCCAGAGATTGGGAAAGAATGAAACAGGGGACTCAGACAGCAGTTCTGTCTTTTTAAGAGGCCAAGGGCCGTAATGTGAGAAGTACATGCTTTTTCTAGGCCACTATGGTGCAATAAGAAACACTGGATTTTTCTCTTGCTCTACCTGGTGCAGAAGACCAGGTAGGATTTGCATTGAGGGAAGGCATAGATTAGCATAGCCTGACACCACAGGATTATCAAACGCATCTGATCAGAGTTAGGGGGTCCTTGGTCCTGCCCCTTGGCAGCTTGGTGTTGCATCTGGAGGCCAGGATGACTACATGCAATGTCTCCCATTTCTGAAATATCAGCTTGAAAATGTCTGTGTTAAGGGCCCATTCCTCTAGATCCAGGCGGTGGAGTTTACATTTCCAGGAGTGGACAACTGGAAAGCAGATTACTGCAAAACAATGGACAGAGTGCATCGACCCAAGAGATTACCTAAATTGGTTTCTTCAAAGCTGCACAACTCTTAATGCCCCCTTGATGGTCAATGTAGGGCATAGCTGTGGCATTGACTGCCCCCTGGTCAAGTTTCCTGGGGAGGTCCAGGGTTGCAGAGCCATCCTTATTGCCGGAGGTTCCAGAGGTTGCCTGTCAACCTGTAGCAACCTGTAGCCTGTACCTGATGTTGATGGGAGGCTTGGCTTCCATCTGAGACCATTTTTCCCTGGACCATGAGGGACAGAAACACCTCCTGAGCCTGAAAGAATAGTATCTGTTATCAAGTTCCAGCGATAATGAAGGAAAGACTTCCCTATGCCTAAAGCTGAGCTGGAGATCCAGCAAGTTAGGAACTCCTTGCTTGACTGGACCATGGGTAGGTTGAGAGAAGGGCATGCTTGCTACAGGTTGACAGGATGTGGTGGAGAGATCTTGCATACAATTGGACTAAGGAGACTACTATGAGATCTAGAATTCATGGAGAACCCTCATTGTGCATGTTTGACTTGTGAGCTCAGTTTTCTTCTCTAGAAGGAAAACCCTTGACATGAGATGTATCCAGAACCAGACCCAAGTATTCCAAAGAGGGCTGGAGAGCAGATTTATAGAAAACCACCCAACTGAAATCTTAGAGCATCCGAATTGTCCTGTGGACTTCTGCAGACAGCTGAAAGGGAGAAGAGTCCTTCAAAAAGTTATTCAGATAACCTGTGACCTTAATGCTCCGAGTTCTGAGAATGGCAAAAAGAGGTGCTAGGATATTTGCGAATACCCAAAACAGAGGATAGGCTAAAAAAAAAAAAAAGCAGTGCTACAAACTGGAAAGGATTCTCTAACAACGCAGGATGAATACCCTCATCGGGCTTTGGTAGCATGAACAGGCTTGAATTGAATCATTTGAGCATGTCTACTGAACAACGATTCCCTGGGTCAATCAAGGGATGTTCAAGACATTCTGCAAATGTAACTGTCCTTGGAGCAGTTTTTGGTTAATTTGAGAAAAGCGGGGGGGGGGGGGGGGGGGGGGGTAACATTTTGTACCCCTTTTAAACCATCAATTCAACCAAAAGGTCTGGGCCATCTGTGACCCAGAGTGGAATAACTAACAGAAGCCCCTGCACTCTTAGGATTGAGGGTGCCCCTTAACTGGGAAGAGGCATTTGTGGAATACTTGGTGGGCCAAGGCTGTGCCAAAAGGGCTTAACTTAACTTAGGTTTTGAAGTTGAAGCATGGAGAGATTAGGTGCTTGGGGATTAGAAGTAGAGGCTCCGGGGGGGGGGGGTTTGGAATCTTCACCGTAAAGTAAAACCTTTCTTCCTGTGATATCCTATGAGAATGTCAAGTGCCTTCCCAAAAAGCTTCAGCTGTCCAGGTTTTGAAGATTTTGTGCAAGTTAAAGCGGTGTTCTACCCACTTTTGAGAGGTGGTCTTAAACGAAAGACCACTTCTACACCCCTCGTTTTTGGATATTAAAAAAAATAATTTTTCTCTCTTGTACCCATTTATGAAGTACATAGTGTGCTTCCGGTTCGCAGCGCAGGACGTCATATCCTTTTTGTGCGGTGACCTGTGTGTGCCCCAGAAGACAGCTGACCATTCACAAAGCGTCTCGCGCATACGCAGTAGGAAACGGGCAGTAAAGCCACAAGGCTCTACTGCCAGTTTCCTTTAGTTAGAATGGCGGCGCCTGCACCCAATCTGGACGGATAGGCCTCGGGGGGGCCGACATCGCGGGCTACCTGGACAGGTAAGTGTCCTTATTAAAATAGTCAGCAGCTACAGTGTTTGTAGCTGCTGACTTAAAAAAAATAAACAAAATTTGCGGGTGGAACACCGCTTTAATGGAGTTTAGGGTTATTCTGGAAACAGATTTAATCACATGTTCTTTGGCAACCACACAAGAGCAAAGGTGAAGGTAATTGCGGTTATTACTCAGTTAGGGCTTAACAGGATCATGTTGGTTGTTAACTGCCCTAGTCCTGCCAGCTGCAGTTTGACTGAAATCAAAGCGACAGCTGGTTGCAGAGCTGAGCCTGCAAGTGTAAAGAGCTCTTTAGGAGCATCTCAGACTTCATATCTGCAAAATCTCTGAATGAACGAACATCTCTGATTGGCACAGTAAAAATTCCAAGACAGACAGTAGGATCAACTACCAAGAATAGACCAATTTTCATTGGAGAGAGAGTTAAGCAATGATTTTCACTTCTCCAAATCTTTGCTGGAATTAGCCAGTCATAAATTGATCATTCACTTTGTTCATGAATGGGGAACATCTTTATAGATTTTGTCTGTCGATGTAGCCAAAGGGCATGGCAAGACATAGAAGTACGGCATTGTTGAGGCTTCTATGCACAGCGTGAGTGAATATATTCGCCATAATAGCACGCATGTTGAGCAAAGCTGCATCTTCAGGTGTATAGGAGTCTGGGGGTGAGAAATATTACACAGCCTGCTAATACTGAATTTAGGTCCTCTGTTCTTTTCTTTATCCACATCTTCTCAGCTGGGTGTTTCAGGACCCAGTTCATTTAGGGAGATGAACTGGATTAGAGACTTGACGTTTTGAAGCCCTGGACATAAATGGCAGTATTAAAGTTGTTAGTTGTCTAAGGAATTGTGCCAATGAAAAACCTGCTTTTGTCAGGTAAGCTGCATATTGCTTCTAATGCATCCCTGCGTCTTTGATGAAAGGGCTCCCTCCAAGCAAACCTGCCTTTAATTTATCCACTGCTATACAGTATATGCGCCAAATTGGAGACTCTCCAAAATGTGAGTTAGGATTGCACTATACAGAGGAGCCTTGGCGAGGCAGTGCGGCTTCACATATATTTGCAAAATCAGTTTTTAACATGAATTTTTAGACAGGGTCAATTTGGTTTTGTTGCAGGCTAGATGGAAAATGTGCTGGGAATTATTGTGCTTTTGTTAAGCTGCTTGCTGCAATCCTGAACTATGGAACTAGAACTGGATGCACAGACTTATAAAATTGGGACCCACTCGGGTGGAAGAAAAGCATTTTCACTTTGAGGCTGAGTGTTGTGTGGGATTTCAGGCAGAGGAGAAAGTTTTTCTGATATTTTGCTGTGGCTCCCTTTTTCCTGGTTTCCCCCATTGCTATGGGAGAATGTATTTCCCTGGGGGGTGTGCAATATGTTGTAAGCATTTCTGAAAAGAGTACACAGCAACCCAGGCGTGGACCATCCTTCAGCCAAGTCAGCATGGCGAAAGGGTGGGAGGAAGTGCCCAAGTACTTTACAATGGCTCACGGTGGAGCTGTAAGCAGTAAAGTGTGCAACCAGTGGAGTGATGCAACATCTTGTCATCCACCCGAGACTAAGCGGCTGATTTTAGTGCCAAGTTTGAAATGTTTACACTGTAGGAGTGAATACATTCTTTTTTTTACAGTAACAGTCAGATAGAGGGCGATTCAGTCTTGTCTATAGGGTTGGACCGTGGCCCTGGACAGCAGACTGACTTACTACATGTATTGCACGAAGTGCAGAAGTGAGTGCCTGTGTAGGATCCAGTGCCTGAAGCAATATTACAGGCAATCCCCATGTCATAGGATCCGGATAAGGCTCCCACGATTTTATCAAGGGTGCACCGCTTCCGAATCTGAAGATAAAAACTAGTTCAAATGGAAGTCCAGCCTAACACTAAAATCACTACATCTACAGACATGCATGATCTAACACTAACTCATCTAGCCCTGTAAAGAGGAAATCCGTATACAGTGCCTTGAAAAAGTATTCATACCCTTTGAAATTTTCCACATTTTGTCATGTTACAACCAAAACCGTAAATGTATTTTAATGGGATTTTATGTGATAGACCAACACAACGTGGCACATAATTTTAAATTAGAAGGAAAAATGATAATAGGATTTAAGACAAACCTGTAAAATCATTTTCTTTGAATACATCATGGGACACAGAGTCAGCCTAATATTCATTACCTGCTGGGACGTCCCAGAGCAATAGCCTTGAGGGGAGGGAGACACCCTGCCAAACAAAAGCCATCAGAACTTACACTGCAGCCTGCAGTACACTGCGTCCAAAAGCCGAATCCTCAGCTGCTCGAACATCCACTTAATAAAATTTTGTGAACGTATGCACTGAAGACCAGGTAGCAACTTTACAAATCTGAGCCACATATACCTGATGGTGAAAAGCCCAGGAGGTTCCTACACCCCTGGTAGAATGAGCTCTCACCCTAAAGGGAGGAGCTTTAGGTTTCAGACCGTAGGCCTGAATAACCAATTGACGGACCCAAGGACCCAATTGGCAATGGAAGCTGCCTACCCCTTCTTGGGTCCTTTTGGTAAAGCAAAAAAAAAAAAAAGGGAGGAGTCTGATCCTCAGATCTCCGCAGATCTAGACAAAGCTTGACTGCCCAGACATCCAAAGAATGCAGTAGTCTCTTCCGCCGAACGAGACAGAGAAAAAAAGGCAAAATAATGTCCTGATTTAAATAAAAGGCCGACACCACTTTGGCAAAAAGGATGTAAAAGGTCGTAACACGACTGTCGTGGTAGAGGATCAAGTACGGTTCCCTGCATTAAAGGGCAGCCAACTCCGACACCCTTCTAGCCGAGGCGATAGCCATCAGGAAGGCTAGCTTGCATGACAGCAAGTCTAATGGAATTTCCTTAATAAGTTCAAATGGTTGTTTCTGTAAACACAGACAGCACCAAGTTAAGGTCCCAAGGACACATAGGTGACCTAATGGGGGAAGCAAGCGAGTTGCCCCTTGCATAAAGGTTTGAATCAGTGAATGGGAGGCTAAAGGCCCTGGGAAGAATACTGATAGGGCCAAAACCTGACCTCTGTACGCAAAGCCAATTTGATTTCCACAGCTGACTGTTGAAATGAGAGAATTCTCCCAATCACATATTTCCGAGGATACCCTTCTCTGGCTTCACTCCAAGCAATAAAAGTCTTCCAGACCTTATGATAAATCTTCCTAGTGACAGCTTTTCTAGCATTAGTAGACACCACTAATACCGAGATGCCACGGACCTTTAACACCTGAATAGCCATGCTGTCAAATTTAGAGACTGTAAATTGGGGTGGAATATAGGACCTTAAGACAGTGGATCGGGGAGACGTGGAAGCGTCCATGACCCATCTATTGTCAGTCTCAGAATCTCTGGGAACCAGGGCCTTCTGGGACAGGCTGGTGCCACCAGAGTGACTGGAATCCCCTTTCTCCAAATCCTGCGCAACAAATGTGGAAGGAGAGGGATCGGAGGTAAAGCATAAACCAGGGAGTACTGGCTCCAATGATCAGAGCATTTGCTCCAATTGCCAGAGGATCTTTTGATCAAGACACAAACTGCTGCAGCTTGTTGTTGAACCTGGATGAGAGTAGGTTGACCTCTGGCCATCCCTAACATTGGCAAATTTCCTGGAACACTTCTGGGTGTAGGGACCATTTGCCCTGGGCAGATCTGCTGGCGGCTGAGAAAATCTGCCTTCCAGTTCTCTACTCCCAGGATATGGACTGCCAATGTAATTGGCACATGTGCCTCTGCTCAGGCTAGTATGTAGTTCACCTTCAGAGCTGAACGACTCCTGGTGTTTTCATATAGGCCATTGCCATGGCATTGTCGGACTCAACCCGGATGGGGCAGTCCCGAAGCTCCACCATCCAGGACCGTAGGACCAGACGTACTGTCCGTAATTCTAAGACGTTGATGGGCAGGGTCTGTTCTGTCCCTGACCATGTCCCCTGAGCTGTGAGCCCGTCTACGGTTGCTCCCCAGCCTGAGAGAGACTGGCATCTGTAGTCAGTACTCTCCAAGTTACCGGGAGAAAGGATTTTCCCTTTCGCAGGTTCTGATCCTGCAACCACCAGTTTAGGCTTAAGCATGCCTGAGGCTATAAGCACATTGGATAATTCAGGGCTTTTCTTCCTCTGTTCTAAGCCAAGATATCTTGTTGTAAAGGCCTGGAATGGAACTGGGCATAGGGCACAGCCTCAAAGAAGGATACCATCCACCCTAGAAGACTCATACAGAGCTGAATGGAGGATTGTCTGGTGCCCCTGATCCTTCAGGGCACAGATCCCTACAGGTGGCAAGAATATTCTTGCTTGGACAGTGTTTAGAATCAGACCAAAATATCTTAGACTTTGAGCTGGTCTCAAGGCTGACTTTGATAATTTATGATCCAGCCTGAGCTTTTCAAATACCTCACTGTGTATATTATGCTCTCTCTAGAGCCTGTACTGAGTGATCTCTGAGCAGGAGGTCGTCCAGATACCCGAGCACCATGATCCCTTGGGCCTTCATGCGACCCAGTACTGATGCTAGGACCTTTATGAACACCCGGGGAGCTGTACCAAGCCCGAAGGGTAGAGCCACAAACTGAAAATGACGTTGCTCTACTGCAAAACGTCTCTGAGGAGGCTGAAAGATAGGTACATGCAAGTACGTGTCCTTTATATCGATGGAGGCTAAAAAGTCTCCCCTCTGGAGTGAGGTTACTACTGAGCACATAGACTCCATCCGAAAGGACTGTATCAAAAGATACATGTTCAGGGGTCTAAGGTCCAAAATGGGCCTTGTATCCCCGTTTGGTTTCTGAATCGTAAATAGGATTGAGTAAAAACCCTGTGCCCCTTTCGGATACCAGAACCTCTACAATCACTCCTTGATGCACTAGATCAGGGCTATGCAATTAGCGGACCTCCAGCTGTTGCAGAACTACAAGTCCCATCATGCCTCTGCCTCTGGGTGTCATGCTTATGGCTGTCAGAGTCTTGCTATGCCTCATGGGACTTGTAGTTCTGCAACAGCCGGAGGTCCGCTGATTGCATATCCCTGCATTAGATGATGTAGTGCCTGAAGCAATAAGTTTCTTTTTGGACGATCTGAGGGAACACTTGATCTTAGAAACCTCTGAGGGGGCACCCCACGTAACGCCAGCTTGTAGCCGTGAGATAAAGTTGAGGTGACCCACTCGTCCTGGATTGTTTTCTTCCAAATATCCGCAAAGTGCAGCAGCCTTCCCAAAACCCAATGGAGGGGCGTCCCCTTGAAAGGAGGGCTTGGTGCTGGGTTTAGAAGAATTTCGGACAAAGGGCTTTTTCTGGCTCTGGCCTTGTGGCTTGCCCCTGGCTCTAGCGCTGTGGCAGCAGAACTGCCCTGACATTGACACGTTTGAGGAAGCAGTCCCTGCGTTTTTAATTCAATCTTATCTTTATAGAAAGAAACAAAGAGGGAAATGCATTCCACATAGACATCAATAACAGTAGTAGGTGATAATAAATCAAATGTATATGAAGGATACATAATGTAGTATTGTACCAAGTTCGTTATGTGTGTCAATAACAAAGAAAAAACATTTAGAACATCATGTTGAGACATAACAGATAACTAAAGGGCCCTCTCACTGTAAGGGAGGGGATGTGTAAACTTCATGTATTACTACAAACTTAGTCTAAAAACCTGTTATGCTGTAGAGGATTTGCCTGTGAGGGTCGTATTTTGCATCTGGATTCTGAGGAGTACATTTATACAAAGAGGAAAAGGGTTTGAAGAAAATAAGAGAAAAGCAGAAAGATTAAGAACAGGAGTCGCTCCAACATGGTCATGAGGTGGTGCTGTCTAGGTTGCCCTCTGCCCAGGAGATGAAGTCCGATGAGTAACGGAACAAGGACCATGAAGTCCAAGTATGAGAGAACTGATCATCTTTATTTGATTCCTCAGCCAACAGACGTTCAAGGTCTCTAATGCGGTCCACTTCAATAGCCCACTCCCCCAGGGAAGGTACAGTCCTCGACTTCCAATAACTTGGAGTCACCATTCTGGCTGCGGCCAAAAAGTGACGTAAAACATCTTATTTAATGGACTTGAATGTGCCCGGGAGCATGGATAAGAGCGCCATCTCAGGTGTAGGGGCAAGAGAGGTCGCCATCAGTTTGCAGTATAGTAGGAAGATCTGTTGCCAGAATTTCTGTATGGGGAGGGCATTCCCACCAAACGTGGAGCATTGTACCCCTGGAGCTTAGACATTGCCAACAGGTATCCGGCGTTGTCGAGTTGAAGTGATGTATAGTCGAAGGGCATCTATAACCCCTCGTCACCAGTTTAAACCCCTTTTCTTGAGTTTTAGTGGCTAGAGTTTGTGCGTTAGAATAAAGCAATTTTGCCAGTCAATGAGGGAGACTGAGTGTTGTAAATCTTTTTCCCAGGTCTTCGTATAGGGTGGGAGATCAGGGTCAGAAGCATTCAGCAAGAGGGAATAATGCTGTGATACCACATGCGTTGGAAGATCGGCTTGGAGGAGCATATCCTCGAATCCTGTCGGTTCAGCTAGAATATCTGATATTGATGGGAAGGTTCAGATATAGGAAGTTAATTGTTTTTTCTGGAGGCACGGCATAGGGTATTGAGAAAGCGATCCGGGAGGGGTATCTGGCTTTAGAGTGGGGTCTGCTCGGAGAACCTGGGAAAGCCTCCCATGGTCTTCTTTGCACCAAGGTCCAAAGCTTGTCAGGTGCATAGCCGGTGGGAAGGCTGGAGTCCCAAATAGGGGGGTCATAGGCCCCGAAGGATTTGATATGTTCCCGCTAGAGATCAAGCGGTCCCAAATTTGGATCGTTTGACGAGCGAGGTCACAGAGGGGGTGTGAACCCCTACAATTTGCGGGTGTGCTCCATGGGAGAGCTGAGAGTTCAATGGCTTTCCAAGTGAACCCAGAGCTTGGTCGTATGGTTATGGAACCAGTCCAGTATGGGAGTATCGCTGCATTATAGTACAATGAAGCGCCCAGGGCTCCAGCTCCCCCTCTCGCTTTCAGAAGAGATAATGTTCTGTATCAAACTCTAGGACGGGCCGAATTCCAAATGAACTTGGAGAACAGCTGGCGCAATTTCCAAAAATAGGAGTTAGGCAAGTATATAGGGATGGTCTGAAATGGGTACAAAAAGGGGGGCGTGGCATAGCAGGGCATGTGAACAGTCGTGTTCGGAGCTCCCGCTGATGATCCTACAGAGAATCCTATCCTCGTCACACACAGCGCCCGCAAACGCACGGTACTGACCCCTAACAGCTACCAGAAGCCGGCGGACCCGAAATCGGCAACCAGAACGGGTATGATGACTCGGGGGAACCGGGGAGACGCCGCAGCTTCGGCCTCCCAGGAATTCCAAGATGGCGCCGGGCACCCTCAGCCGCAGAGAACTCCACGAGGCCAGGACAAGAAACCGGAGCAAGGGGGTAAGCTACCTAAACCCCCTAAAACGAAAGACCAGCCCAAAGACATGTTATATTATGCTCAGAAAATGGCAGGAACCCTAGAAGCTACACTGAATGATTCACAGCACACAGCAGTGTCAGCGGTGCAGGCAGACAGAGACACTGCAGACAGGCTGGAAGACACTGATTTCATGGAATCTGTTCCTGATCCTATGCCTGCCTTGTTTGATATGCAGACAGAGGACAGTCCCCAACCATCACTGAGTGATATTCTGCAGGCTGTTCATAAATGTACAGCATCGGTGGATGATCTTAAAGAGAAATTTGGGGGTCTGCGGGAGACAGTCTCTTTATTACGCCATGATTTGCAAAAGATCAGAGAGAGAACCACTGCAGTAGAAGGGAGAGTGAGTGACATGGAGGATCACATGCCTCATCTGAACAGAGAAGTGAGGGTGGCAGCTCAGCAGGCCCACCAGGCGTTTGATAAAACAGATGACATCGAGAACCGCCTGAGACGTAACAACGTTCGCATTGTGGGGCTCCCCGAGAAGGTGGAGGGAAGGGACCCCACTAATTTTGTTGAAGGCTGGCTGCAGGAAATCTTTGGGAAAGAGGCGTTCTCACCCCTATACGCGGTGGAAAGTGCACATCGGGTGCCGCCGCGTCCTCTTCCACCCGGCAGTCCCCCAAGGTCAGTGCTTGCCAGACTCCTGAACTACAGGGATCGTGAGGTGGTGCTCCGATTGGCCAGAGAAAAGGGAGCAATACACTTTAATGGAGCTAAAATATCCTTCTACCCGGACTTTTCCGCAGAAGTGCAGCGAAAAAGGTCTAAATTCATGGAGGTTAAGAAAAGGCTACAACGTCTACAGTTAAAGTACGCCATGCTTTTTCCGGCTAAGCTGCGCATCACAGCAGGAGATCAAAATCACTTCTTTGAAAACGCCCAGGATGCAGCGGAGTGGCTAGACCGCAATGAGCAGGGCCTCCGAAGACCACGAAGGGAAAATGGAGACGGATGACGTAGTCAAATTCTCACTAATTGGGCAAAAAGGGCGCCCTATCACTTGTGCAGTTTTACAGAGTTCAAAGAGGAAGTATGATAAAAATTTCACCACCAGCGAATAGCAGTTTAATTGCAACATGTGTTTCAACACTCATAAGTTTAACCGCCTATTTGGCGTGCATGTCAGTGCAAGGTGCGCACTCGACCTACTGTTCAGGTTGCTGTGGCACAGATATCTCTGCCCTGTTGGCGAGAAGTTGAAGGTTAACGATCAAAACCTGTGGATGCTGGGAATCTTCTACTACATCAAGTTAGAAACCACAGGAACACTGACTATAACTCACCTACTGATTCAACAGCATAACCGCAGGAAAGCGCAGTGGCGCAGATGTTTGTTTATTGTTTTTTTTCTACATCTCCGGTGTACGGGTCTCTTTCACATGGCCCATAAGGTGCTAGGCCATGTGACAACCATGTCTGAACTCAATACAGCCCGCATTAGGGGCGTTAAGGGAAATGTAAATGTGGATACAGGAATGTTTTATATGCATAGATCAATTCACAATGTATTGGTATGGCTAGTACACTTATAATGTCTTGGAATGTGCGGGGGGTAAATGATCCTTTGAAGAGAACAATGATATCTACAGTCATGCGCAGGATCCATCCTGCCATAATTGGCCTGCAGGAGACTCACCTGCAGGACAATACGGTTAGCTTTCTGCAGTATGCATGGGTGGGGAAGGCATATCATTCCACATACTCTGCTTTTTCCCGTGGAGTAAGTGTATTGATACACAAGGCCATAGCTTACCAAGAGCTAGACTCCCTGATAGATATATCCGGTAGATTTATATTTCTCCATTGCAAAATATATACAGTTACCATGATTATGGCATTTGTATATATACCACCCCCGTTCTCGCGGGAAGTGTTACAGCTACTGGTTTCATATGTAACTAATAAACCTGACATTCCAATACTAATTATGGGGGACTTTAACTGCTGCCTAGACCCAAGAATAGACAGACATACTCCTATGGTCCCACCCAGGGGAGGTCGGGGAACTGCCCTTAGCCGTCTCTTAATGGAAATGGGATGGACTGACTTGTGGCGGGTTCGCTACCCAAACCATAAGCAGTTTTCATGCTTCTCCAAGACACATTGTTCTCTGTCCCGTATAGACCTCTGTATCGACACCCAAGACATGGTGGGATACACCTCGAGGGTGGAGTACTACCCACGGGGGGTATCTGATCATTCCCCTCTAGTCACTTGGCTGAATGCCCAACCCTCCAGTCTATTATCTAGGGCCCCATGGAAACTAAACGCCTTCTGGCTTAAACTATTCACTTCACATGAACGGATAGAGGCTCAGATCCATAAATTTCTCAGAATACATAGACAGCACACAGATATCCTGTACAAATGGGAACTTAAAGCATATTGTAAAGGAATATTTATTCAGGAAATAAATATGGTTAAACAAAATTCCTCGGTCCTGCTAGAGCAGGCGGAGGACTTGGTGAGTCGACTAGAGTTGGCATTTGTGAATGATCCCACCGACTCTGCAAGGGAGGCATGGATCGCGGCTCAGGATTCCTTAGACCGCGTGCGATCCTCCGCTGCAGAACGTAAGAGATTTTTTTCGAAACTGGCGTTTTATGAGGAGGGGGAAAAGACAGGCCGCCTGTTAGCAAAAATTGCAAAATCACAACAACAATCACCGGCTATAGGAGCCATACGAGCTGCCAATGGCAGGATAGTCAATGCTCCTGATGATATCATCTCTGAGCTGGCAAATTTCTATAGGGATCTTTACAAATCTAGAGAGACCTACTCTGATGACGATCTTAATGCTTTTATGGCTAACATAAATCTACCCACACTGTCTGCTGAGGCGAGACGGCACCTGGACGCTCCAATAACTATAGAGGAGCTCCAGGTGGCGGTGAGTTCTTTCCCTACCTGTAAGGCGCCAGGGGAGGATGGTCTCCCAATGGAGGTATACTCTCAGTATGGAGAAAAACTGTTGCCTGAACTACTAAAGGTCTTCAATACCAGCTTGGACAGGGGTAGATTGCCAGATTCCATGTCCAGAGCAAATGTGATTTTACTGCTTAAGCCAGGGAAGGATCCTGTCGACCCGGGCTCATATAGGCCCATATCCTTACTCCAAAGTGATGTAAAAATCCTTGCCAAGGTCCTAGCAATTCGGGTCAATGGGATACTATCCTCAATCATTCACCCAGACCAGGCCGGCTTTATGCCACAGAAGTCCACAGCTACAAATCTTCGAAGGCTATATATGAATATGCAAATACAGGCTGACAATGAGAGACACAGAGCTCTTCTATCATTAGACGCCAATAAGGCGTTTGACAGTGTTAGTTGGAGATACTTATGGGCGACACTGGACAAATTTGGCTTTGGGAGGCGGTTTGTAGCATGGACGAAACTGCTGTATGTGGCTCCCCAGGCCAACATTAGAATAGCGAATAGGATGTCAGAAGCTTTTGCTCTGGGTAGGGGGACAAGGCAGGGATGCCCGCTGTCCCCCCTGCTCTTTGCGATCGCAATAGAACCTCTAGCGGCTCAAATAAGGGACAGTCCACGGATAGAAGGATTCAGGTATGGTGACTTGCACGAAAAGCTGATGTTATACGCGGATGACATGTTGCTATTCCTGGGAGACACTAGTCAATCACTACTGGGGGTAATGGATATAATAGAGCAATTTGGACATTTCTCGGGCCTGACTATAAATTGGTCTAAATCGGCTCTGATGATGCTGGATGAGAGCCGGGATGTGAGTCTGCCTGACTCTTGCCCCATTCCAACCACCACTGGATTTAAATACCTGGGCGTCCAGATATCCCCCTGTGTTGGGGACTTCTGCTCTTTAAACATATTCCCATTGCTATCTCGCTTTCGTGACAAAATAAATACATGGAACAACTTAATGATGTCCCTAGCGGGTAAGGCAAATCTCATTAAAATGATTTTAATGCCCCAACTATTGTATTTCCTTCACAACTCACCAGTAGTGATACACTTAAAAATTTTCAGAGTAGTCAATACCCTTTTTCGAAAACTGCTATGGCACAACAAAGCACCCAGAGTCCGGATAGAGCAGTTGCAGTGTCCAAAGGATGGCAGAGGGTTGGCGGTCCCCAACCCTTGGCTGTACTATATTGCGGCACAGTTGCAACACCTTGTGGGATCTATGACGCATGAACCAATGGGCTCGGCAGCGCGACTGATGCTTTTTGCTACGGGCGCTGAGACCATTCCTATGGGTCTAGAGGCTCAATTATTTGCAAAGTCAAACAAAAAAAAACGACACTTTCCCTGGTATAGAAAATATGGAACAAGAGTAGACAACTACAAGGGGTGCAGGGATTTACAGATTACAGCCCGATATGGGGAAACCGCTCTTATGTGGAACTGGCTAAGTTACAGCGTGAGCCCAGATGGAAGGCCCACGGGGTGACCATGCTTTCTCACATATTTAAGAATGGTAAACTGATGTCCTTTACAGAACTGCAGAACACATTTGGGCTCCCAGACACTATGTATTACCCCTATTTGCAGCTTCGGCATGCAATTGTGGCACAGGGAGACGCAGGGGAGTGGGAACTCTGTCCCACGCCAGTGTTCCATGTGTTGCAATCATCCACTGTAACTAAAGGGATCATTTCCACGTGTTACCAGATGCTACTTGCCAAATACCTGGATGCCTACCCATGTAAGGCAATCGACGCATGGAGAGGGGACCTAGGTCAGATAACTGAGGATCAATGGGAGGAAGCGCTACAGGCCATACCCACGTGTTCCCTCAATGTTGCACAAAAAGTGTCCCAACTTTATATAATACTTAGAGTGCATTACACTCCATCCAAGTTGCACAAGATGGGCAGAGTGGCGGACCCCATATGCTGCCGATGTCGGCAGCACAATGCGGATCTTATACATCTTCTGTGGCGATGTCCGAAGCTCCATCGGTACTGGCACGAGGTGATTGGTACACTAAATGGAGTGTTCCAGACGACAGTACCGGTGGATCCTATGCACTGCTTGCTGGGGGTATTGGATGAGGTAATCCCAGAGGAACAAACTAAAATGGCTGTATCCAGGGCTTTATTCCAAGCTAGAAAACTTATATTAATGGCATGGAAGTCTGCAGTACCGCCCTCTGTTAAAATGTGGATAACGCATATGGGTAAAACTCTAATTATGGAAAAATACATATACCAACACAGAGGCTGCCCACACAGGTTTGAACGCATTTGGTCCAGTTGGTTGGACACGCCTGGACTTAGTCCGAGAGAACTAGTCATGATGAGGCTCTTACAGGGTCCTTAGATAAATATAAATGAATATGGAAAGGAGATACAATACATGCGAATTGGAAGGAGGATGGGTGTGAATTATATTTCTCAACATGGTATAATGGAAATCAGAGGGCTGTGTAGTAACACTATAAGAACCTATGCTTTACATTGTATGAATATGACACTGAAATGTAGAAAATTGTACACCGGAAGATGTATTTATTTAAAATGTTCAATAAAAACCTTTTTGATTTAAAAGAAATGGGTACAAAAACCGGGGAAGGACATCCATTTTCAAGGTGTTCACCCTACCAAGCCAGGAGAGCCATTTGAACGTGTTAGTAGACAGATCGGCTTGAGTTCCAAGTAGTAAGGGGGTAAAATTCTTGGAATGGAGTTGGGATGCATCCTCCAGTATTTGAATACCAAGGTATCGGATGGAGGTGGATCCGGTTTTAAAGGAAAAGGCAGTCGAGGGTCTATGTAGGCAGAGCAATATTGAGAATTTCTGATTTACTGTAGTTTACTTTAAAGTTACTGACTTCCCCAAATCTCTGAAACTCCTGCAACACTGAGGGCAGGGATGAGTGTGGACGTGTCACAAATAGGAGCAGGTCACCTGCGAATAGAGCAAGTTTAGTTTGAGTGGGCCCGACTTATTCCGTGCACAGAGGGATTGTTTCGCAGAGCAATAGCTAAATGTTCCATGGTGAGAACATATAGGAGGGGAGACAGAGCACCCTTGTCGTATCCCATTATAGATAGAGAATGTCGGCAAGAGAGAGCCATTCAGTCTTATCCTAGCAGATAGAGAGTAGAGGGACATTATCCTCCCAGTCCTATTTGTTGTAAAGACAGCTAAAGGAATTGCCAATCTACTCGGTCGAATGCCTTCTCTGCATCAACTGTTAAGAGGCATAAAAGAAAATATCGTGGGTTCGGGCAAATCCCACTTGATCTAAGTGGATCAAATTTGGCAACAACGGTTGTATTCTGTTGGCCAACACTTTAGCGAAGATCATCAAATCCACCCGGATCAAGGATATTGGCCTATAAATTTGTGCATAAAGTCGAGGCAGACATCGACTGGATATCTTCTTGTCCATAATGCTTGGAAGCAGACTCATCTGCCAGGCACTCCACCGAATCCTGAGCTTTAAGCTCTTCCCATCCTCAACCCATTCCTGCCCCAGACTAGGAGACTCCGGGGAGGGGGATCTGTCGCACTTCCTGCCACCCTGCCGGATGAAGGCAATCATGTGCTCTAACGTGGCTAGGGCTGAGGACAGCTCATCCTTAATTATAAAGGGTGAAGCAGCAGCGTTGACTGTAGGCACAATACCAGATAGGTGCAGTGGTTCAGATTGCCCAGGAGCCTCTGTTTTTTCGTGGGGATAAAACACTAGGGATACAACTAGGTTCATCAGGAACTGAGGACATAGGTGTGCCCTTCCCTGTGGTGTTAGCCCCACTCCTCTTTTTGGAAGACAATAGCCACAAAGAGTACTTGGGTGTAGTATTAAAAACACCTCAGAAGGTAGACCCTTTAATAGGGCTCACCAAGCCCCTATGCAAAAATCCTGCTAAGAACCTTTAGCCTGCCAAGCAACACCTGGTGACTCACGTGACCCGGGTAAGGAAAAATTAACCACTGCAAGTGTTTGTTCAGAGCCTGCTCTGTGTCCCACAGCACTACATGCTTGGCCTGCGCAGCTTAAATAAGCTGGGTGTGCGCCGGAACGTTCTATGTGTGCGCACGCATGTGCGTGGTCCCGGCAAGCAGGCGTGACTGTATTCGCGTACGACGTGAATCTTCTTGCGCCCAGATGAAGGCTATGGAACATGTGCGTGCGAAGCCGCGTGCGCCATGGCCGCCAAACAAATTGCTGAACCCAACGGCACTCCTGTGAACGCACGTGCGCCATGGCGAACCAAGGCAAAATGGCGCACTGTTGTGCACCATCATACAGGTAAAAAACAGCCAGGCACAAGCAAAAACAGCCAGGCACAAGCAAAAAAAAAAAAAGGTACACAAAAATAACCTTCAAGGACTGGGTACCCTTTCATGTTTATGGTTCACTCCCTTGGATCCGTACAGCACCCTGCAGGAAATGCCTTAGCGCTGTGGTGTCCAGATTTCCACTCCGCAGGGTCCAGTACCTGGAGGCCACGTTACAGGCAAAACCTTGCAGGATGTTTAGTCTTCTTTGCAAGGCTTGGGTACCATTTATCTAAGCATAAAACCCTGTGTCAAATGGATCCGATCGGTCAATCTTGATTCATTTTTGGAACAGTTTGTGGGACTAGAGATCTGGAGCTGAGAGAGTTCAAACAAACGGTGCCATCCGCCTTGCAGACAGACACTAGTAAAAAACTGAAGTGCTTCCTGTATGGGAGGGGTTATATAGGGGGTCACTTCTTGTCTGAAGACCTTTGGTCTATTCACCTAATGAAGTATAACCCAGCAGGTAATGAATATTAGCCTGACTCTGTGTCCCCTGATGTATGAAAAAGAAAAATTTTTTACAAATAAAATATTTGAAAAGTGTGGTGTGCATTTTAAATTCAGCCCCCTGAGTCAATACTTTGTAGAACCACCTTTTGCTACAATTACAGCTGCAAGTCTTTTTGGGTATGTCTCTACCAGTTTTGCACATCTAGAGTGAAGTTTTTCCTAAATTCTTCTTTGCAAAATAGCTCAAGCTCTGTCAGATTGGATGAGAGCGTCTGAACAGCAATTTTCAAGTCTTGCCACAGATCCCCAATTGGATTTAGGTCTGAATTTTGACTAGGCGATTCTAACACACGAATATGCTTTGATCTAAACCATTCCATTGTAGCTTTGGCTGTATGTTTAGAGTCATTATCTTGCTGGAAGGTGAACCTCCACCCTAGTCAGGTTTTCTTCTAAGATTGCCCTGTATTTGGCTCCATCCATCTTCCCATCATCCAGCTTCCTTGTCCCCGCTAAAGAAAAGTATCACCGCAATATGATGCTGTCACCACCATGTTTCACGCTGGGGATGGTGTGTTCAGGGTGATGTGTAGTGTTAGTTTTCAACCACACAAAGCGTTTTGCTTTTAGGCCAACAAATTCGAATTTTGGTCTCATCTGACCCAAGCACCTTCCTCCACATGGTTGCTGTGTCCCCCACATGGCTTCTCACAAACTGCAAACGGGACTTATGGCTTTTTCAACAATGGATTTCTTCTTGTCACTCTTCCATAAAAGGCCAGATTTGTGGAGTACACGAATAATAGTTGTCCTGTGGACAGATTCTCCCACCTTAGCTGTGGACCTCTGGAGCTCCTCCAGAGTTACCATGGGCCTCTTGGCTGCTTCTCTGATGAATGCTCTCCTTGACCGGCCTGTCAGATTAGGTGGACGGCCATGTCTTGGTAGGTTTGCAGTTGTACTATATTCTTTCCATTTTTGGATGATTTAACAGTTCTCTGTGAGCTGTTCAAAGCTTAGGATATTTTTTTGTAACCCAACACAGCTTTGAACTTCTCCACAACTTTAACCCGGATCTGTCTGGTGTGTTCCTTGGCCTTCACGATTCTGTTTTCCACCAAGGTTCTCTAACAAACTTCTGAGGGCTTCCCAGAACAGCTGTATTCATACTGAGATTAAATTAAATTATACACAGGTGGACTCTATTTACTAATTAGGTGACTTCTGAAGGCAATTGGTTCCACTAGATTTTAGTTAGGGGTATCAGAGTAAAGGGGGCTGAATACAAATGCACGCCACACTTTTCACATATTTGGAAAAAATGTTGAAAACCATTTATCATTCTCCTTCCACTTCACAATTATGTGCCACTTTGTGTTGGTCCATCACATAAAATCCCAATAAAATAAATTTACATTTTTGGTTGCAACATGACAAAATGTGGAAAATTTCAAGAGGAATGAATCTTTTTTTACAGCACTGTACATACCTTACCTACGGTCTAGTCTCCAGCAGCGGAAGCTCTGCAGGGGACACAGTCGACAACAGCTGCGATATGAATGGGAAGTGATGTCACCCATAGACTTACTAGGGGGCTTTCGTTGTCAGCTACCTCCTCTGCACCTGCCTCCACAGCGAAGCAGCCGCTAAGAGTTCAGCGTGGGACTGTCCTGGAGCAGCTTCAGAAAAGATATGTACACCAATTTCTTCTTTACAGGGCTAGATAGGTTAGCGTTAGATTGTGGATGTCTACAGATGTAACGATTTTATTGTTAAGCTGGACTTCTACTTTAAACTAAGAGCCATTTGTCCAGAAAAGAGAAGATGTCCAGCATCTTAGAACACTAGCAAAAACTAGAGCGGGGTACGGTTTTTAGGGGAAACGTTCAGGGGGTGGTATCTTCAAAAGCTTGAGTCTAATCAACTGAGCCGGCAATAAGGGGGAGTTTTAGTGCCTGCTCACTGTTTCTTACAGCGGAACTACATATCCACTTTAGGTGTATAGATTACAGAATGCTTGAAGAACACATTTTACACCACTTGCTAAATATTGTATCTTGCCTTCAGTAATCAGTATATTTTAATAGAACAGATTTGACAAAGTGCCTACTTAGGATTCAGGTTTTAATAGGACTATATATAGTCTTAAACTTACCATATACAGGAGTCTTTCCAGGAAGAATAACCACAATTAGCTGTAAGCCCACATATGTAAGTTTTAAATGTTTGAACATTGGCTCAACACTGTCTGCTCCTTGAGCATATTTACAGAAACATGGTTGGCCCTGGATGGGCATCCCAGCATCCTTTGAAATCTTTCTTAGCTGGTCTGTGAAACTTCTGTTTTGGGAGACAGAATGGTAAATTAAAACAGCATGAAAAAAAAACAAAAAATCTCAGATATTGCACAAGTGTTTACTCTACCCAAAATGTAAAAAGGTTAGACTCTGTTAAAGATAATGCTGAATGAGTTTTATTTTAATTATGGTAGGTCTCAATAGGTTTTGAGCTGCCGCAAGTGTAAAGCACCAGGCTGGTAAACATACCAGTATTAGTCTTGTGTCATCCTGCATTTCAGTTTAAAGGTTACCTGGAAGCCCAGACTCTGCATATTGTTGATCAGATCAGTTTAGGAACAAAGTATCGTAGGAATCCGTACAATTGACAAAATTAGTGTAAAATAGGTCTTTAAAATAGTTTTAATCAATTAGACAAATCCAGTAGCTGCATATTTTCATATTTCCCACAGTGCTACACTACTAGAGAAAACAGTAACATTAAGGCACTGGGCTAAACATTTTAACATAAAAGGAAAAAAGATTTTTAAAAACCAAGCTATTAACTAATGAGCTAATTTCTAAGTCAAGACTGATTGTAATAGAAAGGGTTCAGCTGTGCCAAGGTTTAAAATGTTTTAAAAACTGGAGGAGGATGCAAGGACAAAAACAGAAGATGCAGAGGCCAGGAGTGGGTATCAATATTGCAGATTTAAAGTGGTTGTAAAGGAATTGTTTTTTTCTTTAAATGTCTATTACTTACCTGCTCTGTGCAATAAAAATCGCACAGAGCGGTCCCGAACCTCTTCAAGTCCCACACTGGCACTCCTGGCCCCTCTGTCAAGCGCCCCCAAAGCCACTTTCCATGGGGACACTCATGCGGGCTCGCTCCCAAGCCCCACTGCGGCTTCATCCATTGACACAGACAGTGGGACTTGGCCACACCCCCTGCTACCTTGTCACTGGCTTTGATTGACAGCAGTGGGAGCCAATGGCTCCCGCTGCCTCAGCAAAGCCTGTGAAAATCGGGAAGGGATGGGAGAGAAGATCTGCAGATGTGCACAACGCTGGATCGAATGAGAGCTTAAAGCAGAGTTCCACTCAAAAGTAACTTTTGCTTATCCAACCCCCCCCGTTCCATGTTTGGCAACTTTCAGGGGGGAGGGGAACGGGTACCTGTTTGACAGATCCCTTTCCCACTTCTGGAGACGGCGCCTCCCCTCAGAAGTTCGACCCCCTTCCTCCTGCCTCCACCAGGCCAATTAGAAAGCACAGCGCGATTCGCGCATGCGCAGTAGGGAACTGGCTGTGAAGCTTAAAGGCTCCACTGCCGGTTTCCCGCAACAGGAATGGTAGCGGCAGAAGCCGAAAGCCAAACCGACAATCGGCTGGGGTGCCAACATCGCGGGAATCCTGGACAGGTAAGTGTCCTAATATTTAAAGTCAGCAGCTACAGAATTTTTCGCTGCTGACTTAATTTTTCGTGGGGAGGTGGGGCTGTAACACCTCCAAGTATAAAAGGGGGGTGAGGGGCCAATACCTAAACTTTTTTTTCCCTTAATGCAAGGAATGCATGAGGGTAAGAAAAAAAAAAAAAAAATAGGATTTAGAACCACTTTAAAGTCTAAATGTGTGAAATACTATTGATGCGTTATCTGAATTTTAACAAAAACATATGATATTGTCTATATCTTTGTACAAAAGGGACAAAGGGGGAATATTTGCCTTCTGTGTTCTTTACCCAAGTACAAAGGTGTAGGCAACAATGCATGTTTTCCTGTACTGGACACTATGCTTTTTGGTCCATTAGTGATCTGACGGACAAAAAACAGAAGTAATGTTGCAATTTTTTCTAAAAGATTTTTAACCAGTGGTGCAAAGCACACAGCCTGCCGACCGTCAACCTCAATCAAGGACTGGAGCATACATAGCAGGTTGCACATAGTGTTGCAGCCCTTTGCAACAGCTGCACGGCATACTATTTTACTTCCCTCATTGTCACCAAGTACCCACACAAAGCACTCAGTCAACTAGCAGCTGCTTTTCCAGGTTACCAGGAATCACACAAACAAGCTTCGCCCACCCCGATTTTAGTGATGGGCACACCCACGCATTTGCTCCCAACATGCTAACAGCTGCTGCAGACCAGGCATCCAACAAGTAACAGGCAGCGAGTTGGTGGGGGGGGCAGGGGGTGTCCGAAGAGGCCGCCAGGCCTTTCCTTGGGCCATCCACTTAAACAGGGAATCCGACTTCCGAAAAGGAGCCATAACCGACAGATACACAGAAAGCCTGAACCACATCCAATGAGTGCAAGGCGACCTCCTTGGGGTGAGACGGTCGAGGACCTCCTTGTGGAGAACCAAATAGGGAGACTTGCACGACAAGGCCGCTAGCTCAGAAACTCGCAGAGCTGACGTAATAGCCAATAGAAAGACAACCTTCTGAGAGCGCGTGAGTAAGGGGATCTCCCTAATGTTCTCGAACGGTGGCTTCTGAAGTACTGAGAGCACTAGGTTTAGATCCCATGGAGACGGTGGCGAGCGTAACGGGGGAGCCACGTGCCGAACCCCTTGAACAAAAGGTTCGCACCGAGTGAGCAGCCAACGGCCACTGAAAAAAAGATAGCCAGAGCCGATATTTGCCCCTTGATAGCGCACAAAGCCATCTTCTGATCAACATGCTGCAGGAACACAAGGATCTTAGATACCGAATAGGTGCATGGACGCCACACCTCAGCCTCACACAAAGATGTAAGCCTGCAAGGCGATGACAAATCTTCTGTGAAGTGGACTTGCGCACCTTCATCATAGTGGGAATCATAGAAACCAGCAACCCCCATTCTCGCAGCACCTGGTTTTTAATAGCCAGGCCATCAAAGCCAGAGACGGTAAAGCAGGGTGGAATATCGGTCCCTGGGACAGGAGGTCCTCCCACACCGGCAGTCGCCAGGGAGCGCCCGCCACCATTCGTATCACGTTAGCGTACCATGGATGCCGAGAAAAATCTAGAGCAATTAGAATAACTGGTATCCCCTCAGCCTCTACCCTGCACAGCAGACGAGGGAGGAGCTTGAGAGGAGGGAAGGCATAAATGAGCTGATAATGCTCCCAGGGTACCACCAGCGCGTCTGACGCATGCGGCAAGAAATCCCTTGTTCTGGCCACGAATCTCTGCATCTTCCGATTGAGACGGGAGGCCAGAAGATCCACGTATGGCATGCCCCACTGCAGGCAAATGAGATGAAACACCTCCGGATGCAGCGACCACTCCCCCTGATCCAGCAACTGATGGCTGAGGTAGTCCGCGGAGAGCTAGCACGTGAAGTTCAGCCCACCGCAGAACGTGAGAGAACTTGAGTGCCGCTGCTGAGCTCCTCGTCCCCCCTGGTGGTTGGTGCAAGCCACCACTATGGCATTGTCCGACTGGATCCTGACCGGACGACCGTGCAGCAGCTGCGGTCAAATGGAGAGGCATAACCTGATCACACGCAACTCCAGAACGTTGAGCGATAGATGACTCTTCCAACGTCCAGCTGCCCTGGGCCGATCGAAGGCACAGACCCCCCCCCCCCCCCAGTCAGGCTAACATCTGTTGTGATCACAGCCAATGGAGAGGGGGAAATTACCCTTCCTGGTCTGTAGGGACGGAGACCATAGCCACCAAAGAAGCGAAGCCCTGAGGCCCTGGTTAGACGGCCCACGCGGATCTGACAATCCAGAGATGCTAATAGTCATGTGAGCCTCCAGGTGGTTGACCAAATCAGGTCTCCAAAGTAGTGCATGTTACAAATAATCAGCTGCTAACGTTACGCATGTCTCATATACCATGCAAGATAATCAAATGCTGCGCTATCAAAATGATAAATATATAATTAATAAAGTGGTATTGTGCTCTCTCGTGACATGTAAAAAATGTCAAATACTTAATGTGCAATAAACTTCAATAAATGAATAAAAGTGCTTCAATAAGCCTGTGAAAAAGATATATAAATATTCCAAAATATTTGTGCAATATTCAAACAAATACATATTTCAAGAAAAAAAAACATCCATGCGATTCAGTGTTGCATCCATGCAATGCAGTGCTGTATCACTAATTCAGGGATAGTGCAATGTTCAAACATTATTAGATAAAAAATTACAAAGAAATATCATCCATGCGATTCAGTGCTGCATCCATGTAATTCAGTGTTGCATCTGTGCGATTCGGTGCTGTGTAGCTTAGTGCTATGATCAAACAGTCCATAAACATTCCAAAATCCATCCAGGCGTTTCAGTGAACACAAACTAAAGTGCTGTGTGCTCATACAAGTGCTCCCCCCAGGTGATAGCCCCCTCACCTTAGGGCGTATGACCTTGCGATTAAGCTTGGCCAAAATGCACCTTAGAACCTCTATGGGTTCGGTATTGTATGCTGGATCCTGGATAGGTTACTCTTGTGCCTCTGTTCGTCACAGCAGCCCAGTTTATACCTCGGTATATCAATATAAACAGAACTTCATGGTGCAGTATATATTACCTTTATTTAAAATCACAATAAAAACCCACAATGGGTACTCACAATGTCAAGGCGCTTACAGTGCGGCACTCTAAAACAGCGGTAACCATGACGGCGGCCGGTAATGGGGTGGCGTACTAATCATTCTCAACAGATGGTGTGTGTAGCGTTCCGTCCTGTCCCCTGCCCCTACGCGTGTCGATACAAGGGGTATTTCGTATCTTAATCAGTGGGTGAAATCACCAAGTAATCCAGGGGTTGGGCCGGAAGCAACACAGACTTCTGGAGGTTCAACATTCCGCCAAACTCTTGAAAGGCTTGCATGGCGATGGCCACATTGTCGCTCAGTTCTGAAGCCAACACCGCTCGCAGGAGGAGATCATCCAGGTAGCCCACGACTGCAATTCCCTCGCTGTCTCAGCAATTCCAGAACTAGTGCCAGCACCTTGGTGACCCGGGGAGCCGAAGCCAGGCCAGAGGGAAGTGCCACAAACTGATAGTGTGCGTCCCCGAACGCAAAGCGCAGAAAACGCTGGTTCCCGACACAGATGGGGACATTCAAGTACGTGTCCTTGATGTCCATGAAATCCCCCTGATGAAGCGTGGCCACCACAGAACGAACTGACTCCATCCTGAACCTCCGTATCTTCACAAAACAATTGAGGGGCTTGAGATCCAGGATCGGATGAAGCCCCCTTCCTTCTTTGGAACTATATACAGATTGGAGTAGAAACCCAAAAACCTTTCCGAAGCTGGTACAGGAACCATCACCCCCCGAAGAAGCAAGTGCTGCACCACCCCAAACAAAGTTTGCCGACGAGATGGGGGAAGAAGATTAGAGGGAAAAAAACTGTCTGGTGGACAGGAAAGAAACTATTTTGTAGCCAGACAAAATTAGCGTGCGGACCCACTGGTCGGAAAAAAGGGAAGTCCACCAGTCCGCAAACCACTAAAGGCAACCCCCCACCCGCAAGAGGGGCCCTGTCCGATATGGGACTCCTTGCCCTTTTTGGACTGTGGTAGAGAAAGGTACTCTCCCCCCCAGTAATATTTATAATGTCATCCAGAGTGGCTCCAAATAAGACGCCCACCCTGGAAAGGCAAATCCGCCAGAGCCTTCTTACACGTTTGGTCTGCCGACAAACACTTGGTCCAAAGCAACCGGCGAAGAACCACGGCCGATGCAAAGATTTTAGAAAGTAACAGGGCCATGTCCAAGGCCGCATCACAAACATACTCAAGCCCTTGCACCAACTGGTCTGCCAGTTCCACACAGACCGGAGAAACTTGCTCATTACCCAACTCGCAGTGTAATAGCTTAGCCCACTCAGTAAGCTTCTGCGACACCAGAGCCGTGGCTAACACCGGACGAAGGGCCGAACCTGCCATTGTAAACATAGACCAGCCTTTCTGTCGGCATGGTCCTTAAAAGAAGGGGACCCCTCCACCGGAATCATGATCGCCTTGTTCAACCTAGATACTGGAGGATCAACGACAGGAGGGGAAGACTTCAGCAGACGCTACTCAAAGGGGTAACGCACCGAAAAACGCCTCGGGACTGAAAAGGAACGCGGCGGGCATTCCCAATCCTTGTAAATAAACCCATTGAAATAAGACAGGTAAGCGGTGCGGACCGGCTTATGAGACCCAAAGGGGACCGACAACTCTTCAGACGCCCCCGCCGGATACTCAATTTTCAAGGTAACGCGCACCGTCGTAATGAGTGCGCCGACCAGCACTTTTCATGCGCAGCGACACGTTCCTACTCGCTGTCCGAAGGATCCAGGGCGGCATCTGAGCCCTCCGGGCAGGCCCCCCATCGCCACAATGGAGCCTGACTCCGGATCAGAGTTCACCCCAGAAGACGGAGGGGGTAGGGGGACGTTTACCCTCCCTACGCCCGCACGCCACTTTAACCCAGGAGATTAGGTATTCCAGGACCTCCGACAAAGTGTCCAGGGGAACAGCAGACCCAGAGGGACCTACTGCCGTCACGGGGGTGTCTGGGGGGGGGGTTAACCTGCTTCATACGCCATGGAAGTCCCACACTCGACCGGACACCACCAGGGACCGAACACCCGAGAGAGAGGAAACCCCCCCCCCCCCCCCCGTGCTTGTGCCAGGCTCAAGGTGCAACATCCAGCGCTATAGGGCCAGCAGAAGTTTACCCACGAGGCTACAAGAAAATGGCCGCCGACAGAGCCCGAAGCCAGAAATGGCCGCGGCGCCTGGCCCCAAACAAATGGCGGCTACTACAAGCGGAGGACAACACCAGTCACACCGCCCGCACCTGGAGAGCACGGAGACCGCCCGGAAGGGACCCCACAAAAGGTCAGGTAGGGCGCAAAACGTCCACCTAGTGGCAGCCAGCAACCGACTGCCAGGCAGCACAACAGGGGGTTGGGGCAGGAGGGGAGGGAGAGGAGGAGATTCCCCAGAAACCACCAACAACCCCAGGGAGTACCCAGCTGCTCCAAACCTTGCCCAGACCGGGCCGGTGGAGCATGTCCTTATCCATCAGGGATTGTGGGTCACACTCCCAAGTCAGATCAACCTCCCATCTAAAAACAGAGTGACTGTCAGCTACAGTGACACACCCAGACGTCAGGTGCTTGGTCATATGCGTCCCTGCGAGGCGTCTTGCCCGCCGGCTGCCCCCGTCCAGGATGGGTCTTGTCGCTGCCGACCCAGCGCGGAGCTCAGGTCTGCGCGCGCACGGTGGCCTGGCTGGGGAGACTACTAAGATCTATGCTATCCAGCCTGTCACCCAGCCCAGCAGTTGATTGCAGATGTAGATCAAAACTAAGAACAATAAATAAATTAATAAATAAAAAAACGCAAAAGAAACCACAGGTCCCAGCAGGGAGCCAGGTCCTTCTAGACTGGGCAGAAAAAAAACTGAGCTGCCTGTAGCAGAGTGGGAGTTTACTACCAGTAAAAACCACCGCTGTGCTTTTTTTTTTCTGCCCAGTCCTATTCCTGAAGGTGGTGATATAACCTTAAGGTCAAGAATGGAAATGCTGTGTCCGTCAATGAACTAAAGAAATCAGCTTTACTTTTGCACCATCCATTTTGAATCACACCACCCATTGCATCAAAACCATTTTTACAAATTATCAAATATACAAATATAACCCATTGTGCAGCCCTCTGGACAAATCTGGGGCTGTACATGAGGCCCATTTTTTACCTGGTGTACTGCCAATGATTTAAGCCCATCAGGAATGTGAACTATTACACAAAGGTCTTTTTAAAATGGCAATATGGCCAGTTAATGCCATATAATAATTTTAAAGCTCTACAGAGCTCCCTATGCATTTAAGTGATAAAAAAAACAAACCTTTACAAATACCAAACATGTTATACTTACCTGCTCTATGCAAGGGTTTTGCACACGGCCTCCTTTTCTGGGGTCCCACAGTGGCGCTCCTGACTCCTCTTCGAGTGCCCCCACGGAGAGCCGCTTTCCATGGGAGCACTTATGCGGGCGTGCTCCCGAGTTTTGCTGCTGCATTTATGTGACTAAATTTGATTGACAGCAGTGGGAGCCAATGACTCCCGCTGCCATCAATTATCCAATGAAGACCCGAGACAGCGGCTGGAGTTGCTGTGCTTGTCCTAGTCGCTGAAATGATCAAGTTCAGGTAAGAAAAAGGGGGGCTCTGGGGGGCAGCTGCAGCAAAGAAGAAGTATTTTCACCTTAATGCATTAAGGTGAAAAACCATGAGGGTTTACAACTGCTTTAAAAGAAATTCTGATGGCAAAAGCAAAGCTGGAGAAGGGCTTGGGAATAAAAAGATTAAAATTCTTTCGATATCCAAAGCTATAAGGATTACAAGGGCATCCAAGGAGTTGATCTTATCAACCTTCAAAAGGTCATGAATAATTTTTTCCCATGTGGCAGCAAAATTGGGACAGGGCGCCGCCTTCCGGAGTGAAACTGTAAAAGCTGTGCATGGTTGAACTTTGTTGCATTTAAAAATTCACAAATACCTGTGCTTATTTTGTATATGCAACATTCTTCCATAAATATTGAAGCAAATATCAAACCTTAGAAATTTTAATCAAAAAAATAAATAAATAATCTGTATGAGAAAGATTGACAACATTTAGAAAAAAGATGGTTCTATAGGCTGCTCTAAATAGTCTTTGAAGAGGTAAAGAAAAAAAGGTGCACTTACTTTAACAAGTCTTCTCTGCACTGTTTCTGTGGGGCAAAGCAGGCAACAGCCCAGACTTTTATTTCAATACCAGCGTAGAACTGCTTCCCTCTCATATCCCAGACACCTTGGTTTGGAGTGGCTACTGTTTTATTCTGACAAGAAAGTAGCATGCGTCAGTGGGCAGTTATTGGGGTTTATACGTGCTTATTTAAAACTAATCTGGTTAGCACAATATTTTAGGCATTACATCTGGCATATCTAGGTAACGTTTTACTTAAGAAACCTACCCGTCCTCCATATTGAAGCATAGGAGCTGGAAGCACCCTGCCTGTAAGCTCGGTCATTTCATTATGTACAACAATACCAAACTCCTTCAGGTATGGGTCTGGTCCCCCAACCATACTGTTGCTCTTTACCTACAAGAAAAATACATTTTAACACCATGAAGATTTTATTTAAACCAAAATTATCTGCAAGTTGACTGCACAAACCAAAGAGGACTAGGTGTACAGTCAGTCAATGACAATAAATACAAGTATATTGAAGTACATTTATCCTGCCTAGGCTGTCTTGATCTAAAGTAGTTATTGGCTGCAAGCTGTAAACATTGCTAAGTTCACAGCTTCAGATTCACGTAAGCATGCATTGGTTGGATACTTTTAATTAGAGGGCTAGGTAGGCAGCAATATGCACCCATGTTAAAAGTACACCCAGAAAAGAGGAATTTTGACTGGCCTTTAAAATACCTTATCTTGGAGTATACTAAAGAACACAGGGTGTCTAGTCATAGACCATGGGCTAAACGATCCTACCTTCAGGCGACTGGACACTTGAAAAAGCTTTCTGTGGGGAATGCCCCTAAGAACACTCTGATAACTCCATCCACTGTGTGAGACTCCAGTTTTTTTAGCAAGTGAAAAGGAGAAACAGAGGGGAGGAACCCATGTCCTGTCCTTTACTCCAAAATATGGAATTCAAAATTCCTATTACCGTAATCATACACTACAGGGCACAAAATCTATAGTCAGACCGAGAGACAAATTTCAAGCAAAGAGGCTGGGGGGTGGGCAAGAATATAGCATACGGCAGCCAGGCCTACAAGAAAACAAAGGTCAGATGCTAAAACCTCAGATGACTGCCTGAAGCACCTTGCATCCAAAGATCACATCAGCAAATGCCAAGAGATCAACTCAGAAAAAAAACAAAAAACATAACTTTGCATTAGAACAGCTTGAGGATTTATAGACCTGAAAAACTGATGCTTGATGCCAAAAAGACCAAGAAACACCAACAGATCTGGTTGAGTAGGCCCCTGTTGGTAGGGGAGAAACCCTCTTTCCTTAAAAAAAAAAAAAAAAAAAAAAAAAAAAAAGCTGCCTGAGCCACCTAGCTATGGTAGAATAGAAAAGCAGGATGATCTTTCTTGGGACCTTCAAAAGTACAAAAAGGCAAAACTTTTTTGGGTAGAATAATGTTGCAGCTAGGTAAACCCTAACTGCTTAGACCTCCTCAAGACAATGACGTGCAATCTCCTTTGTGTGCTTCAGGGCACACGATAGGAGAATATCCTCATTAAGGTGAAGAGTGACCATCTTGGGAAGAAAGGAAGGTCCGGGTCCCAGGGCCACCATCTCTATAGAAAGAAAAAGTTCTTTAAAAAAAAAGCAGCCAGCTAGGAAACATACCTGATGGAAATAATGACCCCCAAAAAAGGCCACTTTACTGCTGGGCACCTTCAATGGGATATCCCGCATCAGTTCAAAAGGAAGATTTATAAAAAAAAAAAAACCTCAAGTAGCAGATTTAGATCTTAGGAAGAAAAAGGTCGACGTGGGGGATAAACCATGAGCCACGCCTTGTATAAAGTATCTTTTTAAGAACATGCAAAGTGGAAAGATCTTTGGAACAGAATGAATACATCAAAACCTGTCACTTTAGAGTACTGGTGGGGCTGGTCTAGACAATACTGGAGGGATAGTCAAAGAATAAAATACTACATGCAAAGAATAAAATATTCCCAAGTGTTGAGGTGCCTGCTTTCACACCAGCCAAAACAGGCCTTTCAAGTGCAATGGTAGATCTTATGACAAGTACATTTTCTTGCTATGAGCAAATGGGAATGACAGAATCCTTCAAGTGGAACTAAACTGTGTTTAAGCACCACAAACTGAAAATGCTATTAAATTCATTTCTAATATATCCACCCACGTCTCAATGCTTTATTTAGTTGAGAAATCCCTTTGAAAACCACGCCCCTAGCATTTCTAGCTGTTGCCATATAGAGTAAGGTGATTCATGCAACAGTCACTTCCTGAAATCGAAAACCCCCTCCATATGAAAGAAAAAATGCCCATGAAGACTTCTGGGATGAATGACATTATGGTATAATTAAAATATACCTTCCCATTTTATCTTCTAATGCTAGCAGAAGGATTAAAAATAGTTAATGTGAATTGAGAAAGTTTAGTTCTGCTTTAATGCCCACCCCTATCATTTAAGACCTGGGTTTCAACAGAGGTGTTAAAGCCAGTGAATGAGGATGGAAGAGGGTCTTGTTATAGGAAATCTGGCCTATTTGGAAGAGGCAAAAGCTTATCTGCCTAGAGTCCGAGTATGCCTCTGTACCAAGTGTTCTCCTATGCTAATTTGGGGAAACCATCACCAAAATTCATTCCTCCTCTTGGCTGCAGAGCAGTTGAGGAAGAAGCTTCACTGGAGGGAATGCATAGGCCAGACTGAACAATGTCAAAGGAATCACCAGGTTAATGCCACAAAGGCAGGGGGATCACTGGGTCAGGTCACAAGTCTGTCCAGTCTCTTGTTGAATAATATTCCCCACTTCTGACAGCCATCAGAAATTTTTTTGCCGTATGTAGATATTCCAACAATTTTGGCTATGGATTCCCAGCTCGAGAGAATCAGGCTTGTCTCCTTCAAATTTGACCAACTTTCAGCTCCCCTTGGTGGTTTATGTAGGTCAAAGCTGTGAAGTGGATTTAACTGTACGCTTACTACTTGACTGCAGTAGGGGGGATTAGTGCTGAGTCAGTCTTATGGCTCAGTTCCAAAATATTGATGGAGTGTTGACTCCTGTGGGATGACTGCTTGACAGCCACTCAGGTAAGTGACAGCCACTCAGGACAGCTTGACAGCCACTCAGGTAAATGTGCATGAAAAAGTTCCACATAGTATAAAATTAGAGGTAACCAATATTTATTAAACACAATGCCACTCACATGTATGCTAAACAGACAGCGCTGAACAAGTCAAAATCTCAAAGGAATACACAGAAAGCTTCTGAGTTTCGTGATGACATCACAAGCGTGGGCTCTACCAAGCTCTCTGGCAGAGCCCACTCTCGTGACGTCATCACCGGACACAATAACCGATGCCGCCCCGTCTGCGTCTGTAGAGAAGCAGGTAGCACAGAGTAAACAAGATTCTTGCGTGCTCAGCAGAAATGGCAGGTGGAAGTATATCAGCCAGGAGTTTGCAATGCAGCTGCATTAACACTCAAGCAAGCATTGTTACGTGTGTAGAACCTGCCATAGGGTTAAACTTTACATTGGTGGAAGGAAGATGCGTCTACTACACTGACAGAATGTAAAGGATACATTTACAAAGGGGGATAGCACACCAAATGAAATACCATCCTACATGTTTAACAGGACATGGTTAAAAAGGCATGGTCACAATTACAAATAAACAGTTTTCCTTATCCATGTTGCAGGTTCTGGAGGCATACCCTCAAAAGGGGTCTTCAGGGATTAGGTGCCATAGCAATGGCCCACAGCCCTAGAAATGTATAGCAATCTCCAGCTATCTAATCGTTCACCTTAGCGCACCACATGCCAAGGTGAGTGCCAAACACAGGATTTCAGTGCCCAAAGCAAACATTACAGGCCAGCCCTGCTGATGCACCGTTTGGGTACAGTTCCTAAGGTACACATGGAAGACAACCAATACAAAAACTGCTAGCGAGCTAGAAGTACTTCTATAGCGCTGTCAAATATTGCAGCGCTTTACATATATAGATTGTACATTTAAAATATCAATTAGGATCTTGACAGAAGTAGAAGTGGAAGAAGTGAAGAAAAAATAAAAACAGATTAGTGTCTCCAGAGGGTGGTGACAACTAGAGCCCCACACAATGGGTGAATAATGTGAGGGTGCACTAGCTTTTGAGCCCAATCACCTAAGGTGACAACCAATATAACCACACATCCTGCATGATTAAGATAAAAATAAAGTTTACTACCAAATGCTATAAGCACTTACCAGCCTGCTGATCTCCTCTTGTCTGTCTGGAGCAGACCGAGCTGTCGCTTTGATCATAGTGGAAGTTTGATTGTCAGTCAGCTTCTTAATACAACGTTGGCCAGCTACGATGTTACAAACCTGAAAATAAGTACAGATCATTTGTGTCAAAGCACTTTCAACCTATCCTATAAAGGTCTAGTAATATTTGTCAATATACAGTTTGCATTTTTTTTTACTGTGCTACCATTATATGAATGACCTGTATAATGGGAGGAGGGGGGGGGGGGGAGGAAGGAAGGGAGGGAGGGAGGAAGGAAGGGAGGGAGGGAGGAAGGAAGGGAGGGAGGGAGGGAGAGAGGAGGAAGAGAGGAGGAGGGAGGAGGAGGGAGGAGGAGGGAGGAGGAGGGAGGAGGAGGGAGGAGGAGGGAGGAGGAGGGAGGAGGGAGGAGGGAGGAGAGAAAGAAGAAGAAGAAAGAAGGTCACAACTTGTGTGTTAGAATAATTTAACCAGTTTTCAGCTAAAGTGTAACCAAATATTTATTTAATGTAAAATCCATTTCTTGTACTCATGTAAAGGATTCTAAGTCCACAAATGGTTTTCCTAAAACCTACATTAAATGAGAAAAGGTTTAAAAGGAGAAGTCCAGCCAAAGCTCAATTGGCTGAACTTCTCCTATGGATCACAGGAGTGCAATTTGTTTTGCACTCCTGTGACCCGTTTTCAGCAGAGAGCGAGATGTCGGCTCTCTGCTGACATCACAGAAATCAGTTCAGGCCCTGCATCATCCTGACAATGGGAGTCTGGAACCGCCAGGTGCCTGGACTGACACCTCTCAATGAGCCACTGAGAGCCTGGAGATGGACGCTCCCCGCCCCCCCACAGCTCAGCACTCCAGTGAGCGAGGAGCAGAGAGCTGCTGATCGACAGTCAGCAGCTCTGCTTGGGGAGCTGTGAGAACTGAGCCATCGGCGGTGTTCGATCGCTCAGTTCTCAGTGTAGAGGCGCCATGGGACAGATGCAGCATCGGACCGATGCTGCATCCACCTAGGCAAGTATGAAAAAAAAAATAATAATCTCATACTTCTCTTAATTCTGGTACACTGGGCATACAAAGGCAGTTAAACTGGGGGATGGGCAACACAGCAAAAACCAACAGGTCAGCACACTAGGCTCAATAGAGCCACCTGAAGGATCTTATGATCAAAACTGGCATCAGTGAGGCCTGAATGTCAACCTGCCTAAATGTAAACGTGTGAACAGAAGACCAGGTGGCAACCCTGCAAATCTGAGAAGCGGATGATGGATACAAAAACTCCCACAAAGCATTAACTGATCTAGTTGAGTGTGCCTTGAAAAGGTAACTGTAGAACCCTGTCCCTAAAGCTGAATCCCAGGTATGCCAATTTTTACAATCAGTACTAAAAACAAGTTATTAGGGCCAAGATTTAACCATTGATGGTACTCTGACATTCTGATTCAGACCGAGACAGGAGAAAAAGACAATTCATCCAATGTAGTACTTTATGGGAATTTCCTTGCCTCCTATGAGAAATATGCTCTCCAGATGCGATGAATTTTTTTAAAAGAAAGTTTCCCAGTACAAGGATAACCAAATCAGGTAAGCCTCTATCCTTCAGCATCTGGGCTTCAACAATGCAGGCTTTTAGCCAACAAGCAGGATGGTAAACTGGTCCTTGGGACAGAAGATCTGGATGATGTGGGAGCGCCCACGGAGAGTGCAAGAAGTCTGTTAAAATCTAAGTACCACGTTCACCTGGCCCAGTTCAATATGATGAGAATCACTAGAATGACCTCCATCTCAATCCTGTGGAAAGGCCAGGAAGGAGTTTCAGAGAAGGAAAGGTGTTGATCAGGTTGACCTACTCGCAGAGACACTAGAGCATCCACCATGAAGCCTAGATAAGACCTGGAAAAAAAACTTGCTCAGCTTATTGAACCTGAAACCAGGGTGGTCTGTGTCTGGCATCCCCACCTGTGATATAAGGCATTGAAACAGTCTGGGGTGAAGAGGCCATTCTAACAAGTCCAAACAGTGATGGCTAAGACCACCAGAAAATTTTCAACGCATGGCACATGCACAGCAGATAGGGCTGGTAAACTCGTGCCAGAATCTGGCAGGCTGTTTTGGTAGCTGCAAGACTTCTGGTTCCTTCCAGACAGTGGATGGAAGCTACTACCAGGGCACTGTCAAACTGAATCCTGGTCAGGTGAACTTATAGTCCAGCAATGAAGGGATAACCAATTTTCTTTGAGTTCCTGAGCATTGACAGGGAGAAAAGCTTATTCTGGTGACCAAGTCCAGAACTCCTCCCCAGCCAGACATGCTAGCATCCATTGTGGGAACCTTCTAGACCAGTTGGAGGAAAGGGCCAAGACCATAGTGAAGAACTGAGGTGCATTGAATAGACTAAAGGGCAACAAACTGGTATTGGGTGCCTACAGCAAAAGGCAGGAAGCGATGTGTTGGAAAGACGGGGCAGGAAAGCAGACATATCTGATGTACATATAGGCAAGAAAGTCTATGGAACAGAGGAAATTACTGAGTTTGTAGGTTAAGTGAAGAATTTTTGTAGCCCCAAAAAAAGGTACAAAAATGTGTTAAGCACCTTTAGATACAGAATATGGTAAATGCACCCTCTTTGGAACCTGAACCAGAGTAAACACCCTTGAACCTTTCCCATTTTGGAACAATGGCACTGAAACCTTGAGAGAGGAACCGCACCAGAGCAAACG
Organism: Lithobates clamitans; assembly: GCA_037952925.1. Classification (NCBI taxonomy): domain Eukaryota; kingdom Metazoa; phylum Chordata; class Amphibia; order Anura; family Ranidae; genus Lithobates; species Lithobates clamitans. The sequence goes on along the minus strand of JBBGZY010000015.1, from coordinate 1,129,243 downwards.
TGGAGGTTGCCTAGTATTTTCAGAACATTGGCAGGCTTGGCAACATGAAGAAGGGTGGAGGCAGAGAAAGCAGTTCTAGCTTTTAGCCCATGGAAACCATGTTCTGAACTTGCTTGTTTGTGAGTCCAGGACCTGGGGTGTTTTGGGTTAGACTTGGGAAGACTGGAAGAAAACACAAGAGTACTCTTTTTAGCCTCCAAGAACAGTATCCCGATTGGGAGGCTTAGGCTTTTATATTGGAGCAAAAGGGGGTTTTCCTCCTGGTGACCATTTAAGGTGTCCAAGGATTTGCCAAAAAGATGTTCCCCAGCAAAGGGAACACACAACAGGTATTTCTTGCATTGGTGTTCTGCAGACCAGCATCTGAGCCAAGAGGTTGTCTAAACATGAGTGCAGATATTCAAAAGAATAAATAGTCCCATAAGGGGTGATCAGTTCTTGTTAAACAAAAGTGTATCGATACAAGATGCTCGCATCCCAAACTGCACGATTTTGAATGGGATGGGGGCTATGAGAAATGAAGTTCCAACATTCCTACAAAGCATAAAAAAATGAAAGGGGAAGGCATCTATTATACTGGAGTGTGGATATGACCCCTGGTTGAGAAGGACTCCAAGAATTTAGGACACAGACTCTATAGTGAAAGCCTCTTGCATTTCACAAAGTGTGTAAATCCAACAGAGTATACTGAAAACCGATCTGTAAAATGGAGGGGAGTAGAAAGAAGTGATACCAGTTGAGGTTGCAAGTCACAAAATCAAGAGGCATAGTGCTTTGAGAGTCGAGCACCAAAAGAAGCCCCAAAAACCTTGTTGGAAGGAGACTCACTACATAGGAGGAGTGTGGGAGTAAATGAGATACAATTTACAACATATATTTCTATCAGGGTAGGAATCAAATCCCAGGGTGAAGAGAATGACAAATCTAGACAAAAATAGAGAATTCAACTAAGTGTAATACCTAAAAGGTCAGAAATCCATCTGCTAATACATTTGGACAACTGAAGCATCTACAGCTGGCAACAACCATTTCTTAATAAACGTATTTTCAAATGCAAAAAGTGCCTTCACACTGTCAGGAGGAAGCCATGGTTCCACAAGTTTGTTTCTAGTCTACAGAGAAATGCCACACATACCAAATGTATGCATAAGGCCGACCCAAACATGTCGGCACCCCTATGATAGCAAGAAAAAAAAAAAAAACACCCAAAAGTGCAGCATAGGACAAACATGTGTAGGTAAAATTGCACCACACATGAGGTATCCTTGTGAACATAAAGGTGAGTGTAATAATTCTAGGGTCATAGGTCATGATCAACTCCAAACTGATGACCTGTAAAGGCTTTTAAAATGTCGCCTAGGGAGAAATTTATGTACCATAGTCTTTTGCAATCCCACTCGCATGCACAATTCTAAAGACCAAGACATATTTGTTATTTACTTAACGCAACCCCATCTTTTGTTGATATTATACCCATTTTTGGTAAAATATCGCGTTTATTGGCACTAAAATTCATTATAGTGTATTTTTCACCTGAAAATCTGTGCATATATTGAGAGTCCTAAAAAATTGCAAGTAACACTATTTTATTCTCCGAGATTTTTCAGAAAATATATACATGTGTATAAATATTTACAGTAATCTCTAGCAAAAAAAAAAATGATGATTTTAAGATGTGCAAAAATTGAAAGAAATTGCCCCAGTAACAAGTGGTTCACCTTTATTTTGCCCATAGTAACAAGGACAGACCATAGGCAGTCAATGTTTTTGTTACTTACACTCCCCTGTGACCCTGCTCCACTGCCTGAGATTTCTATGAAAGTCAGAAGTTGCTGTGTACGATCCCTCAAAATCATTTAAGCCTAGTGATTGGCTTCTCAGGCACAGAGTGCATTGTATTGTGGAGAGGCAACAAGTGTCACATGCTGCCTAATGGAGAGCATTACTGGTGGTTTCTTGAGCAGTCTGCCAACAACCTGGAGCAGTGGAAGAGAGTGGGAAAAGTACCGGTAGCTACCTAGTTGCATTGCCTAGTATGGGTATTTACAAATATACATTACAATTGCTAACCATAGGTTTTCTGTCAACCTAAGCCTAGATGAAAAAGTGTTTATAGTGAAATGCTTACCTCTAGGGGCAAATAGGTGTGTTTCTGTTCCTGACCGACTTGCAAGCAAGGGAGATGTGGATATTTTAGCTGCAAGCTGTATTTCTGTTTGAAGTACTGGGCAACTGTGCACTCCATGGCCTGACCATTCTCCAGCTGCAAGGGGAAACTATAAGCAAGCACATAACGACATAATAAGATGCTGCTTTGCAAAGGGGAGTGAATTTAAAGTGAAATTAAAACAAAACATTTTGTATATATACTGCAGCTTACCAATCCCTATAATTGGTGGCTGTATTCATTTTCACCTGGTGATAAAGGCAGTAACACTTCTGGTCTTAGGATGTCTCCAATTCACTGGAACAACAGACACCCTTGGACTGCAGCTTTGTTAGTCTTGGAAGAGGGTGGCATTCGATGCAATAGCAGATTTCAAAGGATTTGGCTAAGCAAATTAAAGCTGAACTCGTTAACTTTTTTGGGGAGTTACAGCAACAGTTTTTCCTTCTGCAATAAATGTTTTACATAAATTATTTAGGCTGGGTTCACATAAAAGCCACATGTGGCTCGCAGCAGGGGTCCGGTGCGTCCCTGTTCTCCATTTCAGGGACAAATCAGGGTTGAATTTTTGCCTGAATCTGGCCCTGAAATGGAGCCAAAGACGCACAGGACCCCTGTGCAAGCCGCTCCGCAGCCACAACGGAGATATGTGAACTGGCTCAATAGAGAGCCGGTCACAATCTCCTGTCACGCGAATTGGATGTGGAAAAAATCCACATCAAATTCGCACTAGTGTGAACCCAGCCTAAAAGCTGACCAACAGGACTTATTGGCCTGATCACCAGGTGATAAAAAGAAAAAGCTAACACAGCCACATGTACGAACTGGTAAACCGCAATACACAAAATTTTTGTTTTAGATGCGCTTTAAGTTGACCATAATCAAAAACCATGTTTTACAGCAGTCAGAACAATTTGTACAACAGTAACATGGAGAAAAAACATTATGCATAAAAATATCATTCCCCTCTCTCCTTCACACACTCACACTATCCATTAGCAAGCAGAAGCGTGACGGATTGCTGAACACATGCTTGTCCAAAGCCAGTGAATCACCAAACAGTAATGCAAGGTGACAGTCACAGGACTTGTACCATCAAAAACAAGTTCCAGCAAGACTTAAGCCCTGTACACAAGGGCCAAATATTGGCCAAAATCAGCTGGTACAGTAGAAACCGGGCGGCGTAAGTCCCATCCGTACAGGTCCTTGTCCAACAGAAGCCAATCTCATAATTGGCGTCTGTCGAAAGAGCTTGCTGGAAAACTAGCAACCACTCGGCAGACCGGTGTGTTCTGGCGTGGGGGGGCGGTCCCCCCTTTCGGAACACAGTAGCACAGTGGGGAGATTGCTGTACTAACATTGCATAGTTAGTAAAGCAAGCTCTTTAGGTTTTTTCCTTTGTTCAGCCTGCTGGGTTGAACGAAAAAAAAACTTACCGTGTGTACCAGGCATTACACTGCCTCTAATGGCACCTCTAAAAAACGGACATTTCTGTTCCACCTAATAGCAGCAATGATAGGTTGGAGATGATTTTATATTAGTTCTCCGTGTGCCCACTTTTGTCTTTTTGCTTAAAACCTAACTGCTAAAATTTTAGCTTGTCTGCATGTAATAAGATTTGAAGGTTTAGTTCATCTTTTATACCAGAATGTTATTTTAGTGGATAATTGTTTTTTTTTTCTCTCCATAAAACCCTTAAAATCCCTCACATATCCCCTTCCCTGACCACAGTGAATGCATCTGGTCTGTTACCAATTTCAAAGATGCACTTCGAGCCCTGGGCATCCTCATCTTCCAGAGCACCATCTAGTGAGCTGCAGAGACCCACTATTCCATTAAGTAGAGGGCAAGAGCAGACCTGTGACTGACACCAGTGTGCACCAGAGGCACAATCTGGGCTCTGCCAACATTCAGACCATCCTGACCAGATACCAGCCTAATAGGTAGGATGGGCCTCGTCTGGCACTTGGCCATAGCCTTTTCAATCCTCGGTAAATGGGATTTTGAACTTGCCTCTAAAACCCTTTGCTGGAATTTATTAAGGAAGACAGGATTCAGAGACAACTGGGTTATATTGCTATTTACAGAAGAATTAGACACTGCCAAACAAGTGTCAAAGAAAAAGTGGACAGAGATGGGAGGCAAGATAACCGCCCTCAGCATACCTCTGTTTTGTGGCAAAGCATTAGAAGAGTGAATCGTAAGAGAGAAGGGACCTGTGTTCTTTAATGAAATCCAAGAAATTATTATTATTTTTTTTAACGGGCAAATCAAAAACCTTCCTTAATTGTTCATTAAGGGACACAGAATATCCAGAAATAACAGACATCCCAAAACAGGACGAACACAGCAACCACCAACAAGCCCATAGAAAACCAGTTAAAACAAATTGATTGGTCAACCTGCAGATAAAAGGAACTGCCTAAAGGAGCTTACATCCAAAACTGGCATCAGCTGAGACCTGAGCTTCCACTGAGTGGCACTAGAAAATTTGTAAACAAAAAAGGACCAGGTGGTAGAGTTACAATTCTGCAAAAATAGATGCTTGATGCTGATAAGCCCAGGAGGCACTTACTGATTTATTAAAATGCGCCCCAACAGGAAGAGGACCTTGCCTGCAGGCTTGAGTGATAACCTGCCTAAGCCATCTAGAAATGGTGGAACAGGAAGAAGGCAGACAGGCCTCAGTGGGGGGCCTTCAGGAATTATAAAAAGAACATCAGGTCAGTCGAATGGAAGAAGTGGTTTATAGAAAAGACAAACAGCTCTAACAATGTCCAGGCAATGGAGGGAGATCTCCTTAGGATGTTTGGGACAATATCCAGAATCAGATGGAAGTCACACTCTGAGAAAAGAAGGAGAGGTCAACCTTGCCTGACTGTTTAGCCAGTGTCCAACTTCCCTGAAAGCAGCATTATAACTCAACTGTCTCTGAACATCCTGTGTCCCTTAATGAACAAGAAAAAATAGGTGAAGCCTTCAGTAAAAAGGGCGTCATAATTACAGACGGCAGACGTTAAAACTGCCTGCAGCTGCTGTTCAACAAATATATTCAAATCCGCTTCACTTTCCCCCTTTTACATCCATCTCAAAAAAGGAATGACTGTTAAACCAGAAATACAATCAAATGTGGAGATGAGAGACACTTTAATCCCTTTTTTAGTACAGAAGCTAAAAAAAAAAATAATAAATTGAATGGATGAATATCTTGGTAATTAGGTGGTCACCTGATCTTAAAGGATCACATAGGGGGGAAAAAAGAATCTGCAGATTCTTGCTGCTATCGATTTGGCAATAGTTTACAATACCCAAACCTACAATGATCTAGATCAGCAGACCATCAAAGCTCTATCCGGACCTCTGAATATGTCCTCTGCCAGATGGTATACTCAGGAAGGACGCCAGGAAAAACGGTTCTAATGATCCTGCCAAATCATCAATATCCTTTGTTTTGTCAGAGATGGCTGCCTATTCGACCACTATGAATGTGTGCATCACTTAGATTGTGAGCTTTTCCTGCCAGATCTTTCAACCACTATCTTGTGTTTATAGCAAACGTAAGGTTAGGGCTCATACTAGAACGGTTGTTCGGTTAAACAATTTGGGGAACATTATGTAAATTGTTTTTGTAAACCTATGCTTTTTCTATTTTAAGTTTATGTAAACTACTTTTTTTTATACATTGAGTACCTGTCACAAACTCTGATAACATGATCAGTATGAAAGATATGAACCGATACACAGTAAGCCACAATAGCGGCTCTAGAAATTAAGATGCAACAGAAACTTGGGCATAAGGACCTTCAGTAACAGCATTCAAGTTTTTTTTTTTTTTACCTTAATCCATTCTCTGCAAGGTGAAAAAAACCCTTCTGCTGCCTATTACCCACCCTCTCCTCTATCAACCCAGAGGCTTTGCTTATAGCAGAAAGAGCCACTGGCTCTTGCTGCTGTCAATAAAATTTAATGAGGAGGGAGTGGGAGGCAGGGCCAAGCTGCACTGTGTCTATCGACACACACAGCCTGGCTCAGAAGCATGCCCTCATGTACACCCTCATAGCAAGCAGCTTACTATGAGAGCACACACACAGAAGAGGAGTGGGGGATGCTGGTGGGGAAAGCCAGACGAAGAGGTGGTAAGGGGCCACTCTGCATTATCACTGCACAGAGAAGGCAAGTATAAACTTTTTTTTTTTTAATTAAAATAAAGTTTTGCCTTTACAATCACTCAGCTAAATTTATCTCACTGCTAAAGAATCGAGAGCCTTACGTCTGGTGGCTTGCTGGTCTTCGAGTAACATTACACACTCTGTACTTTCTCTTCATCTGACCGCAGTGTGTGACTTCCACTTTCAAACCTGTATAAAAAAAAGTTGTGGTTTATAGCTGGTGGACAACACAAATACAGACAACAGTGAAATCTAGGAAGAATATAAAATTACCTCTTATTTCTTTGGTGAATTTTACACGCTGGGAATCTGTCAGTGGTTTGGTCTGTTCATTGATATTCTGAACATCTAGGACTTCACACATGAACTCAATTACAGGCTGAGCGCGATAAAAAGCAGTTGCAGAAACTGAAAAATAAAGGAAAAAAGGAACCCATTACAGGCAGTCCCTAGGCTACAAATATCTGACCTACATACGACTCACAAATGGAGGGAGACAACAGGAAGCGAAAGAAAATCTGCCCCTGGAAAGGGAAATTCAGGAAATAGCATGGGAAAAAAGGTGTCTCCACTGATGCTTTATCACCAATCCTTGTTTCCACAACAACTCGAAATTTTCAAATTCCAAATGTCAAAGGGACGAAAAAAACTCAAACAATTTGTTTTTGGCTTGATTTACACTTGAATATGTACCTGTTCCACGTTGCATACAAATTTAACTTAACAAACCTACAGAACCTATATTGTCTGTAACCTGGGGACTGCCTGAATTACACATGTATATTAATAAACACTACACGTTTTGAAACAATTAACATTAGACATGAAGTGGATGAACATCAAAGTAATGTTATTCACCAAGACCAAAACAAGCCAGTAGCACAATGATCTGTCTGGAGATAAAAGGGCTGTCAGAGATCAAAACAGTTCTACTTAAAACATGGAACTTCCGCTTATCCTTCACGCCCCGCCCCCAGGTACCATTCGCCACTTTCAGGAGCCAGGGCTGCGGCTCAGTCTCGGAGGTTTGGCCCCCTCCTTCCTCTGCCGCCGGACCAATTAGAAGGAGCAGCGCTGTAGGGAACCGGCTGTAAAGCCAAAAGGCTTAACCGCCGGGTTCCCTTACCAGGAATGGCGGTGGCCGCACCCGACAGCCGATCCGAAGATTGGCTGGGGTGCTGACATCATAAGCTACCTGGACAGGTAAGTGTCCATATATTAAAATTCAGCAGCTGCAGTATTTTCCTGGGGGAGGCTGGACCTCTTTAAGCAACCTAGGGTTATCCTGCTGCCTACAGGAGAAATAGACACTAGGCACATAAAAAACTGGAGGCCTGCCCCTTAAGGTTTTAAACTCTCCCACCTGCTCAGTTTTAATTTGTGTCCTTAGGAGAATGGTAAAAAAATATATAGAAGGAAAAAAAAAGGCAATTTTTCTTCAGCTACTACTGGTAGATTCAGGCTGGAAACGTGAAAATGTGGATGTCTCTCCAGTTTACCAAGATCAGGTTTTCCCCAGTACACCACGCTCTGCAACAGTCCTCCAGTGAGCAGTGAAAACCCATTTGTGTTCCAGTTAGCAAAAGGACTTTACAATTAAGGTCAGGCCATTTTATCTAGAAATTCCTTGTTGAATTATCTGGACCAGAGCTGTGGCAGTTGCCCGTCCCAACTGTGAGTGACTAGTAAGCTTACCGTACTGAAAAAAAATTCTTCCCCTCTTTTTGTACACAAGGCTTAGTGAAAATGTTATTCAGCAGCTGCCATTTCAAACTGGGCAGCAAGCATGAAGAATGGCTCTCATTTCTCCTCAGCACCAACACACTCCGATAGTGGATACAATGTTCAGCAACAAGTGGCCACACATTGCTGTTTAACCTCTGGTACAGGTGCAAGAACATTCCTGGGGGATTCGGGTAGCAACATTGTCTCAAAGACAAAACTTTTGCCAAGTTTGTTTTTTTTTTTTTTTTTAAAAGAAAGAGGCTGTACAGTCCACTTTAAAATTTAAAACAGCACTGTTTGTATGAAACAAAGTTTGCGTTATCAGCATTGCCATGTAGGGAGCCCCATTTCATTTTATGTAAAGATAGCTGTTTTGAGAACAAAGACCTCTTTTTACCCAAAGTGGTCCCTGCATTTCATCTTTATTGTGTTAACTTCCCTGTGTCAAGCATGAGACATAAATTTCTACTGGACGCCATTGGCTTTAACCTTTCTTTCCATTGCGTCTCTTTGACCAAATTCCTTTTATTGTGAAAATATATTACTAAATATAAACTTGCGCTGATGAAAACAACTCGGTGATAATAAAATGCAGCTGCTGTAAACAAAGTGCTAATCACTTGAATAATGTGGATAAAAAATTACAGCGCTCACAACATACAATAAAAGTGAAATAAACAGAAAAGTCCAAATAAATGTAGTTGAAGTGTTCGTTCAAAATAAAGTAGGTGCAGAAAATGCTTCACAAACTTGCAGGAGTACAGCGACACCCCCTTTTGCATCCCCACTCACCAAAACAGGACGACCCCCAGATTTCCAATAGGAGGCTCTCAAAAGGATAATTAAAAAAACTAGAATCGCGCTAATCATAAAGTAAATAGTGTTCTTATACACTGACCAATCCAATGAACGGTCATATACCTGGTGAATAGAGTAATACAAGTGAAACAAAAGATATAGAGATATATAGATATATATATATATAGATATATATAGATAGATATAGAGAGAGAGAGAGAGAGAGAGAGAGAGAGAGAGAGAGAGAGAGAGAGAGAGAGAGAGAGAGAGAGAGAGAGAGAGAGAGAGAGAGAGAGAGAGAGAGAGAGAGAGATATATATATATATATATATATATATATATATATGGGGGATGTGAACAAACAAATACTGGATAACCCCACCTATTCATGTGGGAATGTCGCACCAGTAATCATAGTAACATGAACATATTATGAGGTATAACCAGAATTAGTGTCCAAAAGAGCCCCTGAATGGCACTATCCCCCGTGATTTAAAAAGTCCAATCATAAATGGTGTCACTTTGCAAATAAAAACACTTGTGAATGAGTCCACCACCAGTGAATCAGGGGTTACTGCTTACCAGAAGCCCATGATCCCCCACTACAGAGGATCACAGGAAGCCTGTGTACCGAAAAAAGCCTTGCAGGGCACATCAAGTAGATCAACTGTTACCAGTGAAGTAACGTACTGCGGTCTCGAAAGCTCCCATCAACTCCTATCATTTAAATTCTCCTCATACCATTCGGGGATCATAGATGGATATGCATAGCAGGAAAAAGAGATAGACGCTTCATAGTGTAAGATCGAATTGTGGTTATACCTCATAATATGTTCATGTTACTATGACTACTACTTATTCACATCCGAATATATATATATATCTATATCTATCTCTATCTCTATATCTTTTGTTTCACTTGTATTACTCTATTCACCAGGTATATGACCGTTCATTGGATTGGTCAGTGTACGAGAACACTATTTTATGATTAGCGCGATTCTAGTTTTTTCAAATTTTGGTACACTGTTTATGTTATGCAGGAGCTGCTGTTTCAGGTGTTGACCCATTTGTTTGGGTATTTTTTCTATATCTTTCTATACCTTAGCGCAGTTTGAGTTTCCTTTTTTTTCTGTTATCAACAGGATATGCAGGCATCCAGAAATAAAGAGGCTGGACTGATAGTGATGTACTGTTATAAAAGTAGATTTAATCCGCATAGGGATCAGTATTTACAAAATACAGTTAAAAACAGGCATGGATATAAGGCTGTAGATAAAGTTAGCAGCCGTTGATGACGTACGTTCCACAGGCCGGAAGTGACGTCAATCGAAACAGGTCAATGCATTTCGCCCTCTCTCAGGGCGTCATCAAGGACCTCCAGGGAGGGCAAAATGCATTGACATAATTTCCTGTTTTGATTGTGTTTTGAGTGTTTTGCAAGTACCGATCCCTATGCGCATTAAATCTTTTATAACAGTACTTCACCATCAGTCCATCCTCTTTATTTCTGGGTGCCTGCATATCCTGTTGAGAGCCTCCTATTGGAAATCTATCATCTGATGTTCACACCAATCCATCTGATGTTTTAACACCAATCCACGTGTGTGGTTTACCAATAACAAGCCTAAAGTGACCCCGGACTGCAAAGCTGGGGGTCGTCCTGTTCTGGTGAGTGGGGGTGCAAAAGGGGGCGTCACTGTACTCCTGCAAGTTGGTAAAGCATTTTCTGCACCTACTTCATTCTGAATGAACACTTCAACAACATTTATTTATTTCACTTTTATTGTGTGTTGTGAGCACTGTACTTTATCCACAAATTCATTTTATGTTATTGTCCAAGGAGGGAGCAAACAAGCGTTCACTAAACTTTTATCCCCCCATTCACACCATGACGGCTTGGATATCATGCTACTTCAATGTGCTTTTAAAGCCGCATACAAGTGAGATTTGCACTGTCAATTTCATTGCGGCTTGAGACTTCAAACAACAGAAGTCTATGCAAGTCGCAATGAGAATCACAAAAGTGCAGCGCAGGAACCTTTTTCAAAGTCGCTGTGACATGAGTCGAGGCAATTTGTACGATTCCATTGCCAACAATGGGGTGCAACTTGTTATGTGATTTGGAAATGTCAAATCACCCCAGTGTAAATGGGGGCTTAAGCCTAAAAACCCTTAATGAGAAAGTAAACTTCCCTTGATTGTATGTACCTATAGGTTAGCCTTATAGGCCCTGTAAATATCTCCTAAACTTGCACCTTTTAGGAGATATTTACTGTATTTGCCACCAATAATGTCATCGGCACATGCGATCTGAAGGAACGGCCGCACGTGCCGTTCCTTCAGAGCCCTGTGCCGTGACCAGCGGCTCCAGTGCGCATGCGCGGGAGTGACGTCACGGGGCTCCAGCCAGTGACACAGCCGGAGTCTGCGGCCCCGGAAGGAAGACGGGCAAAGATGGATGTGTCCTCCAGCGGGAATGAGGGCTTTGTTTGCAGGGAAGTTTCACATAATGTGCCAGTATGCGATGAATACTAGCACATTATGCCTTTACTGTGCAGGTCACCAAAAAAGGGGCAGCGTTTACTTCCTCTAACCAGTTCTGAACCGCCCAATTGCATATACTGTGGCAGGGTGGCCCGGCTGCACGAACCGATGCACCTTTACGTCTCTCGCACCTCTGCGGCGATAGGATTTGCTACAGAACCGATCGATCATCAGTTCCAGGCCAATGATTTCTGGCCTGGACCTGATCGGTTCTGGCGAATGACAGAGCCTCCTCTGCCTGTGCAATGTAAGCACAGGCAGAGGAAGTGATGTGTACTCCTACTCGGTGCAACTGAAAAGGGCTCCAACACTACACTAACAGTGTATACGCAGGCACACTTAACCTTCTGATCGTCCCCCTCCAGTTAACCCTTTCACTTCCTGACAAAGTGTCACCAAGTGCAGTTTTCAGATTTTTTTTACTGATCATTGTATTGGTGTCACTTGAGACACTAAACAGCGTTAGGGAAGTTAGTGGTAGTCCAATGTAGGTTTAGGGCAGGGCTCAAAATTTCAAGTCCTGAGCTACTAGCCAGTAGTCAAGGGTTACTCGCCACCAGTTGCCCCGCCAAACAGCTGCCCTGCCCCTAATTCCGCCCCTAAACACACCCTCAAATTATCTCATGAAATGTTTTATGCAGCATTAAGTTAAAAAAATAAAATATTAACAACTATATGTCCCCAACAATGCAGCCTGCCTGTGACCGCCAGTGCTGAAGCTAGAGTTTGAACACTGCTGATTGGTTCTCAATTCCTTGGATATCGTTTTATATCCCTTTCCTGTTTAATACAGTTCAACTACCTTTTTCCACAGATCCTTTGACAATTCTTTTGCTTTCCTCATGACTCAAACTCCAGAAATGTCAGTGCAGCACTGGATGAAGGATGCAAGGGTCTGTCAGGAGTCCAGAAACTCATTGACCTTTTATACACACACTAATTACAAGCAAACAGATCACAGGTGAGGATGGTTACCTTTAATAGCCATTCAAACCCATTTATGACAACTCCTGTGCATGTTATCGGCCCAAAATCACCAGGGTATGTAAACTTTTGATCAGGGTCATTTCTGTTGCGATTATGATTTAAAAAGAACCAACACAGTTGATTAATAAATGGCTTCAGCCAAACACTTACCATGAGTGAAAGAAATGTTTGCTATTCATATTCTCTGAAAAAATGCCCAAGAAATCATAAAATCTACCAGAGTATGTATACATTATGGATAGATATATATATATATATATATATATATATATATATATATATATATTTTTTTTTTGTTTTGTTTTGTTTTTGTTTTTTTTAATTATGTCACAAAAGCGAGTACACGCCTCACATTTTTGTAAATGTTTGATTCTATCTTTTCATGTGAAAACACTGAAGAAATTACACTTTGCTACAATGCAAAGTAGTGAGTGTACAGCTTGTATAACAGTGCAAATTTGCTCTCCCCCCAAAATAACACAGCTAATAATGTCTAAACCACTAGCAACAAAAGTGAGTACACACCTAAGTGAAAATGTCCAAATTTGGCCCAAAGGGTCAATATTTTTTGTGGCCACCATTATTTTCCAGCACTGCCTTAACCCTCTTGGGCATGAAGTTCACCGGAGCTTCACAGGTTGCCACTGGAGTCCTCTTCCACTCCTCCATGACGACATCAGAGATGGTGGATGTTAGAGACCTTGCGTTCCTCCACCTTCCGTTTGAGGATGCCCCACAGATGCTCAATAATGTTTATGTCTGGAGACATGCTTGGCCAGTCCATCACCTTTACCTTCACCTTCAAAATAACCTGGTATAGAGCACCAGGAAAAGAGGTTACGAGTGATCCCCCCACCCATTACCTCCCAATCCTTGGGGCCACACATGGTGAGCTTGTCATATTATTGATGATACCATTTAAGTGTTGACCACATGACGAGATTGCCGTCAAACCACCTACATGTGTTGTAACATGGCGTCCAGACGTTTTCTTTATATGTTATATGTAATGTCCATGGTATTGTTTGATGTACTGTATTTATCGGCGTATAACACGCACTTTTTTACCCTTTAAATAAGGGGAAAATCGTGGGTGCGTGTTATACGCCGATCCCCGCTATTTTGTGATCTGTCGGAGCGATCGCCGCCGACATTCACATAGCTTGTATTTTTAAACATGGCGCCGCAGAGTTCGGAGGGACTCGGCGGCGCTCGTTCAGCTGAATGAGCGCCGGGCGGAGCCGAGATACACATAGCCATGGGTTCTCGGCTTTTCTCGGCGCCGTTCAGTCACGCCCAGTCCCGCCATTGGACCTGTGTTATGTCCATCATAGGGACTGGGCGTGACTGTGAACGGCGCCGAGAATAGCCGAGAACCCTCGGCTATGTGTATCTCGGCTCCGCCCAGTCACTGTGTCCTCGGCGGCGCTCGTTCAGCTGAACGAGCGCCGCCGAGTGCCTCCGAACTCCGCGGCGCCATGTTTAAAAATACAAACTAAACGTTTGTATGTCGGCGGGGACAAGGCCGCACTGGGGACAAGGCCGCACTGGGGACAAGGCCGCACTGACAAGGCTGCACTGGACACTGGGGAAAGGCTGCAGATGAACACTGATGAGGCTGCATTGATGGGCATTTAAATGTAAGTTTTTTTTTTTCCTTAAACTTCCCTCCTAAACTTGGGGTGCGTGTTATATGCCGATAAATACGGTAATTCTTCATATGTTATGGAGCTCCGTTGCTAGCCTACTACTGTGAAGCGGTTTTAAAATTACTGGCTTTAGAATTTGCCATATCTTTCCAAAGAAATAAAAATATAAATTTTACACATACTCCAGTATGATCCCATTTGTTACCACTTGTAACCCCTTTCCCTGGTGCTCTATACCAGGTTATTTTGTTGTATTTATGCTATGGTTGCGGTACCACCCAATATGGTGAGTGATCTGTGAGTGACCACTATTCGAGTGGATGATTTTTTTTTTCATTTTATTCTTTAGCAAGGCAGCAGTAGTCTTGGAGGTGCGTTTGGGGTCGTTATGTCGGAAAACTGCCCTGTGGCCCAGTCTCCTAAGGGAGGGGATCATGCTCCACTTCAGTATGTCACAGTAGATGTTGGCATTCATGGTTTCAATGAACTGTAGCCCCCCAGTGCCAGCAGCACTCATGCAGCCCTAGACTATGGCACTCCCACCACCATGCTTTACTGTAGGCAAGACACACTTGTGTGTGGCGGCAACCATGTGAGGAGTACAAAGACACTTGACACCATCTGAACCAAATAAGTTTATCTTGGTCTCACCAGACCATGGGACATGGTTCCAGTAATCCATGTCCTTAGTCTGCTTGTCTTCAGCAAACTGTTTGCGGGCTCTCTTGTGCATCATCTTTAGAAGAGACTTCCTTCTGGGACAGCCATTCAGACCAATTTGATACAGTGTGCGACGTATGGTCTGAGCACTGACAGGCTGACCCCCCCCCCTCCCCCCACCTCTTCAACCTCTGCAGCAATGCTGGCAGCACTCATACATTTATTTCCAAAAGACAACCTCTGGATATGACGTTGAGCATGTGCACTCAACTTCTTTGGTCGCCAGCTTCAGTGGAAGCGGTCCTGTTAAACTGCTGTATGGTCCTGGCCACTGTGCTGCAGCTCAGTTTCAGGGCCTTGGCAATCTTCTTATAGCCTAGGCCATCTTTATATAGAGCAACAATTTCTTTTTTTTTTTTTTTTTAGATCCTCAGAGTTCTTTGCCATGAGGTGCTATATTGAACTTCCAGTGACTAGTATGAGAGAGAGAGCAATAACACCAAATTTAAACACACCTGACACCTTGTAACACTAACGAGTCACTTGACACTGGGGAGGGAAAATGGCCAATTGGGCCCAATTTGGATATTTTCATTTAGGGGTGTACTCACTTGTGTTGCCAGCGGTTTAGACATTAATGGCTGTGTGTTGAGTTATTTTGAGGGGACAGCAAGTTTACACTCACCACTTTACATTATAGCAAAGTGTAATTTCTTCAGCATTGTCGCATGAAAAAGATAATATTTACAAAATTGTAAGGGGTGTACTCACTTTTGTGAATATACACACACATACACACCAAAAAGTGTCTGTATTTTATGCTATACTTTAATGTTTTATTGTTCCTGTGTTTTATTGGGTTTGCTTTGCAGGTATGTTATTCTACTGTTTTACTGTACTGTTGCTGTGTTTTATTGTTAACTATTGTTTGCATTGCAGGTACACAATTCAGATGCAGCACTGATTTATTTTGACAGCAACAGGGTTTGCTCTCACGATGTGTATAATCAGCAACTCCAGCACTGTAGGAGGTGATTTCACCACCACAGTTAAAAAAGGAGCATATATGCCAAAGCACAGGGGCAGGGGTGGACATTAGGGGCGGATTGCCCCTATGCTTCGGCATATATTTTTATTTACTTTTCTTGGCAGAGATTTCTTCACCCACATTGATCAATTGTTTTTCGTTCAGCTCCGTGGGCTGAACGAAAAAACACAAACACAAGAAAACAAAAAAAAACAAAAGAACGTTGCATGTATGCCCATCATTAGAAGTGAGTGGATGCAGGGAGGTGTTCCAATGGTGGGCATACCACCCATCAATCGAATGGAGGAATCTGTACATTACATAATAAGCCCAACAAGGACCAGCAATGTACTGGTATGTTGCTGGACTTTGAGTGGTTGTACCGGAATGATGCCTGCAGGTTTTGACAGTCTTTTTCAGCGGTCGGCTTTCATGTAGAAGTAATCCTAGCAGCCAATTAGCTGGTGGTTCCGCCAGCTGATCATAGAGCCGATTGGAGACCAGAACGGCTTTAATTATTTAAGAAACCAAAAGCTACAAGCACTACATGACTTCGATTTTGCCAGAAATAAACAGCGCCATTGAGAAATTGGGAAAGCACGTTATCACACAGATCTTGGTGTGGTCAGATGCTTTAAGGGCAGAGGAGAGAGCTAGAGTCTAATAGACCCCAATTTTTTTTTTTTAAATGAGTACCTGTCATTACCTATTGCTATCATAGGGGATATTTACATTCCCTGTGATAAAAAATACATTAAGGACACTGAAAAGAAAATCGCAAAATTATTTAAAAAAAATAAATAAATAAAAAGCACCCCTGTCCCCCCAGTGCTCGCACGCAAAGACGAACGCAAGCATCGGTCTTGTGTCGTATGTAAACGGTAACTGCACCATGCATGTGAGGTATCACTGCGAATGTCCGATCAAGGGCAGCAATTCTAGCAGTAGACCTCTGTAAATCTAAAGTGGTAATTGCTAGGGATTATATAGGAAGATACCCTGCCAGTTGTAATGCATTTGATGTGGTTGAGAACAATGTATATGGCTCGCAAACTTATATTATAAAAATTGCTATCAAACTTCTCACCAACTATCGTTCAATGGATTAAAGCAATTAATCTTAATTTAAGATGAGAGGAACTGACAAACATAGGTGTCCTAAAATATTTGTGAAAATTTGGCATCTGGGGTTAGTCTACAATTTGCCTGAGCAGTGAGCCGAGTATATTAATGATACTATGGAAAGTTAGAGATTTTGGAGGGAAATAATTACATATGAATATATGCATCATTTAAGTGTAATAATGTGATGGAGGGGAGTCCTTAGGGAGTGCAAATATGGAGGTTGTTTTGGGGTTTTTTTTTGCATTGATGGGTGGGGCTGTGTGATGGAAAGGTTTTATGTGTTTTTGTTATATAATGGAAAACGAATGTAATTAAAACTATTCGATTGAAAAAAAAAAAAAAAACTACATACAGTAATGTTTGGGGTTCAAAGTAATTTTCGAACAAAAAAAAATAAAAATGTTCTTCTGTGAACAAAGTGTCAGAAAGGGCTTTGTCTTCAAGTGGTTAGAAGAGTGGGTGATGTGTGACATAAGCTTCTAATGTTGGGCATAAAATGTCAGGACAGTTCAGTTTTCAGAAAGTAGACACCTCAAAGTGTTTGCTAAGAGGCATGGTGAGTATTTTGGAAAATGAAGAAAGAAAAAGAAAAATGTATTTTTCCATTTTCAAAACTTTGACAAAAGGCAAGATCTGCAAAATACTCAACATGCCTCTCGGCAAATAGCTTGGGTGTCTACTTTCCGAAAGAGGGTCATTTGGGGGGGTTTGTGCTATCTTGGCATTTCATGGCTTCCGAAATTGATAGGTAGTGAGGTGTGAAATCAACAATTTTTGCCCTTAGAAAGCCTGAATGCCGTGATTGGTTTTCGGGGTCCTGTACGTGGCTAGGCTCCAAGAAAATGTCTCATACATGTGGTATCCCCGTACTTAGGAGAAGCTGCAGAATGTATTTTGGGGTGTAATTCCACATATACCCATGGCATTTGTGAATATATCATTTCAGTGACAACTTTTTAAAAAAAAAGGTCTTTTTTTGTCAATTTTCACTCACTTGTGACAAAAAATATTGGTCTCAACGTGCCTCTCAGGAAATTCCTTGGGGTGTCTACTTACCAAAATGGGGCAATTTGGAGGGGTTTTATACTGCCCTGCCATTTTAGCACCTCAAGAAATGATAGCCTGTCAAACTAAAAGCTGCGTAAATTCCAGAAAATGTACCTTAGTTTGAAGACGCTATAACGGTTTCGCAAACCAATATACGCTTGTTTAATTTTTATTTTTTTTACAAAAGAAATGTGGCTGAATACATTTTGGTCTAAATGTATGACTAAAATTGAGTGTATTGGATTTGATTTTTTTATAACAGAAAATATTAAAAACATTTTCAAAATTTTTTTTTTTCGTTTATATCGCAAAAAATAAAAAAACTGCAGAGGTGATCAAATACCACCAAAACAAAGTTGTATTTGTGGTGAAAAAAAAAGGAAACAAATTTTGTGCATTGGGTGAAAGTGTAATTATCAATTAAAGCAGCACAGTGCCAAATTGCAAAAAGTGCTCTGGTCATGAAGGGGGTAAAACCTTCCGGGGATGAAGTGGTTAAAGTGGATGTAAACCCAATGTCATCCTTTCTAAACTACTGCCATAGGGGTTATCTATAAGGATATAAATGCCTCCTGCATGTATCTTTACCTGTCAAATGTCCCCCCTCTGTTATGAGAGCCGAAAAACTGCAGATTCTGTGGATGGGTCTGTTGTCTGGAGCTCGGTGGGTGGAGTCGCGATGTCAGTAGACTCCCCGCCCACCTCTACACTCCTTGTCAATAAGCATTTTCTCCTGTGTATTTCTTACACTGAACTTCTGCTATGATCTCGAACATCCAGTGAAAAGACAGGAAAGTAACCACATGACGTCAGCATGCCAAATCATGCTGAGGTGTGGAACAGCCAATCCTTGCAGAGCTGCTGAAGAAAGAAGTGGGGGAGGGAATTAAAAAATCATGCCTGTGTCTTAGGCTAGTGAACGAGATATGTAAATCACCTGTCACTCACAGCAAGGGGGAGTATTTGACAAAGTTTGTCAGTTTGTCAAGATTTCTCTCACTGAACAATAAAAGGGGATTGTCCAGAGATGGATTGACTGTTTGGCAAGACTGGGCTCAAATGATAGGCAATCGTATACTCTACAGTATGATATCAGAAAAAAAAAAAATTTGGCGCTACATCCACTTTAAGGCATTTCTTGCACACGAGCTAAAGTGACTAGCATTTAAAGCGATACTAAAGTCTTTTTGTTAAAAACAATATGTCATACTTACCTGCTTTTTGCAGTGGTTTTGCACAGAGCAGCCCAGATCCACTTCTCATGTCCCTCTTTAGCTCTCCTGGCCTCTACCTCCTGCTGAATGTCTGCACAGCAAGCAGCATGCTATGGGGGCACCGGAGCCGAGCTGCAGCTTATGTGGCCAGCAGCTCGACACCACCCCCTTGTTCTCCGCATTGACTCACTGACTTTGAATGACGGCAGCGGGGCAGCCAGTGCCGCTTCGCTGCTGTCTCAGCCAATGAGGGAAAGTTCCGGGCCATTGAGCATCTTGAGCAACATCACTGAATCAAGATGGGGCCCAAATAACTATTGGGGGGCTGGTGAATACAGAAGGCTTTTAAACCTAATGCATGAAGATAAAAAACCTTCTGCCTTTAACCACTTTAAGGCCTCCAGCGCTTGTAAATGAGAGAACACTCAACCTGGAATTTAGCAAAGCAAATCAGCCAAAGAATTCAAATAGTGCAAGGCAATAGTTTTAAGACGACTATTGACAGAGGTATCCAGAAAGATGGCACCAGGGTCAAGGGCAGTTGGTCCAGACTACAATGGCATGACAAGACACCAATGAAGAAACTGCCAGTTTTATGGCAGTACCAACCAGAAAGATGATAGTTTGGACTATACTGCAGATAAGCCATGCATCTTAAGGCATTAAATAGATCTATCACAGAACTGCCCACTTATGGAGAAAGCTTGCCTCAACAGGATTACAGTGGAGGGAAATGCTTTGGAGGAGAAAGTAACTTCTTAGGGTTAGGCCAGTCCCCATACAGGACAGGCTCTATAAGCAAATAGATCCAGGATGGTTTTGGTTGGTTTTTGGGATTTTAAATTGTCCCATACTGGACAAACTGGGGTGAGAAGACTCAGGCCTCTCCAAGACTAAACAGTGTGCAACAATAGCTAGTTTCCCTTTTGCTTTGTGAAAAATTCTATACCAGGACTTTCCTCCTAATCTGACAGAGGGAGAGGCATCCTTCGCAACATTTGCCTCCTCAATCTGGATCAATGGAGAAATAAAAGACTGAGCTAGGTTGGGAGGCTGGACAGGCACATTCATGACCACTATTGTTCATGGCTGTAATAAGGCCAGAAATTCTGCCCATGAACACCAACATTGTGACAGAAAATTTCTCCTTAGAAAGGAAGGAGGCTGGTATGGCCTAAAGGCTAGTTGAACGACTCGAGGGAGTCAGAAGAGAGGGTACCCAGGTCCTAAACTGCTGTACCAACACTCCCCCAGGGAGCTGAAGGCAGAGTCTGAGGAGATGAACCCATCTAACCCCTTGTCCCTGAGATCGTGATCCATCATGATCATTTAAAAAGTTGCCCACAAAAGGGCACTCACAAGCCTCCACAGTAGCGAGGCGAGAGGGGAGGGGGCTGCCTCAGTGAAAACACCTGTAAGCCACAAACTAAGGAGAAGCATGTACTTAAAGTATGTGTCCTGCATTATACAATTAGGAATCTTGTTCAGGACGCGGAGGCTGGCAGTTTACATCACAATCTCCACCTCAGCCAGTCAGAAGCAGCTTTGTACCCATTCACTGAATGCAAAGCTTCCTGCAAATGGCTGAGCAGCACTCAGCCCCACTATTTTGTTCCAAGAGCAGGACAGGAAGTTCCTGTACATTGTTTATACAGGGCTCCCAGCAGGCACATGTGTTAGTGAAGGAAATCTTGTTTGGGCAAAGCAATGCAAACTATTAAAAGGCACAGTAAACATGGAGTTATGCTTTAATAACCCTAAGACCTAATTCATGTGGCAGTAAAAAAAAAAAAAAAAAACACAGTTACAACCTTTTTATTTACAGTTCTCAACGCAGCTGCATTGTGTACAATGGAGACATTTACACAGGTGCATAAACAAGCACTGCGTTTATATCTATAACCAAAAATCTGTGGACATGTGTATACATCTATACCACTGAGAAAAAGAACATGCCAATTTTTACACATGGAAAAAGGATTCATGATAATTTACATGAGAACTTTTGTACCTTGCCTAGTGATCTGTAAAAATTTTACGATCATGTGAATTTAGCCCAATACTGACTAGCTGCTATATACAAACCCTTCTCTATTACTCCAGCAAATCAAGACTGGTAAACACTGAAGAAATGGCCGCACTCCAAGATCCATCAAAATTCTTCTTATTTAAGGAACGAACATCCCAAGTGTTACAAACAGTTCAAATGCGTTTCACATACTAACAGGTGCCCTTATTATTCCTAATGAATAAGCGCTGCGTAAACTGTTGGCATTATATAAATCCTGAATAATAATAAGCGCACCTATTAGTGTGTGAAACGTATCTACCATTTGAACACTTGGGATATGCGTTCATTAAATAAGAATTTTGATGGATCTTGGAGTGCAGCCATTTCTTCAGTGTTGATCGTATGCGGAGGCAAGCCGGGGCGGGCACCCATGATATCAATAGGCTTCCTGTCTCACCTGGAGCAGAGAGTTCTTTTGTTTGGAAATCAAGACGGGTGACTGAAGAGTAGAAAGACTCCCTAATTTAAAAAATTCCAAAATAGCGCTTAACATATAAAAAGGTCCAGAACATAATATGCACCTCCTGTTAGACTTTATCTAAATTCTCAACATATGCAAATAAATTTGACAACAATTAGATTTTACCCACCAGACTAGTCACTATCCTGTGTAGATCTATAGTTATTCTCTTACTCTATTTTAAAGTTAAACTTTAAAAGTAGCTCAACACAGAAATACCCCTATGTCACTGCTGTGTTTCAGAGTGACTTAGAAGCAGTCTATTGACCAATGACTGCTGTATGAGTAAAATTTCTTTATATATGGGCTTTTATTGCCGTTCGCTGCTGCACGCTTACAACCAAGAAAACAAGTGCTGTATAGTTAAGCTGTCCAATAGGTGCAAAGTACTCAGAAGAAAAAAAAAGTGATAGCCAACAAAAAATTACATTTTTGAACCGGAACCACAACCTAGGTAAATGAAAATCAAGCTTACTGAGCAAATGCCTTTTTACTCACCATCAATGTTAAGCATCATGTTCCACATGGCAGGACGTACAGATTGGTGGAAACCAAACCAAACCTCACGACCTCCACCCAGTGGGTGATAATAACCCTCAGGAGGAGAGAAGAATGAACGTCCGACTGGAGTATACCTGTACAAAAAAAAAAAAAATTATGAGAAAGTCAGAATGGATAAAGAAAAAAAAAACTGATTCCATCAAGACAAATTTACCAAATACACACAAATATGTGAATCATAAATGGCTGCATCTGTAAGCCACATGTTGCATTTCAATACCTCATAGATGGTAAGTGGCGAGTGATCACATCAAGGGCCTGCACAGAGTCCTCAGGAACTTCACTCAGGTGTCCAGACAAGGCTTCCAGGAGCAGCTGCAGACTAACCACTGACACCCATTGAATGGTCACTTTAAAAGTTTGGTCTTTACCTTCACCCGGAAGAGTCACTTCAAGGTCAACCTAGGGCGATTAAGAAAATTTTCATTTATCTGTCCACACAATGTTTTAGTCTGGTTGTATAACAGTTACAAAATCCTGGGATTGGCCAAAAACTGTTACACAAGAACCAACCTAAACAAATCATTCCAACTTGGCACACCATGAAAAATGGCTTTTAAAAATAAATTCTGATCGCTTAACCATCCTAATGTGGGGTCTAAAAACCCTGGGGCTTTCTTTGCTAAGGATACCAGTTTGATTAGGTTAAGGATTCTCTCAATATCTAGGGACTAAACAATTAGCATACATATCCCGAGGCTATGAATGTGCCCAAAGTACAGTACAGTGAATCCTATTAGGATACCTAGAAATGCTCTCAGTCAGTTGAATTCCCCCCCCCCCCCCCCGCCCCCATATTATCTTGCTCTCCCCACCACCATCACAGAATGCAGACACCCTCAGTGGAGGTAGTGGGGAGTTTGTCAACAGTTTTGTGGACCAACACTTCCACTCTCCCAGATCCTGCTTTAAAGCAGAATTAAACTTTTTTTGGTTTGTTTTTTTTGGGGTTTTTTTATGACAAAACAGATCCTATTGGTCTCTTCTGTCAAAGGGTTCTCCCAGCCTCTCTGCAGTAATGTACACTAAGCTGTGCATGCACAACTCAGAATACATTTTTGCCACTGCTCTCCACTGTGATGAAGCGACTCCTGTGCACTTTGCGCATGAGCAACATAATGGCCTGCCCACTCAAGTGGCCAGAGGAAATCTGGAAGGAACACAAGGAGAAGATTGATGCACCCAAGTGCTGACAGGCTTCGTTTGACATGCAAGTGTCATAATTATACTGTGCATACTAGCACATAATAGCATAAGCCTCCTGGGGAGTTCACACCAGTCCAAACTGTTTTCAAGGCTTGTCCGCCCACGTTTGTTAAACAAAGTCAAGTCCACAAAACCGTTGCCCACACCAGGAATTTTTGCCAGCAAAACAGAAAATGGCAAACCACCTGGCTTCCCCCTCAACAGAGCCACTGCTTAGATCTCAAACTTAACTATTCGTTGGTCCCTCAAACCATCTCACCTAGCTCTCTCAGCCTTCTAGTTACAGCACCCTGCTATATGGGCACACTCCCTTGCCTCTCAACAGGGGTTCTCCTGACAGTCCTGCCTCTCACTCCTAGTCCTCCAGACTCCGATAGCTGCCTCAACTCACCAAGTCCTATGGACATAGAATCTCTCCTCTAGCATGGAATGGAACACCTGCTACCCAACCCAGAAGCAACGCCTGTCTCCTGAAGGGAGCCCCGGGTATACTCAAGACTTTATTATTATTATTATTATTATAAGAGCCAAACTACAGAGCCCAATCCAGAGAGCTGTATAAACAGTTCTCAATCTATACTCCTTAGTCCCACACTCTGTATATATGTGTAAATCCTGGGTCCTTTCTACAACCCTTTTAGCAGGGACAAGGCCTCACATTGTCACTATATTTATAGTAGTTAAATTCCACTTTAACCACCTGACCTAGCGTGATCAGGGTAAAGGGCCAATGACAGGACCCCTTTACCACGTGATAATTCCGTCCAATGATGGAGCTTTCACTTGTCAACAAACCGGCGCATGTCCGGTTCAGCTTTCGCCTCTCCTAGCACACTGTAAATACCAAGCGGTACAGTGCGAGTGGAGGGAGACCGCAGCAGCACTCAACCCTGCCTCATCCATGCCTGATCTGTGCCCACATGTGCCTCATCAGAATAAAAAAGCATTGTATATCGAGCTTAGCAGGCTATGTACCCAATATTTTTCGTACTAAACGTCGGGTTCTTAGCCTGCTAAGCTCGATATACCACACTTTTTTATTCTGGTCTGTGATCACGCTTGTACACATCATGAGGGATGTTATGTACATTTTTTTACCATTTCATTTAAATACATTTTTTTATACTGGAGTGATCTGCTCTATGTGGAGGCCTTTCTATTTTTCTCTTTTCCCATGATCTACCTCGTCGGGTGGAAGAACATACACTCTCTCTCTGATGTTTGGATGGTGACCGCTTCTCATGAAACTCCCTGGAAGTTGATGTTTTTAGGCACCGCCTTGCCTGCAGAGATCCTGGTTGGATGATTTATCGTGGATGATCGTTTTATGCTTGATTGACTCAACACCGCTGGTGTGGGTTCACACCCTGGGGTAAGAGTACCCATTGCCTTTCCCTGATATTTGATGTACACCTACAGTATCATATATGAAGTCAGTTCTACCATGCATACTTGTCTTTTGTGCCGTTTAAGGACCGATTATTCCTAAAGAGACTACATTGATTG
Organism: Lithobates clamitans; assembly: GCA_037952925.1. Lineage (NCBI taxonomy): Eukaryota > Metazoa > Chordata > Amphibia > Anura > Ranidae > Lithobates > Lithobates clamitans. The sequence continues at coordinate 1,104,324 of JBBGZY010000015.1, read as the reverse complement.
CTTCTATGAAACATCTAGAAACTCCATTACACGCTGAACCATTAAATTATTTTCCCGACTTAGATGAACTTCTTGGTGTAATCACTTGAGTGACTTTTGTGCTTTTTTGGTATATGCGACTGTGCAATGCTCTTATGAGATTCCTTTCCTTTGTTAAAGGTTATGGATACGTTTTCATTTATTCACCTTTAATCCTATACTCACGAGTACACTTGATGAATATTCTCCCCAAGAGTGGTTTTTTGGGGGTTTGTATATTTTTAGCGCTGCATTATATATTTCCTGCACTTTTTCACAATTGCAATCATTGTTGATGCTGGCTGCTGTTATTTTTATTTTTCACAATTTGTTGTTGGTATTAGTCATTTGTAACAGATGCTTCAACATTACAAAGAAGATTCCCCTGCTCCCGTCATTTACCTTTAAGGTTCACACTGATAGCGGGATTGAAATTATGCGAGTTCAGCTGAACTCACACGATTTCATTCCCGCACATCAGTCCGACTTCAGGGGCGATTTCAAAGACGTGTGTGGGTTCCTGCACAAGTGTCTATACAAATCGCACCCCAAAGTCGCCAAATGTAGTACAGGAATTACTTTTGGGAATATGCGGCGTTGCAGATTCAGACGTTGCCATTTCCGGCAATAGCCGCCGATTTGGCATGCGATTTTACATGTCAAATCACAAGGTAAACTGCATCAATGCAAACCTAGACTAAGGCTCGGTTCACATTGCAGCGACCAGAAAATAGAGCGACTTACAGTGAGACTTTGCCAGGAGGCTTCCTGGCGACTTGAGTACTACTTGGGGGCACAAGTCCGATAGAAGTCGCCTTGAAGTAGTACAGGAACCTTTTCTAAAGTCAGAGCACCTTCAGTAGTGCCAATTAAGACAACTCTCATTGACTAACATGGGATTTCATGTCATGCGACTTGGGGTCTCACAAGTCAGATCCCAAGTTGCGGTAGTGTGAACCGAGCCTAAGGCTATGACTGTATACATATGATTTTGTTGCCAAGTATGGAAACATCTCTATCCAACATTGCTGAGTCAAGAGAAACTCTGCTGGTTGCCCTACCCTCCTCTTGCACACATTTCATTGTACTCAAGTGCTCTGGTTTCTGTACCGTTACTTTTTTGAAGGTTTAAAGGCAACATATATACGTTTACCACAATGTCCCCTTCAGCAGCATTAGCAAAGTCTTCATGCTCAACAAGCCAGTCTTATCACCTTGATTTAAGGCACATATAAACCCAAAAATAACTTTCTTGCAACTTACTAGTCATTCAATGGGATGGCTGCTTTAGTTTTCTTCCCCCCTCTACTTTTCAACTGAAAGATTGTAAACTCCCGCTCCTATTCATTTGTGTCTACACCCTTTTTGTAAAGTATGTTTGGTGTTGGGGTAGATGGCGCTGCCTCCAATTAGATAATAATGTGGGTAGAGATGCATTTATGTCCTACTATAGTTTAACTTGTGATACTGTGATTGTTAGAATACACTCCCTATTGGGAGATTTTAAATCGCTCCCTATTGGGTGATTATATCCAAAGTGATAGTGAACCCTCCAAAGTAGTAAAATTGTATTTAATAATTGTGTCAGGTTGAACCCATTGCTTTATGCCACCTATGAAGAGCGAATCACATTTGGGTCACTCTGCCAAGGGGTCAGCAAACAGGGGATTATGTGTACAATAAGTAGTTACTGCTCGGTCAAACCTCCCTATATAAGCTCTTATGAGGGGGATGATCCTTAGAGTAGGCAGAGTTGTGATAAATACCCTGAAAAGTGATTTTAACTGCTGTCACCCTTCTATGGGTGAGTTTGCAAGTTTGTGATAAATAACCTAAAAAAGTGATCCAAACTAGTGTCACCTTAAAATTAGTGATTTATACCCTAGGGTTAATTATACATCCTAAAGTGCACTTGAGACTAGGTGTCACCTGCAATTTTCAATAAGTGGGATAAAATCACAAGGTGAATTGATACTGGGTAGATATGAGTTCAGCAATATCCATGCGATAAATGGGAAAATTTAGTTTTCACTAGGTCTTCCAATAAAGTGACATATGTGATTATCCTCGATGTCCTATGTAGATTTTATCCTCAAGTGTAAAGGTCAGGTTGACTTTTGTGCTCCCCTTCTTGATGGCATCTATAAAAAAAGAACGCACACAGATCCTGCCTACCATGCGATTCTGTACGGTGCACTGTGAAAATAAATAGGATTTTTTCGTCATACTTACCTGTAAAAATCCTTGAGTACATCATGTGACACAGAGTCAGGCTAATATTCATTACCTGCTGGTTATACATCATCAGTGATCCCCTATATAACCCCTCCCATACAGAAAGTACTTTAGTTTTATAGCAAGCGCTAAATCCTCAAAAAAGAGGGGAGGGACCTCTGTGTCCCATGATGTACTCAAAGAAAAGGATTTTACAGGCAAGGATGACGAAAAAAAATCCTGTTTTTTTTTTTTTTTCAAACATCATGGGACACAGAGGCAGGCTAATATTTATTACCTGCTGGGACGTCCCAGAGCAATAGCCTTGAGGGGTAGGAGACACCCTGCCTAACAATAGCTATTAGAACTTAAATGGCAGCCCGCAGTACACTGCAGTCGAAAACCGAATCCTTGGCTGCTTGAACATCCACTTGATAAAATTTTGTGAACGTATGCACTGAAGACCAAGTGGCAACCTTACAAATCTGAGCCACAGATACCGGATGGCGAAAAGCCAAGGGAGGTTCCTACACCCCTGGTAGAATGAGCTCTCACCCTAAAGGGACGAGCTTTATGTTTCAGACCGTAGGCCTGAATGACCAATTGACAGATCCAATTGGCAATGGAAGCTGCCTGCTCCTTCTTGGGTCTTTTTTTTTGTTTTTTGTGTTTTACCAAAAAGAGTCTGATCCAAAGATCTCAGCAGATCTAGACAAATAAACCTTGGACTGCCCGAACAATGTCCAAAGAATGCATTTCTCTTTTGCCGAATGAGGCCAAGAGAAAAAAGAAGGCAAAATAATGTCCTGATTTAAATGAAAGTCCGACACCACTTTTGGCAAAAAGGATGGAACAGGTCGTAACACGACTCACGATGAAGGATCAAGTACGGTTCCCTGCGTGAAAGGGCCACCAACTCGACACCCTTCTAGCCGAGGTGATAGCCATCAGGAAGTCTAGCTTGCATGACAGCAAGTCTAATGGAATTTCCTTAATAGGTTGAAATGGTTGTTTCTGTAAGACAGACAGCACCAAGTTCAAGTCCCAAGGACACATAGGTGACCTAATGGGGGGAAGAAAGAGTTGCCCCTTACATAAAGGTTCAGATCAGTGAATGGGAGGCTAAAGGCCTTTGGAAGAATACTGATAGGGCTGAAACTTGACCACTGATTGTACTCAAAGCCTAATTTGATTTCCACAGCTGACTGTAGAAAAGAGAATTCTCCCAATCACGTATTGCAGAGGATGCCATGTTTTGGCTTCACACCAAGCAATACAAGTCTTCCAGACCTTATGATAAATCTTCCTAGTGACAGCTTTTCTAGCATTCACTAGAGTAGACATCACTCGTCCCAAGATGCCACAGTCCTTTAATACCCTGGATTCAATAGCCATGCCGTCAAATTTGGAGACTGTAAATTGGGGTGGAATATAGGGACCTTGAGACAGTAGATCAGGGCGACGTGAAAGCGTCCACGGCCCGTCTATTGTCAGTCTCACAATCTCTGGGAACCAGGGCCTTCTGGGCCAGGCTGGCTCCATGGAACTATCAGAGCATCTACTCCAATTGCCAGAGGATCTCTTGTTCGAGACACAAACTGCTGTAGCTTGTTGTTGAACCTGAATGCCAGTAGGTTGGCCTCTGGCCATCCCAAACGTTGGCAAACTTCCTGGAATAACTCTGGGTGTAGGAACCATTCCCCCGGGCAGATCTGCTAGCGGCTGAGATAATCTGCCTTCCAGTTCTCTACTCCCAGGATATGGACTGCCAATACAATTGGCACATGTCCCTCTGCCCAGGCTAGTATGTAGTTCACCTCCTTCAGAGCTGGACTCCTGGTACCGCCTTGGTGGTTTATATAGGCCACTGCCCTGGTGGGGCAGTCCTGAAGCTCCTCCGTCAAGGACCGTTGGACCAGATGTATTGCCCGTATTCTAGGACATTGATGAGCAGGGTTTGCTCTGTCCCTGACCATTTCCCCTGAGTTGTGAGCCCGTCTAGGGTCGCTCCCCATCCTGAGACTAGCATCTGTAGTCAATACTCTCCAAGTTACCGGGAGAAAGGAATTTCCCTTTTGCAGGTTCTGAATAACACTGAATAACCGTTCCCTATGAAACGGGAAACCTGCCAATAACTTTTTACAAGGAAGCTCAGCTGACCAGTTCTTAAGCCATAAAAGTCTGTGCATATGTACAGACAAGAGAGCCAGAAACCTGCTGTATTGAATCCTTAAAAGCATCAACAGCAAAACACAGCGCTCGAGGAATATCTGTCTTACATTCAGGCAGATCATCCTCCTGGCCCTATGAGGCCGTTTGACCTGATCCTTTATGGACTGGATACTAAATGCTGCAACAGCTGGCTGAATAGCTGAACTGGCCATAGAAAAAGGAGGCTTTAATATTAACTCCAATTTCTTGTCAATCTGATCTGCTTCCTGCTACCCTGCGGGATGGAGGCAATCATGCCAGCAATCCTGTGCTCTAACCCGGCTAGGGCTGAGGACAGTTCATCCTTAGTGATAAAGGGTGAAGCAGCAGCGTTGACTGTAGGCACAATACCAGATAGGCGCAGCGGCTCAGATTGCCCAGAAGCCTCTAGGCTTCTATCCCACTAAGCCTCTATCCCACTAGGGATACGACTAGGTTCATCAGGAACTGAGGACATAGGTGTGCCCTTCCTTGTGGTGTTAGACCCACTCCTCTTTTTGGAAGACAATAGCCACAAACAAAGTACTTGGGTGTAGTATTAAAAACACCTCAGAAGGGAGACCCTTTAATAGGGCTCACCAAGCCCCTATGTAACAATCCTGCTAAGCACCTTTAGCCTGCCAAGCAACACCTGGTGACTCACGTGACCCGGGTAAAGAAAAATGAACCACTGCAACTGTCTGTTCAGAGCCTTCTGTGTCCCACAGCTGCTTTCTGGAAGCACCAAATGCTTGGCCTACACAGCTTAAAATAAGCTGGGTGTGCGCCGGAGCGTTCTGTGCGTGTGCATGCACACATGTGCGCAGTTACGGCAAGCGGGTGTGACTGTATTCACGTACATCGCAAATCTTCGTGCGCCCAGATAAAGGTCACGGCGCATGTGCGGCGAAGCCACGTGCGCCATGGCTGCATAACTGCCGAGCTCAGCTGCGCTCTTGCGCCATGCCGAACCAAGGTGAAATGGCGCACCGTTGTGTGCCATAATACAGGTAAAAAAACAGCCAGACACAAGCAAAAAAAATGTACACTTTGCAAACACCCACAGCTAGCCCAAAACTCCCTCGTATGGTCACCGCACACAGGTGTCCAGCTTTTAGCTAACTTGACTGATTGTTAGAATCACTGGGACACCCCACTTAGAAACTAAGGGCCCAATCTTCACCCTTCATGGCGGTTTCCTTTCACTTCGACCTTCAAGGACTGGGTACCCTTTCATGTTTAGGGTACTCTTCTGAACCTGTACAGCACTCCGCAGGGTCCAGCGCCCGGAGGCCACATTACAGGGAAAACCTTGTAGGATCTTTAGTCTTCTTTGCGAGGCTCGGGTACCATTTATCGAAGCATAAAAGCCTGCATCAAATGGATCCGATCAGTCAATCCCTTGATTCATTTTGGAACCATTTGTGGGACTAGAGACCTGGAGCTCAGAAAGCTCAAACAAATCGTGCCATCCACCTTGCAGACACTGGTAAAAAACTAAAGTACTTCCTGTATGGGAGGGGTTATAGAGGGGATCACTTCCTGTCTGAAGACCTTTGGTCTACCAGCGTCCATTCACCGAATGATAAAGTATAACCCAGCAGGTAGTGAATATTAGCCTGACTCTGTGCCCCATCATGTATGAAAAAGAAATGCAGTATTGTCTGCATTTTAGCACAGCCCTAGGCTGCGCTGCAGTGTAAATGGGACACACAGGTACCCATTATATATTGTATCTTTGCGGTTACAGACATTTTTACATTGCACTAAACCTTCCGTCACCACACATTGTATGAATCAGTCCATTCACCTAATGATAAAGTATAACCCAGCAGGTAATGAATATTAGCCTGACTCTGTGCCCCATCATGTATGAAAAAGAAATGCAGTATTGTCTGCATTTTAGCACAGCCCTAGGCTGCTCTGCAGTGTAAATGGGACACACAGGTACCCATTATATATTGTGTCTTTGCGGTTACAGACATTTTTACATTGCACTAAACCTTCCGTCACCACACATTGTATGAATCAGTCCTTAAAAGTAAACTTGAATTGTACATTACATTTCAAAATAACTCATAGGAACTAGCAGCATGCAGCATTTGACTTTTGTTAATTAGTTTTTTGCCCTTATAGGACATGCTGTTTAATAGAAGATTGAGGCCTGAAAAAAAAAAAAAATTTCATTCATTTTTCAGACAGATAAGGTTACCCAGCTAGAACATTATATGTTTGGCTTTAGCACTCAATACCATTTAACGAAACCATAAGGGGAAAAGAAAACCATGAAGTAGAGCAGCAGTACAGAAGGCAGTGGCAAAGAGCATAAGTAAACTTACCCTGTCCCTCCCAATTGGCAGTGGATGTGCAGTGTACATATTTCTCTTTCCATCATATCCAGGCTGGCGGTCTCCAAATATCTGCATTTTGAAATGTCGCACCATCGTGTCAACCACCTCCCTAAATAACGAAGGAAATTGTTGGACAGATCATGCATCCAAACAATTTTAAATAAATAAATCTTATACTGCTGTCAGAAATACTTTGCTCACCTGTTAACTCTTCTGGGCCTTTTCTCAGGTTTAATGTCCACATCATAATGGTAAACATCAATTTTCGGTATCTGCACCTGGAAGTGGTTGGCCAGGAGCCTTATTGGTTTTCCTAATGTTCCTAAGCCAGGACGCCGCGGAGGCTGGAAAAGGTTGGTCGGTGGAGGACCTAAAAAACGGAGAATAATTCCATCAGCCTTTTTTCTTTTCAGTACATAATTCAGTTATTTATTTGTGACCAATTTAGCAAAACACTGAAATAATGTATACAACTACATAGAGATCAGCTGGCTGTGAAGTACCTGTGTCTTGTAAGCATCGGTATTTGACTGGTGTTCCATTTCTAGCTGAATAAGGACATCAACTATAACCAATAAGTGAGCTCAGTGTTCCACATTACATGGGAACAGATATTTACCTGCATGGTAAAGCTATACATTTTATTGTGCAGCAGTGCCTGCTCTGGACTGCGTGCTTTCTGTTTTTTAAATTGCTGACCGTTTTTTTTCCTCCTTCACTTTGATATGTTACAGTGTGATATTCCATTTAATTCTAAGCAACACAGCTGAGCTTTAGAAATGGAGACACGGGAGCGCTGCAGTTTAGGAAGGATGCAGACATGTTGCAGATTTCTGCACCACAGCCATGGCTGCATTTTTCACTAGTCACTGTAGGCTTGTGCCCACATGCACCCTTCCTAGACGGGTGCCCATCAGTATGAGGTTTACCTTTTTTTTTTTTTTTTTTTTATTTAATCCCTTCACTGCCAGGTTCGTACATCGTACGGATCTGACAGTAGGAAGTTACACACAATCTGGTGGCTGCAACTACCAGGATTGTGTGTAAAAGTGACAGGCAGACTCACAGTTCCTTCCACGCACCCCCGGTACCATCACATGCCGCCACGTATTACGGGCGCCGCCTGCCCATCTACGGCGCGAAACCAACATGGCAGGTGCTGGCCGGTGGAGCGGAGGAAGAACAGCGGACACAGCCGCTATCCTCCTCCTTGGTGACCGGGAAAGCTGCGTGTATACTTCCCGAGTCAGCCTCTTCCATATCCCTGGCTAACATAGCCGGGTAGGGATACATTTCAATACATTCAGTGGAGCCCAGAGGAAACATGCAGGGACTATTTAGGTCCTGTATGTCTTAAAGTGAACCTGGCGCCTTAAAAAAAAAAAAATCACCACATACATACATATATGTACATATACACACATACATATACACACACAGGCGCACTAGGGCAAAAACAACGAATCGATTAATCGACAAATAATCGATTAAGAAATTAATCGATTGGACAGTAACATAATGGGGTTAAAAAAAAAACTAAAATGAGCCCTAAATTTTACTTTCACTGTTGCACAGTAACAAAATTAACCCCTTACAGTAGCGATCATTTGCTTTTTTTGTACTATAAAGGGACAATTTTTTTTTTTTTTTTTTAGCCCCATTATGTTACTAAATGTCTTTGGCCTGGTTCACACCTATGTTTTTTTGTGCTTTCTGCAAAAACGCACTACAGTTCATTTAACGTTCACATCTATGCTTTTTTCAGCTGCTGCACATTAACCCCTTCCCGCCGAGCGTACGCAGATGTGCGTACTCTGCTTTCCGGGGTTATACCGGGATGATGCCCGCAGCTGCAGGCATCATCCCGGTACCATGTTGTAGAGCGGGCGATCGACTATCTATGTATAACAACCGATGCGGCTAAAAGCCGCTCGGCTGTTATACCGGAGGAGCGGGAGGGGACATCCCCCCTCCTGCCGCTCTTACAGGGCCTCCCGATCCACTGGGAGGCCCGATCGATGATCCGCCTCCTCCGGTGGCTGACAGTCTGGAACGAAGCCGCGCACGGCTTCATTCCAGCCTTTTAATTGTAAACGCGGAAGCAGCGTCATGACGTCACTTCCCGTTTACTCGGCTGCCAATGGCGCCAGTTTTTTTTTTAAAAATAGTGTTCAGAATTGCTGTTTTCCGTGTGTTAAAAAATATTGCAACAATCGCCATTTTATTCTCTAGATTCTCTGCTTAAAAAATATGTTTGGGGGCTCCAAGTAATTTTCTAGCAAAAAAAACGGATTTTAACTTGTAAACACCAAATGTCAAAAATAGGCTTAGTCATGAAAGGGTTAAGAAAGGGTCAAGGACTTTTTTCAATTTTAAATGGTGCTTTTTTGGTTCATTATACTTCAATGGAGAAGCTGCAGAAAAGCATGTAATGCGTTTTTGCAGTAACTTCAGTAATTGCAAAATCGCCGCAAAATCACGTGCACAAAAAATCAAAAACACACAGCAAAAAGCACTGCAGAAATAGATCAAAAGCAAACTGCATAGGTGTGTACCGAGCCTTATGTTGGCCACACAGATCAATTTTTTTAGACGAGAATATTCAGACGAAAAATCTTTGTACATTCGCTGAATGAAAAGAATGTTTGAAATTTTCACTTGCTTTTATCATTCTGTTTTAAAACGAATGTAATTTCTGAACGAAAACCACATACACTGTCTGAAAAGCCCTTTGACCAAAAAGTTTTCTATTTCTAAATTTTCCCGTCACTGTGGTTGAAAACAAACGTAAATTTGACCCCACTAACGATTAGAAAATCGAACGAATGTACTTAAAATGAAAATTTTCTTTTGAAGGAAGACATTGTTTTTGTATGGCCAGCATATAATATATTACAGTTCTGTTTGAAAAACTGCAAAACAGTCTTGTCTTTTCAATAAAAAAAAAAATTTGATCTGAGTCAGATATTTACTAGATTCAACCTCTAATAGTATATACAATATCTCTCTTCAGTCTGTTATTCTCAGAGTGGATTAAAGATTTTACTCCCTAACCATATAGTTGGTTATTTACATTTACCACTGCATAGAGATTTTAAAGAATAAATTTCCTTTTTTTAAGCTTTACATACAGTATTAACTAAATTATACACCACACTTTTAAGGTTATTAACCGATTAATCGAAACAATCGGCCAACTAATCAATTATGAAAATAATCGTTAGTTGCAGCCCTAAAGTGCACAAAAACAGGAGGGAAAAAAAAATGCAGATTTGACATGCAGACACAATTTTACAAAGTTTTTCTACATTGACATCAGTACGTGAGCTTTTTGTAATCTGCAAAGTCACCCCACATTCTGTGTCCTCACTTCTTCCTCCCTTTTAGAAGATTAATACAGTTTATTTTTATTCTGCTTGCATAGTGATTAGGAATACATCCATTCATGTGCTGAACTGTGTGAAAAAATGCAGATATGCTGCATAACTCTGCACAGCACACCAAGATTTTGGTTGAAGGAGGACACAGAAAACTATTTCTTGGAGTGATTTGAGATTTCAAATAATTCTGTAACTGCCGTCTAAAGGAGCACTTGCCAATCCTCTTTAACCCAAGATGCTTCAATTTTGTTGTACTAAGTACCAAGGACATTTACAAAGCACAGAAGCAGGAACTGTGTCCCTCAATGCAGTCAAAGTGTTAGATTTAGGCCGAGTTCACATATGTGCACTCCTGCTTATGAGTATGTGCAACATCCCTGGCCAATCAAGCCAAAGACCAGAACCTAGAAGAAGCAAGCGCTGGATCTCATGGGTGTGTCACACTGTTGGAACAAAGGTATGTATCTTTGACAGTCCTACTTTAAGAGGATTTAGGTGTGCATGTCTGCTTTTCTGATTAAAGGCAATTCCTCAACCCCTGGACTTAATGAGCATACCGTATATACTCGAGTATAAGTCGTTCCGAGTATAAGTCGAGGCCCTAATTTACCACAAAAAAAAAAAAAAAAAAAATGGGAAAAACGTATTGACCCGAGTATAAGACGAGGGTGAGAAATGCACAGCTACTGTAAGTGGAAGAGGGTCAACAATGCTCATTTGCAGCATTACTGTGCCCATTTGCATGCCTCACTGTGCCCATTTGCAGCCATAGGTCCCCTGAACTTCAAACTCGGTAGTTAAGGGTTCCTAGATGCCCCCTAGCTGCAGCAAAAATTTGGGGTCTCTGAACCCAAAGGGTCCCGAAATGACATTGCTGCAGATGGACACAGTATCTCGGGGCCACTTAGTGCTAAGAACCCCAAATTTGGTGTGTAAACCCAGTGGAACTAGCAGCATTATATGTCCAAAGCTGGGGTTTCTAGCACCAAGTGGCCCCGAGATACAGGGCCCCAAATATCAGTTCAGAAAATGTCAAGCACTTTTCTGCAGCAGAGAATGACATTTTCCAAACCGATTTTGGGGCCCGTATCTCGGGGCCACTTAGTGCTAGGAACTTCAGCTTTGGATATGTTGTGGTACCAGTTCCACTGGGTTTGAACACTAAATTTGGGGTTCCTAGCATCAAGTGGCCCTGAGATACGGGGCCCCAAAGTCGGTTCGGAAAATGAAATTTTTTGCTGCAGAAAAGTGCTTGACTCGAGTATAAGTCAAGGGGGGCACTTTCAGCACAAAAAAATGTGCTGGAAAATTCGACTTATACTCGAGTATATACGGTACTTTTTTTTGGTGTCTGGAAGTAAACCAACCGTATTTGAAATGCCACAGGCATGCCTTCATTATAAAGGAAAAACGTAGGCCTCATGTACACTGCTGCTAGTAAACGGACATTTAGGAGCAGTTGAGCATTGTTTTCAACTGCTCCTGAACTCTCCTCTTATCTTATCAGTACATGTACACAGCTTCATTCATAGTCATCTCTAGGCAGTTGTGTTTAGAGGCTTTTTTTGGAACCCAAAAAAATGCTTTCAGAACCTGTGTTTAGAGGCATTTTAAAACGTGTTTAGTCGCATTTCGTTCACATGCGCGTTTTTCATTTTTGGCTATTTTGAAAAAAAGGAAACTTTTTCTTCAAACGCTTCTAAGATGCAAACGCAGCTAAACGCGGCATGTAAACGCAGTTAAACGGCCACTTTTTTTTTTTAGACGCCGTTAATAGCTGTTAAGGAAAATCGTTCATGGGGGGACTGAACAACGTCCCATGTACATGAGACCTTATTTTAAATGATATTTGCTGTATATACTCGAGTATAAGCCCTCAGCTTATACTCAAGTTACTGACATCTGCCTACCTGATCAGCGTGTCATGCAGACAGACGGCACCCATTCCAGTGTACAAAAGCCACGCCTCCTCCTCCTCTGTGTAATGTAGAACACAGTTTCCCAGCAGTTAGTGTTCAGCCTATCATCCCACGGATGAGGATGAGAGGATGTCCGTGATAGGCTGAACACTGACTGCTGGGAAACTGAGTGTTCTGCCTATCACAGACTAGGATGCGGCACGGCTTTTGTACACTGGAACGGCAGCCGTCTGACATGCATGACACGCTGATCAGGTATGCAGAACAATCAGGGGGACATCCCGACCGCTCACCCCACAGGGAGGCTGCAATGGACACAGTGAGGTAGGCAGCAATGGACAGTGAGGTATGCAGCTGCAGATGGGCATTGATGACCCTCTTTTCCACTTACAGTAGCTGCTGCATTTCTCACCCTCAGCTTATACTCAAGTCAATAAGTTTCCCCAGTATTTTGTGGTAAAAGTAGGTCCTCGGCTTATATTCAGATCGACTTATACTCGAGTATATACGGTAGGTTTCCCAACTTACCAAGATGGGAAAAAAAGGGGCCTACTGAGTAGTTTGACTTTTCCCAAGTACCAAACTGGACTGGCTAAAAGAGATGAACAGTAATGTATGGGAAATATAAGTTATACAAGAGGTATCTATAAGAACATGTGAACCAACGCTGATGAAATAAGCTTTTCAGGCTTACTACAGATTTGAAAATCTGTAAAAAAAAAAAAAAAATGAAACAAAGATACCGTATATACTCGAGTAGAAGTCGAGGTAGCTAATTTTGCCACAAAAAAACGGGAAAAAATTGACTTGAGTATAAGCAGAGGGTGGGAAAATGCAGCAGCTACCTGGTAAACAATGCCCATCTGCAGCCTCACTGTGGCCAGTTGCAGCCGCCCCGCCTCCTCCTCGTCTTTGATAGGCGGAACACTGATGCAGTTTCCCAGCATCATATCAGTGTTCCTCTATCACAGACAGACGAGGAGGCGGGGCGGGCTTCGTTTCAATGGACGGCTGAACAGAATGCATTACACAGTGGGAGACGCACGCTGTTTTAGTAATGAAAGGTGTCTCCCGCTGTGTAATGCATTCTGTTCAGCCGTCCATTGAAACAAAGCCCACCCGCTTCCTCGTCCGTCCATGATAGAGGAACACTGATACGATGCTGGGAAACTGTATCAGTGTTCCACCTATCACAGACAAGGCGGCGGGGCGGCTTTGTTTCAATGGACTGTTGAACAGAATGCATTACACAGCAGGAGACCCATGCTATTTTAGTAATAAAAAGTACGGCTCACTCGAGTATAAGCCGAGGGGGAGTTTTTCAGCCTAAAAAATGGGCTGAAAAACTCGGCTTATACTCAAGTATATACAGTAAATCATTTCAGAACTTTTCCACCTTTAATGTGAGCTATATACTGTACAACTCAGTTGAACAACAAGGGAAGTAAAAACTAAATAATATAGTTGCATAAGTGTGCACACCCTTAAATACTTTGTTGAAGCACCTTTTGATTTTATTACAGCACTCAGCCTTTTTGGGTACGAGTCTATCAGCATGGCACATCTTGACTTGGCAATATTTGCCCACTCTTCATTGCAAAAACACTCCAAATCTGTCAGATTACAAGGGCATCTCTTGTGCACAGCCCTATTCAAACCACCCCACAGATTTTCAATCATATTCAGGTCTGGGCACTAGGCGGGCCATTCCAAAACTTTAATCTTCTTCTTGTGAAGCCATTCCTTTGTTGATTGGGATGTATGCTTTGGTTCGTTGTCATGCTGAAAGATGAAGTTCCTCCTAATGGTCAGCTTTCTCGCAGAAGGCTTTGTGCCAATATTGACTGTTATTTGGGACTGTTCATAATTCCCTCTACCTTGACGACTAAGGCCTCTGTTCAAGCTGAAGAAAAACAGCCCCAAAGCATGATGCTGCCACCACCATGCTTCATAGTGGGTATGGTGTTCTTTAGGTGATGTGCAGTGTTTTTGCACCAAACCTATCTTTTGGAATTATGGTCAAAAGGTTCAACCTTGGTTTCATCAGACCAGAACACATTTTCCCACATGCTTTTGGGAGACTTCAGATGTGCGTTTGCTAAATTTAGCCGGGCTTGTTGTTTTTCTTGGTAAGAAAAAGATTCTGTCCTGCCACTCTACCCCATAGCCCAGACATATGAAGAATACAGGAGATTGTTGTCACATGTACAACACAGTCAGTACTTGCCAAATATTCCTGCAGATCCTTCACAATGGGTTTACACTATGCGAACCGCTGCAGGTGTCATTAACAAAGTTAAACCCCCAGTTTAGTTCACAGATCGCAGCGCGAACTATGAACTCGCACAGGATGCGGATCGCATAGATGAGAACACCCATACGTTCCGATTCTGGTGCGGGGAAAAACAAGTCTCTGCACTATTTTCTGTGCGAATACAATGAGAGTTCAGCTGAACTCGCATTGCTCAGAGATCGCATGTGATCGGCACCTGTATTGTGGGTGCAAATCACAATCTCTAAGATCGCACTAGTGTGAACCCAGGCTTAAGCCCCTCCCAACCAGCCGCCGCAGTTATACTGCAGCAGTTAGGCACTGCTGCGCGAGCCGTCGTAGCTGTACATCGGCTCTTTAAGACGCTGTAGCAGGCACACGCCCGCAGCATGTGCCCTGGAGCCGATGCACGTGCCCGCCCAGCAGGCATGATGACCGCCGGGCACCTGTGATCGCTCATGAGAGCGAGAACTGGGATCTGTGTGCGTTAACAAATCACGGTTCTGTCAAGGGAGAGGAGAGAGATTGTGTGTTTCTACCAAGTACCATCTCTCTGCTCTAGTCAGCCACATTCCCCCCACAGTTAGAACACAAATAGGTTCACATTAACCCCCCTAGTGTTAACCCCTTCCCTGCCAGTGACATTTATACAGTAATCAGTGGCTATTTATAGCATTGATTGGTGCAAATGTCACTGGCCCCAAAAAAGTGTCAAGTGTCCGATTTGTCCGCCACAAAGTCTCAATCCTGATGAAAATCACAGATCACCGCCATTACTAGTAAAAAAAAAAAAAAAAAAAAGCCATAAAGCTATCCCCTATTTTGTAGTCGCTATAACGTTTGCGCGAACCAAATCAATATACGCTTATTGCGATCAAAAATATGTATTAGAATACATATCGGCCTAAACTAAACTAAAGAAATTTGTTTTGTTTTAATTTTTAGGATATTTATTATAGCCAAAAGTACAATAGTGGGTTTTTTTTTTCAAAATTGTTGCTGTTTTTTGGTCAAAAAACACCAAAAGAAAGCTATTCGTGGGGAAAAAATGACATACATTTTGTTTGGTTACAACGTCGCATGACCACGTAATTGTCAGTTAAATCGACGCAGTGCCGTATAGCAAAAAAACCTGGTCAGGAAGGGGGCAAATCCTTCCGGGGCTGAAGTGGTTAATGTTGCTGTAGGCCTCTTGGCAGCCTCCCTGACCAGTTTTCTTCTTGTCTTTTCATCAATTTTGGAGGGATGTCCAGTTCTTGGTAATGTCACTGTTGTGCCATATTTTCTCCACCTGAAGACTGTCTTCACTGTGTTCTATGATATAGCTAATGCCTTGGAAATTCTTTTGTACCTTCTCTTGATACCTTTTAACAATGAGATCCCTCTGATGCTTTCGAAGATCTCTGCGGACCATGGCATTTGTTGTAGGATGCGACTAAGAAAATGTCAGGAAAGACCTACTAGAACAGTTGAACTTTATTTGTTGTTAATCAGAGGCACTCTAAAATGATGGCAGGTGTGTACCGAGTTTGAATTTGATTGCTTAATTCTGAACACAGCTACATCCCCAGTTAGAGGGTGTGCACACTTATGCAACCACATTATTTTAGTTTTTTATTTTTACTCCTCCCCACTAAAAGATTTTAGTTTGTTTTTTAATTGAGTTGTACAGTTTATATGTCACATTAACTACTTGCCGCCAGCAGTATAGCAAAATGACAGCGGCAAAATGGTTTAGTTATCTTGACTGGACATTATATGACGTGATCAGGATAACAGAGCCAGCGAGAGCCCGAAGCAAATCGGAGGTTTCATACCACGTAATCAGCTGTGACCAATCACAGCTGATCATCGCAGGAACCAGGAAGTGCCAGTAAATGGCTTTCCTCGGTTCACGCCGACAGGGAGAGCCGATCGGCAGCTCTCCCTGTCGGGGAGGGGGGGGGGGGGTCGTCTGATAATCAGCACAGCCCCATCAAAAGATGCCCATCAGCTGCCAATCAATGCCCATCACCTGCCAGCCTGTCCCCCTCTATAAAGTCCCACAACAGTGCCAATCAGTACCCCATCAAAGTGCCAATCAGTGCCACTCAGTAAAGCCTGTCACTAGCTCATCAGTGTTGCCAATCCAGCGCCACCTATGAGTGCCCAGAAGTTTATTTTGTTTAAAAATTGTCGCTCTTTTTTCATTTATAGCACAAGAATGAAAAAAAACACAGAGGTGATCAAATACCAAAAGAAAGCTCTATTTGTGGGAAGTAAACGATAAAAATTTAGTATGGGTACAGTGTTGCAGGACAGCGCAATTGTCATTCAAAGTGCGACAGCACTGGAAGCTAAAAATTGTCCTGAGCAGGAAGAAGGGAAAGTGCCTGGTATTGAAGTAGTTAAAAAGGAAAAAGTTCTGAAATTATTTATCTTTGTCTCACTTTTTTACATCACAGAAACTTGACATTTTAACAGGGGTGTGTAGACATTTGATATCCACTGTATATCTGAAGCAGGTCTACATAGATTTTTGTATTAAAAAAGGAAAGCATGTTTTTGAATATATTTTTTAGAGTTAGGTGAGTGGGAGGGATTTAGTAGAAAAAAAAAAGGGGGGGGGGGATAAAGGTAAAGGAAGTGTGCTGGTTGCGCAGATGTACTTTACACATGTTTCTGCCCATATACAAAGGTTTTGTCTTTTTACAGTTCTCTATATTATACTATTTAATATAATGCATTAAAATTCAAACTAAGCATTAATGCAATTGATTTTTAAAAGCTGCCATACTTGTATTCTGTCAAATACATTTTAGCCTAGCAGAAGTTGGCAGGCTGTGAAGGCGAACCCCAAAACACTTCTGATAGTGTACCAATTATACACTGCTATATTTAAACACATGAATGGCTACTAAAATTAAAATAGTACACAACTCAAATTAAAACAGATAGCAGGTAATCAGTGCATGGAGATTAGGTAAACTAATTTTCTCCCTTTTGGTCTGTTGAATAAATCACTGAAGAGTTCTGCGGGATCTGTTCGAAACACGCAAAAAAAAATAAAAAAAAAAAATGGGGAAACAGGCAGAAATCCAGGGCTGTTGCGTGCTCTGCAATGTTATATCAAGTATAAGAGCTGCTCAGGTTAAACGCTAAACTACAGAAATTATTCCCTTTAAGTTTTGGAGGATTTCTGTAGTCCAAGCAGTCTTTGTCCTAGATCTACAATGCTGCTCCTACATAGCCACAGTGATTGTCACTTTTAAAAAGTTAGGCAGGCCATAGACTAGTAGAAAAAAAAACAACGATCTGTACAGAAATGAAAAAATTATTGTTCGATTTTTCACACGTTTGTGCCATCATGGTTTCAGAATTCCCCCCCCCCCCCCAAAAAACAGCATTTTTTCCTTCATCTGCGGAAGTTATGCAATGTATTTTGACCTCTCAGCTTGAAATAAAAAACTTCATGTTTAATAACTATTGTCACACACTTCCAGCCCCATCTGTCTGGATTCCCTTTTGTGATTACAAGGTTGCAATACGTTGAATTTGCTTGTCCTACAGCCAGCTCTGGATGCAGGATTTTTTTTTTTTTTTTAATTTCCCATAGCAGAAAAAAAAAACTACTATACGATGGTCATCAAAATAAGATTTGACAGAAGGTTCATTTTGCTCATGCGTATTTCAGTGGGTCATTTGCCAGTGTTTTATAGCTTTTTTTTTTTTTTTAACTTATAACAAACTTTTTATTTGCAAGATTGTACATAATACATGAAAAGCATTGGTATACATGTTTAACATCTTACAGAAGATATTCCATATTCCAAGAACATGATACACATATATTACTGTCATGTTGTTAGTTCTGTAGGTTCATATATAATCCGTACACTTCCACACTCATATTTAGTAAGTATCAGGATAAGCACCATTTATATGCATGTCATAGACTCTTGTAACCATCTATCCCATATTCTGTTATACTTGTTTGGACAACCTCTGTTAATATAGAGGAATTTTTTATATGGAAGGGTTGTGTTAATGTCTCTTTTCCAGTCCACCAATTGAGGGGGTTCGGATCTCATCCACTGTCTGGCAATAATTTTCCTAGCTGAAAATAAAGTTTCATGCAGGAATATTAGTGTGAATTTGTCTAGTACATCTGGAAAAATTCCCAGTAGGCATTGTTTTGGGTCAAGAGTTAATGGGGACCCCATGTCGTCATGTAAGAAGGCAACTATTTGTTTCCAGTAATCTTGTATCTTCTGACACGACCACAATAGGTGAAAGAATGTGCCTGTTTCAGTTCCACACATTGGACATGTGATGGATTGACTTCTTTTATATCTAGCTACCCTAAGAGGAGTGAGGTATGCACGATGAAGTATAAAGATTTGGGACAACCTGTCTGAAAGTTTGGGTGAAACCAACTTGCATGCTTCCAGGGCCTCCTCCCACTCCTCATCCTCCATCCTCCCAACCTCCCTCTCCCATCTTGGTTTCAATGCGTAGGCTGATTTTGCAGAGGCAGGGGCGGATAGCATGTTATAAAAACAGGAAATTAGTTTTTTTGAGTCTGTATCCTTGACTATGGCTATAATAGAGTTAGGAGTGGGCTGAGGAAGGTCACGTGAAAACTGCGTTTGGATCGCATGGTGGATCTGTAGATAACAAAAAAACATTTGATTCGGAATCTGGAACTCCATCTTAAGTAGTGTTTTATAGCTTTATACCTGTAAAATCTTTTTATCAACCAACTTACTGACAAGTGAAAAGGATTCTACTATTTGCAGTTGACTGTGCCATAATTCTAGACCAAGCATAATTTTATATGGATAAGTGGTAGGTTAAGCGTCAGTGCAGTTCTTGCAAATAAGGCCAGCTAAACACAGAGCAAATTTCTTTCCTGCAACCAGGAAACTAAAGTCGCTTTATTCCCCCCCATCAACACAGTGTTGATGCAAGAATCCCTCCTGCCGAGCCACTGTCTCTTGGTGAGCGGGCGATCAGGGAAAGCCATCCCAGCTGGGAGATAATCGCAAGAGAATCTGGCAGGCTGGTTGTACCCAAGTTGATCAATCAACTTGGTACATTCAGCCTGCCCTTTAACAGTTCCAATCTCGGCTGGTTCAGCATGAATTCGAACAGTGCTGTTGATGGGGTCCTGATCTCAAAACGCCAAATTATAGCTGACTGACACCCATTTGTTGTATACCAAACTTGTGTAAGCAAACTAAAGTCTATTACACACAAGGCAAATGTCAGGAGACATGGGCTGGTTCAATAAAAAATGGCCGGCATTCAGCCTGTGTGTACGGCAGCCAGTCTGACAGAAGCCGGCTGTGCAACCTGGAAAAGCAGCAGCAGACCAGCTTTCTGACCAGCGCTTACTAATGTCAGATTGTTAGTACAGCGGCACTGACCAGAGAGGTCAGGTTTTTTTTTTGGTCACATGTTGTGCACCCCCCCCCCCCCCCCACCCATGTGATGGAAAAAAAAAATTAGTTTTAATTCTCTAAAATTAAAGTTACACCCACGCACATAACCCCCCCCCCCCCATCAAAAAAAAAAAAAAAAAAGAAGATTGAAGCCCCCCACATACACAGAAAAACACAAAGGGGCGCCTCGATTGCGATAGACAGGTTATATATTGCCCAAACGTGCCGGAATGAGAGCAATAATTCCAATAATTCTAGCACCGGACCTCCTTCGTAACGCTAAACTGAGGACTTAAAGGGCTTTTAAACCGTCGCCTGGAAAATATAGGGTACTAACATGTTTAAAGTGATTGTAACGTCTCAAGGTTTTTCACCTTAATCAATTCTATGTACTGAGGTGAAAAACCTTTGCTGCAGCTGCCCCCAGACCCCCCCCTCCTTTTTCTTACCTGAGCCCAATCTAGCGATGAGCACAAGCCCAGCAGCTCCAGCAGCTGTCTCTCTCCTTATTGGACAGATTGATAGCAGCAGGAGCCATTGGCTCCCGCTGCTGTCAATCAAATCCAGTGGGGGGAGAGGGCCCCCCCCCCCAGATTTCCACTGTGTCAATGGACGCAACAGTGGGACTCAGGAGCACTCGCACGGGTGCACCCATGGAAAGTGGCTTTCTGTGGGGGCACTTGATAAAGGGGAGGAGTCAGGAGAACCGGCAGGGCACCCCAGAAGAGGAGGAACTGGGCTGCTCTGTGCAAAACGCTTGAAAAGAGCAGGTAAGTAGAACGTGTTATTTTTATTAGAAAAAAAGAAAAAAAAAACCTTTACAACCCCTTTAAGGTTTTGACATGTTGGTTATCTATTTACTCAATGCAACCTTGGCTTTTATACGGTATTTTACACAAAAAAAAAAAAAAAAAAAAAGGGTAATGTGTTTTTTGCTGAAATTTTTTTCTGTTTTACACCTTTGCGATAATATTGTGTGAGAAACTGGAACTACCATTATTTTATTCTCTAGGGCAGGGGTGTCCAAACTTTTTTCAAAGAAGGCCAGATTTGATGAAGTGAACATGTGTGAGGGCCGACCATTTTTTCCTGACATTCTTTGAACCATTAAAATTCGGTCTAATGCCCCGTACACACGGTCGGATTTTCCGCCAAAATCCGTTGTCGGAATTTCCGATCGTGTGTACACAAATCCGATGCACAAAGTGCCACACATGCTCAGAATAAATAAAGAGATGAAAGCTATTGGCGTACGTGTTTTACGTCACCGCGTTCAGAACGATCGGATTTTCCGACAACTTTGTGTGACCGTGTGTATGCAAGACAAGTTTGAGCCAACATCCGTCAGAAAAAATCCTAGGATTTTGTTCTCGGAATGTCCGATTAATGTCCGACCGTGTGTACGGGGCATAAGTGTGTTCGTTCGAGCACTAATACACTGCCCAGCAGGCATTCTCTTGCCTTTGTCGCGCTCGTTCCCGACACAGACAAATTTTCTGCTCTTTAGGGTACCGTTAATTCTTAATGGTACCCCATACATTGGAAAACGTGAGGGGGGCTTTTGGTGTAGTGCAATTAAAAAAAAAAAGTCAGGGACTTCTTTCCCTGCATTTTTGTGGGTAGGGAAGCCCATTGAAATGAATGGGCTGCCCTACATGCAGCACGCAGCCACACAGATGTGAACCAAGGGCTTTTTTCACATGTCAGGCTGGAGGGGCAGTAAAACCACATGGTTAAGCTTTTACCACCCCCAACTTCTCCCCCGTTAGCTGCAGAGGGAGCAGCTGGGGGTGTACACATGCTGTGGCTGCAGCTGGAGGTATACCCAGGCTGAATGGGTCTGCACTGCAACTATCCCGCAACTGTGTGCATTGCATGGTTGCGGTATAGTGATGCTGCATTTACAGGCTTAAAACAGGTGGTGAGGAGGCAACATAATGCCTCTTTACCGCCTGTCAAATGCCCCTGAAAAGCGATCTGTGCATGGATTGCTTTTCAGAGGAGCAGCAGTCCTGGCTGCTATCACAAGCGAGCCCTACAAAAGCAGTTCTAATGGTACAGGAATTGGAGGGGGCAGATTAAAAGTAACATACACGCATACATACATAAAGACACATGCACACACATACATAAAGACACATGCACACACATACATAAAGACACATATACAGACACATGCACACACACACACATACAGACACATGCACACACACACACACACACATACAGACACATGCACACACACACACACACACACATGCACACACACACACATACAGACACACACACATACAGACACATGCACACACACACACATACAGACACATGCACACACACACACACATACAGACACATGCACACACACACATACAGACACATGCACACACACACATACAGACACATGCACACACACATACAGACACATGCACACACACATACAGACAGATGCACACACACACATACAGACACATGCACACACACACATACAGACACATGCACACACACACATACAGACACATGCACACACACACATACAGACACATGCACACACACACATACAGACACATGCACACACACACATACAGACACATGCACACACACACATACAGACACATGCACACACACACATACAGACACATGCACACACACACATACAGACACATGCACACACACACATACAGACACATGCACACACACACATACAGACACATGCACACACACACACAGACACATGCACACACACACAGACACATGCACACACACACAGACACATGCACACACACACAGACACATGCACACACACACACACACACAGACACACACAAATGAATAAAGCCCTTTTAAAACTAATCTAGCTTCAATAACAGTACTGTACCTTTCCAACTTCCTCATTCAGCCGGGTACTGCACTGTAGGGGGAAGCAGAGAGCACAGCACACTCCCCTGCACTTTACTTTCACTTTTGAGGCTGACGGAGCTTCTCACAGTGCCGATGTACAGTTCGGCAGGGGATGGGGCTCATCTGACAGGCCTGATCCCGCAGCACACTGGCTGAGAAAGGCTGGTTTAGATAACCAGGCGGGCCGTTCAAAACCGGACCGCGGGCCGCGATTGGCCCGCGCGCCAGACTTTGGGCATGCCTGCTCTAGGGTGTCCACTTTCAGAAAATATGTTTGGGGTTTTATGTAATCTTCAGGCCTAAAATTATTTTTTTAACTGGTGCAAAAAAAAAAAAATACAACACAAACATCTATGGCTGTGAAAGGGTTAAAGGATAAGTTCACCATCAGGGACATGTTAAATCAGATTTTTTTTTTTTAACCAACAAAAGAAAAAACCCCGTCTCCTAACATTTTTTAGCTGGCTCCAAGATTCAAAGCAAAATTTGTCAAGCCCTGTACTAAACATCCACTAAATGACTTCGGTTTGGTGTTACTACAGCAGTACTGGTCTGTAAGATTCCCATCTTTTAAAGTTAAATTTCTTCACTCAAGAAAACGCTCGTATTCCATTATCAAAACCATGAGTGCAAATAAACTGGACCATATTCCTCTGTCATAATCTAAAGTGGTTGTAATAGAAAGAAAAAAAAAAAAAAACTCCTCCCCCAACAAACAGGTCTATACAATAGAACTACAGAGCAGCCCCGATCCTCCTCTCGGGATCCCCACTGGCACTCCTGGCTCCTCCTTTTTTGCTGGTGTCCCTAATAGGAAGCAGATTCCCATGGCAAAACACGTGCGGGCTCGCTCCCAAGACCTGCTGCTGTGTCCACTGACACAGACAGCGGGACTAGGCCCCGCCCCCTTGTCACTGGCCTGGTTGGACCGTGTAAATCTGGGCTCTCGCACATACCAGATCCCATGTCCTATCCTGGATCATAGCCTTATTTTCTCCCTCTTATCTAGCACCAGGTAACTTTTTGCACACTAATGCTGCTTACACACGAGCAGACTTTGACCGGAGTGGTCCGACGGACCAAGTCTGGCAAACAATTCAACCGTGTAGGCTTCATCGGACCTGCAGCGGACTTTTTCGGTCTAAAATCTGACAGACTTTAGATTTGGAACATGCTTCAAATCTTTCCGACGTAGTCGAGTCCGGTCGAAAAATCCACTTATCTGTATGCTAGTCCGACGGACAAAAACAGACGCTAGGGCAGCTATTGACTACTGGTTATCAACTTCCTTATTTTAGTCCGGTCGTATGTCATCACTTACAAATTCGTCGGACTTTGGTGTGATTGTGTGTAGGCAAGTCCGGTTGTCGGAAAGACCGGAGAGACCATCAGACCTTTGTTGTTGAAAAGTCCGACCGTGTGTACGTTGCATTAGAAGTCCCGCAGCTTTTGTCTTCACGCACCCCCTACATTCAGGTATCTTGGTGGAAACCTTTCATCATGGCTACTCACCTTCAATCCTGCTCACTCACCTTTCACTAGTCCCCCCTTCTGTACACACCAGTCCCATCCCAGTCCTCACTGTCATTACATTCCTATTCACTTCGTCTCTACATTGCATTCATCTGGTTCACTTTTTACAATGTGAAACACTAGGAGTGCTCTGTGTGCCAGAGTCCACCTGGGTTGCTGTCCGTGATGGGTGCTGCCGGACACACCTCCTCAGCTCCCGACTTTGATGCCTTTGGGTGGCCCACAGTCTTTGACATTGCACATACACTTGTAAGTGATTTATAAGGGGGGGGGGTCTTAATCCATCCTCCCCCTTTATTGATACAAGCCTATTTATCCAGACAATTATTTATTTTCCATTGCAGAAACATCACGTGGTTGATCCTGATGAGCGGCACCAAGCAGCGAAACACATCGAGCGACCAGATGCCGTGCATCATAGTAGTACAGTTCTAATAGATCATTATTTCAATATATTTCAAATGATCACATCATTGTAACAGGGATCAGAAAGGTCATAGGCCATGCAGAAGTTACCTTGCTATACATATATACCCAATCTTGGAATTTGGTGTACTCTGTAACCTCATTATGCTATCAATTTAGAACCATGTTAACAGTTACCACTGTTTTAGAAATTGACATGGTTAGTGTGTATTTCTATGTACCTGGAATTAATGTATGTAGTCATGCGTCTACAGAATATTAAATATTTTAATAATCACCATTTTATTCAATTGCAAACACGTGCTTCATTTAACGTCCCACTTCTCACTGGAGTTGTTCGACAAGAGCGGGAGCCAACGGCTCCTGCTGCTAACGATCTTCCCAGGGAGGAGGAACGCCACTGCTCATGCAGTGCTGGATCGCAATGGGGCTCAGGTAAGTAAAAAGGGGGCGAGCGACACAAGTTTTTTTTTACCTTAATTCATGAAATGCATTAACCACTTTGGGCCCCGGACGAAATTACCCCCTTCCTGACCAGAGCACTTTTTGCGATTCGGCACTCCGTCACCTTAACTGACATTTGCGCGGTCGTGCGACGTGGCTCCCAAACAAAATTGACGTCCTTTTCCCACAAATAGAACTTTATTTTGGTGGTATTTGATCATCCCTGCGGTTTTTCTTTTTTTGCTATAAACAAAAAAAGAGCAACAATTTTGAAAAAAAAAAAAAAAAAAAAACGCATTTTCTACATTTTGCTATATCCCCCAAAAATATATTAAAAAACTTTTTTTTCCTCAGTTTAGGCCGATATGTATTCTACATTTTTGTTAAAAAAAAAATAAATAAACTTAACATTTATTGATTGGTTTGCGCAAAAGTTATAGCATTTACAAAATAGGGGATAGTTTTATGGTATTTTTTTTAATAATTTTTTTTTTTTTTACTAGTAATGGCGGCGATCAGCGATTTTTATTGTGACTGCGACATTATGGCGGACACATCGAACATCGGACCATTGTCATTTATACAGCAATCAGTGCTATACAAATGCAGATTCCTGTGTAAATGACACTGGCAATGAAGGGGTTAACTACTAGGGGGCAGTGTAGGGGTTAAGTGTGTCCTGGGGAGTGTTTCTAACTGTGGGGGGGAGGGGCTGTGTGTGGCAAGTCACTGATCTCTGCTCCCGATCACAGGGAGCAGAGATCAATGACACTGTCACTAGGCAGAACGGGGAGATGCTTGTTTACATTAGCATCTCCCAGTTCTTCCTCTCCGTGAGACGATCGCGGGTATCCCCGCGGACATAGAGTCCGCAGGACCCGCGTCCCAACTCACGGAGCTTGCCGTGGGCGTGCACCCGCAGGCCGCCGCTTAAAGGGCAATGCACAGATACGTTAGTTTGCCTGTACGTGCCATTCTGCCGCAGTATATCTGCGTGAGGCGGTCGGCAAGCGGTTAAGGTAAAAAAAAATTTAAAAAAACACTTGAGGCTTTAGAACCACTTTAAGCAATTCTAAACCAATTCATTTGCTGCTTAGCATCTGCACTGTAGACACTTTCAGAACAAGCACTCTCCCCCTGTAATACCCACACAATGTCCTGGGGCACCTAAGGTAAAGAGTCCTGTGACCATCAGCAATGGGCTAGTACTTTGAGAAAATAAGATTCAGGTAGGTGCATTTAAAAATAAGTGAAAATCAATCTCCAGCCTTTTCTCCCTGAAAACATTTTGTTGCCTGCCCAAAATAATTTGGGCCAGCTTGATTCAAACTAATTAAAAAGGACAGTAAACCTGAAATTCAGCTAAACCTGTTCTTTGCCCAAACATGCAGCCCCATAGGTTAACCACTTGAGTATCAGTCACTAATGCCCTATTCATTACCAGTCCTTTTTTCAGTTTTCAGTGTGAAAATTACTTGAAAAGCGAATTTTATATTTTGAGTCAGAGCTGGATTACCATCTTAGTTTTCATTTGTAAAAGGCCAGACATTTACCAAACCTAATCTTCTTACCTGCCATTTCAGATCCAACAATGATGTGTCAGGTTCTGAAAATAAATCTACCCCGCAATGTGCTTTTTCAGCTACAGACTTTTCTGCTCTGTTGGGTAGAGTCACCTGCTGTTATTTAGGGATCTATATTACATTATTTATAATTCTTTATAAACCATAACCCCCCTTATGCTCACCTGAGCCCAATCCTGATCCAGCAATGTGCACAAGAGCAGAAACTCTCCCGGGTCTCAGCATTCCTTATTGGCTGAGACACAGTAGCAGGAGCCAATGAGCTGTCAATCACAGCCAGTGAGGAGGGCAAGACCAAGCCAAACTGTCTTAAACAGCTCAGGAGCGAGCATGCACGAGTGCGTCCAGAGCAAGTAGCTTGCTCTGCGGGCACTCTGCAGGTGGGAGGGGCCAGGAGCACTGGCAGGGGACTAGGTGGAGGGATCGGAGCAAAATCACCGCAAAGCAGGTAAGTTTAACATGCTTGTTACAAAAAAAAAATACTTTACAAACTTTTTAACTGGCAAAGTCATTTCCCCGCAGAAGATTTTCCAAATCAGAGAAAAAATTTTAGCCATATTTTTTCAGTTTCCTATAGTCAGAATTTTTAGTTTGTTGAATGTACATTTCATCTTCTGAATAAAAATCTGGAGAGAACGCTACTGTTCAGATCTGTACGCTGCACTTTAAGTTCAGCTTGCAGCACCTTCTGCACGCTGTTTGAAAAACACACCTTTGAAAAAAAATAGGATTTTTAAAACGGCTTACCTGTAAAATCCTTTTCTTTGAAGTACATCACGGGACACCATGCCATAGTAGTTACTATGTGGGTTATAGGCCACCTTCAGGTGATGGACACTGGCACGCCCTAAGATAATAAGTGCACTCCCTATATAACCCCTCCCACTACTGGGAGTATCTCAGTTTTGTAGCAAAGCAATACACATGTATTGTATTGTATTGTATACCAAAGAAGGGAGGGACCTCTGTGCCCC
Source organism: Lithobates clamitans (assembly GCA_037952925.1). Taxonomy (NCBI): domain Eukaryota; kingdom Metazoa; phylum Chordata; class Amphibia; order Anura; family Ranidae; genus Lithobates; species Lithobates clamitans. Next base: position 1,076,699 of record JBBGZY010000015.1, on the reverse strand, counting down.
ATGATGTACTTCAAAGAAAAGGATTTTACAGGTAAGCAGTTTTAAAAATCCAATTTTCTTATCGTGTCACGGGACACAGAGCCATAGTAGTTACTATGTGGGATGTCCCATAGCAATGCCAACTGAAGAGAGGGAGACACAACAAAAAGTAGAGCAATAAGAGACTAGAGGACTAATACTGCAGCCTGCAGTACCCTGCGACCAAAGGTGATATCCTCATGACCTTTTACATCCATTTGATAGAATCTGGGAAATGTACAGGACTGAAGACCAAGTTGCGGCCTTACAGATTTGAGCCATGGAGGCTTGGTGATAACTGCCCACGAAGCACTAACAGCCCTGGAGGAGTGTGTTTTGATTTGAGAGGGTGGAATCCTCCTCTAAACATGAGCTTGATTACTTGTCGAATCCATTAAGAATAGTAGATTTCGATGCTGCCAGCCTCCTTTAGGACTTTCAGGCAACATGAAAACAAACCTCCCTTTTTCGAATCTGAGCAATCGCCTTTAAGTAGACATTGACTGCTCTCACCACATCAAAAAAATGTAGTGATGTTTCGTCCAAACAGGGTTCTGGAAAAAGGACGGTAGAACAATATCCTGGTTTAGATAAAAAAGTGATACTACCTTTGGTAAAAGGTTAGGATGAGGACGCAATACTACCTCATCCTTGTGAACAAAAATATGGCTCTTTACAAGAAAGAGTTTCCTTGTCAAAAAAGGACCATAGGAATATGTCGTATCGGCCCAAAAAAGGCTGTTTTGTAATGCCGACAAAACTAATTTCAAGTCCCAAGGGTTCAGGGGGTTACTTAACTAGAGATTAAGCCGAGTTACCCCCTGAATAAGGTTATGGACCAAAAGAATGCTTAGCAAGTGGTCGTCAAAATAATGCCGATAAGGCCGAGGTCTGTCCTTAGCACTCAAGGCCAGCTCTATTTCTCATTCCATGTGCATAAAAAAAAAATCAAGGACTCTACCTAGACTTATTTCCTGGGGTGCAGCTCCTGGTTTCACACCAGGAGACATACGTTTCCCAGACTCCATATATATAACCATGGAGGCTGGCTCTGCATAAACCAAGGCAGAAAACTACCAAACCGGACAGCCCATGCTTCTTCAGAGTGTGGGCCTTAATAGCCAAACCGTTAAATTTAGAATTTGAAAAGTAGGATGGAATACCGGACCATACTAAAGAAGGTCTGGCCGTGGCAGTAGGGTCCATAGGTCCCCTAATGTCATCTTTACGATCCCTGCATACCAAGATTTCCTGGGCCCCGCTGGGGGCCACAAGATTCATCGACTTCCCTTCCTGCAAAGAAGTTGTGGAGTCAGGCTGAATAGGAGGGAATGCACAAATCAGTGAGAACAGATTCCACAGGAATAGCAAGGCATCCGTTCCGCATGCTAGCGGATCCTTTGTTCTTGACACAAAGTTGTCAATCCTGGACACAAACAGATCTATGTCTGGGATTCCCCATCTTTGACATATTGACAGGAAGATATTGGGGTGAAGGAACCATTCTCCCAGGAAAAGCTGCCGACTCAAGTAGTCCGCCTGCCAATTATCTATTTCTAGAATGAAAACTGCCGATAGGCAAAGTACATTGTTTTCTTCCAAAGATAGGAGAAGCTTCACCTTTCTCTGGGCAGCACAACTTTTTGTGCCCCCTTGGTGATTAAGATTGCTGTGGCATAAATGGATTGACTCCTAGCAGGACAATACATTAAACTGAACGTTCAGGCCTCAGAACCAAGTGTTCTGCCTGAATTCCTAAAACGTTAATGGGCAGGGCCATTTCTGATCTAGGCCACTTCTCATGGACAGCTGCCTTTTTCAGGACTGTCCAACCTAAACAAAAAAAGGATGGCATATGTTGATACTATTTACCAGGTAACTGAAAGAAGGATTTTCCCCTTCGCAGAGTTTTGGATGTTAACCATAAACTGAGGCTCTGGCGCACTCAGCCTACAGCACCTGGTATTTCTAGGTGGTCTTTCATACAGGTACCAACCAGGCTTGACCCTGCTTAGCCTCCAAGACCGGACGAAATCGAGCGCTATCAGGGTGATGTGGTCGTAGGCTTTGGAGTCAGACACATTGAGAATATAGAGCTTGAATTCTGTTTCAAGCCGATAGGATACTGCTTTGTAGCAGTCTAGAATGAGACTGAGCATAAAGAATGGCCTTGAATTAAGCCACCATCTTTCCCAACAACCTCACGCAAAGTTGAATAGGAGGAGAAAAAAAAACCCATCTTGCTTCGACTACCTAGATCAGACCTTTATGGTGCTGATCTTAGCCTGGGGTACGAATACGCTTTTCTGGGTGTACCTATGATCAGACCCAAGTATTTTCTTCATGTTTTAAAGATTCCTCCTAGGTTGAGAATTCGACCTAGATATTCCAGGTAGTCGAATGTGGTGACCATACTTTTGGCCTAAGCAGGCTACTGACATGGTTTACCTAGTTGATCTGTTCTTGTTAGACCAAATAGTTATACCTCAATCTGGCTAGAAAAGGAGCCAGAACCTTGTACTCTAGGTGTAGCAGCTAGATCGGAAAGCAGAGCTACACACTGAAAAAGATGATATTAAACTTGGAAAGAAATGACACAATTAGTCCTTCATTTAAAAGGCAAAAGGGGTATCTTTCTTTTGCTAGAAAGTCTTTGGATATATCCAAAATATCCCCAGATAGCGGTCTTACCGCAAAAGGGAAGACTAGTCAGGAGCTTTTTGCATGACGCTTAGCGAAGGCACAATCTGTCATAGCAACTATTTCAAACATAAAGCTGCCTCCTGGACCTGCTGAGCAGGACAACCTTAAACCCCTGTTAAAACTGGTTTCTCAACAATTCACCAATTACTGTCAGTGCAGGCTGAGACACTTAACCTGCCAAAAAAAAAAAAACTTTTTTTTTTTTTTTTTTTTTAATAGGAATTTCAACCTTTTATTCATTGGATCCCTAAGTATTTAAGTAATGTCTGTCGGACAAGTCAAACGTACCCACAAAAAGATATAGTAGGGTTAATTGCTGGTATACCCCTCTTAGTGAATTTTCTCTACCATAGGATAAAGCGTGAAACTTTTTAGAATGGAATAATGCTCATCTGGGTGATCCTCCAGATACAAAAAATTTTTCCCAACAATGAATGGACAGGAAAAAGCATGCACAGCTTAAGGAGGCTTTAGCAAACCTAACACTCAGTTAAGGGTACATAAATGTGGAGCGGATCATTCAACAAGAAAATGTACCATTTATCATACAGATTGTGAAAGCTGACCCTCCCGCAATTGACACCTCAGAAGAGGAGTCATCAGCCTTACCACGGTCCCCTGAGAGAATAGTATTCTCCTGCCCCTAGTTCCTCAGTCTGAGGGTCTTAGGAAAATGGAAGAGAACCTGTTGCATCATGACCACGCTGGGATGAGATTAACCACTCTGGGATGCAATTAAAGCCACTAAACATCTTTTAAAAGCCTATCATGGCTGAGAAAAAAAAAAAAAAAAAAAAAGTGTAAAAAACAGGGCTGCAGTGTTAAAAACCGTTGCAAACATTTCATGGCCCCGATGCTGACTGACTAGCCACCCCCTCTCAGGGGAGGAGGCCATTTGAAGAGTAGGCTTTCCAGAGCTTGAGGGAGACCCTTTTGGCTCCTTTTTTGGGGGCGTTTCAACCCCTTCTTCTGAATATAGCCTGATGCGCAAAGCAGAGGTACTACCAGAAGAAATCGCATCCACTGCTTGAGCAATAGTCAGCCACTGCTGCCATTAATGCTCAGCCTGATGCAATCGTAAATGTGTTCAAAAAGAATGCTTGTTTCACCAATCTCTTACATGTACATTCTACGCTCGTGTCCCTCCATAGCTTGCAGCAATAACACTAGTGCTTTTTAAAAACACTTTCCTGCGCTGGACGCCAACGCCACTCTAAGCCCTGCCCCCCTCCGTCGCCTACGGCCCCCACCTCTCTTTCAAACAGTTTTCCCACACAAGCGCAGGCCTCTAATCTTATGGGATCTTACAGAGAGGGGAGAAAATGGCGAGAAGAGCCTGGAAGAAGCTGAGTAGTGTGACGTGCCGTTTCTTTTTTAGTGCTTCTTCCTCTTGAAGAGAGGTAGCAAATGGCACAGGTGGGGGGCGTCTGGTGGGGAGGAAAACTCCCCCAGACTTACCGGAGGTCTGCTGCTGGCTGGAGGAAAGGAAACTGCTTGTTCTGGACACAACGTGAGCTCTCTGAGGAAGCGTGAGAAGGTATGTGCTCCATACAGCCCCCAGTGGTGACACATAAGCATGACATTTACTAACTTGGAGACATTCATAAGAAAATTTAAAAATTTTAGAAAAACTCCACTTACACAACAGACCCAATCTTCACCCTTCACAGTGGGTTCCATTAAACCTTCAGGAGCTGGGGATCCTCGAGGAAACCCACAATCCTGGACCTGTAATAGCACCACTGCCAGTAAAACTATTGCCTTACTACCAAAAGTCCTGGATCCCAGGGTCCAGCTCTCTAAAAAGAAAAGCGCTTACAGGCAAGACCTTGTTTCTTCGGACACGAGGCCCAGGTACCATTCAATTAGTCCTAAAAGACACTTTGAATGGATCCGGCTGCATGGTTAGCCCCAGCAAGGATTGCTCCAGTGGAGCTCAGCACAGCTTTACTCGTGACCAACACCTTAGACACTGGCGAAAAAACAGATACTCCCAGTAGTGGGAGGGGTTTTATAGGGAGTACACTTTTTATCTTAGGGTGTGCCAGTGTCCATCACCTGAAGGTAGCCTATAACCCACATAGTAACTACTATGGCTCTGTGTCCCGTGATGTACGATAAGAAAAGTTTTGGAGTCCCTTGTCAATTTTTCCCAGGTGACAGCCACATGCAAAACACATTATGCACTGCGTTCAATTTTAAAGCAAAGCATTAAAAAAAACACAGTAAAAATGCAATATGTGGTTTATATGGCATTTTCCAACGCACTGATGTAAACAAACCACAAGATCATGCTTTTTTGCCCATGGATCAGATTCCCTTCTGTTCAGACATTCCCCTTACACTAAGCCATGAGAATAGGAATGGATGGTCACAATTACATGAAACATTTATTCCAGGGACAAATCTCCAGGATCTGGTACCTCACTGCAATCCAGATGTAGACAACGCAGAAGTATAGCATTCACTTCTAAAATGGGCTTTATGATGCATCTACAGAGCATTTCATGGAAGTACAAATTTAGGGTCACAGCTATGCGGCTGCGCTTGATGCGTTTGGGCACGTTTTGCAGTGCATTTTGCGTTTTTAAACCTGCTTTTTTGCATGCAGTTTTCACATTCTTTTCTCTTTAACCACCAGGCGCCGCAGTTGAACTGTGGCAGATTGGCACCCCTGCATGAACCGGCATCATTGTACGTCGAGCGCTTTAAGGAAAAAAAGGGAATGCGTGCCTGCGACGCCAGAGCCAATGTGCGTGGCCACAATGTCCGCCGGCCACCAGCGATCGCGCCAGAGAGACAGAACGGGGATCTGTCAATGTAAACAGACAGATCTCTATTCTGTCAGGGGAGTAGAGAGATCTGCTGTTCCTAGTGATCTGGGACATCAATCCATCTCTATTCCCTGTCACTACACTGCCCCCACAGTTAGAAACTCCTCCCTAAAGAACACTTAACCGCTTCCCTGCCAGTGACTTTTAGGGCTCATTTACACTTGCTTCGGCTTCAACAAGGATTTGGACACGCTTTGTTAAAGCTCTCTGGAAGCTAGTCAAAGCTCCTGTCACTAAACAAAAAGGTTAGCTTACAATCCCGCACACACACCTGCTTTTGCTTTGCGTCAAAAATTATACCCAATGTAGCTTCAGTGGTGCTTCAAAGCCTCCATAGAAGTCTATGGAAAAGTTTGCTTGAAGCCCCAAGCAAAAGCAAGGTGTAAACAAGACTAACCATTTTATTTAGTGACAGAAACTTTGATTTGTGTTTAGAGAGCTTTATTAACCACTTCAGCTCCTGAAGATTTGGCTGCAGAAAGACCAGGGCCATTTTTTTTTGCGATTCGGTACGGTGTCACTTTAACTGACAATTGAGCGGTCGTGCGATGCTGCACTTAAACAAAATTGACGTCTTTTTTTCCCCACAAATAGAGCTTTCTTTTGGTGGTATTTGATCGCATCTGCCGTTTTTATTTTTTGCGCCATAAATAAAAAAAATATATATTTTGTACTTTTTGCTATAATATCCCTATTTTTTTTTTTTTTTAAAAAAGCTATTTTTTTCTCAGGTTTAGGATGATATGTATTCTACATTTTTTTCTTTCAAACAAAAATATCACAATAAAGCGTATATTGATTGTTTGCGCAAAAGTTAGTGTCTACAAAATAGGGGATTTATAGCATTAATGGCGGCGATCTGCGATTTTTATCGTGACTACGACATTATGGCGGACACATCAGACCATTTTGACACATTTTTGGGACCATTGGCATTTATACAGCGATCAGTACTATAAAAATGCACAGATTACTGTAAAAATGTCACTGGCAGGGAAGGGGTTAACTGTGTTCTCTGGGAGGTGATTCTAACTGAAGGGGAAGGGGACTGACTAGAGGAAGTGACAGATCGTGGTTCCTAGCTAATAGGAACACACGATCTGTCACTCCTTACACAACAGAACAGGGAAGTGTGCGTTTACACACACACGCGCTCGTCCCCGTCTCGCGCTCACGATTGCTTGTGGCGGGTGGTGACAGTCGGCCACGAGTATTGGCACCCGAGTATCAGGCGCGCATGCCTGCTATCCATAATGTTTAAAATTAAGTGAAGAGTGTGTTTGAAGTGTAGGAGTAGAAAGTGAAGAAAATTAACAAAAAAAAAAAAAAAAAAAGGAAAAAATGAAAGGCTAGGAAGGAACAAAAAAAAAAAAAAAGTGAAGAGAAACCAAACTTCAGATGAATGGTATAGATGGAAGGTGAATAGATACCTGTTGCTGAATGAATGAAAGCGATGGTTCAATGGTGCATGGTGTACAGAGATGAGACAGAAATTAGCTTGTCCTGTGTGTGACGTAGCCATGAATGAGGTTCATAGAGAGCGCAGCCACAACTCAACCCCCAACGTCACGCTAGCATTCAAAGAGAGGAAGGCGCTGTCACCTGGACAAGCTTAGCTGGCCACGTGATTAGTGCCAAACCAATCTTCCCCAATGCTGGCAGATGTAAAATCACTGCGCCCACGTCGCGGCGCCACAAGGAGGCTGTACGCTCGGCGTGACGTCGATGCACAGACACTTTGTTGTACACTTTTTTCATAGAGGTCCCTTTTGTGGTCACTAGTTCAAGCACATACCCGGATTACATCATACACCCTGACCCGCCTTGGATGTTGTTTGTGTTGGTTGTCACTCTGCACACCACCTCAGCTCCCGGAGATGTCTTTGGCTAGTTTGCGATCCTCAGTGCCGCACCACCAATACATAGATGTGTGCTATACATATTACAATATACTTACAATTATTTTTGAGTGCTTTATATTTTATTTTTTCTGATTTTGTTAGATCATTTAGACATAACTGTTCTATTTATAGATAATCACTTCGGTTCTGCTCTTGATGAGTGGCTAGAAGGCCGCGAAACGCATTGAGCCAACTACTGTATCCAGTACTAATTGTGGGCCGATAAGATTCCTTTATGACTCCATATATGTTTGTATCATTTAATTTGTAGAGGTTTTCTAATTTCATCTCTATCCGCAATTCATAAAAAATCAACTAGGTCAACAGGTTGCATGGGTATCAACTACGTGTATAAATGTGTATCAGCTATCCCCTATGCGTTTGTAAATGTATGAATATTTAATGGATTGTCAACTAGTATGCAATATTAATTTCAAATGTAAAGACTTGATATAAAATACTGTGCAAAAATCATTTAGATATGGAACTATATAGCATTAACCAATAAAATGTATTTTTCCATACATTCAACCCATTCTATTGTTCCCGTGTGCCTCATATAAAGCCCCACCTCCTCTCTTCCTTTTAATAATGAAATTAGTTTTTTTGGAGGGTTGGATATTTTAGCAAAAAGTTAAATCTTTTTTTCAAAATTGTCTTTTTATAGTGCAAAAAATAAAAAACCGCAGAGGTGATCAAATACCAAAAGAAATACCAAAAGAAAGCTCTATTTGTGCGGGGAACAAAAAAAAAAAAAAAGAAAAGGCAAACTTTGGGTACAACGTCGCATGACTGCGCAATTAACAATTAAAGCGACGCAGTGCCGTATTGCAAAAAATGGCCTGGTCAGGAAGGGGGCAAATCCTTCCCTTCCTCAAGGAGGAACTGCAGTCTGCTCACATATTTGTAATAAAAACATCTTTGCCATTTTGGAGCTTCCCTCCAACCACTTGCCAAATATGCTGAAGAGTCACCGAGTCTGGTTGCAATCGTTTCAACTGGGCTGCCTGTTCACTTCCTGGGATTTACAGACACATACCTCCAGCTCTGCAGCTCTCATTGGCCCTCATATGACTCATCAACTATGCATGATGTCACAAGCCTAGGCTTTTTACCAGACAAGAAACAGGAAGTAGGCTGTAGAAGGTATTTACCGGCAGAGAAAAAAAAGTTTTACTATCCAAAGTTAAAACAAGGGCAGAAGATTTAATAGATGGAAAGATGACAAAATGACTGAAGTTCTACTTTAGGAAGGGGCCGAGAAAGCCAAGTCTCTCATGCAACATCGCTGGATCGAGATGGGGCTCAGGTAAGTATAAGACCCCTTTCAACACTGCCGCCACCGGTAAAGCAGCGCTATTAGAGTTAAAATCGCCCCGCTAGCGGACGAAAAGGGGTTAAATCCGCCCGCAAAACGTCCCCGGAGCCGGCGGTATCGCAGTGCTGCCCCATTGATTTCAATGAGGAGCAGCGGTAGAGGAGCAGTGAGTTCACCGCTTCAAAGAAGACTGACGCCTTGCCAGCGCACCACTCCAGTGTGAAAGCCCTCGGGCTTTCACACTGGAGTGAATGGAGCAGCTGTTTTAGGACAATTTGCAGGCGCTATTTTTAACGCTATAGCGCCTGCAAAATGCTCCAGTGTGGGCTGAGGAGGGGGGCTGAGGAGGGCTGCTGCACACAGAAAGCTGCTACCATAACAACGGTATTTCTCTTCAAAGACAGGACGTATATAGTCGTCCTGCGGGAAGGAAGTGGTTAATTAAAATGAATTTATTATTTGTCATCTCCCTGCTTGGCCCCTTTCACACGGGCTGTCACAAACCACCACTATTCCTGTGCGGTTTTAAAACTGTGCCTGGGACTTAAGTGGTTAAACCAAATTTTTTCTAAAAATTAAACTTACGCTAACCTATAAAAAAACGCATTTGAAATGTTCACGTTTCTGGTGTGGCCTTGAGAAGCTTGATTCTTGAAAGCTCTCTTGGTTAACCTCCACTACTGGAAAGCAAACCAGAAAGTGGACCATCAAGGTGCTTTTACAGACTGGGAACAGTTTACTCCTTTAACTAAACATGGTCCTTTAACTACCCGGTGAGTCACTTACCTGAAACAAGAATGTAGATATCAAATGTCAGATATCCAATATGCACATTGTTGCTCTGGGTCTGTGACTCACTAAGTAAATAAACGATAAGTATGACAAGTCAGGAACATGCACCAGCAATGAAATCTCCGATATCTCGCTACTAAACGCTTTAATGATAATCCCCTGGTCTGCTCTTTGTTGGGGGACTACAATTTCCATGCATATAAAAGCACTGATAGCAAAAAAGACACTGAACAAGAAAGTACTGCAAAGACCAACTGGTTTAACAGATCTTTAGGGAATGCTAAGCAAAATGAGCAACTGCGGTGTCCACCAGCCGCACAGCACAGAACGCCAGGGGATGGAAAGCAGCAGCACCGGCACCACTGCAGTTAGCCAGGGAGAGCGGAGGAAACATCTCGTGGCTCGACCCCCGGGTTCCAGGAGCTACCGTCACCTGACCAGCCGCGTCACACCTCACACAGGCTCCAGCGAACACTGTTTCCCGACGTGGCTGGGGATGACCTCAGCGGAAGGGGGGCGCGGCTAACACCCACAGCTCAGTGTGGAGAGGCAGGGCACAGCGCCTTCAGCTCCGTTCGGAGGGGCGGGGCATAGCGCGGCGCGCAAATAAATGGTCATCTCAAAATCGATTTTTAGCGGTCGCAGCATCAATGCCGAATCGCAGACGGCCTATTCGCGATGCTGCAATTAAATTCAACACCCCTAGTAGTTATAGGTACCAATAAATGAGTAATTTGCTTAATGCAGCTCAGATTGCAAAATTCATGAATACGTTAACTGTAAATGGGGAAAACAGCTTAGAAGAGAGGGCGGGGGGAGGAGTTTGGAGCATTTTCACTCATCACACAGGGCAGCCCATCCACCTGAATAGGCTGTTCTACACAGCAATCGGTTCAAAGAGAAACTTCAGAACGTTTTGGGGTTTTTTTGGTGGAGCTCGGTGCGTTTTTTACTTTGATTTTTGGTGTAGCACATTTCTAAAATGCAAGGAAACGCACAGATGTGAATGGAGCCTCATTGTTTTTGTGTTACCGCTAGGGCTGAAACTAATCGATTAAGAAATTGATTACTTTTTTCAAAATTGATCAGCCAGCCGATTCATTGGCCTACATACAGAATGCATTATATATCAGGAAATACAGTGCAGCACACGTACAGCTCAGTACACTGTCCATACATGTCAGAAAGTGCCTGAGAACTTGTAAATGTGTGAGGAGCAATGCCTCATGGGACATGTAGTCTTGGGCAGGAGGTAGGGGTGCAACGGATCGTCATCGATCCGTGATCCGATCCGCGGCGGTTGATCCGATCCGCGGAGGTTGATCCGTACGGGACACCCACGATCCACGGAGCGCTCTGTGGCCTCGGCCATAGGAAAGGCCGCGACTTCGGCCTAGCTCCGGAGCGGCGGCCATCTTGGTACACCCGGCGGCCGTTTAGCACGTGATCGCTCCGACATGTCATGACGCCGGTTCCTCTCTCCCCTCTGTGTACTGATCTGTACAGTGGAGGGGAGAGATCGGATGACAGCAGTGCCAATACTCTGCAATGCCCTGCCAATGCTCTGCTGCAATGTCCTGCCAATACTCTGCAATTCCCTGCAATGCCCTGACAATACTCTTCCATGCCCTGACAATAGTCTGCCAATACCCTGCCAATATACCCGCCAATACCCTGCAATACTCTGCCACACCCTGCCAATAGGGAGATTGTGGATATTACAGTGGGGGAGATTTTTTTTTTTGTTGATCCGAAAATGATCCGAACCGTGACTCCTAATCCGAGGAACGATCCGAACCGTGAGTTTTTTGATCCGTTGCACCCCTAGCAGGAGGGGAGTGATTCTAAAGGCAGAAGTTTTCTTTACTTTGCTATTGGGGCACTCTATACTGTACTTAAAGCACAGCAAAAAGCGCTGTAGAAACAGATCAAAAGCAAACTGCATAGGTGTGTACCGAGGCTTAGGCTGGCCACACGAATGAATTTTCAGACAAGAATATTCATCTGAAAAATCTTTGTACATTCGCTGAATGAAAGAATGTGGTTTGAAATTTTCACTTGTTTTTAACATTGTTTGAAAATTAATGTAATTTCTGAACGAAAACCACATACACTGTCTGAAAATTCCTTTGACCAAGCAGTTTTCCATTTCTAAATTTTCCAGTCACTGTGGTTGAAAAACGAACGTACCGTTTTGTAGAGCGGGCGATCGGCTTTCCTGGTATAACAACCGATGCGGCTAAAAGCCGCTCAACTGTTATACCGGAGGAGCAGGAGGGGATGTCCCCCCCTCCCGCCGCTCTTACCGGGCCTCCCGCTCCATTGGGAGGCCCGATGACCAATCGGCTGCCTCCAGCGGCTGGGGACGGGCTGGAACGAAGCCGTGAGCGGCTTTGTTCCAGCCTCCCAATTGTAAACGCGGAAGTGACGTCATGAAATCACTATCCGTTTACTTGGCTGCCAATGGCGCCGATTTTTAAAAAAAAAAACACAGTATTCAGAATCGCCGAAAACTGCGATCTGAATACTTTGAAGTGCAAAGGAGGGATTGGAGGTCTTTTAGACCCCTGATCCCTCCATAAAGAGTATTAGTCACCACCTATTACTGTCACAAGGGATGTTTAAATTCCTTGTGACAGCAATAAAAGTCATCAAAAAAATTTTTTTTTTTTTTTTTTTAAGCACAATTTATAAATATAAATAACTTTTTTTTAAAGCGCCCCCGTCCCCGCGAGCTTACGCAGCAAAGAAAACGCATACGGAAGTCGTGCCCGCATATGTAAATGGTGTTAAAATCACGTGAAGTATCACCGTGATCAGAGTGAGAGCAATAATTCTAGCACTAGACCTCCTCTAACGCTAACCTGTTAACCGTAAAAAATTTTTAAAGCGTCGCCTTTGGAGATTTTTAGGTACCGTCGTTTGTCGCCATTCCACGAGTGTGTGCAATTATAAAGCGTGACAGGTTTGGTATCTATTTACTCGGCGTAACAATCTTTCACATTATACAAAAAAATTGGGGTAACTTTACGTTTTTGTTTTTTTAAATTCATGAAAGTGTCCCTTTTCCCGAAAATTTGCTTTTAAAACACCACTGCACAAATGCCGTGTGATATAAAATATTTCAACAAATCGCCATTTTATTCTCTAGATTCACTGCTAAAAAATATATATGTTTGGGGGCTCCAAGTAATTTTCTAGCAAAAAATACGGATTTTATCTTGTAAACACCATATTTCAAAAATAGGCTTAGTCATGAAAGCATTAAATTACAGTTCTGTTTGAAAATCTGCAAAACAGTCTAATTTTTTTCTTTAAATAAAAAAAGATCTGAGTCTGATGATATTTACCAGATTCAAACGCTAATAGTATATAGAGTATATATCTCCTCTAATAGTATATACAGTATATCTCTTCTGTCCTTCTCAGATTGGATTAGATATGTTGCTCTCTAACCATATAGTTCGTTATTTATATTTACCACTGCATAGAGATATTTGAGAATAAATTGCCTTTTTTGAAACTTTACATAGTAACTAAACTATACACCACACTTTTAAGGTTATTAACCGATTAATCGAAACAATAAATCGGCCGACAAATAGATTATGAAAATAGTTGCAGCTCTAGTTACCGCACGAATTTAGCTTTCAGGCCCCATTCACATCTAGCAAAGTGGGAGTGCACATTTTGTTTCTTGTTTTTCCTATGACACACATAGGGCAGCCTGTTGATTTCAATTGGCTGCACTACATGTGGTTTATGGAACATTTCGGCATTTTGTGGGTTGTGTGTTTTTTACTGTGTGTTTTGCAGCAATTTCCCCTTGTTGAAACGTGTTTGCGCTTTTGTGTTTGGTGTGCCGTTAATTAATGGCACTGAAAACACAACTAGTAATTTTAGGTGAATAAAACATGGCCCTACACTATGCAATCTGATTGTATATTGTGTTTTTAGTGAGAAGAGTGATCACTGATTGCATTTCATTTAAAAAACATGCACTTGGAAGTGGGTGGGTAGGTAGGAGGGCGGATGATGCAGGGTGTGTGCTAATGAGGTCAGCTAGCCAACTCCTTCCTATAGTCTATAAGGAAGAAAGACATTACTAATGGAAACGTGGATTAGGACAAGGAAAGTAACGGACTGCAGATTTAATGGAAAGCTTTGATATTTTTGCAAAAAAAGTACATGGAATGCTATATTGGTGCACAGGGAAGCTGGAATTTAGAGAAAAAAAATAAAAAAATAAAAAAGTGTTAAAAAAAAGGTGAACATACCCATTAACCACTTGCCGACCGCCTCACGCAGAAATATTGCGGCAGAAGGGCTCGTACAGGCAGAATCACGTACCTGTACATTGCCCTTTAAGAGGCGGCCTGCGGGCACCCGCGGCAAGCTCCGTGAGTCGGGTCGCGGGTCCCGTGGACTCTATGTCTGCAGGGATACCAGCGATCATCTCACGGAGAGGAAGAATGGGGAGATGCTAATGTAAACAAGTGCCTAATGTAAACTGACAATTGCACGGTCGTGCAACGTTGCACCCAAACAAAATTAACATCCTTTTTTGCTCCACAAATAAAGCTTTCTTTTGGTGGTATTTGATCACCTCTGCGGTTTTTAGTTTTTGCACTATAAACAAAAAAAAGAGTGACAATTTTGAACAAAACACAAAAATATCTTTTACTCTTTGCTATAATAACTATCCCAATTTAAAAAAAAATATATCGCAATAAGCGTATATTGGTTTGTTCAAAAGTTATAGCGTCTACAAACTATGGGAAAGATTTAAGACATTTTTTTATTTATTTTTTTTTTTTTACTAGTAATGGCGGCGATCAGAGATTTTTTATCGGGACTGCGATAGAGGCGGACAAACCTGACGCGTGACACATTTTTGGTACCAGTGACATTTAAACGGTGATCAGTGCTATAAAGCTGCACCGATTACTGTATAAATAACACTGACAGGGAAGGGGTTAAGACTAGGGGCGATCAAGGGGTTAACTGTGTTCCCTAGGTGTGTTTTAACTGTAGGGGGGATGGGACTGACTAGGGGAAGAGAGAGATCAGTGTTCATACTTAGTATGAACACATAATCTGTCTCTACTCCCCTGTAAGAACCGGGATGTGTGTGTTTACACACACACACAAATCCCTGTTCTCGTTCTGTAACGCGCAATCGCAGATGCCCAGCGGTAATTGCACCCGCTGGGTGCTCGCATCAGCTCCGGGGACAGGCATCTTAAAGAGCCAACTTACAGCTGCGCATGGGAGCCAGCCTGCCGCAGTCTAACTGCGACGGCTGGTCTTGAAGCGGTTAAAGTGTTACTAAACTCAGGAGCCTGCATTCACTATATCCGGTCTCCCACAGTATACAACATAGAAATGCAATTATTTTAGTAAATATAAACTGCTAAATACCTTTTCTCATCAGCAGTGTATAGCAGTTGTGACTTCTATCAGTTCCTGGGTAAAGCTTGTAGGAGTTTTCATACTGCACTGAGATGTCCTATCAGGATCCAGGACCCCCTTGTCATCTGCACAGCATATACACATCCATAGCGTGGGTTTAATGCCTTTTTGTTGGTGTGTATAATGAAGTGGCAGCATTGCCCTCTGAACACATGTCTGCTGTTTCCTTACCACTCTGAAAGACAATCCACTGCAGAACACTTGCCAAATACCACAAGTGTAAACAATGCCCAACAGAACACGCCGAGGTTAAAAGTGGTTTGGTTATTATACAGAGGTCTTTATACTAGTACCCTTCTGCTGCAATTCCCCACCCCTCCAATCATATAGCTGTGACCTGTTGCTCTAAAATCTGTGCACTATCCTGACGACCTGGGTTGCAGAGGAGGGTACCGAGGGGTGTGGAGCCATAGCAACAGAGCCATGTGGCTTGCTGAATGCTGTGTGGGTCTATGGACACTTAAAAGTGCGCAGGCATGGGTGATTCCTTAGCAGCTGGCTAGTCAAGGAGACACCGACAAATAGGTGGGCAGTGACCAGGGAACCAGGCAATGGATGGGGGTGTTTACATACCGCTGTAGTGAGGCTTCATGCCCGGGGAAATATCTACCAGACATGTAGCAAGCAGGACACATTTAGTTTCACAGGGAAGCACCACAAACGCCCTGCAACTGCATGCAGTTCCAGCACATTTGTCGTCCAAAGTTTTGTCAATGCGGTAGTAAACCACAAGAGATTATATATATATATTATAGATAGATACACCTCTGCATATTTAAGTCATAATGTGCCAAAACATGCACTGCATACTAGCACATTATGACAGACTTACCTGCACACTGAATCCCCTAGCTCAGTGCTGTCATGGCACCCCAGCACTTCCATCTTCACCTGGTCTTCCTTCCAGGCCCACAGGTTCCGGCTCTTTGAATGGCCGAGGCAGTGATGATGTCACACCCGCATGCATGTCACAGCATGGTGCTTTGCATACTGTATGCCCTGAATGCAGAGCGTCACTGTGCATGCACGGGTGATGTCAGCGGATGTGAATATCTCCTAAACAGTACATGTTTAGGAGATATTCATTGTATCTACAGGTAAGCTTACAAATGCTTTAAAAAGGCAGTGAAGGGGAGTCACATCACCTCTTAACCGCCTGTCTATCGCCTCTGAAGCATGATCAGAACGCAGATCAGGCTTCAGCGGTGAATGGCTCACCTAGACATGTAAATACATTTGAACACTAATGCATTAATGGTGTGCTCGACGCATCTGCGTTCCCATTGAAATGCTTTGGCAGACGCTCCCTCTGTTACTTTTCTATTGTATGGATCTTTGTATCATCTTAGGTAGTAATGCTGTCTACCTCCATCCATAGGGTTCTAGTGGCATGTTTACATTGACATCAATGGAAGCCTTGGAGGAGTGGTAAAGCCTGGCCAACGACAAGTTGGGTCAATTTTGGGACACAATGCTGTCACGTAAACACTGGTCGTTGCGTTTGTGAAATTTCCAAGTTTGAAGCTAGCGTAATGCTAACTTAACCTATAAAAAAAAGCAGCAAAGAAGAGGTTGATTGTTGGGGTTTTGGAAGAGTGGAATAAGGAGAAGAAAGCCCCCTCCTCCATAGGACTCACATGGAAATGTTTACCTGGCAGTAACAACAACAAAAGGCTGCCAGTGTGTGGAGCGCAGAGCCCCCATCCGGGTTATGGAGACCTTTAAACATGGAGCTGATGACACCATAGGAGTACACTGCACGACCCGGAAACCTACATGGTTATTCCCGTCCCCGCCGAGGGGGGGTGCGCACACACACACATCAGGGGTCACATCCCCCCACACGGACACCCTCCTCTCCTCACTACCTCTTGCCCCAGGTGAGGCCTACATACCCCCGGAGCTGTCCACAGCCTCGCCCTTCCTCACAGCACCACTTACCGGGCCCCACCGCCTCCATCTCCGCTGCGGTCCTCTCCGGGAGTCTCTTTTTCTCCGGAATATTTGCTCCGGGTGTGGGACCCTCCACGGACGGAATCGGGTCAGAGGAGGAAGGAAGCCGCCGAGTGTGTCGGGGCCTCAGCGACCAGTGACGGGAGAGAGGACAGGAGGTGCCGGATGGGACACAGCCGCCCTACAGGACCTTCTTCTGCCGCCACACACCGGGGAAAACACCACAGGCCGCTCGTCAATTCAACGCGACAAGCGACACCGGAGGCTGGGGAGACCGTGTGAGCGAGCGTACGAAACGGGAGCGCGCACTGGTGGGG
Organism: Lithobates clamitans; assembly: GCA_037952925.1. Classification (NCBI taxonomy): domain Eukaryota; kingdom Metazoa; phylum Chordata; class Amphibia; order Anura; family Ranidae; genus Lithobates; species Lithobates clamitans. Next base: position 1,059,391 of record JBBGZY010000015.1, on the reverse strand, counting down.
CGGGGGCGCGCAGCGTGTGCTGGGACCGTGTACGGGCGGGGGGTCTGCCCTGTGCACAGGAATCATTCAACCCCCGGGGGACACAGAACTCCGCTCTTACTAAATGATTCACACAATAGACAGGAAAGCAGCATTCCGACTGGAGGGATCCCAGGCTCATAGACAGAACATGGAGGAGGAGAATACCTGGCCATTGTCTACAAAAGGTTACATGGGATCAAGTCTCTTCAGCACCTCATCCTTCCAGGATTACCCCCCCCCCCCCCAATACACTACAATCTTACCTCATCACCTACACCCTAACCCCCAAATAAGCTACAAATCATACCTTACTTACCCCCCCCCCCCCCCCGCAATATGATACCTCACTACCTACATCCCCCAAACGCTACAAGCGTACCTTACTAACACCCGCCCCCCCCCCCCCCCCCGCAATATGCTACAATAGTATCTTACTACCTACATCCCCCAATACACTACAATCGTACCTTACTCCGCCCCAATAGGCTACAATGGTACCTTACTACCTACATCCCACGATATGCTACAACGGTACCTTACTACCTACATCCACCCCCCACCAATACGCTACAATTGTACCTTACTACCCCCCCAATATGCTACAATCTTACCTTACTACCTACATCCCCCCCCATAAGCTACAATTGTACCTTACTACCTACATCCCCCCATAAGCTACAATTGTACCTTACTCTTGCCCCCCCCCCTAAATACGTTACAAATCATACCCGACTACCTACATCCCCAATATGCTACAATTGTACCTCATCTCCCCCTCCTCCCTGCCAATACGCTACAATCGTACCTTACTACCCCCGAAATACGCTACAAATCTTACCCTACTACCTACATCCCCCCCAAATATGCTACAATGGTACCTTACTACCTACATTCCCCAATACACTACAATCATACCTTACTACCCCCCCCATTATACTACAATCATACCTTACTACCTACAACCCCTAATATGCTACAATCGTACCCTACTACCCCCCCCCAATATGCTACAATCGTACTTTATCACTTACATTCTGCCCCCCCCCCCATACGCTACAATCGTACCTCATCACCTACATCCCCCCCAATATGCTACAATAGTACCTTACTAACTTCATCCACCCCCAATACGCTACAATTGTACATCAGTACACATACCCCACATTACGCTACAAATCGTACACTACATACCCCCCACATTATGCTACAGCCTACATTACTAAATATATACTCCACAATACAGTACAATAGATTACTACACACACCCAGTACTATACAAGAGATTACTTTATACATCACCCCACATTACACAATAATAGATTACATAATGTCCTGTGGGGTGTATGTATGTAATAATCCATTATTGTAGTGCATGTATATAGTAATCCATTTGTAGGGTGTAAGTATGTAGTAATCTACCATTGTAATGTAGATTTTTTTTACAATTTAACCTTTTAAATATTTATTACAATTATTTTTTATTTATTTATTTTTTTAATCAGTCCTGTTGGGGGGCTCTGGTGAGATATCAGGGGTATTAACAGACTCCTGAGATCTCCCTTTTGAGACAGGGAAAGGGACTGAGGACAGATTCCCCAGTCCCTTTCTCTGCAGCCTCAGCTGCACTGAAGATGAACACAGTTTACAATGCTCAGTTTTGAATGGACAGTCTATAATCACTGACTGTTCATTCGGCAAAGGAAGGAGCCGGTAAGTTACAGATTTACCGGCTCCTTCCTCCAAGCTCCATCCTGACAGATGGAGGAGTGCGGAGGGGGACTGGACCAGAGGGACCGGAGCGGAGTGCACAGGGACAGTCCTTTGAAAAAGTCACGTGTCTAGTGATGAAACCGGAAATATTTGCCAGCACACCATGGAACGGCGTAGATAGCGTCCAAACGTGTAGTTTATTGCATGATCACAACACAAATAGAGTGCAACGTTTCATCATATGCCTGACGAAGGGGTCCTGCGTGACTCCGAAACGTTGCACTCTGTTGTGATCATGCAATAAACTACACGTTTGGACGCTATCTACGCCGTTCCATGGTGTGCTGGCAAATATTTCCATTTTGAATTGAACCAGTATCTAGCTGGTTGTGGGTGCTGCAGCACCCACATTTCGTGAGCTCATCCAGGAAAGTGTGCGATGGGAATATGGAGTATTACTAGTGATAAAACCGGTCGGGAGGAGCCAGTAACGAGCAGTGCTGCGTGTACACTGTTGGCATGTGAGGAGATCCCAGCTGTTAGCTGTATGCAACTGACCTTACCATATGCGATTTATTCTGCTGAAAAGTGTGAGTGAAGTTTTACCCTTAGTTTATAGGGATTACATATTACACTACCTGCGCAATGGTCTTTTTTTGTTGTTTCATACTGCGGAAGTTCTTTGAAAGCCAGCCCATGCTAATGAGCAGCTGAATATATGAGCAAGCCATCTATCACTGGGGATTACTCATTGAAACCTGTCTATATTCATCAATCACCAAAGACGTTATATTTCTTCACAGCGGTATGCTGTCCTATTGAAATATCTGTGCACTGTGGTTCATCACATTAATATATCTCATCTTTCTTTTTCTCTTTTTTATTGTGTTCAATTATCACATTGATATTTAGTTATAGGATTTTGTTATGGTGAAGGGTATTATGGTATTTAGAATAGGCTCCATTTGATTATTCTGCACATGATTCACTGATTAACCATTAGGAGATCACACCATGTTATATTGGGAGGTTAATATTAGCGCATTATACATTCAGAATATATAAAACATCGGAGCATTTGCCTGAGTATGCTCGGCATCTGTGCAAAACCTAATGTATGTAGTAATCTCTTGTAATGTAGGATGTATGTAGTAGATTACTACATGTATACAACCCACATTATAGTAACAGATTACTACATAGATTCACCCACAGATGTCGGCTGTCAGAATACCCAAACAGCAGAAAAGTCTGAGTGGATGCGGCCATTGTTGAGCTGAAATTTTCAGTCCAAAAAAAAAACAACACCTGGTTGATTCTGCTGTTCTGTTGCCACCTGCTGTTCATGTCCCCAATTTGACTATGGATTTTGCAAAGCAGTGTTGACAGTTCTGCGCATGCTCATTTCTCACTGAGTTTCTATGCTGAGCATTTCCTCTCCATCACATACGAGCAACAATTTAAAAGAAAAAAAAAAGACCCAACATTTTGAAAACCTTTTTGCTTTCTGCTGTAAAAAATATGTCCAAATAAAAAATTCTTCATAAATTTTGGACAAAATGTATTCTGCTACAGTACAAAAAAAAGTTCCAATAATTGTATGTTGATTAGTTTGCATGAAAGTTATAGCATCAACAATCTATGGTATATATACACTGGAATGTTTTTTGGCGGTGATGAGTGACTTATAATGAGACTGCGACAGAACGGCAGGCAATCTGACACCAACGCTTGGGTGGGGGGGGGCATCTTTCACTGACATCACCAGTGACACTAATACAGTGATCAGTGATAATGGTATACACAGTTACTGTACTGACACTGGCTGGAAAGGGGTTAACCTCTAGGGTGATTCAAGGGGTTAAATGTGTGCTTAAAGTAATATGTGCCGATTTTTATTAAATGTCTGTTTCGGAATAAGAAACAAAGATAGTTCCCTCTGTACAAAGCCCAGTGTTGTGTCTGTTAACACAGGGCTCTGGGTTACGACTGGACTGGTCATGAATCATAGGCTGGGACCTGCTGACAGACTCCTGCGGTGTACAATCACAGTGGGTGTCGGGGGGGGGCATGCATGTGCGCGCCCTATACCTGGAGTATATACCCATCCGCAGTACATTGGAGGTTACAGTTTTTAACCACTTCTGGTTCCTGCAGCTGTATACCCCTTATAGACTAAATTGTTATATTTCAGCTATGGGCCTATTGATTTGGCAATAATTTGCAATTGTTCATTATAATCAGATATTACATGTGGTGCTGACCCCCAAAAGGAGTCGCATGATGTGTTGGGTCCCCTATTCCTGTGCCCATGACTCTGCAAATGGCACCACACTGACACCAGGCCAAGGAATATTTAAAGCGGGGGTTCACCCACACCGCCAAAAAAAAAAAAAATATATATTAAAAGCCAGCAGCTACAAATACTGCAGCTGCTGACTTTTAATACATGCCCACTCACCTGTCCCAGGGTCCAGCGATGTCAGCAGGGGACGCCAAGAACCCGCTCGGTTCTCGGCAGCTGCCGCCGCCATCCTAGGTGAGGGAATCAGAAAGTGAAGCGTTGCGGCTTCACTTCCCGGCTCCCTACTGCGCATGCGCGAGTCGCGCTGCGCGGCCCTAGTGGTCCCCGCTCTCTCCTGGGAGCTGTGTGTTCCCAGCAGACAGCGCGGTCGGGATGGGAAGAGGCATAGACTCCCATGGGAGTCTATGCCGGAAGTGGGTGCAAATACCTGTCTTAGACAGGTATCTGCACCCCCCTCCCCCCTGAAAGGTGCCAAATGTGACACCGGAGGGGGGGGAGGGTTCCGAAAAGCGGAAGTTCCATTTTTGTGTGGAACTCCGCTTTAATGCAGATGCATAGGCAGTACTCCAATGGTAAATTATGGCACAGCAAGGAATATGTATACAAATGCCATTACCCATTGAGGCATGGACTCAACTAGACCTCCAAATCTGATCGCAGGTGCAATGCTCTGCAGGCTCCCAAGAACAAAAATCTTTTTACCTGCAAAACAAATGTATTTTCAGTGAACTTACCAATTTTAAAATAAATGGTGGGGGATCCCCTGATGTACTGGGGCCAGAATGATTGAAACACAATTGAGAGAAGCCAAAAAGATTGAAGTTTGAGATTAAAGCTAAGGAAGCCCTGGGCCTCAACTCCACTTTATCCACTTAAACCCAGAAAGTGTTCTTTTATGAAATAAAGCCAGAAGTTCAGACACACCTCACAAAAGTCGATAGTAACAAGGAATTCAACCTTGTAAAAGTGGAAAGTGGAGCATTCCCAATAGGTAAAAATGGCAGTTTGTGAAGTACCGAGTAAACCAAAATCAAATCCCATGGAATATGTTAAACGCACAGAAGGAGCCACACAGGACACCCTGAACAAAAAGGTCTTAAAGTGGTAGTAAACTTGTTATTTTTACCTACAGGTAAGCTTATAGAAAAGCTTACCTGTAGGTAAAATTAACGTCTCAACTAAACGTGCACTGTTTAGGAGATATTCTAGCAATCAGCAGCCGGTGACATAACAGACACATGCGCTCTGAAGGAACGGCATACTCGAGCCGTTCCTTCAGAGCTGTTAACCACAGCCGAGACTCCCACGTGTATGCATTCATCGCGGCTCCGCCAGTCAGAGGGCTTCGTTTTAAGTCAAGTCTTTCATAGTGTACTAGTATGTGATGCATACTAGCATATTATGAGATTGCCTTGCAGGGTGCAACTTTTGTTATGCAGACTTTACTACCGCTTTAATCAAAAATAGGAGGCTAGTGGTCTTTTGATCAAAACTGCAAACGTCAAGACCTTTAAAAAGGTAGTCAAATGCTGATCTAGGCCTCATCGCCAAACGTCCAACAGCATGTTTCCTGGGGGTGAATGTTTTTGCTTTGTATCAAGCAAGGAAAGACTTCAAAGTACAATGGCAGACCTTCCAAAAGTTGACTTCCTAGCATCGCAGGCATAAGTTTGAGAGGCGCCTGTCCCTGAAGACCTGTGCTGTAACAAACATGCCAAAGCCAGCAACTGAAAACACTCCTCCAAACAGAAAATACACACTGTCAAGAGTAGCCCACGGAGGGTCTGATCAGGTCAGAGTAGGCATTTGAAGATATGAAGATCAGAATGCCCTCCCTTCTCCATCCTGTGGAGCAAGCAAGGTAGTGTCGGGGGGGGTTGGGAGGCATAGATCATGTTATATTGAGCTCATGGAGCCACCAAAGCACTACTACCAGAGGATCTCTGCACCTGGAGACAAATATACCTCTTATCATGGCAAGACTTCTAATTTCCCCCTAAAGGGAGCATTGTCTGACTGGATCCCAATCGGATACCCTCATGTCAGGATGTTCAGCATTGTGGTGACAAATTACTTGGATGCCAGAGGAATCCCATCTTTAGATAGCATTCCGGAGCTCCAAGTCCCTTGCACTGATGGGGGTTTGCTTCCCAACCTATCAGGCTGGCTTCAATTGGGAGGATCTGGCCTGAGCAGTGTGCTTAAGGTAAGATCAAGATATTCCAAGCGAGGAGTTGACATCAACTTCTGAAGGTTCAAGATTAGGAGTTGACCTGTCCTCACCACATTGGCCAGGATTTGTTCAGATTATTTCAGGAACAGAAGGGGGCAACCAGATAGCCCACAGTGGGGATGCCCTAGGACTGTAGCGGGGGGGAACACAGGAGCCAGAACATTTGTGAACTCACAGGGTGCAGGCTGAATGGCAGGGCAATGACCTGGAAGTTCTGTGGAACCACAGTGAAAGCTATGGGATCGTTGATGCACTGGACATGCAAGTAGGCATCCTTGATGTCCACAAAGGCCAAACACACCTCACTTACTGAGGGAGGCTATGACAGACCTTGTGGATTCCATGTGAAAGTTCTGGGTCTGAATGAAGATATTTAGGGCCTTGAGGTCCAAGATGGGCTAATGCCCCCTTTTGTTTTTTTTGAGACTGTAAAAAAGGTTTGAATAAAAATGTTAAAACCTTTAACTATTACTACTGGTGTAATATCCCCTTGATCCAGAAAGGCCCGCAAAAGGCAGCAAGGGGGAATGCTCATCTGAACAGCAGCACAGAAAGGTCAGAAGAAATTAACTAGGGGAAAGGGATTCAGGGAGCAGAACTCTACTCTGTAGCCCTTGGAAACATCCTTCTGTACCCAGGCATCAGATATACCATCGTTCCACACATCTGCAAGGGAGAACAGATGTTCCTCAACTTTATAAAGTGGGCATGTCCCTTCATCCCAAAGAAGACTGTCTACAGGGCAGTACAGAACAAGGGAGATATTCAGGCCCCTTTTACACTTGTGCACTTTTGCCATGCTTTCCCAGGGCAACAGAAGCGCATTAAAATTCTCAAATAAATCCTATTTAACTGTTCACACTACAGGTGTGCTGCGCTTTGAAAAGTCCTGCATGGTGCATCTTTGGTGCAGTTTTTCAAAAGGCACACAAAAAAAAAAAAACCACGCACACACACCACACCTTTCCATTGTAATTCAAACGGGAATGCATCAAAAGCATCATCAGTTTGAAAGGGCCTTAAACCATCTGTACAGTAGTTTTGGGTTGCCAACATGAGCTCTAAACACTCCATAATTCGGAGATCAGTGGGGAGGGAAGCTAGATCTCTTCTCTTAAGTTTGGTTCATTCCCCTGTTTGAAAGGCCAACATCACAGTTATGGCTAGCTGCAAGGCAGGGCCTGCTAGAGAAAACAAGGTTTAAAGGTACGACACTACCGAATCAATGGTGGGAAGTACCCACTTAATAACCTGTCAGACTGTGAAACATGCGAGTGGTAACGGTTGGAGTTTTCCAATCAGTGTTCAAAATGACTGGCAAGTGCACAGGAAGTGTTAGTATTCTTGAGGCTTCATGGAAATCCTAGACAGGTAGTAGCACTAATGGAAGCCACAAACTGCTCCTCCATAAATTTGCATGCACCACATCAAATGCTGAAAAAGTCTCCAAGCCTGGAATTTATGGCAGTTGCCTGCAAGTCAGGAAGTACATCACCCAGCAAGAGATTTGAGACTCTTCAGACAGAACCCCCACAGCCAAAGGTTTGGAAGCCACTAAGGCAGCAGGCAGGATGGCGGAAACAAGTGCAGACTGCAAAACTTCACCTAGTTAGAAACAAAGAAAGGCGGCGCCTCTGGGTGCAGACTTAAAAACAATTTTAATAAAAAGAGCAGCAACAGAGATTGCACTCACATTTGTGTTGAGTTAAAAAGGCATATGAGAATCCCAGATGTAATTGGAGGGGTCAGTGAGGTCGATCATCCCTGCCATGGATGTGTAATCAGACTGGTCTTTCAGATGCACTGTGTCCACTGGCCGGCAATGGAGGAATACCAGAATGAGGCTTGGAAGGCAAACAGCAATCCAGGCGAGGGGCGATGACATCACACACATGCAACGCGTTTCCTGAGTCAGAAAGCCGTGAATGGCATGACGGCTGCACTCCTTTGTCAAGCTAGTTACTATGGGACTAATGCAGAGAATATATGGGAGGAAGTGAGGGGGGTGGTCATAAGATGAAGCTGTATGGAGTAGGGGGGAGTGGTCATGAGAGGAAGCTGTATGGCGTAGTGTCAGCTATGAAGGACGTGTGAGGGGGAAAAAAAAAAAAAAAGGCTAGTTACTATGGGACTAGTTGAGAGAATGTATGGGAGGAAGTGAGGGGAGTGGTCATGAGAGGAAGCTGTATGGAGTCTGCCGAGGTCTGACGAAGGAGCCACACATGCTCCAAAATGCGTTACCACCCCCTTCTCTACATTGACACCATCAGCCTTGAGTCCCGCAGTGAATACAGGCTTCCCTGCTGCCTCTTCTTTCCAACACGCATGAGAACGCTTTATAGCTGCTGAACGGCTCTACGCTGCTCTCTACCACCATGCTGAGGATGGACACATGCCACAGATGAGGACTCATTTTATCATATCTTAACACTCAACAATCTTGTAAGTGTTTTTAACCCTTTGTGCACTTTATTAAATTTTGCATACTGCACTTGGAGGTGCCTTTCTTTTCCTTTTTTGGAGCTTTAGAGTTGCTTCTCCTCTAGCCAAAGTGCTGCCAGAAGTGCCACCTCATCACTATCATCCCTCTGACCAGCTACCCACCTCCACCAGAGCGCTCTTATCTCCTCTGTTTTATACCTGTGGCTTGTGCAGCTGTCTGGGTTTTGTTTAACCATGCTCCGTAAGCCCCTCCCACTGGCAAGTTTGGCCACACCCAAATTTGGCCATAAATTACTTCCTCAAGTGTCCCTCATTCTGAGGTTCAAAAGCTTGGAGGTATGACTAACTCTTACTAATCAAAATGTACCCGAGTGCAGCCCTTTAGTGGGTAGAATTTCACTTTTCATAATAGAAGCCTTTTCCAATTTTTTTTTTCTGCCCAAGGCATCCTAATCTGCTTATCTCTCACTTTAGTCCATGGCAGCCTTCAATCTGCAGCCCTCTGTTCAAAATGTTAAATAAATTTTAGCCCATCATTTCCTGAAGCATCATGTGACTATCCAGGAAACTTAATATGCTACCATGAATTCTCTTACTGCATCACAGAATAGGGTGTTACCACTCTGAACCATACCTCCCTCTTTAAACGACCTCTTATTTCCACCCACCTTTTTTATTCTTCCTTTAAACACTTCAATATAGAGCATTTATACACCCTTAATGCCCAGACCAAAATTTCAGCTCTTAGCGCTCTTACTTTGAATGAGAATTTTTCAGTCATGCTATACTGTACCCAAACAAAATTTTTATTATTTTTTTCTCAAATAGAGCTTTCTTTTGGTCGTCTTTACTCACCGCTGGATTTTTTATTTTTTTTGCAATATAAGCGAAAAGAGCGAAAGTTTTGAAAAAAAAAAAAAAAAAAAAAAAAACACACTTTAGTTTCTATTGTAAAATTTTGCAAAGAAGTCATTTTTCTTCATAAATTTGGGCCAAAATTTATACTGCTACATATCTTTAAAAATAACCCAAATTAAATTAGTGTATATTTAGTCTCTGAAAGTTAGAGTCTACAGGCTATGGTGCAAATCATTGAAAATTGATCACACCTGATGTACTGAAGGTCTATCCCATTTCTTGAGACCCTAACAAGCCAGGGAAGTACAAATACCCCCCAAATGACCCATTTTTGGAAAGTAGACATTCCAAGGCATTTAGTAAGAGGCATGGTGAGTTTTTTTTAAGTAGTCTTTTTCCCACAATTCTTGGGAAAATAAAGACATTTTTTTGTGAAAAAAAAAAAAAAAAATTGTCAAAGTTATTTCACTCACACAGCACACTTGCAATACCACACATTTAGATGTTAAAAAATTCTACATAAAATTCCTAAAACACTGTACCTGATGGGATTATGGACAATACGGCCCTATGAGACCTTTACACAGCCTGGCCACATACAGAGGCCCAACATCCAAGTAGTACCTCTAGGCATTCTAGGAGCATAAATCGCACACAAATTCCTGCCAACCTATCACATTGAAGGCCTTTTATATTTCTAACACATAACATGTACTGTACCTACCAATTACAAACCAAAATACATTCTGCTGAGCAAAGGGTAAAGAAGAGATTACCTGCAGTTTTAGTAGTGCAGTGGTTCACAGAGGAGCGCATCGGTCAAGGCAGCGGGCAGGAACGTGGACAGCGACAGCAAAACAGGCAGCTGGCGGGAATACTGTCCATAGTCCGTACATGTAGAGATGTCAGCACAGCCAAAGCATTGGTCCAGGTAGGAGGCAGGGATGTGGTCAGCAGCAGTAAAAGGATCGTCCATGCAGCAGGCAGGAATACTGTCCATAGTGCAGGCAGAGATATGGTCAGTACAGTCAGGAAAGAATGGGGACAGGGGGTAGAGACTTCTCCCACCCAAATCTCTTGGAAGCATCAGGACTCCAGACCCTGTTCTGGGAATTACAAAAACAAAAGAAAACCCAAAACTTTTTCTCAACTCAGAACCCTCTTCTGTGCCCCTCATATGTGAGACCCCTGTGTAGCAGGGTGAAAGATCAGTCCAAAGGGCAGGCAATAATATGTTTAACAGGCCGAGGTCAGTGGAGGTAAAAAAGCAGAAATAGACAGTAGGCAGGGGCATAGTCGATAGGCCAGGGTCAGTTCACATGAAAGGCAGAAACATGGCGGATAAACAATGCAGACGGCAGGCAGACGGCAGGCCAGGGTCAATTCACATGGAAGGCAATGATCTGGTTGGTTGAGGCAAAAGGGAAATATTCAGGACAGAAATTGTAAGCAGGGAAATGGCAGTCTTAGAAGTATGTGCTAATAGTTTGAGAGTGAGAACGTCTGATACATTCTCCAATGCAAAGGCCAGGTTGGGAGGGACATTGGGGACAATAGGAGTCTTTCCTAACTCGTCTTTTTTGCACACCTGACTTTTTTGTGTCTTCTGGTTGCTGATGGTGGAATATTGTCAGGAAAATGGCGCTCATGCAGTCTGCTGACAAATCGGAGCGAATGCTTTCTGGGGGGATCCTTGTTGATAGATCAGGGCAGTGACAATGTCTTCAATACATTTTAGGAAGGTGGGTGTTTTTGTTGATTTGATAGGTGACGAATGCATTATACATGGCCAAATGAAAAAAGTAAATAGCAACTTTTTTTATACCAGAAGAGGGACTTTCGTGTTGATAGATAGGGCTGCAACATTTGATCATTTAAATCCACCCCCTCATGAATTTATTGTACTCGTGGATACAGCAAGGCTTTTCGAAAGGGACCACATCTTCTGCGAAGTTCCACCGAGGTGTCATTATGGATGGTGGACATGATGTATACATCTTTCCTATCCCTCCATTTCACAGCCAACACTTCCTCATTCCTCAAGCTTTCCAATTCCCCCCTTTGTAGCCTTGTGGTGACTAGAATCTGTGGGAAGCCTTGTCTTTTTTTCTTGCTGTACCACAGGCCAAAGTACTCTTCAGGTATAGGTAGCGGAAAAGGGGCAAACAAATATAATTGTCCATATAAATGTGATAGCATTCTCACTCTTGGAAAAAAGGCTAACTCCCAGACAATTTTCCCGCTTATTCCCATGTACGGTGGACACTCAGGGGGCTGGAGCTGGGAGTCTTCGCTTTCGTACACGTGGGAGGCATGCACATATCCAGTGGAGCTTTCACAGAGCTTTGTTGAGCTTCAATCCATACCTCGCCCTCTTACTGGGGATATACTGCTCGATTCCCAGCCAGCCTTTGAAATGGACCAGGGATTCGTCCACAGAGATGTTCTGGTCATGGATATAAAGTTTGCCAAACCTCTTGGAGAATAAAATTTAAAAAAAAAATTAGGGGGCGAATTTTATATAATTTATCATTTAGCAATGATTTCAGGGGGGCGCTGCGAGTTATAACTGAAATGCAGGAAGCACATTATAATTTCATAGCGGGACCAGAACATGACAGATGAAAAAATTGGCATGTGGTGGATGGGGATGGTAGACCAATATGCATGGCACAACATTTTTTTGTAAGCCCCATGTTGAGCGCAATGCCTAAAAACAAATTTAAGCTCCTCCACTGTTAGGGGTCACCAGTCAATATGGCGGGCATAGCTTGAGCTGGGGTTGTTTTCTATGAATTGAGGGGCAAAAAGATTGGTTTGGTCCACGATGCCTTGAAACAATTCATAAGGAAAAAAAATAAAAAAAAAATAAATATATTGATTTGAGAGCAACATTCGGTGTTGACCTGCACACCTAGCTGTGCTCTGAGAGGAGCAATCCCTCCCCCGACCCTGTTGACCCTGTGCTAGAAGGCAGCCACAATGGGTTTGCCAAGGTATCCAGAAGCTGGGTTTGGGCTCTAATTCTTTGGTGTGAAATGCCAGCTCTTGTACTGGGCCTCTCCTCCTGGTGTCTGGTGGAAGCAAGCTTTTGCAAAGAAAAGCAATGCATTGGTCATAATGATTTAGCTGATCAAATGTTTTATTTTTTTTGCAACAGTTATTTTGTAGAAAACTAGGTTTTATGCAATGTGGGTACATACGTGGGTGCTCAAATAGCTTTATTAGGCCAGTACAGTTCTTTATTTGTTAACTTTTAAGTTAAGAAATCTGGATGCAGGACATCCTGGTTGAAATGCAGGGATCTTTAGCATTGGGATCACTGGTCCAACATGGAGAAAATGGAGGTCTTCAAAAAATAATCCCAGATGCAGAGCAAAGGGGAAGGGAAAAAGGAAGATTACAGTCCTGAGTTTGCAAGAGTATCCAAGGAGATGAATAAGTAACTGTTGTGGTTATATTCTTCATGATATCAAAACCATCATTTCTAAATGTGCAAAATGCATCAGAAAGGTGTACTAGAAGAGATCTTGGGGTTTAGCCTAGACATGGTGGAAGCTGTCACATTTAACTTGTACTCCCAAGACTATTACCCAATGCTTCTCTGATTTATCGCCCTCTTCAGCATGGGAAAGAAAAAATCTCATGCCAGAACAGTTGAAAACCCAGCTCTATCTGGGTATCTGGCCTCAGACTTGCTGCCACAAGGCAGCCTCAGCCACTGTGGTCTACCTGACCACAGGCACCTCAGGATGTAGCTGAATGTATAGCATTATCCCTCTTTGGCCAGTTCTGTGGATTCAGATCAGGCATTAGATATTGGTAGCCTAGTGGAAATGCTATTTAGAACAGACTCTGAAATCTGAGATTTCCTCCATGCAGAGCGAGCTTTCAAACACCTTAAAAAGGGATGAGGAGATGGCAATGAGTATCAGGGGGATCCTCCCAAGTCTACAATTAAAGTCCAAGAGCGAGAACACCACTAGACCAGCCCTTTACAGCCCTGGTGCCCATCCTGTAACCCTTCCCTTTGCCACTGCTTATTGTTTGACCCTCAGGGCTCCTGCAAGTGTAGTACATTTTCTTTAGACACCTTTCACACTGGGGCACACTCCTCGCTTCCGCCGTGTATCTCCCCCCCTCCTCCAAGGCATCCAATAGGATCGCCTGTGCTTTCAGCCAATTGGGTGACAGGTATCAGACCCGCTTCCCAATTGGCCAGGAGGAGGATCAGTGTTGCAACAGCAAATGTTCATTCGCTGTTCTAACACCTGGGTGGGCTCATGGCGCAATGCTCTGCACCACGAGCCCACTCTATTTTGAAGCCTATAAGAGCCTCTGGCTCTAATCAGGTGCCTTAAAAATAAATAACAAAAAAAAAAAAACCAGCAGCTGTAATTCATGCGCCCGGCGTCCTGAAAGGGGCCGGACAAATTAAAAGGGGGTGGCACTCGGGCGCCCCTAATGGATGGACCGCAACTGTCCTATAGCATGTCTTGCAGTCTCTGATCATCTCCTGTAGCATGTCTGTGGTTGCATTTGATCATCTCCTTTTGCATGTCGGCAGTATCTGGCAACTTTTTGTTGCACCCTATAATGTGTTGCCTTTTGCCATGCTCAAGGAAAAAGCTGGCCATCACAGCCCTACAGAACGATGATCAGGAAAATATAAATGGACACATGTTATATGTAACCAGCCCCCACCATGTCTCTACACTTAATTCACTTGTGTACTTCTTGGCCAGCTAGACAAGCAAACTGGCTTAAAGCTTGCAAGAACAATTTGACATTTGCCATTGTAGGCACAAGTTCTAGTTGCTTAGCTGTTTTACTAATCCACCTGTTTCAATATCAGTGACTCTGTATTGGGTTAAGAGGGCTAGCATGAAGGCCAGGCAGTTGTCTTTTTCAAGCAGAGGTCAGCAATAGCAGCCTCCATATATCTCTGACAATTCCTTTAATTAAACAAAACTGGCAAGCAGCTTTTTTGTTTTAACCTACAAACTTCTGTCGGGTGCCCGTTTCTTTGGGCTGCCCACTCCTGCAGCTTCATATTGGCCCATCACTTCAACTTCACCAATTGATAGCGAGGTGCAGGAAGTGAGGATGGGCCAAAACATCAACTTCCTTGCCAAGGTTTCCCAAGTGTTCAAAAACAAAATGCACCTATGGGAAGACATTTGGAGGTGCACGCCATATCATTTAAGTGCCAAAGCAGTTATCTACTAAAGGTTAGAGTCAAAGATTTGTGTTAAAGTATCTAAATCCTAGGACAAATAAGTATAGTGTAGTATAGGATCCTTTCACACTAGCAGCTTCCAAAATTGCGTGATTTTCAGTGCAACTTTGGAGTCAAACTTTGATACAACTTTGAAGTGACTTTGATAAGACTTTTACACTCAGGTATTGAAGCTGTGTCAAAGTCAGATCAAAGAAGTGCAAGAACCTTTTCTGAAATCAGTGACTTCAGTAGTATCAAGTAAACATCTCAGAGATACATGGCATTCCACATCTCCTGCGACTTTGGGTCTCAAGTCAGTTCCTAAAGCCTAGAACACACGGGCCAAATGTTGGGCGGCATCAGTCGGTTCAGTAAAAAAAAAAAAAAAACAGACAAGGCAGTCTTCTCTCGAAGGGTCATGACCGATAAAGGTCGGCAGACCAGATCCCAATTAGCGCGGGGGGCTGTCATTACACAATAGCACAGCAGGGGAGATCACCGTACCAACATCAGATAGTACAGCGGTTGCTGCAGAGCTCTTTTTTGTTCAACCCCAAAAAAATAGTGTGTACTATTAAGTCGCACAGGTGTGAAGGGAGACTTCGTATAGTGGCTGCATTTGTTTCAGGTACTTCCACCCCCCACTTCTTTTCACCTGGTGTTGCTGCCAGTTACTCTGTCCTAGTGCATTGACAAAACACACAGTATACTGTGGCTATGGAGAAGTAACGTTGTCACCCCAAGACAGGACTACATCTCCATAGGAGAATACAGTATGCAGTCATTCAAGACAGTTGGATAGACCTGAGTGCCATACCCCGCTTTAAGCTAGGTAAAGTAGCCAATTAGTCTGTACCAACAACTACGTTCAATGGACTTCCTACTTGATCAAGCACGAAAAGATTGAACAAGATCATGTACAACCTAGCATTGCACTACACATTTTAATAAATGTTATTCATAAAAAAAAAAAATGCATCATTAGCAAAAATAGTTTTTTTTTTTTTTTTTTTACACAAGTTTTCTTACAAGCCATACATACCTTTAATTTAACAATTCAGAAAAAAACACCTCTAATACCAAAGGCATGCTTTCACATTTAATATTCCAATGCACATTTGTTATTAAATCAACACCATAATATATCATTTTATATGAAGGGATGTGTGAAGTTATGTTTTTGTACTAAAAATATAAAAGTTAAAAATATTGTTTTGATAAACATTCATGCAGCTATTATAGCATATAAGAAAACAGTACTCTTAATGCTATAGTTCCTTTGCTGTCAGACAATATTTAGTTTGTGGGGGAATCTGAATAACTTTCTAGTCTGTAAGGTTCCTGCTAGAGAGTGTTCAGAGCTTTATATAGCAGTGGGGTGCAGAGCTGAAATAAACCCACTGACAAAAGCACCTGCTTTGAGCTATTTTTGACCTGTCCGAACAGCTGGAGAAACATGCAAATACATCCAAAAGACTGCCTGCCTAGCAGCCTAATGCAAGAAGGAAAAAACACCTATTATGTAATAAGGGTATTGCCACATATAGAACAAATGCATGCACAGATATTAAAAAGGGAACGGTTACAATTTATATTCACAAGAAAGTGTACTTACAAAGCATTTGCATATAAAATAGCTATGGAATAAAAGATCTCCGTACTTACAATTCCCACCTTGGGGTTCCTGCATGCATACAGCTACAAAAGTATTTTAAAAACCTATTGAAAGCCATCTATTGTTTTTAAAGAACCACAAAGGCACGATTGTTAAAACTTTACTAATTCTTTATAAATTCAATTTTATACTGAAAAGCTTCTTTCATTAATCACTTCAATACCAGGCACTTAGACACCTTCTTGCCCTGTCGCAATTTGAATGACAATTAAGCGGTCATGCTACACTTTACCCAAACATTTATCATTTTGTTCCCACAAATAGTTTTATTTTGGTGGTATTTGATCACCTCTGCGATTTTTATTTTCTGCGCAATAAAAAAAAAAACGACAATTTTGCAAACAAGTTTTTCCTTATGGCTGCACTGACTGGCACCGATATGGCGGCACTGAAGGGTGGCATGGATGGGCATCCGTTTTGTAGTGTAAATATGATGTGCCAGTCAGTGCTCATTTGTGGGCACTGATTGGCACATTTTGGGCATTTTTTTGACATGTGGATGGCCATGGGGGATGTACCTGGCCATCCACATGCTGGGGACTTCCCTGGTGGTCTAGTGTGGGCATCTGAGGGGGGGCTGCGCTGATAAATAATCAGC
Organism: Lithobates clamitans; assembly: GCA_037952925.1. Classification (NCBI taxonomy): domain Eukaryota; kingdom Metazoa; phylum Chordata; class Amphibia; order Anura; family Ranidae; genus Lithobates; species Lithobates clamitans. The sequence goes on along the minus strand of JBBGZY010000015.1, from coordinate 1,042,328 downwards.
GCAGACCCCCCGTCAGGAGAGCCGCCGATCGGCTCTCCTCTACTCGCGTCTGACAGATGCGAGTGAGGAAAAGCCGATCAATGGCTCTTCCTATTTACATCGTGATCAGCCGTGATTGTACACGGCTGATCACATGGTAAAGAGCCTCCGCCGGAGGCTCTTTACCAAGATCGGTGTAGAGTGACACACCGCTCGACCGATCGACGCGATGCGCGCCCCCCAGGGGAGCGCACCGGCATGTTATCCTGCTGGACGTCATACGACGCCCAGTCAGCATAACTGAACCATTGCCCGGCCGCCATTCTGCTATAGGCCGGGCAGGAAGTGGTTAACTTTTTAGAAAGCTTGTAGGGAACAATTAAAATATTTTATTTAACGGAAATGTCACGGTACTACTTACAGTGAGCCCACAGGTGAGCAGGTGACACGGGATCCCCCAGGGTGTGGAGTCTAAGGGCCAGCCGGTATTCTACCAGGGACCCCCTCACGAGGGTTTGGGCTTAGCTGCGTGCTGACCCCAGGTCACGACACCCAGGTTCACCCTGCTCGCTAGGGAAGTACCAGAAGACTGTCAGAAAAGGATGGATGAAGCAAAGGAGAGCTGGATAGCGAGCCAAGGTCAGGGCGGGCTGCAGATAACGTAATCAAAACAAGCTGAGTTGGTGCACAAGAGATCAGGTTAAAGCAGGTTACAAGCAGGGAGCTTAGAAACAAGCGTTGCTCAAGCAACTAGAAAGTGGTCTGAGAGGAATTTAAATAGAGAAGCACATGAGGGGCTGACAGGAATTAGCAGGAAGGAATTATATATTAGGCAACAGGTAAGGCCAGCGACACCCATAGCTGCAGAGTGCAGCAGAGCTGAACACAAGCTAGTGGAACAGGTGCCAGCCGACCTACAGCAGAAAAGTTAAGACACAGATCAGCTCCGCAGCTGATCTGTGACAGTACCCGCCCCCTTAAGAGGTCCCCCTACACGTCTGGGGCTGGCTTGTAGGAAAATTTCCTATGGAATCTGGTCACCAAGCGTGGGGCTGAGACATCGGTGGCAGGAACCCAGGACCTCTCCCCTGGACCATAGCCCTTCCAATCAGATCCAGAGCAGCTTCCCTCGGGAGTATTTGGAGTCCAATATTTCTTTAATCTCATACTGATCCGTGGTATCAGCCACAGGAGAGGGATGAGAAGGGCGAGAGAAGCGATTGAAGACCAGTGGCCCGAGCAGGGAGACATGGAAGGCGTTGGGTAGCCTGAGATGAGAGGGCAGACGGAGCTTGAAAGCAACTGGATTGATTTGATGGAGAATAGGAAATGGACCAATGAAGAGGGGCAAATTTAATTGAGGGCACCCTGAGTCGGATGTGCTTGGTAGAGAGCCAAACTATCGCCAGGCAGGAACTTAAAAGCCGGACAGCGATGACGATCTGCTGCCGTTTTATGCCTGGAAGCAGCTAGATGAAGATCCTCAGAGACTTCTTTCCAGAATGAGTTGAAGGACCTTTGGGTCTCAGCTGCTGCTGGTACAAGAGGAGAAATGGGAACAGGAAAGGGAACAGATGGATGCTACCCGTAAACAGTGAAGGGAGATTTTCCAGAACTGGCATTGGAGTGATGGTTTAAGGCAAACTATGACCAGGGCAAAAGGTCCACCCGGTCACCTTGGTGGGCTGAGATGAAGGCACGAAGAAAACGTTCTACATTTTGATTGACACGTTCCGTTTGCCCATTGGACTGGGGGTGAAAGGCAGATGAAAAATCAAATTTAATCCCAAAAAGGAGCTGGCCAAGGTTCTCCAAAACCGAGCAGTAAATTGAACTCCTCTGTCAAAGACGATGTGAAGGCATCCCATGAAGATGAAAGATCCTTAATGAAAGTCGTGGCAAGACTGGGAGCAGAAGGTAGGCCTGGGAGAGGAATCAAGTGACATATTTTGGAGAACCGATCCGCCACTACCCAGATGACTGTAGAACCTGTTGAGGGGGGCAGATCCGAGATAAAAATCCATGGAAATATGCCAAAGTATATCAGGAACTGGTAAGGGCAGAAGTAACCCAGCTGGGGCGGACGTGGAAGACTTGGATAGTACACAAACCATACAAGCTTGAACGTACTCTTTGACATCCTTAAGAGAGGGCCACCAGTAACGACGCTGAAGAAGGTCACAAGTACGAGGTATACAAGGATGTCCAGAGAACTTTGAGTCATGTGCCCAGGCAAGGAGTTTGGGACAAAGTGCAGGAACTACAAAAGTTTTACCTGGAGGAGGCTGTGCAGACCGGAGCTGAGTAGTGGCTAGCATATGATGCGGAGGGATGATGGGACCAGGATCTAGGCGATTCTCAGAATTGTTGACATCAAACGACCTGGACAAGGCATCGGCGTGAAGGTTTTTGGCACCTGGACGAAAGGTAATGTTGAAGCGGGCAAAAAAAGAGGGCCCACCGAGCTTGACGTGAGTTCTAGCGTTTCGCGGATTGTAAATACTGCAGATTTTTATGATTAGTATACATGGTAATAAGGAAAAGGAGAAATCAAACTGCGCTACAGTACATAGTAAACCTATACCCATTTAAATAAATCAATGAATAAATAAATACGTGATTGAAAATCCCCCGTGATTGAAAAGTCCAACCATAAAAGTGTCTTTGCAAATAAGGAAACTTGTGAAGGAATTCCACCGGTGAATAAGGGGTAACTGCTTACCAGAAGCCCACGATCCCACACTACAGAGGATCACGGGAAGCCCGTGTACAAAGAATTCTTGCAGGGCACATCAAATGGATGCTGGGGACTTCCCTGGTGGTCTAGTGTGGGCATCTGAGGGGGGGCTGCGCTGATAAATAATCAGCGCAGACCCCCCGTCAGGAGAGCCGCCGATCGGCTCTCCTCTACTCGCGTCTGACAGATGCGAGTGAGGAAAAGCCGATCAATGGCTCTTCCTATTTACATCGTGATCAGCCGTGATTGTACACGGCTGATCACATGGTAAAGAGCCTCCGCTGTTATATGAAGTGGGGATAATGCAGCGATCTCCACAGCTCCTCAGCAGGGCTCCTAATATTCAAAGTTCCCATGCCATAGTGGGGTCAAAGATGGATATACATTGCGGAAAGAGAGATAGACGCTCCATAGTGTAAAATCCTCTAGTTTATTAAAAGGTAAAAGTAATACACTTACATAAAAAGCGGAATAGCAAGCCTTGTTTGTATGGTGCGCCGGCCGGTAGCACACAGACCAACCCGTCCTGCTCAACGATCAGTAGCAACACGAGGTGACGTCAGCGCGTCGCTCCGCCCTACGTGACGTTTCGCGATAGGTCACTTCGTCCAGTGCCTGGCTGGACGTGACTATCAGCTCCTCCCTTCTAGAAGGGAGGAGCTGATAGTCACGTCCAGCCAGGCACTGTGTATGTGGACACGGTGCTACTCTGGAGGTTTTTATGTGATTTTAAAAGTTTTTATCTTGTAAGTGCAACTTGTCCGTTTGGGGGCTGTGAATAAATTTCTATACGGAGAACACTATGGTCTCTATACTTATTATTTACATGTCCTGAACTCATGGAATCTTGAGCCAAGCTTGGAGAAGATCTGCTTCTTTGGATATTAATGAGCTGAGTTATCATTAAGAAAAGAGCCATCTGGATTACCCACCATTGATTGGGAAGAGGAAGTGAGAGCAAAGAGCTTGTGGGGAGATCCGCATATGAGTTTTTGACTCATCTGGAGGTGAGCGCGCATTTTTATTGGTGGTGGTGTGCACTCCTTTTGAGGACGAACAATCACTGTGGTGGAATTGTGTGGATACACTGATCACAAGAAGAGTTTTTCATGTTTTATTTCTTCATTTTTTCATTTTATGGACTATTCATTTATATGTAGGATTTAGTTCTTTTAGAGATTTGCACTTTATATTTATAATTTTACACATAGCGCTACATTTACTATCCATTTTGAAATTAGTGTCTACCACTTGGAATGTTTAGCAGCTGTGCACGTTTATTAGGTTATCTTATTTAAACATCACACAATTTTTTTACTTGTGGCGCTGATTGTTTCATCTTATAAAATGTGTTCAGACATGGCTTGTGTCTTTGGGATAGAGGGTAGACTCAACCTCGGGGAGGAGAGGTCCCTGGTAAAAGATCAATGGAGCAGTCAGTCTGTGAGAAGTAAGGCAATCAGCGGACTTTTTGCAGAAAACATCTCGGAAAGACTGATATTGGGAAGGCAACATGGGAGTTGAAGGTCTCAGCCAGAGGAATGGAAGGAGAAAACAGAGGAGCGCCTCCAAGTTAAAGTGCTTTATTCCATAAGATAAGAAAAAAATAGTAGCCACACAGATTAGTAAACAAAGCTCTGCACAGGTTGACAGTATCAAAGTGATATGACTTAGTCACTTTAACTTAGAGGCGCTCCGCTCTTTGTTTTCTCCTTGATGACTCCGAGCCGGCTTCACTCTTGGTGTGATAGTGCCATATTGTTTTTGATTCACCTGTCCAACCAGCAAACCATTAACTATTACCATCTACTGGACACTTACATTTTATGGACTTCCTTTTGTGCTTGAATATTTCCTATATATTGATCGTTTTACTACATTAATTTTTTTATAGTCATGCACTGGTAGTTTGTGCAATACTAAATTGGAAACCCTGAGCGCCAGTTTGTGAGGAATGGAAGGAGGTGGTACCTTGGAAATAGTGTGTTGCCGACACTGAGGACCCCAAGCCAATACTTGTCCAGAGTTCCAGTCAAGATGCGGAGAGTTTCTGCAACCATGGAAGCCCCAGGATGATGGGACTGGAGGACTTAGGCAGAATTAGGAAAGATCTCCTCCTCATGCAAAACCCCAATGCGTAACACAATAGAAGGGGTTTTAAACTATATGGGGCTCATTGGCAAGAAGGAGCCATCTACTATGGTCACGGAGAGGGGTATAGCCAAGGCAACAAAGGCAATGCCTAACTCGGAAGCCAAAGATTGTTCAATGAAATTCCCAGTAGCTCCAGTGTCCATGTATGCAAAGAGTTGATAGGCATTTAGAGCTCAGTGGATAGCCGCGGGAAGGGTGAAACGAGGGAAGCGGACAAAATTAAAGGATCGGTCTTGATCACCTCCCTCCGAGTGACCTAGACCCTGGAGTCCCAGGCGGACTGGACAGGAGTTCAAAAGAGGTCTTAGGAATGGTGTGTCCAGCGAGTTCATCCTTTACACGCTCAGATAGGCCTTGCCAGAAGGTAGCAGTAAGGGCTTCACTATTCCATTTGAGTTCAGCGGCCAGCGTACGGAATTGAACTGCGTATTGGCCGACTGTTTTCCTTGCTGAGGAAGACGGAGGGCCCCCAGCAGCAGAAGACCCTCTGGCGGGCTCATCAAAAGTTTTCCGGAATGCATCAAAAAAGGACTGGAGGTCGGAGGTGATAGAATCGTGTGATTCCCAGGAGTGGGGAGGCCCAAGCTAGAGCATCACCGGCAAGGAGAGAGATGATATATGCAACTTTGGTGCAATTAGTTGGAAAACGATGGCTGGAAAGTTCAAAGTGGATGGAACACCGATTAATGAAGCCCCAACAAGCCTTAGGGTCGGCAGAAAAACAAGGTGGCGGCAGATGCAAGCAGGGATAGCCAGGTGTAGCAGGTAACACGGGAGGAGCTGAAGTTGTAGCGAATTGCAGATGATCCAGACGAGAGGCAAGATCCTGTAGAACCAATATTTGCTCCTTATTTGCTTGCTGGGAGTTAAGTCTCTGAACTAGATGTTGCTTTTGATCCTCGGTCAGTGGCCGACTCTCAGAGGAGCTCATGGCTTGAGCAAACTGTCACGGTAATGCTTACAGTGAGCCCACAGGAGAGCAGGTGACACGGGATCCCCCAGGGCGTGGAGTCTAAGGGCCAGCCTGTATTCTGCCAGGGACCCCCTCACGAGGGTTTGGGCTTAGCTGCGTGCTGACCCCAGGTCACGACCCCCGGGTTCACCCAGCTTGCTAGGGAAGTACCAGAAGACTGTCAGACAAGGATGGATGAAGCAAAGGAGAGCCGAGCGAAGGTCAGGCCGGGCTGCAGACAACGTAATCAGAACAAGCCAAGTCGGTACACAACAGATCAATTCACGAGAGGTCAGATTAAAGCAGGTTACAAGCAGGGAGCTCAAACAAGCATTGCTCAAGCAACCAGAAAGTGGTCAGAGGGATTTAAATAGAGAAGCACATGAGGGGCTGGGCAGGAAGTAGCAGGAAGGAATTATATATTAAGCAACAGGTGAGGCTGGCGATACCCATAGCTGCAAAGTGCAGCAGAGTTGAACACAAGCTAGTGGAACAGGTGCCAGCCGACCTACAGCAGTAAAGGTAAGACAGATCAGCTCCGCAGCTGATCTGTGACAGGACATTTACTGGACAGCATCACAAACCCTGGACCTAAACTAGAGCTGCACGATTCTGGCTAAAATGAGAAGCACAATTTTTTTTGCTCAGAAGATCATGATTCTCGCAGCATAATATCTTTCACATTATGCAAAAAAAATTGAGCCAACTTTACTGTTTAGTTTCTTTTAAAATCATTGAAGTGTATTTTTTTCACAAAAAATTGCATTTGAAAACAGCTGCGCAATTAGTGCGACATAAAATATTGCAACAATCGCCATTTTATTCCCTAGGGTCTCTGCTAAAAAATATACTATAATATATAATAAACGTCTCTATGAGCTTGCCACATCTTACCACTGGGATTTTTGCTCATTCCTCCTTGCAAAACTGCTCCCGCTCCTTCAAGTTGGATGGTTTACGCTTGTGAACAGCAATCTAAGTCTGACCACAGATTTCCTATTGGATTGAGTTCTGGGCTTTGACTAGGCCATTCCAACACATTTACACATTTCACCTTAAACCACTCAAGTGTTGCTTTAGCAGTGTGTTTGGGTCATTGTCCTGCTTGAAGGTGAACCTCCGTCCTAGCCCCAAATCGCACACAGAGTGGTACAGGTTTTGCTCAAGAATATCCCTGTATTTAGCACCATCAATCTTTCCATCAACTCTGACCAGTTTCCCAGTGCTGACTGGATGTACAAGGATCTCCTTGTACAACAGGAGATTGTTGAATTAGAAAAACAATTACAACAATGCTCTAACCAAGAGGAACGTATAGAATTTAGGAAAACTAATAATGACAAATTGGAGAGATTTCGTACTAATATCCAGCTTCGCAAACGTACGAAATTAGAACGAGATCAAGAAGAATATAAAAATGATCGTGTCTACAATTGGACTGACCCCACACACCACCATGCAAAAGGATATTAAAAAAGGGGCGGCCGGAGAACAAAGAAAAGACGCAATAGGAGGTGTAACTACCAGACGTCAGAACCGTCAGAGACATTAGATGAAAATCTGGTATATAATATTTCTTCCATTGTTTTGTCTGAAGCTAAATTGAATGTATTAAATAAGGGTTTGGGCTTTTGCCCTAAAGAAAGGATGGATGATTTTGTACTCGAGCAGGATCTGTATAGATTTTACAGGCAATTAAGATTTAAAGCACATTTTTCAGGTGGGTCCACTGCCACAAACAAGGAACAGCTTGTATTAACAATTAAAAATATGGGTTTAAAATCGAAAAGCACCAGAGTACCCCCTACCTCGTGTGCTGCAGTTGAGGTATAAAGTGGAAAATGACAAAAAAAATTGTGTGATAGAATGAAGAGAGACCATATACCTCATAATTTGAATAGAGATGAGATTGTAGCACTAAACTCCTTGTCAGCCCGGCGTGATATCACCATCAAACCGGCTGACAAGGGGGGAGCTATTGTGGTAATGGACACCCCTATGTATGAAAATGAAGTGATGAAACACCTTGGTGATATTCTTACATATAAAAAAAAAAAAAACTTGATTCTTGCCCGGTTTTTAAAGTACAAAAAAGAATTTAAAAAATCCTTACTAATGCGGTTAAAGATAAAATCATTGATGATGAAACCATGGAATTTTTGATGTGTGAACACCCAGTTACACCAGTATTATATATATATGTTACCGAAAATCCATAAAGACCCTAAAAATCCCCCGGGACGTCCCATCGTATCGGGTATGGAATCTGACAACCCACTTGGCTCAATACCTTGATAAATGTTTAACACCATTATTGTTGAACACTAAATCATATATAAAAGATACTACAGATTTTTTGTCTAAAATTCAAGATACAAAATTGTCATCAGATTCCATCCTAATATCATGGGAAGTCTCTAGTCTGTTTACTATTATCCCTCATGATTTGGGAATAGAGGCATGCCAGCAATTAACCCAGTCAGGTATCTATAAAATTGAACAGATTTCGTTCCTGCTTGATCTTTCAAAAATTATCCTTGAGGAAAAGTATATTAACTATTTAATACCTGGCCTCAAGTTTAATAGCGAAATCGGCAAAGATGAGATCTCTTTTTTTAGACACTACACTGAAGTTGAGTAACATGCAGATCGTTACTGATCTGTAGGTGAAACCTACAGATCGTAATCAATTACTACATTTTAATAGTTTTCATCCTCCTAATGTTTTTTCATCTATCCCAAAGAGTCAGATTATGAGGGTACAGCGGATCGTGAGTGATCCCCTGTGCCGTAATCGGAGACTTAATGAAATGAAAAATAAACTTATTAACAGAAGATATCCGAGCCTTGGTTGATATGGAACGCTCTAATACCGATCATACTAAGACAATTCGAAGAGAAACAAAAAGAATTTCATTATGCAGTATCACGCCTTTTCCAAAAAAATCTCCCAAATAGTTGACATTGGAACCTCTTAAGAACTAGTTATCCCACGATACAAGAATTCTGGAATCCACCTATGCCCTCCTATAGAAAAGGTAGAACAATACGGGACCGATTGATAAAGTCAGACCAACCTGCATCTATAACAGCAAAACCAACATTTTTAGGACCAAGAAATTTAGGATCATATCCTTGTCTGTCATGCATACAATGCAATTCTATGATTAAAGGTAAATAACTTTACACATCCACATAGGGGCTTCAATATCCCTATACATGGATATTACACTTGTCAATCTTCATACGTGATATATGCTATAAAGCGTCCATGCAGTTTAGTTTATGTTGGAGAAACTACACAAAAAGTAAAGGATAGGATAGCGAGACATAAGTACTCAATACGTGACAAATTAACACAATTACCGCTGGCGAGACTTTTTGGAATTTGGACACAATGTATCACAATTAAAATATATGGTCCTAGAGGGAAGAGAGAAAAATAGGAGGGGAGGAAACTGTGAAATGATTTTGAGGAAAAGAGGTATACTGGATACATTTTTTAAATACCATTGCCCCATATGGTTTAAATGTTGATTTGGATCTTTGTTTAACAACATAAATCTACAATTGATTGTTTAAAGAAAAGAACGTAAAAATGTTTTGTAACAAAGAATTCTATATGTGGACATACTTATTTTATCTATGTATGTATCTTCCATAGGTTTATAAAACACATTGAAGAATAAGAATGAAGAGATAGAGATATCGGCTGCTATTTGCTAGATCTTGTGTCTATGGTGCAAAAAACACGTATTTACAAAGGTGCTGAATATAATATGGGTTGAACTAATTAACCATATTGTTTCCACGTGCGATGTATTCTACTAATCTGTATTTAAATGAATGATTGCAGTGAAATCCTTAGATATGCTTTGACGGATTTTAGGAAGGGCGCAAGTATACTAGCCCAAAACGTAATCCATTCATATCTGTATTGTATAGGCATTTATTGCCATGATTTTGTCTGGAATGATTATGCTTGCGTCATAATTTTTCCTCAAGACTATGCGAAATAAAGCAACTGAAAGTTTTTAAGTGCAGTCAACTCCTGTACTTTATATATAAGGTCGGTGGGAGGACTGCTGGCACTGAATCGTAAGCTGGGTGTGGTTCTCCTCTACGATTGAAAAATATATATATACAGACCGAAGTTCATCCCTTTGATACAAGAATGAAAAATTAGAATGTTTATAAGCATCTACCAGCACAATGTTGTAAAAAACTTGGCAGGCTGCCAGTTTTTTTTCGACAGCTGAGTGAGCAGAGCACTCTACACATGTTACATGAATGAATCGGGAAATTCTGCATAGAAATCATGCGGGGAGTTCAAGATCATGATTTATTTTAACCGATTAATCGTGCAGCTCTAACCCAAACTGCCAGCAACAAAAAAATTAAATAAAGCCAGTGAACTGCCATCCTGACAAGAGAAATACTAGTCACCGTTATTTGTGACAAATCTCTATTAAGCTTTAGGAATCCACCCCCACAACCCACATTCTACAGCTGCAAAATAACTGTAGAAGGCATTCTTCATTGTGCTTTTATCTCTCCTGGTCTAGAAAACTCAAATGATTACACAATTCACTTTGCGCAGAAAAAAAAAAAAAAAAACTCTCCACATCTCTTTTGCATATTAAACATAAATCACCCCCTTCTCTAGAAGCAAGCAGTGCATATAATGTATGCAGCACAAAGGGCTCACCACCAGGACATGCAGCTACACGGACTGTATGTCTGTCTGTCGCTTGAACTATCTTGATATAGCAACAAACCACTGCTAGCTATTCTATTATGCAACAGCATAGGAAAGTGTGGCCTGTTTGGCAGAAAACATGCAGCTCAACCTACAGAAATTTTGACTCTAGGATCATTTGTTCTCAAGTGTGAAAAACCTAAAATAATGACCAAATACTTTATGAGGTTACACAGCTTGTCAACGTATTTAAAGCTCCAATACAAAAAAAAACAAAAAACGTTGGCTTGATACATCTAGGGGCATCAGCAGTGGAAATACAAAGAAAAATGCCAAACAAAAGGAACATTACATACATTTAACCCAACACAACAAAAGCCAACCAAAAATCTTGATATTTTTGTGACTGGACTACTGTTGAAAACGTACCAGAATTTAGAACCAAGAAACTGCACTTGTGTATAAGAAAATCAATCATTTACTGAATAACATGAAAGAGAAGCAGCAGCTCTACTATATTTGTCACAGTAGTTAAAATTACAATACCTTGAGCTGCGCTAGAAAATTATGAAGACAATGCTAAATGTGTACACCAATAATCAAATACATATATTACCGTATATACTCGAGTACAAGTCGAGGCCCTAATTTACCACAAAAAAAATAGGAAAAACTTATTGACCCGAGTATAAGACAAGGGTGAGAAATGCAGCAGCTACTGTAAATGGGAAAAAAAAGGGTCAACAATGCCCATCTGCAGCTGTATACCTTCCTGTGTCCTGTGCCCGTGTCCTGTGTATATGTGCATGTGCCCGTGTCCTGTGTATATGTGCATGTGCCCGTGTCCTGTGTATATGTGCATGTGCCCGTGTCCTGTGTATATGTGCCTGTGTATATGTGCCCGTGTCCTGTGTATATGTGCTTGTGCCCGTGTCCATGGTGGACCGTGTCCATGGTGGCCCGTGTGCATCCTACCTGTGTCCTGTACATCCTCCGTGTGCGGCAGCCATTCACTGTTCAAAAGCCACGCCTCCTCCTCGTCCATGATAAGCAGAAAATTCAATTTCCTGAGAGTGCGGAGGAGGATGGGGTGGAGTGCCGACACGTAGGCATGCCTCGCGCACATCCCGGACCCTCAGACCTCCCCGCACACCTGTTCTGATTGAGGCCGGATGGAGAGACGATGCCCTGCCCTCCCCCCCCCCCCCGACAGGCTGCCGTGCTCCCACTGAAGGTTTGAAAGACCGGGTCCGCTTGCCACCCTTGCCTACCACCATCCTTGCTATTCTTCCTGAGTTGGGGGACCGGACACTCCGCCGGACTGCGGCAACGAGGGGAGGAAGACCCATCGAAGCTGGGCTCCTGAGAGGCGCCTTAGTGTTGGATGGACGCGACGCTGCAGCAGGAGGGGTGAGCCCTGTCACAAGGACTGTAGTGAGTGATGGAGAAGGAGGAGGTGAGAGTGCTCCTGTATGTGATCTCCCTGTGACAGACTGGTATAGACTGGGACAGTAAGGGGCTTGAAGGAGAGGTGGATGCGGATAACTTTGATAGCTCCCTGTGCCTGATACAAGAACCATCTGTAATGCCTCTCCCCCACAGGAATACTAAATGATGAAAACCCCATACTAGTTTATGATATTTTGAGAGACTTTACTGTGTTCAGGGGGACGAGTGGGATACATCTATATAAATAACGGATTGGAGGATTACTGGGGGTGCCCGCCCCCCCCTTTCTTTGTTTTATTATACGATTCCTTTCCCAGTGGATCTCCTCACTATATGAGACGTTTTCGATCACTGGAAGAGACTTGCATATAATAATTATAAGGCATTTGGCGACATTAGCGGAGATATAAGAAAGAAATGAGGGGGAAGTCAACTAAAGTTAATAAAGGGGCCACAGCTGCGTTAAGCCCGGGGAGTATACAGCGCTACATGTCTGCTGATACTAGCATTCTGGAAGATTCACAAAGTAGCCCCAAGATGGGAGCCCCTACACGTTCAGGAGCAAAAAAAAAAACTGGAAGAAGAGGAGAATAAAATGGGGAAGGGCTAGATGGTAAAATAAGACCAAGTAGTAACAGGAACCATCCCCAAGTTAACACCAAGACTCAAGAAGGATTGCAGAGGAGAGGGGGGGGGGGGGGGGGGAGACCCAACAGGGAATAGACCGCCCCGATCAACAAGGCAGGAGGAAGGCATACAAATTTAAGAAATGCTGACAGAAATGCTGCCCAAAATGGAGGCATCATTGAAAGAGGACATTGCCGCAGTAAGAACGGACATTGGGCTGGTACTTCAAAGGGTGGATCAGACGGAGGGTAGATTAGAGGACCACGAGAAGAGACTGGAGGACATAAACAACTAAAATATTTACACAGTGTAAATAGGGGCCTCCACTACAAGTTAGAAGATTACGAGAACCGCAGCCATCGTAAAAATCTACGAATGAAAGCGTTCCCCTAGAAGTACAGGAATGAGGAACTGACAATAGTACAGCATCTATTTAACCCGCTCCTGGAAAAAGAACCAAAAGAGCCTTTGAAATTAGAGTCCATAGGATTACACAGTACAACACATATAGATCCGAGAGCCCAAGAGACGTCATAGTAAGGTTTCATTACACAGAAGAAAAACTAAAAATTATGGATAAACTGCAGAAATCTCCTGGTGTGGGTTCTGAAGGAGTAGAATTACAAGTGTTTGCAGACCTATTAGCTGAGACCCTGTCAAGGAGGCGGCTCCTGAAACTCCTTACTGAACTTATGAGGTCATCAGACATAACTTACCAATGGGGGTTCCCGGCCTGTCTGATTGGAAGGAAAAATGGCCGATCTGCAGTACTAAGATTCCCGGAAGATTTAGAGGACTTTTGTGGTAAATTGGACATCTCACCCCCCCACATCCCAGGTTGGAGCGAGGGGGAAGGAAGGATTCACTCCACAAAGAGGTTGAGATGGGGTGGGGGTGGAGGGACAGGAGCGGGCCCTAGCCAGCGATGAGGATCAAGGACATCAGTAAAAGTAATATGCAAAAGTAGTATTAAGTGCGGGGAGGGGGGGTCTGGGGTGTGCTTTGAGGGGTGGAAGGCGCGAGCCCACTGGGAGTATGGCAATAGGGAGACACCAGGTAGGTGTCCTCAGGGTCCATATATTGAACAAAACAGGGGGTCTGCCCGGCCTTCCAGGCAATATGTTCCAGACAAGAGGGGTGGTAGGGGGGGGGTGTGGGAGGGCGGGGGTGTCTCTTTCCCTCTTTTCTCCCAGATGGTCTGGCTGGATCGGTCAGACGCTCCTACCTGAGTGATTCATGGGGGTCGTAAACGTGGTTACATATAATGTAAGGGGATTAAATACTGCAAAAAAAAAAAGGTATAAAATTAACAGGGAACTGCCGCATTTGGGTGCAAATGTAGTTTGTTTACAGGAGACCTATATTACACATGAGTCAAGAGATAGCCTGGCGACACAACAGTTTCCAAAGTGGTTTTATGGGGATGCAAGATCATCCCATTCAAGGGGTGTTGCGATTGGATTCGATAGTACAATATTCACCGAGGGGGAGCACTTGGCCGAACCAGAGGGAAGGTATTTTTTTTTATAAAATGGAAACTGTTGGACATGACATGTACAATAGCCAATATATACGCCCCCAATAGAACCCTGACAAATTCCTAAAAAGAGCATTAAATAAGCTGGAGAGGTTTAAAGAAGGGAAATTATTAGTGGCTGGGGATTTGTATTATAGCATGGATCCAAGGTGTGATATTTCAGGCGATGTCCCTAGATCCACAACTGAAAAACGGGAGGATCTTAAGAGAACACTTAGGGGCCTCCAGCTAATGGATGCATGGATGGTATGCCACCCAAAGAAACTAGACTACACCTTTTATTCCCCGGTCCACAAATCATTCTCGAGGATAGATTACATCCTAATAGAACATCAGTTGATCCAGAATCTTAAGACAGCAGAAATTTAAGCAATACTACTATCTGACCATGCCCCAGTGAGAATCCAATTGGAGATATCTGGGGCTGCTCGGATTGAGATGAACAGGAAATTGAACGAGTCCCTCATTCAAGACCCAGATCCGGACGAAAGGGTAGAGCAGGAATTAAAGACATACTTCGAGGTAAACGACACAAAAGAAATATCTAGGGCTACACTTTGGATATAACAAAAGTGAAGTTGTGACCTGTCCACACCAATAAATGCACTGATATGTCTCCATCCCAGTTATTTGAAGCAAAAAAGAAGGGATAGTAGCGGGACTTTGCATGAGGCATGTCAATGAATGCATAGGCTAGTTGGTCAGAATCAAATTAAATTGACCTGAAACCAGTATTATATCTATAATTCGTAATGTTATGTAATGTCCATAGTTGTTCGTAAAGCCTGCAATACTATAATCGCAAAGGATTTTCCAGATGTTAATGATACAAAATAGTTTAATAATATTATCGTAGGATATACTTCAAAAATAAGAATACATCGTAGGACATAGTTAAGTATATACAGGCAATCAGACAGTAGACATAATTCGTACAATAGGTACAATTTCAGAAAAAGAATTAATCTTATTATATCATAAAACAATATGTGCATCCATGAGTTGGTAACTCAACGCATTTCTTGGCTTTTCAACCAATCAGGAGTTAGATGCAACTAAAAATTAGAGCAATGAAACATCTATTAGTATACAAACAATTATGGATAGGTAGAAGGTAAGTACAAAGGTAACGTAAGTTTCAATGATACTCACAAACAATTAATTGGTCAATGACAACCAATGTACTGGGATTCATAACTCTGGGTCAACAAAGTCTCACCCGGGGTTGAGGCAGAGCACATTCCCCCAAACCCATGGGCCACAGCCGCCAGGAAGACCGGAGCACCCCAAAACCATCGCCAGGCGAAAGTCAACAACCAGGCCACAGAGCACAAGGAAAGCTGTAAGGAAGCAAAGGAGAGGACTGGGTGAAGGTGAAAAGGGATGGGAATAGTGTGTGAGCGTGTGTGTGTGTAAAAATGGATGTCCCAGCCTAGGCTGAACCAGTGGGAAAAGTGATGGGTCATGGAGAATAATGGAGAGAGATAAGTGTATGGGAAAGGGAATGTGTGTGCATGATGAGGACAAACCAAGATTGCAAAATACCTGAATAGAAGTGTGGGGAGTTGAAGTGATTACCTAAGTGATTACCTGTGAGATGCAAGTGCAGAGCAGGCTGGTCGCTCCCCTACCACGGCGATGCATGAAGTGAACCGGTCAAAGGCCGCCGTTAAATGCCGCGGGTTGGGGGCGAACGTCATGTAGGGGCATGATGACGGCATGTGAAGGGGAGGGAAGACTCCCCCTGCGATAAAAATCAATCACGGTGACCTCCTGCCCCCACACAGCCAATGCCCAAGCTGGAACTATGTCCTACGATTTATCCTTATTTTTGAAGTATGTCCTACAATAATATTATTAAACTATTACCATTATGTACCATTAACATCTGAAAAATCCTTTGCGATTATGGTATTGCAGGCTTTACGAACTATGGACATTACGAATTATAGATATAACACTGGTTTCAGGTTAATTTAATTTGATTCTGACCAACTAGCCTATGCATTGACATGCCTCATGCAAAGTCCTGCTACTATCCCTTCTTTTTTGCTTCAAATAACTGGGATGGAGACATGTCAGTGCATTTATTGGTGTGGACAGGTCACAACTTCACTTTTGTTATATCCAATATTTGGGTGAAAGACACCCGCTTTCCGTGACCTGATCAATCCACCCTTTCAATCTACATTATAAATTCTATTATTTTGTTACTTTTTCCTTTATATTACCCAGGTATTCACTGACCCTTCTATGCATATTGATTAAATTCAGTGCAAGAATCCCTATCCCTGTTGCATATTGATTAAATTCAGTGCAAGATTTTTGTAATTTTTCCCTAATGATATACATCATTCCTCATTATTGCCCACTTTGTATCTACAATTACTCTTCAGCTGGGAGGTGGTACTGGTGTTGTTCTTGTCCCATTTCCGGGGTTGTGATGCGCCCAGTTTGCGACTTGTGACCCATCCTATGTCATGATGGAGGCGGGCCGCGACCTTGGCGTATTGGCATCATGTTACCACGTCCCACATGCGGCACCTTCTGACGCCGCACTGCGGGAGCCAGTAGGGAGTTTTTTCCAGCTTGGGCATTGGCGGTGTAGGGGCAGGAGGTCACCTTGATTGATTTTATCGCGGAGAGAGTCTTCCCTCCCCTTCACATGCCATCATGCCCCTACATGACGTTGGCGTGAGCACGCCCCCAACCCGCGGCATTTAACGGCGGCCTTTGACTGGTTCACTTCATGCATCGCCGTGGTAGGGGAGCGACCAGCCTGCTCTGCACTTGCATCACACAGGTAATCACTTCAACTCCCCACACTTCTATTCAGGTCTTTGGCAATCTTGGTTTGTCCTCATCATGCACACATTCCCTTTCCCATACACTTATCTCTCTCCATTATTATCCATGACCCATCACTTTTCACACTGGTTCCCAGTGATTCACACATGCACACCCATCCTTCCCTTGATGTGCAGCCTAGACTGGGACATACATACATACATACATACATACATACATACATACATATATATATACTCCCATCCCTTTTCACCTTCACTCAGTAATCTCCTTTCCTTCCTTACAGCTTTCCTTGTGCTCTGCAGCCTGGTTGTTGACTCCCGCCTGGCGATGGTTTTGGGGTGCTCCGGCCCATGGGTTTGGGGGAATGTGCTCTGCCTCAACCCCGGGTGAGACTTTGTTGACCCAGACCACTTATGGATCCCAGTACATTGGTTGTCATTGACCAATGAATTGTTTGTATCATTGAAACTTGCGTTTCCTTTGTACTTACCTTCTACCTATCCATAATTGTATACTAATAGAGGTTTCATTGCTCTAATTTTTAGTTAATTTGCATCTGACTCCTGATGATTGGTTGAAAGCCAAGAAATGCGTTGAGTTACCAACTCATGGATGCACATATTGTTTTATTATATAATAAGATTAATTCTTTTTCTGAAATTGTACCTATTGTACGAATTATGTCTACTGTCCGATTGCCTGTATATACTTACCGGTAACTATGTTCTACGATGTATTCTTATTTTTGAAGTATGTCCTACGATATTAAACTATTTTGTATCATTAACATCTGGAAAATACTTTGCGATTATGGTATTGCATTTTATATTACAAAAAATGTTTGAAATTTCTAGCACCTAAGCTCTGTAACTACCTAAACGCCCTGGGATAGGGAGAGACACTGAAAGAGGAGTCCCTCCTGGCCCATATCACCCTCATCTTAAAGGAAGGTAAAGATCCAGCATCCCCAGGTAGCTATATGCCGATCTCATTATTAAATACTGATATAAAAAGATTTGCTAAAATATTAGCAGATAGGCTAAAGGCCTGGGTACCTAAGTGGGTGCATAATGATCAGGTGGGGTTCGTGCCGGGCAGGGAGAAGAGGGATAACTCCCTGAAAGCAATCCTTCTGCTTATCTCCTGAATCAGAAGAGGCCTTCCGGGAGTCTTCATGTCTATCGACACCGAAAAGGCCTTCGATAGAGTTTACTAGGCGAGAGGATGATGAGGTGGATTGTCTCTCTCTGTACCACCATCCAAGAGCTAGAGTCAGAGTGAATGGAACCCTGTCTTCTCCCCTTGAATTAACGGGACAAGACGGGGATGTCCTTTATCCCTAATTCTGTTTATATTAACCCTGGATGGAACCCCTATTGGAAGCGATTCGCAAGAACCCTGATATCAAGGGAATCTGGGCTGGAGAAAGGGAACATAAGGTGGCGGCGTTTGCCGATGACCTGCTCTGTTTTATCTCCAGTCCCAGAATAACAATCCCTATCCTTCGAGGAGATTAAACAATATGGGGGACTTGCGAATTTTAAAATAAATATGGGTAAATCTGAACTGTTAAATATAACACTACAGATGGGAGAGCAGAGAGCAATTCAGTCTAAGTTTCCCTTTACTTGGCGTAGGAGGGAGCTGGGATATCTGGGTATAAAACTGACAGCACATCCATCGTTTAAAGCCAATTATATCCCCTTGCTCAACAAGATTAAGGATCAATTGAACCTGATGAAACATCGATCTTTGTCATGGATTGGCAGGATAAACGCTGTAGAAATGTTTGTCCTCCCAATGCTGATTTACACTTTTTCAATGATTCCTATTGCGCGCGCCCCCCAATTTCTTTAGAAATCTACAATCTATGGTACTGAGATATATCTGGGCAAGTAAACGCCCGAGGATAGCATATGACACTATGTCCAGGGATAAAAGACAGGGAGGATTGGGTGCCCCGGATTTTAAAATTTATTATGAAGCAATCTCGATCGCTAGGATTGTAGATTGGTTGCACAGTAGAAAAGGAAAAAGTTGGGTGGATATAGAAAGGGCACAATGCGGGGTAGATTTAGAAAAAAATGGTATGGATTCAGCCAAAGTTTCGTGAGTTAGGGCGTCACACTAACACTTTGACAAAAATTAAAGTTACGTAACGGTAACGTCTTTTCCTGTAGTCTTTCAGGACAGCCACTATTGAGAGATAGTCTCCTCCTCTTCCTGTAGGAAACACTGCGCCAGCCCATAAAACTCTCACTTCCCCTGCCAGACCTCAGTTTTTACAAGATCACCTCCGGTCAGCTGGGGAGACACAAGAACACATTAATAACATACCATTCAATATCATTATCATATTGCGTTCTGGTCTTAAATAAGACCCCCCCAAGCTTAGGGTGGGTAACTAGGGCTGTCCTGAAAGACTACAGGAAAAGACGTTACCGGTACTAACTTTAATTTTCCCTTTACGTCATTCAGGACAGCCACTATTGAGAGGATAATCGAGCACTTACCAATTAGGGTGGGACTACAGCTTGCAGAACCTTTCGCCCAAAAGCCTGCTCACCTGCCGCCACCAGGTCCACTCTGTAATGTTTAACGAAAGTGGAGTAGCTGGACCATGTCGCTGCCTTGCATATTTGCTCTGGCGTTGCTCCAGCCTTCTCTGCCTGGGAAGTTGCCACGGCTCTGGTAGAGTGTGCCTTTATGCCCATAGGAATCTCTTTCCCTGCTAGAGAATATGCCTGCCCAATAGCTAATCTAAGCCATCTGGCAATCGTGCGTCGAGACGCTCTGAGTCCTTTTCTGGACCCGGAAAATAAAATAAATAGAGAATCAGACTTTCTTATGGTTTTAGTCATCTCTAAGTATTGTAGGATACACCTCCTTACGTCTAAGAAATGAAATTTCAGTTCCCCTTCTCCAGCAGGATTGGGACAAAACGAAGGTAGGACTATTTCCTGGCTTCTGTGAAAGCCTGACGCCACTTTAGGCAAAAATGCTGGATCAGTCTTAAGGACTATTCTATCCGGAAAAATAACACAAAAAGGAGGTCTAATTGATAACGCCTCAATTTCACTGACTCTCCTGGCAGTTGTCACTGCCACTAAAAATGCTGTCTTTAAAGTTAACTCTTTTAACAGACATTTGTCCAAGGGCTCAAAGGGAATTCCTGTTAGGCTTTGCAACACTAAAGATAGATCCCATCCGGGAAAGGGGGGACCCTGGACAGGTCTCTGTCTGGACAGTGCCCTAAAGAACCTGACCACTCATGGATTGGTGGCCAAAGATCTCTCTAAATAAGCACTAAGTGCTGACACCTGGCTTTTAAGGGTACCTACGGATAACCCTTTGTCTGCTCCACACTGTAGGAACTCCAAAACAGCTATAGGGCTCTGTACCGAGAAGGAGTTCTCAGTGCACCACTTGTTGAAAAGGAGCCAGACCTTTTTAGAAATATGACGCGTCTCCTTTTTTCTACTGTTGAGGAGGGTGGAGATTAATTTCTGAGAAAATCCCTTAGATTTTAATATACTCTCAGTAGCCAGGCCGCTAACTTCCACTGGTGTACCTGTGGACAGAGGATTGGACCCTGTGAGAGAAGATCCTCCTGAGGTGGAAGGAATAGGGGTGGTTCCACTGCTAGCTGACTGAGGATTGAAAACCATGCCCTTTTTGGCCAATGTGGAGCTACTAGAATGAGGGAGGTGTTCTCTAGTTGGAACTTCCGCAGAACCGCCGGTAATAACACCGGAGGGGGGAAGGCATAGCATGTCCTGAAATGCCAATTCTGTGTTAATGCGTCCACCCCCAGTGCTCCTTCTCCTGCGTTTAGGGAGAAAAAACAGGGGATTTTCGCATTGTCTCTTGAAGCGAAAAGATCCACCTCCGGGGGTCCCCATTTCTCGGATATGAGATTGAAAACCTCCTGGCTGAGGGCCCAATCTCCCTCTCTCAGCCTCCTCCGGCTGAGAAAGTCCGCTATAACGTTCCTTTCTCCTCTCAGAAAAACCGCTGAGAGTGAGAGAGTGTTGGTCTCGGCCCAATTTAGGATGTCTGTTGCTAAGACCAGGAGACTTCCGCTTCTGGTGCCACCCTGTTTGTTTATATAGGCTACGGCAGAAGAGTTGTCTGACCGTACCTGTATATGGTGACCCTGCAGCTCTTTTTTGAAAAACCTGAGGGCCAGGCCGACCGCCCTCAGCTCCTTCCAATTGGACGATCTTTTTAGTTCGTCTCCCCTCCATATGCCCTGCGCTAGAAGGGATCCCAGATGCGCCACCCAGCCTTTGCCGCTTGCGTCCGTGGTTACTATCCGTGAAACTGGAATAAGCCACAGACGTCCCTGCGACAAGTTCGCTTCTTTCCTCCACCAAAGAGATCTCTTTAATCGATGGGGAACCTGTACTAAGGTGTCTAGATCCCTCTGACTGTGGTCCCATACCTTTAGTACGTATGACTGCAGGGGACGAAAGTGTAATCCTGCCCACTGCACTGCTGGGAGAGTAGAGGTCAGCAGACCTAGCGTTGACATTAAGGACCTTTTGGACACCCGATGGTTGCACTGGAGAGATAAAACTGCTCTGTCCAGTTTTAGAATTTTTTCTCTTGGAAGAAAAACTTTCAAGAGTGTCGAGTCTAGCAGGTATCCTAGGTACATAATGCGCTGTGAAGGAATGAGACTGGACTTGTCTAAGTTCAGGAGCCATCCTAATCCTGTCAGTACCTTTTTTGTCAGGTCGAGATCCCTGAGCAATTTCTCTGGGGATACTGCAAATAAGAGCAGGTCGTCCAGATAGGCTATAACTGACACACCCTGCAGTCGCAGGAAGGCCATGGCCTCTGCCAGGATTTTAGTAAATATTCGGGGCGAGGAGGATAGCCCGAAAGGCAGGGCCTGGAATTGTAGGTGCAGTATTGCATCGCCCAGGTTTATTGCTAAACGGAGAAACCTCT
The DNA here is from genome assembly GCA_037952925.1 of Lithobates clamitans. Classification (NCBI taxonomy): domain Eukaryota; kingdom Metazoa; phylum Chordata; class Amphibia; order Anura; family Ranidae; genus Lithobates; species Lithobates clamitans. Next base: position 1,020,427 of record JBBGZY010000015.1, on the reverse strand, counting down.
GAGAGGCTTCTGCAATAGGGACGTGCAGATACGCGTCTCTGAGGTCCAGAGACACCATGAAACAATTCTGCGGTAACAGGGCCCTGACCGTAAAAATTGACTCCATACGGAATCTTTTGTAACAAATTGACCTGTTTAAGGGCTTTAAATTCAGAATCAATCTGAATTTTCCTGAGGGTTTTTTTACCATAAATACATGGGAATAAACACCCTCTCCTTCCTCCCCCTTTGGTACTCTGCAAACTACATTTTGTAGTTCTAACTCCTTCAGAGCATCTAAGAAGGCCTTGGTTTTTGTCGTGCAGCTGGAAAGCTGCGTGACAAGGAACCTTTGTGAGGGGGGCCTTGTGAATTCCAAGAGATACCCCCTTCTTATGATCCCTAGGATGAACCGATTGGGGGAAATGATCTCCCACTGTGGAAGGAAGGCCCCCAGTCTTCCTCCCACCGCTTTTAGAGAGTCATTGATCTTTCTGGGCTTTTTCAGGAGGGCGAAAAATCGCCCCTCCTCTGCCCTTACCTCTTTGGCCCCAGGTTTTCTTCTGTCCCCCTTGTTTAGGGGCTTCCCTGCGCTTTTGCGGACGAAACCCCCTCTTTCCCTGTGTTGGGGTCTTTCGTTTGAGTGGGAAGGACTTCTTTTTGTCTGCTGTCCGGTCTAGGACTGTATCTAACCCAGGACCAAAGAGTAGGTCACCAGTCAGGGGTATTCCACATAACTTGACCTTAGAGGCGGCGTCGCCCGGCCAAGTCTTCAGCCAGAGGGCCCTCCTGGCCGAGTTAGCCAGGGCCGCTGATCTGGCTGACATACGGACTGACTCTGCCGAGGCGTCTGCTATGTATGCGATTCCTCGCAGAATCGTGGGGAAAGACGCTAGGATAGTCTCTTTAGCCGTGCCAGCTTCAATATGCTCTTGAATCTGGAAAAGCCAATGTTCTAAATTGCGGGCTACCACAGTAACAGCCATTTCTGGTTTTAGGTTACCGACTGTCGAGTCCCACGTCTTTTTCAGTAGTGAGTCTATCCTTTTGTCCATGACGTCTGATAAGGCCCCCATTTCCTCAAACGCCAGGTCTGTGTGTCTAGAGACCTGAGAGAAAGCTGCATCCAGTTTGGGATTTTTATTCCAAATGGACGCTGGATCCTCTGAAAACAGAAATCTTTTCTTAAGGGAACTAGAGAAGAAGGGCTTTCTTTCCGGATCCTGCCACTCTTTTTTAATCGTTTCCACCAGAACCTTGTGTACTGGAAAAACTTTTCTCTTTTGATCTCCTAAGCCCTTGTACATAAGGTCATGGAGTGAGAGGGGTTTTTTTATCCTCGTGTATACCGAGGGTTGTATATATTGCCCCTAGGAGATCTTCCACCTCCTCTAGGGACAACTTATACCTGGAGATTTTCCTGGACCCCCCGTCCTGGTCCTCTCCCTCTGATTCCTCATGGGAGTCAGAAGTGCCACTGTCTGGTTGCCTATGCTCCACCCCAGAAGGGCCTGCAGCCTCTTCTGCCGTAGCCATACTAGTGGATCTGGCAGGAGCCGAGCCCTGAGCATGAGGCGGGGTTGAATCCTGCTGAATGGGATTAAGGGGAAGCTGAAACTTCTCAAAAAGCGTTTTAAAGGAAGAAAAAGTGGATGACAGCTCCTTTACAGAGGCTGCCAAGCCGGACTGCTGTTCAGAGTCCCTTTCCTTGACCAGGGAGTCTATGCATTCCTTACACAGAACCTTGGTCCAAGCTTCCCCTAAACTGTCCCTACAAGAGGCACATTTCTTTTTAGAGACATGAGTGGACTTTGTCTTTTCTGTGGATTTCTGAAATTACATACAGAAAACACATTACATTCAGCAATTTTTTAACAGAAACAACCCTGGGGGTGTACCTGACCCACCTGTAGGGATCCGAGTCACCCCCACCCCCTGACCACCCAGGGGGTCTGCCCCCCCCAAGTAAGGAACCGTACATGGGGGGGGACAATCCTAGGTAGAGAGGACCCCTCCCCAGGGAACTCTTACCTTTGGAAGGCTGGAGCTAGCGTCCGTATGAGCTGCAGCATCTGCCTCAGACATGACTGCAGGTGGTTGCCTGTGTAGAGTCTCACACTGTCTGCACGTGTAAACCGACTCCTCCAGCCCGAGCCCGGCCCCTCTATCAGCACCGCGACCCGGAACCGGAAGTCGCGGGTTAAAGGTAGACATCCGCCCTCCGCCGGAAATGACGTCGCCCGTCGTCCGGCCCGTTTGTTCCAAACGGAAAAATGCGGCCTGTACCGCGTACAGGGAGAGCGGAGTGTCCTCCTTGCTGCGACCCTGTGGACGCGATAGGGGGCCCCCACAGCCTGATGCCACGCTTGACAAGGAAGGGGTGGCTGCTGTTTGCGGGTATGTACCGCCATCCATTTGTTGGAAGCCCCTGCTCCCCTGGGGATGTTTTGAAAAAGGCCACAATCTCCCTGATTGTATCAGCCTGGTTCCCTGCACAGTGTCTCCCCTCCGGAGGAAACACTATTAACTGAGGTCTGGCAGGGGAAGTGAGAGTTTTATGGGCTGGCGCAGTGTTTCCTACAGGAAGAGGAGGAGACTATCTCTCAATAGTGGCTGTCCTGAATGACGTAAAGGGAAAAAACACATTTAGGATTTGGGACAGGGTAAGTAAGAAACTTAAATGGGATTATAACTCAGCACTTATATCACTCACTAACACAAATTATTTTTAGCCGGGAAAGGAGGAATATATATATTTTACAAGGTGGGCAAAAAAAAAGAGGTAATTCAACTACGGGATGTGATGAGGGGAAATAGACTTTACATGTACACAGAAATCACAAGGGAATGGGGAAGTAAACCTCTGGATAAATGGAGATATGCACAGTTACAGCACTTTACACATTCTCTCCCACAATCACTGAGGGGAAAAGGTCAATTAAGGGCAATAGAAAAAGTATTAAGCACTCCCCCAAGTAAAATGAGCACAATATCTAAAATGTATAAAATATCGAGAGACGCAGCAAACAAGAGGCTCCCTGCATACCTGGGCAAGTGGGAAAGAGAAATAGGACCGTTGAGAAATGAGGAACATAGGCTTAAGATACTTAAAATGGTGTACGCACCGGCAAGAGATACTCAGACATATGAAATGAGCTATAAATTATTAGCAAGGTGGTATGTGACCCCCCAAAGGGCGCATGAATATAGGTTAGACAGTCCACCAACCTGCTGGAGGGGGTGTGGGGAGGTGGGTACCTTTGCACATGTATGGTGGGACTGCCCCAAAATCTACCCCTTCTGGGAAAAAAAAAAAATCATAGGCAAAAATTACACAGATAACGGGAGAACAGATCGGAAAAAAACCCTGGACGTGCTTGTTCCATGATACAGAGACGGAAGTACCCCAATACTGCAGGCTTTTAGTGCCGTTTCTATTGAACGCTGCGAAAGCTTTAATACCTTGCTTAGGGAAAGCCCCGGAAGCTCCAAAATGGGAAGGATTGGATAATAAGAGTGGAGTGGGTAAGATCCTTAGAGGAGTCAATACACCTAATAGAAGGTACAAGAGAGAAAGACCTTAAGACATGGCAGAAATGGCTCGATTTCAGGAGAACGGAGGAGAACCTCTTGCTGGAGTCATAGAAGCAGAAAGGACGTAAGTAAGGAGGGAGGGGGATGGGGGGGGATTGGTGGTGTTTTTTTTTGGGGGGGGTAGGAGTGGGAGGGATATGATAATGAATTTTCTTTTGGTTTATGATGTGCTTAATATGCCCCTAAAGCGAAACAGGTACGGTGTTAAAATATATATATAAAAAAAAACTCCATTTCCCAGCAGTCAGCCTATCACGGACGTTCTCTCCTCATACCACGGACGAGGATGAGAGAATGTCCGTGATAGGCTGTACACTGACTGCCTATCAAAGAAGGTGCGGCTTTTGAACAGTGAGAGCTGCTGCCGAGTGTAATGTAGCACACGCTGGCCGCCGTCTGCCTGCATGACACGCTGATCATGTAGGCAGACGGCGGGGACTCAAGTATAAGTCGAGGGGGGCACTTTCAGCCCCAAAAAAGGGGCGGAAAAATTTGACTTATACGCGAGTATATACGGTACATGAAAAAAAAATATATATATGTATGAAGAGTCTACGTTATGAGAAAATCCCTCTATTCAGTGTTCATAGCAAAATAACGCCAAAATAGATGTCCCATGGGTTAAAGATTGTCAAGATCACACATCTGCTGGCACCCTCCCACGGTAACAGGAATCCCTAAAATGTTCCTCCACACGTCACTATCCAATAAGGCTCAGAGAGATTTATAAGAAAATACTACAAAGTGTAAAATCTTAGCTGAATTAATGTTAAAAATGCACTTGTATCCAAACTTTTAAAATGTGTGCAATAGAAAAAAAACTCGGACAGCAAACACCACTTCAGGGAACACAAAACAGGATGAGGTCAGCATGCTACTTTACCCATGTTTCATCATACGTGACATCTTCCCGGGGCAGGGGCACCATGCTGTATCACCACTATATATACACCCAAACGGCCGCAACCACACCACCATTTAGACTGCATCATGCCTATGGGTCATTAACCACCAAGCCTCACCTTGAACTTTAATTTGTCATTAACAGCCAAGCCTCCATTTAAAAAAAAAAAAATTGTACATCCACCAAGGACATTGATCAATTCTGTTCAGATGATTTTACGTTCTGTGGAGTATTTGCTTCTATATCGCTCTACAGTATTAGCGTTATTGCATGTGACGAGTGCAAGAACTCTTAAGGGTTCCTAAAATGCATTGGCGGTGGACATTTTGGCATTCCGATTTTGATATTAACACTGAATAGAGGACTGCATATAAAATTTAAAAAAAGCCACCATTACCAAGATGAAGTCTGCAGATGCAAAGCTTTTTTTTTTTTTAAAACATACTTTTCATGTGGAAAATATAAAGAAAAAACCTCCAGTAGCAAGCTAAGTACTTTTGTATTCTAATGGACAATTTAGCTAGTTTATTTTGGTCTTGAATGTCATCAGTCTAGCAGGTATGGATTCAAATTGCATGTTTTTCCATTTGCAGAGTAATTGTAATTAGTCACACTGTGCCAATACAAGGTCCTTTCTTTTTTTAAATCCGAGAAAGTTTTATTGTGTCATGCGTAGTAAATTACATGTTACATACAAGAGAAAATAAGAAACGGTAAGCAGTTTTCACATCCAAAGATTATGCGGAATGCAAGTCAAGAAAATAAAACTATGACACAACATAAAGCACAATGACATATCTTTAAAAAAGGTAAAGAAAATGAATCTGTGCCAAGTGGGCAGGGTCTAAGCCCCCAACTCAAAACAGCAAAACCGGGGGCCAACGGGCCAAACAGTGAACAAGAATGCCCATATTCTACCTGCTCTTGGGGGGAGCTCCCACCCCTATGATCAGAAAGTGTGTACATAGGTTGAAATTAGCTGGTAAGGTAAAATAGCAGAGCCTGTCCTTATGCTCTTCTAAAGAGTCCAAGTTGGATTTACACCTGACTTTGTTATACCTGTAGTAGCCGATGTACAACCACGGGGTTTGCCGGGCTGCTCCCCCTGGCGTTACCAACCAGGTCTGCCATAAGGAATAAAATTTGCGAGTTGCATGTCTATGCTATGTTAGGTGCTCCCTGACAAGGATGTAGTTAACCTGTTCTACCCATTGTTTTTTAGAGGAAAGAGCCAGAATCTGGCCACTAGCTTTCTAGCGCGATATATAATAATCTGATCACTGCTCCTAAGATACAAAACTAGGGGATCCAATGGGACCCTATCCTGGTACACTAGAAATCTCTTCGGTTATTTCAGCCCGGTATCGGTTTAGTTTGGGACAGCACCAGATTAAATGGATTAGAGATTCCTCCTCCCTACTGCATTTGGGGCACCGAGGAATCTCTCCTTCACCAATGATGCAATTGTATGGGTGTAAACCCTATGTAACAAGAATAAAATGAGATAGCCTATGCGACTGATGTGATTGGCCCAGATGGCAAGCATAATTCCCAAGTTTAGTCAGTCATCTCCCTTAGGTCCTCTCTCCAGCCCCCTCTACACGGTAGGGCTGTGGGGTCCTGTGTAGGTGCTAGTAAGCTTGAGTAGATATGAGATATCAGGCCCTTTTTCTCCTGTCCATAAAAGATGTCTCTTATCAGGGAATGACGAAAGAGTAGTAGTGTAGATACACGGCTCTGGACCTGGAGAGCATGTCTCAATTGGAGGCATTTATAGAATTCAACTGGTCCATGAATGAATTTAATATTATTTGGTTATATAATTGGGAGGTGTTACAAATAGCAGCCAATCTCCATATCTGGAAACTTTCCAGTTTGTATATTTCCGCAAGATTAGGGTTGCACCATAGCAGGGTTTTTCAAGAAATCCTGACACCCTCAAGCTATTCATAACAATAGTCCAAAGTTTTTTTGAATAATAATAGAATAATAGTAGGCGCTGTTTGTGGCAGATGAGGTACACCCGCTAAAACGGAGGTAGTTTGCATTCTTGTCCACAGTAGGCCATCAATCGGGTTAGATTCACTAGGTGATCCAAGACCACTCAGGTGTTGTAGTTGAGAAGCATAGAAATATAAAGCTTAGGATTAGGCACTGCTGCTCCTCCCTGATCTTTGCCATACTGCAGAGTGGAAAGACTGATCCTAGCTACCTGCTTTTTCCATATCAAAGGTCTGAACAGAGCATCAACACGTGTGAACCATCTGCGAGATATCCACTGAGGGGAATTGTGCATAATGTATAACAGTTGGGGGCCCCAGACCATTTTAATAAGTTTTATCCTTCCTATTACTGTCAAAGGTCATTTACACCAAGTGTTACAGGTGATTTGGAATTTTTTGAATAGGGGTAGTAAGTTATCTTCCAGATAGGCCAGCAGGTTAGCAGAAACCTGCAATCCCAAGTATTTAAAATGAGGAAACAACTTTGAGGGACTCTGCATCAACCGGCAGCGAAACCAGTGGGTCATCTAAAAGCAAGAGAACCGATTTGTTCCAGTTGATGGAGAATCCCGACAAAGAGCCGAAGTACCGCCATTGCGCTGGTGAGGGATGTGCCCACCAAATAGAGAAGGGTGTCTTTCACGTAGAGGGAGATCTTTTCAATGACTGATACTCTTAAAGCCTGCTATAGTCGTGGATGACCATATGGTAGCCGCCAATGGTTCCATGGCTAATGCATAACAGGGGTGACAATGGGCACCCCTGTCTCGTGCCCCTAAAGAGGGGAAACGGGTCAGAGAGATCTCCATTCACATGTATTCTAGCTGTAGGGGCCGCATACAATAACCTCACCCAGGCAATAAAGTTATCTCCCAGTCCAAAGTGCTTCAGCACTTCCCACAGGTAAGGCCACTCAACACTGTCGAAGGCCTTAGCCGCGTCTAAGGATAGAATCGCTCTCTGGCCTCGATTGTTGACTGGTAGCTGGAGCTTGAGAAACAGTCTGATGTTAATGGCTGTGGACCTAGAGTGAATCCAGATTGATCTTTAAGGACAATTTTGTGGATAACTTTGGCCATTCTAGTAGCCAGAACCCTGGCTAGTAATTTTATATCCGTTGTTAGCAACGAACTGGGCCTATAGGAATCTGGGGAGTCGGCCTCCTTACCTGGTTTTAGCAATAGAATTATCACTTCATTCATAGACTGGGGCAAACGTCCGCTTTCTAAAGCATCTAGCGATACCTCCCTCAATTGGGGCATCAGCGTCTCAGAGTAGCGTTTGTGCACCTCCGCCGGCAAGCCATCTGCTCCTGGAGACTTGTCGGGAGAAGAACGTGCCAGTGCTTCAAGCATCTCTTTAATCATAAGAGCAACCAATTGCTCTGCATACGAAGCTGAGAGCTGCGGGACATGGCTCTTGTCAAAAAAGGACAGCATTTCATCTAGAATTGGCTAGACTTTAGAGTACACATCAGCACAGAAATCTCTAAACGTGGACAGAATGTCTGCATGAGAGACCAACAGGTGTCCTGATGGACTAGTAATTGCCTCTATATGTAAGGATCCTGTACTTTCCCCTTCGAAATCTGTTAAAGAACCTTTTGTTTTTAGCTTTTGTTAAAACCATGTCCTTAGCTATATGTTGATCCTCCCAAGCCCTTTCGGTCTGCCCTCTCAACCTCCCTAAGCACAGATTGTTCCCAGGTCCCGGCCTTAATGGTAGTGATGGTTTTGATAAATTGGCCTCTTAAAAAGGCCTTCAGTGCATCCCAGAAAATACCAGGGCTGGCCGTTGGTTTGTTAAGGTTTATAAATGTAGACAAGTTATGATGTATGGGATGAGGGTTAGGGAATAACGGCAACCAAAACTGGTTAATTTTCAAACAAACCCGCTTGGATACCCCTGACGTAAGAATTTTGATACATAGCGGAGAATGGTCAGAGATAGTTCTAGCTTCATATTGTAAGGATGATACCAATGTGAGCATTGCATCGTTGCCTAGACTAGGGCCGATCCTGGAAGATCCCCCATGCGTGGTTGAGTGGCACGAGTATCACCTTACCTGTGGGAGTTTAAGCCTCCAAACATCCCTCAAGCCAAGCTCCGATAGAAGCCGAGCAAAGGAAGTCTGGCCCCTTCCCAGATTATGTGTTGAGCTCGTCTAGGAGTATTTATCAAGTTCTGCATCTAGGCAATTATTAAAGTCACCTACAATGATTGCAGGTATGTTGGAGTGATGTGTCAGAAAGTTAGCTAAAAGTTTGGCAACTTCCACTGAGAAAAGGAGGAGGAACATACACATGCATAATGCAGTGCAAACCATCAAGAGTACACAATAAGAAAACAAAAATCGACCATATGAGCAAGGTTGAGCATGCAAAGGGCACATTCGTACAAACCAACATGCTGACCCCTCTGGAGTAGGAGGAGAAGACAGAGGAACTGGATACCAAACACCTTGACAGAAAACGGGAATATCCGACCAGGCGACAGATGGGTGTCCTGTAGACCACAGAGGAACCCAGGCTTTTGAGCATGTGGGTCACCGTCAACCGCGTCACTCTGTCTCCAAGGCCCCGTACATTCCAGCTTGTTATCACATTACATTTAGCCATGGGGTATTAAGACAAAATCATGCTTGGCATGAAGCAGTGGGTAAGACATAGCGACTCGTGTAATACCCAGGCAGCAACCCATGAGGACAAAAAAAAAAAACCCATATGCATAGATTTGTTCGAAGAGGCGGCATAGGACAGTCCTTGATCATAAGGATAGCCCATGTAAATAAAGAGATTAGGCAGGTAGAGAGCGTAGGGATCAACAGGGTCCAACTTATCAAAAAAAGAACTAAATGTCCACGAGGGACTTGTAACTTTGAGGCCAAGTTCAGTGTCCGGCATTGAGGAGCCAATAGGCACCAGACCACTGTTGGTTCTGACGCGATATGTATATAGTCCTCCGCCTTTGCAGGATCACTATATGCAAATTGAACTGAATCTCTTTAGAGGTAGCGTGACATAAGGTATGGGGTTTAACAACAATCAGGTTGCTCTCCGGCGTCTGCTTAGCTCATCACGTAAGGAGTGTCCCTCTCTATCCAACCACTGCATTACCAGTGTGGGTTTTTCAAAGAAATGCACTTCATATTTGGCTACCACACGCAGGCAGGCGGGATAGAGCATGGCATACTGCAGCTCAATGGAGCAAAGTCTCTTCTTGATCTCGTTGAACTGGGCCTGTTGCTTTTGCACCTCGGCCAAAAAAATTCAGTAACCGAAATCTTGAAGTTATCCATTACTAGAACGTTGCCCAATGATTGTGCTTTAGAAAGGATAGCATCTCGGTCTTTATAATTGAGCAGTTTAAACGGGAAAGCTCGAGGAGGATTACCTGGAGGCAAGTGTCTGGTGGTGACGCGGTGTGCGTGCTCTACTGCAAACATTCCTTCCCAAACTTGCTCAGCAGCCATTGCTCTAAAATGTACTGGGTTTCCCCCCCCCCCTCCATCTTTTCAGGGATACCAATAGCCCTGATATTGTTCCTGCAAAGCCCATTTTCTAAAACGTCAAGTCTTGCGGCATGTTTGGCCACTAGCAGCTGCTGAGCGTGTGACTCTCTGCATGGGGGCCCATTCTTCTTCTAGGATACTGATGCGCCCTTCAATAGCTGAGGCACGGTCTCTTAATTTTTGCATATCCTGGCGTAAGGAGGACATTTCAGCTTTTACCTCCTTATCCTCCGATGCTAGGGCTGTAATGGAGAAGTTACATGACGTAACTGCAGAGAAGATATCTCTCAGTGTAGGTTCGGGTCCAGCCGAGCTGTGGGACGTGGTCACATGTGGGGTCTGACTCACAGGGGCTGTACTCCGTGTCCCATGGCAGTAATGGCGCCGTCGGATCTTCAAGTGGCACTGTATCGTCAGCATCAGTCTGAGCCGCTGTGGTCCTCCGGTATGTCTTCAGGCAGTTCTGATGTGTCCCGGGTACCAGGCGGTGAAAAGAGCTTCTGTGCTGCCTCCTTGTAACTCTCCTTGGCCGACTTTCGTGCCAGGCCGCATGGTCCGGAGCAAGGCGAGAGGCAAGGCTGCGTTTTGACATCTTCCTGGCGGGTGTAAGACACAGCAGCTGCTAGGTGAGAGATGTAGTAATCACCGGAGTGCTAGACAGTTCCAAGATCAGGAGATTTAAGGCAGCTAGAGTCTCAGCGGAGCTCACAAGTCGTGTTTCTGGCTACATATTGCTGCCAAGCCATGCCCCAATACAAGGTCCTTACGTTCTTCTCCAAACTGTAAATGGCCAGCCACTGCAAACATTTATACATTTTTTTTTCACTTTAATAATGCAGAAAGCTTGTCAAAAAAAAAAAAAAAAAAAACATTAAAAAAGGAAAAATTAAAGTAAAGGATTTATTTGCAATATATTATTTGCATTGTTGTTCTGCAGCCAGTCCCAATATCTAAATCCTGTGACTAAGATAACTCTGCCATTTCAAGTACCCAAAAAAATCTTACATTGTAAGCGCCAACGAGCAGGGCCCTCTGATTCCTCCTGTACCAAATTGTATTGTAACTGTAATGTATTGTCGGACTTCATTTTGTAAAGCGCTGAGCAAACTGTTGGCACTATACTGTAAAAAATTAAAATCGTGTACTGAATGTGGAACCCTCCAGTGGTAGCATCATCACGCTTTACCCTTAGAGACCACAAAAAAAAAAAATGCATCTCTCCAATACATGTATTATTGTTGGTCCCAAAAAAAAAAAAAAAAATGCAGTTTTTGCTTGGGTACAGAACACCTCACCTCTCCACCCAAACTGGAGGACAGGTCAGGCCGATAACATTGCTTAAAGATAAAGCCAGGTACACACTGACAACTCAGGCAACAAGTCAGGAGCCGCTGTACTAACCATGCGAGGTTAGTCCAACGATCTCCCCTGCTGAGTTGTGTTCTGACATGGGACAGAGGGGCAGGGCCCCCCCCCCCCCCCACCAGAACACTCCAATCAGCGCTCTCTATTAGCTGAGAGCACCGATTGGGAGTTGGTCTGCTGGTTTTCCAGCATACGGTCAGTTTCTGTCAGACATACACACGGGCAGAATGTGGGCCTTTATTTTTTTTACCGGCAAATGTCTTCCGACATTCTGCCCATGTGTACAGGGTTATGTGGTAGAGGCACAGTTTGCTCAAACTGAAAATGAGAAGCACACTAGATTTCTAGCAGATCAGAAAGAAACTTTGCAGTACTTGCAGTTTTAAAAGATAAAGCATTGATAAATGCATACAATGGGTAAAGAAAATAATCACCCTCTTTAAAATGAGAACATTTTGTTGCTTTGCAGCCTGAAATTAAGACAGTTTTATTAAGCTGTATATACTCAGTGCAACAAATGACATCCAAGTGAAAGATATAACAGCAACATGTCAGAAGAAAAAAAAATATTAAAAACAGAAATCACTGAGTTGGAAAAAAGGATCACCCCCCCTCCTGAAAATGACTACATACATTCAATCAGGTGTAAGCTAATCACCTTCTCAATGACAAAACGCCATTTGACTTTCAACTGACCAGCTGTAATCATTTTGATTAGCTCAGCATGAAAAGAGTCCCCGGTCCTGCAACTGAAGTAATCAACTATGGGTGGCAAAGCACTGCCAAAAGATCTCCAGGATAAAGCTGAACAGGTGCAATTCAGGATGGATACACGTCTTTCAAATGCTTTTTCAATGCCTAGAAGTACAGTGAAGTCTATTAAGAAGTTGAAGCTATTTGATACAACAGACCCTCCCTGGATCAGGTCGACATTCCGTGCTGGATGAAAGTCAGGAGGAAACTGGTCAGAGGTAGGGATGAGCCGAACACCCCCCGGTTCACATCAGAACATTGGAACGGAACAACTGTTTGCGCGAACTTTCGAACCAGATTAAAGTCTATGGGACTCAAACGTGAGAAATCAAAAGTGCGATTTTTAAAGGCTAATATGCAAGTTCTTGTCCTTAATAGGGTTTGGGGACCCGGGTCCTGCCCCAGGGTACATGTATCAATGCAAAAAAAAGTTTTAAAAACAGCCATTTTTTCAGGAGCAGTGATTTTAATGATGCTTAAAGTGAAAAAATAGAAGTGAAATATTCCTTTAAATATCGTGCCTGGAGGGGGTGTCTATAGTATGCCTGTAAAGTGGTGCGTGTTTCCCGTGTTTAGAACAGTCCCTGCTCAAAATGACATTTCTAAAGGAAAAAAAAAAAAAAAAGTCATTTAAAACTGCTTGCGGCTTTTATGTCATGTCTGGTCCCAGCAATATGGACGAAAATCATTGAATCATTGAGAACCCCCCCCCCCCCCAGCCCATTTGGGTCTTTTATGGATATTAAGGGGAACCCACCACCCAAGACAAAAAAAAAAAAAAGGGAAAGGAAAGGCGTGGGTCCCCCAGGCCCTATATACTCTGAACAGCAGTATACAGGAGGTGCAAACAAGACAGGGACTGTAGGTTTCTTCTTAAGTAGAATCTGTTTGTAATTTTGAACTTGTAATTTTTTTACGTGTAGATCCAGCCAAAAAATATTTTTAAGCTTTTCGGAAAACATAGGGAAGGCTTATCACCCCTGTAACATTTGTTTTGCTGTCTATGCACCTGTTCAGAAGATTTCACCTCACTTTGTCCCAATGACAAATGGATTTTGAAAATTTGGGGTTTAGTAAAACAAGGAATATAGGAGAGAATTTCCCTTCCTAGGGGTAGATTTCCTCCCACTTCCTGTGGTCTCCGTCCGTTTGCAAGTAGGAGTCGTTTGTAAGTTGGATGTTTGAAAGTAGGGGCCTGCAGAAATTTGGGCCTTAGGTGTTGGTGTTGCCACAACACTAAGACCTCACAGTTACTCTTGGTGGGCGCAGGAACGGGCCCTGCTGTGAAATATTTGATCAAGAATTGTAATTACATGCCCTTGTTAAACAGGGGCTGAAAAATTGGGCCCAAGGCGCTGGTGCTACAACACTGCAACCCCTCACAGATACTCTAGATGGAGCGCAGGAATGAGCCCTGCTGCAAAGTATTGCATCAAAAATTGTAATTACACGCCCCTGTTAAACAGGGGCTGAAAAATTGGGCCTTAGCCACTGGTGGCAGTGCCCAAAACCAAAAATGTTCTTACAAGCCAACAGCATGAACATTGAGGAGGAAGAGGATAGTCACTCAGCATCAGCATAGGCAGTCTTAAAGGGGTCTCACATTAAAAAAAAATATATATATATATTATTCGTTACATCAGCATCAGGTGCTTGGTAGCTGGTGATCCAAGAATGTTTCATTTTTATGAAGGTCAGCCGATCGACCGATTTGGTGGACAGGCGCACCCTGTGATCAGTTACAAAGCCTCCAGCAGCACTGAATGTGCGTTCCGAAAGAATGATGGATGCAGGACAGGCCAGTAGCTCAATTGCTTATTGTGCAAGCTCTGGCCAGTGACCATCCTTAAGACCCAGTGACCCAGAGGATTTGATGGGAAAGGTGTTCAAGTCTGACCTTGCCCCTAGGTATTCCTGCACCATGTGAATCAGACGCTGGCGATGGTTGCTGGGAATTGATCATACCTTGGGGCTGTGGACTAAAAAAAAAATTGTCTGAATGCATCGGTCAGATGGCCACCTTCTCCACCGCTCCTTCTGTGACTGACCAAAGTCTCAGCAACACGTTCAGGAGGACCAGGAAATTTTAACCTCCCAGGCTCTGGAAACGCGTTGCACAAACCTTTCTGCAAGGCCTCCCGAAGAGGTTTCATTCCCTGCTCCCTCTGCGACAGCAAGATAAGGTCCGCAACCTTACCCTTGTAAGGTGGATCAAGGAGGGTTGCCAGCCAGTAATGATCCCTCTTCTTCATACCACGATTACGAGGATCCTTCTGCAGGCTTTGCAGGATCAGGGAGGCCATGCAGTGTAGGTTTGCTGAGGCATTCGGTCCGGAGTCCTCTGGGTCACTAAGGACGACATGATCCGCAGCCACCTCCTCCCAGCCACGTACAAGTTCATAGGTTTCTTCGGACTGTAAATGATACCTAGAAGACTGCTGCTGATGCTGAGTGCTAGGCTCCACCTCCATGCTGACACAATGCTCCTCCTCTTCCTGTGTGATCGGCTGGCACGCAGGAACACTGTCTGGATAAAGGGGGACTTGAGAGGTAAGGAAGTCCTGCTTTTCCTGCCTCTGTTCTGCCTCAAGTGCCCTGTTCATTATTCCATGCAGCGTGTGCTCTAACAGGTGGACAAGAGGGACAGTGTCACTGATGCATGCACTGTCACTGCTCACCATCCTCGTAGCCTCCTCAAATGGTGACAGGACAGTGCATGCATCCCTGATCCTAGCCCACGGGCGTGGGGGGGGGACCAAGCTCCCCTGACCCTGTCCTGGTGCCAGTCACACAGGTACTCATTGATGGCCCTCTGCTGCGTGTGCAGCCACTGCAGCATGGCCATCGTTGAGTTCCACCTGGTGGGCATGGCACAGATTAGGCGTTTCTTGGGCAGGTTAAATTCCTTTTGGAGGTCAGCCAGCCGAGCACTGGCATATGACCGGCGGAAATGCACAGAGACTTTCCTGTCCTGCCTCAGGACATCCTGTTTGCCCGGGTACCTGCCCAAGTACCGCTGCACCACCAAGGACATGACCCAAAAAGGGCCCATGGGTCAGTTGTCCCTGTCAGAGAACGGAGAGCAGGTTGGCGCCATTGATGCAAACCACCATTCCTGGCTCAAGCTGGCGTGGCATCAACCACCTCTGAACCTGCCCCTGCAGAGCAGACAGAATCTCTGCCCCAGTGTGGCTCCTGTCCCCCAAGCACACCAGCTCAAGCACCGCATGGCATCTTTTTGCCTGCGTGCTTGCGTAGCCCCTTGAACGCCTATGGCGCACTGCTGGTTCCGAGGACAAATCAGCACAGGAAGAGGCCATAGAGGAAGAAGAGGGGGTGGAGGAGAGAGGTGTGGCAGAATCACCACTAGTAGAATTTTGGAGGCGTGGTGGCAGAACAACCTCCAACACTACTGCACCCTGTCCTGCATCCTTCCCAGCTGCCAGCAGAGTCACCCAGTGTGTGGTGATAGATGCTAGGTAACGTCCCTGTCCATGCCTGCTGGACCACGAGTCAGCGGTAATATATACCTTACCGCTGACAGCCCTGTCCAGCGAGGCATGGACATTGCCTTCCACATGCCGGTAGAGAGCCGGAATCAACTTCCGTGAAAAAAAGTGGCATTGGGGAACCTGCCACTGAGGTACCACACATTCCACAAACTCACGGAAGGGGGCAGAGTCTACCAACTGAAAAGGCAGCAGTTGAAGTGCTAGCAATTTAGCCAAGCTAGCATTCAACTGCTGGGCATGTGGATGGCTGGGAGCAAACTTCTTTCGCCGGTGGAGCAACTGGGGTAGGGAAATCTGCCTGCTAGAATCGGACATTAGTGTACCAATAGCAGATTGCCCACAAGTACTTGGCAGTGGCACACCTAATTCTACACCTTCATTCCTCTTGGTGCAGGCTTCTGAGAGGACTGAAGGTATAGTGGGGTTGGAGATCCCAGCTGATGAGGAAGAGCAAGGAGAGGTCCGTCTTGTTCTTTGGTGTGGGTCTTTTAGGTAGTGTTGCTAACAGGCTGCAGGGGAGCTCGACATATGTCTGATTAAGCATGTGGTGCCCAAGCGCTTGCTGTCTAGTCCACGCTTGATACGCTTCAGACATATGTTGCAAATAGCAACGATGCGATCTTCTGCACACGTCTCAAAAAAGGCCCATACCAAAGAACGTTTGGAATAACGTGCGGAGTCACCAGCGCCCTGCTCTTGCAGAGCACTGCGGTGTGATGTAGTCGGTTGGCTGCCCTTAAGCTGGCCCCTGGAGGGCATCCTGCCTCATTGGAGATGTGCCTCCTCCTCCTCTCTCCTATCAGGCACCCACATAGAGTCAGTGAGCTCATCATCCCCTCCATCCTCGTCACTGGAGCAAACCTTGCAGTATGCTGCAGCTGGGGCAACATGACGGCCAGTTTGTTGTCCTTCTTGGGCAACCCCTCTCTCTGGGCTCACGTTACTGCCTTCCTCAAGCTTGGTACCATCATCGGAGCCTTCAAAACGCTGCGCATCCTCCTGCAGTATGCACCCGACACTGTGGTCGAACAGTTTGGGGGACTCCGGTGGAGCTAGGAAAGGAGTAACTGATGATGACCTCGAGTCCAAGGAATAGGCCGCTTTGGCACCTGCATTGGCAGCCAAGGTAGCCTGGGTGACAGGAGGAGGAGGACGACGACTTTGTCATCCACTCTACCAACTCTTCGTCATGTTGTGGCTCAACACGGCCAGCTGCCGAGAAAAAGGACAAGCGTGCCACGCAGCCACGTGCTGATGAGGATGCACCGTGTCCACAACCAGCACTGTTGCCTCTAGACACACAGCCTGCTTGCCCTCTTTTATTGGCCTGTGACTGTCTGCCTCTCCTTGTTGGCCTTCCAGACATACTGTCTTTGATGTATTGGAATAGGTACACAAGGAATGGCCTGCAGTGAGATGTAGCTGCACAAAAGCTGGGATGTACAATATATTATATATTATACTGCAGCTAGCTGAATCGCCTGCCTACCTGTAGTATTAGGAAGAAAACAGGAATTGTCTGCAGAGAGCTTTAGCTGCACACTGTGCCCAGTATACAGTACACTAATAAACTGCAGCAATGTATTATTAGGAAGAGAACACCAGCAATTGTCTGCAGTTAGCTTTAGTTGCACACTGTGCACAAGATACAGTACACTGACTGAAAATACTGCAGCTGGGGGGCGTGGCCGGATGTGATCACCGCAGGACGTTTTCCAGAGCCGATATCCTCCGGTAATTCATCCTAACAGCCGATTGAACGGCTCCAATTACATGATCAGAGGCATCTCCGCTCACAGGGAAGCATGGCGACTAGCCCCGCCCACTCCTCCTCCGTCCCAAATCCTGTGTCCACAGCACTGCGTGCCAAAACAACAGTAAAGATAGCACAGCAGGATGCAGCTCCATTCCATGGACCGGAGGGCACTTCTCCCCATCACAGGAGATCGAGGTGGATACGGAGGCCATAACAGGACCGATCCTAGAAGCCATAGCGGCGTAGAAATCAGAGCTGATGGGGCGCCTAGATCTCCTGGCATCAGAATGCAACCTCAACCATGATCTAGACAAGTTTAGAGGCAGATTAACCACAGCAGAGGACCGCATCTCAGAGGTGGAGGACGCCTCATATGCACGGCTCGCAACTGGTGGAATTGAAAGAGATGGTAAGCGCATTACAACACAGAGCTGACGCTGAGGACCGCCAGCGAAGAAATAACGTGCGGGTGGTGGGGTTGCCAGAGGGAACTACTGCAACCACATTTGCAGAGCAGTTTTTTCATTGCTGTCCCTAGGCAACCTCCCTCCCACGTATGTCACTGAAAGAGCATACAGGGTCCCCACAGGAGCTAGACCCTCGGGCGCCCCACCACAACCATTCTTGGTCCGGTTCCTCAATTACAGGGACAGAGATAGGTTACTGGTGGAGGCTAGGAAACACAAGGAGCTGAAATTTGAAAAATGCCCGCATTATGCTGTTCCCGGACTGCTCGGCAGAGACAACGTCGTTCCTTTACTGATGTGAAGAAAAGGCTTAGAGAAAGGGAGCTGAAATACAGCATGCTCTACCTAAGTCATCTGTGTGAAACATAAAAGGTACTGTAAAATTCTTTGAAACCCCGCAGGATGCTAGCGACTGGCTAGACCAAAACCTGTAAAATTACTGCTGCTTCGCTGGGGAAGGGGCTCCCCCTTCCTTTTTTTCTGTTACATTATTTTTTAGTTTTATTGTTATAATCCCAGATTAATTTTTGCTTTACAGTCAAGGAAAGACCTATGCAAATCCGCTGAGGCTCTGAGAAACAGATGTGCGCTCCTTGATGGGTTGTCTCTTATACGCAAGGTAATATATTTTATGCAATGACTACCTACAGTTTAAAAGGGAGACCCTAAGTGAAACTTGGCATTATAGTGAACCACTGCAAAATCAGTTCCATGCAACTGTTACTATAGAACAACTGGTGACAAGATCAATCGGCTGTTCTTTTTTACATATAGACTAAGCATGGAGTCTCAAGTGGAAGACACGGACCAATTTTTTCATCTTTTTATGCCGAACTCTCAACACCTTTGGTTGAACTCTTTTTGGTTCTTCTGTTACAGGGCTAAAGCTGCATACCGGACCTTTTTTTGGTTTGGGTTTTTTTCTTTGTTAGGTTTTCAGTTTCTGGTATAACAGCAAGGGGTGGGGGGGGGGGGGGGTTGACCAAATCCATTCATACTATGATTATTGTGCATCTAGTGTATCTATAGTTTTCATGTTCTCAAGTATATTCTGCTTAACAGTTGCTTCAATACCATCAGGGATGATCCGAATGATAGCTCCAATACCCAGTTACAATGGATAGCAGGATTAAAATTGTGTCCTGGAATGTTAGGGGACTAAATTTAAGAGGGCTGCAGTATTTCAGTATCTTGGACAGGTGAAGCCACATATCGTTCTTCAGGAAACCCACCTCGAAGGAAATAAAATGCTCTCCTTGCGCAAGCCCTGGATACAGAGATCATTTCACTCCTACTCCACGTATGCCAGAGGAACCTCTATATTGATTAGTAAGGCAATTTCATGTACAATTCATCAGGTGTTCACTGATCCGGGAGGATGATATGTGGCAATAGTGTTAGAGGTGGCATATCAAAATATTATTGGTGAACATTTACCTACCCCCACCTTTTCAAGTGAAATTATTGTATGATTTATTGGCAACACTGGCACCATACATGCATTTACCCATGTTACTCATGGGCGACTAATGCCATCCTGGATACAGCACTGGATTCGTCTAATGCAAATAGGCCAGCTTCAGTGGATCTATGCTCTTGGGCATCAGTAGCGGTCCTAACTGAAATATGGGAGGTGGAAGCACCTGGAAGTCGTGTCGAATTCACACCTGTCTTCCACACACAAATCTTCAGCCAGAATAGATTTGGCGTTTGGGAATGCTTCCATCTTAAACAATCTCTATGGAGCGGAGTACCTGGCTGGTAGAACCTCTGACCATAACCCGCTGTTAGTTGCCCTGACCTTCCCCTTTGGGGGAGGGAAGGAGGGTGGGAGATTGGCTCTGGGTTGGTTGCAAGAACAGGTAAACGCTCAGATTCAAACTGCAATGGATATATTCTGGGCAACATATGTCAACACATCTGGCATACCTTTAAAGCAGTGAAGAGGGGTGAATGTATATCGGCAATAAAAGCAGCCAAGAAGGAGCATGATGAGGAATGTGAAATCCTTTTGGCTAAAGAGCGAGAGTGTGCTAAAATTCAGGCGGACTATCCCTGGGTAGTAGTAGGTCTGTGGAATTACGTAAAAAGAAGGCCAATACCGCGCTTGGCCTAGAAAGTAGAAATAGCAGCAACTAATATATGGTATACATATATACAAAATGGAAAAACAATAGCTGCGCTAATTGGGATTACATATGGAATTACACTTCACGAACCTAGTTCACAAGGAGGCAAGGCAGAGGGCAGAAAATATCTTTGCTGAGGGAGACAAAAATGGCAAGCTGCTGGCCAACCTGGCAGCTGACTAAAGGATACCTGTTAACATCCCAGTTGTCCGAGAACTCACACAGCAAGCACCCGTCTCCGTGCAGCAGCTGCCAAACCTCGTCCCGCTAATGCCTATGTGCATGCACGGAACCGTAGCCAGAGACAACTGAGATCCAGGGTGGGCATGCACAATGGCACCTCTATGCGAATGCGCTAATGCACAACCACGAGTGCCAAAGCGCCAATGTGCTAATGCGCGCACACACATACGCTGGCGCAAATCCTGGCACACAGCACCCTATATAAACAGTCTGCCTAGCATCAGTGCTGGATTGTTTTCAGCTTGTTCCTGTGTTCCTGTTACTCTGCCCGATTGACCTTGTTCCTGAAAACCCGGCTATCTTCTGACCATTCTCTTGGATCTCCCCTGCCTGCTGAACCTGCCTCTACCTGCAATACTGACCTTGGCTTGGACTTATGATTACAGCTCTGCCTTCTGATACTGTACCCCGCTGCCCGTCTGTTGCCAACCTCGGCCTGTTTGACTTTGGTTTTGCCTTCTGATTCGGTATCGCGCTGCCAGCCTGTTGCAGACTCCTGCCTGTTCCCGATTGTGCAGTTGATCCTGATCTGGCTCCGCTGAACATAGTCTGGTGATCAGTTTTCACATCTCCTCAGCAGAGGTTCCTGTATCCCCAAGTTCTAGCCTCTTGCCTGCAGGCACCTGCACCCTTTCGTTGCCCTCACACTCCCTGTACCCACCACCAGAGGTGCTTGGACCAGAACCGTGCAAGAGGCCACCCTCATCATTTCGGGCTCTGCTGTAAGGTATGTGACACCGGTAATAACTAAGACAGGGACTCTAGTCTCGGATCCAGTGGGAATTTTAGATGAATTCGTAAACTTCTATAAGTCCCTATACTCACCTATCCCATCCTATGATTTGGCAGAGTTGGAAGAGCTACTGCAGAGTCTTTCAATGCCGAAACTAACGGACACAGATGTTGTCCACCTAGACGAAAGTATCTGTTAGAAACTGAGGCAGCCACACGTGCCTTTCCTCACCAGAAAGCTCCGGGTCCAGATGGTTTTCCCGCCGATTTCTATAAACTATATATATGCCATAGCTGGCTCACAGGCTAAACTTATTGTACACACTGTTGGGAGCAAGGAGCCTTGCCGGCCCCAATGATAGAAGCATATAATGGTGCTTCTCCTGAAGCCTGGCAAGGATCCTTAGGAATGCTCCTCATATCGCCCTATAGCATTGCTTAACAAGGATCTCAAGATACTAGCTAAAGTGCTGGCTTCTAGATTGGCCAAGGTTATCATGACCCTGGTAGATATTGACCAGACAGGTTTCATGCCTGGCATGTCAACAGATACGAACTTAAGGAGATTGTTCACACATTTAATGATGAATAATGCAGAGTTTCCGGCCAAAATCATTGTCTCCATTGACATTGAAAAAGCCTTTGGCTCTGGACTGGCTATACATTCAAAGTATGGGAGGCCATGGGGTTCGGTCCTGGTTTCCGTCGGGTTGCACTGCTTTACAGTGCACCGAGGACAGCGGTTAGGCTTGGTACCATGGTCTGAGTTTTTTCCAATAGGAAGAGGCAACCAGGCAAGGGTATCCGCTCCCCCCCCCCTCTTTTGCCTTGATGATGGAGCCTATGGCCAGGGCACTTAGACAGTCCGAGGATATAGGAGCAATTCAGGTGGGGACCATAAAAGAATTAATGTTATATACTGATGACTTTCGCTTGTTCCTCCCCCTCTTTGCTGGGACAGGTTAGCCTCATTAAAATTAAATTTCTCTCAATAATTTTGTATTTCCTACGTCACTCCCCATTATGGATCCCAAAACTTTAAATCGCTAAATAGCATAATAGGGTCCTTCATATGGTCACCACAACCACTGTGCATAAGCATACAAATTTTACAGGAGCCGTGGGGTCAGGGGGGGACTAGCACTACCTGACTGGCAGAATTATCTGGCTGGACAGATGGTGTTCGCCAGAAGATGGCTGACAGCGGATGATGGAGATCCCACTACAGTTGTGGAAGCAGCATATCTGGGGTCATATGAAAGTTTAAAGATGGCCTTATACAGGGATCCGAAATTTTGCTTGCCTCTGATGGACTCGAAAGCAACAATTAAAGGCATGGGAAATTACTAAAACCCTGATGTCCCCTAGCTATTTGAGAGTTAAACCTTCAGCCCCACTATAGATGAATCCAAAACTCCCACATTTCTTCTCCCTTCCAGACCCCATGATATGGACGTGCAAGGGTGTTAAGGTGTTGAATGACATTACCAGAGGGGGAGCTTTGTACATTTAAACAGATTAAGAGCAGTCATAATTTAACCAACTCCTTTTTCTTTCGCTATCTGCAGTTGCGCCACGCTTTTCAGGAGCAGTTCAATGGCCAAAGAATTGAATATTTGCCATCAGCACTAGAAACCCTCTTAACAGAAGAGGACTTGGTCAAGCCTCTGTCATCAGTGTACAAATCTCTTAAAAAAAAAAAAAAAACACCCTTGGGAATCTCCAAATGTAGAGAGCAGTGGGAGAGATTACTAACATCCAGGGAGAAATTTGGGATATGTGGGACCAGCCCTTTAAATATTTAGTCTCAGCAAGGGACCGCCTAATCCATTTTAAGTTTCTTCATCGCATATATTTTACACCCACCAGGTTATTACGCATATATCCAACAGCCAATGTTGGAGATGCTCCCCCACCCCAGCTGACACAGAACATATCTTCTGGAGTTGCACACAGATTCAAATGTTCTGGTCAGGTATTACAGAATGTCTGGCGGAGGTACTCAGCATCCCAGTCCCAATGACACCTAGAGTCTGCTTAATTAGATTAGTGGAGGAGGTAGTTCTATCTCGAGCTCACAGCACTTTAATATTGGGTTATTCTATGGTAGAAAAGCTATACTATTAAATTGGAAAAAAAAAGCTGCTCCCACTTTGTCATACTGGAAAAAACTGGTTCTCAGTCATACCTTTATACAGAGCAACCTATAGGTCCAGAGGCTGTGAAAAGCAGTTCAAAAAGGTATGGCAGGCCTGGTTAGACTATAGCTACAGTGGGCTAAATAGGAAGATAAACGTCTGCATAGGAGATAAAGATGTGAAACTAATATTCTGACAAACTGATAGACGAAATCCCTGATGATAAACATACTTGTGTTATCTTTGGCAAAAGAGTACGAACATTAGATACCTGAGGATGTGACACAAAGGTATTTTTCAACTATACGATGCACACTGATATAAATGTGAATGTATGGCAACAGGTCAGGATGGTGGTTGGGGGAAGGGAAGGGCAGGAGTTAGGTTGAACTATGTTAGTTTTGATTTTGGTCCTGCAAGGCAGTCTCCGGTAAGGCATGTTACCTACCGATGTATGGATGTTTGTTAAAAATTAATAAAAAAATAAATAAATACTGCAGCTGCCTGCCTGTGGTATTAGGAAGACAACACCAGCAATTGTCTGCAGTTAGCTTTAGTTGCACACTGTGCACAGGATACAGTACACTGACTGAAAATACTGCAGCTGCCTGCAAGTATATTAGGAAGAGAACAGGAACGGATCTAGCTAAACTGAATACAATTACACACACACACCACCTGGGATGCATATATATACTAAATACACTGACTGCAGCCAACTGACTCGTCTGCCTGCTATAACTCAAATGAAATGACACACTCTCAGCACGCCGGAACACTACACAAGGCCGACTTCCAGGCGGCCTTATATAGTGTCGGGCATCTACTAAATAATCCTGAGGCATAATTGGCCAAAGCCACCCTGCCTTTGGCCAATTATGTCTCTTCGTTCTTACTGTGCTGTGATTGGCCAAAGCATGCGGGTAATAGTGCATGCTTGGCCAATCAGCCAGAAATGCACTGCGATGCCACAGTGAATTATGGGTCGTGACGCGCCACTCGAACGGCCCATAATGTTTGTAATTCGACGAACGGTCGATGTTAGAGTCGAACACCTAGTCCGAGGCTACCAAGAGGACTACTGCAACTCTGAAGCAGTTACGGGAATTTATGACAAAGGGGGTCTTTGCGTGCATGTGACAACAATATCACAAATTATCCACAAATGTGGCTTGTATGGGAGGGTTGCTAGAAAAAAAAAAAATCCTCCATTAAGGCCACATGCAGGTCACAACTGAGCTTTGCCAAAATGCACCTTGAAGATTCTGAGGCCACATGGAAAAGGGTGTTATGGTCAGGAGTCTAAAATCTAATTATTTGGCCTCAACACCAAACGATATGTTTGGTGGAAATCCAATACAGCTCACCATCCAAATAACACCATTCCTACAGTAAAACATGGTGTAACGAGCCCCTGCTCGCTCGGTTCCCACTCTTACTACACTCCTCTGTGGCTATTGAATCAGACTGCAATGTCTGATGGTTCGGTCATACGATGCTCCGGGAATTGTACTACAGCTATGTGCCATTCAAATCCAGTTGTGATAGCTCAGAACACCAGGCAGGCTGTATGTAAGTTCAACCAGGAATCTCCTTTATTGAAAGGAATACAGGCTCTTTTATACAGTAAAAGAGGAGGTGCATACCTCCTGCTCATATTACTCTGAACATACACCTGTGACCAGAAACCTAATTAACATGGGCTAATTAACTAATCTCTTTAGACAGCCTAGATGACTCAGTCATGACCTTTAGGCCAGACTGGCCGTCTTGTAGCTCAGAAAACACAATCAACATTATCACAAATCAACACAGAACTCTTCTTCACATAATAGCAGAGTTAATTAACACAAACAATGGGGATCTAATGACTCTTAGATCCCATAATAGACTTATTTACAATAAACACATTCTAGCAGGCGACAGGTGGCTGGAATTTACATCAGCATCTCCTAACAGTATTTGTCCCAGCATTATGAATCAGCCACTATTTCTAATATGGCAAATCCAGGGTCCCCAGAGTCTGTCTCTTGGGGGGATATGGACCTGAATCCAAAGTAACACCACCTCAAGGGTCCTCAGGCATACAGATCACAAAGAGCACCGTTCCCCCAAATGCCAAGGCCCATGATCGATCGGCAAGAGGCTAGCATTCAGTCCCCTCCAAAAGTCTATCTCCCGGCTAGGTCTGTCACACATGGAGGTGATAATATCCTGTTAGAGAGGTGTTTCTCTGCAGCAGGGACTGGAGCACTTGTCAGCACGCCCTCTGCCAGAAAGTTGTCAATGAGAAGAAGGTTTACCTGCCAACATGACAATGACCCAAAGCACACAGCAAAAATGACCACACAGTGGTTAAAAAGGAGAAAAAAAAAATGTGAAAGTCTCTGCATGGCCTAAATCCCATTGAAAATCTGTGGAAAGACTTGAAGACTGCAGTCCACAAATGGTCACCAAATTTAACTTAACTTGAGTAGTTCTGTAAAGAATAGTGGATAAAACTAAATCTGTCTTCATTTCAGGCTGCAAAACACCAAAATGTGATTTTAAAAAGGGGAGGGCGATTCACTTCTATACCCGCTGCATATTGAAGAATGTACTGAAGTTTTTTTTTTTATTGCCTACACATCCTAATACCTTCCTGTGCTTAAAGCAAACTTTACCCAAAAGGATTATTTTTTTTGGGGGGGTGTACTTTTGACAGGCACCACTTCCGTTCAGATCGCCTACGCGATCAGAGCAAGGTTTGGCCCCCCTTCTCTTCACCCGCAGCTTTCTGGGACATGTTACGTCATGTTTTCAAACATTTCTATACTTACCTGCTCTGTGCAATTCCATTGCACAGAGCTGTCGGAAACATCCTCTATTCGGGTCCCCCACCAGTGCTCCTGGCCACTCCGCTCTGTTCAGTGCCCCCATGGCAAGGTGCTTCCCATGGGGGGGCGGCACTCGTGCGTGCTGGCACCCAAGCCCCACTGCTGCGTCCATTGACAGCCAGCAAGACTCAGCCCCGCGTCCTTGTCACTGGCTTCGATTGACAGCATTGGGAGCCAATGGCTCCCGATGCCCCAGCAAAGCCAGCAAGACCCAGAAGTGAGGGGAGAGAAGAGCTGCAAACATGGACAGCGTTGGATCAAATGAGGGCTCAAGTAAAAAGAGGTGAAGAGGTTAGAAGTTAGAATCGGCAGCGCAGTAGCCTCATTATATATTGCAAGTTACAACTGAAATTCCTCAGGCATTTTGAAGCAGCTTTCACGCATTAGGTGCAATTGTTTTGATTAGCCAAAGGAAACTTACCTTATTTCCCGGTGTATAAGGCGACCGGGTGTATAAGACGACCCCCTAATTTTACAGTTTAAGAGTTTTTGCCTGTACTTATAGTATAAGACGACCCCCCCCCCTTCCGAGGCTTTCCGATGCTTCATATTTCTTCTTTCTTGCTGGAGCCATATCCTTCTTGCTGGAACCAATCACAGCGAGCAATGTTTTCTATTAATGAATACAAAGCCTGCTTGGATTGGCAGAAGCTGCATCAGCCCGCGCCTCTGACGTTTAAAGCCAATCCAAGCAGGCTACTCTATGTAGCCTGCTTGGATTGGCAGAGGTTGTTACTCCAATCCGAGCAGGCTCTGTATTCATTTGAATACATCGCTCACTGGGATTGACTCAGCAGTATATACTGTATGTAGCCGAAGCTACATACAGTATTACCGCATCTAACAGCCATCCGAGGGGCTGACCCGGCGTATAAGACGACCCCTGCTTTTTTTTTAGTGTTAAAGTCATCTTATATGCCGGAAAATATGATATAAAGAAGAACTGGCTTATAGGCGCAAAAAAATTTTAAAAAAGTGTTTCGCATGTGCTTTTTAGGCACTTCCACATTAGTCTACAAAGCCAAAATGGTACAATCATGCCCCACAGAAGCACCTGAAGTACTTTTCTGAACCAGCGATCAATCTGGATTCATAACTACAGCTATATACTAAATGTATAATTCAGGAGAACTATACCTTTACAAGAACTACACATACTATTTAGAACTTGTAATATTGAAGACCTGACATATTTGTAAATGGTGTCTCATCTTTGAAAACATATGCATCTCCCATGGGGCTTTAATGCAGCCAAAATTCACACAAACCCATAAATTTGAAGTAAAAACATGTTTATTGAACAAGGTTAAAATTAATACAGTTTAGACAGCATAACTACCAGTCTATTGCTTGTGTCTCCTAATTAGGAGTAGAAATATCATGGCACATGTGAACTTAATTATATAGCCACCAATTGTTCCCAACACATTTCAACTGTAAAACAGACTTCAGGGGGTGTATGTGAATAATATTATGGGGGAAAAAAAAATAGATGTTGGCTCTAAGTCAGCCTCACTGTAATCTGCATAGGAGCCATAGCATGAGTGACCCTGATGGCCCATCTTTGAAAATGTTCACTCCTTCTTTAAACCATCCATTTAGTGCAAAAACCACTTCTAATGCTCCGTTGACACTAGTGCAATTTCAGATGTGACAAAAGAAAATCACATTGTTTTCAATGGTACCGGTTCACGTCAATGCAACTCAGTGCGGTGCAATTTTGGAAAGGGTTTCTTACTACTTTGGTGTGAACCCAGCCCAATTTTGGCCCCATAGAATATGCAAACATCCAAGTTGCACTATATAATCAAAATCTGATCACAGTAATTTTAAGCTAGCCTCACCAAAAAAAAAAAAAAAAAAAAAAGAAGTTGCAGATCCCCAACTTGCCCAGTTAGTTTAAATGGACCTGTATACCCATTAACTAAAAATGTTGTTTGGTTTCCACCATTTTTATTTTTTTTATTTTTTATTTTTTACACTGAACCAGTGTTTTGCAAGCCGTTTTTAGTCGCAACACCTTTAACCTCTTGACATCCGGAGGCCGTCATATGACGGCCTCCACTTTCAGGGCTTATATCTGAATGATGTCTGAGGCTACAGACATCATTCAGATACCGGCATTTTCAGCCGGCGATTCCGTACACCATAAGAACGATCATAGCGGCTGTTCCGCCGCTTGATCGTTCTTACGGGCGGCGGGAGGGGACACCCCCCCCCCTCCCGCCGCCCTCCGGTGCTACTACCGACTCACCTCAGCGATCGGTGAGTCGGATAGCGGATCCGCCGGCGCCGGATGTTCACCATAGAGATTTCCGGCGGACCAGATGGTCGCCGGAGTCTCTATGATCGTTCGGAGGCCGGGCGCGATGTTATGACGTCACGCCCGGCCTCTGCATTCAAAAAAACGGCGCCGCTTCGGTTGTGAAGCGGCGATCGTTTTATTTTTTTTTTTTATTTTAGGCTTCCCAGCCTAGAGGTGAGATGTGGGGTCTTATTGACCCCATATCTCACTGTAAAGAGGACTGATCGTGTCATATTCCTATTACAAGGGATGTTTACATTCCTTGTAATAGAAATAAAAGTGATCAAAAAAAAAAATATTTTTTTAAAGTGTCAAAATAAAAAATTTTAAGTAAAATTAACAATAAAAAAAAAAAAAAAATTTTTAAAGCGCCCCTGTCCCCGTGAGCTCGCACGCAGAAGCGAACGCATACGTAAGTCCTGCCCACATATGAAAACAGTGTTCAAACCACACATGTGAGGTATCGCCGCGAACGTTAGAGCGAGAGCAATAATTTTGGCCCTAGACCTCCTCTGTAACTCAAAACATGTAACCAGTAAAAAATTTTAAAGCGTCGCCTATGGGCATTTTTAAGTACCAAAGTTTGGCGCCATTCCACGAGCGTGTGCAATTTTGAAGCGTGACATGTTAGGTATCTATTTACTCGGCGTAACTTCATCTTTCACACAATGCAAAAAAATTTGTCTAACTTTGCTGTTTTGTTTTTTTTTTAAGCATGAAACTGTTTTTTTTCCAAAAAAAACGCGTTTGAAAAATTGCTGCGCAAATACCGTGCAAGATAAAAAGTTGCAATGACCGCCATTGTATTCTGTAGGGTCTCTGCTAAAAAAACATATATAATGTTTGGGGGTTCTATGTAATTTTATAGCAAAAAAATGATGATTTTTGACATGTAGGAGCGAAGTGTCAGAAATGGCCCGGATATGAAGTGGTTAAAATTATGCACAATCTTGAGGCACTCCATTCAAAAATGTAAAAAAAATGTAAAAAAACTAAATCTTTATCTTGGTCAAAGTGCTGTAAAAATACAGAGTAAGACAAAAATAAGCACTGCATCTGTATAACACCAACAGACAGTATAGAAAACCATCAAAAAGGTATACAGAGACAAAACGGTACCCATACACTAACGATTCTAAATAAAATGGGAATCAAATTTTTGCTTAGAATAAAGATCACGATTCTGAAGAACTTTATTTTAAAAATTTACAACCCCTGAACATTAGGTTATCAAACAAGATGGCAATAAAACAAGTCATAATACTCTTTACTTCAATCAAATTTAAAGAGAGGTCATGAAAAATAATGTAATATGTAAAGAAATAAAAAAATCATAATGTTAAGGAACTTTTAATTTTGTACTCGCTGATAATTACCGATACCTACTGCAACTTTTTTGTTTACGCTTCAGCTGTCAGCAATGGTACAAAGCATTGAAAAGTTAATTTTACAAATAAAAAAAAAACTATTAGAAATTTTTTTACATTTTACGCTTTTTCAATGTGAGACATGTAAATATATGGCATAGGTGTAAAAATATTAATGAACAAAACAAAGTTTAAATAATAGTTTATAAAATAGAAGTAAAAAAAACATCCAGAAAATATTAAATGGAGAAGGTGAATAATTGCTAAGGCTGTTTTTTTTTTTTACTTGACAAGGTCGCTTTAAACTGGACTTTGTTTACAGACCGATTTCATCCCTTTTATCTGTAAATTAACAGAAAGGTAGGTTTCTTTTTAGCTCTTTCAGTGCTGTACTTGTTACACGAATCATGGAAATGCTGGATTAGGCTAGTGGGGGGTGGTTGAATTGAGATTAGGATCTTTTAACGATTAATCGTGCAACTCTAACATCTAGTGTGTGAAATATACCCATTCTTTGCAAAATAGCTCAAGCTCTGTCAGATTGGATGGAGAGCCTCTAAACAGCAATTTTCAAGTCTTGCCACAGTTTCTCAATTGGATTTAGGTCTGGACTTTGACTGGACCATTCTAGCACATGAATATGCTTTGCTCGAATGCATGCCATTGTAGCTCTGGCTGTATGTTTAGGGTCATTGTCCTGCTGGAAGCTGAACCTCCTCCCCGGTCTTAAAGCTGGGTTCCACTCTGATTAATTTTTTTTTTTGGCCAAATGACAATGATGATATATCCATAGGGAACTCACTTGTTCCATTTTTAAGTGACATTGCTGTCAGTTTTCGCCAAATAAACTTAGATAATCAAATCTACACAGTTGTCATCTTGCCTGTGGGCATGTGAAGCCCACAGGCATCCTCTTCCGGGATACGGTGCTGCTGATCGACCAGCATGCACCGCCCGTTCTTTTCCTGATCTCGCGCATGCGCATTAGACAGAAATCGGAGCACCGTCAACAGTTCCGGTTGCCATCACAACGAGCAGCGTTGTAGGAGGTCCCACCCCGTTGTGATGGCGACAGTGATTAACAAAGCGCCCTACGAACGTGCCTGTTGTAATGACGTCACTCCCACTATGGAAATCGAGATGACTGTTGTAACAGGCCGCCGCACTGACTCCTGGAAACAATGACACAAGCTCCCAGGAGCCAGTGCGGCTAAGAGGAAGTGACTAATTAGCCGCTCAAAACACGCCCCTAACCGCAGCCTGTGCTTCCTGTAAGAAAAAAATAGATTGTCTACAAGAAAGGTACAGCCTGAAAAAAAAAAAGTGCCATTTTGTCATTAGGACATTGCGGTAATCAGCTGCAGCTAGTGTAGAAAAATCGGGTGGAGCTCCGCTTTAAGTCTGTTGCAGACTAACAGGTTTTATTGTAAGATTGCTCTGTATTTGGCTCCAGCCATCTTCCCATCAACTCTGACCAGCTTCCCTGTCCTTGCTGAAGGAAAGCATCACCACAACATGACGCTGCCACCACCACGTTTCACAGTGGGAATTGTGTGTTCAGCGTGATATGCAGCGTTTTTGCTTTTAGGCCAAAAAAAAAATAGGATTTTTACGTCATACTTACAGTTCCCTGCAAAAAAGTATTCACCCCCTTGGCATTTTTTGTGTTTTGTTGCCTCACAGCCTGGAACATGGATTGTTTGAGGATTTGCATCATTTAATTTACAGAACATGACCACAACTTTGATTTTATTGTTAAACAAATAGGACAAAACAGAAAAAGTCAATGTGCATAACTATTCACCCCCCTAAAGTCAATACATTGTAGAGCCACCTTTTGCGGCTATCACATCTCCAAGTCGCTTTGGATAAGTCTATGAGCTTGCCACATCTTACCATTGGGATTTTTGCCCATTCCTCCTTGCAAAACTGCTCCAGCTCCTTCAAGTTGGATAGTTCGTGCTTGTGAACAGCAATCTAAGTCTGACCACAGATTTTCTATTGGATTGAGGTCTGGGCTTTGCCTAGGCCATTCCAACACATTTACATGTTTCCCCTTAAACCACTCAAGTGTTGCTTTAGCAGTGTGTTTAGGGTCATTGTCCTGCTGGAAGGTGAACCTCCGTCCTAGCCTCAAATCACACACACTGAGTGGTACAGGTTTTGCTCAAGAATATCCCTGTATTTAGCACCATACATCTTTCCCTCAACTCTGACCAGTTTCCCAGTCCCGACTGCTGAAAAACATCCCCACAGCATGATGCTGCCACCACCATGTTTCACTGTGGGGATGGTGTTCTTTGGGTGATGTGATGTGTTGGGTTTGCGCCAGACAGCGTTTTCTTTGATGGCCAAAAAGTTCAATTTTAGTCTCAGCCCAGAGCACCTGCCGCCATACATTTTGGGAGTCTCCCACATGCCTTTTCGCAAACTCAAAACGTGACATTTTGTTTTTTACTGACAGTAATGGCTTTCTTCTAGCCACTCTGCAGCGTGTACGGCTTATTGTCGTCCTATGTACAGATACTCCAGACTCTGCTGTAGAATTCTCCAGCTCCTCCAGGGTTACCTTGGGTCTCTGTGCTGCCTCTGAATAATGCCCTCCTTGCCCGGTCCATGAGTTTTGGTGTGTGCCCATCTCTTGGCAGGTGTGTTGTTGTGCCATGTTCTTTCCATTTGGTTATTTGATAGATTTGATGGTGCTCCTAGGGATCAAAGATTAGGATATTTTTTTTTTTTATAACCTAACCCTGACTTTTACTTTTCAACATTGTCCCTTACTTGATTGGGAGAGTTTTCATGGCAGAATTGATGTCAAAGGTCACCTCCACCCAATGGTCTTAACCACTTGACAACTGGGCACTTAAACCCCCTTAATAACCAGACCAATTTTCAGCTTTTGGTGCTCTCACATTTTGAATGACAATTACTCAGCCATGCAACACTGTATCTATATGAAATTTTTGTCCTTTTTTTCACACAAATGGAGCTTTCTTTTGGTGGTATTTAATCACCGCTGGGTTCTTTATTTTTTGCGCCGTAAAAGAAAAAAGACCGAAAAATCTGTAAAAAAATGCATTTTTCTTCATTTCTGTTATAATATTTTGCAAATTAGTAATTTTTCTTCATATATTTTGGCCAAAATTTATACCGCTACATATCTTTGGTAAAATTAACCCAAATCGGTGGATATTATTTGGTCTTTGTGAAAGTTATAGAGTCCAAAAGCTATGGTGCGAATATCTGAAAATTGATCACACCTGAAGTACTGACGGCCTATCTAATTTCTTGAGACCCTAACATGCCAGAAAAGTACAAATACCCCCCAAATGATACCTTTTTGGAAAGAAAACATTCCAAGGTATTTAGAAAGATGCATGGTGAGATTTTTGAAGTTGTCATTTTTTTCCCACAATTCTTTGCAAAATCAAGGTTTTTTTTTTACTTTTTTTTTTTCCCACAAAATTGTCATATTAGCAGGTTATTTCTCACACACCACATATGCATACCACAAATTACACCCCAAAACACATTCTTCTATTACTCCCGAGTACGGCGATACCACATGTGTGAGACTTTTACACAGCGTGGCCACATACAGAGGCCCAACATGCAGGGGAGCACCTTCAGGCGTTCTGTAGCTTCCAGGCCAATTCTGACATTTCTCTCCTACATGTAAAAATCATCATTTATTAGCTAGAAAATTACATAGAACCCCAAAACATTATATATGTTTTTTTAGCAAAGACCCTAGAGAATACAATGGCGGTCGTTGCAACTTTTTATCTCGCACGGTATTTGCGCAGCAATTTTTTTTAACGCGTTTTTTTGGGGAAAAAAACTGTTTTGTGCTTTACAAAAACCAAAACAGTAAAGTTAGCCCAATGTTTTTGCATAATGTGAAAGATGAAGTTACGCCGAGTCAATAGATACCCAACATGTCACCTTTCAAAATTGCACGCGCTTGTGGAATGGCGCCAAACTTTGCTACTCAAAAATCCCCATAGGCGACGCTTTAAAATTTTTTACTGGTTACATGTTTTGAGTTACAGAGGAGGTCTAGGGCCAAAATTATTACTCTCGCTCTACCGATCGCAGCGATACCTCACATGTGTGGTTTGAACACGGTTTTCATATGTGGGCGGGACTTACGTATGCGTTCGCTTCTGCATGCAAGCACACAGGGACAGGGGCGCTTTAAAATTTTTTTTTTTTTTTTTATTGTTCATTTTACTTTATTTATTTTAGTTTGATGCTTTTTTCCAAAAAAAAAAAATTTTGACCACTTTTATTCCTATTACAAGGAATATAAACATCCTTGTAATAGGAATATGGCATGACAGGTCCTCTTTACAGTGAGATATGGGGTCAATAAGACCCCACATCTCACCTCTAGGCTGGGAAGCCTGAAATAAAAAAAAAAAAAAAAAAAACGATCCTGGCTTCGATCGTAGCGGTGAGTCGGTAGAAGCGCGGGAGGGGGGGGACATCCCCTCTCGCCTCCCGTAAGAACGATCAAGCAGTGGAACAGCTGCTATGATCGTTCTCATGGTGTAGGGAATCGCCGGCTGAAAAAGCCGATATCTGAATGATGCCTGTAGCTGCAACCATCATTCAGATATCTCCGCACAAAGTCAAGGACGTTGTATGACGGCCGGTGGGCGGGAAGTGGTTAAAACGCATTTTTTTTTTTAACACAAAGTTGTCCATTTATACAATATTTCTACCACATAACATGTACATACCAAAAATGACACCCCAAAATAGATTCCCCTGCTCCTCCTGAGTACGGCGATACCACATGTGTGAGACTTCCACAGCCTGGCCACATACAGAGGGCGAGTACAGCTGAGCATGGCATGGCGGGGTATGGCGGGGTATGGCGGGGTATGGCGGGGTATGGCGGGGTATGGCGGGGTATGGCGGGGTATGGCGGGGTATGGCGGGGTATGGCGGGGTATGGCGGGGTATGGCGGGGTATTGCGGAGTATGGCGGGGTATTGCGGAGTATGGCGGAGTATGGCGGGGTATTGCGGAGTATGGCGGGGCATGGCAGGGTATGGCGGGGGCATTGCAGAGTATTGCACAGCATTGCAGAGTATTGTGGGGGCATTGCAGAGTATGGCGGGGGCATTGCGGAGTATGGCGGGGTATTGCGGAGTATGGCGGGGTATTGCGGAGTATGGCGGGGTATTGCGGAGTATGGCGGGGTATTGCGGAGTATGGCGGGGTATTGCGGAGTATGGCGGGGTATTGCGGAGTATGGCGGGGTATTGCGGAGTATGGCGGGGTATTGCGGAGTATGGCGGGGTATTGCGGAGTATGGCGGGGCATGGCAGGGTATGGCGGGGGCATTGCAGGGTATGGCGGGGGCATTGCAGAGTATTGCACAGCATTGCAGAGTATTGTGGGGGCATTGCGGAGTATGGCGGGGGCATTGCGGAGTATGGCGGGGTATTGCGGAGTATGGCGGGGTATTGCGGAGTATGGCGGGGTATTGCGGAGTATGGCGGGGTATTGCGGAGTATGGCGGGGTATTGCGGAGTATGGCGGGGTATTGCGGAGTATGGCGGGGTATTGCGGAGTATGGCGGGGTATTGCGGAGTATGGCGGGGTATTGCGGAGTATGGCGGGGTATTGCGGAGTATGGCGGGGTATTGCGGAGTATGGCGGGGTATTGCGGAGTATGGCGGAGTATGGCGGGGTATTGCGGAGTATGGCGGGGTATTGCGGAGTATGGCGGGGTATTGCGGAGTATGGCGGGGTATTGCGGAGTATGGCGGGGTATTGCGGAGTATGGCGGGGTATTGCGGAGTATGGCGGGGTATGGCGGGGCATGGCGGGGTATGGCGGGGGCATGGCGGAGTATGGCGGGGGCATTGCGGAGTATGGCGGGGGCATTGCGGAGTATGGCGGGGGCATTGCGGAGTATGGCGGGGGCATTGCGGAGTATGGCGGGGGCATTGCGGAGTATGGCGGGGGCATTGCGGAGTATGGCGGGGGCATTGCGGAGTATGGCGGGGGCATTGCGGAGTATGGCGGGGGCATTGCGGAGTATGGCGGGGGCATTGCGGAGTATGGCGGGGGCATTGCGGAGTATGGCGGGGGCATTGCGGAGTATGGCGGGGGCATTGCGGAGTATGGCGGGGGCATTGCGGAGTATGGCGGGGGCATTGCGGAGTATGGCGGGGGCATTGCGGAGTATGGCGGGGTATTGCGGAGTATGGCGGGGTATTGCGGAGTATGGCGGGGTATTGCGGAGTATGGCGGGGTATTGCGGAGTATGGCGGGGTATTGCGGAGTATGGCGGGGCATGGCAGGGTATGGCGGGGGCATTGCAGAGTATGGCGGGGGCATTGCAGAGTATGGCGGGGGCATTGCAGAGTATGGCGGGGGCATTGCAGAGTATTGCGGGGGAATTGCAGAGTATTGCACAGCATTGCAGAGTATTGTGGGGGCATTGCAGAGTATGGCGGGGTATTGCAGAGTATGGCGGGGTATTGCAGAGTATGGCGGGGTATTGCAGAGTATGGCGGGGTATTGCAGAGTATGGCGGGGTATTGCAGAGTATGGCGGGGTATTGCAGAGTATGGCGGGGTATTGCAGAGTATGGCGGGGTATTGCAGAGTATGGCGGGGTATTGCAGAGTATGGCGGGGTATTGCAGAGTATGGCGGGGTATTGCAGAGTATGGCGGGGTATTGCAGAGTATGGCGGGGTATTGCGGAGTATGGCGGGGTATTGCGGAGTATGGCGGGGTATTGCGGAGTATGGCGGGGTATGGCGGGGTATGGCGGGGTATGGCGGGGCATGGCAGGGTATGGCGGGGCATGGCAGGGTATGGCGGGGGCATTGCAGAGTATTGCGGGGGAATTGCAGAGTATTGCACAGCATTGCAGAGTATTGTGGGGGCATTGCAGAGTATGGCGGGGGCATTGCAGAGTATGGCGGGGGCATTGCAGAGTATGGCGGGGGCATTGCAGAGTATGGCGGGGGCATTGCAGAGTATGGCGGGGGCATTGCAGAGTATTGCACAGCATTGCAGAGTATGGCGGGGGCATTGCAGAGTATTGTGGGGGTATTGCAGAGTATTGCACAGCATTGCAGAGTATTGTCGGGGCATTGCAGAGTATTGCGGGGGAATTGCAGAGTATTGCACAGCATTGCAGAGTATTGTGGGGGCATTGCAGAGTATGGCGGGGGCATTGCAGAGTATTGTGGGGGTATTGCAGAGTATTGTGGGGGTATTGCAGAGTACTGCACAGCATTGCAGAGTATTGTGGGGGTATTGCAGAGTATTGCACAGCATTGCAGAGTATTGTGGGGGTATTGCAGAGTATTGTGGGGGTATTGCAGAGTATTGCACAGCATTGCAGAGTATTGTGGGGGTGTTGCAGAGTATTGTGGGGGTGTTGCAGAGTATTGTGGGGGTGTTGCAGAGTATTGCACAGCATTGCAGAGTATTGTGGGGGTATTGCAGAGTATTGTGGGGGTGTTGCAGAGTATTGCACAGCATTGCAGAGCATTAGGGATGGCTGAGCAGGGATGGCTGGATGCCTGGATGTCTCTGTGCAGCGCTATGGGCACTACACATACAGCCCACAGCGCTGCAGACATCCATCCATCCGCCTCTCCGGTCACTGTGTACCGATTGGTACACAGGCGGGGAGGAGAGGGGGAGGAGAGGAACCGGCGTCATCAGATGACGCCGGTCTGTTTACATGTGATCGCGCCGTCATTTGACGGCGCGATCACATGGTAAACGGCCGCGATCAGCGGCCATTTACCGGGATCCGTGATGCGCCGGGTCCTCCGGACCCGGCGGTCACGGATGTGTTCGGGTGCGCGCCCCAGGGGGCGCGCGAGAGGGGAATTCTGGGAGGACGTCATAGTACGCCCTCCCAGAGTTATCCAACCGCCCTGCAGCCGTCATTCGGCTATGGGCCGGTTGGTAAGTGGTTAAAGTGGATTTTTTTTTTATTGCATTTTAGTGTAAATATGAGATCTGAGGTCTTTTTGACCCCAGATCTCACATTTAAGAGGTCCTGTCATGCTTTTTAATACAAGGGATGTTTACTGAAAGACTCCGGGAAAGAACGTTACCAGTAAGCAACTTCGTTTTTCCCCTAATCGTCTTTCAGGACAGCCACCTGAGGGGATAAACGAGCACTTACCCCTAGGACGGGACCACGGCTTGTAAGACCTTGCGTCCAAAAGGTCTGATCTTTAGCCGCCCAAAGATCCACTCTATAGTGTCTTACAAAGGTGGCAAAGCTGGACCAAGTTGCCGCTTTACAAATCTGTTCCGGCGTTGCTCCAGCTCTCTGCTTGCGACGCAGCCATTGCCCTGGTGGAGTGTGCCCTGATACCCTCTGGGACCTGCATACCTCCTAACCTATAAGCCTGTTCAATGGCTTTTTTTAGCCATCTGGCTATGGTACCTCTTGTGGCCTTTTGCCCTTTCCTTACTCCAGAAATCAAAATAAATAAGGAATCCGTCTTCCTAATATCTTTGGTTGCTTCTAAGTAATGCAAAACACATCTCCTTACATCTAAACTATGGAACCTTACTTCTTGTTCCTTAGAAGGATTTGGGCAAAACAATGGCAACACAATCTCCTGGCCTCTGTAGAATTTCGAGGCCACCTTAGGGAGAAATGCCGGATCCATCCTAAAAATGTGATCCGGAAAAATCTGAAAAAAGGGGGGCCTGATTGATAGGGCCTCTATCTCACAGACCCTTTTAGCTGTAGTAATTGCCACCAAAAAAACTGCTTTAAACGTCAGCATCTTCAGGTTGCAATTATCCAGTGGTTCAAAGGGGTGTGCTGTCATAGTTTGCAGCACTGACAGATCCCACTTTGGAAAAACTGTACCCTGTATCGGTCTTTGTCTGCTCAGTGATCTAAAGAGTCTGATTACCCACGGATCAGATGTTAATCTCTTCTCCAGGTAAACAGAAAGTGCTGACACTTGACTTTTAAGCGTGCTAAGACTTAGTCCTTTGTCTATCCCGTCCTGTAGAAACTCCAGGACTGCCACTGAGCCTTGTGTATTGAATTTTTTGTCTATACACCATCTGTTGAAACACCTCCATACTTTTTGGTAGATGTTCCGTGTCTCAATCTTCCTGCTTTTCAGCATTGTGTCTATTAGACGGTCTGAGAAACCTTTCGCTTCTAGCAACTGCTCCTCAGACACCATGCGGCCAAGTTCCATCTTTCCACTTGGGGCAGTGTACTGGGCCCTGGGAGAGTAGATCTTCCTGGATCAGTAAAAATCAGGGGGGTTCTACCGCGAGTTCTCTGAGCATAGAGAACCACGGTCTCCTGGGCCAATAGGGTGCTATGAGAATTAGTGTATTCTCCGTACGTAATTTTCTTATTACCGCTGGTAGGAGTATTGGTGGGGAAAAGGCATAGCATTTGTTGAATGCCCATGTTTATGCCAGCGCATCTAACCCGAGCGCTCCGTCCTCTCTTCCCAGGGAGAACGCTCTGACTTTCCTGTTTTCCTTTGAGGCAAACAAGTCCACCTGAGGTGTTCCCCACTTGTGAGCAATCTGCTCGAATACCTCCTGCTTTAGCGCCCAATCGCCTTCTCTCACTTTTTTCCCTGCTGAGGAAATCTGCCACTTTGTTTAAATCCCCTTGCAAGTGGATTGCTGACAAGGAGAGTAGGTTTCCTTCTCCCCACTTCAAGATTTCCTCTGCTAAGGTCCACAGGGCTCCGCTTCTTGTTCCTCCCTGTTTGTTTATATAGGCGATCACTGACACATTGTCAGACTTGACCTGTAAATGCTGACCTTTCAACTCTGTCTGGAAGGTTTGAAGTGCATACCATACTGCTCTCAATTCCTTCCAGTTGGATGATCTCCTCCTCCCCTCTTTCTCCCAGGTCCCTTGTGCCATCTGAGAGCTTAAATGCACTCCCCACCATACGCCACTTGCGTCTGTGGTTAGGATTCGGGAAATGGGTAGATTCCACAGCCGTCCCTTGTTCATGTTCTCCATTGTCCTCCACCACCATAGGGTTCCTTTCACCCTTGCTGATAAAGGAACCTTGGTGTCTAAGGACTCCTGCTTGTGATCCCATATTTTTAAACAGGAACACCTGCAGTGGCCGGAAATGTAGGCCTGCCCACTGGACCCGCAGATGTTAGCAGTCCCAGTGTTGACATTATCTGCCTTATGGCACACGGTATATTGGCTTGTAATAAGCTTACTTGCTTCTGAATCTTCCCAATTTTTTCTTCGGGAAGAAACCGTCTTTGTTGCGCTGAATCTATGACATACCCCAAGTATACTATTTGCTGACTGGGTTGTAAATTGGATTTTTCCAAATTTACCAGCCAACCCAGACTTTCTAAGAACGTCTGTGTGTAGCTGAGGTTTTCTAGTAACTTCCTGCAAACAGGAGAAGGTCGTCCAAGTAAGCTATGATAGATATGCATTTGACCCGTAATGGTGCCAGAGCTTCAGCCAGAATCTTGGTAAAAATTCTGGGTGATGAGGAGAGGCCGAAGGGTAGAGCCTGAAATTGAAGGTGCCTGGTTCCTCTTCCCATCTCTATCGCAAACCTTAGACATTTTTGACAATCCTGCTGTATCTGTATGCGTCCTTTAGGTCTAGGGAGACCATATAACAATTTGGGGGCAGTAGGGCCCTTACTGAATATATGGACTCCATTCTGAACCTTTTGTAGGTTATAGATAAATTTAGAGGTTTGAGATTGAGGATGGGTCTGACCTTCCCTGAAGTTTTCTGCACTCCGAATATGTGGGAGTAGAAACCCTGCCCTCTCTCCCCTTGGTACTTTGATGATCACCTTTTGCTGCTGGAGTTCTTCTAAGGATCTCATTAATCCTCTGGTCTTCTTGTTTTTTGGGGGTTTGGTGATGTATAATCTGTTTGGGGGTGCTCTTGAGAACTCCAAACTATATCCTTCCCTTATTGTTCTCAAAATAAATTTGTTGGAAGATATCTCTTCCCATTGCGGGAGGAAGGTCCCCAGTCTTCCCCCCACTGCGATTGTCATTTCTTTTGGGTTTGCTCAGGAGGACAAAAAAAATCGCCACCCCCCTTTGCCTTTCCCTCTCTGAACCCAAGGTCTCTTCTGGGTTTCCATTTAGGGAGCTGTAAAACGGGGTCTTGTATTCCCTGTTTGCCTCTTCTTATTTTGTTGTGGCTGTTTCCAATTTGCCTTACGTTTCAGTGGAAACACCTTATCTGCCATTCGGTCCAGCACCTTCTCTAACCCTGGTCCGAATAGCAGATCCCCTGTAAAAGGAATTCCACAGAGCTTGGCTTTGGACACGCAGTCACCCTGCCATGTCTTAAGCCATAATGCCCTTCTAGTGGAATTGGCTAGGGCAGAGGACCTGGCTGCCATTCGCACCAATTCTGCGGATGCGTCTGCTATATACGCAAGACCTCGCAGCAGCGTGGGAAATTAATTTAGGATCTGCTCCTTCGCAGTACCTTCCTCAATGTGAGCCTGTAATTGGTTTAACCAGAACTCTACGTTCCTAGCTACCACCGTGACCGCCATCGCTGGCTTCAGGCTACCCACTGTTGAGTCCCATGACTTTTTTAACAGGGAGTCCATCCTTTTATCCATTGGCTCAGACAAAACCCCCATGTCCTCAAAGGCCAAGTCCATGTGCCTCAACACTTGTGAGAAGGCCGCATCTAGTTTTGGAATCTTGTTCCATACTGATGCTGGATCCTCTGAGAAGGGAAATTGTCTTTTTAAGGCTTTAGAAAAAAAATGGCTCTTTCAGGTTCCTGCCACTCTTTTTTAATAGCCTCTATAAGGACCTCATGAACAGGAAAATTCTTCTTTTCCTGTTCCCCTAGGCCCTCATACATTTGATCATGTAGTGACAATGTCTTCTTCTCCGTTGATATACCTAGTGTGGTATAGATGGCCCCTAAAAGATGATCTACCTCATCTAATGAGAGCTTGTATTGGGATGGCTTCCTGGAATCCCCAACCAGGGCTTCCCCCTCAGACTCTTGGGAGCCAGATGTTGCACTGTCAGGCTCCTCTTCCACCTCCTCTCTAGGGGCTACTGAAGAGCCTGCACTCGTGGAGGGTATTGCCTGTGTTTTTGGTAACGTTGTTAGAGCAGTCTGAAGCTGTGGCATTTGGAACCCTTCAAAAAAGGTTCCAAAGGATTCTAAAGTATTAGACAATTCCTTGACCGATGCCGCTAGCTCACCCTGCTCTGAAGAGTGTTCTTGTACTAGTTTACTAATACACTCTTTGCATAATGCCTTTTCCCAGGTATCTTTAAGGGTATCCTTACAGGAAGGGCACCTCTTTTTTGAAACATGAGAGATCCTGGTTTTTTCTGTTTTCTGAAAAGACATAAGACAAAACCACATACCATTAATACACAGTACCCTTCCCCCGCACATTTGCAGGAGTGCAACACTTTCATTCGGGCTTGCCTCACCAGGGGCCCTATGAATCCACCCTCTGACACATGAGGGTTTTTAACCTACTCTTCCCCCCCCCCCCCCCCTTAGCCCTAAATGATAAGGGGGGTGGTGGTTCAGGCCAGGGGAGCTCCACCCTAGGTTCCCCTTACCTTCACATGGCTGGAGCTGGTCTCTGCTGGAGCAGTGCGGTCTAGGTCCTCTGCATCTGCCATCCTCGTGTCACCTCCGGAGCCTGTGCTGTCTCTACAGCTTGTATGGCTCCTCTCCAGCCCATGCCTGGCTCCTTTTCAGCATTCGCGGCCGGAACCAAAAGCCGCAAACCCAGAAGTGCCCGCCCCTTTTGGACGGATATGACGTAACCCGCCACAGGCCGTGTAGTCCCAGTACCCAGCATGTTTGTTTTCCACATGCTGCTGGCGGTATGACACTGCAGGAGCTGCGCTCCGCTTCACTGCACCCAGCGATGAAAAGGCCGCCCCCCCCGACCTCAACCTGCACTCAGGGATGCGGGGGTGGCAATAAGAAGAAGTTTTTCCTGACCAGGTTAGTGTAAACCGCTGTGGTCTATACACCAAACTCTCTGGTCTGTCCTAGGAGTCTCCACTCCTCTTTCAGGACATGCTTGCCTGAGCCTCCCTGGCTCTCCTGGCTGGTTCCTATGGTGTCTCCCCTCTGGAGGAAACAAAAATAACTGAGGATCCAGCAGGGGAGGAGGAAATTTATACAAGCTGGCACAGGTGTTTCCAAAAGAAGGGAGGAGCCAAGCTTTCAGGTGGCTGTCCTGAAAGATGATTAGGGGAAAAATAGATTTTAACTTGTAAACACCAAGTCTAAAAAAATAGGCATGGTCATTAGGTGGTTAAGGACACGGCAGCCCTGCTCCTTGACCGATGGACAGTTTTTGGGATATAATATCTATACACACACAAGCTGTCAGTGCTCTTTACCTGCAAAATTACATGCATTTATGATTTTTTTTTCCCCCATGGAGCCCGCAAAGCATTGCATCTACTGATTTCAGGTGCAATATCCGGCTCCTGCAAACACTCCTGATTCTGATTGTACATGTATGTTCAGACTAAAGCCCTATACAAATCAGACTGTACAACCTTCTTTAGATTTACCAAACCTATGCAATATAAGGACAAACCTAGACAATCTATGCCTTGCAATAGACTAGATGTTAGATCTAAATTAGAGTTTACAACCAGATTGTAAAGGGTATGGTTCGCTTAAGGGTGATCATACAAGATAAAATCTCTGCTTGAACAAATTCTATATTACCATCTTTAACTTATCAAAACTATAAGAAGACAAAATACACAGTGTCTGTATTCAATGTGCTGGCCCTCACATTGCATAGCTAGTGGTAGATCTCATTGGAAAACTTAAAGTGATTGTAGACCCTCACCTTGTAAAACAACCCATTCAGTAAAAAGAAGAAATGAAAGGCAAAACACTCTCTCTCTCTCTAATTAGCTGCATAAGAGCTGGGGGAAAAGAAGCAGTACACTGAGCTTCCCAGTGATTGGCTGTGGGGCGGGGATG
Organism: Lithobates clamitans; assembly: GCA_037952925.1. NCBI lineage: Eukaryota > Metazoa > Chordata > Amphibia > Anura > Ranidae > Lithobates > Lithobates clamitans. The sequence continues at coordinate 976,800 of JBBGZY010000015.1, read as the reverse complement.
TCAGGACAAGTCTGATCATTGGAGAGCAGAGTTCCCAGCACAGCTAGAGAAATGACCACACTGCGCTCTCCTGCTTAGTGTGGTCAATATTTAATAGGAAAGCAGGACTGGTAGGAACACCAGAGATTCCACATAAAGGAAGCAATACAAAGAGAACAGGATACTATTTCATACAAGTACAACAGTCAAATATCAGGAATATAAAATGCTGGGGGTAACGAACACTTAAAAAATTAGAGGGATAGTACAAAACGTTATAATTCAATGGCACTGACCTGTTCGTTGCATAGAGCTAAATGACTTTCTACAATAATATTGTATAGTGCAATGATGGCGAACCTTGGCACCCTAGATGTTTTGGAACTACATGTCCCATGATGCTCATGCACTCTGCAGTGTAGTGGAGCATCATGGGAAATATAGTTCCAAAACATCTGGGGTGCCAAGGTTCACCATCGCTGGTATAGTCAGCTTTAGATTTGCCAACAACTATTAACACTATTTTGAGCAAGGAACACCATAAACAACGCATTCAATTTATATCCAGGAAAGATGGCTTCTTACACTGGTTGAAAGCATGCACACCCAGACAGAGCTGGATTTTCCACTAGGCACTTTAGGCATGTGCCTACAGATGCCCTCCCTAGAGGGGCACCCATCAGTACAATGCTTTTTTTAACCCTTTCACTGCCAGGTCTGTACATCTTAGAGACCTGACAGCTGGGGTTTCACACACAATCTGGTGGCTGCAGCCACGAGTATTGTGTGTAAAATGGACAGGCAGACTCTTACCTGTCAGGTGGAAGCATTCGGACAGCTGCGCTGCCGCCCGATTGCTTCCACACCCCCCGCCCCCATACCAGCACCCCCATGTATTCTGGGCCCTGCTTGCCCATCTGTGGGCCTGGGACCAACATGGTGGGTGCTGGCGGTGGGAGGCAGAACAGCGGACAAACATCCATTCTCCTCCCCTTTTTGTTGGTGATCCAGAAAGTGACGTGTATGTTGTCACTTCCAAGTCACCCTGTCACTTTCCCCAGCAAGCATAGCCAGGAAGGGATGTACTGCAATGTGCATTGAAATACAGGGGAGCACACAGGAGACATGCAGGGCCTAAAAGACACTGCATGCCTCATTAAAGAGAACCTGTCACCTACAAATCACCATATGACTCCTATGTGATGGAAAAAAGATAGACCCAAACACATAAAATCCCCTTACACCCCCCCCCCCCCCCATACATGCACGTACGTAAACACATAAGTCGGGGCCACCTACATGTAATAGCGTTGATTGCAATACACATTACATTGTTACATATCACTGTGCATGCCAGAGAGCAATCATACTAGCACAAAACCTCTTCCGTAAGGCTGCTTTCACATTGAGGCGCTTTACAGGCGCTATAGTGCTAAAAAAATAGCACCTGCATATCACCTGTAAAGAGCCTCCCCTGTCTCGAGTGTGAGAGCCCGAGGGCTTTCACACCGAGGGGATGCGCTGGCATTACGCCAAAAAAAGTCCCGCAAGCAGTATCTTTGCAGCGCTGTAGGAGCGGTGTATACACCGCTCCTAAAGCGCCCCTGCCCATTGAAAATAGGCAGCGCCGCCGAACCGCCACTGCAGCTGCGCTTTTAACCCTTTTTTGGCTGCTAGCGGCCGAAAACCTCCAAAAAATGTTAGCAGCGCTTTACCGCCGATGCCCCAAGCACCCCAGTGTGAAAGTAGCCTTACACTAAACTGATGACCTATAGAGGGCTTTTAAAGCATTGCTTATAGATAATATAGGGTACAGAAATATATCGCCATTTCATGGACGCACACAAATTTTAAGTTTGACATGTTGGGTATCCATTTACTTGGGGGAATCTGGTCCTTTATAATTTATCAAAAATTTGGATAGTTTTTTTTTTACAGAATTTTTTCCTGGACCTTTGCTTTATTTTAGCAAAAAAAAAAAAAAAAGTCACTCCAAGGCCCCTTTCACACTGTCGCGACTTGAAGTCGCGCAATTTCAGGGAATGCCTGTGTAAACTTGGTCTATGAACTTCAACTCACATCAAAGTCGGACCAAAGTATGACTTGTCATGTGACCCTAATTTCCAAAGTCGCACAAGTGTGAAAGGTGCCTTTTTTTGGGGGGCCAGAAAACTCTGGGATGTAAATCTGGCCCTGCACCCAGACTAACATATGAGAGCAAACTTGCATGCTTAATTATAGTCTGTTAGCATGCTTTTTCCATGTAATGAGGCAGCCTAGTACACCTAATGACTTTTGAAAATGTATTGGCTGCTACTGCTTAGTGCACGGATATGCCATCCATGACATACGGCACTGCAGCTTGCACATTACTACAATACATGTGAATAAGCCACACTGATAGGATTTTTCGATCAGAATCACCTTCATACCAAATATTCATATTATGAGTTAGACCAGCAGAAATGTGAACAGATTATCTGTTCATGAACGATCCTGGCACGCATCAAGATATAGGGATTGTTTAAGGAATTTCTACAAAAGACTAGCAAAAGTTTGGCCATTCTAGAGTGGGCAAGAGTTGTGGATGGGGGGTTGGAATAATAGCAGGCTTGATTATCAGAGCAGAAGGACAGGGTGGTGAGAGGGGCTATTGGGATGGATGTGGCTGTTTGTGGTGGGGGGGTGCAGCCGCAGTGGTGGTGAGAGCTGGTGGTAATGGGGGTCAGACACAGCGGTCCTGACATTATGGGGCTCATATGAGGGGGATGAGAGACAATAGGGTCATCACTGAGGGTGAAGTATTATGGGGGTCATATGCAGTGGTGAGAGTCAGATCATGGGGGTCATACATGGTGGTGGGAGCTTATGGGGGTCATTAGAGGGGGATGAGCTTGGAAGATTTTAGGGGGACCTCATATGCGGTGGTGAGATTATGGGGGAGGGGGGGTTAGAATATCCAGTGGTTGGCGAGAGGTTATAGGTGGGGGGGGGTCATACGCAGCGATTACAGCAGGAAGTCAGTGTGCCAGGCACAGCGGTGGCCACAGTGAAGGGTGATTAGGCTCAGTGGTGGAGACAGTGAGGGGCGATTAGGGGGAGGCACTAGGCTCAGTGATGGTGACAGTAAGGGGCGATGGGGAGGTGGGATAGGCTTGGTGGTGAGACAAAGGATGATGGGGGGGGGGGGGGGGGAGTTTGAAATGGTTGGTGAGGGTGACAGCAAGGGCGGGGGGGGGGGGGAGAGGTACAGACATGATGGTGGTGACAGAAATGATAGGGTTCAGGTGCTCTGGTAACACTAAGGTGACTGTGGGGGAAGGAGGCGGGGGTCAGGTGCAGCGGTGACAGTGGGGGAGCACTGCAGACATGCTCACACGGGACTCAGTTTGGGGGCACAGATGTGGTGCTGGGTCAAATGAGGTGTTGAGAGGGTGACACACAGGCTCAGTAGTGAGAGTTAGGGTGTAGCTCAGGTGTAATGGTGGTCAGGCACCATGATAAGGGAGCAAGAGCAGGTTCAGTGGTGGCGGCGACAGGGATAGGGCGCAGATATGGTGGCGGGGATGGGGGGAGTGCGGGAATGGTGGCGGGGTTGGGGGGAGTGCGGGAATGGTGGCGGGGTTGGGGGGAGTGCGGGTATGGTGGCGGGGTTGGGGGGAGTGCGGGTATGGTGGCGGGGTTGGGGGGAGTGCGGGTATGGTGGCGGGGTTGGGGGGAGTGCAGGTATGGTGGCGGGGTTGGGGGGAGTGCGGGTATGGTGGCGGGGTTGGGGGGAGTGCGGGTATGGTGGCGGGGTTGGGGGGAGTGCGGGTATGGTGGCGGGGTTGGGGGGAGTGCGGGTATGGTGGCGGGGTTGGGGGGAGTGCGGGTATGGTGGCGGGGTTGGGGGGAGTGCGGGTATGGTGGCGGGGTTGGGGGGAGTGTGGGTATGGTGGAAGTGACGGGGGGTGCGGGTCAAGCCATTTTACTCAAACTGAGCAATCCACGCAAAGGTTAGCCTCCATTACCTTAACTTATAAAAAAAACCTATAACAATCCATTTGCATTCTAATTCTAAGCTTGGAAAGAGGATTTGTTTTCCCACCACCAGCCAGCATGACAAGCGTTGAGATGAACGTATTTCTTTCCCTAGACATTAATGCTCAGGATAGAACCATTTGGAACTTGCCAGCATTTCTTGAACTTGCAGTAGATCCATATCCAGAAAAAATTCGACTTGCAACTTCAGATTCAGGGAACAAATTCCAGCCCATCATGTCACACCTGTCCTGCTCACCCTACAAAGCACGGTATAAAAGTAACAAACCATGCTGCCGTGCTGGACGCGGATATATGAGCGCCCCCTGGCGCCGCACTCCGCCCACTACACCAGAACACACTCACATCGTTAGCCGTTCGGGCACAGGGAGTCAGTTGTTCTATCCAATACTGACTTGCGTCGGATAAAGCCTCCGACGATCTGCGCATGACCCAGGAACAACACGGCGCAAGCTCGATCCAGACTGACTTGTCTATTACGATCGCCGACCAAGCGGCTGCAGTTACTAGGGCAACTAGTGACGTGCCCGGGGATTTAGCTGTTCTGTTCTATGATTGGTTGGACGGACTTTTACTTCTCAGCACGGGCTGGCCGAGCGGCAAATGGACTGCGCAGGGAGAATAGCGTAGATATGTGTACCTGGATCGCCCGTCCACATCGAATATATTGCCGATTGCTTATAAATCCCATCTCTTCATCTAGAGGGGAATACCGAGGGCTGTCTGTGTACAGAGCCGATCCATCCTATACGCTCACTACACAAGCTGCGTAGGGCCCCGCCGCTGTGGGGGGACCCCCAAGGGCTAGGGTGCCCACGTGTCCCGGATTGCCCGGGATTGTCCCTTAATTAATATTTTTGCCCCGTGTCCCGGGCACCTTCATTCCGGGACAATACAGTGTCCCAGAATGAAAAAAAACCCACACCGCTAGTCCGCCACCCTGATAAACATTTGCCGAACTGTCTGGTTGCTAGGGCCGCCCCGCCTCGCGTCTAGCAACAGCTGACACGTGGGCACCCTACGGCTGAGTCCACTGACTCCACCCACCTCCTCTCCTTCTCCAGCCCCAGCATCAGAGATAGAGAGAGCAGCCACCAGTACCTCGGATCTCCTCCTCCTGAGTCTCCTGACTGGTAGTGGGACTGCTGGTAAGCCAGAATCCAGCCTGTGCCCAGTGCCAGTCGCGGGGCCGCCAACGACTACTCCCGCAGCCAGGCAGCCACTGCCTGCAGCAGCACATTGCCAGCCAGCAGCCCGACTTTTCCTCCTGAGCCTCCTCCTGCCCACGAGGGCAGTGGCCCGACTCCGATCTGCCAGCCAAACTGTCTTCCAGGTATGTGTTTGTTGGTAGTCAGTGGTGATGTGCACCCTTTGGTTTTCATTAGGAGTTAAATAGGTGATTTTTGCCTGTCTTTAACTACCTAATAAAGGGGATGGTCTGCTTTTAAACTATTCACTTAAGATTTCATGGAAATGGCAAATCAACATTTGAAATCCCAATTCCAAGAACATATACAACCTTTGTAGACGTCTCTAGTTCTGCACATATAAGCACTGTTTGTTTCTTCTGTGGTTTTAAGATCTATTTCCCACAAAATTGTTTTGAAGTTATAAAAACCCAAGTAGTTCTTGTAAGCTATGTGTTTTCCATTATCTTATATCACTGGAAAAAAGTGGGGCTCTGTTGAAAGAGGAACTGCAGTTTGAAGCTCCTTTCACGTGTAGGTTCCTTACTGAAAAAAACTATTAACCACCTCAATACCAGGGCATTTTCACCCCCTTCCTACCCAGACCAATTTTTAGTTTTCAGCGCTGTCGCACTTTGAATGACAATTGCGGGGTCGTGCGACGTTGTACCCAAACAAAATTGACGTCCTTTTGTCCCCACAAATAGAGCTTTCTTTTGGTGGTATTTGATCACCTCTGCAGTTTTTATTTTTTGCGCTATAAACAAAAAAAGAGCGACAATTTTGAAAAAAAAAAAAACACAATATTTTTTACTTTTTGCTATAATAAATATCCCAATTTTTTTTTTTAATAAAAATTTTTCCTCAGTTTAGGCCGATATGTATTCTTCTACATATTTTTGGTAATAAAAAATCGCAATAAGAGTTTATTGATTGGTTTGCGCAAAAGTTACAGCGTCTACAAAATACGGGATAGATTTATGGCATTTTTTTTTTTTTTACTAGCAATCGGTGATCTGCGATTTTATTTTTTTATCCTGACTGTGACATTATGGCAGACACATCGGACACTTTTGACACTTTTTTGGGACCGTTGTCATTTATACAGCGATCAGTGCTATAAAATTGCACTGATTACTGTGTAAATGTGACTGGCAGGGAAGGGGTTAACACTAGGGGGTGATCGAGGGGTTAAATAGGTTTCCTAGGGAGTGATTCTAACTGTAGGGGGAGAGGACTCACAAGGGGAGGAGACCGATCGGTGTTCCTCTGTACTGGGAACACACCATCGGTCTCCTCTCACCTGACAGGACGTGAATCTGTGTGTTTACACACACAGATCCACGGTCCTGCTTGGTTACCGGGCAATCGCGGGTGCCAAGCGGACATCACCGCCGCCGGGCAACACGCACCGGGCCCCGAGCAATGCAGCGGGTGCACGCACGCGCCCCCGCTAGATGGCCGGGAAGCCCAGGACGTCATATGTCGCCCACCCAGGATGGGAGATCCCATCTGCGGGCGTCATATTACTATGGGCTGGTAATGAAGTGGTTAAAGCAGATTTTCACTGCATCTGGACACCACAAACCAAAAATTGTATTGAATTAATTTTTAATATTCAAAACAAACTCCCCATCCCTCCATGTCTCCATGCTTTATTTTGTTAAGAAATCACTTTGAAAAAATATCCCCCTAGCAGTTCTGGTCGTGGCCATCTTGAGTAAGAGCAAATGATTCATGTAGCATTTACTTCCTGGAATCCATCTGCCCTTAGCTCAAGCATGTGTGCAGGAGAGTGTGTTTAGCTGAGAAAACCCCCTCCTTCTCTCCTCCCCTCCTGAAGACTCCTGGAATGTATAACAAAATTTGCCTAGGCAAGAAACCAGGAAGTAACTGAAGAAATTAGAAAAAAAGTTTAAAACAAGTAAATGTGATATACTTTCCTATCTATTAACTAATCCTAGCTGTATAAGGATTAGAAATAGTCAATGTTAATTGGGAGGGTGAAGTTCCAATTTAAGGACCACTGTGTGCATAACGGAGCAATGGGAAAGCAGGACTCAGCAAGGGGCATGTTGGACTTCTGCAGAGAGACTACTGCTTCTACACAAAGAGCAAGTGTCCTTTACTGCTCTATGCAGACCCTAACCACTTAAGGACCGGAAGGATTTGCCCCCTTTAATGACCAGGCCATTTTTTGCGATACAGCACTGTGTCGCTTTAACTGACAATTACGCGGTTGTGCGATGCTGTACCCAAACTTGCCAGAGTAAGTGATGAATAAAGTACGCCATTGTCACTGAGTGACTTCGTTAAAGCAGGTGCACATTGCATACCACCTGTCTAAACTGGTTACCACTCTTTGCTTTTTGTAACTAAGAATTGGCAAAAAAAAGCAATCAAAAACCATCTTTTTTTGGGGCGTGGGAGGGGGTGGGGGGGGTGTCCCTGAATGGCAGTTTGGAAATGTGGTCACCCTACCAAGGGCGGATCGGCTCTGCTCAGGACCGGACTGGCCTACCGGGATACCGGGACATTTCCCGGTAGGCCGCCTGCCCTGGGGCCGCTTTGAGCTATGCTGTGTCATGGAGCTCAGTGTGAAGTCACGCTGTGACAAAAGTCCCGCCCTCCTCCTAGACCAGCTCATGTGATAGACGCAGTGTTCCGTCTATCACACGAGCTGGCCTAGGAGGAGGGCGGGACTTTTGTCACAGCGCGACTGAACCTTTCACACTGAGCTCCATGACACAGCGTGAGATGCGCGCTGTGCCTGTACGTAAACCAATGGCGCTAATTGGTGAGGCGGCAATGATTGGCACGGTAAGACAGCAACGATGGGCACAATAAGGCTACGTTGATTGGCACAGTGAGGCGGAAATGATTAGCACGGTAAGGCGGCAATGATGGGCACAGTAAGGCTACATGTATTGGCACAGTAAGGTGGCAATGTTGGTCACAGTGAGGTGGCAATGAGGGGCACAGTAAGGCTTCAATGATGGGCATGGTGAGGCGGCAATGATGGGCACAATAAGGCTGCAATGATGGGCACGGTGATGCGGCAATGATGGGCACAGTGATGCTACATTGATTGGCATGGTGAGGCGGCAATGATTGGCACGGTAAGGTGGCAATGATGGGCAAAGTAAGGCTGCAATGATGGGCACGGTGAGGCTACATTGATTGGCACGGTGAGGCGGCAATAATTGGCACAGTGAGGCGGCAGTGATGGGCACGGTGAGGCAGCAATGATCAGGATACTGATTTAAGAGGGGCTTTCTGGGGACCCTGATATAGGGGGAGACTCTCTGGGAACCCTGATGTAAGTAGGGAGGCTCTCTGGGGACCCTGATGTAAGGAGAGGCTCTCTGAGGACACTGATGTAAGGGCGGCTCTCTGGGGACCCTGATGTAAGGAGGGGCTTTCTGGGGACCCTGATGTAAGGGGAGGCTCTCTGGGGATCCTGATGTAAGGGGAGGCTCTCTGGGGACCCTAATATAGGGGGGGGGGGCTCTCTGGGGACCCTGTTGTAGGGGGAGACTCTCCGAGGACACTGATTTAAGGAGGGCTCTCTGGGGACCCTGATGTAAGGGGGGCTTTCTGGGGACCCTAAAGTAAGGGGAGGCTCTCTGGGGACCCTGATGTAGGGGGGGACTCTCTGGGGAACCTGATGTAAGTAGGGAGGCTCTCTGGGGACACTGTTGTAAAGAGTGGCTCTCTGAGGACACTGATTTAAGGGGGGCTCTCTGGGGACCCTGATGTAAGGGGGGCTTTCTGGGGACCCTGATGTAAGGGGAGGCTCTCTGGGGACCCTGATGTAGGGGGAGACTCTCTGGGGACCCTAATGTAAGTAGGGAGACTCTCTGGGGACACTGATGTAAAGAGGGGCTCTCTGAGGACACTGATGTAAGGGTGGCTCTCTGGGGACCCTGATGTAATGAGGGGCTTTCTGGGGCCCCTAATGTAGGGGGAGGCTCTCTAGGGACCCTGATGTAGGGGAGGCTCTCTGGGGACCCTAATGTAGAGGGAGGCTCTCTGGGGACCCTGATGTAGGGGGAGACTCTGAGGACACTGATTTAAGGGGAGCTCTCTGGGGACCCTGATGTAAGGGGGGCTTTCTGGGGACCCTGATGTAAGGGGAGGCTCTCTGTAAGGAGGGGCTCTCTGGGGCCCTGATGTAATGGAGGATCTCTGGGGACCCTGATGTAAGTGGGGGATCCGCACTCAGATATGTAACAATATATATATATATATATATATATATATATATATATATATATATATATATATACACACACACACACACACACACACGTATATTATATCCAATGGGGCAAAAAAGTATTTAGTCAGCCACCAATTGTGCAAGTTCTCCCACTTAAAAAGATGAGAGAGGCCTGTAATTGTCATCATAGGTATACCTCAACTATGAGAGACAAAATGTGGAAACAAATCCAGACAATCACATTGTCTGAATTTTTTAAAGAATTTATTTGCAAATTATGGTGGAAAATAAGTATTTGGTCACCTACAAACAAGCAAGATTTCTGGCTCTCACAGACCTGTATCTTCTTCTTTAGGAGGCTCCTCTGTCCTCCACACATTACCTGTATTAATGGCACCTGTTTGAACTTGTTATCAGTATAAAAGACACCTGTCCACAACCTCAAACAGTCACACTCCAAACTCCACTAAGGTGAAGACCAAAGAGCTGTCGAAGGACACCAGAAACAAAATTGTAGACCTGCACCAGGCTGGGAAAACTGAATCTGCAATAGGCAAGCAGCTTGGTGTGAAGAAATCAACTGTGGGAGCAATAATTAGAAAATGGAAGACATACAAGACCACTGATAATCTCCCTCGATCTGGGGCTCCAGGCAAGATATCACCCCGTGGGGTCAAAATAATCACAAGAACGGTGAGCAAAAATCCCAGAACCACACGGGGGGACCTAGTGAATGATATGACCTGCAGAGAGTTGGGACCAACGTAACAAAGGCTACCATCAGTAACACACTACGCCGCCAGGGACTCAGATCCTGCAGTGCCAGACGTGTCCCCCTGCTTAAGCCAGTACAGTGCTTTGGGGCTGTTTCTCTGCAAAGGGAACAGGACGACTGATCCGTGTACATGAAAGAATGAATGGGGCCATGTATCGTGAGATTTTGAGTTCAAACCTCCTCCCATCAGCAAGGGCATTGAAGATGAAACGTGGCTGGGTCTTTCAGCATGACTATGATCCCAAACACACCACCCTGGCAATGAAGGAGTGGCTTCGTAAGAAGCATTTCAAGGTCCTGGAGTGGCCTAGCCAGTCTCCAGATCTCAACCCCATAGAAAACCTTTGAAGGGAGTTGAAAGTCCGTGTTGTTCAGCGACAGCCCCAAAACCTCACTGCTCTAGAGGAGCTCTGCATGGAGGAATGGGCCAACATACCAGCAACAGTGTGTGACAACCTTGTGAAGACTTACAGAAAACGTTTGACCTCTGTCGATGGCAACAAAGGATATATAACAAAGTATTGAGATGAACTTTTGATATTGACCAAATACTTATTTTCCACCATAACTTGCAAATAAATTCTTTCAAAAATCAGACAATGTGATTGTCTGGATTTGTTTACACATTTTGTCTCTCATAGTTGAGGTATACCTATGATGACAATTACAGGCCTCTCATCTTTTTAAGTGGGGGAACTTGCACAATTGGTGGCTGACTAAATACTTTTTTGCCCCACTGTACATGTCTGTTCTATATTTTTGTACTTATTCTTTGACTGTTTTGTTTAAAGGGGGGAGGATTGTATTGGGAGCACTAAAGTGTCAGGTGTGACTTTGTGGTAATGGCAAATGGTTTACATAGCTCACGGCATCATGGGTCAGGTAGAGGGCCCCTTAGCAGAATTTTGCTTAGGGCCCCAGGGAGGTCAGGATCGGCACTGCCCGGGTAGGTATCCAAAAATATTCATGTGCATCTATAGTCCCTTCTACAGCCCTCATATTATCATATACAAGGAGCTTCCTTACTGTACCTGAATGTGAGTGTCTGCACTTCTTTTTTATTTCCAAAACAATTCTTCACATTAACCACGGAAGATTTTACCCCCTTCCTGACCAGAGCACTTTTACAATTTGGCACTGCGTCGCTTTAACTGACAATTACGCGGTCGTGCGACGTTGTACCCAAACAAAATTTGCATCCTTGTTTTCCCACAAATAGAGCTTTCTTTTGGTGGTATTTGATCACCTCTGCAGTTTTTATTTTTTACACTATAAACCAAAAAAAACGACAATTTAGAAAAAAAATTTTTTTTTAACTTTTTGCTATAATAAATAGCCCCAAAAATGCTTTAAAAAAACAAATTTCTTCATCAGTTTACGCCGATATATATTCTTCTACATATTTTTGGTAAAACAAATCGCAAAAAGTGTATATTGATATTGGTTTGCGCAAAAGATATAGCGTCTACAAACTATGGGAAAGATTTGTGGAATTTTTATTTATTAATTTTTGTTACTAGTAATGGCAGTGATCTGCGATTTTTAGTGGTACTGCAACATTGCGACAGATAGATCGGACGCCTTTGACACATTTTTGGGACCAGTGACATTTATTTATACAGTGATCAGTGCTATAAATATGCACTAATTACTGTGTAAATGTCACTGGCAGGAAAGGGGTTACCACTAGGGGGCGATCAAGGGGTTAAATGTGTGTTCTAACTGTATGGGGATAGGACTGACGGGGGGGGCACCCCCATCAAATCATTCTTTGCAGCTATTACCTTTTGTACCACCACCCCCTCCCTTTAGAATGTAAGCTCTACGAGCAGGGCCCTCCTGTACCTTTTGTATTGAACTGTACTGTAATTGTGTTGTCCCCCTTATACATTGTAAAGCGCTGAGTAAACTGTTGGCGCTATATAAATCTCGTATAATAATAATATCGTTGTTCCTGCTTAGTAAGAACAACGTTATGTCTTCTCTCCCTTGACAGCACAGGGATTCGTGGGTTTACACCCACAAATCCCCATGCCTGGCTCTCGTGCACATGATCGCATGTCTTCTGGTGGCTCCTAAAGAGAACCCTGTATATATGTACAGGATTTCCAACAGTGGTGCCATTGTGCCACAGTAAATGTGCGTGAGACGGTTGGGAACCGGATAAAGTGATAATTATATATAATCATAATATTACAGCTGTATGCCTGGCCACCGCAGCGGCTTGACACTTGTCATCCTTTTTTTTTTTTGCCCAGGATTGAGTGTGCTACATACCCTAAGTCTGTCAAGGAGTACTGGGGTTGTACGCATGGCCTGGCCACCGCAGTGGCTTAACACTTGTCAACCTTTTTTCTTTGGTCCAGGATTGAGTGTGCTACATACCCTACCCTAAGTCTGGAAAGAAGTACCGGGGTTGTACGCACGGCCTGGCCACCGCAGCGGCTTGACACCTGTCACCTTTTTTTTATTTTTATTTTTTTAGTCCGGGATTGAGTGTTCTACATACCCTAAGTCTGGAAAGGAGAACTAGGGTTGTACACACGGGCTGGCCACCGCAGCGGCTTGACACTTGTCACCCTTTTTTTTTTTTTTTTTTTTTGGTGCAGGATCGAGTGTGCTACATACCCTAAGTCTGGAAAGGAGTACCGGGGTTGTACGCATGGCCTGGCCATCACAGCGGCTTGACACTTGTCACCCGTTTTTTATTTTTATTTTTTTAGTCCGGGATTGAGTGTTCTACATACCCTAAGTCTGGAAAGGAGTACTGGGTTTGTACACACGGCCTGGCCACCGCAGCGTCTTGACACTTGTCAAACTTCTTTTTTTTTTGGTCCAGGATTGAGTGTGCTACATACCCTAAGTCTGGAAAGGAGTACTGGGGTTTTACACATGGCCTGGCCACCTCAGCGGCTTGACACTTGTCACCCTTTTTTTTTTTTTTGGTGCAGGATCGAGTGTTCTACATACCCTAAGTCTGGAAAGGAGTACCGGGGTTATACGCATGGCCAGGCCACCGCAGCGGCTTGACACTTGTCAACCTTTTTTTTTTGGTCCAGAATTGAGTGTGCTACATACCCTAAGTCTGGAAAGGAGTGGAGTACTGGGGTTGTACGCACGGCCTGGCCACCGCAGGGGCTTGACACTTGTCATTCTTTTTATTTGGTCCCGGATTGAGTGTGCTACTGTACATACCCTAAGTCTGGAAAGGAGTACTGAGGTTGTATGCATGGCCTGGCCACCGCAGAGGCTTGACACTTGTCACCCTTTTTCTTTCTCTTTTTTTCTTTGGTCCAGGTTTGAGTGTGCTACATGCCCTAAGTCTGGAAAGGAGTACTAGGGTTGTATGCACGGCCTGGCCACCGCAACGGCTTGACACTTGTCACCCTTTTTTTTTTTTTTTTGATCCAGGATTGAGTGTGCTACATACCCTAAGTCTGGAAAGGAGTACTGGGGTTGTACACATGGCCTGGCCACCGCAGCGGCTTGACACTTGTTACCTTTTTTTTTTTCTTTTTTGTGCAGGATTGAGTGTGCTACATACCCTAAGTCTGGAAAAGAGTACTGGGGTTGTACGCACGGCCTGGTCACCGCAGCGGCTTGACACTTGTCACTTTTTTTTTTGGTGCAGGATTGAGTGTGCTACATACCCTAAGTCTGGAAAGGAGTACTGGGGTTGTACACATGGCCTGGCCACCGCAGCGGCTTGACACTTGTTACCTTTTTTTTTTTCTTTTTTGTGCAGGATTGAGTGTGCTACATACCCTAAGTCTGGAAAGGAGTACTGGGGTTGTACGCACGGCCTGGCCACCGCATCGGCCTAACACTTGTCACCCTTTTTTGTTTGGTCCAGGATTGAGTGTGCTACCTACCCTAAGTCTGGAAAGGAGTACTGGGGTTGTACACACGGCCTGGCCACCGCATCGGCTTGACACTTGCCACCCTTTTTTGTTTGGTCCAGGATTGAGTGTGCTACATACCCTAAGTCTGAAAAGGAGTACTGGGGTTGTACGCATGGCCTGGCCACCGAATCGGCTTGACACTTGTCATCCTTTTTTGTTTGGTCCAGGATTGAGTGTGCTACCTACCCTAAGTCTGAAAGGAGTACTGGGGTTGTACACACGGCCTGGCCACCACATCGGCTTGACACTTGCCACCCTTTTTTGTTTGGTCCAGGATTGAGTGTGCTACATACCCTAAGTCTGAAAAGGAGTACTAGGGTTGTACACATGGCCTGGCCACCGAATCGGCTTGACACTTGTCATCCTTTTTTGTTTGGTTCAGGATTGAGTGTGCTACATACCCTAAGTCTGGAAAGTAGTACTGGGGTTGTACGCATGACCTGGCCACCTCAGCGGCTTGACACTTGTCATTCTGTTTTTTTGGTCCAGGATTGAGTGTGCTACATACCCTAAGTCTGGAAAGGAGTACTGGGGTTGTACGCACGGCCTTGCCACTGCAGCGGGTTGACACTTGTCATTCGTCTTTTTTTTTTTTTTTTTTGCAGGATTGAGTGTGCTACATACCCTAAGTCTGGAAAGGAGTACTAGGGTTGTACACATGGCCTGGCCACCGCAGTACCTTGACACTTACCATCCCTTTTGCATTTTTTTTTTTAAGTCCAGGATTGAGTGTGCTACATACCCTAAGGCCTCATGTACATTGCTGCTGGTAAACTGATTTTTAGGAGCAATTGGGCATTTTTTTCAACTGCTCCTGAACTCTCCTCTATATTATCTTATCAGTACATGTACACAGGTTCGTTTATAGTCATTTCTAGGCAGTTGAGTTTAGAGGCTTTTTTTGGAACTCAAAAAAATGCATTCCGAAGCTGTGTTTAGAGGCATTTCAAGTGCCAAACGCGGCTACCCGCGTTTAGGCGCATTTTGGTTTAGTAGCATTTTAAAGGGAAACATTTTATTCATTACTTTTGAGCCTGAAAAATGCTAAAAACAAACCAAAAACTCAATTATCACTGCCTGCAAGCTTGATATACCATGTCATATTCCCCTCATCAGCCAATTATATTGTACAATACACAACTTGCATTACTTGACGCTGAAGTTGAGTCACCAACAGACATTCCTCTAGTGGCACGCCTTTCCTCATGTTGGTGTCCATGTGAACTAGACAGGGTCTTACCTTTTCCAAGAGAACGTCAAAGGTGGCAATTGACATGCGTGTAAAATTAAAAGATTTCTCTGGGTAATTAGGCAGCTGAACATACATATTAGAAAAGTATCCTGTGGACATGCATTGAGCCATCAATGGATGTGTCCAGTAGCGACAAACTCTGGTCTTCTCATGCAATTTTCTACGTCTTTGGAGCCTCAGCAAAAGCAACATCAGGAGCATTTCCTCACACATGCTCATCATGGGATCCATATTAACAAACCAACCAAAAAATAACAGCTAGCTACAAGCACACTGCTTTCTCAGCTGCTATTCACACTGTTCTCTCACAGAATGGCTGTAATGGTAATAAATACTTGTTTTTAGTGCTTTCTAATCATTTGGGAAGGTCTCCTGAGGTTATCTTTAGTAAACGCTTCTGAACGCAAACGCCGCTAAACGCGTCTTATAAACGCTGCTAAACACACGTTTTTAAACATGGATTACTAGCTGTGATGTTCCAGTGTTCAGGAGAGGTTGAGAAACATCCCATGTACATGAAGCCTAAGTCTAGAAAGCAGTACTGGGGTTGTACGCACGGCCTGGCCACCACAGCACCCTGACAGTTGTGATGCCCCTTTGCATTTTTTTTTTAATTATTTCAGGATTGAGTGTGTAACATACCTTAAGTTTGGAAAGGAGTACTGGGGTTGCACGGCCTGGCCACCACAGCGTCTGGACACTTGTCATCCCTTTTGCAGTTTTTCTTTTAGTCCAGGATTTAATGTGCTACACGACAAAAAAGAAAAAAGTTTGGGACTTTATATGAGGTGCACATGAATATGCACCTCCATCCCTGTGGCGTTGCCAAAAATAGAGAAAAGAGTTTGGGACTAAATGAGGTGTGTTTCCAAAAATTGATACAGTGAGCAAGACCTAAGTGTGAATTACATTGATCCATATACCAAAGATGAATGCACATTTCAAGAAGTAATTTATTAAAACATTGTTTTACAATTGTAACCATGTTGCAAGATATAAAGGAATCAAATCAACAATAGTGGGTACATTAGATTCGTCATTTATTGGTCGATCAAATAGAGTTGTCGCACAGTATGCTCAACGCGTTTTGTGAGCCATCACTCATCAGGAGAAAGCGACAACCATCCATCTATAAGTAACGTATAAATATGTATAAGTACCACTGTATTCATAAAATAAGAATATAGCCAAAATGAGGGCAAAGGGCGCAGGGCGACCTTTAAATTGTTACTTAAAGTGGTGTTCCGGCCAAAATTATACTTTTTAAATAAAAATACCCCTATAATACACAAACTTAATGTATTCTAGTAAAGTTAGTCTGTAAACTAAGGTCTGTTTTGTTAGTTTATAGCAGTAGTTTGTTATTTTAATAAAATTACAGCAGGCCGTGGCCATCTTAAGTGTGGGCATCTGAAGCCAGACTGTATTTCTTCCTGGATCTCATGCTTGCAGATCTCGCACATGCTCAGTGCAGCACAAGAAGTGTAATAGGTTTCAGGTCAGGTTTCCATAGCAACGGCAGTTTCAGAGGAAGTTGCCACCCCTTCCCAGAAGGCATTGCAAACAGGAAATGATGCGATGGGCCGCGGCCAGGGAGGAGGAAGTGAAAAATAAATACAGCAGATATATAGTAGGTGCTGAGAAAAAAAATAAAAACATATCCAATTTGTTTACAGTGCACAGTTTAGTGAGGGATGCTGAAGAGTTGTAAAAGTGGGTGGAACTCCACTTTAAGTCAAATTTAAAATAAAATAACAAACATGTTATACTTACCTGCTTTGTGCAGTGGTATTGCTCAAGCAGCCCCGATCCTCCTTCTTGGGTCCCCGGCAAGGAACTTAGCTCCTCCTCTTCTTTAGAGGGACCACCATATTGAATGCAGTTTAACCACTTCAGCCCTGGACCATTTGGCTGGCCAAAGACCAGAGCACTTTTTGCTATTCAGCACTGGGTCTCTTTAAATGACAATTGCGCAGTCGTTCGACGTGGCTCCCAAACAGAATTGATGTCCTTTTTTCCCCACAAATAGAGCTTTCTTTTGGTGGTATTTGATCACCTCTGCGGTTTTTATTTTTTGCGCTATGAACAAAAAAAGAGTAACAATTTAAAAAAAAACGCATTATTTTTTACTTTATGCTATAATACATATCCCCAAAAATATATAAAAAAATATTTTTTTCCTCATTTTAGGCCAATACGTATTCTTCTACTTCCCGCGATCACACTCATGGAGCTCGCGGCAGGCACGCCCACAAGCCGCGTCTTAAAGGGCAACGTACAGATATGTTAATATGCCTGTACATGCCCTTCTGCCGATTTATATCGGCGTGAGCCGGTCGGCAAGCAGTTAAAGAAAAAAAGGGGAGAAGAGATACAGCTGTGCACAGCGCTGATCTCTTCTCCCCTTTTTTTACTCTTCATACAGGGAAGGGAGGGCACTGGGAAACTGAAATCATTTTTTTTACCTTAATGCAAACAATGCGTTAAAGTAAAAAAAATTTTAAGTTTAGTAACGACTAAGTCTGGAAAGGAGTACTGGGGTTGTATGCATGGCCTGGCTATAGCAGTACCTTGACACTACTCATCCCTTTTTGCTTTTTGTTTTTAGTTCAGGATTTAGTGTGCTACATACCCTAATGCTGTGTACACATGACCGGACTTTTCGTCCTAACTGGTCCGACAGAACGAATCCGTCGGACAATTCGATCGTGTGTGGGCTTCATAGGACCTTTTCTGTCGAAAAATCTGTCAGACTTTAGAAATAGAACATGTTTCAAATCTTTCCGACGAACTTGAGTCCGATCGAAAAATCCGTTTGTCTGTATGCTAGTCCGACGGACAAAAAAACGACGCAAGGGTAGCTATTCGCTACTGGCTGTGAACTTCCCTATTCTAGTCCGGTCGTACGTCATCACGTTCGAAACAATCAGACTTTGGTGTGATCGTGCGTAGGCAAGTCCGTTTCGTTGGAACTCCATTGAAAAGTCCTTCGGAGTTCAGTCCGACGAAAAGTCCGGTCGTGTGTACACGGCATTAGTCTGGAAAGGAGTACTGGGGTTGTACGCATGACTTGTCCACTAGTGCCCTGACACTTGTCATCCCTTTTGCATTTTTTTTTTAAGTCCAGGATTGAGTGTGCTACCCAAAAGCCCCGTACACACGATCGCGATGGGAAATGTTGGCTGTCAGGCTGTTGGCGGAAAATCCGACCATGTGTATGCTCCATCGGTCAATTGTTGTTGGACTTTTCGCCAGCAAGTGTTGGCTAGCATATCTTCACATTTTTCACCAACAAATGTGTGTTGTTGCATTTTCCGATCGTGTGTACACAAGTCCGTCAGACAAAAGTCCAAAGTACATGCATGCTCAGAAGCAGAAGCAGTCGGTCTTGTAAACTAGCATTTGTAATGGAGAATTAACATTCGTGACGTGGCAAATTATGAAATCTCCAAATGCAGCGCACATTCTCTTCTTCTTTAATGGGATAATAATGAAGCTGCTTTCCTGGTGATACTGATGGAGTTATTGCAAACAAATTTTCAAAGGCTTTTTTTTTCTAGTGATATCAAGAATCATATTATGTTTTTTTGTTTTTTTTTTTATTTGGGCAAGTTACCACAACACCATTATCCTGTAGTCTTTAAGATCAAAGATACAAATACCGTATATACTCGAGTATAAGTCGTTCCGAGTATAAGTCGAGGCCCTAATTTACCACAAAAAAAATGGGAAAAACTTATTGACCCGAGTATAAGACGAGGGTGAGAAATGCACAGCTACTGTAAGTGGAAAAGAGGGTCAACAATGCCCATTTGCAGCATTACTGTGCCCATTTGCATGCCTCACTGTGCCCATTTGCAGCCATAGGTCCCCTGAACTTCAAACTCAGTAGTTAAGGGTTCCTAGATGCCCCCTAGCTGCAGCCAAAATTTGGGGTCTCTGAACCCAAAGAGTCCCGAAATGACATTGCTGCAAATGGACACAGTTGACCGAATTTGGGTCCTCGTATCTTGGGGCCACTTAGTGCTAAGAACCCCAAATTTGGTGTGCATACCCAGTGGAACTAGTACCATAAAATTTCCAAAGCTGGTGTTCCTAGCACCAAGTGGCCCCGAGATACAGGGCCCCAAAATTCAGTTCAGAAAATGTCAAGCACTTTTCTGCAGCAGAGAATGACATTTTTCGAACCTATTTTGGGGCCCTGTATCTCAGGGCCACTTGGTGCTAGGAACCCCAGCTTTGGTTATGTTGTGGAACCAGTTCCACTGGGTTTGCACACAAAATTTGGGGTTGCTAGCACTAAGTGGCCCTGAGATATGGGGCCCCAAAGTCGGTTCAGAAAATGTCAAGCACTTTTCTGCAGCAGAGAATGACATTTTCCGAACCGATTTTGGGGCCCCGTATCTCGGTGCCACTTAGTGCTAGGAACTTCAGCTTTGGATATGTTGTGGAACCAGTTCCACTGGGTTTGCACACAAAATTTGGGGTTCCTAGTACCAAGTGGCCCTGAGATACGGGGCCCCAAATTCGGTTCGGAAAATGAAATTTTTTGCTGCAGAAAAGTGCTTGACTCGAGTATAAGTCGAAGGGGGCACTTTCAGCACAAAAAAATGTGCTGAAAAATTCGACTTATACTCGAATATAATACCGAGTATATATACCGAATCAAATCATTATTTAACCAAAAAAATAATGTCAAAGCAATAACTCCAAGGCCAATAATAAATAACACATTTTCTCCTCCGATTCCGGAACATGTCTGGTTGACGAACGGAAATGAAAAGCGCAAACTGAAAAGCGCTAATCAACACTCACCAAGCTTCTACTAACACGGAATTAGCAGAAGGAGCCCAAAGGGTGGCGCTAAAGAGCTGAAAAACAACGTAGTATGTCTATTACGTCACTACTAATTTAATTGTTGGCCAACATTTGTGACTGTGTGTATGCAAGACAAGTTTGAGCCAACACCCTTCGGACAAAATTCCACGGTTTTGTTGGCCAACAATCCAATCGTGTGTACGAGTCATAAGTCTGGAAAAGAGTACTGAGGTTGTATGCATGGCCTGGCCACTGCAGCACCTTGACACTACTCATCCCCTTTAGTTCAGGATTGAGTGTGCTACATACCCTAAGTCTGGAAAGGAGTACTGGGGTTAAATGCATGACCTGCCTTCCGCAGCACCTTGACACTAGTCATCCTTTTTTGTTTTTTTTTAGTGGTCTGGGATTGAGTGTGCTACATACCCTATGTCTGGAAAGGAGTACTGGGGTTGTACACACTGTCTTGCTGAGAAAGTTCCCCCGGCGGATAAGGACCCCCCTGTACTGCGCAGGCGCAGCGCTTGCGCAGTACGAACGACTAAGGAGCCACCAAAAATAGCCGAAGCTGAAAACCTTCAATGAGCTGTACACGGCGCCTGCGCCCTGGGTCCAGGTTTAAGCCCCACCATCCAAGTGGACCTAGAGGGAGAATAAAAAAGTGCAGAGCGAAGCGAGGCCGTGCCCGAAGCGTTGCGAGCGAAGCGTTGCGAGCGAAGCGTTGCGAGCGAAGCGAGGGGCCCTCTTACAGGCGCCTTGTACAGCTGATTTCTATTCTATTCGGCTTCGGCTATTTCCGCCGGCTCCTACCGTGCAGTAGAGGGGGGTCCTTATCTGCCGAGGGGAACTTTCACGGCAGAACACACACAGCCTGGCCACTGCAGCACCTTGACACTGGTCATACCTTTTTGCAGTTTTTTGGAGTCCAGGATTGAGTGTGCTACATATTTTAAGTCTGGAAAAGAGTACTGGGTTTGTATGCATTACCTGTCCACTGCAGCACCAGGACACTTGTCATCCACCTTTTTGCGTTCTTTTTTTAATCCAGAATTGGGTTTGCTACATACCTTAAAGCCTCATACACACAATCAGATTTTCCGCCAGGAATTGTGTGATGACAGACTGTTGGCCTAAAATCTGACCATTTGTATGCTCCATCGGACAATCGGATTTTCCGCAAACAAATGTTGGATGGTGGGCTTATAAATTTTCCGCGGACAACGGTCTGTTGTCAGATTTTCCGATCGTGTGTACACAAGTCCGTCAGACAAAAGTCCAAAGTACAAACACGCATGCTCAGAATCAATGCTCACCAAACACAACAATAGCAGAAGGTGCCCAAAGGGTGGCGCTAAAGAGCTGAAAAACCACGTAGTACGTCACTACATTCGTGTTTGTTGGCCGACAATTATGTGCTGTTTGTATGCAAGACAAGTTCCTGGCCAACGGCCCTGGTGTCGCACATACTAGCATAGGCTACGGTGGTGGGTACTTTAAAGATTCTTAGATTAGAATTGTGTTATCCAATGAGCGTTTTGATAATTGGTATTTACTTCAGTGGAAGTAATGTGCTGGCATTTGTCATCTGATTCATTGCAGGACAAAGCCCATGAACCCAAAGATAGCAAAATGGAGACACCCAGAAAAAGGTGCCTAATGTGCACCAAGAAAATGCCTTATGAAGCAGAACTAAATCTTGCGGTCAGTACCCTCAAGGTGCAGGTATGGGCTCTGTTCAGCTTTTTAACCACTTCCCGACCACCGCATACCAATGTACTTTGGCAGAATGGCATGGGTGGGCAAATGGGCGTACCTGTACGTGTTTGCGCCCCCCGCCCATAGTGGTCTGGTTCGTTAGGGGGGCGATCAGTCCCCAGTGAATTATGGTCTGCACCTGGTGATCGCTCCTAACGAATGAAAAGCTTCCCCTGCCTGTGTAAGTGTAAACACAGGCAGGAGGAAGTGATGTCATCTCTCCTCGTGGAGTCTTTTCAATTCCAGTGAGCGAGAGAGGACATCAAACCGTGAGTTGCACCAACAGTACACTGACATCAGCACACATAGGTACACTTTCCACCCCCTGATCGCCCCCCCCCCCCCAGTTAACCCTTTCACTCCCTGTCACTGTGTCACCAATTGCAGTTTTTAGATTTTTCACTGATCACTGCATTGGTGTCATTTGTGACTGAAATAAGTGTTAGGGCAGTTAGTAGTAGCCTCCGTTAGGTCTAGGGTACCCCCCTAAAGCCCCCTAATAAAGGTTTAACCCATGGATCGCCCCCCAGTTAACCCTTTCACCCCCATGTCTCCAATGCCACTAATCGATCGCCGTATTTGTGTCACTGGTGACGCTAGCCAGTTAGGTGATTAGTTTCACCGTTTTTGCTGTTTTTCACGGAAGATCTCTATAGATCTATTGTGGACCAAAGCAATTTGTATGCTGGTCAATTCATCACCGCTAATCCCCATTTGACCCTTGCCAGACATTGGAAACCAATTACGGTTTCCAAATTTAAGACCTTTCCTGGCCTATCCCAAAAAGAGTGAGTTGCGGTCATATTGGTCCACTGACCCAACTCACCATATGCCCGTGTTCTCTGCCTCAATGGCCAGGGCACTATACCAAATTTAGCCCCTCGTAAACCACTTCAACCAACGGTTTGCAGTCTTGTTTACTCCCCATCAAGTTGTCTGCATTGATGAGTCCCTGATTACCGTATATACTCGAGTATAAGTCGTTCCGAGTATAAGTCGAGGCCCTAATTTACCACAAAAAAATGGGAAAAATTTAGTGACCCGAGTATAAGACGAGGGTGAGAAATGCACAGCTACTGTAAGTGGAAAAGAGGGTCAACAATGCCCATTTGCAGCCACACTGTGCCCATTTGTAGCCATAAGTCCCCCGAACTTCAAACTCGGTAGTTAAGGGTTCCTAGATGCCCCCTAACTGCAGCCAAAATTTGGGGTCTCTGAACCCAAAGGGTCCCGAAATGACATTGCTGCAGATGGACACAGTTGACCGACTTTGGTGCCCCGTATCTTGGGGCCACTTAGTGTTAGGAACCCCAAATTTGGTGTGCAAACCCAGTGGAACTAGTACCATAAAATATCCAAAGCTGGGGTTTCACAAAGTGGCCCTGAGATACGGGGCCCCAAAGTCAGTTCGGAAAATGAATTTTTTTGCTGCAGAAAAGTGCTTGACTCCAGTATAAGTCGAGGGGGGCACTTTCAGCACAAAAAAATGTGCTGAAAAATTCGACTTATACTCGAGTATATACGGTAAGTTTTCAGGCCACTTGTCTTTCAAACAGTATCTTCCCAGCAAGCGTGCCAGATATGGGGTGAAGATATATAAGCTCTTTGACAGGGCCACAAGCTGTACATATAGTTGTATGGTTTACGAGGGAAGAGATAGTCGCGTAGAGCCAAAGAACTGCCCAGATTACATAGGGAACGCTGGTAAGATTGTGTGGGACTTGGTGTCACCCTTATTCGGAAAGGGAATAAAGAGAATATGGGACTTTAAATGAGGACAGGGTAGTGCCTCCATCCCGGGTTCAAGAAATAAGCAGGGAGGACATTGGGACTTTGAATGAGGCAGTTGACAGGATGGAGTTGAGATAAAAGGGTCAGTTTATTGCATAGGCGTCCAGAAATACATAACACAATATGAGCATAGAGGTTGCATACGCATACACGCTAAACAGAACCTACATAGATATATGCTTGTACAACAGATAACATGACATCTGGGCAGCGAATCAAGATTATCAGATTACATAAAGATGGTACAAATACAAAACTGGGAGGTACATGCCAGCATGATATAAAAGGTACGTATAAATATACAATTTCCTAAAAACATTGATCTGGATGAAATCCTATTAAAATAAGAGTAGCTGCATCCATGTTGCCCGACGCGTTTCTGTGAATAACACTTCTTCAGGGGCAGATGCAGTGGGGTATCTGTAAGTGACAAAGTATGAAAACATCAACCAATGAGCTAAGAGCAACCAGAAAGGACAGTAAGTCGATTTCTGGATACTTACACTAAGTACCTGACTAAGGTGTATCGTAGGGTGGGCACCGGGCTAACAAGGGTTTGTTCTCCCCCGGAGCTGAGGCGGCCAAGGACCCAACGCAGGACAGGCATACACAGGCATCATCCCCAGAACACAGACCATCACTTCCAACAAAAAAACTAAAAACCAAATAAAAATCATCATGGATGTATATCTACAATGGATGAAAAGTCCATTGAGAGAAGACAATGTTGTTGACAACAAAAGTATAAAAAGTAGAGTACTAACAATAAAGGAACCACTAAGTGTTACCTTAATGTGCTTGAGACAAGAGCTTCCTGGAGCTATGGCATCTGCACGTGTGCGGGAGTGAAGGCTGCGTCCGAGGGAGAAAAGGCGCCTAAATATGCATACCGCCTGCGTCAGCAGTGACCGCCAACGTCACGTAAAAGCCGACAATGCGTGAGGCGGGACTACAGCCTGGGCGGTGGAGACCCGCCCATGACTGACGTCACCACGTCCAGCTGGGTCGGATGGATGGGAACGGCGCGTACCTCCATCGTAACGCCAACTAGTGACGTTGTATGGAGGAGCGAGGCGTGACGCCGATGCGCTGTGAGCCGCCGCCCGATCCCCAAAGGGGGAGGGGGGGCCGCACAGAGCGCATCGCAGCTCCGGGTTTGAAACAAAACATAGCCCGGGAATCAGACCCCACATACACTATGCCGGAATGTATCCATAATTCCCAGAGTTTAAGCAGCAGTTGTATTGCAGGACATAAAGTGTACCTGTAAACTGCTTCCATCCCAAATGTCTAGCAATGAAAACAAAAAATTAATTTTTGTGTAATGGGACTTTGGATGAGGCACAAGGTAGTGCCTCCATCCCAGGTTAGGGGAGAAAAAAGAGAGAGCAAGGACATAAGGGCTTTGAATGAGGCAGTTCACGGGGTGTGATACCAAATGTCAAATTGATTACATGTGGCTTCCAGATGTACGTCACATATAAAGAAAAAAGGTTGCTCATGCGTACGCATAAGACATGGCCTAAACAATATGTTGCAGAACAAAACTGTGTGTGGACCAAAGAGGTGCATCAACACACAGAGCAACTCCAAAACCAGTTGGCAGGGGATAGTTGTCAGCTGCTGTCAGCTGCCTCCATCCCTAATATAGCGAATAAAGAGAATATGGGACTTTAAATGAGGACAGGGTAGTGCCTCCATCCCGGGTTCAAGAAATAAGCAGGGAGGACATTGGGACTTTGAATGAGGCAGTTGACAGGATGGAGTTGAGATAAAAGGGTCAGTTTATTGCATAGGCGTCCAGAAATACATAACACAATATGAGCATAGAGGTTGCATACGCATACACGCTAAACAGAACCTACATAGATATATGCTTGTACAACAGATAACATGACATCTGGGCAGCGAATCAAGATTATCAGATTACATAAAGATGGTACAAATACAAAACTGGGAGGTACATGCCAGCATGATATAAAAGGTACGTATAAATATACAATTTCCTAAAAACATTGATCTGGATGAAATCCTATTAAAATAAGAGTAGCTGCATCCATGTTGCCCGACGCGTTTCTGTGAATAACACTTCTTCAGGGGCAGATGCAGTGGGGTATCTGTAAGTGACAAAGTATGAAAACATCAACCAATGAGCTAAGAGCAACCAGAAAGGACAGTAAGTCGATTTCTGGATACTTACACTAAGTACCTGACTAAGGTGTATCGTAGGGTGGGCACCGGGCTAACAAGGGTTTGTTCTCCCCAGGAGCTGAGGCGGCCAAGGACCCAACGCAGGACAGGCATACACAGGCATCATCCCCAGAACACAGACCATCACTTCCAACAAAAACACAAAAAAACTAAAAACCAAATAAAAATCATCATGGATGTATATCTACAATGGATGAAAAGTCCATTGAGAGAAGACAATGTTGTTGACAACAAAAGTATAAAAAGTAGAGTACTAACAAAAAAGGAACCACTAAGTGTTACCTTAATGTGCTTGAGACAAGAGCTTCCTGGAGCTATGGCATCTGCACGTGTGCGGGAGTGAAGGCTGCGTCCGAGGGAGAAAAGGCGCCTAAATATGCATGCCGCCTGCGTCGGTGACCGCCAACGTCACGTAAAAGCCGACAATGCGTGAGGCGGGACTACAGCCTGGGCGGTGGAGACCCGCCCATTACTGACGTCACCACGTCCAGCTGGGTCGGATGGATGGGAACGGCACGTACCTCCATCGTAACGCCAACTAGTGACGTTGTATGGAGGAGCGAGGCGTGACGCCGATGCGCTGTGGGCCGCCGCCCGATCCCCAAAGGGGGAAAGGGGGGCCGCACAGAGCGCATCGCAGCTCCGGGTTTGAAACAAAACATAGCCCGGGAATCAGACCCCACATACACTATGCCGGAATGTATCCATAATTCCCAGAGTTAGAGCAGCAGTTGTATTGCAGGACATAAAGTGTACCTGTAAACTGCTTCCATCCCAAATGTCTAGCAATGAAAACAAAAAATTAATTTTTGTGTAATGGGACTTTGGATGAGGCACAAGGTAGTGTCTGTTGTACAAGCATATATCTATGTAGGTTCTGTTTAGCGTGTATGCGTATGCAACCTCTATGCTCATATTGTGTTATGTATTTCTGGACGCCTATGCAATAAACTGACCCTTTTATCTCAACTCCATCCTGTCAACTGCCTCATTCAAAGTCCCAATGTCCTCATTGCTTATTTCTTGAACCCGGGATGGAGGCACTACCCTGTCCTCATTTAAAGTCCCATATTCTCTTTATTCGCTATATTAGGGATGGAGGCAGCTGACAGCAGCTGACAACTATCCCCTGCCAACTGGTTTTGGAGTTGCTCTGTGTGTTGATGCACCTCTTTGGTCCACACACAGTTTTGTTCTGCAACATATTGTTTAGGCCATGTCTTATGCGTACGCATGAGCAACCTTTTTTCTTTATATGTGACGTACATCTGGAAGCCACATGTAATCAATTTGACATTTGGTATCACACCCCGTGAACTGCCTCATTCAAAGCCCTTATGTCCTTGCTCTCTCTTTTTTCTCCCCTAACCTGGGATGGAGGCACTACCTTGTGCCTCATCCAAAGTCCCATTACACAAAAATTAATTTTTTGTTTTCATTGCTAGACATTTGGGATGGAAGCAGTTTACAGGTACACTTTATGTCCTGCAATACAACTGCTGCTCTAACTCTGGGAATTATGGATACATTCCGGCATAGTGTATGTGGGGTCTGATTCCCGGGCTATGTTTTGTTTCAAACCCGGAGCTGCGATGCGCTCTGTGCGGCCCCCCCTCCCCCTTTGGGGATCGGGCGGCGGCTCACAGCGCATCGGCGTCACGCCTCGCTCCTCCATACAATGTCACTAGTTGGCGTTACGATGGAGGTACGCGCCGTTCCCATCCATCCGACCCAGCTGGACGTGGTGACGTCAGTCATGGGCGGGTCTCCACCGCCCAGGCTGTAGTCCCGCCTCACGCATTGTCGGCTTTTACGTGACGTTGGCGGTCACTGCCGACGCAGGCGGCATGCATATTTAGGCGCCTTTTCTCCCTCGGACGCAGCCTTCACTCCCGCACACGTGCAGATGCCATAGCTCCAGGAAGCTCTTGTCTCAAGCACATTAAGGTAACACTTAGTGGTTCCTTTTTTGTTAGTACTCTACTTTTTATACTTTTGTTGTCAACAACATTGTCTTCTCTCAATGGACTTTTCATCCATTGTAGATATACATCCATGATGATTTTTATTTGTTTTTTTGTTTTTTTGTTTTTTTGTTGGAATTGATGGTCTGTGTTCTGGGGATGATGCCTGTGTATGCCTGTCCTGCGTTGGGTCCTTGGCCGCCTCAGCTCCGGGGGAGAACAAACCCTTGTTAGCCCGGTGCCCACCCTACGATACACCTTAGTCAGGTACTTAGTGTAAGTATCCAGAAATCGACTTACTGTCCTTTCTGGTTGCTCTTAGCTCATTGGTTGATGTTTTCATACTTTGTCACTTACAGATACCCCACTGCATCTGCCCCTGAAGAAGTGTTGTTCACAGAAACGCGTCGGGCAACATGGATGCAGCTACTCTTATTTTAATAGGATTTCATCCAGATCAATGTTTTTAGGAAATTGTATATTTATACGTACCTTTTATATCATGCTGGCATGTACCTCCCAGTTTTGTATTTGTACCATCTTTATGTAATCTGATAATCTTGATTCGCTGCCCAGATGTCATGTTATCTGTTGTACAAGCATATATCTATGTAGGTTCTGTTTAGTGTGTATGCGTATGAAACCTCTATGCTCATATTGTGTTATGTATTTCTGGACGCCTATGCAATAAACTGACCCTTTTATCTCAACTCCATCCTGTCAACTGCCTCATTCAAAGTCCCAATGTCCTCCCTGCTTATTTCTTGAACCCGGGATGGAGGCACTACCCTGTCCTCATTTAAAGTCCCATATTCTCTTTATTCGCTATATTAGGGATGGAGGCAGCTGACAGCAGCTGACAACTATCCCCTGCCAACTGGTTTTGGAGTTGCTCTGTGTGTTGATGCACCTCTTTGGTCCACACACAGTTTTGTTCTGCAACATATTGTTTAGGCCATGTCTTATGCGTACGCATGAGCAACCTTTTTTCTTTATATGTGACGTACATCTGGAAGCCACATGTAATCAATTTGACATTTGGTATCACACCCCGTGAACTGCCTCATTCAAAGCCCTTATGTCCTTGCTCTCTCTTTTTTCTCCCCTAACCTGGGATGGAGGCACTACCTTGTGCCTCATCCAAAGTCCCATTACACAAAAATTAATTTTTTGTTTTCATTGCTAGACATTTGGGATGGAAGCAGTTTACAGGTACACTTTATGTCCTGCAATACAACTGCTGCTCTAACTCTGGGAATTATGGATACATTCCGGCATAGTGTATGTGGGGTCTGATTCCCGGGCTATGTTTTGTTTCAAACCCGGAGCTGCGATGCGCTCTGTGCGGCCCCCCCCCTCCCCCTTTGGGGATCGGGCGGCGGCTCACAGCGTATCGGCGTCACGCCTCGCTCCTCCATACAACGTCACTAGTTGGCGTTACGATGGAGGTACGTGCCGTTCCCATCCATCCGACCCAGCTGGACGTGGTGACGTCAGTAATGGGCGGGTCTCCACCGCCCAGGCTGTAGTCCCGCCTCACGCATTGTCGGCTTTTACGTGACCTTGGCGGTCACTGCCGACGCAGGCGGCATGCATATTTAGGCGCCTTTTCTCCCTCGGACGCAGCCTTCACTCCCGCACACGTGCAGATGCCATAGCTCCAGGAAGCTCTTGTCTCAAGCACATTAAGGTAACACTTAGTGGTTCCTTTTTTGTTAGTACTCTACTTTTTATACTTTTGTTGTCAACAACATTGTCTTCTCTCAATGGACTTTTCATCCATTGTAGATATACATCCATGATGATTTTTATTTGGTTTTTTGTTTTTTTGTTTTTTTGTTGGAAGTGATGGTCTGTGTTCTGGGGATGATGCCTGTGTATGCCTGTCCTGCGTTGGGTCCTTGGCCGCCTCAGCTCCGGGGGAGAACAAACCCTTGTTAGCCCGGTGCCCACCCTACGATACACCTTAGTCAGGTACTTAGTGTAAGTATCCAGAAATCGACTTACTGTCCTTTCTGGTTGCTCTTAGCTCATTGGTTGATGTTTTCATACTTTGTCACTTACAGATACCCCACTGCATCTGCCCCTGAAGAAGTGTTATTCACAGAAACGCGTCGGGCAACATGGATGCAGCTACTCTTATTTTAATAGGATTTCATCCAGATCAATGTTTTTAGGAAATTGTATATTTATACGTACCTTTTATATCATGCTGGCATGTACCTCCCAGTTTTGTATTTGTACCATCTTTATGTAATCTGATAATCTTGATTCGCTGCCCAGATGTCATGTTATCTGTTGTACAAGCATATATCTATGTAGGTTCTGTTTAGCGTGTATGCGTATGCAACCTCTATGCTCATATTGTGTTATGTATTTCTGGACGCCTATGCAATAAACTGACCCTTTTATCTCAACTCCATCCTGTCAACTGCCTCATTCAAAGTCCCAATGTCCTCCCTGCTTATTCGGAAAGGGGTACCATTTGTATGTGGACAATTATTACACGAGCGTGCCACTTTTTAGTCACTTGTTTGATCACCAAATTGGCGCATGTGACACCGTAATCGCCGGGGCTTATACCAGCGGCTTGTAGATTCCCGTCTTAGGCTGGGGGAGAGAGCCTGCTTGAAGTGTAATAATTTGCTCACTGTGAAGTTGAGGGATAATCGGAATGTTTTCGTTCAGTCCTCCCTTCACGCAGACACGACGGTTCAAATTCCTACGACGACTAGTGTTGTGGATAAACCCCTCTGTGTCCACGAATATGACCTTAATATGGGAGGGGTGGACCTCAGCGACCAGTTGGCGCCGTACCTAATTGCCCGTAAGGTGTCTGTATACTTACTAAATTCCAGGAAGAGATCATCACAGCCCTTCTGTTTCCAGACGGTGCTGTGGCCCAACTTCACAATCCAAATGCAGTAAGCCGGCTGCATAAGAGGCATTTTCCTTATGTCCTCACTGGTACCCCTACCCAACAAGCCCCCAAAAGAAAATATCATGTCTGTAGAAAGCGCGGATATAGACGTGACACCCGCTATAATTGCCTCTCCTGTCCTGACCATCCTGGTCTTTGCATTGGTGAATGTTTTGAACGCTACCACACACTAGTGGAGTATTAGCGTAGGGTACAGCACTGCACAGACTAGGACACACATTCACAGGGTCTCCAAAGATGCCATCGCATTTTAGGAGACCCAAACCTGGAACTGAACCGTTACAGTTACAAAAAAAAGTGTAAAAAAAGAAAAAAAATATAAAATAAAAAATAGTTGTCGTTTTATTGTTCTCTCTCTATTGTTCTGCTCTTTTTTTACTGTATTCTACAATGCAATGTTTTATTGTTACTATGTTTTATCATGTTTGTTTTTCAGGTATGTAATTCTTTTATACTTTACTGTTTACTGTGTTTTATTGTTAACCATTTTTTTGTTTTCAGGTACACCATTCAGCTGCAGCACGGGTTTATTTATCTTGACAGCAACAGCGTAAGCTCCCACGATATGTAAAGCAGTGACTCCAGCGCTGTCGGAGGTTATTTCACCACCACAGTTAAAAAAAAGAGCATATATGCCGAAGCATGGGGGCAGGGGTGGAGGAGCGATTTGCTCCTAACATTAGGAGCGGATTTCCCCCATGCTTCGGCATATATTTTTTAGGCACAGATTGCATTAAAAAATGTTTTATTTTTACTATGTTTTATTGTATTTGCTTTGCAGGTATGGTAAGTCTTACTGTTATACTGTAATGTTACTTTGTTTTATTGTTAACCATCATTTGCTTAGCAGGTATGCCATTCAGCTGCAGCACTGATTTATTGATCTTGACAGAAACAGCGTTTGTTCCCACGATACGTAAATCAGCGACTCCAGCGCTGTAGGAGGTGATTTCACCACCACAGTTAAAAAAAAAATGGTGCATGTATGCCCATCTTTAGAAGTGGGTGTATGCCCAACAAGGACCAGCAAGGTACTGGTATGTTGCTGGACTTTGAGGGGTTATACCAGAATGATGCCTGCAGGTTTAGGTATCAGCTTGGTATCATTCTTTTCAGCCAGCGGTCGGCTTTTATGTAAAAGCAATCCTAGCGGCTAATTAGCCTCTAGACTGCTTCTATAAGCAGTGGGAGGGAACGTCTCCCCCCCCCTCCATCTTCCATAGTTTTCTCGGGCTCTCCTGTCCCAACAGGGGACCCGAGAATGCAGCCAGTGGTTCTGGCAGCTGACGATAGAGCTGATCAGAGACCAGAACGGCTCCAATCATCTCTATGGCCTAAGAAACCGGAAGCTACAAGCATTTCATGACTTAGGTTTCGCCGGATATAAACAGCGCTATTGGGAAATTGGCATAGCATTTTATCACACCGATCTTGGTGTGGTCAGATGCTTTGAGGGCAGAGGAGAGATCTAACATCTAATAGACCCTAATTTTTTCAAAAAAGAGTACCTGTCACTACCTATTGCTATCATAGGGGATATTTACATTCCCTGAGATAACAAAAAAAAAATTAAAGGACCAGTTTAAAAATATAACAAAAAGCAAAATAAATAATCAAAAAAAAAAGCTCTCTGTCCCCCCATGCTCACACGCAAAAGCAAACGCAAGCTTCGGTCTGGTGTCATATGCAAACAGCAATTGCACCATGCATGTGAGGTATCACCGCGAAGGTCAGATTGAGGGCAGTAATTTTAGCAGTAGATCTCCTCTGTAAATCTAAAATGGCAACCTGTAAAGGCTTTTTAAAATTATGTAGTTTGTCGCCGCTGCATGTTTGTGCGCAAATTTAAAGCATGTCGTATTTGGTATCCATGTACTCGGCCTAAGATCATCTTTTTTATTTCATCAAACATTTTGGCAATATTGTGTGTTTTAGTGCAATAAAATTTAAAAAAGCGTGTTATTTCCAAAAAAATTGCATTTGAAAAATCGCTGCACAAATACTGTGTGAAAAAAAAAATTGCAACACCCACCATTTTAATCTGTAGGGCCTTTGCTTTAAAAAACTATATAATGTTTGGGGGTTCAAAGTAATTTTCTTGCAAAAAAAATAATATTTTTTAGCCACTTCAGCCCCGGACCATTATGCTGCCTAAGGACCAGAGGTCTTTTTCCAATTTGGCACTGCGTCGCTTTAACTGATAATTGTGCGGTCATGCAATGCTGTACCCAAACGAAATTTGCGTCCTTTTCTTCCCACAAATAGAGCTTTCTTTTGATGGTATTTGATCACCTCTGCGGTTTTTATTTTTTGCGCTATAAACGGAAAAAGACCGAAAATTTTGAAAAAAAATGATATTTTCTACTTTTTGTTATAGAAAAAATCAGATAAACTCAATTTTAGTCATACATTTAGCCCAAAATGTATTCGGCCACATGTCTTTGGTAAAAAAAAATGTCAATAAGCGTATATTTATTGGTTTGCGCAAAAGTTATAGCGTCTACAAACTAGGGTACATTTTCTGGAATTTACACAGTTTTTAGTTTATGACTGCCTATGTCATTTCTTGAGGTGCTAAAATGGCAGGGCAGTACAAAACCCCCCCAAATGACCCTGAGAGGCATGTTGAACCCATTGAATATTTTTTTTTTTTTGTCCCAAGTGATTGAATAATGACAAAAATGACAAAAAAAAAAGATATTTACAAAACGTTGTCACTAAATGATATATTTCTCACACAGGCCATGGGCCTATCTGGAATTGCACCCCAAAATACATTCAGCTGCTTCTCCTGAGTATGGGGATACCACATACCGCGTACGGGGCCCCAAAATCCAATCACCGCCTTCAGGATTTCTAAGGGTGTAAATTTTTGATTTCACTCTTCACTGCCTATCACAGTTTCGGAGGCCATGGAATGCCCAGGTAGCACAAACTCCCCCCCAAATGACCCCATTTTGGAAAGTAGACACCCCAAGCTATTTGCTGAGAGGCATATTGAGTCCATGGAATATTTCATATTTTGACACAAGTTGCGGGAAAGTGACACATTTTTTTTTTTTTTTTGCACAAAGTTGTCACTAAATGATATATTGCTCACACAGGCCATGGGCATATGTGGAATTGCACCCCAAAATACATTTAGCTGCATCTCCTGAGTATGGGGATACCACATGTGTGGGACTTTTTGGGAGCCTAGCCGCGTACGGGGCCCCGAAAACCAATCACCGCCTTCAGGATTTCTAAGGGTGTAAATTTTTGATTTCACTCTTCACTGCCTATCACAGTTTTGGAGGCCATGGAATGCCCAGGTGGCACAAACCCCCCCCAAATGACCCCATTTTGGAAAGTAGACACCCCAAGCTGAAAGGCATGGTGAGTATTTTGCAGCTCTCATTTGTTTTTGAAAATGAAGAAAGACAAGAAAAAACATTTTTTTTTTCTTTTTTCAATTTTCAAAACTTTGTGACAAAAAGTGAGGTCTGCAAAATACTCGCTATACCTCTAAGCAAATAGCTTGGGGTGTCTACTTTCCAAAATGGGGTCATTTGGGGGGGGGGGGGTTGTGCCACCTGGGCATTCCATGGCCTCCGAAACTGTGATAGGCAGTGAAGAGTGAAATCAAAAATTCACGCCCTTAGAAAGCCTGAAGGCGGTGCTTGGTTTTCAGGGTCCCATACGCGGCTAGACTCCCAAAAAGTCTCACACATGTGGTATCCCCGTACTCAGGAGAAGCAGCAGAATGTATTTTGGGGTATAATTTCACATATTTATTCAGGGAAGCCTATCCCACACCCACATAACTGTCCCTGAGCCACCCCCATCAAATCATTCTTTGCAGCTATTACCTTTTGTACCACCACCCCCTCCCTTTTAGAATGTAAGCTCTACGAGCAGGGCCCTCCTGTACCTTTTGTATTGTACTGTAATTGTGTTGTCCCCCTTATACATTGTAAAGCGCTGAGTAAACTGTTGGCGCTATATAAATCTCGTATAATAATAATAATATTCCCATGGCATGTTTGAGCAATATATCATTTAGTGACAACTTTGTGCAAAAAAAAAAAAAAAAATTTGTCTCTTTCCCGCAACTTGTGTCACAATATAAAATATTCCATGGACTCGACATGACTCTCAGCAAATAGCTTGGGGTGTCTACTTTCCAAAATGGGGTCATTTGGGGGGGTTTGAACTGTCCTGGCATTTTATGCACAACATTTAGAAGCTTATGTCACACATCACTCACTCTTCTAACCACTTGAAGACAAAGCCCTTTCTGACACTTTTTGTTTACATGAAAAAGTTTTTTTTTTTTTGCAAGAAAATTACTTTGAACCCCCAAACATTATATATATTTTTAAAGCAAATGTCCTACAGATTAAAATGTTGGGTGTTTCATTTTTTTTTTTCACACAGTATTTGCGCAGCGATTTTTTAAACGCATTTTTTGGGGAAAAAACACACTTTTTTAAATTTTAATGCACTAAAACACACTATATTGCCCAAATGTTTGATGAAATAAAAAAGATGATCTTAGGCCGAGTACATGGATACCAAACATGACATGCTTTACAATTGCGCACAAACGTGCAGTGGCAACAAAATAAATACATTTTTAAAAGCCTTTAAAAGCCTTTACAGGTTACCACCTTAGATTTACAGAGGAGGTCTACTGCAAAAATTACTGCCCTCGATCTGACCTTCGCGGTGATACCTCACATGCATGGTGCAATTGCTGTTTACGTTTGATGACAGACCGCCGCTTGCGTTCGCCTTAGCGCGAGAGCAGGGGGCGACGGGTGCTTTTTTTTTTCTTTATTATTTTTTATCTTATTTTTAAACTGTTCCTTTTATTTTTTATTTTTTTTAATCATTTTTATTGTTATCTCAGGGAATGTAAATATCCCCTATGATAGCAATAGGTAGTGACAGGTACTCTTTTTTTAAAAAATTGGGGTCTATTAGACCCTAGATCTCTCTTCTGTCCTCAAAGCATCTGACCACACCAAGATCGGTGTGATAAAATGCTTTCCTAGTTTCCCAATGGCGCTGTTTACATCCGGCTAAATCTAAGTCATGAAATGCTCGTAGCTTCCGGTTTCTTAGGCCATAGAGATGTTTGGAGCCACTCTGGTCTCTGATCAGCTCTATGGTCAGCTGGCTGAATCACCAGCTGCATTCTCAGGTTCCCTGTTGAGACAGGAGAGCCAGAGAAAAACACGGAAGACGGTGGGGGGGGGGGCATTCCCTCCCACGGCTTGTAAAAGCAGTCTAGAGGCTAATTAGCCGCTAGGATTGCTTTTACATGAAAGCCGACCGCTGGCTGAAAAGAATGATACCAAGATGATACCTAAACCTGCAGGCATCATTCTGGTATAACCACTCAAAGTCGTGAATGGCGTACCTGAGGACAAAAAAATGGTTAACAATAAAGCACAGTAAACGGTAAAGTATAAAAAATTGCATACCTGAAAAACAAACGTGATAAAACATAATAACAATAAAACATTGCAGAATAGAATACAGTAAAAAAAGAGCAGAACAATAGAGAGAGAGAATAGAGAGAGAGACAACAATAAAACGACAACTTTTTTTTTTTTTTTTTATATATATTTTTTTTTTTTACACTTTTTTTGTAACTAACTTTTATAACTGTAACCGGTTCGAGGTTCGGGTCTCTCAAAATGCGATGGCATCTTGGGAGACCCTGTGAAAGTGTGTCCTAGTCTGTGCAATGCTGTACCCTACGCTAATACTCAACTAGTGCATGGTAGCATTCAAAACATTCACCAATGCAAAGACCAGGATTGTCAGGACAGGAGGGACAATAAAAGCGGGTGTCACGCCTATATCCGCGCTTGCTGCAGACATGACATCTTTTTTGGGGGGGTTCGTTGGGTAGGGGTACTCGGGAGGACATAAAGAAAATGCCTCTCATGCAGCCGACTGCATTTGGTTGGGGATGTGAATGGGGGAAGTACGGGCGCTGCAGAAGTGGTGGGTTCACAATTAGGATTGGCGAATGCAGCAGGAAGGGCACTATGGGCACGACGGGCCTGTGTTTGTCTTTTTGGTGGCAGCGGGACACTACTTGTGCTTGCCACCTCACCAGCTTGAACTGCACTTATGGGAATCGCCACGTCACCAAGTGTTACTGCAGTGCTGGTTTGACTACGACCGGGGTGTACTAGGCCACTGGTGCTTGCCAGTTCACCAAAACGCTACCAAAAAAACTGTTAGCGATCGCAGGGATCAGGCCTGACTCTGCGAATGCTGCAGTTATGCATTTAGTGTTTTGTAAGTGTCAGTGATCGATCGATAGTGCACTTGGGTGGGCTGGGCTGGGCCGGGCGGAGGGGCAAAACGCAGGTGCTAGCAGGTATCTGGGCTGATCCCGCTAACACTGCGTTTTTGGGAACCCTAAACTGCTGGGGACGCTAGTATAGATCTGATCGGATCAGATATTGATCCGTTCAGATACTATACCACTAAGGGAAGTGTACGGTGCGTGCGTGGGTGTTAGCGGTACTGGCGCTAAACTGACGCTGCTTGGGGCTGGAGCTTGCCAGTTCACCAAAATGCTACCAAAAAAACTGTTAGCGATCGCAAGGATCAGGCCTGACTCTGCGAACGCTGCAGTTATGTGTGTTTAGTGTTTTGTAAGTGACAGTGATCGATCGATACTGCACTTGGGTGGGCTGGGCTGGGCCGGGCGGAGGGGCAAAATGCAGGTGCTAGCAGGTATCTGGCCTGATCCTGCTAACACTGCGTTTTTGGGAACCCTAAACTGCTGGGGACGCTAGTATAGATCTGATCAGATCAGATATTGATCCGTTCAGATACTATACCACTAAGGGAGGCGTATGCTGCGTGCGTGGGTGTTAGCGGTACTGGCTCTAATCTGACGCTGCCTGGGGCGACGCATATCACCGCCGGGCCATCAGGGGGCTAAACCTTTATTCGGTAATAAACGGCGGGTGCCCTGACACTATAAAAAATAAACGAACTAACCAGCGTCACTCGTAACACTTATACGGTGATCAGTGGTGTTAACTAGGGGGCAATCAAGGTGTTAAAACCTTTATTAGGTAGTATATGGGGGTCCCTGTTGCTATAAAACACTGACGGCGAACCTAAATATTTACCTCCCTAACTAGCGTCACCAGCGACACTAATACCGTGATCAGAAAAATGATCGCTTAGTGACACTGGTGACGGGGGGTGATCAAGGGGTTAAAACTTTATTAGGGGGGGTTAGGGGGGTACCCTAGACCTAAAGGGGTCTAACCCTAACAGGACAGTTACACAATAACTGTCACAAACTGATACCATGCAGTAATCAGAAAAAAAAAAACTGCTTGGTGTCAGTTTGTGACGGGGGGGGGGGTGGTGGGTGATTGGGGGGTGATGGGGGGGGGGATCGGGGGTGTTTTGTGTGCCTGGCATGTTCTACAGTGTGTTTAATGTTTGTGCACTCACATAGATGTCTTCTCTCCTCGACGCCGGAACGGAAAATACTGAGCCGAGGAGAGATGACATCATTTCCTTTGCTGCTGTTTAGCATACAGTAGCAAAGGAATGTTCCCATTGGCCGGTGGCGATCGCGAGGGGGGGGCCACGAACGGATGGCCTCCCCCTCACCTCCAATCGCCGGGGGACAAAAGAGGACCCCCTCGGGCACCAGGGGGGGGTCCGTTCGAACCCCCCACCCGCGGGAGGCAGATCACGTGTATGTACGTGATTTTGCCTGCCCGTGCCGCCTTGCCGATGTACATCGGCGTGAGGCGGTCCTTAAGTGGTTAATGTAATCAAAAAGTGTCAGAAAGGGCTTTGTCTTCAAGTGGTTAGACGATTGGGTGATGTGTGACATAAGCTTCTAAATGTTGTGCATAAAACGCCAGGACGGTTCAAACCCCCCTAAATGACCCCATTTTGAAAGAAGACACTTCAAGCTTTTTGCTGAGAGGCATGTTGAATCCATGGAATATTTGATATTTTGCCACAAGTTTCGGGAAAATTGCAATTTTTTATTTTTTTACACAAAGTTGGCACTAAATTATATATTGCTCGAACATGGCATGGTTATATGTGGAATTACAATCCAAAATGCATTCTGCTGCTTCTCCTGTGTATGGGGATACCACATGTGTGAGACTTTTTGGGACCCTAGCCGCGTACAGGACCCCAAAAACCAAGCACCGCCTTCAGGCTTTCTAAAGGTGTAAAATTGTGATTTTACTCCTCACTACCTATCAGTTACGGAGGCCCTGAAATGTCCACAAATGCCATCAACCCCCCTCCCCCCCAAATGACACCATTTTGGAAAGTAGACAGCCCAAGGTATTTGCTAAGAGGCATGGTGAGTATTTTGCAGATCTCATTTATTTTTGAAAATGATACATTCTGCTGCTTCTCCTGAGTACAGGGATACCACATGTGTGAGTCTAGCTGCGTACGGGACCCCGAAAACCAAGCCCTGCCTTAAGGCTTTCTAAGGGCGTGAATTTTTGATTTCACTCTTCACTGCCTATCACAGTTTCGGAGACCATGGAATACCCAGGTGGCACAAAACCCCCCCAAATTACCCTATTTTGGAAAGTAGACACCCCAAGATATTTGCTGAGAGGTATAGTGAGTATTTTGCAGACCTCACTTTTTGTCACAAAGTTTTGAAAATTGAAAAAAAAAAAAAAAATTTTCTTGTTTTTCTTCATTTTCAAAAACAAATGAGAGCTGCAAAATAATCACCATGTGTCATGGATCTGCCACCTAAGGGTTAACTTAGTCCAGGCTGATTTCAGTGATTGGCAACAGGCTGCCTTATTTAAACACCTCAGCAGCTCTGTCTCCTTGCTGTTTGATCTGCAGCTCTGTGTATGTGTTTCCTGAAGAGCTGATATCTGCTCCTGTTTGACCCGGCTTGTTTTGAGACTGTTCCTGTTATCCGCCTGCAACTGAGCCTTGGCTTGTTTGACGATTCCTTCTGCCTGCTCCTCTTGTACCTTTGTTGCCAGCCTGATTATCGACCCGGCATGCCTGACGTTCCAAGACTCTCCTCCAGTCTGCTATACTTACCTACTGCAGCCATCCAGCTTCAGTCCCAGTCTGCTTACCTGTCTGCTAATCCATCCAGTCTGCTCACCTGCCTGCTGATCCATCCAGTCTGCTCACCTGCCTGCTGATCCATCCAGTCTGCTCACCTGCCTGCTGATCCATCCAGTCTGCTCACCTGCCTGCTGATCCATCCAGTCTGCTCACCTGCCTGCTGATCCATCCAGTCTGCTCACCTGCCTGCTGATCCATCCAGCCTGCTGGTCCTGTCTGCTGTGCCGGCCATCTGACCCATCTGCTGTTGATCCTGCCAGGCACTCATACCATTCTGCACTCCCGTGCCACCTGTCTGCTCTGCCAGGGGCCACGAGTCAGATACGTAAGGGAGGCCTTCCTCTGCACTATCAGGCTCATCAGTCAGGTACGTGAGAACTTGACACCATGCCTCTCAACAAATAGCTTGGGGTGTCTACTTTCCAAAATGGGGTCATTTGGGGGGGGGGGGATTTGTGCCACCTGGGCATTCCATGGCCTCCGAAACTGTGATAGGCAGTGAAGAGTGAAATTAAAAATTTACACCCTTAGAAATCCTGAAGGCGGTGATTGGTTTTTGGGGGCCCGTACGCGGCTAGTCTCCCAAAAAGTCCCACACATGTAGGGCTGCAACTAACGATTATTTTCTTAATCGATTAATCGGCCAATTATTTTTTCGATTTATTTAAAAGTAATGATGAAAAAACTGAGTGTTACACTCAAACTGCAGAATAACAAACGTTTGACATTACACGACTTTGCAGTAGTACAAAAACAACAAATATTCTGAAAAGAGGTGAACTATAACTGTTCAAGAAACTTTGCATTTGAATGTAAAAAAGTTAACATGTTAACATGCTCGGGGCTAAGGCTGGCTCTCTTTTTACAAACGATGTTGCCTGCAGCAGAAAAGAGGCGCTCTGATGGAGTAGAGGTGCCTGGGATGCACAAGAAGGATTTCGCATGTTTTGCCAAAGCAGGATATTTATCTTGGTTACCCTTCCACCAATTCAAAGGGTTTCCCTCCTTCGGAAGTGGCTTCTCAGCAAAATAAGCCTGCACTTCATTTCGGACTTGTGTGTGAATATCCTCCTCAAGTTGCCCCTCTTCCTCTTCACTTCTGCCCCCAGACTCAAGGAGTATGTCAAGTAGAGAATGAGATGCTGTAGATGTTGAAGGCTCAGCATCTCTAGTTACAGGCGACGTGGTGGTCATTTGCTGCTGCACCACCATCTCCCTTCTTAAAGAAAGTGCCTCTGTCTGTACTTATGCCTGCACATTTATGATCTGTTCTGGTGATAAAAATTTTTGTCTTCTAAATCGTGGGTCCAGGGCAGAGGAAAGGATTACGGTGTTTGGGACGTCTTCAAGGATCCCCTTCCATCTGCTTTGAAGTTGGTCTGTTGCAGTGGCTTGGAAGCTCTTTAGCGGAGATGTTTCAAATGAAGCACCTTCATTGGACCGCAACAGCCCCTTTACCAATGCAGGCACGGATGATAGGGTAACATATTCTTGGCCACTCATGAATAAAGTGCAGCATTCAAAGGGCTTAAGAGCAGTGGAAAGTTCCTCAAGAATACTCCACTGGTCTGGTTTTAAGTCCAGATAATGTTTGCCCCTTTGTGTAACTGATGGGTCAGACAGAGTTGCAGTTACCGGCCACCTTTGTTCAATGAGTCGTTCAACCATATAGTAAGTGCTATTCCATCTTGTGCTTACATCTTGAAGAAGCTTGTGGTCAGATGTACCCATTTGCATTTGTTTCTCCTTCAATTTGCTGCTGGCTAGCTCACTTTTTTAAAATGTTCAACTAGTCCTCTTGCAGCACTAACGGCTCTCTCAATTCCGGAATTCTTTAACGCAGCACTGATCACCAGCTGCAAGGTGTGGCCAGTGCAGCGGATACTGGCCCAGCCATGCATGTCGATCAGGATTTTCGCTGCAGCCACAATATTTGCACCATTGTCATGCACAATGGCAATTATTTTCTGAGCCGGAATTTCAAATTTTTCAGTGACTTCCTCCAACCATTCTGCAATATTTGCTGCTGTATGTCTGTCTTCCAGAGGCATGGTAGTGAGGCAGATAGAAATCATCTTCCAATCCTCCGCTATGTAGTGGCATGTAATGCCAAGGAAAGCCTCGGTCGCTATACTTGTCCGTATGTCTGCAGTAATGGCAATTCTGCTTTCATTAGCGCTGATGGCATCCTTCACATTCTGAAATGCCTCCTGGTACTTTCTCTCCACTAGTTTGGTAAAATGGGTTCTTGATGGTAAAGTATATCCAGGGTTCAGTACACTTATCATGCTTTTAAATCCTCGGTCTTCAACCATGGATAGTGGCCGCATGTCAGTGACTAGCATTTTCACGTCAGAATCTGTAATAATTGCTGATTGTTGGGGAGTGCACGGACGATTTTGCTGCACAAACTCTGTCATGGTGCGCTGTTTCTTTCTGCAATGAGAAAGATAATATGAATGATTAGTATGCAGGAAAAACTATTTCTGTTTAACTCTATATATGGGTTTAACTTACCGTCCTGATGTTTCGCCATCCTCTGTGAACCCCACGTGTTTCCGTTTCATGTGCTCGTTCATCGTTGTTGCGCTTCCGTGCCATGCAAGTTCCGTTTTGCAAAGATTGCAGGTGACCACCTTCTTTGCAGCATTTAAATTAAAATGCTCCCATGCCTTAGAAGATTTGGGTCGCACACCTTTTTCTGAGGTCATTGTGTCAGCAGCACCCTCTGCCATTTTTATAATGTGTTTTTTTTTTTGCAGCTAGAAGTTTTTTTTAAAAAAGTGCAGAGACGAAGTGCAATTAATATTATGTATTGTACAGTTTTATATAAATAAATGATTATTCATTATTTATATGTACTGCTATTCCTCCCAGGAACACCAATAATGGGGCATTATTCCTCCCGGGAACACCAATGATGGGTTGCTATTCCTCCCAGGAACACCAATGATGGGGCGCTATTCCTTCCGGGAACACCAATAACTGGGCACTATTCCTCCCTGGAACACCAATGATGGGGCACTATTCCTCCCGGGAACACCACTGATGGGGCGCTATTCCTCCCGGGAACACCACTGATGGGGCGCTATTCCTCCCGGGAACACCACTGATGGGGCGCTATTCCTCCCGGGAACACCACTGATGGGGCGCTATTCCTCCCGGGAACACCACTGATGGGGCGCTATTCCTCCCGGGAACACCACTGATGGGGCGCTATTCCTCCCGGGAACACCACTGATGGGGCGCTATTCCTCCCGGGAACGCCAATAAATGGGTGCTATTCCTCCTGGGAACGCCAATAAATGGGTGCTATTCCTCCCGGGAACGCCAATAAATGGGCACTATTCCTCCCGGAAACACCAATGATGGGGCACTATTCCTCCAGGAATACCAAT
Organism: Lithobates clamitans; assembly: GCA_037952925.1. Classification (NCBI taxonomy): domain Eukaryota; kingdom Metazoa; phylum Chordata; class Amphibia; order Anura; family Ranidae; genus Lithobates; species Lithobates clamitans. The sequence goes on along the minus strand of JBBGZY010000015.1, from coordinate 933,459 downwards.
GACGGGGCACTATTCCTCCCGGGGACACCAATGATGGGGTACTATTCCTCCGGGAACACCAAAGATGGGGTACTATTCCTCACAGGAACACCAATGATGGGGCACTATTCCCCTCCCCCTCCCAGGAACACCAATGGGGCACTCTTCTCCCCCTTCCAGGAACACCAATGGGGCACTATTTCCCCCAATCCCAGGAAACCCAATGGGGCACTACTATTCCACCCCCCACCCCCCCAGGAATACTAGGATGGGGCACTTATAAAAATTTATCATAATGTACTCTGTGTTTGTTTTTGTTTTTTTACTGTTGGCTACCTTCCCAGTCAGTGTGTACAGTGCAGCTCGCCAGCTCAGCTCCCCTCACAGCTGCTTCTCGCCTCTCTGTTCCCTCGAGGCAGCAGCGGGCGGGGCTGAGATCAGTGGGGAGCTGACGTCAGAGGAGAGGCTCAGACGCGCGGCGTGGACGTGCCTCGTCATAGGGCAGCGCCTTGTATACAGTCGGGCGTGTGGCGCGGACGTGCCTCCTCATACAGCGGCGCCTTGTACACAGTCAGACGTGCGGCGCGGACGTGCCTTGTCATATGGCAGCGCCTTGTACACAGTCGGACACAAACGTACTGTACATATATATACCTGTAATAAATAAATACTATCAACCAGCTAGATTATCCTCATACTGTTTTAGATTTTAGCTTGCTACTATGGGCGCCAGAGGTTTCAGTTTATAAATGTCCTTTACAGAAAAAAACATACTAATAATGAATCCAAGAACATTATTTTTAAATTGTCAGCATTGTAGCCTGTGGTCCGGACCACGTTCAGTTAGATCACTTCTCATACACAGGCATTTATGAACATGACGTTCCTAACCATCAATCCAGGAAAAATATAATGTACTGTGTGTTTGTTTTTTTTACTGTTGGCTACCTTCCCAATCAGTATGTACAGTGCAGCTCGCCAGCTCAGCTCCCCTCACCGCTGCTTCTCGCCTCTCTGTTCCCTCGAGGCAGCAGCGGGCGGGGCTGAGATCAGTGGGGAGCTGACGTCAGAGGAGAGGCTCAGACGTACGGCACGGTCGCGCGGCGCGGACGTGCCTCGTCATAGGGCAGCCCCTAGCATGCAGTCGGGCGTGCGGCGCGGACGTGCCTCGTCATACAGCGGCGCCTTGTCGGACACAAACGGACGAAAGGTGCGGATCAACTAAACGATAATGAAAATCATTGACAACGATTTTAATTATCGATTATTATCGATATCGATTAATCGTTGCAGCCCTACACACATGTAGTATCCCCTTACTCAGGAGAAGCAGCTAAATGTATTTTGGGGTGCAATTCCACATATGCCTATGGCTTGTGTTAGCAATATATCATTTAGTGACAACTTTGTGCAAAAAAAAAAAATTTGTCACTTTCCCGCAACTTGTGTCAAAATATTCCATGGACTCAACATGCTTCTCAGCAAATAGCTTGGGGTGTCTACTTTCCAAAATGGGGTCATTTGGGGGGGAGGTTGTGCCATCTGGGCATTTTATGGCCTTCAAAACTGTGATAGGTAATAAGGAGTGAAATCAAAAATTTACGCCCTTAGAAATCCTGAAGGCGGTGATTGGTTTTCGGGGCCCCGTACGCGGCTAGGCTCTCAAAAACTCAGGAGTAGCAGCTGAATGTATTTTGGGGTGCAATTCCACACATGCCCATGGCCTGTGTGAGCAATATATCATTTAGTGACAACTTTTTGTATTTTTTTTTTTTCTGTCATTATTCAATCACTTGGGACAAAAAAAATCAATATTCAATGGGCTCAACATGCCTCTTAGCAATTTCCTTGCTAAGAGGGGTCATTTGGGGGGGGGGGGGGGTTGTACTGCCCTGCCATTTTAGCACCTCAAGAAATGACATAGGCAGTCATAAACTAAAAGCTGTGTAAATTCCAGAAAATGTAAAAATGTTTTGTAGACGCTATAACTTTTGCGCAAACCAATAAATATACGCTTATTGACTTTTTTTACCAAAGACATGTGGCCGAATACATTTTGTCCTAAATGTATGACTAAAATTGAGTTTATTGGATTTTTTTTATAACAAAAAGTAGAAAATATCTTTTTTTTTTTTTTTTTTTTTTACATTTTCGGTCTTTTTCCGTTTATAGCGCAAAAAATAAAAACCGCAGTGGTGATCAAATAACATCAAAAGAGAGCTCTATTTGTGGGAAGAAAAGGACGCAAATTTCATTTGGGTACAGCATTGCATGACCGCGCAATTAGCAGTTAAAGCAACGCAGTGCCAAATTGTAAAAAGTGCTCTGGTCAGGAAGGGGGTAAATCCTTCCGGGGCTGAAGTGGTTAAACAAAACAGTCAAAGAATAAGTACAACAATATAGAACAGAATGAGGTTCAAACAAACCATATTTATTGAATAGAGTATTTTCTATAATATTAAAATAACAAGTGAATATTATTAAATAAGTGAATATAAATGTAAACATAAATAAGAAGAAAATAATAAATTATAACCCTGAACTTTGGCTTTTGGAATTGGCTTTGGTTCTCTCTACAGCCTGGGCATTTTCGGCATCAGTATGGGCACCACCAGACTATTTGGACTGTCTAAAAGAAACTGAGAAGAATATCACATAGTTAAGCAGTCATTTACACTAACCGTTACATGTTACAAATGTGTAAACATTTGAATGTTTGAATTAAAATCTTACCATCAAAATATTCCTTTACTGCACTTTCTTGAGGCAAAATCATCAATGATGTCATCATAGGACAGGTGTTTCCCCACATCATGATTTATGCTCATGATAGCCAATCCACTCAAACGTTCCTGTGACATTGAAGACCTCAGGTAGCTTTTGATCTTTAATTTTGAAAAGCTCCTCTCTGATGATGCTACTGTTACAGGCAAGATGACTGCAATTCGTAGGGCTATCCAAAGATTAGGATAGAGTTCCTCCAGGTTTTTCTCACAGAGAAATGGAAGCATCTCAAATGCAGTCATCCTATCTAATGTCAGATCAGGTAGATTCTGAATCTCGTGTGCCAGATCCATTCCACTGATGTCATAGTCATCTCTGAAGGTTAGAGTATTTTGAACTTCCATGCAGTGAGCCTTTAAAGATTCACTAGACATGTTAGGCAGTGCTAAAGTTTAGCAACACTCCATATTTGGATTTCACCTGGTTGAGTGTTTCAAATCTCTCATCCATGGATGTCACAGCAGAGTAGACCACCATGTTGACTTCAAGGTTTTTCAGTGCATCAGTCACTGGTTCATCAGGAGCCTCATAGCTGAAAAGCCTCTTGCTGTTTCTCAGTCTCTTCTCTTTCAGAACAGCCTCCACATTTATTACTTCGCAAATGCTTTTGGCTGTGGTCTGGGCCTCAGAGAATCCAGTTTCCCGGTATGTAGTGAGGGAAGCCTTTGCATTCGAGATTAAATTAACTGCTGTATCCAACTGCATTGAGGCAGATTGGAGGAGCTTGTTCACCATGTTTGTAATAGTCAGTATCTCACACCATACAACACAGCAAATCAAGAAGCGGTAGGACCCAACTTCCTCTGCAAGTGCTTGTGCCTCCACTTTGGCCACAGGATCATTGATTGTCTGGCTTCCAGTAATGCCTCCCGAAACCTCAGACGCCTGGTTCCTTTATTGCACGCTTTTGAGCCTACTCTCCCATCTTGTGTCACTCCATGAATTCATGGTTATCTTCACCTGTTTCTTTCAAACACTCCATCTTTGTGTGCCAGCTGAAAAGAAGGTGAAGAGCTTTTGCACATGTCCAAAGAACCCTACTGCATCTTTTAAAAATTTGGCAGCATCTGCAATTAAAATGTTTAAAGTATGTGATCCACATGGGACAAACACGGCTCTGGGTTTTTTTCTGAGCAATCTGGCTTGTACTCCTTGGTTCTTGCCTTTCATGTTGGCCCCATTATCAAAAGCTTGCCCTCTGCAATCTTCAAATGAAATTTTCAGCTTATTTAAGATGACAGTGGACAGATTTAAACCTGTTGTAGCCTCAACATTCACAAAGCCGAGGAAGTGCTCCTTGATCTCTGGCTTTCCCTTTAAATCCACGCTTCTCAGAATAATGGACATTTGCTCTTGGTGACTAATGTCAGGTGTACACTCCAAGATAATGGAGAAGTACTTTGAGTCTTTTATTTAAGTCACTATTGCTTCCAGAATTTTGCCACTCACAATCTGTATTAGCTCATTCTGTGTGTGCTGCCCAAGGTAATGAGCATGTGTCTCTCCATCTTTAATTTTGCTGAGATGGTTTTCCATAATGGGGTCAAATATTGGCAGTAATTCAACCTCTTTTAGGAAATTTCCATTATCTGGCTGGAAGAGTTTTTCTGACGAACCCCTGAATGCTAGGTTTCATTCAGCCAGAGACTGAGTGATACTTATTAAACGTGTAAAGGACATCCCGCCATCTCTTTCTTTCAGCCTCGTAAATGGTCATTTGTATCTGGTCAAGAGTCTGTCCCCGACTTAGGTGCAGATCAAGTTCTCTCCACTTCATAAAAAAAAAAAATCATATTTTTTGTGTGTTCAGGACTACTCTCATGGTGTTTCAGAATGGCATTGATATTTGACCAGTCATTCACACCTTCCTTTATAATTTTGTTGTCTTTTGTAGAAAAGAGCTTACAGCAAAAACAAACAGCATTGTTTTTGATTGAATATGTAAGCCAGCTCCTTTGAATCTTTTCCCCATTTGATAGTTGTCTCTGTAATAAGCCTGAATGGAAAGCTCTTCTAGACCTGTCTTTAGGGAAAGAAAAATCCAGTCCTGGTTTGAATGGACCTCAGTCCTCAAAGTCTGTTAAGACTGGGAGCCAATCTGCTGGGTCATTTGGTGGAGCGGCAACTGTTCTATTTGGGTCTGAGTTGCTTGTATCTGTTGCTGGCTGTACACCTCTGGTTGTGCTGCTAGTACTGACTGAGGCTGCCTGTACTTCACCTGGGCCTGTGTTGCTAGTACTTGCTGAAGGTGGATGTGCTGTTTTTGCTGAAGCTGGCTGTACTGGGTCTGTGCTTTTACTGGCTGATGATCCAGCATCTCCTTTACTGACAAACTGTGATATCAAGAATTAACTTTTGTACATGTAATTCTTGATATCAAAAATAGACATTGGTAGGTAAAAATTACCTAAGGGGTCCTACTAATAAAAATAATCAAGAATTCACATACAAACAGTAAAAAAATCAAATTCTTGATATAAAAAATGCATAAACTGTGAATGAATAAAAGCTAAAATGGCTGACTGGCTAGACACAGACCAAGAGATGCACTGCCTGTCTGCCCAGCTAGGTTAGCAAGGCCGAAAAAAACACAATGGAAACGCACATAAACATAACTCTACTTGGAGAGGAGAGAACACAAGTTTACCTGATTGTTATTCCTGCAATTCACTCTCATGGTGTTTTTTTTTTTTTTCCTCTTTTCGTGACCAGAAGCAGTTTTGCTTCATTTTGTCATGGATGTTGTAAACCTTAATTGACCCGCTATGACACAAGGGGGAGGCGGGGCCTCGAGCAATTTGTGGGGCCCTATGCAGCTTGCGTAGTGAGTGTAAAGGGCGGATCGGCTCTGGGTGTAATTCCACATATAACCATGCCATGTTTGAAAAATATATCGTTTAGTGACAACATTGTGTAAAAAAAAAAAGTATCATTTTCCCGTAAATTTTAAAGCCTTCCATCCAACATTTGTCCGCAGAAAATCTGACAACAATTGTGCGATGGAGCGTAGAAACGGTCGGATTTTCCGCCAACAGTCTGTCATCACACAATTCCCGTCTGAAAATCCGATCGTGTGTATGAGGCTTTAGTGTGTTCGTCCGAGCACTAGTGCACTGCCCAACAAAAATTCTCTTGCCTTTGTGGCTGTGTGTGGTAAAGAGATGAGCTCGGGCGTGTTATTTGTGTATCTTTTGTGGCCCCCAACAAATCCTCGAGCGCCGCTCAGGACTAAGGATGAGCTCGGGTGTGTTATTTGGATATGCTGTATTTATCTGCATTTAACACGCACCTTCACTCTAAGAGGGAAGTTTCAGGAAAAAAACATTTTTTTAATAAAGAACTGTGAAGCAAAATAAGAGTCAGTGCCCATCAATGCAGCCTAATCAGTGCCCATCTGCAGCCTGAAGGCAGCCTTACCATTGCCATCAGTTCAGCCTGATCGATGCCTATCTGCAGCCTCAGAGGGTACAGGGAGGGGGGTGGGAGGAGTGCCGATAGATTACCTACAGGAGAATCTCCTGTTTACTCGACGGCCTCTTCAATACAAAGTCCCGCCTCCTATTATAGACAGAACCGTCGTCCAATGGAAGCCCAGGAGACGGGACTTCCTATTACAGATGCCACAGAGTGAACAGGAGATTCTCTTGTATGTAAAGTAACAGCACTCGTCCCGCCCCACCCCCTGGCCCTGGGGGCCACAAAAGATAGATAGATATATATATATATATATATATATATATATATATATATATCTATACATATATCTATCTCAATTACTAGGGGGCCGTATTAAACTGCAACGCGGGCCGGACTTTGGACATGCCTGCTGTAAACCGTCAGTAATTGGAGATTTTGACGTCTTGCTGTTTTGACACAACACCGGCAACCACATACACTCCGGTACACGGTATTATGAGCGGATACTAACCAACAAAATGGTCGCCTCCGTTTTGGCGATAACTTTTTCCTTGTTACCTGCTGTTGTGTCAAAACAGCACAGTCTTCATGTACCGAAGTGTACACGATTGCCGGTGTTGTGTCAAAATGGCAAGTCATCGACATCTCTAAATAAAGGGGTTGTAAACCCTCAGCCCGGGTTCACACCTATGCGAATTAGATGCGGATTACACCGCATCTAATTCGCAGGACATTTTAAAATACATTCATATGAATGCATCTGGTTCACATATGTGCGTTGCATTCGCACTGCGCATTGCACAAAAAACGTGTGCGTTTTTTGGGCATTGCGGTGCGAACTACAAGCCTATTATCTCCTATGGGAACGCATCTGATTCGCAGATGCATTGCGTTCTGAACAATGATTTTTTACTTCTCCTCACTACACCTCCCCCTCTCCCTGCTCACTGATACTGAGCTAAAACGCAATGATTCCATTGAACAGGAGATTTTTTATCTCCTCAGTGAAACCTGAGCTTCAATTCACACCGCACATGTGTGAAACCGGGCTCAAGGTTTTTCAACTTAATGCATTAGGGTGAAAAACCTCCTGTGATGCAGCAGCCCCCCAGAGCCCCCATTTTACTTACCTAAAGCCGGTCTTTCCAGGCGGTATCTCAGGTCCTGATTGGATAAATTGATAGAAGCGCAGCCATTGGCTCCCGCTGCTGACAATCAAATCCAATGACGCAGTGGCGGGGTCGAGTCCTGTCTGTGTCAATGGACGCAGCAGCAGGACACGGGAGCACACCCGTGCGAGTGCTCCAAGGGAGAGCGGCTCTCCAACGGGGCACTCGAGAAAAGGAGGAGCCAGCAGCGCTGCTGAGGGACCCCAGAAGAGGAGGATTGAGGCCATTCTCTGCAAAACCAACTTCACAGAGGAGGTACTGTAAGTATTGAATCTGTTTTTATGTTTAAGTTTCAAGTATTTTAAACCACATTGGAAAGATATAACATATTTCCATTAAATGAACAAGTATACATTAGGATCGGAAGGATATTAAAAGAACATATATCATATAAGCATAGTCAAGTTGATATAATCAAAGATTGTAGAAATAAACCAAGTAGAGGTAGATCAAGTAACCAGTAGATCACGTTAAATAATGGTGTAGAAAACTGAGGCTCAACACATATGGCCTGAAAGTGTGGTATATCTACCGGTAAGATTACTTTAATCTTAAGAAGGTAAAGGAGGAGTAGAAAGGGCGAAGAGATATGAAGAAGAAATTAAAAATTTTTAAAAATGGAGGCGGGGAGGAGGGTAAAAGAAAGAAAAGGAAGTGGGGGATAAGGTATATCCAGCTACTCATGAGAGGGTCCAGGGGGAGCAGTAACGGCTGTATCTGCTATAAAAGGGTCAAAATCAGAGGAGAACCGGAAGTGTAACCAAACGGTCCACGTAATAGTGTGGGTCCCACTTTTATCAGCATCCCATTCTAACAGACGTTCAATATGTTCGATCCCATCCACTTCGCAGGCCCAATCCGCTACAGAGGGGACCACTGGTTGACGCCAAGACCTAGCAATAACTGAATGTGCAGCAGTCAGCCAATGGCGAATTAAGCTCTTCTTGATTTGTTTGTATGACCCCGGTAACATAGATAGGACCGTTAAGCGGAGTTCATTACTATATTTGTCCCCTACAAGTTTGTCATACAGCTGGAGAATCTTGTCCCAAAAGAGGGTAACAAGTGGGCACATACCCCAAATGTGTGTCATGTTACCCGGGGGCCTGCAAGCATCTCCAACATATATCCGAAACATTAGGATCAATCTTATGTAAAACAGTGGGGCACCCATACCACCTAGAGAATATACGATAGTTCCGTTCTTGGGCATGAGATGAGATAGATCATTTTAAAGAAAGCGCCATTGTTTTGTCCCATTCCATATCATCCGGAGAAAGGTTCATCTCCCTTTCCTATTTTGAAAGGAATGACGGTGGGTTTGGATAAGAGACCTGAATCAGTATCTGATATATCAGGGATAGTGAGTGCTCTGGTCTGTCCGACTGGGATAACAGTGACTCAAAGGTTGTATATGGTCTTGTCAAATTGTCAACTTTCGGTATTTTGTTTATAAGGTGCGTTAGTTGAGTATGTTCAAGCCACGCCATAGAGGGGTTGTGGCAAGAAGAGAGTAAGTCAGATAGGGGAATTGGTTTTCCAGAACAAAGTGTGTGTTTTAACAGAGGGGCCTCTGTCTTTTGCCAAACAAGAAATTTAGGTTTAGCACAAGTCGGAGGGAAAGAGTTGATATCAAATAATGGAGTCAAGGGATTGGGTCTTGAGAACAATTAACCCCTTGGTAAGGTAGTTGTCCCAAATTCGCAACGTAGCAGAGGTCACTAAGGGCATTAGGTCTGTGGGGGGTCTGTGTGTCCATGGAAGGGATGGGAGGTCGGGAGATATTTGGTCGTTTTCTAATGATGTCCACAGTTTAGTGGAAGAGCCATGGTACCAATCGACTATTCTGTTCAACGTTGCAGCGTGAAAGTACAGCCGTAGGTCAGGAAGAGCAATTCCTCCTCTATTTTTAGGCAAAGCTAAAATATGAAAGCCAATCCTGGACTTCCTATGACGCCATATGAAGTCCCAAATAGCCTTGTTGAATGATTGGAAGAAACCACGAGGAGGGGGGCTAGGAATTGCCTGAAAGATGTATACAAATTTAGGCAGAATGTCCATTTTGACAGCGTTCATTCGGTCAAACCAGGAGATGTTCGGTTTGTCATAAGATTCAAGGCACGTTAGCAATGTTCTTATAAGAGGCGTATAGTTTAGATCTGTCAGGGAGGGCAAGGCAGTAGGAATTTGGATCCCCAGATATTTGACAGCTTTTTTTTTGCCATTTGAATCCAAATACAGATTGAACCCGGGTTAATGTAGGTTTGGGTAGGGAGATGTTAAGGGCCTCTGTCTTATTGTAATTTACTTTACATTTACTAGCCAATCCAAACTCTGTGAATGTTTCGATAATGGCTGGTATAGATGTGTGGGGCTTGGTGACGTATAATAAGAGGTCATCGGCATAAAGGGATCATTTATACTGACCCTGGCCAATAGAAATACCCTGAATATTGGAGTTTTGTCGTATGGCTGTGGCAAGATGTTCCATAGTGAGTATGTATAGTAATGGCGACAGGGGACATCCCTAGCGGGTTCCATTACGAATCCAAATTGGGTCAGATAGGAGGCCGTTAGATCGGATCCTTGCCATAGGGTTATTGTATAGAGCCAGGATCTTGCATAGCATGTTGGGCCCTAGGCCCACTTGTTGAAGTGTTCTCTCTAGAAATTGCCAGTGAACCCGGTCGAATGCCTTTTCACCATCGACCGAGATCAAGCAAGCTGGGATTTGGCATTTTTGTGCATATTCCATCAGGGAAATGGTTTTAAGGATATTATCCCCGGCCTCCCTCTTGGGGGTAAACCCCACCTGGTCGAGGTGTATCAAGTCGGGTATAGCTGGAAGAAGGCGATTGGCCAGTAGTTTGGAGTATATCTGGCCAGGATTTGCAACCAAGTATTAAAAATTGAAAATTTGATGGATGATTGTTAATCTGTCCCATTACTTTTGGTCCCCTAAAGTGGGAGGCACATATACAAACTGTTGTAATTCGTACACCGTTCACCTGATTTGGATGTAAATACCCTCAAATTAAAGCTGAAAGTCTGCAGTTAAAGCACATCTTGTTAGTTTAATTTCAAATCCATTGTGGTGGTGTATAGAGCCAAACAGATTAGAATTGTGTCGATGTCCCAATATTTATGGACCTGACTGTATGTGTATATGTAATATAATTTTTTATTTATTATTATATCTTGGTACAGATTAATCAAACAAGAGCAAAAAGATTAGACCAGATTAGTGCAGGCCTCCAGAGGTTGCTAGAGGTTCTTTTGACAGAGTAGTGAAAGACTGACCTCCTACTTGATAGCATTGGCATAATTATTCCTGATTCATACAGTTTCATGTGATTTAAGGCCTGTGACCATCCCTGAGCACAGGTAGTCTGCGTCTAGGGACAGCAGTTCTGGCTTTAAGCAAGCTGGTCAAAGCTAATTATCCAGCTGAACACGCATGATTTCAAACCAGCATTTCAGTGCGAGTTCAAGGGTGATTTGAGAGACATCTGTGCGGGTTCCTGCACAGATGTCTATTGAAATCAACCCCGAAGTCGCCAAAAGGAGTGCAGGAACTACTTTTGGGAATCGGTACGGTGTGGTCATTCTTCCCAGTAACCATCAATGAAGGTGCATTCTTCACAGTGACCATCAATGCAAGGGACATTCTTCCCTATGACTGTGAGGGAAATTCATCCCAGTAACCATCAATATAGGGGCATTCTTCTCAGTAACCATCAATAAAAGGGATATTGTTCCCAGTAATCATCAATAAAAGGACATTCTTCTCAGTGACCATCAGTTCAAGGGGTATTCTTCCCAATGTCTGCCTGCGCTTCTCTCTAGCTGATGATGAATATATTGCTTGCTTTATAGGCAAGATTTAACGGATAATATTTGTAGGGATATGCTGCCCTCTACTGTCTGTATTTGCAAATGAGACATACAGATATTCTATCAAGCCCAGCCTGGTTCCCAGAGGGGAGAGGTTCCCCCTCCGGGGAGCCAACGGAGCCCCCCCTGCAAGGAGGGTGGGGAACCGGCATCTGTAGAGGAGTAGATGACACCATACAGCATATAGTCGCTGGTGTCGTTGGCTGCCCCTGCGGGGAGGGGATCATGCCAAAAAAGCACAAAGGGAACAAAGAATTATTGCAGATGAAGTAGCAACTAAGCAGAAGGAAACTGGGCGATCGATCGTCTATGAGTGGCACATGGACTATTGATCACGTGAGTGAAAGGCCAAGGGAAGGGTACTGCCAGAGGCTGAGGGATGTTGGTACGCAAGTCAGTGAGACAGGTGGTGATGGCCTGTGACTTTGGGTTCAACGATGCCCCGGGATTCCAATTAGTCAAGCGGGAGGAGTGACTTTTCTTTAGCTCAACTTAGAAGTACCATGCAGATGGGAAGTAGTGGTAAAAAGGTGGCAGTAAAGCTGCAAGTACACATATTGAGATAGAGACTGTTCTTGAAAAGTTCTGCAGATGAAGAAGTTATTCAGAGTGACTCTTTATCAATTATTCTCTATCAAATCTACAGTACTTCCATCTTCTCCAATTAAGAAATCACATAGAGTGATTTCTTATCCGCAGTGATGCTAGGTCTTTGCATGAGAGGCAAAGAAAAGATTACAAAGCAACAAAAGAGCATCTCAAAAGAAACCCTTCTCCTATCCCTATGCAATATGGACTGTTTCTGTTTTTATGGGCTGCGATGGGTCAGGTGGTAAACGTGAATTACAGATATAATAATTAATCAGCCGCTTCTTCAGGGGTAAGCGAGATTTTATATATATATATATATATATATATATATATATATATATATATATATATATATATATATATATATATATATATATATATATATATATATACATACAGTGTATATATGCAGCCCCTGTTATTTCAGTGAATACTGTCCCTTCTGGTCAGGGATTCTATAGCTAGTTTTACCTTAGTGCTCAAATACCAGCATAAGCTAGAACCAGGTTGGGCATTCAACGGCCATTTCTGGTAGATAGAGTTCCGGCTACATGACAGATTAGAAAGGACTACGGACTAAGACGCAGCATAGACGGGCTGACTGTATGTTCCAGTGCCACACCACAGTTTCGACTTATGATAATCTGCATTCCAGGCTGGTTGGACAATGGTTGCAGGAACACTCTATTATCGTTGATCTTGTCTTCAGGTCTCTAACACCAAGATGAACACTGCATCACAATCGTTCTCAGGGGACCCTGCAACTTAAAGTGGAGTTCCACCCACTTTTACAACTCTTCAGCATCCCTCACTAAACTGTGCACTGTAAACGAATTGAACTGTTTGCAATGCCTTCTGGGAAGGGGCGGCAACTTCCTCTGACACTGCCGTTGCTATGGAAACCTGACCTGAAACCTATTACACTGCTTGTGCTGCACTGAGCATGTGCGAGATCTGCAAGGATGAGATCCAGGAAGAAATACAGTCTGGCTTCAGATGCCCACACTTAAGATGGCCACGGCCTGCTGCAAGTTTATAAAATAACAAACTACTGCTATAAACTAACAAAACATACCTTAGTTTACAGTCTAACTTTACTAGAATACATTAAGCTTGTGTATTATAGGGGTATTTTTATTTAAAAAGTATCATTTCGGCCGGAACACCACTTTAACCTTGCTGCAACATTCACCTGGAGGTATCCTTATTATTAATTTATATCCAGGTATATATGCACAATTCCACCAGGGCTCTTTGCTGACAATACCTGCTTAAACATTGGATGTGTGTACTATTATTTTCTTTTCTTTTATAAAGCTTGTATTATTGGCATACTGGTCTACATCTAAATACTTATGATTAATGTTATATGCTGGTTGCAGTAGTTACTGACAGTAGTTACTGTCAGTTTACCTTCTCCTCATGTGTTCAGACTAAGAGGCCAGCCTCTCACACCTGGCTAGTTTTATAACCTCTCCTCTAAGCATGGTCCCACCCCAGGCCCTATCAGGGAACCCTACATTAACCTGTGCACTGCAAGCCAGCGGTGCTGATCAACCATTGTGTGTTAACTTTCGTGTGTACTTGCTGTGTTTCCTACATCTTTTTCCAGTTACCGACTTTGGCCTGTTCTCAACTATTCCTGTCTGCTCGTGACCCTGACCTTTGGCGTGTCCCTGACCATCCCTGTTTGCCTGTGACTCTGAACCTTGGCGTGAACTCTGTTGTCCTTGTCTGCTTGTGGCCCCGACCTTGGCTTATCCCTTCTCCTGTAGTCTACCGTGAGCGTGAGCTGTGAGACCCTGGGGGCCGCGACCTGGAGCCAGACTGCAGCGCAGTCCATCCTCACCACTAGAGGCTCTAGTGAACACCTACTGGCTCTTAGACTCCGCGCCCTGGGAAATCTATGCTCTAGCTCCCAGTGGGATCTGTGTTAGTGATCCAGTAGACCTGCTTCTTGAACCTCCCAGGGTTCAATCCGCAGCAGTCAGTCCTAGGGTCCACTACCTTGGCACTTCCGACTCCTACAGAGTGCATCTGTCACCTGGTCTCAGGTGACCTGACAGGGAGTCCCGTCTGTTCACAGAGGCACAGACTGCAAGTCACTCATACCAATTGAATTTCTTTCTTTTTTTTATCATTAAAGAATTTTTATTAAAATTTCCATACAAATAACAGAAAAATTAAAGGCAGCTGGTTCTGGTATACAGTATAGCAGTAAAACATTTACATACTAATCTCAATCAAAGTAATGGACGCTTGGGTTCTAACTGTAAACAGGCACTAACTAATATAATGACTAGGGATGGGCTATCTGTTTGAGTCGAACATGAGTCTGACTCGAACATTGGCTGTTCGTACGTTCGCCGAACAGCAAACAATTTGGGGTGTTCATGGCGAATTCAAAGAGCCGCAGAACACCATTTAAAATTCTGTAGCACTGGTATTTTTAATACAGACGCTATAAGTAAAAATGTAGTTGTCTGAGGCTGTAGTTTACCTCAGACTGCAATTATTGTAAATTCTGGTTCTGTTTCAGCTTGGCTGGTTGTGTTGTTTTCCCCTTGGCCTGGAGATGGCACCCTATTTCAGCCAAGGTTGGAAATTGCAACAAACTGGGTGTATTGAGTGCCTACTTGCCCGGAAAATAGTCAGTGGGTTTGGTCTGCCTGCTGTGCATTCTTGGAAAAGGGTACTTAAGGGACAGACCCTGTGACAGAAAAAGAGTTCGGACCTGATGGCCTCCTGGCCTAAGGTGTATCACTGCCATCAAATTGTCTCGGGGCCGGCTGGCCTGAGGCGTTGTTACTGAAGGTAGGCCCCAAAAGTTTTGGGAGGCCTACCGATCCAGGGATGGTCCTGTGCTGTCTTGCCTGCGGGAAGAAGCCAAGCGACTGGAGAATCCAGGGGAGGACTTTTCAGGAGAGGACTGCGCAATAAGGCCGGTGCTTCTAGAAGAGCCTGGAGACCCAGTTGGAGGATGCATCCTGGGTCACATACAACACAGTACCGTAGGTTCGGAAGAAAGGGAACTGGTATTGTGTGATCAAGCCTTTGATATTGCATCACATCAGCTGCTAGGTCAGTGAGAGAGGCCTGTCCGGTGGTTGCTAAATCCATTTGTGGATGCTGTTGCCCTTTGGATCAAAGAGTACTCCTGGTCTGCAAATTCAAGGTACCTGAATTCCCCTAAACCTTCCACCCCTCTGTTGCAATAATCTTTCTTAAATAAAGCATTCAAGAAAAAGACTGTCGGAGCTAAAGCTACTAGAGAAAGGAAATCATCAATGGGACCCCTAAGATGTATATGGTGAGACAGTAGAGGAACGGTAAGGCCCAATCGAATACCAGCAGCTCCTTCGGGGGTAGGTGCTACTTGTGGGGGCTTGTCCGGGATTTGAACCCGGGACCTCTCACAGCTAAAAGAAACTTTCGGATGGGAATTTGTGTAACAGAGGGTTCTGGACTGTGCCATTATCTAAAAGGGGTAATTTCAAGGCCATTGTCTGGTCGTGTGAGCTGTGGGCGGAGTCAAGAGAGTCCGGGAGCTACGTGACCAGAAGAACCAGTGGGAGGAGTCCTTCCCTTACCTGCTGCGTGAGACACCGCGCGTGTGTGTCTGAACTTTTAGAGGGAAGATCTGATTGTTGTAAGCCATGTTCCGAATGTCAGGAATGCAGTCTGCTACGGGACCCAGAATGTTCTCTGGGGGTACCACTACAAGTGTCAGGCTGCCTGGAACGCTGCTGATGGACACTGGTATTCGCCTGAAGCCACATGGGTGTTTCATACTCTACACGACAGGAGATGTCTTGGGTATGTTATGCAACAGGTGTGAAGGACTGGTTGCAAATCCCCGTCCATTTGTCCAGTGTCTACATTGCTGGGAGTACCTGTTTGCAGTGGAACAACCTACCATGCCACCCCGTGCCTACCGGATGGACTGGGCCACGGGCATTGCCTGCGAGGAGACCGCTACGTTCGCTCCTACAGCTGAGCCTATATTTTCCAAATCTGCTACCCCAAGCGTTCCTGAGGGGGATGGCGCTGTTACTGCTATCCGAGAACTAACAGTGGACACTACTACCACTGTCACCTCCACAACTATCCACTTTGCTTCACCTGTTCAAAAGAAGGTGGAATATGTGAAGGCCTCCTGTGACCGTGGACGAGGCCTACCCCAGAGATTACCCAAACCGGATCCAGAGAAAGAAGCAATTTCTGAGGAATCCGCGACAGGAATGGGTGAGAGATCTCAGGGGAATGTACATAAAGGGACTGTTTGCAAATATGTGCCCGCAGAGGATTTACGGGACTCTGAAATAGACTCTCTGTCGGATGTCTCCGGAGACGATGACCTGTTTGAAACCATGTCTCAGGAGATGCTATGGGCAAATGTTGATGATGTTGCTTCAGCCTTTAACTTATCTGGATAACAATGGACTCGGGGAGTACATCATCCAGAGTGGAAACCCCTGCAATTGTTAGCGAGACTGTCACTGAAAATAATAGTTTGTCTGGGCCAAAGAAACTGCCCGTGAGTATTGGGCACAAATCGCCAGTTTCCTGTGTACCTCCTGGGTTGGGAAGCACTTGATCTCTGCCAAGGCTTGCCCGATCGCAACGGTTGCTGAACAAACGAGTAGCCACTGAGTATGGATTAGAGTTCCCCCTATGTTTCCAGAGAGATCATGAGGGAGATCGTGGAAAACAGAGAGAGCCAGTACCAAGAAGATATTTGGGACTATCTAAAAGTACCAAAGCCTTTCAGAAAACCAGGTTGTTCTTCAGACATGGATGACCGTTTTAATGGATGTCTACTGCATTGGAGCTATGGGAGACATATTTACGCTGATAAAGTGGTCATTTGCAGGCCAGGCAAGGACAATGTTTTATACTTTATCACCACTGTGGATGCACAAGGAAAAGCTTTAACATTGCCCTATCCTCGCTTTTGTTGGTGATTTGCTACAGTGACTGCTCCACTGATGCTGGTTTTTTGAAAAAAAATGCTAAAAGACTGTGGGGATTATAGTTAGGTAGTTAGCTAAATGTCATCTGCGAGTCAAGATATTCTACCTGCTATAACATTTGCATCAACGGCTTGTTATGATAGTTTCGGCCACTAGGTGGTAGGAGTTTGCTCAACTACTGT
This sequence comes from Lithobates clamitans, assembly GCA_037952925.1. Lineage (NCBI taxonomy): Eukaryota > Metazoa > Chordata > Amphibia > Anura > Ranidae > Lithobates > Lithobates clamitans. The sequence goes on along the minus strand of JBBGZY010000015.1, from coordinate 916,470 downwards.
CAGATCTTTGGGGGGGAAAAAAGAGAAGAGAAAATGCCTGGGAAGGAGAGGTTCATCTTCTAGGAGATGGAGTTCCGTTTCCTTTGTGATACATTGATATGTGTGTTTTTGTTTCAGGTTGAACTGGATCTTCTATCAAGCCTGGAGAGGGGGTGGTTTAGATAGAGTCAGATCTGGGGAACTGTGTTTACTGTAATTCCTTTTGTGTGTATTACTGTTATTTAATATAGCTGTTATCGTTTTACCCTTTTCCTTCCCTTCCTCATCCAAATTTGAATTCAGGTACTTGACTCTCAGGACTAATAGTCTTTCTTTTTTTTTTCTTTTTTAGACGATATGCCTGCTGTGCATTCTGGGAGAGGCTACTTAAGGGACAGACCCCGTGACAGAAAAGAGTTCCGACCTGATGGCCCTCCTGGCCTAAGGTGTATCCCTGCCATCAAACTGTCTCGGGGCCGACAGGCCCGAGGCGTTGTTACTGAAGGTAGGCCCCAAAAGGCTTGGGAGGTCTACCGATCCAGGGATGGTCCTGTGCTGTCTTACCTGCGGGAAGAAGCCAAGTGACTAGAGAATCCAGGGAAGGACTTTTCAGGAGAGGACTGCGCAATAAGGCCGGTGCCTCTAGAAGAGCCTGGAGACTCAGTTGGAGGATGCATCCTGGGTCACATACCACACAGTACCGTAAGTTCGGAAGACGGGAACTGGTATTGTGTGATTAAGCCTTTGATATTACAACAAGTTGCTAATTACCCAATCCTGTGGCAGAGGATTGTGTAAAAGTTACACCGAATCTTAAAGTCTGTGGCACAGACTATGACCGAGCATCACTTTGGCTGCTAGGTCAGTGAGAGGCCTGTCCGGTGGTTGCTGAATCCAGTTGTGGATGCTGTTGCCCTCTGGATCAAAGAGTATTCCTGATCTGCGAATTCAAGGTACCTGAATTCCCCTAAACCCTCCACCCCTCTGTTGCAAGAATCTTTATTAAATAAAGCATTCAAGAAAGACAGTGTGTTGGAGCTAAAGTTACTAGAGAAAGGAAATCATGACCCCTAAGATGTACCATATATATTCGAGTATGAGTCGAGATTTTCAGCCCTTTTTTTTGGGCTGAAAGTGCCCCCTCGACTTATACTCGAGTCACTGCCGTCTGCCTATATGATCAGAGTGTCATGTAGACAGATGGCTTCCAGCATGTGCTATTACCATTTGGCGGCCATTCACTGTTCAAAAGCCGTGCCTCCTCCTCGTCTGTGATAGGCAGAAAACTCCATTTCCCAGCAGTCAGTGTACAGCCTATCACAGACATTCTCTCATCCTCGTCCGTGGTATGAGGGTGAGAGAATGTCCGTGATAGGCTGACCGCTGACTGCTGGGAAATGGAGTGTTCTGCCTATCACGACGGAGGAGGAGGCGTGGCTTTTGAACAGTAGAGTGGCCGAATAGTATTATCACGCGCTAATTGGTGCAGAACAGCACACGGAGGATGGAGATCGCCACACGGAGGCATGCACAGGACACAGGTAGGATGCACACATACACAGGGACACATGCACAGGACATAGGTAGGTGACACATACACAGGGACACATGCACAGGACACAAGTAGGTGACACATACACAGGGACACATGCACAGGACACAGGGAGGTATACAGCTTCAGATTGTTCAGGGCATTGTTGACCCTCTTTTTCCACTTACAGTAGCTGCTGCATTTCTCACCCTCGTCTTATACTCGTGTCAATAAGTTTTTTCCCAGTTTTTTGTGGTAAATTAGGGCCTCGACTTGTACTCGGATCGACCTATACTCGAGTATATACGGTATATGGTGAGACAGTAGAGGAATGGTAAGGCCCAATCAAATACCAGCAGCTCCTTCGGGCGTAGGTGCTACAATTCTATGAGAGAAATCAAAAGTGCTAATTTTAAAGGTTAATATGCAAGTTATTGTCATAAAAAGTGTTTGGGGACCTTGGTCCTGCCCCAGGGGATATGTATCAATGCAAAAAAAGTTTGAAAAACTGCCTTTTTTTCGGGAGCATTGATTTTAATAATGCTTAAAGTGAAACAATAAAAGTGAAATATTCCTTTAAATTTCATACCTGGGGGGTGTCTATAGTATGCCTGTAAAGTAGTGCATGTTTCCTGTGTTTATAACAGTCCGAGAGCAAAATGACATTTCTAAAGGAAAAAAAGTAATTTAAAAGTGCTAGCGCTAGTGCCGGGTATTAATGAATTGTCGGTCCAGACAATACACATAAAAGTAATTTAAAGTCATTCAAAAATAAAAAATAAATGCGTGGGGGTCCCCCAAAATTCCATTACCAGGCCCTTTAGGTCTGGTATGGATTTTAAGGGGAACTCCGTTGTGGGGGTCTGCAGGCGGGGGGCTTATCGGAATCTAGAAGCCCCCTTTAACAAAGGGGACATCCAGATCCCCCCCCTATGTGAATTGGTAAGGGGTATATACCCCTACCATTTCACAAAAAGAAAGTGTCAAAAAACCACAGGAGACGGCTTGGGACAAGTCCTTTATTAAAAATAAAAAAATAAAAAAGAGATTCCAGGGATGTAATCCAATAAATACATGCTCCTACTCCAGCGATGTAATCCAATAAATCCATGCTCCTACTCTAGCGATGTAATCCAATTCTCGATCTCCAGCAATGGATGATCTTCAGCGAGGAACACGCACAGGATCCTGCGTCCACCGGACACAGCGCTAGCTTGACAGCTCTTATGTAGCTAAGGTCGGGGCCACGTGACCCCGTCCCCCTCTGACAAGGGGAAACACCGGGGGTTTCCCAGGGACGTGTACGGGTGACCCCGCCCCCCTTTAGTGCAATGGGAATCCTGCCCGCCCCCCTCTGATGCAACAGGCATACTATAGACACCCCCCAGGTACGAAATTTAAAGGAATATTTCACTTTTATTGTTTTACTTTAAGCATTATTAAAATCACTGCTCCCGAAAAAACTTCCGTTTTTTTTTTTAAACTTTTTTTTGCATTGATACATGTCTCCTGGGGCAGGTCCCAGGTCCCCAAACACTTTTTATGACAATAACTTGCATATTAACCTTTAAAATTAGCGCTTTTGATTTTTCATGTTCATGTCCCATAGACAAATTTTTTTGCCTGTTTGCATGTTCTGGATGCGAACCGAACAGGGGGGTGTTTGGCCCATCCCTAATAATGACAACGTTATCATGGACAAGTCAAGAGATTAGAAAAGGACAGAACTGTGAAGCCTTGATATTACTCCTGGAATAATACTGAAATATGGTTTAAGAACTGCAGCTCAACAGATATTTTTGTATAAGATACTTAATCTGATTTCTCAAGTGTACTGTAATTTCTATTTCAATAAACATTACCTGTGTTAAAAAAAAAAAAGAACTGCAGCTCATGTTTTTGAGTGAGGTAGAAGCTCTAGGGTGACTAGTCCATATTTGCCATAATTTCTCAAACTTGACTGTGTTGTAATTTTTATACGCCAACATTAACTCATATTGAGCTTGTGTATTCAACCTTATAACATCAGATACATTCGGTGCTTCATTGGATTTCCATAGTTTTGTTATAGTCAGCTTTGCTGCTATTAATACATTTGCTATTACTGTTCTATACACTACAGAGTAAAGATCCAGATTTATTCCTAAAACGGCCATTGCGGGAGTAAGGGGAAGTAAATTACCAGTGAGGTTAGCAAAAAATGTTGAAACTGATTTCCAAAAACTACTAAGATTTTTGCAATTCCATAAAATATGATAAAGGGAACCAGTTTGTTCATTGCATCGCTAGCAAGTTGGGGAGAGTGATGGGTAGATTTTGGAAAGTTTATATGGTGTAAGGTACCATCTGTTTAACATCTTTTGGGCATTATCCCAATGTTTAACACAGGATGATGCTTAGTGCTCAGAATTATGGCCTTATTCCATTGTTGCCAAGAAATAGATAGGGAAAGATCCTTTTCCCATTTCAGCATATTATTGGTTTTAACAGATTTAGGGAATTTTGAGAAAAGTTTGTAAAATAAGGATATTCCTTTCTTATCACAAGCGTATTTGTTCAGTAGGAACCTCCAGATTATTGATGGGATATTCATCTTTCAAATCTTTAATCTTTCAAAATGTCTAAGTTTTTTTAGCACCAACTCTTTAAAGGCTAGGGGTATGTAGGTTGACATAGTAATTAAACCCCTGTGAAATCCAATTATTCACTGAGATATGGGCTCTACAGTAGTCCAGCATTCTTAAGAGCACAGGGATTTTAATTAATTCACCTAGATCTTTTGATTTAGATAATATGTGTTTCCAAGCTATCAACGTGGATTTAATAGTGATGAGTTTTGGTATTAGCAAAGCATACGCTATAGCTAATGCACACATGTCAGTGCCCTTAGTGACTTCTTTTTCAATATTTACCCAAAGTTTCTCGTCTGAGGGGGGGCATGACCGGATGCAGGAGAGAGTGAGGTGAGCGTGCGAGGTGTTTCTCCTCCGCTGTGCTCCGCTTCTCCTTATTGCTTGGCCGCCTAGGTTCGAGAGTGCCCGGATTGGGGAAACGCTTGACCCCCCCTCCTGATTTCCCTTGCACTGCAGTGAGGGGAGAGCCGCATTCTGTGGTGGAGATCCGAAGCGGGGATGCCGAGTCTGTGGGCGCTCAAGATCTCGCAAGACTTCGGGCTCCGGAGATCTCTGCGGGACTTGGAGAGACGTGTACTGTGCTGGCACGGAGGGATACGGAGAGGTCAGCTGGCGGAGTGTTTATCTGTGGGATAAGAGGAGACAGCCGACAGAGGCTTCAATCCCCCCCCCCCGAATGGCAAGTTAATAGTAACAGATAATAATCTTTGAAGAACTCTCTTAATCAACATGTCCAGAAAACGTGCAGCGGAGGAACAGCCATCTCAGGAGGGGACTCAATTAACCCGTGCTGCAAAGGAGAAGGGCAACCAGACGGCAGCTGCTGCAGCCGCCAAATAGAAGAGATATGCCCATACAGCTTCTTTGTCGCCTGCAAAAGGGGGCTGTCAACAGGCATCAACGCAAGCCAAAGTACAGACGACCTCCTCAACAGATAGGAAGAGCCAAGGGCAGGTATCCTCAAACCCAACTACCCCATCAACCACCAAAACTGTGAGTACTAAAGGGTCAGGGGGAGGAAAACCTGGAACTGTATGTGCAAGCTCTGCTGTAGTACCTGAGTCGGTCCCTGCACCTGATTCTATGTTGCTGAAGGAAGAACCTTCATTGAGAGATAGATAATTTTTTTGAATGATTAATGACTGTAAAGATTTAATTACTAGCCTTGATACCCCACTAAAAAGCATCAAGGAGGAAATACCATGGGGCAACAACTTTGTAAGACTGTGGAAAGGACTACTGCTTTAGAGGAAAGAGTAACCACAGTTGAGGATAATCTGTACCTATTGAGGCGAAAATTTAAAGGGCTCAGAGAACAAATGGACATACAGGCAGCCAAACTCGATGAAATGGAGTATAGAAGTCGCAGAAATAATGTCAGAGTGATAGGCCTGCCAGAGCGAAGCGAGGGTCCCAACCCCATAACATTTTTGGAGGGGTGGTTCAGGGAAATTTTTGGGCCCACTATCTTCATGCCACTATTTGCAATCGAAAGGGCACATCGAGTCTCCTTTAAAACCCACCAGGCGGGTGACTACCCTAGACCGCTACTCCTGAAAATTCGTAACTACAATGATAAGGTAACCCTGCTACAGAAGGCCAGAGAGATGGGGGGACATTAAGTTCAATGAGGTTAAGGTTTCACTCTACCCGGACTTTTCGCAGAATCTTCAAAAGCGCAGAGCTGAATTTATACCGATCAAGCGTAGCCTGATGAAATATAAGGTCGTGTATGCATTGCTGTACCCGGCCCGCTTGCGGGTGACAGCATTTGGCGGAACTTTGTTCTTCAACTCTCCGGTTGATGCGGCACAGTGGTTGGAGGAAAACAAGAAGGACTTATAGCCCTGTAGAATTTGGAGAACATGGAGCTGCTACTGCTTTGACTTGATTTTGTGTTGGGGGTGGGGGGTGGAGAATTCCTTTTTATAAAGAGAAGGTAAAAGAAATTCCCCTTTTTTTTTTTTTTTTTTTTTTTTTTTTTCCCTCTTCTTTTTTTGCTATATGTATGCGTACTTTATGCGGATCATGGTCCTGTGGGGTGAGGGAGAGAGGGGAAACATCTTTTGGGTTTTCTCCACCCCCACCCCCGCCCCCTTCTTTTTTTTTTTCTTTTTTTTTACATATCTGTTTTTCCTTTTTTTTAGTTTGCTGGCAATCATCACTAGAATATTATAATAATAGCACACTAATAATAATGGTTCACTTGAATACAAGGAGTGGAGGCGAGGAGTTGCACCTCAATTTGAATGTTTAGAAGTACACAAGAACGAGAGAAGGAGCAAATGTGGCTCCCATATTGGTTACACTTTGCACTAAAAATGTTAAGATTATTGGTTTGGAATGTGAGTTGGGGAAGTTTTGTTAAGGTCACGGGTGAACCCCCTAGGGGAAGCCCGGTTGGGCAGGGGTGGGGAGGCATGGGAGGGAGGGAGGTGGTGGGAGAGGGGGATAAGGGTAGAGTGGGCAGGGTGGGTAGGGTAGGAGACAAAGGTTAAACACCACAAACATTAACACGATTTAAGACACAAATAGAGAGAAGGATGGGTTAAGAGGAGAGGGATTGGAGTAAGTACTTAAGGTGGAGGGGAGAGAATTGGATCACTGGAGGGATTAACTTGTTTGTTTATTTACTTCTTTCTTTCTTACCTTTTGTATTATCTTTATTTGTTCTTATGCAAGACAAGACGTTTAGTATAACCTCTTGGAACGTACAAGGTTTAGGGGATCCAATAAAGAGAACTACGGTTCTGTCTGCACTCAAGGTAAGTGGGCCTGGACTGCTCTGACTTCAGGAGACGCACTTGACTAATGACACAATCCCACATCTTCGTAGTCTGAAATTTCAAACCTAATATCATTCTGTTCACTCCTCATATTCAAGGGGGGTGAGTGTAATGATCGGAAGAGAAATGGTGTTCTCCTGCCGGGAGAGCTATATCGATACACAGGGTCGATACATTTTCTTGTTCTGTTCGATTGAGAATAAATTATACGTGCTGGCAAACATCTATCCCCCCTCATTTAAATTTGAGGTTCCACAAGAATTGATGGAATTTTTATTGGACAAAGCCGGAGTCCCAATTATAGTGGTGGGGGACTTTAATGAAGTTCTGGACAAGGGTTTAGATAGATTCCCACCGGGAAATGGGGCTGAGCGACATATGGCGAATGCGGTACCCACAGGAACGGCAATTCTCTTGCTTTTCAAGCTCTTACCTTACTCTGTCTAGAACTGACATGGCCTTAGCTAATAGTGAAGCATTAGTATTGATAAGGAATATAGAGTATGGTCCAAGAGGAGTCTTCGACCATTCCCCACTTGCGCTGACAATAAGTGCGGGGGGGGTAAGGCCCACCCAAGAGAATGGAAAATCAATCCTTGTTGGTTGGAATTGATTGGTAACTCTGGAGAAGTGGTGACTAGATTAAATTAATTTATACAAATAAATACAGGAACGGCACCAGCTGGGGTGGTCTGGGACTCCTTGAAGGCCTACCTTAGAGGTCTCCTGATTCAACAGGTGGCAAGAGTGAAGGGGAAATCTAGGAAGTGGGAAAGGGATGCTAGGAATGAGGCGACTCTGGCAGAGAGGCGATACCTTGAGGACCCAACCCCAGACAGACAGAGTGGCTAGATAAGCAACAAGCTTATAAAATGACCACTATAAGAAAAACAGAACAGACGAATATTTCAGAGACAGTGCCAATTTGGAGAAGGGGAGGGAGTTGGTCGTATGCTGTCTCTATTGATTAGATCTAATACCCCCCCCTCTACTGTCTTGGCGGTTAGGATCCCAAGTGGAGAGATCTCTACTGATGCATCTGAGATAATATATACATTTACTGAATATTATAGCTTCCTGTACAAGTCCAATAGGGAAATTGGGAGGGAAAAAATGTACGATTTTCTTCAGAAAATAACAATCTTGACCTTGACAGAAAGGGACAAAATGGTCATGGATGCACCTGTGATATGATAGATGTGTGTATGTGTATATATATATATATTTATATTATTTTTATCTACATGAACTATTCTCTGTTTACTAATTGGAATGTTGCCCGTATGATTGGAGGGCACAAGAGGGAGGGATCCCCTGAGGGGGAGGAGCCCCATATCCCATCCTTGTTTCCTTGACACTCAGGCACTTATAAGAAGGGACTGCTGAAGGAGGGATCACTGCATAGCTCTGACGAAGAAGGGACGTTCCCTTCGAAACGCGTTAGCTGATTGTGATGTTTGTGCATCCCTCCACGATCTTTGGAAGGTATCGCTCATCCTAAGTCGCATGCTGGCTGTCGGTACACTTAATGTTGTGCCTCCTCCACCTATTGCTTGTGAATTGTTTCTTTTTATCATTTTTATTTAATAAATGTTTTAAAAGTTAATGCACAAGGCTGGTGCGCCCCTGTTTTTCTTTTATTTCGGTTTTCACTAGCATCCCCCATCCTTGAGGGCAGCAAGGCCTGTGTTGACGTTTCTTTTTATATGGTGATCTACCGGTGCACAGGAGTCGTTTCTTGTTTGCTAATGTAATGCACCAGTGACCTTGGATGAAGTGCGCCGAGCAGTCGCTGGGATGCCAAATCAAAAGTCGCCAGGTCCTGACGGGCTCCCAATAGAAATATACAAACCATATGGAGAGGTATTGCTCCCAGAGTTGCTGAAGACATTCAGATTGGCATTAACCAATGGGAGACTGCCCACCTCAATGTCAGAAGCCACTATCGTTGTAATACACAAGGAGGGGAAAGACCAACTAGAAGCCTCCTCCTATCGCCCTATCTCATTACTATTTTCGGATGTAAAAATTTTGGCTAGAGTACTAGCAACTCGCCTAAATGGATGTATTCAAAATCTTATACATCCTGACCAGTCAGGTTTCATTCCAAGTAGGTCAACTAGCATCAACATTAGAAGAGTCCTCTTAAATATGCAGATTCCAACAGACAATGGCGGCTCTAGGGCCATATTGGCCTAAAATGCAGCCAAGGCCTTCGATAGCCTGGAGTGGGACTATCTATGGAGGGAGACAAGAGGATGCAGAGGAGGCAGGAAGAAAAAGAAGAAGAGTGTATTAAGAAAAGGCATCTATAACTTAAGCAATGTAACATTTACAGCGGAAGAACTACAGGTGCTTGATTTGGGTCTAAAATTTGCACCGGACAAGGCCCTGGATAAATTTGAGGCCTATATTGATCTCCAAAAATTCATGAGGAAACTTAACTTGAAAAAACACTTTGCCATAAATACAGAAACTAGCATCAAGGATACTCCAGAATATATTCAAACTAACCTGAAGAATAACTCTACCTACAACCCCAAAACCCCAGGGAGTCAGTGTCTGACTGCGTTTAAGAAAATGGTAGAAGAGGACTTGAGAAATCTGAAAAGGAAGGAAAGAAAGAGGAAAAATATCTGGAGGACCATTAAGGATTTAGGGAAACGGCATGAGGTAGTTATAAGGCCGGCCGACAAAGGAGGTGGACTGGTCATCTTGGACAAAAAAGACTACCAAGAGGAGATGGGCAACCTACTAAATGTGGAAAACACGTATAAGAAACTTAGAACGAATCCAAAGAAAAAATATGAGAAACAACTAAAGAAGTACATCACTAAAGGAAAGGCTATGGGGATTTTGAATGCGAGAGAAGCTGAATATTTATACTCTAACTCTACAAAGACTCCCGTGATATATTATACACCAAAGATCCATAAAAGACTGAATAAACCACCTGGAAGACCGATCATCAGCGGTATAAATTCGATCTTCTCCAGATTAGGGGAATATCTAGATAAATACCTGAAACCTCTGGTACAGCAAGGGAAATCATATCTGCGGGATAGCTTACAGCTCATCGAAGAACTCCAAAGTATAAAAGGTACAGAAAATTGGGTATTGGCAACAATAGATGTCAATTCATTGTATACAAGCATTGAACAACCAGATGGATTGCTTGCAGTAGAAAAGGCTCTATATGAGAACACAGGAATGAGACGGGCAGATCAACTACATTATGGAAGGCCTAAAAATGGCAATGGAGTGCAACTACTTTTGGTACAACAAGGAGTACTTTGTACAAACCAAGGGTGTTGCAATGGGGGCACGATATGCACCAAGTGTTGCAAACCTGTTCATGAACATGTGGGAGGAGGAATACATTTATAACAAAGACATCCCCCAAATTAAAATGTACCGTAGATATATTGATGATTTAATCATCCTATGGGATGGCACTACGGATAGTTTTGAGAAATTTCTTGAAGGGCTGAATATGAATAGGTATGGGATCACGTTCACGGGCAAGTGGAACCTGCATGCGATTGACTACCTGGATCTGGAAATCTTCAAAGCAGGTGATTCCCTTAATACCCGCACCTTCTTTAAAAGCACAGATCGTAATGGGTATATACCCACTTCAAGCTGCCACCATCCGAAGTAGAAATCCAACATTCCAAAAGGGCAACTATTAAGGATACGGAGAAACTGCAACACACTGGAAGATTTTGAGGCCCAGGCAGATGTCCTGATTCAGCAGTTCCAAGAGAAAGGATACCCGCAGGAAAATCTGAACAAGCTGAAGCAGGAGATCAAGAACATGGACAGGAACCAACTACTTAAGAAAAATAGCAAGGCCAGGAATGATCAGATGGAGATGACCTTCATTACAGGGTTTAACAACCAATATAAGGATGTGGAACGAATCATTAAGAAATACTGGCCCATCTTGAAGGAGGATCGGGTACTAGCTAAAATCCTCCCCAGCAAACCGAAGTTTGTGTACAGAAAAGCACCTACTCTTCGTAACCATCTTGTACATAATGTCATTGGCCCCCCCAAGCAAACCAATATTATACCCAATATGAAAGGGTTCTTCAGATGCCACAGATGTCTACCCTGCAGAGTCAGCAAACCCCAACCTAGGAAAAAGGAAAAGTTCAAGTCAACTGTAGATCACAAAGAATATCAGATCAAGGAGTTGATAACTTGTCATAGCACTCATGTCACCTATATCATTGAGTGCCCTTGTCATCTACAGTACGTGGGGAGAACTACCCGCCCACTCTATGTCAGAATACGGGAACATATCAAAAATATCAAAAAAGGGTTTCCGAAGCATCATCTATCACGGCATTTTGCCGAATTCCATCAAAAAGATCCCAGTGGCCACATTTTCTATGGCATTGATCAGGTGAAAACCCATTGGAGAGGGGGCAATAAGGAAACACTAGTCTCCAGGAATGAGACAGGGTGGATATATCGGCTGAGGTCCATTGCCCCTAAAGGCCTGAACTTGGACATAGACCTCAACTGTTTTATAGCTAACCCTTAAATCAACTTGTAGTAGTATAGACTTCCCCTAGTTCCTTTTTGGCATATGATCTTTGCCTATACCTGATAGTTGCTTAATATATAAGAAGGGGGGAATAGAACCATAATACTAACTATCCTATTGCCTTTACATACATGTGCTATAGTATAATGGAGGAGGAGGGGACAGCGATAGAAAAATTCCTAGATACAACTATCATGGGGTTGGCATATAGGCCTGAATATAGCCAAACTCCCCTCATGATTATGGGGCACAGGTGCATGTACGGATGTATATGGGGATACCCACACTTAGGTATGGGGAACTAGGTGCAACTTATATGCACCAGGGTAGGGTTTCCATATACATGTATGTGCCTGAAATCATGCCCTTCACGTTGTCCCCCCTCTGTTTTCACTAATTGCCATTTATGGTGTCTTTAGTTTATTTTGTTCCATGTCTTTAATATAACTCACACCCCGGGTTGATATCATGTACCCCAACCCCTCGGGTTCTTCAACACCCCAGAGGGGTATGAGGGGCCTGGGGTGTGGATACCATATTGGAGAAAGTCTACTAAGGAGTATCTGGGTGCAAGTGGGTAAATACACCACCTAATATATCATCGGGAGGCTAATGTACGTGGGATATTAACCATGTGAAGGAGTACCCTATAGTCGGAAATGCCTACACAGTAGTCATATCTAGGAATACACTGGCCTCATATGGGAATGCCTGTAGACCAACCTGTAAGTCAGCCAGTTCTTTATGCATAATATTCTTTGGGCATATAATTTTAATTTTAATTTCCCTGAGGGACCTGGGTGGTCTCAGAAACATTATCTATCTGGTTTTATATGAAGAAGGGGTTTCTTATTATTTTTATTTTTATTTTTATATATATTGTTTATCATTTTTTATTATGTATTCTTTGTTTTTTAAAGCTTGGAGATCGGAGGATGATATCCATACAGATAGCAATACACATCCAATATCCTGGTTCCGCATCCACACCATGGTGGATTCTGAACGGGACTTGGGTTGACATTTCATTACATCCACTTTTGCAAGATAGACACTGGGTTTGCAGGGTGAATGACATGCAATACCGTTATCCACCACTGTGGACTGTGCCTATACGATATACTTACCTGGCTTATAACTAAAGATGATTTTTATTTAAATTTAACTTACATTATACAAGATGCCTGATGTTTACACTGCTTCTTGTGAATTATGTCTGCCAATTTATGTAAAGGGTCAGCGGAGATGCATGGGTCAGTAATAATTATCAATACCTCGACCTATGCTTACAGGGATCCGATTTGGGCACCGCCTAATGAGAATGTACCGGGAGGGGGAGCCACGGGATTGAAAATCCAATCAAAATCCCTATAGTGATGGAAGAGGGGAGGATCCAGCATGTCCGCTTACCTTATAACCTGTGAGGTGTAGTAAGATGGCGCCGCCTTTGAAAACGTCGATGACGAAACGCGTAAGGCGGGGCTACGCACTTACGTCATTTCCGGGTACGGAGCGAGAGAGCCTGGAACGCAGCTGGACCGCACGCCACACGCTGCGGGGAAGCACTTCCTGGCTATCGGCTTCACCCATAGTGTAGTGCGATGTGTTTTTTCCCCAGTGGGGAGTTTTTATGCCATTAAAGCTTTTAATTATACTACACTATGAGGTGGCATCTCTTTTTATGAGGGCTTTTGCTGGTGATCCCCTTCCTGGACATGGTATGAGGTGGTAGTCCGGAACCCCTGGGAGAGAGGCCATCCCATCTCAGCAACCACGGGATACCGGATAAGAGGACGGCCTTGGGATCCAAGAGTGCCTGTCACCCCAGCAGGGGTAGTGGAAGCTGGTGAGTGGGGAGCCAAAAGGGGAGCACAGAAGTCACGGATTTACCTCTGTGGGCACCAAAGTCACTTAGCTGTTGGAACTTTTCAGCTGCCATTCAAACTGGGATTCACCTACTGAGAAAGGAATTTTTAATTTTGATGTCATTCACAATTTCTTTTTTTGGCTCTTTTTGGACTTGATTGCACTATATTGCACTTTACTGGATTGCACGGTTATATATATACGTGTATGTTGGGTTGCACTGCCATATATATATACTGCACTGTCGTTTATATGGTTTTGCACTGCTATATGTCAATAATTTTGCATACATATAAGTTGGATTTATCACAATAGCTGCTCAGCAGCAGCCCCTAGTGGCACTTTCTGATACTATTGGTGATTTAGAGGTATATGCAATACACTAGGGATTGCATATACATATACATACATTTTTTATAAGGTTTTTTTACATTATATGGATTCACCTATAGAGTCTCACAGTCTTCACCTTTTGTGTTTGGATTATTAATTAACCTATTTGCTATAGTCACCGTATATGCACATTAATTTAACATTCCACATCTCAATAGGGAGCGCCATACCCCCACCTACTATCCATATCTATGGAGGGTGCTAGAGAGATTCGGGTTTGGCCCCTCCTTTACTAAGTGGGTGAAAACACTCTATACCGAACTAAGATCAAAAATAAAAGTTAACAACGAATACTCTGATTTGTTCCAGTTGGAGAGAGGGACAAGACAGGGCTTCCCCCTGTCCCCCTTATTATTTGCTCTCGCGATGGAACCGCTAGCAATGATGACCAGATCAATGATGGGCATACAGGGATTTCGGAGGCGCACAGAAGAGGATAGGATAGCACTGTTTGCAGATGTCCTGTTTTTCCTCTGAGATGTTCAAACTTCGCTAAGAGCAATGATACAAATGCTTGGAGAGTTCGGACAATTTTCTGGTCTGGTTCTCAATTGGGATAAATCAGCCTTGTTACCGGTTGACCCACTTGGCAACCAGACACTGCCGGGAACTCCAAACCTAAAAGTAGCTGCAAAACTGAAATATTCGGGGGTTTGGATTGCTAGCAATATAAATCTATACCTGAATGAAAACTTAGTCCAATTATTACTTGACTTAAAGCAAAAAGGAGATATTTGGCGTTGACTCCAATTGTCTGTAGCAGGACGATGTAATCTCAAAAAGATGATATGGTTACCTCATATACTATATCTTTTCCATAACTCCCCAATTTGGATAGGCCAAAAGTGGTTTCAAAGAATAGAATCCCTGTTTAGGGATTTAATTTGGAAAAAGGGCCAATCTACAATCAGCTTGCAAACTATGCATTTACCGATCAAAGAAGGGGGTATGGCGGTTCCACACCAGAGGTCATATTTTCTGGCATCTCCGCTTCAGCAGCTAGCGGGTTGTGGAGCCCTTGGAGGGGGTAACTCCAGCGGTAGGATGATGATAATGGGGGCCCCGCATAGCACATTAATAGAGGTATTAGAAGCAGATTAATTTATCCATAAATGCCCAACGATAAAATTAATTGGTAAGGTATGGCAGACAACGAAAGTATTGCTGGGGTACAGAGGGATATCAGAATATGCTCCACTTTGTAACAATAGAAATTTAGCGGAACTAAGAGATATAGAGAGGCCTGTGGAATGAGAGAGACAGGGCATTAACCGACTAAGCCAGTTATATGAGGACATTGTTATGAAAACATTCTTTTTAAAACGTGAATTTAATATACCAAACAACTCATTTTATAAATACCTTCAAATAAGACACGCTATCCAGACGCAGTTCAGGTCGCAGATAATCGAATGGACCCAGACCCCCACTCTTGCAAAAATAATTAATCTAGACACATCCAAAGCACTAATCTCCGAACTATATGCCAGACTGGAAGCTAGTATACTAAATCGAGTGGGACCTTCCAAGAGTAGAGAGGGATGGGAGAGAGATGTGGGGGTAATGACCACGGAGGAATGGGATAGGATCTTGAGATGAAGACTGGTCTCAATTTCCCCCTCACAGAAGGTATCTCACCTGTTCCTAATACATAGAGTATATTATACCCCTCAAAAAAATTTTAAACTTGGGTTGAGGCAAAACGACCAGTGCCCCAAATGCAGGGCAACAGGGGACCTTATCCACATGGTATAGAAATGCCCAAAGCCATTTAGATACTGGGTAGAGATCGTAGATACAATAAATAAAACTTTTAAGACTGCAATAGAACCGACGGCCAAGACCTGCTTATTGTGGGACATGGAGAGGGGTAGAGCCTCGAAGGACACCTCGAAGTAGTGTTGAGATGCCTATTCCAGGTGAGAAAACTAGTCGCACAGCAATGGCAAGCACACAAACCCCCGACTGTAGAGAACTGGGTTGAGACTATCAACTCAATAGCTGGGAATGAGAGAGCGATATATATTAGGCAAGGTAATTATAGGAAGTTCGAGAGAATGTGGAGAATCTGGCTGAATAAGATGAGGTATCCCCTATAGGGGGAGAATGGTGAACGCATAGAGATCCTCCCTGCCCTCCTCCTCCCCCCCCCCCCTCTTTTTTTCTTTTTCTTTTTTCTCTCTTCCTCTCCCTATTTATTTCTGGCCGTTCCCAGCCCCCCTCTGTTGAGGATCTTGGACGCCCCTTGCTCTAACATTCTTCTTGACCCCTTGGAGTATGGTTGTTTATTCATCCACTCTTTTTGGTAACTTTGCAATTAATAGAATTTATATATAGGTAAGGATTGTGTGGTGTGTGGCTAAGGGGGGTGGGTGCGGGTTGGGAGGGAGTGGATAGATAAAGTAGTGACAGTGCTATACATTGTAAGATATTACACAATATTTCATAATGTTGTATTTTTTTACTTTTCTTTCTTACCTGTGTGTAGCAATAACTCTCGGTGGAGCTGCTGGTTTAAGCGTGCTTGTTACCTTCACTCTCCTTCCCTCTGTTTCACCGGCACCGGGTCTAGGGTTCCGTTGAATTTACCTCTGGACAACACACGCACCAACACTTGAGTACGTTTTCAATGCTTTATTAAACCATCAACGAAGGAAGTAGCAGGAAAGAGGCAGAAGGGAAACTGCAGAGGAAAACTCAAATACCTTTTTAGTAAGATTCTTGACAAATGTCCTTTTGGGGTTTGATATTTCAGTAGAATGCACTCCCTTGGTGGGACACACTCCTTGCACACCTGGATAGGCCTCTCTCACTAGCCTAGCAGCCAGTACGTAGCACAAACTAAAGTCTCTGCCACAGACTTGTTTGGTATGAACCCGTACGATCCTCTGCCACAGGATGTATTGGTTTTTGTAGTGAAAGTCAGTCACAGTGCTTGAACCTTTAAGCCAACCCAGCAACACTATGCTGTATAATCTCTTTAGGATACGTCCTTCAACCAAGTCACCAGGCCACTCTCCAGACCAGCACGTTGCATGATCCTTCCATGACGGGTCCTCCCCTGGGATCTCCTTGGTTGTCCAGCTTCTTCACTCTGGATAGACAGCTCAGGACCATTCCTCAGCCGCTGTGGTAGGCCCCAGACAAGCTTCTGGGCCCACCCCTGCGCCGCAGCAATGTGGGCCTCCGGAAATGAAGGACCACGAGATAGCTCTCTAACGCATACCTGTCGACCAGGAGGGCCAGCAGGTGGCTGTAAACTGAACCCCAGAATATGGCGTCTGTCCCATAAATACCCTCGCCCAGAATGCAACTCGGAGGACCACCTCCACCGAGTTGTCTCCGGGACAGAAGAGAATCCATACGCTTAGGCACGTTGCCTTTCCAACAGCTGAGCCACGGCTCAGTATGGAAACACACGCAATGTCAGCCAAGCTGGAACAGAGGCAAATCTAACCTTCCTAACAAACAAGTTACTAAATTTACCTAACAGATGGTAGATTGCAAATCTACCAGCGCTACATACTTCCCCCACTACAGTAGACGTTGTCCCCAACGTCTGTCCAAAAACAATGACAGTAACTCCCAAGCCTGGGAGTAGGTATTTGAGCTTTTAATAACTTGGATAGACAAAGAGAGAAAGAGACAGTGGAAAGATATTATAAGACTTACATCTATAAAACATTATGTTCACATCCGCAAACAAAACCATCTTACGACTGTACGTACCCTAACTATCTAGCTGAAAAGCCTCCCAGCTTGATAGGAGATCCAATAGTTCCTGAAAAGGAAAACATATTAAACACACACATATACTGTACAATATCAGGAGCAAAACCTCATTTTTAGATAAAATTAGCCTCTCTTCCCATCTACTATATAAAAAAAAAAAGAAAATCTTAAGGAGTCCATCCCTGTATAATAATCTCTTTAAATGAAGGAAATCCGGCTAGCAAAAAAGAAGTCCTTGGATTTGAAACACTGAACAGAATATACAGATCTTGACCACGAAGATCTCTTTACACTGACGCTAACTATCTAACTTCAAAGTACTTTTGTCCAGAATCACCAATAAAACCGGGGATCCAGCAAGGTCAATGTCTTTCCCATTTTATCCACTGTGGTAATGAAATAGACAACGTCATCTTTTCCGGGCCTGCAGATGACCACTTTGTCAGCATAGACGTGCCGACCGAAGTTCCAGTGCATAAAACATCCACTAAAACGTTCATCCATTTTAACAGAACATCCAGTCTTTCGGAAAGGCTTAGGCACAGACAAATAGTCCCAAACAGCTTCACTGTACCAAAGTTCCTGGTTAAGTTCAATCACTTGCATTATATCCTGAGGCACATAAGGGAACTCCAATGATTTGCACACCATAGACCCAGCCAGTGTCTGTAGTGAACTAGCATCTTTCAATAAAGTCTCGGTAACAGTACTGTGTGGCTCCACACAGGGTGATGTCTTCCCAGAACTCAGGGCTGTCCATTCAGGGAAAGTCATAGCAGAGGCGACATCTTCACCTTGTGACCATAACAGCTCTTCTGACATAGTCTCAAATAGGTCATCATCACCGGAAAGATCCGTCATGGAATCTATTTCCGAGTCTCCCAACTCTTCCGCTGGCAGATATTTATTTACAGTCCCAGATACATTCCCCATAGGTGACTTACCCGTTCCTGACGTGGACTTTGGTAGCTCCGGTTCAGGTAACCTCTGCGGTCGGCCTCGACCACGGCCGCGGGAAGCCTTCACATATCCCACCTTCCTTTTTAACAGGTACAACAGGAGTAGGTGTAGTGGACGCAGAAATCAAAGTAATGTCCCCTGATGAGACAGCAGCAGCAGTGTCTCTCTCCGGAACATTGTCAGCAACAACAGGCGAAGTGACGGCCTGCCGTTCTCTCTCTGTAGTAGTAGCAGCCTCTACTGTGGCGATACCTGTTGCCCAATCCATTCGGTAAGCACGGGGCGACGTGGTAGGTTGCTCCACCACAAACAAGTACTCTCCACATAGCGGATATCGGCCAAAAGGACGAAGATGTACGGCCAGTCCTTCACATCGGTGGCAGATCATGCCCAGTCCCTCGATATCTCCTGAGGTATACAAAACAAACCTCCCCTGCGGCTTCAAACGAACTCCAGTATCCGTAAGCAGGGCTACGGTCAACACAGTATTCAACACTGTGCTTGCAGGGAACATTCTCGGTCCCATAATTGGCTGCATCGCCGGAAAAGACATGGCCACACTCCAATCTTCTCAGTACGATCACGAGGCCTCTCTTTCTCTGGCGCCAAACACATACACTCGTCCCACGCGGTATCAAGTAGGGTAGGCTCCTTCCACTTGTTTTTCTGATCACGTAGTTCCCGGGCCTTCACTGGCGCCCGCTGTCTACGCACTCAGAAATAAAGTCCTGCAGTTTAACCCCTTCTCTTCCTGTAAGATTTTTTTTTCAAA
Organism: Lithobates clamitans; assembly: GCA_037952925.1. Classification (NCBI taxonomy): domain Eukaryota; kingdom Metazoa; phylum Chordata; class Amphibia; order Anura; family Ranidae; genus Lithobates; species Lithobates clamitans. The sequence goes on along the minus strand of JBBGZY010000015.1, from coordinate 897,263 downwards.
GTCCAGCTCTCACCATAAACTCCTGATGAAACCCTTCTCTGGGTTGCGAGAATTGACAGTCAACAAATCCCGGACGACGCCCCCACATATAGCAATAACTCGGTGGAGCTGCTGGTTTAAGCGGGCTTGTTACCTTCACTCTCCTTACCTCTGTTTCACCGCCACCGGGTCTAGGGTTCCATTGAGTTTACCTCTGGACGACACACGCACCAACACTTGAGTACGTTTTCAATGCTTTATTAAACCATCAACGAAGGAAGTAGCAGGAAAGAGGCAGAAGGGAGACTGCAGAGGAAAACTGATATTTCAGTAGAATGCACTCCCTTGGTGGGACACACTCCTTGCACGCCTGGATAGGCCTCTCTCACTAGCCTAGCAGCCAGTACGTAGCACGATCTAAAGTCTCTGCCACAGACTTGTTTGGGATGAACCCGTACGAACCTCTGCCACAGGATGTATTGGTTTTTGTAGTGAAAGTCAGTCACAGTGCTTGAACTTTTAAGCCAACCCGGCAACACTATGCTGTATAATCTCTTTAGGATAATTCCTCCAACCGAGTCACCAGGCCCCTCTCCAGACCAGCACGTTGCATGATCCTTCCATGACGGGTCCTCCCCTGGGATCTCCTCGGTTTTCCAGCTTTTTCACTCTGGATAGACAGCTCAGGACCATTTCTCGGCTGCTGGGGTAGGCCCCAGACAAGCTTCTGGGCCCACCCCTGCGCCACAGCAATGTGGGCCTCCGGAACGGAGGACCACGAGATAGCTCTCTAAGGCATACCTGACGGCCAGGGGGGCAGCAGGTGGCTGTAAAACGAACCCCAGAATATGGCGTCTGTCCCATAAATACCCTCACCCAGAATGCAACTCGGAGGACCACCTCAACCAAGTTGTCTCCAGGACAGAAGAGCATCCATACGCTTAGACATGTTGACTTTCCAACACTAGCCAGCGGTAACAGCGACACCCATGGCTCAGTATGGAAACACGCAACGTCAGCCTAGCTGGAACAGAGGCAAATCTAACCTTCCTAACGAACAAGTTAATAAATTTACCTATCAGATGGTAGATCACAAATCTACCAGCGCTACATGTGTAATAATAATGTAACAAACAAATAAAGAAAAAGTATTGAATTAAAAAAAAAAAGAAAATCAAAATTTCATTTGATCAAGGAGTGACGCATAGTAATACTGTCAATATCTGGGAGACCCATTCCAGTTTTATTACCTTTATTCTTAGTACTGGTAAGAATTGAGAAGGCTACTCCTAGGTTTTTTTATCATTCCAAATACATTTTTTAAGCTTTAGATTTACCTGGTTGAAAAATGTATTGTTTACCTGGATGGGGAGCGAGTGGAAATAATAAAGAATTTTAGGAAGGTTCTGCATTTTAAAAGCCGCTATTTTCCCTACCCAGGAGAGTTGTGTTTTATGGAAAGATTGGAGATCCTTATTTATATTTTCTAGTAGTTTAGGGAAATTTACTTCATATAATTTAGCTGTTGGATAGGTAAGTTGAATCCCCAACTAAGGAATGGAGGGCTCGTCCCAATTGTAAGTCGTTTTATTTTTAAGGGTCATGTAGCTTTTTTGGGATATATTCATAGGCAGGACATGACATTTGTTGCTATTAATTTTGTAGTATGAGATTTTCCCAAAGGATTCTAATATATTTTGTACATTGGTGAGAGAGGTTTCCGGATTGGATAAGGAAAGTATTATCATCGGCAAATAATCCTAATTTGTGTTTAATATTGCCCCCTTTAATACCTGTAATTGATTCATTAGAACGGATTAGTTCTGCCAAAGGTTATATTGCCAATGAAAATATTTTAGGCGAAAGAGGGCAGCCCTGTCTTGTGCCATTAGAAAGGCCAAAGCTTTTGGACAAATTTCCTGAAGTGAATACTTTAGCAGAGGGCTTTGTATAGAGGGACATGGCTGAATGAATAAAACCTGTAAATCTGAATTTCATAGGTGTTGCCAATAGATGGCCTCAATGAACTCTATCGAATGCCTTCTCTGCATCTAAAGCAAGAAGCACTCCACTATTCTCCACCTGGTGTCTTATTAATTGGGATGTCTTTAATGGCCTTTGATATTTCCTGTTCTGTAATCTGCTTATTTAGATTATCAAGGGTAGCAGCATCAATATTGGAAGATTGATATTATCTAGAAATTTTATGTCCTCTGGTGAAGGTTGGGGAATATTCTTATCCTCCTTTAGATTATAGAGGAGTCCATAATAATCTAAGAAGTTGTCCGCTATATCTTGGGGATTGTAAATGACCCTTCCATTGTAATGATGGACCATTTTATGAATTCTACCTTTGATTTGTTGTTTTCGAAGTTGGGAGACTGACAACTTCCCTGCTCTGTTACCTTGTGAATAAAAGTTACGGTAAGTTTTAGTTTCTTAAAATATTAATTGCGGTTAGCTGCTAGAGTAGCTCTTAATTTGTCTCTACAGTTATTAAGTTAGTGTAATAACTGTGGGTCATTAGGTTGCTTTTTATGATCTTTTTCTAGGGTTTTAATATCCCTCATTAGTTTATCTATAGTGGTAGCTTTCCTCTTTATCTCCCTAGAGGCTAGTTGAATTAGCAAACCTCTAATGTAGGCTTTGTGGGCACACCAAAGATTAGTGCTCGACACAGAATCATTATCATTTACCATAAAGAACTCCTGGAGCTGTTCTTTCATCACAGACATGTGCTTCTCTTCTGATAAAATATAAGTATTATTTCTCCATAGAAATGTGTTGCATTGCTGGTCCACCTGTATTTCTAATGTAATTGGTGCATGGTCTGATCAAGTAATGTTATGAATTTTGGCGTCTATTGTTTTTTGTAAGAGTTTTGTCTGTGATGAAAAAAATCTATTCTTGTGTAGGTTTTATGTGCATTGGAAAAGAATGTATAATCCCTTTCGGTGGAGTGAACACACCTCCAGGGGTCATACAGGTCTTCTTGAAAAAAAAGATCACATAGTGCCAATCTGATGGGGTGGTTCTTCTTGGTCGTATTAATATTTTGGTTCCATAGGGGCATTAAAGTCCCACAAATGATAATGTTACCTTTTTGGATTTTACATATTTTTTTCAATATTTTCTGCAAGAATCGGTGAGGATGTCTGTTGGGTTCATAGACATTGGCAATTGTATGTTATGTTGTCTATGGTAGCCACTAATATAATAAATCTTCCTAGGTCATCTGTTTGTAATTCCAGCATCTTAAATGTTACGGTGTCTCTTACTGCAATAATTACTCCTTGTTTCTTTTTGTGATTGTCTGAGTGGAATATATGTGGATATTTGTTGTGAGTGGACTTCTGTAAATTGTTTTTAGCAAAATGTGATTCCTGGACGCATACTATGTCACTTCCACACTTTAAGGCATCAGTCCATAGTGCTTTCCGTTTGTGGGGACTGTTGAGTCCTTTTGCGTTCAATGATAGTAGTTTAAGTCCCATTAATGTGAAACCAATAGATGGCGAAGTGTTGCGTTGCTATTCTTAGGATAAACCAGGTTATTCCAGTGAGGTTATGCATTATATAGCGGAATGTTGGAGAGAACCATATAGCTAAGTCCATGAAGGTAAAGCAAAACCAACTTCTTAACACAACTGAAGAAAATCTGTAAAAAACAAAAAAACTGTAAAAACAAGGAGGAGTTGTGAACAACTCCTGTGTACTATTATATTAGTACTTGCAATTTGGGGGAAAAATAAATCTTTTGGATACAATTTTAACAAGTTCCCTGAAAAAATGGTATACCTAAGGACATCATACCAATTCAATTTCAGGTATTTCTACCACTTGCATTTAAAAATAATCAATTTACTAACATCAATAAAAGCAGACCTGTACACATTTTGACTTTTTTTTTTTATCTGTCTGGAGTTCAGCTTTAATAAGTTGTTTTTGGTTACTGCAATATGTTTTTGTTTTGTTTTTTTTTTTATATTTTTTGCTATTTTAAGGCTGAAAAACGGAGATGAACAAAAAAAAACAATGTAGTTATTTATTAAGTAAAATATTAAAATATATATCTTGAACACAGTCTCCTGTTATCCTAATTGCAACAACACTTAAAGCGGAGTTCCACCGTCTATATATATATATATATATATATATATATATATATATATATATATATATATATATAAATATATATATATAAATATATATATATATATACCCTGTTTCCCTAGCGTGATTGTCGGCGATGGCTGCAATATTAGCCCTACCTCCCAAATAAGCCCTACCCTGTTTCCCCAAAAATAAGTCCTACCCTGAAAAGAAGACCTACAAGGACTTTAACTAGGGCTTATTTGGGGGGTAGGGCTTATATTGCAGCCATCACCAACAACCATGCTAGGTCTTATTTTCGGGGAAACAGGGTATATATATATATATATATATATATATATATATATATATATATATATATATTGTTTTTCAAAATTCCTAAATTATTATAATCTTCATATACCACTCTCTTGTTATTTGCAAATGACCCCCCGATGACCGGTTTCGTTTAAAAAAGGAACTTATAAAATTTGTTCGTGGTGGTTGTCATCTTGCCTGTGGGCATGTGAAGCCCACAAGCAGACACTTCCTGGATATGGTGATGCTGAGCTACCAGCATGCACCGCCCGTTCCCGCACATGCGCATTATTTACAAGTCGCAGCGACATAAGCCTCCGATGTTGCCATTACAACGGGCGGCGACGGTGAAAGTGCCCGCCCCGTTGTGATGGCAACGAATATCAACACAAGCACGTCATCTTGTCCCTTCCGGTTTCAGTATCTTGCGATGATTAGTGGCGGCTAGCCACACTGACTCCTGGGAAGATTGATTCATAGCTCCAAAGAGTCAGTGCGCCGCCCCAGCAGACATTGCGCCGCCGGATCTGACGGTAATACTCGTGGGTGGCTAGGACTGGAAATGCCACATCAACAATCAATAACAAGGTAACCCTTTTGGAGAAAAAAAAAATTATTTCTATTTGTCACTGTATTTTATGCCTGCTTGTGAATCAGCTTGATTTGTGAAAGAGTGTGGAACTCCGCTTTAAAGTGAAAAAGAAGGAGGGACAGAACTGGGAGCTATTTAGACTCTGCTGTGTGCACATGAGCTGACAGAAAATATATGACAGAAGGAGAAAGAAAAAAAAAAAGCAGTAATACTGATTCAGCTTATATTCCGCACAGTAAAGGAAATGGCGCTGTCATGTTGGGGTTCTTCTGGAGATAAATCCTGCAATGAAAGAATAATTATTATGTAGAGTTCTTTATTACCTAAAAGAAAGACTTCAAATCTACTTTGTGAAGTAACTGAACCAGACATTCTACATTACCTTAGGTATATGTGGATGAGAGATGAACAAAAATGACCAATGTCAGTAGAATACACACAACCAAGACAAATCTCACACAGAATGAGAACATTTGAAGACGCGGGGTACTAGCTGGAAGTGTTGGCACTATAAATGTAAAACAATTTATACATGTTAGGGTCTCATTTTGGTACTTGATTAAGAATATCATTATACAAAGATCTTTTGTACCCTGTAATTATTTGTATGTTTTGTGTTTTCTCTAAATGAACATTAACGTTAGTGATTTTTACATTACACTGTAAGACCCCTTTCACACTGAGGAGCTTTACAGGTGCTACAGCACTAAAAATAGCACCTGCATAGCGCCTGTAAAGAGCCTCTCCTGTCTCTCCAGTGTGAAAGCCCGAGGGCTTACACACTGGAGTGGTGCGCTGGCAGGACACTAAAAAAGTCCTGTAAGCAGCATCTTTGGAGCGGTGTATATACTGCTCCTGCCCATTGAACTGAATGGGCGCCACTGCCGAACCGCCGACAAAGCGTGACTGCAGCCGCGCTTTGTCGGCGGTTCGGCAGTGGCGCCCATTCAGTTCATTTTATTCCTTTTTCGGCCGCTAGCAGAGGAAAACCCATGCAAAAACGACGGTAAAGCGCCGCTTTACCGCCAATGCCCCAGTGTGAAAGGGTCCTACGACTAGATTTTTTTTGGGGAATTACTATGGAGTTGCTCCCCCCCACCCAGACTTGTGGCTTTGACAGATTCCACTGTTCCTTGTGGTATAACATTTTTAAGTGTTTCTGTGGGATTTTGTGCCCATTCATCCACAAGAACACTTGTGAGGCAGGTACTGATGCTGGATAAGAAGTCTTGGCTCACAGTTGGTTTTTCCGATTCATCCCAAGGGTGTTCAGTAGGGTTGAGGTCAAGGCTCTGTGCAGACCACTCAAGTTTCTCCATACAAACTCTTTAACTACTTGCCATCCGCGCTATGGCCGAATGACGGCCACAGCGCGGACCTGAATTCCCGGGAGGCCGTCATATGACGGCCTCCCCTGTGCACGCGCTCTGCGCCGAGCACACTGTGATCACCGAGTCACTGAGACTCGGCTGATCACCGATCCGAGTAAGGGGTCGGTCCCGGACCCTTACCATGTGATCAGCTGTCAGCCAATGACAGCTGATCACATGATGTAAACAAAAGATCGGTAATCGTTTTTTTTTCTACTCGCGCTGATGGCGTGAGTAGAAAAAAAAGCCGATCACCGGCTCAGATGAGAGGGACAAAGGTCCTGAAGTGGAAGAGGCACATCTGCCTCATCTTTGCCAGCTAACAGTGCCACCTAACAGTGCCCACAGTGCCAGCTATCAATGCCCACCAGTAGTGCCAATCAGTGCCACCTAGCAGTGCTGCCTATCAGTGTAACAGATCAGTGCCCATTATTGCCACCTATCAGTGCCCGTCACTGCCACCCATCAGTGCCCATCACTGCCGCCTATCAGTGCCCATCAGTACCGCCTCATCAGCGTACATCAATGAAGGAGAAAAATTACCTGTTTTAATTTTTTTATAACAAAACATAAAAAAATATTTTAGTCTTTTTACATTTTTTTTACAAAAAATAAAAACCACAGAGGTGATCAAATACCACCAAAAGAAAGCTCTATTTGTGGGGAAAAAATTATAAAAATTTCATTTGGGTACAGTGTTGTATGACCGCAATTGTCATTCAAAGTGCGTCAGCGCTGAAAGCTGAAAATTGGTCTGGATAGGAGGGGGGGGGTTTAAGTGCCCAGTAAGCAAGTGGTTAAACCAAGTCTTTACAAATATTGCTTTGTGCGCTCCATTCATACTTGAACACAAAAGGGACTTTCCCAAACGGTTAAAAACACAGAGAAGAGTAACCTAGCGCCAGTGGTAGGTCACCCAGAGAATGTAACAAACATATAAAATAGATGTATAGCCTGTACCATCCATTCAAAAATTGTTAATGCATATACAGGGATGAAACAGAAAACTAGAAACTACAATAAACATAATAGTAATATCCCGTGCTGCTAGACAAACTGTAATTGGTGAAAACAGATCATACCAGGAAGCAACATATAAAATGTCCAGCGCTCGGGCTATTTTTGGAAAACAAAATACAACAAGTATAAAAGTTTATGATTTTTAATGAACCAATAATGAGCCAGTGGTTAGCAATAGTCCAAAGTAACAATATTTACTGCAAAAAAACCAGGTTCAGAGGCTCTGTTTAAAAACAAAAAAGCACACGATAAAAACTATTAAAAAATTATAGACTCTTGGTGATGTTGTAAGTGATCAAATAGACATCAAAAAGGTGACAGAGGCATCAAACAGCAGGAGGTTACCACCGGAGATCCATAGGCAGGTAAGAGGGCTCAGAGCTGCCTCATATGGTGAAGACCTTGGCGCCATGAGGAATAACCGGGCTGAAGTAGAAGTGAAGTGGCCGCCGTGTGGAGATGTGTAGCTCCGCCGTGCGGAGAACAGTCTGGCCGGAGCTGTGTGTTGATGGAGGATGACGTCAGCACAGGGGAGCCGCTGTAGCGTCTCTATTAAATCTAAGTTCTGTTCACCTCATCCAGTCTTTTTCAGGTTCTTCCTCTTTACATGCAGCTTTGATAATGGTACTATTTGTACTTTTTGCTCTCCTACACAGGCGTTGTCTGAGTGCCCCAGGCCAAGGGGCACTCAGACAACATTAACAGTTATTCCACTAGACCCCAGAGGCGGGGAGTGGGACAAAAAAGTATGCCAACAGGAAACACTCTGGATTGAGCGTTTGGGGGCCACTGTCCCCCCTGGGATTAATGAGGCCCAATCATACAAACCATTCCTCTAACCTAACCTATTTCCGTATCTAACTATATCAAAGACTGTACATAAGATACATGTATACTAAACTAAAATCAGGCTGTTCGGGAGTTTAACAGCTCTGGTTATTATCTTTAAACTCCCTATATACCTCCGGATATGCTTCACCACTCCTAAATTTCTTGTATGTTTTTGAGGTATATATTAAGATATTACATATTAAACATTGCTTAATAGAATCTTTATTACAATATCATGCACTACTATATGCTGTATATCATGTATCTGCTGCCTAAATCCTGTTTTGTTTTATTTGTTCTGTTTTTGTTCTGTTTTGTTGTTCCCTACCCTACTGCCATCATGACCCTTGGATGCCGGTCTCATTGTTCATAATTTTTTGAACATCAATCTATCCTTATATAATACTTACATACTAGTAACATGTTTATAGTTATAGACAATGTCTTTTACACATTTAAGAATGGGGACTATTATGTGACATTATGGATGCACCTCCTGTACTGCAATAGTCAGGTGGGAATATCAGGAGCAATGTGCGGCCGCCCAGCGCCACATCTGCATTCCTTATGTCTGCAGGTGTCGGCGCTAATGGTAATCCATGGTTGCCGGGGCGACTGGGGCTCGCCGATTTCTCCCTCCTCTTCCCCTCCCACCCATGGGCGGACGACGATGGATGGACGCGACGAGCCCGGCCCTCCCCCCCTGGTTGCCTGGATACCTAGACGCGGCTGCCTTGTCCCGGCCTGACGCTCCTCCGTCATCGGAGCGGCGCCGTTAGTTGGGACATGCGCAGTACGCGCCAGCGGCCGACCTGGATGATGTCACGTCGGCTACGCCGATTGGTGACTACAGGTGGGGCGGGTGTACAAGAGACGCCGCAATGGCGTCTCCTACGATACTATCTACACTAACCACTATCTGCGGTTGGGATGGCGCATCAGCGCTCCACTACCAATTACCATACCTACATTCTCTACAATTAGGTAAGCCTATAATGCTACCATCCTCTTTTCTCCCCTCTATTCCCACCTATTCAGATGCTATCTCATTTTATCAATTGCTTCTACTTACCTTAACAGACTCAGCAAGATTGGGGATATAAATCGCTGGGAACTACTATGTTCTTATATGTTTATGAACCATATAAACCAGTTCATTATCTACAACTGCTTCCCCCCTATTTCACCTATTTGCTGGGAATTACCTCTATCTAACAGAGAAACAACTGAGGGTTGGTTATTTCTGCCCCCTTCCGCTTCTAAACATAGTTTCATACTAACTAGGGTAAGTCTCAATGTACTATATTTTATTCCAATTAAGCTATTTATCTATGGATATGTGAGGTATACCACTACTATTGGGTATGACTTATAATTACTAAATTCGTATATATACATATATACATTAATAACCATATACATACTGTATAGTTCATCTGTCACCACTATCTTTTATCAGCTACAGTCCTTTCTCTCTTTCCCCCTGTTTTCAATCCCCTTCTCCCCCCCTCCCCTTCCTTTCCCTTTATTCCCACCCCCCTTGATCCCTTCCCTTCCTTTCCCCGCTCCCGGTCCGTTCATCCTTCCCCCCCTCCCCTCCCCCTCTCCCCGTCCCTCCCTCCCCCCCCCCCCCCCGCCCTCCTCCCCCCCTTCTCTTTCCCTTCCCCCCCCCCCCCCCTTTTCTCTTCCCTTCCCCCCCCCTTTTCCCCTCCCCCTCCCCCTATCTTTCCCCCCCCCCCCTCCTGCTTTTTTTTCCCCCTCCCTCCTTTCCCTATCTTCCTTCCCTTTCCCCTCCCTTTCCCCCCCCCCCTTGTCTTCCCCTCTTCGTTTCCCTTCTTTTTTTTCCCCCTTTCAGTCCTCCTCCCCCTCTTGGTGTCTCCCCCCTTTTTTTCACATTTTCTCCTTTCCCCTACCTACCCCTGTCCTTTGATTTCCCCTCTCCTCTCCCCTCTCCCCCCTAGCCTATTCATATTTCATTTCATCTTACCTTTATATCCTCTTTATCCCTTACTATACAATTACACCATGTTACATCCGTCCCCACATTGCCCCTTCTCCGCTCTGATATGCTTACAGTGTTGTTGTCCTCCTGGTGTCCCTGTTTATAACGGTCCCCATGTATTATCTGCTGACCCGTATGAAAGTACTTATACCAACTTTATATATACAAAAAATAATTTGGGAAGGCTGTTAATAATATACTATCCATTACAGCTATCGTAGTGTTTGCTCCTGAAGAAGCGCTAGAGCGCGCAACATGTCGAGCCCATAATCTTTTACAGAATCTTGGCTACCATCACCACATGGCGCTGATTCAACGATATGTACTGTAACTATATAGATCAATAGGTTGTCTGTATCTCTTATTGATCCAATAGCTTCGTTGTCTCTTGATTTATTTTGTATGGAGTGCATATTCTGTAAATGCTGTTTACTATATAAGGTTTTATCTTGTCTCTGTCTTTCCCCGCTTTTAAATACACAATTTTTTGAAATGAAATAAAACTAGATTTTTTAATGATACAAGTATCTTTATTGTGCCTATAAAGTCTTGGTGCCTGCCCACACTCTTACGTCCTTTAAACAATTCATATTAGACGTGGCACACATACCTACCTTGTATCCGCATGACCACTATGCGATGATACGTCCCCTATTTATGCAATTTAATATGGGTGGAAGCACCCGGGCAATTTCTAGTGGCCCTTATACCCCTTTGGTTTTTTCATAGAATATTTACTGGACGGCTTACCTATTTCAAGGGCACCACTGCGCAGTTTCCCCCCGCCCCCCTCTTCTCCCACCCTCTTTCCCTCTGTCCATTATTGTTGTGTGTTTTTCTTTCTCCTTTCTCCTTACGGCTAGCAATAACTGTATATCAAGTGCATTGTACAATGGAATTCATTGGGAACGGCTGGTTGGGTTATATGACAGAGATTCAAACGAATTGTAACACAGACACCGAGCAAGAAATTGGTATAAACCAATACATGGCCAAACTTAAACGTGTTCTGAAAAAGAAAGCTAATCTGCACTGGCATATTGAGTTCCTCCAGAAATATGTACGAGAAACTATTAATCCTCTAGGGCTTAGGATTCAACTTTATCCCTCCTTCCAAGTAACCTCCGTAGAGTTCAGACTTAAATGGGAAAACATACTGACCCAATGTAGCATAGAACTTATGAAATTGCTGATACTGCATTATCAGACAGAACTAAACACACTAGATCAGGAGATTCTTCACCTACAAACATCTAATGAAACCATTAGGGAGCATACTCTCTTCTCTAAACGAGTCCAAGAAATAAAAGAGTACATAACTAAGATTACTAAAGATATCATCTATAAAAAACAAAATAAATTATCAAAAGATCGATTGGCCTTCTCTGAAGGCTTTGCGTATCACTGGCAAAATACCATGCTACGCAAAGGCTCTAGAAACCATCAACGGGCCACGAAAACTAATAACTATGGAACTACTGATGAAGATACTGAATCAGATTCTTCATTCAGATCTACATCTTCTGCCCCCAGACATAACCATCACCATTCCCGTAATAACACTACAGCACAGAAAAGGGATTATGGTGGGGACCCACATACACCCTCTTCTAAACGTCCCCCGAAAGTTGACACAAAATTCTCGACACATCCACAAACAAAAGGACACACATCACAACCTAATGGAAAACCACTAGCACAACCTAAATATTTAGGAGCCACTGCTTTACAAGCAATACAGCTATTGAATAATCAATCTCAAACACCGAATTTGACACAATCCAGCACATCAGGCCCAACTGATATGGGCACTAATCCCCTCAGTACCCCCTTACCACTGGCACAACGAACACTCAACACGAGACAAAGCACATTAGATGCACATATTCAACTCCCACTGACACAGTCAAATTTTCAAATTCCTATGAACACGACAATGCCGACATGACTCCAGGCATGGAAATTATTAACTTAACTCCTTACTTGTTTGAGAAGGAGACACCTGAGGTCCTTAAGCTTGGACTAAGTTTCTGCCCCTCAACGAACATTGACAAATACGAGACAATAAAAGACGTTTATCTCTTTTCACGTAATCTAACTTACAAATTCCTTTTTGACAAAGATGTAATACAGTCTAAACAAGATAAGGCGATATCAGAACAAGTCAAACATTTTTCCATGGAAGACTTTCGAGCTCTTCGAGATCTCATATTGTTACTGGAGGAAAACGAATCCCCTAACTCCATACAAGAAAGAAACACACCTATTGTACATACAACCAACACCAAAAAATTCAAACCCAAATCACAACGATTTCCAGAATTAACCTCAAACGCACACATCTGGGCCTTCCTGACTGGAACTATCAAAGATATAAAAGAGATGACTATGCCAATAACCGCAGGAAATTTGTCCTATTCACAAAGACAAGCCATTTTAGCTCTAAAAAATCAACCTGACTTAGAAATAAAACCTGCGGATAAAGGAGGGAACATAGTCCTAATGACTAAAACTTATTACGAAACCATGGTATATAAAATCCTAGCGGATAAGCACTGTTATCGCCTGTTACCTGAGACACAAATTACAAAATTTAAGCAAGAATACCTAGAGATTATTGGTAAAGCCTTTCAAAAGGGCCTAATCGATCAAGATATATACAATTACCTGAATGTTAGAAATCCTAAAGAGGCTACCTTTTACGCCCTACCAAAAATACATAAGCATTCTACATTGCCCCCTGGCCGTCCAATTGTCTCAGGTATAGGTTCTCTATCTGAACATGCTAGCCGCTTTGTAGACTCTGTATTAATGCCACATGTATTGAGTCTTCCGTCCTACACACGTGACACACTGAATCTATTGAAACAAATCGAAGGTTTGCCGGTCCCTCCCGATGCCCTCCTCGTGACTTTGGATGTTGAGTCTCTGTACTCTAGCATCCCTCACGAGCAGGGCATCGGGATGGTACGCACCTTTTTAAGGGAACAAGATCACTATAGTTGGGAATTCTGCGAATTCATACTTGAATTACTCCACTTTGTATTGACTCGTAACTATTTTTGCTTTAAGGAGTCCCACTTCCTCCAGGTGCAGGGCGTGGCCATGGGCACATGTTGCGCGCCAGCCTACGCCAACCTGTACCTGGGGGGGTGGGAACGTACCATCTTCTCACAGGAGGATCTGTCTATATACACCGACCATATTCTCATATGGCGGAGGTATATAGACGATATTTTTCTAGTATGGACAGGAACTCACAAGTTGCTGGACAAATTTGTCCACACAATTAATCATAATTCTATGAACCTTAAGTTCACTACTTCAACTCATGTAAATCAAATTACTTTTTTAGATCTAACCATTTTCAAGGATCAGGATAATTGTCTGGCCACTACTTTGTACAGAAAAGAAACGGCAGGAAATACCGTATTACATGCGGACAGTGCCCACCCTAGATCACTTATTAAGAGCATTCCCTATGCACAATATCTTAGATTACGTCGTAACTGCACACACCTAGAGGAATTTAAAGCTCAAGCTTTAGCACTCCGTCGGAGATTACTATTAAGAGGCTATAAAAAAACCATACTACGCAGTGCATACAACAAAGCTATTCGTCAATCTAGGAACTCCTTACTCTATAAACAAAAAAAAGCCCTAACCAACACCCCAGTGAGATTCATTACCAGATTCTCCCAACAACACCACAAACTAAGGGATATATTGAACAAACACTGGCCGATCCTCCAGGAGGACCCCATCTTAAATAAGTATATCAACCCCTTCCCACAGATCACATTCAAACGTACTAAATCTTTAGGCGATCAATTGACTTCAAGCCATTTTTCTGTTATACCCAAAACTACACATCCCAAACCAGGAATGTCCCAATGTGGAAAATGTTCCTTCTGCCCTTGGGTGAAAGAAGGAAATTCCTTTACATTACCTAACGGAGAAAAATTTACACCTAAATTTCACGCAGATTGTGATACAAAAGGTGTGGTATACCTAATGACATGCCAATGCGGCGCATTTTATGTTGGGAAGACTATTAGACATCTACGCTGCAGAATTAGGGATCATATTTATTATTCTGGGGAAGGAAAAATGATAACGGCAGTCAGCAGACACCTTGACCTCTACCACAAATTCAATACCTCCCTTGTTTCATTTATTGCATTAACAGTTATTCCACTAGACCCCAGAGGCGGGGAGTGGGACAAAAAAGTATGCCAACAGGAAACACTCTGGATTGAGCGTTTGGGGGCCACTGTCCCCCTGGGATTAATGAGGCCCAATCATACAAACCATTCCTCTAACCTAACCTATTTCCGTATCTAACTATATCAAAGACTGTACATAAGATACATGTATACTAAACTAAAATCAGGCTGTTCGGGAGTTTAACAGCTCTGGTTATTATCTTTAAACTCCCTATATACCTCCGGATATGCTTCACCACTCCTAAATTTCTTGTATGTTTTTGAGGTATATATTAAGATATTACATATTAAACATTGCTTAATAGAATCTTTATTACAATATCATGCACTACTATATGCTGTATATCATGTATCTGCTGCCTAAATCCTGTTTTGTTTTATTTGTTCTGTTTTTGTTCTGTTTTGTTGTTCCCTACCCTACTGCCATCATGACCCTTGGATGCCGGTCTCATTGTTCATAATTTTTTGAACATCAATCTATCCTTATATAATACTTACATACTAGTAACATGTTTATAGTTATAGACAATGTCTTTTACACATTTAAGAATGGGGACTATTATGTGACATTATGGATGCACCTCCTGTACTGCAATAGTCAGGTGGGAATATCAGGAGCAATGTGCGGCCGCCCAGCGCCACATCTGCATTCCTTATGTCTGCAGGTGTCGGCGCTAATGGTAATCCATGGTTGCCGGGGCGACTGGGGCTCGCCGATTTCTCCCTCCTCTTCCCCTCCCACCCATGGGCGGACGACGATGGATGGACGCGACGAGCCCGGCCCTCCCCCCCTGGTTGCCTGGATACCTAGACGCGGCTGCCTTGTCCCGGCCTGACGCTCCTCCGTCATCGGAGCGGCGCCGTTAGTTGGGACATGCGCAGTACGCGCCAGCGGCCGACCTGGATGATGTCACGTCGGCTACGCCGATTGGTGACTACAGGTGGGGCGGGTGTACAAGAGACGCCGCAATGGCGTCTCCTACGATACTATCTACACTAACCACTATCTGCGGTTGGGATGGCGCATCAGCGCTCCACTACCAATTACCATACCTACATTCTCTACAATTAGGTAAGCCTATAATGCTACCATCCTCTTTTCTCCCCTCTATTCCCACCTATTCAGATGCTATCTCATTTTATCAATTGCTTCTACTTACCTTAACAGACTCAGCAAGATTGGGGATATAAATCGCTGGGAACTACTATGTTCTTATATGTTTATGAACCATATAAACCAGTTCATTATCTACAACTGCTTCCCCCCTATTTCACCTATTTGCTGGGAATTACCTCTATCTAACAGAGAAACAACTGAGGGTTGGTTATTTCTGCCCCCTTCCGCTTCTAAACATAGTTTCATACTAACTAGGGTAAGTCTCAATGTACTATATTTTATTCCAATTAAGCTATTTATCTATGGATATGTGAGGTATACCACTACTATTGGGTATGACTTATAATTACTAAATTCGTATATATACATATATACATTAATAACCATATACATACTGTATAGTTCATCTGTCACCACTATCTTTTATCAGCTACAGTCCTTTCTCTCTTTCCCCCTGTTTTCAATCCCCTTCTCCCCCCCTCCCCTTCCTTTCCCTTTATTCCCACCCCCCTTGATCCCTTCCCTTCCTTTCCCCGCTCCCGGTCCGTTCATCCTTCCCCCCCTCCCCTCCCCCTCTCCCCGTCCCTCCCTCCCCCCCCCCCCCGCCCTCCTCCCCCCCTTCTCTTTCCCTTCCCCCCCCCCCTTTTCTCTTCCCTTCCCCCCCCCTTTTCCCCTCCCCCTCCCCCTATCTTTCCCCCCCCCCCCTCCTGCTTTTTTTTCCCCCTCCCTCCTTTCCCTATCTTCCTTCCCTTTCCCCTCCCTTTCCCCCCCCCCCCTTGTCTTCCCCTCTTCGTTTCCCTTCTTTTTTTTCCCCCTTTCAGTCCTCCTCCCCCTCTTGGTGTCTCCCCCCTTTTTTTCACATTTTCTCCTTTCCCCTACCTACCCCTGTCCTTTGATTTCCCCTCTCCTCTCCCCTCTCCCCCCTAGCCTATTCATATTTCATTTCATCTTACCTTTATATCCTCTTTATCCCTTACTATACAATTACACCATGTTACATCCGTCCCCACATTGCCCCTTCTCCGCTCTGATATGCTTACAGTGTTGTTGTCCTCCTGGTGTCCCTGTTTATAACGGTCCCCATGTATTATCTGCTGACCCGTATGAAAGTACTTATACCAACTTTATATATACAAAAAATAATTTGGGAAGGCTGTTAATAATATACTATCCATTACAGCTATCGTAGTGTTTGCTCCTGAAGAAGCGCTAGAGCGCGCAACATGTCGAGCCCATAATCTTTTACAGAATCTTGGCTACCATCACCACATGGCGCTGATTCAACGATATGTACTGTAACTATATAGATCAATAGGTTGTCTGTATCTCTTATTGATCCAATAGCTTCGTTGTCTCTTGATTTATTTTGTATGGAGTGCATATTCTGTAAATGCTGTTTACTATATAAGGTTTTATCTTGTCTCTGTCTTTCCCCGCTTTTAAATACACAATTTTTTGAAATGAAATAAAACTAGATTTTTTAATGATACAAGTATCTTTATTGTGCCTATAAAGTCTTGGTGCCTGTCCAATTATTTATTGTTTTTGAAAAAATATTTTTTCCTCAGTTTAGGCCGATACGTATTCCTCTACATATCTTTGGTAAAAAAAATTGCAATAAGCGTATATTGATTGGTTTGCATAAAAAATTATAGTGTCTACAAAATAGGGGATAGATTTATAGCATATTTATTTTTTACTAGTAATGGCAGCAATCTGCTTTTTTTTTTTTTTTTTTTTCGTAACTGCGATATTGCAGCGGACACTTCGGACGCTTTTGGGACCATTCACATTTATACAGCGATCCGTGCTATAAAAATGCACTGATTACTGTATAAATGTGACTGGCAGGGAAGGGGTTAACACTAGGTGGTGATTGAGGGGTTAATCATGTTGCTAGGGAGTGTTTCTAACTGAAGGGGGAGGGGACTCACAAGGGGAGGAGACCGATCGGTGTTGCTCTATACTGAGAACACACATCGGTCTCCTCTCCTCTGACAGGACGTGGATCTGTGTGTTTACACACACAGATCCACGGTCCTGCCGTGTTACTGGGCAATCGCCGGTGCCCGGCGGTTATTGCGGCCGCCGGGTAAGCGCATCGGGTGCCCAGTGACACGCCGGGCGCGCGCGATTGCCGGCGGTGCGTGCGCGACCCCTGATGGGCTGGGAAGGCGAGGGCATCATATGATGCCCTCCCAGAACGAGAGCCACGCCGCCTGGCCGTCATATGACAGCCGGCGGGCGGCAAGCTGTTAAGCTTTGACAAAACACCTGGAGACTAATTGGTTTCTATGCAGAGCTGCACAAGATTATGCACTCTCCAGTTTTAGTAAATCGACCCCACAGTGTACCTCTTCAGAGGAACTTTAGAAAAGTTGAACACTACTATAAACTGGGGACACTATGTGTCATGCTTTTGAAAGTTTAAATGGGTAATGAAGCCTGTGCTGAAAGATGGCATTTGTGCTGTATTCGCCTAAAAAGATGGCACTTGTCATTGTAGCTTGTCACTGGCAGATTAGCGACACCCAAGAAATGGCTTTTATGTAAAAACTGCAGTGAAGAGCAAATGGAATATTTGCCCATATCAATCATTTTGACATTCTGTTTCATTGTTATTTCGCCTAGAAGAATAAATGCTGATAGATTGCAGATAACAGAGGGTATTGGACTCAGAGGTATTATTGGTCACTACTAATAATACCTCTGAGTCCAATACCCTCTGTTTAGGAAACACAAGTGTTGTAGTTGTAACTGTTAACTACTCACACAAGGCGCTATATATTTATTGCTGTGCAAATGTACATAGTGCCTTCTGTTTTATGGGCATGCTCATATGATATCCCTATTCCAATACAAATACAGATGAAAATCAATGTGCATATAAGATTTTTAATTACTTAGCAATCTAGCCAACCAACATTATTGCTTAGCTGCTATAAATCTATCTTTGTTAACGATACACAAAGACAATAGATGATTGTAATAGCTGTGTGTATTACAGCAGATACTGCTGGCACCTTATGATAACAGTGGTACTGGTATAGTCAGTTGGGGATGATAATATTACAGTATGCAGGTCTATGTCTACATTTGTTTACAGAAAATGCAAATCATGAATGGATTAAATGGAAAAATGTAATTCTAATTCATACCACATTTTTTTAAACAATACATATTCTTCAACGGTATCACTTAGTAATAATGTTGCAACATATGCATTACACATCAGGGAGTTATTTGCTACAACAATGGATCCTCAGCGGCTTTGCCTCACTGATCTTGTGGCCCATGGAAAATGAAAACCACATTAATTTCAGGAAACATGCGTGTTTAGGAAATTAGCAGACATACTACAGCTGGCCTTGAAAAAATCGGAATGGGAAGGGGCACAGAGAAATTAGCTATAAAAGCAGGGTGACACTAAAGCTGCCCAAACACTGATCTTAATTAGACTGGTTCAGTAGGAACCAACCAAATTTGCATTACTGTGGCTGCCCCTGCTCGATGGAAGTCGACTATTTGATTGACTTCTGTCAAAGGTATATGCTGGAAAACTTTTCTTGATTAGCGGGTGCAGCCGTTTGTTTTCTGACAGCAGGACCCACGGCTGTCAGTGTACACTATGTCCCGATGGGGGGAATCCTTCATCAACCTTGTATGTGTGGATGAAGGAATCCGCTGGCTGAACAAACTACCTGTATATGGTCAGCTTAAAGTGGTTGTAAACCCACTTTGAAAAAAACAAACAAAAAACTAACACCTGCAAGACAAAGGCATAAATAGCTAGTATGCATAGCATACTAGCTCACTATGTAATACTCACCTGAGATCGAAGCCAGCACTGCAGTTCCCATACACAGCACCGGCCGGCGTCATCACTCCTGGGGGTTACTTCCGGGCATCGCGGCTCCAGCGCTGTGATTGGCCAGAGCCGCGATGGTGTCACTCCCGCGCATGCACGTGGGAGCCGCTGGTAACGGGACACTCACTGAAGCAACAGCACATACATTCCGTTGCTTCAGATTGCGTGTGCCGATGACATGCAGGGGACAGGGGATATCTCCTAAACCGTGCAGGTTTAGGAGATATTCTGGGTAGCTACAGGTAAGCCTTATTACCTGTAGCAAAAAGTAGTCTGTAAGGGTTTATAACCACTAGTATTATAAGCATGTACAAGAGCTGATACAGGAACCATTAATTTAAGAGGAGGTAAGTAAAACCTTGGACAGATGGGTGGTGGTGGACGTGGTATATTTGGATTTTGCAAAAGCGTTTGGCACAGTTCCCCACACAGGGCTCATGTGTAATTTAAAGTCTACAGGCTTGGAAAAATCAGTTTGTAAATGGATAGAAAACGGTCTAAAAGACAGAATTCAGAGAGTAGTGGTTAATGATTCTTACTCTGAATGGTCTAAGGTTATCAGTGGTGTACCCCAAGGTTCAGTGTTGGGACCCTTACTTTTTAATATCTTTATAAATGATATTGGGTCTGGGATTAAAAGTAACATTTCTGTCTTTGCAGATCACACTAAGCTATGCATTGGAATAACAGGATGTCCCCAATTTGCAAGCCAACCTCAATGCCCTGCCTAACTGGGCGACTATGTGGAAGATGAGGTTTAATGTTAATAAATGTAAAGTTATGCACTTGGGGGCTAAAAATATGCATGCATCATACATACTAGGGGGAGTACAACTGGGGGAATCAATGGTGGAGAAGGATCTGGGGGTTTTGGTAGATCATACGCTCAACAATAGCATGCAATGCCAAACTGTGGTTTCCAAAGCGAGCAAAGTCCTTTCTTGTATTAAGAGAGGTATAGACTCCAGAGAGAGAGATATAATTTTGCCCCTGTACAAATCACTAGTAAGACCTCATCTGGAATATGCAGTTCAGTTTTGGGCACCAGTTCTCAAAAAGGATATGGGGGAACTGGAGAAAGTGCAGAGAAGGGCAACCAAACTGATAAGAGGCATGGAGGAACTAAGCTATGAGGAAAGATTAGAGGGACTGAATGTATCCACTCTTGAGAAGAGGAGATTAAGATCACTTTATGGTCAACACTGAGGACAAGGGGGCACTCTTTATGTCTAGAGGAAAAGATTTCATCTCCAAATACGGAAAGGTTTCTTCACAGTAATGCCCTGTACACACGGTCAGACTTTCCGACGGAAAAAGTGCGATCGGATTGTGTTGTCGGAAATTCCATTCGTGTATGGGCTTCATCAGACTTTTTCCATCTGAGTTTCTGACACACAAAGTTTGAGAGCAGAATATAAAATTTTCTGACAACAAAATCCGATCGTTTAAATTCCGATCGTGTGTACACAAATCCGACGCACAAAGTGCCATGCATGCTCAGAATAAATTAAGAGACGAAAGCTGTTGGCTACTGCCCCATTTATAGTCCCGACGTACGTGTTTTATGTCACCGCGTTCAGAACGATCGGATTTTCTGACAACTTTGTGCGACCGTGTGTATGCAAGACAAGTTTGGCCCAAAATCCAGCTGAAAAAATCAGACGGATTTTCTGTTTAGAATGTCCGATCAAGGACGGGCGGCAGGGGATGTGACGTGCTAGAACCAGGGGGAGGGGCCTGACGGCGGCGTGGTGGAGGAGGGCAGAGGTTTGAATGGTGATGGCGGCAGGGACGGCTCGGGGTGAGAGCCTCGGTGCAGCGGGAGGAGGTGCTCCAGAAGAGACTGCCGGGGATTGTGAAACCGGCCACAAAACATTACTGGAGCGGGGACACGTGAAGGCTCCAGGTTCGATTGCAGGAACACACAGCCCGCCCGCTGCTACGGCCTCTTTGTACCCCACTTC
This sequence comes from Lithobates clamitans, assembly GCA_037952925.1. Taxonomy (NCBI): domain Eukaryota; kingdom Metazoa; phylum Chordata; class Amphibia; order Anura; family Ranidae; genus Lithobates; species Lithobates clamitans. The sequence goes on along the minus strand of JBBGZY010000015.1, from coordinate 875,884 downwards.
CTGGCCCTGCTCTCTGCTCGGGATCTTCCCTCTACAGCCGCTTAAGGAAAAAAACCCATAGGATTGCCAGTACAGCACCCCCCACCACACAGCGGGGATCTGAAGGACCTCGGAGGACCCCTGAAGTCCAGGCTACCCCCTGAAAAGGCACCTGTACTCCCCGGTGACCGTGAGGCAGGACCGTGATGGCAGCTTGATCGTCTCTTGAAAACTGCGGGCCCCAGGTATCATCAGCGGACGCTGAGTTCTATGTTATTGCTCTGGACTCTCTTATTTCTCTCTTTGAGTGTTTATACCCATCATGCAATAGAAGAAGTACTGAGGTACTGAGTAATTGAATTGTAGTGCTATAGAACTGAATAAATGAGTTTAAGCTGAGCGGACGCTGACGGGAATAGCTGAAGTGAGAGCACAGTGCTTGTTTAAAGGATTTGAGGATCTTTTCTCTTACCTCATCTTACTTAAGTTAAATAGCTTGCAGAGAAGTGAAATGGTCAATTCTTATATGTACCGCAGGGTCTCCAAGGTTATGCACTGAGTCTCACCAAAAATGTCAGGACTATAGCTAGCTTTGCGCAGTACGGGGGAGTATGTGGCGAGGAGGCAAAGTGGGGCGAAAGATTTAGAAGGAGAAAGTAAGAGCAAGCCAGACGCAAGGAAGAGTAAAAGAGCAGGGGGGAGAAGAACATGAAAGGTCGCTCCCATAAAGCAGCGGAATCTAAAAAGCCCAGAGAAAGTTTGAATTCAAGCTCAATCCAAAAATATTTAAAAAGCGCAATTAAAAAGCCCAGCCATGGATAATAGGCAACAGAGTGCAAAAGATAAAAAGAAGGATCCAGCTAAGAATAAAGGAGCCCAAGGGGGGACCCCCAGAGGGGAGATACCCCCAGAAGTGGACATGGACCTCAGTATGGAGGCAGACATGGATGCACTCCCAACAAAAATGGAGATGCAGGACATGTTTTCCAAGCTAGAGATTTCTATCAAAGCAGAGATTCTCAATGTAAGGGCAGATTTGGGGCACCTCTTGAAGCGAGTGGGAGTAGTAGAGGAGGCATCAGAACAACAGGTGCTGGAGATTACAGCTCTGAAAAATCAACTAACAAAGCTACAGTTAGAACAGAGGGGTTTGTAGATTTGCTATACAAATTGGAGGAACAGGAAAATCAAAACAGGCGGCAAAATTTAAGGATTAGATCTATTCCAGAAGAGAGAGGATAAGATTTGTTCTCAAAGATGAAAGAAATTTTCAACCCACTCTTGGGTAGAAATCCAGATGAAGAACTAAAAATTGATCGAGTCCACAGGATAAGAAAACCCCCAAGTGTGAGAGAAGACGTACCCAGGGAAGAGGAGGGAAAGGCACGGGGACCTCCGGGTTCTTTCCCCCCCACCCTTTTGGGGGGGGACCACTGCGGCCCATGGTGGGAGCCTCACCCCATTGCACGGGGGGACGCAGGTTGAGATGGTGGTAACCTCGAGACTGCGACCCTGTGGTCAGGTATTGGCAAGGGGGGAGGGGTGGGGGGGGGAGAGGGATGGGGGGGCTGGGGAGGGAGAGGAGGTAGGGGGGTTGGATGTTCCCGCAGATTCTTTTCAAACAGAGAGTAAAGGGGATGTGCATGAAGCCGGAAGAAGGTGCATCTTATAGATCGGGTCTGATGGATATCAATTGCATGACTTATAATCTAAAAGGGCTGAATTCTCCTGTCAAGAGGCTCAAAGTGCTGAAAGAATTACAGCACTATGGAGCAGATTTAGTTTTTTGCAGGAAACCCACTTGGTGTTGGAGAAAGGCATCAAGCTGTACTCAAGGAACTTCCCGAGTTGAATCTATTGCGATTCCCCCATTAAACGGGCAAAAGGAGTGGCAATCGGTTTCTCTAAATGGATTAAATATGTATTGATAGAAAGGAGAGCGGATCCGGAAGGCCGATTCTTGTTTCTGAAGGTTAAACTTGGGGAAAGGATTTTCACTCTTGCCAATATCTATTGTCTGAATAGAGACCCGATTAAAAATCTCTCCCAGACCCTGAATAGATTGATGGAATTTAAGGAGGGGAAAGTGATATTGGCGAGAGATTTTAATTTTTGCCTGGATCCAGCCTCGGATGGTTCATCTAGTACATGGGAATTAAGTAAAAACCTCTTAACGAGTATAGGGCGTAAACTGCATACGTGTCAAATGATAGATGTATGGAGGGTACAGCATGCGAAGGTGAGGGATTATACATTTTTCTCTCCGGTGCACTGGACCTATTCAAGGCTGGATTATTTGATGGTGGATCACAATTTATTGGACTCTGTAGGGGATTCGAAGATAGAGATCATGACACTGTCAGATCATGCCCCGGTCAGGATGAATGTGAAAATAAAAGGGCTTCAAAGGTTTCCGTATACTTGGCGTCTGAATGAAAATCTAATCAGGGATGATAAGATAGCTGGAAAAATCCAACAGGAAATTGATTCATTTTTTTGATCAATGATACCGGAGAAATCTCGGGGGCAGTCGTATGGGAGGCCTTTAAGGCTTATATAAGGGGGGGTCTTAATTTCTATAGGAGCCGGAGAGAAGAAAGAGAACTAAAAGGAAAGAGTCTTATAGTTGAAATCCATAAACTAGAACAATTACATAAAGCCTGTAAGGGAATCGATAGGCCCCTGCTACAGCAATTGATAATTAAAAGAGAAGAATTAAAAGACTTATTGGAGAATGAGTCAAATAGGATCATGAATAAACATCTAAGAGATGGCTACCGGGGGGGAAACAAGGTGGGCAAACATTTGGCAACAATTTTGAGGAAAAAAAGGGATGTGAATTTCATCGACAAGATTCAAAATAAAAAAAGGGGAATTGAGGCATACATCTAAAGAGATAGGGGAAGAATTCAGGCAGTATTTTACATCCCTCTACTCTGTTAGGCAGAAGGAAAATAGTGGCGGGAATAGGGAGGAGAGGGTGAGAGATTTTTTGAAAGGGGTGGGGCTCCCTGCTTTGTCTGAATATGACATAATAGAACTAGAGAGACCTATAACCGAAGAAGAGATATGCCTGGCTCTGAAATCATCTCCTCTGGGCAAAAGCCCTGGACCGGATGGTTTCACATCTAGCTTTTACAAAAGATTTAAAGAATCCTTGGTTCCAAAGCTCTGCCAGGTTTGTAATAAGCTGGGGAGGCAAGGAGAATTGTGCAAGGGAGCGTTAACGGCATCAGTGACCCTAATCTATAAAGAGGGCAAAGACCGTACCCTATGCTCTAGTTACAGGTCGATTGCGCTTTTAAACGCAGACATCTTATTTCGGCCATTAAATCCAGCGGATCCCCAGGACTATTTCTGTTGATAGATGCCGAGAAGGCTTTCAAAAGAGTAGACTGGGGATTTATGTTTAAAACGCTTGAAGTTATGGGAGTAGGATCTACAATGCTAAAATGGATTAAAATCTTGTATAACCACCCCACTGCATTTGTGAAGGTTAATAGTCTAGCCTCAGCTCAGTTCGTTATGGAAAACGGGACTAAGCAGGGATGCCCGCTCTCTCCTCTTTTATTCGTCCTTGACTTTAGAGCCCTTATTAGCCACGATCCGAAAAAATCCGGATATTAACGGCTGCATAGTGGGCAAGGAGGAGCACAAATTGGCTGCTTTTGCCGATGATGTTCTTCTCTATATCATGAAACCTAGGATCTCAATCCCCAATTTGCTGGCCACATTGAAGAAATATGGAGAGCTGTCAAACTATAAAGTTAACCTTGAGAAATCAGAAGCCCTAAAGATCAATGTGGATAAGCAGGAAGTAGCAAGACTTAGAGAGGTGTTTCATTTCCCTTGGAGGGAAAACATTAATTATCTGGGGGTTAAATTGGCAGGTTCCCTAAGGAAGATTTTCCTGCTGAATTTTATCCCGTTATTAGATGAAATTGGATCAGAAATAAAAAGAATATCGCATCGCCCGATCTCATGGATCGGGCGAATTAACACAGTAAAATGGTGCTGGCCCCAAAGGTGTTCTATAAGATGCAGATGTTACCAATTTCACTGCCTCAAACATATTTTAGAACCTTAACAGGACTAATAAGTAGTCTTGTATGGAATAACAAGAAACCTAGGATAGCGTACACGGTGTTGAGTAGAGAGAAAGCACAGGGGGGTTGGCCATCCCAGACTTTAAAATTTATTATAAAGCGATCGTTTTATCACGGGCGATAGATTGGGCAAAAGGAGGGACTAATAAAAGATGGGTTAATTTGGAAATGGGGTTAAGTAATGCACGGTTAAATCACTTGTTTTGGAACCCTCCTCAATATAGGAATCTAGGTCCAAATACACACGATATAACACATCACACTTTTAAAATTTGGGACCAGATTCACCTAAATAATAGATGGGAGTATAATTCACCTTAAATTTGTCTGAAAGACAACTCGTATTTTCCCCCGGGGATGGTAGAAGTGGGAGGAAATTGGATTATGAATAGAGAAGCACAATTAAAAGAAATCACTAAGAAAGGTAAATTTCGCACATTTCAGGAATTATCAATTCAAAGGGATTTAATGAAGGTAAATGAGTGGCGGTACGGCCAGCTCTCTCATTTTGTCGGAAACATTCCTGGACCTTTGAGAGAGGAAGAAGACTACAGGCCGATAGAGAAGCTATTTTGTAGGGAAGTAGTTAGGAGGAATGTTTCTGTATTATATAAAATTTTGTTAAGTAGAAGGGGACTGGAAGTGCCGCCATTCATTAAAAAATGGGAAAATGAATTGGAAGCAGTGTGTAATAAAAGTTGGGTGGGGAGCATCCTGGGGGCAACACCTAGTTCGGCAGTAGACATGAAAACGATTGAGACAAATTATAAGTGCCTGGCCAGGTGGTATGCGACTCCTGTTAAAATTAACAAATTCCAAGCAGACAAGTCCCCTAACTGTTGGAGAGTATGTATGGCCCAGAGAACGATGGCGCATCTTTGGTGGGGTTGCCCAAAAATTAAAATATTCTGGCGGGAGGTGATCCAGCTTATTGAGGAGATTACGGGGAAGGTTATCCCGTATGACCCATGGGTTTGTCTGTTTCACGGTTCTGAGGGATCGAGTAGAGGGTACAAATCTTCCCTAATCCCAGTGTTGTTAAATTTAGCAAAGAGTGCAATACCAAAAAAATGACAGAAAGTAGAGGGGCCTAAGATTCGGGTTTGGCTTTCAAGGATTAATGAGATTTATAATTTAGAGAAGACTGAGGCAGTAGATTCCCTGATAAGGGATCATGATGAGGGTGGAAGCAGATAAGTCAGATGGGAAGCCTTCAAGAAATCTGAGAGATTTGCCAATGTTATCATGAATTAATATGTGCACATCCATACTTTATGTCGTTATTATGGGTCTGGATAGAAAGTACATGCGGGGAGGGGGGGTGGTATTGGGGGGGAGGGAAGGGTATGCAAGGGGCTAAAGGGGGGTTTATCATAATCTTATAGAGATATGTATATATTGAAGAGTGTAATGCTTTTTGTATTTTCTTATATAAAACTAAATAAAGAATTAAAAAAAAAAGAATGTCCAATCAATATCTGATCGTGTGTACAGGGCATTAGAGCTGTGAAAATGTGGAATAGACTCCCTCCAGAGGTGGTTCTGGCCAGCTCAGTAAGTTGCTTTAAGAAAGGCCTGGATTCTTTCCTAAATGTACATAATATAACTGGGTACTAACATTTATAGGTAAAGTTGATCCAGGGAAAAATGTGATTGCCTCTCTGGGATCAGGAAGGAATTGTTTCCCCTGCTGCAGCAAATTGGATCCTGCTTTTCTGGGTTTTTTTTCACTTTCCTCTGGATCAATTGCGGGTATATGGGATTGTATGATATATATATACACAAGTTCATCTAGTTCAGCCATAAAAAAAAATTATATATATATATATATATATATATATATATATATATATATATATATATATACAGTGGCTTGTGAAAGTATTCGGCCCCCTTGAACTTTTCAACCTTTTGCCACATTTCAGGCTTCAAACATAAAGATATAAAATTTTTATTTTTTGTGAAGAATCACCAACAAGTGGGACACAATTGTGAAGTGGAACGAAATCTTTTGGATTTTTGAAACTTTTTAACTAATAAAAAAATGAAAAGTGGGGCGTGCAAAATTATTCGGCCCCCTTGCGTTAATACTTTGTAGAGCCACCTTTTGCTGCGATTACAGCTGCAAGTCTCTTGGGGTATGTCTCTATCAGTTTTGCACATCGATAGACTGAAATTCTTGCCCATTCTTCCTTGCAAAACAGCTCGAGCTCAGTGAGGTTGGATGGAGAGTGTTTGTGAACAGCAGTTTTCAGCTCTTTCTACAGATTCTCGATTGGATTCAGGTCTGGACTTTGACTTGGCCATTCTAACACCTGGATACGTTTATTTGTGAACCATTCCTTTGTAGATTTTGCTGTATGTTTCTTGATCATTGTCTTGTTGGAAGATAAATCTCCGTCCCAGTTTCAGGTCTTTTGCAGACTCCAACAGGTTTTCATCCAGAATGGTCCTGTATTTGGCTGCATCCATCTTCCCCTCAATTTTAACCATCTTCCCTGTCCCTGCTGAAGAAAAGCAGGCCCAAACCATGATGCTGCCACCACCATGTTTGACAGTGGGGATGGTGTGTTGAGTGTGATGAGCTGTGTTGCTTTTACGCCAAACATATTGTTTTGCATTGTGGCCAAAAAGTTCAATTTTGGTTTCATCGGACCAGAGCACCTTATTCCACATGTTTGGTGTGTCTCCCAGGTGGCTTGTGGCAAACTTTAGACGAGACTTTTTATGGATATCTTTTTTTTAACAATCAGGAGTGCTTTATTGAAAAGAATAATATGCAGTACAGGAAAAACAAAAGAGGGTGGATAAAACGGTACATGTGTATGCAGATACATGTAAAAAATAGAACATATAATCGAGTATAGGTAAACTCTTACTTACAGAAGATTTAACATGTTGTATCTAATGCAGTTATATAAACACATTTGGTGGTGGATTGTTGAATATGCATGGTGAGCCAATCAGGCTTGTCATTACAACTATAGATAAGGAGTCATGAGAGGCGTCTACTAGACTAGTTAAGGATGCGTGTAATGGTTTAGTTACATCCTTATTGCGACATTACCACAGGGTTATCCATCCCCTCCCACCCATAACCCAGTGACCCGCCACCCAACTGAAAGAAGCCAAGGGCAGTATCATCCCCCAATCCATGGTAGCCAGACCTTGTCGAACTTCCAGGGGCATCCCCGACTAATATACGTTAACCTATAGAGGGGCAGAGCAGAGTTTACCCTCTTTTCCCAGGAGGAAAGGGTCGGAGGGTTAGCCGAGTTCCAGCCAACAAGGATCTCCTTTTTAGCGTAATAGAATAGGAATGAAATTAGAATTTTGCTATGATGTGTCCTATGTTCATCCTCGTGTATTCCCAGGAGGGCTAACTCAGGCGTTCTTGGAACAGATAGGTCCATCCTAACATTCAAGTGATCATACACTCCCGACCAGAACCTTGACAATGCAGGACAGTCCCAAAACATGTGTATAAACGTGCCTATTTGAGTTCGACACCTAGGGCAATGTGGATCCCTGTCAGGGTATATTTTGGATAGTCTTGCCGGCGTAAAGTAGACCCTGTGTAGAAATTTAGTTTGTGTCAGTTTGTCTCCAGCTGATATTACCAGTTTGGGGCCTTGTTCCAGACAGGTTTCCCAGTCCTCCCTCTCCAAAGTGGGAATATCTGATTTCCAGGCATTCCATAGCCTGTCCATCTTGGGTATCTCCCTAGGGAGCAGGGTGGTATAAATAGCTGACAGGGGTTTTGTTAGGTCACTGCTAGAAAGCAGATCCTCCAACTGGTCTAATTGTAGGAGAGGAGGAGTAGGAAACTGTGCCCTAGTTGCGTGACGTAACTGTGCGTATCGGAAGAACATCCATCCCGGGAATCCGTATGTCCTTGACATGAGGGCAAAAGACATCAGTTCCCCATTGGGCATAATGTCTCTGAGGGTTTTAATTCCGAATTCCGCCCAGAGCTGAGGATCAGGTATTGTGCGGAAGTGGGGCAACCGAGGGTTACCCCAAAGAGGCTGGACAGGCGCCCATCGCCCCTCAAGGGAAAACCTCCTTCTAGCCATCCTCCACACATGAAGTGTTGCCCTGGACAGAGCAGGAAGCTCTTTGTATGCCCCTGCACCCCTATAGACCAAGTTTTGCAGATCTTGTATAGAACCTAAATGTGCCGCCTCCACACAGACCGCGGCGTTGGATCGTTTCCCCTCAAACCACCAGTACGCCGTCACCAGCATCGCCGCCCAATAATACAGTTTGAAGTTGGGAAGGGCAAGCCCCCCCAACTGGACCGGTAGTTGTAGGGTGGATTTGGCTAACCTTGGAATGGCTCCATTCCAAATAAAAGAGATAATTTGTTTGTCTATTTCCCGAAAAAAGGACGTAGGCAGCCAAATCGGACTATTTCTAAAAAGATACGTAAATTTGGGTAGAAGCATCATCTTTAGAATGTTTATACGTCCTAGTAAGTTAAGTGGCAGCTCAGACCATGCGCTACATCTTTCTTTAAGGAGACGGAGCAGAGGAATCATATTTAGATTATAATATTGGGCAGTGTCTCTGGATACCCGGACCCCAAGGTACTTAAAGTCTGAGACCCACTGTAGGGGCGTACCTCCCGCCACATCAGGGATCCCGCCATCCAGAGGGAACAGGACTGACTTAGACCAGTTTATACGAATCCCCGATGCGTCCCCAAATCTGTTGAAAATGTCCAAGGCAGCCAGTAGAGATGATCCCGCATCATTCAAATAGAGCAAGGCGTCATCCGCATATTTTTATGGATATCTTTGAGAAATGGCTTTCTTCTTGCCACTCTTCCATAAAGGCCAGATTTGTGCCGTGTACGACTGATTGTTGTCCTATGGACAGACTCTCCCACCTCAGCTGTAGTTCTCTGCAGTTCATCCAGAGTGATCATGGGCCTCTTGGCTGCATCTCTGATCAGTCTTAACCTTGTCTGAGCTGAAAGTTTAGAGGGACAGCCAGGTCTTGGTAGATTTGCAGTGGTCTGATACTCCTTCCATTTCAAAATGATCGCTTGCACAGTGCTCCTTGGGATGTTTAAAGCTTGGGAAATCTTTTTGTATCCAAATCCGGCTTTAAACTTCTCCACAACAGTATTACGGACCTGCCTGGTGTGTTCCTTGGTCTTCATGATGCTCTCTGCGCTTTCAACAGAACCCTGAGAATATCGCAGAGCAGGTGCATTTATACAGAGACTTGATTACACACAGGTGGATTCTATTTATCACCATCAGTCATTTAGGACAACATTGGATCATTCAGAGATCCTCGCTGAACTTCTGGAGTGAGTTTGCTGCACTGAAAGTAAAGGGGCCGAATAATTTTGCACGCACCACTTTTCAGTTTTTTAATTGCTAAAAAAGTTTAAAATATCCAATAGATTTCGTTCCACTTCACAATTGTGTCCCACTTGTTGGTGATTCTTCACAAAAAATTAAAATTTTATATCTTTATGTTTGAAGCCTGAAATGTGGCAAAAGGTTGAAAAGTTCAAGGGGGCCGAATATTTTCGCAAGCCACTGTATATATATATATATATATATATAATTTATTTATTTAATTTTTTTTATGGCTGAACTACTAGATGAACTTGTGTCTTTTTTCAACCTGACTAACTATGTAACTATGTAACCATGTGACAAGAGAAACCTGGATGCTCCCAATGTTGTCTTTTCCTTCCAAAAACAATAGTTGTCAAGTTTAGAAATGGTAACTGTGCCTAAGCAATACCCTGATAATGTATTTTTTGTCTAAAATTCCAACTTAACCCCTAAAAGCCGCTGATATGAAAATATGCGGCCTCTCGGTGGGTGGGCCTTGGTGCCGAGAGGCTGCAAATCTATGTACCAATTTCCAAACACAGCTGTCCGAGAGTGAGCGCCGGCACAGATACCACCGGCTAACAGAATTGCTTCTTGAGCCAATCACATGATCATAAACCCCACCTCCTGGTCAGTCAGACAAAATTATATCCATTTTGTGTGCACAAAAGCATGTAATAGTGATGTTTATTTTTTAAAAAAATGATCTTTTTGAAAAAAATGCCCCGCTGTCACAATGGTGGGTGTGACAGGAGGATTGTGTGTGTGTGTGTGGGGGGGGGGGGGTTGGGGTGCCGGATGGATGAGGCCCAAGTAGAGAAAACTCCTTGCACCAGCCCTGTCTTGGAGACAACTGGCAATACTGGTGACTAGTCCTTTGCCCTTATCTGTTTTTTTTTGGGTTTTTTTGGGAACAGCCTCCAGAGTGCAATTCCTCTTTTATGTACCTAATTACTTCTGAGTCGCTGACCTGAAACAAATATGCAGATCCAGAGTTTTGATATCACTGGATGGACTCTGGTCTTTTTTCAACCAGATTAACTATGTACTGTGCTTCATGCTTGTTTTGGGGAACTAAAAGGGATCAGCAATGGCAGCCTTCAGTTTCTCTCAGTTCAGGTTCCCTTTAAAATCCTTCCTTGCAGGGTGTTAACATTCCCTTCATATAGATATGTCTGCAAGTGACAGGTTCTAACGAAAATTACGATACAGTTCCTTGGCTTTCTAGACTCCATCACAAAGTCACTCCCATTAAAGTTTTATTAAAACCACATTATTAAAAACTATCATTAAATGCTGTATTACCTGCTGTTCATACTCACTCAGTCACTATGGGATTCGCTTTCTGTTTTCTGCAGAAAAAAAAACTGGTTGATCCTGCTATTATCTATCTCCCCTCTTCTGTACATGTCCTTACTGCAGTTGCAGACTTTGCAGAGCAGTGTTGGCAGCTCTACACATGCTCAATTTTTAGTGTATTTTCTACCCTGAGCATTTCTTCCATATCACAACTGAGCAACCTATGTGACCCTAGAGTCACACATGTGGATGAATACATAGTGGTAAATAACAGCCCTCACCCCCACTCCTCCTCCATGCCCACTAACCAGCAAATCAGGGTTGCAACAGACTGCTGCCAGCCTGCCACAGTAGCTTTTGAGAATGAGGTGGGGTTGGCTTCTGACCAATATGGGTTGGATCCCTCTGCCTCAAACTTTGAAGCTCTGCAGGCATCTAAACAGAGGTTGTCAGAGGTTACTAGACTTGACATGTATAACACGAAGCAAAAATTTTTTGAACAGGGAGACAGGAATGGCAGACTGTAGGCGATGATGTCTCATCATGACACCCCTAATACCGTGATCCCTGAACTTACCTCTCCCACGGGTGAGGCCATCTCTTCCCCAGAGGCTATCTTACAAGCCTTTCATGCTTTTTATCAACCTTTATATACCACCACACTACCCTCGGGTTGAGACAGAGAGGTTAGCATCTCTCCTGGATCCGATAGCCCTTGGTTGGCTCTCTGATACTGAAAGAACTCATCTAGTTGCTCCAATTACCGCAGAGGAGGTTGAAGTTGTTATTAACTCCCTATTCACTGGCAAAGCTCCTGGCCCAGATGGTCTCCCGACTGATTTCTATGTAGCACATGGTAACATGCTAGCCCCCCCGGTTGGCCGCCCTATTTACACATTGCCTGGAACAGGGCTCTCTCCCATCTTCCATGGCACACGCACATGTTATCCTCATCCCTAAGACAGGCAAAGACCCCAAACTATGAGCCTCTTATAAACCTATAGCACTCCTTAATACTGACCTCAAAATCCTAACTAAACTTCTTATCACTAGACTTAATCCATTACTTCCCTCTCTCATTGACTCGGATCAGACCGAGTTCATGTCTACAGACATCAGTCCGCGTAGGTTGTTTACTAACCTCCATGCAAGACATGACAATCAGGGTAATAGAGTGGTTGCCTCTCTCGACATTGAGAAGGCATTCGACTCGATTGAATGGCCTTTCCCGTGGTAGATTCTGAGGAGAATGGGGTTTCCATTGGTATTCATTCGATGGTTACAGACTATCTATTGTTCACCGACGGCTGCCATTCGCTTAGGGGGTCGTCTGTATCTGGTTTTTGAACTTTCTAGGGGTACAAGACAGGGCTGCCCTCTCTCTTTGGCACTTTTTGCCATTGCCATGGAACCAGTGGCGGAGGCACTTCCTGCCTCACCACATATTAAAGGTCTACGGCTGGGCTGGCTGGAGGAGAGGGTGGCCTTGTATGCAGACGACCTCCTTCTCTTCCTGAATGATGCTGGCCCCTCCTTGCAGGGGGCACTGTCAGTCCTTGAAGAATTCTCTGTAGTGACGGGACTTGGGGTAAGTCGCAGCTTCTGGCTATTGATGCTGAGGCTAAAAAAGGGGCCTTGGCTTCTCTTCAGCTGCAGTGGGTGGACAAGTTTACCTACTTAGGGGTGTGTATCTCAAGGAACGGCACTGACTTCATTCCAATGAACTTGTTTCCAGTAATCAACTCAGTCAAAGCCAAGCTGAAAGCATGGGAAAACCTCCCCCTGTTCTTACTGGGCCGTGTTAATCTCATCAAGATGAAAATCCTTCTCAAGTTTACATACTTGTTTCGTAACTCCCCTCAATGGATCCCCAAATCATTCTTTTCCCAACTTAACAAAATTTTCTCCTCCTTTCTTTGGGGTCCACATCCCCCCCCCGCTTTAAGCTAACCACCCTAATGTGCCCTTGTTCGCAGGGGGGTTTAGCATTCCCGGAATGTCACAAATACTTTATAGCGGCTCAATTGGTCACTGCATTTTGGTGGCTTGTTCCAGACAGATCAAACTCGGCTTGGGCCACTGAGGCTGCGGTATTGGGATCTGCAGAGGTGCTGTCGAATCTACTTTTACAGGCCACAAGGCTCCATACGACTTAACCCCTTCCATGCGTACCACCCTTAGGGCCTGGAGGGAAAGTCTGATCTGTGAAAAATATCCTCTGACCTCTGTATCCCCGAACGCCCCACTTTAGAACAATCCCAACCTGCAGCACTTTCTCGAGATCCCAGATCCTGTGATATGAGCCAGGTACCATATCAAGGCTCTCTCAGACATCACCTCAGACCTAACACTTTTCTCCTTTGAGCACTTAATGTCTCATCACAACGCCCCACTTTCGCACAATTTCAAACATCTACAGTTGTCCCATGCTTTCAGGGCTCAGTTCCCGCCAGGTGAAAGGCAGATGGTGCAATCCGACAAAGCGGATTTTGCGATTTGATTGTACCAAAAAACCCACCTCAGTGCTATATGCACATCTCCTTTGGGTCTCTTCTCCTGAGCTGTCCAGGCTCCATCAGCAATGGGGCTGGGATGTTCCGGAGTTAGACTCAGAGGACTGGGAGGATGTGTGGGACTTCCCATTTAAAATACTGGTATCCTTGAGAGATTGCCTCATTCAATACAAGATTTCCATAGGGCATATCTTACTCCCGCTCGGGTGCGCAAGATGAGGTCTTCTCTCTCCCCGGAGTGTTGGCGGTGTGATCATGCCCCAGCGGACTATATCCACATTTTCTGGTCCTGCCCGGTAATTACAGGTTTTTGGTCACAAATTCTTTCAGAGGTGAGCGAGTTGCTATGTATTTCTATTGCTCCTTCCCCAAAAATATGCCTACTGGGGCTGGTGGAGGACTTGGTGCCAAGAGTGGCAGAGAGAACCCTGTTGGGTTTCCTGCTGTTCTATGCCAGGAAGTCCATTGTCCTAGGCTGGAAGCGGAAGACTCCTCCCTCTATAGGCTCATGGAAGTCACTTGTTAACACTGTGATACCTCTTTACAGGGACACCTATACACAGAGGGTGTCCGAAAAAGCATGACAGAGTCTGGACAACGTCGATGACGAAACGCGTAAGGCGGAGCTACGCGATTACGTCACACGCGGAAGTGGAAGAGAGTGTGGAACGCAGCTGAGGCGCATGCCGCTCAGCTGACGGCCTGGAACTCACTAGCTCTCTGTGTGCACACCACTAAACGCAGTGTGAAGGCTTGGCTTGGTTTTTTGTTTTATTTTATTTTATTTTATCTACCCCGCTATGTTGGGCATTTAACTTTTTAATAAAGTACATTTTTTAAAAAACGTAATACTCTACGGGAGCCCTGTTTCCTTTCCTATGTGGATTACCTTACTACGGACGGGTTTTGTGGCTAAAGCGGGTGGACCCAGGAACAACCTCATTGGAACCTAGGACACCATACCAGAGTGTAACACTACATGCCTATTACCCCTGCAGGGGTATAGGGAGCTGGTGAGTGGGTATCCTTGAGGGGGAGCACCGCAAGTCACTGGATGATAGCTGAATATCTGCACAAAAGTCACTAACTATAAAGTCACTAACTATAAAGAATACTGTTGGAACACCGCTGGAACACATTATATATACACCTTTCTGCTGAAACATTTTTATTTATATAGATATAATGTCATGTTGGAACTGTTAAAGTTTTTTTACTGGAATTATTTATATACAATTTACATTTTTTTCCTCACATGTGGGATTGGACTCTTACATTCATAAGGACTTTTTATGCCTCATGTGGTCACTAAATACTTATAATATTTGGTTTGTTGATTTATCATTTAATACTCCTCTCATCAATTACCTAATAGGTCTCCGGATGGATGGAGGGTATTAAATACATGCTTTATAATAGTTTTCACGTATGATTAACTAACTGGTTTGATACACATATCCTAGAGGGGACTTCTGTAGATTAGATTCCCCTCTTCACACAGAGGTGGGGACACATCCATGCAAAAAGTTTATTTTATTTGATTTCTGATTTTTTATTCTTCAGAGCGGATGCTCTTAATTACACATTTAGCACTATTTTTCACATTAGATACCCCAATAAAGGTAGCGCCACTTACCCCTATATTTTTTGTAAAAGACTCTCCAGTACTAGCCACCCTCTAGAAGGGCTGTCCAAGGGGAGGCTGCACACCTAAGTTTGTGAGCGCGGAAATCCCCTTATTTTATCTTAGAGTCTGGAGTAAGTGGTTGGCAGAACCCTCCAATGCTTTAACAAATTAAGTGGCCTCTCTGATATATGACAGCCTTTCATAATGCCCTAAAAGACCAACCAGGGTTGTGAGAGTTATTCTGGGTGTGCCAGCCCTATGTTAGCCCTCCCTTGGAGCAGGAGCCATGACAATTTGTTGCTGTTGTTATACCTATGGTAGCCGTAGACAATTTAATGTACTTGGATATTATACAATACTTTATGACCCCTGCTTGGGTCCCTTCCCTGCTGATGGCCAGATGTTGGCTGAGCTGCTGTACGTCTGTATTGTTTTGTGTTTGTCAAGAAAATAGAAAAATTTTCAAAAACCATCAAATCAGAATGGGGGTGGGCAGCTTGATAGATGGTGGCTTCACCATCTAAGACACAGACTGGTGGGGTGTGACACAGCTTGTGACTGGCAGAATATCACCCACAGCATGTTATTGCGAAAAAAAAAGAGAGATTTCATTTCAATTGCATATTTGTATTTAAAACAGATTATTGATAGTGACCAGCAACAGACAAGAAAACCCTCCTGCCAGTGTTTCACTGCTGACAGGCTGGGGAAGAGCTGAGTCATGGGACAGCTGTATATTGATTCGGCAAAAAGGCACTTCGATTTTTTAAAAATAATTACAGGGCCATCATCCACATACAGAAAAAGAATGTATAAAGTGATTTAAACAATGGGGTTGATTTACTAAAACCGGAGTACAAAATCTGGTGCAGCTGTGCATGGTATCCAAACAGCTTCTAACTTCAGCTTGTTAAATTAAGATTTGACAAAAAAAATCCTGGAAACTGGGTTCTATGCAGAGCCGCACCAGATTTCGCACTCTCCAGTTTAAGTAAATCAACCCCAGTGTGTGTTTAGTATCACTTTAACCCCTAGGTGCTGACAGTGCGCAAAAATGGCGCCTCTCGGCAGGTCGGCCATATAGCCGCCACAGCTTTGCAGAGACCGCGTGCCTTGAGCGCTCCCGGAAAACTTACCAGCGGCTAACAGAATGCTTCCGATCGCAAGACACCTCCATTCATGTGATTGGCGTGACAGCCAATCATGGCAGTCATGTGATCATAAGCCCAATCCTGCCTCTTGGCATCTGAAACCTCTTAAAGGGCTGTGAGGCACCGGTGCAAAGGGGTTAAGGTCATCACAATAAGGAATTATGTATCCTACTAATCACTTTCTTGGTAAACTTCATCGTAAAATATTTGCTAGATCCTGTTCAGCTGCTGGAATGTACTGTGTTAACCATGTCATTGGGTCCCGCAGCAGTCATATGGTCTGTAGTTGAACTCTGGTATGACCAAAAATATGATCCTATTGAATCCTCTGAAGAAGCATTTTGATACACCATCTGTGGGCTCACTTGTTGTTTGTGAAAGAATCTTCATAAAGCACCAGATTTGCTCCAATTTATAAATGGCCATATTATGCATTTGCACATGATAAAAGGATAATTAATAAAGTATTATTTATTTTAAATTGTATTACCTTCCTTTGACTTATTCCAGGTAAAGCTGACAAAAGAGGAACCAAGCCAAACTTCACAAGCCGCACTCTGCTTGTCTACAGGAAGTGAAATGTAATTCAGAAAGGTCCAGGTTCCATTAACCTCATTGTTGGAGCTCATCCTGCCCATATAGTATGCACCAGAAATGTTCCATCTTATGTAAATGCTATGATAAGCCTTTTGCACCAAACAAGCCAGCTGGACAGTAGTTACATTATCATGCGGTATCTCGGCAGGAGCCAGGAGATAGACTGAGACAGGGGACCTGCAGTTGCCTAAAATAACACAGATATATTTCAATGATTATTCCTTTTTTCCTCACATGAATAAAGTTTTTAGAAAAATAAAGCATTGTGTTAACAGCAAAAAAGGCAAGTGAAGTAGGCATATGTCCAATTTTTGTTTACAGCACAAACATATGCATGGTGTCTGTTTTCTTCCTGAGCTTACCCCAAACACGTCAGAAAAATTTGCTACAAAGACCAGACCACTAAATCTGGTGCAGCCGTGCAGTGACGGGACAAGGTCATCTAGAGCCCAGCGAGAATGCAAACTGCCCCCCCCCCCCTCCTCCTTCAAGATGTATGAACATTATGTGTCAGCAAAACCCTCTACAAAAGCACTAATCTACATGCTTACCCTCTAAGCATAAATCCCCCCTCCTCCCAATACCCCCTGCTGAAATCACCCCTCTCAGCACAAACCTTTGCCCCCCCATCCCCAAGCTCAAATGCCCTCTCCACCCACAAAAATCAGCTCTCCTAATGCAAATCTTCTACCCCTAAGAATTCCCCTCCTAGTACAGGTTTTCTCCCCCCCACTCCAAATCCCCCCTAATAGCACAAATACCCCCTCAATCCTCCCTCCTAGCCCAAACTCCCCCCCCCTATTTTTAGCGCTGCTTTATCGTCGTTTTAGCGCCGCTAGTGGGGCGGTTTCAACCCCCTGCTAGCGGCCGAAAAGGGGTTAAATCTGCCTGCAAAATGCCGCTAGAGCGGCGTTTTGCCGGCGGTATCGCAGCGCTGCCCCATTGGTTTCAATGGGGAGCAGCGGTGGAGGAGCAGTGAGTTCACTGCTCCTTCACAGCTCCAAAGAAGCTGCTGGCAGGACTTTTTCTGACGCCCTGCCAGCGCACCGCTCCAGTGTGACAGCCCTCGGGCTGTCACACTTTAGTGCATGGAGCAGCTGTTTTAGGGTGTTTTGCATGCGCTATTTTTAATGCTATAGCGCCTGCAAAACGCTCCAGTGTGAAAGGGGTCTAAATCACCACTCTTACCACCTTCCAAATTCCCCCTCTCAGAACAATACTTACCTGCCACCTCCCAAAATCCCCTTTTCAACACAAATTCCCTGCCCCGTTCCTCATGGTGCCCTCCCATCTCACATGATACCACAGTGCCCAGGGCAGCTGTCCCTCCTGCCCACCCCTTGTCCTGGCCCTGCCGCTGTGCATTGTAGCCAATTAGTTTTTTTTATTTCAGCTAGTTAAATTAAACTTTGACAAAAGAACATGGAAGCTTATTGACTTCTTTGCAGAGCTGCATCAGATTTTGCACTTTCTGGTTGTAGTTAACCTATCCCATAGTGCTTCACAGTGCTAAACCTTTCACCCAATTTCTAAATTGCTGCATTTGGAAATTTCAAAAGCCAGTATTAAGGAATATGAAAAGTGTGTCTCCGGTGCAAAAATATAAATCTATAATAATGTGTAACTTTATCTTTAAATAGCAGATCTGCTGCAGTTATAAATTCCCCATCAGTGATGTGAAATAAGCAATATTACTGTAAAAAGTGTAACTGTGCTGACCCTAAATGAGATATATATATATATATATATATATATATATATATATATATATATCTCAATCTTACCGCACATCAAAAACAGTGAACAATCTTTATCAATAATTCAATAATTCATCAAAAATTAAAAATGTAGGGAAACTACACTAAAAAAGTTGGGAGTTATGCATAAACTAAAAGAATAATTATTAAAGTGGAACTTCACTGACTCAATCAACATTTACTATTTTAATTCTCATGCTGCTAACATTAGTAAATAGATAGGAAAGTATATTTTTTTCTTTTTTTTTTTTTTTTTTTTTTACATTTCTTCAGTTACTTTCTGGTTTCCAGGCCTAGGCAAATTATGTTATACATCCCAGAAGACTTCATGAGGAGAGGAGGAGTTTTTTCAACTAAGCCCACTTTTCTGCCTGCATACATGAGCTAAGGGCAGATAGATTCCAAGAAGTAAATGCTACATGAATAATGTACTCAAGATGGCAATGGCTAGAAATGCTAGGGGTGTTTTTCAAAGTGATTTCTCAGTAAAATAAAACATGATAAAATGGATGGATGGGTGAATTTGCTTTATATATTAAAAGTTAATTGAAGGAGAATTATGGCCAAAGCTCTTTTTGCCATACTTATCCTGTGGGTCGAAGGAGTGCACTTAATTCTGCACTCCTATGACCCAAATTCAGCCGACAGTAGGCTAAAGTCCGCCATCAGCTGACGTCACAGAGACATTCCAGGCTTTGCAGGGATCCGAAGAATATTGTCGGGATTCACCCAGATTCCTAATTGGCAGCTGACTCAGCCTCTCAGCACCCTGATAAGATCCTGAGCCTGCCTTTCTACAGCCCAGCGCTCCTGACAATCACTGCTCTGTACTAAGAAGGTACCTCATAACTGAGTGATCAGTGGTCTTTGATAACTCAGTTCTCAGTGTAGAGGTGGCGAGGGACAGACATATGCTGCAGCCATCTTTGTGAGTATGTATGTTCGTTAGTTTAGATTCCTGCACTTTTCTTTTAAATAGCGTTTTTGGTTTGCGGTGCTAAGATGCAGTCTAATTCCCCTTTAAATATTTTCTAGATTGGTATGTACATTTATTGCATTAACCACTTGCCGACTGCCTTACGCATATATACTGCAGCAAGTCGGCTTGGCTGCGCAAAACGACGTACCTGTACGTCGGTCTGTGCATGTAGTACTGTGGACGCATTCTGCGGGAGCTCGCCCACGGGTCCAGCGGACTCGACGTTCGCTGACGACTCGTGATCGGATTGAAGAGAGGCAGAACTGGGATCTGCCTATGTAAACAAGGCGGATCCCCATTCTGACGGGGGAGGTTTCAGGGCTGGCTCAGCCCTTCCTTCTCTGAGCTGGCCACTCAGCTGTCGGCTAATTGCCAGCTCTCATCTCTCTTCACAGTTAACCACTTCAGCCCCGGAAGGATTTACCCCCTTCCTGACCAGAGCACTTTTTACAATTTGGCACTGCGTCGCTTTAACTGCTAATTGCGCGGTCATGCAATGCTGTACCCAAACGAAATTTGCATCCTTTTCTTCCCACAAATAGAGCTTTCTTTTGATGGTATTTGATCACCTCTGGCGTTTTTATTTTTTGCGCTATTAACGGAAAAAGACCGAAAAATTTGAAAAAAAATGATATTTTCTACTTTTTGTTATAAAAAAAATCCAATAAATTTAATTTTAGTCATACATTTAGGCCAAAATGTATTCGGCAAAATGTCTTTGGTAAAAAAAATGTCAATAAGCGTATATCTATTGGTTTGCGCAAAAGTTATAGCGTCTACAAGCTAGGGTACATTTTCTGGAATTTACACAGCTTTTAGTTTATGACTGCCTATGTAATTTCTTGAGGTGCTAAAATGGCAGGGCAGTACAAAACCCCCCCCAAATGACCCCATTTTGGAAATTAGACACTCCAAGGAAATTGCTGAGAGGCATGTTGAGCCCATTGAATATAATTTTTTTTTGTCCCAAGTGATTGAATAATGACAAAAAAATAAAAAAAATTACAAAAAGTTGTCACTAAATGATATATTGCTCACACAGGCCATGGGCATATGTGGAATTGCACCCCAAAATACATTTAGCTGCTTCTCCTGAGTATGGGGATACCACATGTGTGGGACTTTTTGGGAGCCTAACCGTGTACGGGGCCCCGAAAACCAATCACCGCCTTCAGGATTTCTAAGGGTGTAAATTTTTGATTTCACTCTTCACTGCCTATCACAGTTTCGGAGGCCATGAAATGCCCAGGTGGCACAAACCCCCCCAAATGACCCCATTTTGGAAAGTAGACACCCCAAGCTATTTGCTGAGAGGCATGGTGCTTGCTTCTACTGTGTGTGTGTGTGTGTTGTGCACTCACATTGCAGTCTTCTCTCCTCAGCGCCGGTACGGAAAATACCGAGCCGAGGAGAGATTACATCATTTCCTCTGCCTCTGTGTACCATACAGAGGCAGGGGAATGATTTGATTGGCTGGGAGCGATCACGAGGGGGGGCCACGAATGGATGGCCTCCCCCTCATCTCTGAACGCTCCCAATCAGAAGCCGACCGCCTCAGGCACCGAGCGGGGGTCCGATCGGACCCCCCGCTCGCGGGAGGCAGATCACGTACAGGTACGTGATTCTGCCTGCCCGTGCCATTCTGCCGACGTATATCCTCGTGAGGCGGTCGGCAAATGGTTAACCAGCTGTTGTGGATCTGCTCGTCAGTCCCGCCTACGTAGCCTCCCTGGAGGTTTTCCCTAGTGTGGCTCGGGGTTAAATTTCAGCACCATTAGCGGTAACCCCGAGCCACACTCGGGATTACATCTCAGGATCCTGGGGCGGTATACTTACCTTGCCCCCAGGATCCTGCGATGTCCCCCCGCTGTGTCTGCGGGCTCTGTCCTCCTCCCGAAGCCTCTCTGTCCCGGGCTCCCTTCCCTGCGAGCGTTGCGACACAAGGGGGAGGAGCCTGGCAGCAAATTCAAAAAAGTGAAAATTCATAACACATACAGTACACTGTAATCTTACAGACTACAGTACTGTATGAAATAATTTCACATCCCTTTTGTCCCCAGTGCTTTATTCTATGCCCTGCATGCAGTTTTATATTATATATACTGTTCTTCCTGCCTGGAAACTGGAAATTGTCCATAGCAACCAAATAGTGTCCCTTTACGTCAAAAGTGGTTTTAGACCAGCTAGAAAACAGCGATAGTAAATTAGAGCACTTGCAGAATTGAGTGATAGCGAATCGTGGGGATTTTTTTTTTTTATTATTATTATATTATTATTTTTTATATTTATTCATTATATTATAATTTATGATTTTGTGTTTCAAACTTCATCATACCCGGGATATCTACTAGACTCGTGGTGGACAGATTTAGGTGTGTTATTGCTAAGAATTACAGGCCTACAATATAAAACGCCAAATTTCTATGCAAAATAATTGTACCGCTTTGAGATGCAAAAATCTGAAGTAATCATACCGCCAGGGAGGTTAAAGGTCTCCAGCTCACTTCATTCCTGCCTTCGCGTTGGTCACATCACAAGAAACCATCTCCTGCGTTCCTGTCTAAAGACGGGCTTTGCTGACATCCCTTCTGGCTCCTTATCTTGCTCGCTGTTCCTCCTACTTGGATCGCTGATGTCACGTACCTGGTGGCGGAGCCCAGAATGCAGGGAGTAGCCTCTCGTGTGCCTCTGGCTCGAGAACCCCTGATAGAGAAAGCAGGGACTCAAGAGCACAGGGGGCCACAAGTGCTTGGCAAGTGGCAGATGTGGAGCTGATCCGAACCTCTGGTGCAGCAGAAGGAGGGCTGGCAGGAACACTGGAACCGCTGACTGAGCAGAGAAGTACCGTAGCTGGCAGGAACAGCAGGCAGCAGGGAGGTGTTCTGTAGTCCAACTGGAGCACTGGAACAACTGGTAGTAGGAAGATGAACCGGAACTCTGGCAGGAACACTGAAACAGCTGATTGAGCAGAGAAGTAGTGTAGCTGGCAGGAACTCAGGAACAAGAGGCAGCAGGGAGGTGTTCTGTAGTTCAACTGGAGCACTGGAACAACTGGTAGTAGGAAGATGAACCAGAACTCTGGCAGGAACACTAGCGAGGTCAGACAGGCCGGGTCAACACTGGCGGGCAGAGCAGGTACCAGACAGAAGCGGAAGAGTAGTCGGGGCACGGACCGGATCGGCAACAGACAGGCAGCAACAACCGTAGGATGAGGCAGGAGAATAGTCAGACAAACGGAGGTCGGGGACTGGCAGCAAACAGGAGTAGTCAGGAGCGGGCCGGGTAACAGGAATCAGGTAGACAGGTATACTGATAGCTTAGGGTCACAGGAAACGTTGTAGACCGGACAGCAAGAAAGCATGCTGACAGGCTCCTTTAAATAAGTCCATTGGTGCATTGGTGCCAAACACTGTCACACTGTACGTCCGCGCTTACCCGCGCTTACCCGCGCGTGCCTGAGTACTAATTGTACGTGCCCGCTCGCACCACCGCGTACCCGCGTACACTCGTTCGTGCTAGCGTGCCTCCGCATGCGTTCGTTCGCGCTAGCGCGCACCCGCACATGTCCACCGGCTCTAACAACTGTGTTGACAGGACGTCTTTCATGACATTGCCCCCCCCTCCCAAGAGGCAGCCTCCGGATGCCCAACTGTGCCATCTTACTTGGATGGGACCTCTTAAAGGCAAGAATCAACCTCTTTGCGTGAATGTTAGACTCCGGCTCCCAAGAGTTCTCCTCGGGCCCGTACCCCTTCCACTTAATCAGAAACTGGACTTGGTTGAGTCTTTTTCTACAATCCAGAATGGACTCAACCTCATATTCAGCTTCTCCATCAATGATCACAGGTTCAGGGGGACCGACCTTCCGGTTGACAAAAAGATCAGGAACTGCGGGTTTGAGTAGGGCAACATGAAAGACCGGGTGGATCCGGAATGACTATGGTAGCTTTAGTTCGTAGGCCACATTATTAAATTTTCCTTAGCACTGGGAAGGGACCCACGAACTTGGGGCCCAATTTCTTGGAAGGACAAGCCAGTCTTAAGTTCAACGTGGACAGCCAGACCTGATCTCCGGGTTTAAGATCCCCCCTTCTCTTCTTGTCAAACACCTCTTTATTGTAGTTCTGGGTCCTTGCCATAGTCTCCTGCAGGAGTTTGTTATTTGACTCAAAGAAGTTTAGGTTCTCTTGGACAGCTGGTACTGGACTCTCCGGGATGTTATTAGACAAGAACAGAGGATGGAAACCATAATTTGCAAAGAACGGGGATTGCTTTGTGGCAGAATGAATAGAATTGTTGTAAGCAAATTCGGCAAGGGGTAGAAGCGGAGCCTAATCGTCCTGGGAGAACGAGGAAAAGCAGCGCAGATACTGCTCCAGCGTATGATTCGTTCTCTCCGTCTGGCCATTTGTTTGAGGGTGATAGGCAGAAGAGAAGGAGAGGTCAATTTTCAGAGACTCACAAAGAGCTCTCCAAAACCTGGAGGTAAATTGCACCCCCCGATCAGAAGTAATATTGGCAGGAATGCCATGAAGCCTCACCACTTCCTTGATAAATGTCCTAGCAGTTTCAGCAGCAGTAGGGGTACCCTTCATTGGTAGGAAATGTGCCATTTTGGATAATCTATCCACTATTACAAAGATCGTAGTGTAACCTTCAGAAGGTGGCAGCTCGACAATAAAAATCCATGGAGATCATCCTCCATGGCTTCTCCGGGACAGGTAGTGGTTTCAACAGACCCCAAGCTTTAGACTTGCTGCCCTTATTTTGAATGCAGGTGGCACATGCTTCCACATAGTCCTTGCAATCCTTTCTTAACTGTGGCCACCAGAACGTGAGCTCTCTCAGTGTTGTGAAGGCCGTCTGAGCTTCAGTAGACCAGTGGAATTTTTTTTTTTTAATCCTTTATTTGTGAAATGATAGGATAATAACACTACACATACAATAATACAGGTACAATAAGACATTGGACACAACATTTTGTTTGTGCTAATTATACAGCATGAATTGACGTATTATCCCAATCAAACCTTGAGATAACTGTGTGTTTGGACCCAAACCCACTTTGCTTGAGTAGCCAATCACAAGGTTAGGGAGCTCCATGTGTCCCATGTATGGTAAAATTCCTTTTTGTAGATAACTAATAAAGTGAAGTGTACGACCTAAAGGTCGTCCGTCTTATTTATAGGTCATTAGAACCTATTAGGTCTAGTGTGAATAAGTAAGTTAAAGAAAATAAGAAAGAAGGATAAGGGGGGGAAGAAGAGAAGAAAAAAAAAAAAAGAGAGGGGGGGGTGGGGGAGGGGGAAAGATGGAGGAAAGAACGTGGGGAATTAGGGGAGAGATGAAATATCTTCCTCCAGCCCTCCAGTGATTTTACGTTGTCCATTACAAGTTTTTTAAATCACTAAATATTTAGGAAATATTTATATCAGCAACCTTGCATACTCCTCCGAGTAGAAAAATTCCAGCCAATAGTACCATTTCTTGAGAAAATGTTCTCTAGTTCCCTTTTCTGTTGCTATCAAATCCTCCATTTTATGTATGTCAGCTACCTTCTTTAGCCACAACGCCACCTCCGGGGGCTCCGTACGCCTCCAAAGTGGGGGATACAGCTTTTCGCTGCTGTGATCAGCAAGGGCAGGATTGACTTCCTATATGCCTTGCTTGGTATGTCATGGTGGTGTATTAGAAAGAATTCGGGACTCTTGGGCAGCTCCCGATCTGTGAACTTTTGTGTGATTCGATGAGACCAGTGGAATTTAAGGCCCTGCTTGGTTAGCCTTGTAATGGGAGAAATGATGGTGGAGAATCCTTTGATGAATTTTCTGTAAAAATTTGCAAATCCTACAAAACGTTGGATTCCCTTCTTGTCAGTAGGGGCGGGCCAGTCCAGAATGGCGGAGACCTTTTGAGGGTCCATTTTGATGCCTTCCACAGAGATAATTAGACCAAGGAACTGGATACTTTCTTGTTCAAAGACACATTTCTCGGGCTTGGCGTATAGGCCGTGCAGGCGAAGTCGGGTCAAAACATTTCTGACATGGTCACGATGTTCAGCTAAGGAAGAAGAAAAGATGTCAGAGGAATAACAGAAACTTTGTTTGCCAGTACCGGCATTTCCCTGTATGCCTGCGTGGCAGAATGGCTAATAGGCGTACGCGGGTACGCAATTCAGCAGACCGCGTCACGGCGTAACGGCGCACATAGACGTGCAAGTTAGCGGATGGTGAAACGGCGTAAGCACGTACGCACGTACGCATCTTAGCCGCACACGTGGGTTCCCCTATTAGCCCTATAAAAGGCAGCCCAGCTCTCTGGCTTATTGCTGGTTTGTCATTTCAGCTTCTGTGTTCCTGTTCCTTGTTCTGCTATTGACTCCTGCCTGTTGTGACCCGGATTTCCTTGACCATCCTTGAACTTCTCCTGCACCTTGACCTCGGCTTGCTTAAACGGATTCCTCTTCAGTCTGCTCCAGTGTTTGACCCCCGGCTTCTCTTTAAAGACTTCGCTACTGCCTGCTCCAGTGTTTGACCCCCGGCCTGTCTTGGACTCTCCTATTGATTGATTCCTGTGTATGACCTTGGCTTGTTTAAACGGACTTCCTTCCTACCAGCTTGCTGTGTTTGACCCCCTGGCTTCTCTACATACTTGTTCCAGTTATCTACTTCAGGTCCAAGGTGTTGGAGCCCCAGTCTGATTCCTCTGCTGATCACCGTCCGGGTGTACCCTGCACGGACTACTACCAGACAGAAGTTCAACACGCAGGCTCCTACTAGTGCCTGGCGACCCGTGCCTCTCTGTGCCCGATACCCTCTGTGCCACCTCCAGGGGTATAGCGCACTCAGCTGCAAGGGGAGCCGCTCTCAGCATCTCGGCCCTGGTGAGTACCCTGACAGTACAAACCAGCCATGTCAGAGGCCGACAGAGCTGGTTCTCCCCTTGAGGCACTCTGTCAGCAGGTGACAGCTCTTACTCAGGCTGTCCAAAGACTCCAAGATGGCTACTTCCAAATTGAGGGCCGTCTCCAGCACCTGATGTCTGCTCCAGCTCCTTCAGATGCAGCCTCAGCCAGCGGGGTGGCCTCTCCCCAAGGTCAAGTCACCCCAGCATCTTCAGTTGTAACGACTCTCCCTGAACCCAGAGTCCCCACTCCGGAACGTTTTTCTGGAAACCGGAAGAAATTTAGAGCTTTTAAAAATGCTTGCCTACTGTATCTAGCTCTTCAACCCAGGACATTCCATGCAGAATCCATAAAAGTGGGATTCGTTATTTCACTACTATCTGAAGAACCACAATCTTGGGCTCATAATCTTCTTGAACAGAAGAGTCCTTTATTAGACTCAGTTGAAACCTTCTTTGCCGTTATGGCTCAGTTATATGATGACCCACAATGCACAGCTACTGCTGAATCCATTCTGCACACCCTTACCCAAGGAAAAAGACCAGTAGAGGATTACACCGTGGAATTTCGTAAATGGTCTGGAGACACCACCTGGAATGAGGCCGCCCTTAAATACCAGTACCGTCAGGGCCTCTCCGAAACACTTAAAGACGAATTGGCACGAGTGGATACCCCTGACTCTTTGGAAGATCTGATCCAACTCGCCACTAAGCTCGACAGACGCCTGCGGGAGCGTCGCTCTGAACGCTTCCAGTCTTCCCGGCCTACTTGGATGTTACCCCGGGTTCCTCCAGTTCCTGTGCCTATCGCGGGTCCCTCAGCTTCTGCTGACAGTGAGCCCATGCAACTGGGACTGGTCCGGTCCCCACTCACTCCTGATGAGAGACTGCGACGGCGTCAAGCCAATCTTTGCCTCTACTGCGGAGAAGCTGGCCATTTCCTTCGTAACTGCCCTGTGAGACCCAGTAAGTACCGCTTACGGCATGCTATGAACTTTCAAGTTGCTGACTCAACCCAGTCTCACCTTATCCTACCGGTCTCATTACAGGTGGCAGAAGAGGGAGTTCGACTGCTGGCTATCGTTGACTCCGGAGCATGCAGCTGTTTCCTGGATGCATCTCTTGCCCAAAGTCTGCACATCCCTCTTCAAGATAAAAAACAGCTCCTTCAGATTTACCTGGCAGATGGGTCTCTACCCAACTCAGGACCCATCACTCAAGAAACCAAGCCCATTCTTGTCTCTACAGACTCTGGTCATCAGGAATTTCTTTGCTTCAACATCATCAACTCACCCATGTTTCCCATTATCTTGGGGTTCCCGTGGCTAATGGCACACGACCCTCAGATCCTTTGGAGTAAAAAAGAAATTCCTTCTCTTCAGCATACTGCTCCCAGCATTGTTTTGTGCCAACCTCCAATAAGACTGTCCCCTGTTTGACCGTACAACCAGTGCCAGATACGCTTACACATGTCCCTGCAGCATATCACAAATTCCTGGACGTTTTTGATAAAAAGAAGGCCGATAGTTTACCACCTCATCGGCATTATGATTGCCCCATCGATCTGTTGCCCGGCTCCGAGATTCCGTTTGGCCGAATTTTTCCCTTGTCGGAGACCGAGTTGGAAGCCTCTGCATTGATGAAAACCTTGAAAAAGGATTTATTCGTCCTTCTTCCTCCCCAGCAGGGGCTTGTATCTTTTTTGTCGAGAAAAAGGATGGATCTCTCAGACCATGCATAGACTATAGAGAACTTAATAAAATCACCATCAAAAATCGATACCCACTTCCCCTCATTCCTGAACTGTTCCAGCGGTTTCGATCTGCCCAAATATTTACCAAATTGGATTTACGAGGGGCATGCAATCTTGTTCGGATACGTGCTGGGGACGAATGGAAGACAGCCTTCAGGTCCAGATTCGGTCACTTTGAGTATCTGGTGATGCCGTTTGGGCTCTGTAATGCCCCAGCTACATTCCAGCATCTAGTCAATGATATTTTTCGGGAATTCCTAGATAACTTTGTCATTGTCTATCTTGACGATATTTTGATTTTCTCTACCACTTTAGAATTACATCGAGACCATGTCAAGAAAGTCCTCTCAGTTCTCAGAAAACACGGCCTGTTCCTAAAAGGAGAGAAGTGTGAATTTGAAAAGACTACCATCCAGTTCCTTGGCTTCATCATCACTACCGAAGGGGTAGCCATGGATCCACAAAAAGTTAAAGCCATCCAGGAGTGGCTGGCCCCCTCAGACAAAAAAGGAGTCCAGCGATTTATCGGCTTTGCCAATTTTTATCGCAGGTTTATTAGGGGGTTCTCCTCAATTATCTCTCCCATCACTCAATTAACTCATCAACAAATCAAATTCCGATGGTCCCAGGAAGCTCAAGATGCCTTTGCCAAACTAAAGAATCTATTCACGTCAGCTCCCATACTTCAGCATCCGGATCCCACTCTACCTTATGTACTTGAAGTTGATGCCTCAGAATCCGCCACAGGAGCCATCTTGTCTCAGAGAAGTGGTATTAAGGCACTTCTCCATCCAGTAGCCTTTGCCTCCCGCAAACTAAGTCCTCCAGAGAAAAATTATAATGTTGGTGACCGGGAATTATTAGCCATAAAAACTGCCCTTGAGGAATGGAGATACTTACTGGAGGGTGCGTCCCAGCCCATCATGATCTTCACGGACCACAAGAACCTGGAGTATCTCCGAACAGCCAAACGTCTTAGGCCCCGACAAGCCCGATGGGCATTATTCTTCTCCAGGTTCAATTTCCATATCTCCTATCGACCTGGGTCAAAAAATGGGAAGGCGGACGCACTTTCCCGTATGTTTCCAGAGGCCAATGAGTCAACAGAACCTGAAACCATCCTATCCTCTCACAATTTTCTTCATCTCATTCAACCTAACCTTCAATCTGCTATTGAACAGGCCTCTAGGCAATGCACGGAATCCGAGATATCCTCCTTAGAAAAAAGAGATGGTTTGCTGTGGGCCCAGGACAAGGTTTTTGTCCCCTCCTCTGTAAGGCTTAGAATTTTACAGACTTTCCATGATCACAAAATGGCAGGACATTTCGGAGTACGGAAGACTTCTGAATTAGTTTTTGGTGGCCGGGTTGGAGGCAAGACTGTAAAAAGTATGTTCAATCCTGCATTACCTGCCAACGCAGCAAAGGGTCAAACACTAAAGCTTGGGGCCTCCTTAGACCCCTATCTATCCCTGAAAGACCTTGGAGTGAGGTTTCTTTGGACTTCATTGTTGATCTACCTCCCTCTGAAAATTTTTCCACCATCTTAGTAGTGGTGGATCGCCTCTCAAAGATGGCACACTTTCTACCGATGATTGGTACCCCTTCTGCTTTGGCTATAGCAAATGTTTTTATTAAAGAAATAATAAGACTCCATGGCGTTCCCCACAACATCACCTCTGATAGAGGAACTCAATTTACCTCAAAATTCTGGAAAGACCTTTGTAAATCCCTGGAAATCAAAACCTCCTTTTCTTCAGCATACCATCCCCAAAGCAACGGCCAAACAGAAAGGACAAATCAGACCTTGGAGCAATATCTCCGTTGTTTCTGCTCTAGCTCTCAGGATAATTGGTCAACCCTTCTCCCCTGTGCGGAGTTCGCCTATAATAATGCCACACACTCTGCCACCAATCAGACGCCTTTTTGGGCCAACTATGGGTTCCACCCATCTTTTCTGCCAAACTCCATTCCAGAAGTCACAACCCCCGCAGTTCAAGATCGAGTAAATCTCATCCAATCTAATTTTTTACAGATCCAAAAGGCCATGAAGGAAGCTCAAGACAGCTATAAGGAATATTACAACAAAGGGAGAAGAAACAATCCCGAATTTAAGGTTGGGGATAAGGTTTGGCTATCTGCTGTCAATCTTAGATTACCCTGTCCCTCACGTAAACTTGGCCCAAAATTCATTGGTCCTTTTGAAGTAAAAAGGGTAATTAATCCTGTGGCCTTCGAACTAACCTTACCCAGTACTCTTAGAATTCATCCAGTGTTCCATGCATCCCTACTAAAACCAGTAGTTCCCAATTCTTTTTCAGGAAGGGAGGAACCTCCACCTCCACCAGTGGAGGTAGAGGGTGAAGAAGAATTTGAGGTGGAAGCAATTATGGACTGTAGAAAGAGGGGTAGGCAGACTCAGTATCTGGTGAAATGGAAAGGGTACCCACCGGAAGATAACTCCTGGGAACCTGCCAGTAATATACACGCACCTCGTTTGGTTCAGAATTTTCACAGACGACACCCAGGGATATTAGCCAGGTTGGGCATCCGGAGGTTGCCCCTGGGGGGGGGGCACTGTCAGAGGAATAACAGAAACTTTGTTTGCCAGTACCGGCATTTCCCTGTACGCCTGCATGGCAGAATGGCTAATAGGCGTACGCGGGTACGCAATTCAGCAGACCGCGTCACAGTGTAACGGCGCACATAGACGTGCAAGTTAGCGGACGGCGAAACGGCGTAAGCACATACACATGTACGCATCTTAGCCGCACACGTGGGTTCCCCTATTAGCCCTATAAAAGGCAGCCCAGCTCTCTGGCTTATTGCTGGTTTGTCATTTCAGCTTCTGTGTTCCTGTTCCTTGTTCTGCTATTGACTCCTGCCTGTTGTGACCCGGATTTCCTTGACCATCCTTGAACTTCTCCTGCACCTTGACCTCGGCTTGCTTAAACGGATTCCTCTTCAGTCTGCTCCAGTGTTTGACCCCCGGCTTCTCTTTAAAGACTTCGCTACTGCCTGCTCCAGTGTTTGACCCCCGGCCTGTCTTGGACTCTCCTATTGATTGATTCCTGTGTATGACCTTGGCTTGTTTAAACGGACTTCCTTCCTACCGGCTTGCTGTGTTTGACCCCCTGGCTTCTCTACATACTTGTTCCAGTTATCTACTTCAGGTCCAAGGTGTTGGAGCCCCAGTCTTATTCCTCTGCTGATCACCGTCCGGGTGTACCCTGCACGGACTACTACCAGACAGAAGTTCAACACGCAGGCTCCTACTAGTGCCTGGCGACCCGTGCCTCTCTGTGCCCGATACCCTCTGTGCCACCTCCAGGGGTATAGCGCACTCAGCTGCAAGGGGAGCCGCTCTCAGCATCTCGGCCCTGGTGAGTACCCTGACAAAAGATTAGGATGTCATCTAAATAAATAACAACAAACAGGTCAAGATAGTCTCTGAAGATGTTATTCACAAAATGCTGAAATGTAGCAGGAGCATTACAAAGTCCGAAAGGCATGACTAAATATTCGAAGTGCCCAAACTGAGTACGGAAAGCAGTCTTCCATTCGTCTCCCTTGCGAATGCGGACAAGGTTGTAGGCACCACGAAGATCTAACTTAGAAAACACTACTGCAGACCCCAGCCTCTGAAAAAGTTCTGGCACTAATGGTAAAGGATAACGGTTCTTGATCATGATTTTATTAAGTGCCCGATAATCCACACAAGGGCGTAGAGAATGGTCTTTCTTCTCCACGAAAAAGATTCCTGCTCCTGCCGGGGACGTGGAGGGTCAGATGAACCCTTTTTTTAGATTGTCATCAATGTAGGTTTTTAATACTCCTAGTTCTAATTCTGACAAAGGGAAAATTCTCCCAAAAGGAATCTCTGCCCCTGGAAGGAGCTCAATTGGGCAATCGTATGGCCGGTGGGGAGGAAGAGTCTCGGCACCCTTTTGACTGAAAACATCCAGAAAGCTGTGGTAGATTTCAGGTACAACTTGACAGATCTCGGCGTCAGTTTCCGTGCACAACAGGGAAGAAGGGGCTTTGGTGACTTCTGGTAGACAGTGTTGATGGCAGTAAGAAGAAGGGAACTCAATCTTCCCCGAGGTCCAATCAATTTGCGGATTATGGGCCTTGAGCCACGGCATAATAATGCAAACAAAACCTGCGCTCGCAACCTCTCTAATAAAGTATATAAAAAAATATATATATACTGGTATTATCGTGATAATAATATTAAAATGCGACTGAAAAATGTGTAGTGATGTCGCTATTCTCATGCGATTAATCAGAATCATAACATATTGTTGTTTTCGTACCCATTATAGGTTATACCATAAATCCTCTAGGATAAATATGTGACCATCAACCAACATTAGAGACACCAATAGATGAATTAAAACATTAGACTATCAATAGATATAGCAGCAGACTTCAATCCTCCAGTCCAAATGATTGATGACAATAAAGATGAAATAAGGCTTATACTGCTGACACTTAGTTAATCCTTCAACAGAATTACCAGCAGACTTCAATCCTCCAATCCAAAAAGATTGATGACGATGGAGAGGAAATGAGACTTATACTGCTGACACTGTGTTTAGGACCTTGGAGTCTGCAAACCTCGCATTCCACCCAAAAAAAGAGAGAAAGTAGATATAGTGTAATCCTGTAGTATAGACCGATCAATTGCGCATAACGGCGCTACTCACGGAACAGAACAGCAGAGCAGGCATTCAGATCTTGTCAGTGTTCGCCGCTGCACGGCGTGCGTTCCACTGACTGCAGGAAATGATGTCACTGGTTCTCAGGCGTAGGCCGGATGTTGCGTCGACGCGCTTCGCCCCTCCCCCAGGGCGTTATCAAAGACTTAACATCCAGCCCACACAAGATTAAATTTATATACTGCTTCCAATGAGTGACAGCCAATCACGGCCAGTGGATCAAGATTATCCACCTCTTCCTCATTCATCATATCCTGTTGCATTTGAACAAACTTTAATGGATGAACAGAAACACAACATCCCTGTCACCACACCATAACAAGATATGCATTCATTTGTCCTATATGAACAAAGATGTGAAGTACAAGTATATTACAACAGAATGTTTGCACAAATAAAATGTATATATAGTAAAAGACATTATTCCTTAAAACAAGATAAATTTTTATTTATATGTATCCGTACACTGCCATGATTTATTTAAAATATTACAACAAATAATAATTCCTTCAGATAAATCAAATATTAAAAAACTATTAAAAATTGTTTAATATATTAAAGTGGTACTAACAAATATATATATTTATGAAAAATATCTAGAAAAATATATAAAAAATATAAAAATATATAAAAAAATGAGAATAAAAATAAAAAAATATATGTGAAAAAAATAAAGATGAAAATATAAAAATAAATAAAAATGCTGAAATATTGAATTTATTGAAAAGAGATATAAATGTAATAAACTAATTGGATTCCAATGAATTATATTAAAATAAAAAGAAAAAAAGAAAAAAAAAGTGTGAAACCAAAATTATTAAAATTTGAATGAAAGATTCAGTAATGGGCGGAGTTACCAATTGGATAAAAAGCAATTCAGGTCCAACTCAATATTGAGGCCAGACGGACTAAACGTACGTAATCTGGGGATCCACTGGGTTTCGTTCTGAGAAATGGCTTTTTTGAGATTGGAACCTCGCCAATGCTCCTCAACCCTATCAATTCCACAGAAAATAAGCAAACTTGGATCTTTGTTATGAAACAACCTAAAATGGTTGGAAAAGCCATGATGTCTATAACCTTTCTTGATCCTGTTTACATGCTCCCTAAGCCTTACACCCAACTGTCTAGTGGTCCTCCCCACGTACTGGAGGTTGCAAGGACAGGACAGGAGGTAAGTAACATGTGTGGTGCTACATGTTATAAATGTATTAATCTCATAGGATCTTCCATCTGTTAGAGAGCTAAAATGGGTGGTTTTCCGCCTACGAAATTTAGATGTCTTGCACATCACACATCTGCCACAACTATAAAACCCAATACTATCCAAGAAGGTACATACCTTCTTAGGAGGGTTAATGACATTGTGTGCTAATTGCAACCTCAGCGTAGGCGGTTTGGTGTAAACAAATTTGGGCTGATTTGGCAAATATTTCTTCAGATCATTGTCTTGTAGAAGAAGAGGCCAGTGTTTTTTAATAATTCTCTCAAAATCTCGATATTGCCTATTGAACCCAGTCATGAAAGCCAGACTATAGTTCTGTTCCTTTTTCTCTTTTGATTTAAACAGATCATCCCTATCCATTTCACCAATCATTTGTTTTGTCTTCTCTAGATTTTCTAGACTAAAGCCTTTTTCCCGGAAACGATCCATAATAACATTGGCTTGTAGGTTGTAATCCTCTAGGTTGCTGCAATTCCTTCTAATCCTAAGTAACTGGCTTTTTGGGATACCCCCTAGCCATCTAGGATGATGGCAGCTTGTCAGGGGAATATAGCCATTCCTATCGACATCCTTGAAGAAGGTACGTGTAAGCAATTTGTTCCCCTCTTTAAATAGTGTCAGATCCAAGAAATTGATTTCATGGTAACTGAAAATCTCAGAAAAAGAGATACCAAACCGATTGGCCCCTATTCCAGTTAAAAATTCTAGAAACGAATCTGGCGATCCTGCCCAAATAATCAGGATATCGTCTATATACCTTTTGTATAGTCTGAGCTCCGGTATGTTAGACTGGTATATAGCTCCATCCTCCCAAAAACTCATGAACAGGTTGGCCACTGAGGGTGCGTCCTTGGCCCCCATCGCAACTCCTTTCTTTTGCCTGTAATATTCTTTTTCATGCCAAAAGAAATTATGGCTCATTGCTAAATCAAGTGCCTTCAGGATGAACTTTTTCTGTTTCCGTTTCATGTTGGTATTCCCCAATGCCCATTCAACTGCTTGTAAGGCATGTTCTTGCTGGATGTTCGTATACAGTGAATTGACGTCAATACTTGCCAACAGACAATTTTCTTCAATTGTCACTGTATTAATTATTTTGATTAAATCTTTACTGTCCTTGAGGTATGCAGGATATTTTCTGGTGAGCGGTTGCAAAAAATAGTCTAGGTATTCACCCAGTCTGGAGAAAAGTGATCCAATACCACTGACTATCGGTCGGCCGGGAGGGTTGAAACGATTCTTGTGTATTTTTGGTAACTAAGATATGTCAGGCACTCGTTGTGAGTCTGGGATGAGATATCTGGCTTCCTTCTTCTTCAAAACCCCCTCTTCAGTTGCTGTTTTAATTAGATTTTTTAATTTTGCCTTGAATTTCTTTGTAGGGTTGTTTTGTTTTTTTCTAGTAACTCCAAACCCTTTTCTAAATCTTTTTTACGTCTCTGCGGTTTGACAATAAGTTTATCCAAATCCTGCTCCACTAAGGACTTGAACACTCCAACAAAATAGTTATTGCTAATCTGAGGGTTAAAAATAGAATTATTCTTCAATGTTGTATGTAAATACTCTCCTTCCAGGGAATTCACTGAAGCTTCATTATTAGCAAAAAAATTTTTAATATTAACTTTCCTAATAAATTTCTAAAAGTCGATAAAAACATCAAATTTATTGAGATTTTTATCCATGGCATACTTTAGACCCAAATCCAATACTTTTAATTCTTCTTGAGAAAAACTGGCATCACTAAGATTTAAAATTCCTTCCATTAACCTCTTTTGTGCTTTCCTTTTCCCTCCTCTGCAGCCTCTTGTTCTCCTTTTCTTTCTAGATCTTGTGGTAGAGGGGTCATGGGGTACCAAGGTCTCAATTCCTCTGGTGGGCTCCGATCTCTCCCCCATCCTCTGGGTGTTGTAGCTCCTCTTCCTCTCGCGATCGGTGGTCCTCCTGATCCTCTCCTCTGAAAATCCCCTCTTTGATTATTGGGGTAACATCCCCTACCCCGATTGGGCGGGGGGTGGTAACTGGGATGATGTTGGATCCAAGGTTGCTCCCCATATCCCCCTCCCCTGCTATTATGTCCCCTTTGGTTGTGGGACCCTCTATGGTCATAGCCTCTTTGCCCATAGGATCCTCTATGAGATGGATAGGAATAATCATAATCGAGGGGTTCAAATCGGTTGTAAGTAGGTACACTATATCCAGATGCTGATGCACCATAATATTCATTATTCTGGTTATTACAAACTCTTCCAGGATCTTTATATGAGCCGTCATATTTCCGAACAGGGGTTTTGATAGTATCTAAAACCCGTTCTGGCTCTATCCCCTGAGGATTGGATGTGCTACTGGACTCCTCTATAGCTTCCTGCCATTTGTAGACCCTATTGGCTTTATAATCATTAGTATCTCTACTGAATTTTTTGATTTTTTTCTTTTGGGTATCTTTATCCAATTTGTCTACAAAATCCTGGAGCTGTTTGAGTTTATCCTTACATTCACCTGAAGTGATAAGGGGACCCAATTTAGATTTAATTCCATTAATGTTGGCCTCAATCAGTTTGATTTTCCTTTCTTTTCTTGCTATCAACATTTCCAAAAGTTTCCTTTCAGTAAGATTGAAAAAAGCAAACCACTCATCTTCAAGATCTTTATCCGAGAGTCCATCATTAGGGGCAATGTCCCATCTTAAACGCCTTGGGGTTATCCTATCCTTCACATATTTTTTGAGAGAAAAGATATCCCACCAGGTCCAAACTTGTTTATCAAGGGCACCCCTAAGCTGTTTAAAATCTGAGTTGACATCTGATTGTTCACTATTGGATGAGAAGAAGTCGTCTGCATCCAAACTTCTATCATTGATAAATGTGAATATCTCCATCGTGATACAAACTACAATAAATGAATAAGTGAAAAAAATATAAGTATTGGATTGGAGGATTGAAGTCTGCTGGTAATTCTGTTGAAGGATTAACTAAGTGTCAGCAGTATAAGCCTTATTTCATCGTTATTGTCATCAATCATTTGGACTGGAGGATTGAAGTCTGCTGCTATATCTATTGATAGTCTAATGTTTTAATTCATCTATTGGTGTCTCTAATGTTGGTTGATGATCACATATTTATCCTAGAGGATTTATGGTATAACCTATAATGGGTACGAAAACAACAATATGTTATGATTCTGATTAATCGCATGAGAATAGCGACATCACTACACATTTTTCAGTCGCATTTTAATATTATTATCACAATAATACCAGTATATACCGTATTTATCGGCTTATAACACGCACTTTTTTCCCCTTAAAATCAGGGGAAAATCGTGGGTGCGTGTTATACGTCGATCCCCGCTATTTTGTGATCTGTCGGAGCGATCGCCGCCGACTTTCACATAGCATGTATTTTTAAATATGGCGCCGCGGAGTTCGGAGGGACTCGGCGGCGCTCGTTCAGCTGAACGAGCGCCGCCAAGGACACAGTGACTGGGCGGAGCCGAGATACACATAGCCGAGGGTTCTCGGCTCTTCTCGGCGCTGTTCGCAGTCACGCCCAGTCCCGCCATTGGACCTGTGTTATATCCATCATGGGGACTGGGCGTGACTGTGAACGGCGCCGAGAAGAGCCGAGAACCCTCGGCTATGTGTATCTCGGCTCCGCCCAGTCACTGTGTCCTCGGCGGCGCTCATTCAGCTGAACGAGCGCCGCCGAGTCCCTCCTAACTCCGCGGCGCCATATTTAAAAATCCAAACTAAACTTTTGTGTGTCGGCGGCGACAAGGCTGCACGGACCACTGGGGCAAGGCTGCACTGGGGCAAAGCTGCACTGGGGCAAGGCTGCACTGGGGCAAAGCTGCACTGACAAGGCTGCACTGGGGCAAAGCTGCACTGACAAGGCTGCACTGGGGCAAAGCTGCACTGACAAAGCTGCACTGAACACTGGGGCAAGGCTGCAGATGGACACGATAATGCTGCATTGATGGGCATTTAAATGTAAGTTTTTTTTCCTTAAACTTCCCTTCTGAAAATTTTTTTCCTTAAAATTCCCTCCTAAACTTGGGGTGCATGTTATACGCTGGCGCGTGTTATACGCCGATAAATACGGTATATATTTTTTATATACTTTATTAGAGAGGTTACGAGTGCAGGTTTTGTTTGCATTATTATTATTTAAAGTCACAGTACTTGTATCCAGCTGCTGCAACACTAAAGATGGTGTGTATATCTGATTAGGGATTTCTTTTGCGAGCGCTGTTCTTTCACTTATACCTTGAGCCACGGCATGCCTAATATGATGGGAAATAGAGGAGACTTGATGGCATCCAGACAAAGTAGCTCTTGATGAGTGCTGGCAATGGTGGTGAGGTACAGTCTCCTGGGTTACTGGCCCTGATCTGAGGGTAGAGCCATCAACCAAATATACTGAAAGTCCTTTCGCTCTGGGCCGGAGGGAAATGTGATGTCTGGAAGCGAAGGACAAGTCTATGAAGCCACTGCAAGCCCCGGAATCAATGATAGCGCTGGTTTGTATATTCCCTCCTGGGAGCTGTAAGAGAATCGGAACAGCCAGATGAGAAACATTATTCAGTACAGCAGGAGTAAGAGCAGGGGAGACAGAAAGGCACTTACGAAGCTTTGCCGGGCATGTTCGTACAAAATGTCCGGGTTCCCCGCAGTATAGGCACAGGTTACCAGCCCGACGGCGTTGACGCTCTTCAGGAGTGAGTGAAGGGCGTAAAAGACCTAACTGCATTGGTTCCGGCGTATCTGAGGCCATGGTGGTTGAAGCTGGAGGAGCAGAGTGGGGAGAACTAGGCACACGGGGCAGCATCCAGACAGGACAAGCAGGACCAGAGGATCGCTCCATATGCCGTTCTCTCAGGCGTCTGTCTATTTGAATAGAAAGGTCTATGAGGCCCTCTAAAGTCTCTGGAATACCCACTCGGGTTAGTTCATCCTTTAAAGATTCTGAAAGGCCCGTACGGAACTGATACCATAGGGCGGCATTGTTCCAGTTTGTGTCGGAACTCCAGCGTCTGACTTCCGACACGTAGTCCTTAAAGGGTCTGCAGCCCTGCTGTAGGGTGTGCAAGGCTGCCTCTGCAGTAGCAGTCAGCTGTGGGTCCTCATATAATGATGACATGGCCTGAAATAAGGTGTCCAGGGTATCAAGTGAGGTATCTTTTTTTTCTAGTAGGCGATGGGCCCAGGACTGGGGTTCGCCTATCAGCAGCGAGATCACGAACCCCACTTTGCTGGTTTCCAGGGAGAAATTTCTTGGTTGAAGGGCAAAAAAGAGTTCACATGAGTTGCGGAAAGACCTGAATTTACTCCGGTTACCCGAAAATCTTTCAGGCGTGGGAGCCCTGGGTTCAGGCGGCAACATCACCACTGAAGGTGCAGAAGAAGTCCCGGATGCTGGAGGTGTGGATGCTGCTAGAGCTTGGACTCGGCCTTCCAGCTGGGTATAGCCCTCTTGTAGGCTTTTTACTGCCTGGGTAAGTCCAGCAAGATGGCGGCAGAGTTTGTCCATGGGAGAGGCTCCCTGCGTGGGCTCGGACATGGCTGTCCGGTATTGTCACGTACCTGGTGGCGGAGCCCGGAATGCAGGGAGTAGCCTCTCATGTGCCTCTGGCTCGAGAACCCCTGATAGAGAAAACAGGGACTCAAGAGCACAGGGGGCCACAAGTGCTTGGCAAGTGGCAGATGTGGAGCTGATCCAAACCTCTGGTGCAG
This sequence comes from Lithobates clamitans, assembly GCA_037952925.1. NCBI lineage: Eukaryota > Metazoa > Chordata > Amphibia > Anura > Ranidae > Lithobates > Lithobates clamitans. The sequence goes on along the minus strand of JBBGZY010000015.1, from coordinate 836,189 downwards.
CAGAAGGAGGGCTGGCAGGAACACTGAAACAGCTGATTGAGCAGAGAAGTAGTGTAGCTGGCAGGAACTCAGGAACAACAGGGAGCAGGGAGGTGTTCTGTAGTTCAACTGGAGCACTGGAACAACTGGTAGTAGGAAGATGAACCGGAACTCTGGCAGGAACACTAGTGAGGTCAGACAGGCCGGGTCAACACTGGCGGGCAGAGCAGGTACCAGACAGAAGCGGAAGAGTAGTCGGGGCACGGACCGGATCGGCAACAGACAGGCAGCAACAACCGTAGGATGAGGCAGGAGAATAGTCAGACAAACCGAGGTCGGGGACTGGCAGCAAACAGGAGTAGTCAGGAGTGGGTCGGGTAACAGGAATCAGGTAGACAGGTATACTGATAGCTTAGGGTCACAGGAACGCTGTAGACCGGACAGCAAGAAAGCATGCTGACAGGCTCCTTTAAATAAGTCCATTGGCGCCAAACACTGTCACACTGTACTGCCCTGTACACACGGTCAGATTTTCCGATGGACAATGTCCGATCGGAGCGTGTTGTCGGAAATTCCGACCGTGTGTGGGGGCGCCATCGGACATTTTCCATCGGATTTTCCGACACACAAAGTTGGAGAGCAGGAGATAAAATTTTCCGACAACAAAATCCGATCGCGTCAATTCCGACCGCGTGTGGCCTGTTCCGACGCACAAGTGCCACGCATGCTCAGAAGAAATTCCAAGATGGGACAGCTCGTTCTGGTAAACTTAGCGTTCGCAATGGATACAGCACTTTCGTCACGCTGCAATGTTCAAAATGGTTTAATACAGCGCACTCTCTTCTTCTTTATAATGTGACAAGAATTAAGTAGTTTTGCTGCTCATATTCACACACACTTCTCACAAACTTTTATTTGTGTTTTTTTAGTGGGATTCCCTGAATATATTGTTATTAGTTGTCACACTTTTTTTTTTTTTTGTATTTTCAGCCTTTTTTTTTCTTTAATGTTTGGATTTTTTCCAAGGCTGATCTTTGTTCAATGTTATTTTTATTTTTACTCCAGAATATTTTTGTGTGTGTTTTGTGTGTCAAGTTACCCCAACACCATTGATATCTTTTATTATTTAATCTCCAGGAGATTGTTTGGTGTTGGTGTCCTAGGTTCATTTCACATTGTATATTTGAAATGTACCTGAATCCTCACAAACCAACTGTCATTTTTGAAGTAAAACACACAGGAGAGTATAATTCCAAACAAAAATCCTTTATTAAGGGATCAGAAGCAAACAAAGAGGAAGGCAACACTGGATCAACAGACCAGACTGGATCCAGGGCAATCACCGTCTGGTCTTCCTTCCACGCTTCCTTCCGGGCTGTGGCTGTGCAATTGGAGCTGTGGCAGGAGGAGGAGTAGGACCTGGAGGATGAGGAGGACTGGGGGGACCTGGAGGAGGACTGGGAGGACCTGGAGGAGAGGGAGGAGGAGGAGGAGGACCAACGCAAAGGTGTGTCTGAGGTGTAATTTGGCCCCTCATACCTTTCTCCAGAGCCTCCAATATGAGGGCCTCACACATGACTTTTTGGCCCTCCTCCATCCTCTGCATTTTATATGCTATGAAGGCAGCAATGTTCTCCTCCATGGTGTGGGGTGCTCCCAGGACCTCTGTAGCCCTCCAAAAGAATCCTATAGCAGCCTCCTCTAGGGTACTCCTCCTACTGCCACTTTCTCTTTTCAGGGGGGGTGGAGGGACCTGCAGATCAGCCAGCCGGCTCGGCCTGGCTACCTCCTGGCTGAGACTTCCCTGTGTATGAAAAAGGGACATGGTTTTAGTTTTTGCTTCATCAATCACAATCATAAATTAGTACTCCCAACTAACATCTAGTTAACATCATTGATTGTACAAGCAGAAATATTTAGAGGAATGCTATACCTGGCTCAATCTGGGCTCCTCCACATGCGGCCTGGAAGGCCCAGGTTGGGCGTCAGAAGCCTCAGCCGGGGGGAAGGAAGCGTGGAAGGAAGACTTGAGAGGGATGGCCTGGGTTCAGTCTGGCCTGCCAGAAAGTGCAGCCTGTCGTAGTACAACATCCTGGGGACATAGATGTCATCTGCTGCTCCGGATCTCTGTGAATCCAGGACCTTCTTGCGCTCCCTCAGATATGTACTCCTCAGGCCACCAATGAAGATCTTTAAATAGGTGATGTCTGCCATGGGGATCACCTGCTTCACAATTTCACACAATTGCTCCAATGCTGCCTTCCTCTTTGCTTGGTTCTTGAAATGGGGGTGGGTAATCTCCCACAGACAGGGCAGCTCACTTAGCATCTCTAGGAATACTGACATGAAGTCATTATCTTTGAGTAGCATATCCATGTTCACTGCAAGACACAACACAAGACAAAGCCTAATGTCAGACAAAACTCTCCTAATCTTGTTACAATATAGGCCTCAATCTAGAAGCAGTATAGGCACAAGTTTGTCTCTTACCTTCGTTCTTACGATCGGCGTGTCCAATGCTCCTTCCTCCGCTCACAGATCGTACGTAATACGCACGCATGTTACGCTTTATACACACTGCGCATGCGTGTAACTCCGCCCGCCCCTGACAATCTTTCTAGTCTATTCCCCGCCCCTTTTCGTTCGGCGCAGTGGGTGAAGAGCATGATGGCGGATTTAGAGCAGGTGTGTGCTAATTATAGCAACGAGGAGGAGGAGGAAAGCCCGCATCCAGGCACGTCCCGATCCAGAAGGAGACGTTTTAAGGCCACAAATATGTCCTTTAGGGAGATGTTGGAGATGGTCGACATCATGAGGAAGTCCGACTATGACGGAAAATATGGGCCTTACCCACACCCCAACATCCGAAAGGCAAAAATCATTGCTAAAGTGATCAAAAGCCTTCACAGGAATTCCGGGGTACGAAGATCTAAAGATCAGCTCAGGAAGCGGTGGTCGGACCTGAAGTTGAGAGAGCCAGAGCAGTACCGAAAGATCCGGAGAGTGCTGCAAAAAAGTAAGTAGTTGTGCTGTGTTCCTATTCTTTCTGTCTTTATTCCGTTCGTTCTGCTCCATATGCTTTTATTAATTGTAACGTTTAAAAGGGCAACTTTAATGTTCATGGGCCCATTATTCGTTCGTATCAAACATTTTTCTTTCGGCCTCTAGAACACCATTGTTTAGGCCATATGCATTTTCACACATTTTTTGGGGCCTACTTGGATGCCAAATATTTGTTTGTGTAGATGGGTTGGTTACTAGAATGAAATGCCAACTAGATTGCGTGTAAGGAGAGGACACTGAGCAGCTGTTTTCACATCTGGACACTGGAGCACTAGTGTGGGACCCCAGAACACCATTTTTATTAGGGGGGGCACACAGGTGCTCCAGTGTATACTATAGGGGGGTCTCCATCTGTGAAGCTTGTACTAAACAGGTAAAGTATTGCAGCTTGACAAAGGGCAATAAAAAATATACATCTTGGAACTCGGCTAAAATAGACAATTGTACCCCACTTCCAAGCAATGTTTCCTATTTCTAGTTCTGCCATCAAATATCTGTGTGCTAATTGTACCATTTTTGTTTTACATAGGGGAGAAAAGACTCGGAGGACACCCCTCATCCCAGGAGAACACAGACCCCCCACCTATGGAAGAAGGTGAAATACCCCAAACCCAAGAAGAAGAGCAGGAGGAAGAAGAAGATGTGGTGGAGATTGGCACCACAACAGGTGAGTGTCTGCGACCACAGGCTCAGGTAAAAGAGATGGATGGTGGCAGATTTTTGAGACCTTTTTTCTTGTTCTTTATCTCTTTTTAGGTATTCGTGATGTGAGGGATAGAAAACGCTTTACTTCTGAAAGTGCCCAGATCCTGGTCGGGGAGATCATGGGGTGTAATGCCGAACTGCAAAACATCCAGCAAAAAATCAATGATGTGATTGAAAAAAAATAATAACATCATTGATGTTTTGGGGCGAATTTAAACCCCACAAAATCACTTGTTTTATTGTGGTTTTATTGTGGCAGATAGATGATTGAGGATAGAGAATTGGGATCAGCTGACTTAGCAGTTGGGGGGAGGGAGGGTCACTAAAAATTATTTGGGGACACCACAAAAAAAAGCCTCTGCCACTCTGCCTGAATTTAAATAAAAAATAACATGTGCTATCTGCCATTACGGGAGATCAATGGACGCGTTTTGGGGGTGCAACCCCTTCCTCAATTATAAAGTCGCGGTGAGGAAGGGCTTGCTCCCCCAAAACACGTCCCTTGATCCCCCCTGATGGCAGATAGCACATGTTGACATTCGTAAATTGGTGTGCATCTTCCAAATTTGGCTTTTCCAGGGGTGATTTCCCCTCATCTGAACGCTAAATCAAACCCAGTTCCTAAATACTGATGTCTGATATAGCCTTCAGGTTTTACCTAATGTGAACTTTGTAAGTTCAAGTTTTTTGGCTTTCTTGTTGGTTTTACACAGGCCTGTTTTATCTGAAATTGATATTTCGATTTTTGATAATGCTACTGCAAAAATTGTTATACAACAAACATGTTGGTTTGTTTTAAAAACCTTTGGTAAATGCACATGTGATTGTGCAGGTATAAAAAAGTGGCTTACTCAAGAATGTGTGGATTATTGTCTCAACACTACAACACTTTTGGGGTGATGTAATTGCTGTTTTATGCAAAAATGGGGGTTATTTCCTAAGGGCAAATCCACTTTGCACTACAAGTGCAGTTTCAGTGCAGTTGCAAGCGCACTTGGAGTGAAATGTGTTTTTGCATTTAGGAAATACCAGCCAACAGTGCTTTGTATAATAAGGTTACACAATCACGACATTTTCTGGACTCCACACATTTCTGTCAGGGTCAGCTAAAACAAACACAAGCAGTAAATGTCCACAAAGAATTTCTTTTTTTTTTTTATTTGAAAAAGGCTTCACATATTGTCTGGCATATTGATAGCCCCCCTACCCGCAAAGAACTCCAGGTATCATAACCGGACATCACGGGCACTCAGGGAGGGCAAGCCAGGACGGCCACTTTCAAGCGCCGTCAGTGTTGTTGGATGTAGGATTCCGGCCTCAGGCCCAACTGAGCCAGCATAGTTGGCAGAATGTTTTCTTAAAAAATTATGGAGAACACAGCACGCCAGTATTATATGGTTCAGTTTATACTCCGCCATATGGATGGGTGTCAGAAATAGTCGGAACCGGCTGGCCAGGATTCCAAATGTGTTCTCCACCACTCTTCGGGCTCTGGCCAGCCGGTAATTAAAAACCCTCTGTTCTGGGGTGAGGGTCCTCATCGGGAATGGCCGCATCAGGTGGTCCCCCAGCGCAAACGCTTCATCAGCAACGAACACAAATGAGAGACCTTCCACATTGTCCTCTGGAGTTGGCAAGTCCAAGCTGCCATTCTGGAGACGCCTGTAGAACTCCGTCTGGGCGATGACTCCACCATCGGACATCCGGCCATTCTTTCCCACGTCCACATACAAGAAGTCGTAATTAGCCGACACCACCGCCAACATCACTATACTATTAAACCCCTTGTAATTATAATAGTATGACCCCGAGTTGGGTGGAGGGATGATGTGGACGTGTTTCCCATCAATTGCCCCTCCGCAGTTAGGAAAGTCCCACCGCTGGGCAAAGTGGGAGGCCACAGTCTGCCATTCCTGTGGCGTGGAAGGAAACTGTTGAGGAAAAAACAATAAACATTACTATTTTTTCACAGTAAACATGGCAAGCAGATTATACACAAACATTATGGGGCAACCTCCAGATAGCATTTATTAAGGGGAATTTAACAAGGCCAAAGTATAAGGTACACCTATCATATTCCCCCTCCCCCCCTCTCATGGGCCATTTCTAACATTATAGGGGGGGGGAACTCTTGGACATGTAACCCTCTTCACTTCATTGAGAGATGAATGCCTAAATACACGGTATTACTTGGAACATCCCCTCCTTAGTTACACTATTGGCAGACCACTGGACAGGTAAGAAGTGTCATAATACAAAGATATAAATACACATTGTACACATTTGAGGACATTTGGACATTCTGCTATTACAAAAACTTTAAACAGTACCATTGAAAAGTATACAGGCAGGCCCTTGCACTACATGCTTTGGGGAATTCATCCATACATCTGAGCACTAAAGAGATGGGTATAGTGTGTATGGGTTTGGCAAAGTCAGCAGATAGATGATTGAGGATAGAGAATTGGGATCAGCTGACTTAGCAGTTGGGGGGAGGGAGGGTCACTAAAAATTATTTGGGGACACCACAAAAAAAAGCCTCTGCCACTCTGCCTGAATTTAAATCAAAAATAACATTACCAAACATTTTAGGGGGTGTTTGGGGTAAAGCACTATTATGGAGCTGATAAAATACATTGTTAAGTGACTACATGAGGTGAATATAGGGCAGGAGACACCATGCTGGGGAGGTTATTGGAGGGCAAATATGTATGAAGGACCGAAAATAATAATTACATAAAAATCCAGCATGCATGAGGACAAAGAGGACATTCACAGCATATTACAATCATGGTAATTAGGGAATGAGGAGAGAAATACAATATATTATCAAACATTCAATACAATAAAATGTGATATAAAAGGATTCAAATCTTACCTTCATATACTCCTTCTGCAGGACCTGGATGATGGCAGAACAGGTCTCTGGGATAATGATCCCCAGAGCCTGGGGGGAGATGCCTGTCGAGAACTTGAGGTCCTGCAGGCTTCTCCCTGTCGCCAAATACCGCAGGGTAGCGACCAACCTCTGCTCCGGAGTGATGGCTTGCCTCATGCAGGTATCCTGCCTGCTAATATAGGGAGTCAGCGAAGCCAACAAACGGTGAAACACGGGGTCCGTCATCCTGAGAAAGTTCCTGAAATCATCAGGATTATTCTCACGGATCTCACGGAGCAAAGGCATATGAGAGAACTGGTCACGCTGAAGCAACCAATTCTTGGTCCATGAACTCCTCCCCACCCTGTTCATGGACTGGACTTGTGTCAAGGTCAGGACCCCAACACCAAGCCCCCGCACAGCACGAACTCTACGAGGAGTACGCATACGAAACATGGCTAGAAAACGGTCGGCTGCTCAGAACGAAGTAACAGAACGCACTGAAGAACAGCAAGGCCTGTGAAGAGCGACCTGAAAAACAGCAACGAGCAGGCAAGATCACACAGAAAACTCTGATACGAACTGACTGCACGCACTGAAGAGCAGATACAAACCCACAAGCACAAACTGAACGGCAGAAAACGATCTGAAAGCCACGAGTCTGAAAAAGCGCGAATCGTCTCTCACCAAACTTTTACTAACACGAGATTAGCAAAAGGAGCCCAAAGGGTGCCGCGCTTGGTTCTGAACCGGCCTTTTCTAGTCTCGTCGTACGTGGTGTACGTGACCGCGTGGTTGTCGATCGGAAATTCCGACAACTTTGTGCGACCGTGTGTAGGCAAAACAAGTTTGAGCCAACATCCGTCGGAAAAAATCCTAGGATTTTGTTGTCGGAATGTCCGAACAAAGTCCGACCGTGCGCGCCTGAGTACCGATCATACGTGCCCGCTCGCACCACCGCGTACCCGCGTACACTCGTTCGTGCTAGCGTGCCTCCGCATGCGTTCGTTCACGCTAGAGCGCACACGTCCACCAGCTCTAGCAACTGTGCTAACAGGACGTCTTTCATGACACCTGACTTCTGGCCTGGCTGATTACCTGATCTGGTTACTGAACTCTCTCTACTGCCAGTCATTTCATCCCCCTGACAGTTAATAAGCACCTCCCTAGGGAACACTTTACCCTTTAAGGGGGAGAAAAGGGAAGCGCCACCTAAGTGTAGAGATTAAAAAACGCTTTATTAGCGCAAGGATTAGGAACACTTACAGGATAAGAGTAGTTTTCTGGTTCATAAAAAAACAAGGGAGAAGGAGGTGTTGAAGCCTTTAGCATCCTTCCAGGTTCCCTGTCATTTTCCCAGGATGTGTGGATGGAATGGACTGAAAAGGTTATAGATAAAGATAAGTGATGTGTATACTTGGCATATATGACTAATGGTATTATGACTAATATTATACTTTCTATGGATGATAGGGCGAAACCCCCCAAAAAATTACTACTATTTCCAAATGGAATAATCTGGACCACAAGGGTCTGCTGAAAAGAAAAGGAAACAAAGGCAAGTGAAAAAGGGTGGTATGGTCTATGCATAAAACATCAGCATACTGTTACTGATATGACATGTTTTAATTACAGTAGGGTATAAACTTCTAGTTCCTCGTTGAGTCCTCCAGGTGAGAGGGTGCCCAAGGAGTAAATCCAGTCTGATTCCTGCTGGCAAAGGCATTTGAAGCATTCTGCCGCAGGAATCGATTGAGGGATGGCTTCAATAGCCCAGACTTGGAGGTTGGCTGTGGACTTATTGTGGTGTTCAAGGAAGTGTTCATCATGACCTTTTGCTATAAAATGTCTGTGCTCTCCAAAACCTGTATGTGTCAGGGCTGGGCTCAGCCCTTCCTTCTCAGAGCTCTGTGCTCAGCTGTCATTTAATTGCCTAAGTCTCTTACTTCCACAGTGACTCACCTGGTCTTCATTTCCTGCTCGTCAGCTAGAGTTGCTAGTTATATAAACTCCTTGGATCAAATCTTCAGTGCCTTTGCCTTGGTCAACATATTCGGACTCTCTCTGCTGTGTTTTCCTGTGAAATACTTTTGCTTGGCTGACTTCCCTTCTGATTCCTGATCTTATCTGCTGCACCTGACTTTGCTGATCTCTGGACTCCTGTTTCTCTGGCTTGTTCTGACTACCTGTCCTGGTTACCGAACTCTGGCTATGTTTTGACTACATTTGCTCTGTTTATACCATTTTACCATTTTATTAAATAGTGTGATTTTACTGCACTTCTGTCTGATTCATGGTTTCTGACAGTAGGCAAAGGCCATGAATTCAGAAGTTGCAGGCAAGCCACTAGTTTTTTTCCAGATTGGATGAGCAGCATCACCGCATGGATCAGTTTGCCATGGCGTTACAAACGCTCCTGAATCGCACGGCTCACCTGGAATCTCCCACTGTGGCTGCTGCGGTACGACCTGTGTTGCAAACTGTCCCTGCTGCTGCTCCGGTCTCGGTGCTGGCACCCAACTCGAATATTACCTCTATAAGAGGTATGTCTGGTTCCGCTCCACTTCCCCAGTGATTTGGGGCCAATCCAGTTCAATGCAGAGGGTTTCTCAACCAGGTTGAAATTTACTTTGAGATGCTGCCCCAGGCGTTTCCCACGGACAGAAGTAAAGTAGGCTTCATGATATTTTTTGCTTTCTGAGAGAGCCTTAGCCTGGGCAAACCCTCTATGAGAGTCGCAAAAACCTGTTGTCCAAAGTTACCCAGAGTTTGAAGTTCCCACATGCTCAACGTCTGCTGCCTAAGACCTGATGTCCTTCAAACAGGGTACGAGAACTGTTGCAGATTTCTCTATTGAGTTCCGTACTCTGGCAGCAGAGGTTGCTTGGAATAATGAGGCCCTCGTTGCTGCTTTTTCTCTTGGTCTCTCGGATCACATCAAAGATGAGATCACAGCCCGAGATATAGCCACGGAGCTGGAGAAGTTGATCACGTTTGCCATCCTCATTAACTCCAGACTCCGAGAGAGACCCTCCTTTAAGAAACGCTTGCCTCCTGTGCATTTTGGCTCCGAGCTTTGCAGTCCCATCCTTGCCTCCCTCACCTCCCATACCTCCTGGTACAGATTCTCGCAGTGAGGTAGAACCCATACAGTTGTGCTTCATAAGTCTCTCTGAGAGGGCCGTTAGGAGGAGGGAGAGATTGTGCCTTTATTGTGGCCAGGCAGGTCACTCTTTGAAGTCTTGTCCTACCCGTCCGGGAAACACTGTCACCTGAGGTCCTGTAGGGGACAGACCTTAGGTTTCGTTGTTACATCCCCAGTTATCCAGAAGGATAGGCTCCTGGTACCGGTTACCCTTTCTTTGTCCGAGTCGTCCACCGAGATACTGGCTCTAATCGACTCTGGGGCTGCAGGTCTGTTCATAGATGATGCCTTTGTGTCCAAGCACTCGATTCTGCTGCAGCTGCGTACCACTCCACTTGCCATTGAGGCTATTGATGGGAGACCTCTAAAGCCTGCCCAGGTGACCCATGAGACTGCTCTGTTAACCATGGTCGTGGGGGCTTTTCACCATGAGATAATCCAATTCCAAGTCACAAAAGGAACCTCATATAGATGGGATTTTAAGGGCAAAATTATTTACAAAAAATTATATATAAAAAATAGATTTTATTATACAAAGTTTTAAAAACAATTTTATACAAGAAATATGTGTATGGACAATACAACTGTAGTGTGTTACAGTAATGACAAAAAATCAAATCCAACGCGTTTCGAAATAGTTAATTTATGCAATCTTCTTCAGGGATAATTTTTGCCATTTCTGAAAGGTACAAAATATAATATAAGTATACATATATTTCATAACATGCATATGAAGCCTGTGCTGAAACACATAAAGAACTTACAAAAATAGTGGTTGACATAAAAATTTCCAATGGTTCATCAAACATCCACCCAATCTGTATAGGCCTTTAATCATGCAAAAGAACCCCCGGATAGTAGAATCCAAAAGGAGGCGCCAAATTGAAAAGCCGCTTTAACATAATTGCAAGTGGCAGTGATGTGGAAATCTAGGAGAGAAACACACAGCACATGGTAAAAACCTTAAGAAGAAGAAAAAAAAAACCCCACAAAACAACCTTACGTGGGATTTTGGAAGTTGCGACGTTCCAACCAAGAAATATATGATGGACAATACTTCAAAAAGGGGGCAACAAAATTCGAACAACCCCAGATATGACAGGGAGTCCCAACCCTGAAAAAATGATAGAAGGAGACGGGTTGTTATGTAAGGGTTGTATAAAAAATATAAATGAAAATGCTCAAAAATAATCAAAGAAAAAAAGTGGGGACCAAATTTGCCCAATATAGAACCATATCTATAAATTGGAAAGCAAAGGGATCCATATTCATAACATTCAATAAATAGAATGGTGGCTAAAAAGTCACTCAAATAGGAGGATCCCCCAAGGACACAGGGGGAACCTCTCCATGAATGAAAGCCAGAGACTCAAACAATTGAAGAGAAAAATAAATAAAATCAAAATATTCATAACAGTATAAGTTCAGCTTACCAAGATGTGCTGTGCGTCTCTCCCGCATCTGAACCTAAAGACAGCCCAGAGTCCACAAAAACAACCCAAGAGAGAGGTGATTATCCCTGCTCGTGAGGATAAGAACAAAATGCTGTGTTATTCCTCGGACAGAGTGTCATCGGATGACGATGGCGGCTCAGGGGTTCCTGGCGTTCTTCTTTTATGGCCCCTGCTTGTTCGCCGCCAGGGACTCGCAGAGCATCGGGAGACAATGCCGCATCGAATGACAGCGGTGACATAATTCCCTAAGCGCCGCTCGTACGCGGGCGGCGTGTATCAAAGGCAGGACGCAGGGGGAGCGGGGCCGGCAAGCATCTGGCCACGCCTATCCCCTTGCAGTCCATGGCCAGAAAAGACATCATTGCTGACAGCACCACAACGGATCGTCCTATACTGAGTCAGGAGGGAGCGGTCAACCTCAGCCCCATCTCTAGGACATGCCAAGAGAGGCAATAGTCATGATAAGGTTCCTGCCAAAATGCAGGGCAGAAATTCAAAAATTGTATATGATAGAATACAAAAATAAAAATTAAAAAAAAGTAATATTATCAAAACAATCTCTATAATGGACTGGGTGGATATGATGGAAAAAACCTATGCCACAGGCCAAAAGGTTGTTTTGTGTTTTGTTTTTTGTTTTTTCTTGTTCCTAAGGTTTTTACCATGTGCTGTGTGTTTCTCTCCTAGATTTCCACATCACTGCCACTTGCAATTACCGTATATACTCGAGTATAAGTCGAATTTTTCAGCCCATTTTTATGTGCTGAAAGTGCCCCCCTCGACTTATACTCGAGTCAAGCACTTTTCTGCAGCAAAAAAATTCATTTTCCGAACCAACTTTGGGGCCCCGTATCTCAGGACCACTTGGTGCTAGGAACCCCAAATTTGGTGTGCAAACCCAGTGGACCTGGTACCACAACATATCCAAAGCTGAAGTTCCTAGCACTAAGTGGCCCCGAGATACGGGGCCCCAAAATCGGTTCGGAAAATGTCATTCCCTGCTGCAGAAAAGTGCTTGACATTTTCTAAACCGACTTTGGGGCCCCATATCTCAGGACCACTTGGTGCTAGGAACCCCAAATTTGGTGTGCAAACCCAGTGGACCTGGTACCACAACATATCCAAAGCTGGGGTTCCTAGCACCAAGTGGCCCTGAGATACGGGGCCGCAAAACTGGTTCGGAAAATGTCATTCTCTGCTGCAAAAAAGTGCTTGACATTTTCTGAACTGATTTTTGGGGCCCTGTATTTCGGGGCCACTTGGGGCTAGAAACCCCAGCTTTGAAAATTATATGGTGCCAGTTCCACTGGGTTTGCACACCAAATTTGGGGTTTTATAGCACTAAGTGGCCCTGAGATACGGGCCCCAAATTCAGTCAACTGTGTCCATCTGCAGCAATGTCATTTCGGGACCCTTTGGGTTCAGAGACCCCAAATTTTGGCTGCAGCTAGGGGGCATCTAGGAACCCTTAACTACTAAGTTTGAAGTTCAGGGGACCTATGGCTGCAAATGGGCACAGTGATGCTGCAAATGGGCATCGTTGACCCTCTTTTCCACTTACAGTAGCTGTGCATTTCTCACCCTCGACTTATACTCGGGTCAATAAGTTTTTCCCATTTTTTTTGTGGTAAATTGGGGCCTCGACTTATACTCGGAACGACTTATACTCGAGTATATACGGTATGTTAAAGCGGCTTTTCAATTTGGCGCCTCCTTTTGGATTCTACTATCCGGGGGTTCTTTTGCATGATTAAAGGCCTATACAGATTGGGTGGATGTTTGATGAACCATTGGAAATTTTTATGTCAACCACTATTTTTGTAAGTTCTTTATGTGTTTCAGCACAGGCTTCATATGCATGTTATGAAATATATGTATACTTATATTATATTTTGTACCTTTCAGAAATGGCAAAAATTATCCCTGAAGAAGATTGCATAAATTAACTATTTCGAAACGCGTTAGATTTGATTTTTTGTCATTACTGTAACACACTACAGTTGTATTGTCCATACACATATTTCTTGTATAAAATTGTTTTTAAACCTTTGTATAATAAAATCAATTTTTTTAAATATAATTTTTTGTAAGTAATTTCGCCCTTAAAATCCCATCTATATGAAGTTCCTTTTGTATTATTTAGGGATGGTGGCAATTCTTCACACCAACTTCTGAGAGTCTATTTATTTTTATATCCAATTCCAAGTCATTTCCTCACCCCATTTTCCGGTGGTTATTGGTTATCCTTGGTTACAGAGTCACAACCCCTCTTTTGATTGGCTTCGTGCTAAAGTTCTTTCCTGATCATCACATGTTTTCTGAAAGTGGCTAAGGTCTTCTGCACCCCTTCACTCTCCATCCTGCCGGAGGAGTACGGTGAATTTTGCGATGTCTTTAAACAAAGGTCAAGCCGGTAGTTTGCCTCCGCAGTGGTCGCATGATTGCGCAATTGACCTTCAACCTGGGGCCATACCCCCTCGTGGTTGGGTCTACAATTTGTCTGTCTCTGAGGACAAAGCTATGGAGGAGTATGTGGCCAATGCACTTTCTCGACGATTCATCCGTACATCTTTGTCTCCTACTGGTTATGGTTTCTTCTTTGTGAAAAAGAAGAGTGGTGAGCTGAGACCTTGTATTGATTATAGGGGTCTCAATCTCTTCATGATTAAGAACACAAGTCTGATTCCTTTGATTATGGAGTTATTTGACTGCCTCAAGGGAGCAACCGTTTTTATGAAGCTTGATTTGTGAGGGGCATACAATCCTGTGAGGATCAAGGAGGGCGAAGAATGGAAAACTGTGTTTAATACCAGCGAAAAATACTCCACCACTCAGGTAGGTCCAGGCTGACAGACCGATGTAAGAATTCAAATCCTCCGAGTGGAAAGAGCCCCAGGTGCCTGCTAATGCTGAGACGAATGGAAGTGGACGAAGTAATCTGGATGGCCGCACACCGGACTTGTTATCTGGCCATTATGAATACCTAGTTATTCCGTTTGGTCTTTGCAATGCTCAAACAGTTTTCCAGGAATTTAGCAACAATGTCCTCCGAGATTTGTTGCAGCTATGTGTGGTGGTTTATCTCGATGATATCCTCATATTTTCCAAGTACCTAGAGAACCATCACACAGATGTCCGCCGTGTGCTGCAGAGGTTGAGAGATAATAACCTGCATTGCAAATTGGAGAAGTGCGAGTTTCATTGTGAACAGGTTAACTTCCTGGGTTATTTCATTTTCACTGCTGGTTATTCTTTGGGCAGTACTACAGTGGCCCCGACCCGTGAGCTTACGATCATTGCAGCGTTTTCTTGGCTTTGACAATTATTATCGGAAGTTTATTCATAACTTCTAGTCTCTGGTCAAACCCCTGACTGATATGACCAGAAAGGATGGTAACCCACAGAATTGGTCTCCAGAGTCCATTAATGCCTTTGAGAGTCTCAAGGCTGACTTTGCTTCTGCTCCTGTGTTGGTACATCCTGATCCTTTGGTACCTTTCATCCTTGAAGTTGATGCATCTGAGACTGGAGTTGGTGCCCTGCTGTCTTAACGTCCTAGCTCTGAGAGTGCTATGCATCCTTGTAGCTACTTTTCCAAGAAATTATCTCCTGCGGAGTGCAATTATGAGATTGGGGACAGAGAGTTGTTAGCGATCATTTTAGCCCTTAAAGAATGGAGGCATCTTCTTGAAGGTACCACTGTGCCAGTTCTTATTCTGACTGACCATAAGAATCTCACTTTCTTGTCTGAGGCTAAACACCTCTCTCCCAGAAGAGTGCAATTGGCTCTTTTCTTGTCAAGTTTCAATTACATAGTTTCATTCTTACCCGGTTGTGATAAACCCTGTCCTCAACAGGTCTATGTCTGCCGTAAATGCTTCCTCTGTCCAGAACCAGCACTATCCAAGACCCCTTAGCTCACCCAATCACCAGCCGTAACACAGTGTAGGGTGAACAACAACATCAAAACTCCTTTATTCAAGCAGATGTTACCAGAGATATACAACCCAGAGACACTTCCCCCCAACCTTGGATTCAGGGCGGGGTAAACTGTCCAATCACAATAGACACACAGATCAGGTGTATTCAAATTTCTCATCAGTAAACAGTCTTATCAACAGAGAGAGCTGTTTGAGGAATCCCCCCTCCACATCAATCCCATAATATCCAAGACAGACAGACACAATAGAACATTGGAATACAACCCCACCCCAAACGATCACAGCAAAGAGTCCACAACAGCATGAGACAACACACAATATATACATATATACAACATTCCAGTGTGGCTGTACAGTGTGTCTAAATAGCACAGATCATAGTGGGGTTCTCAGGCACCCTGGGCCCCTAATGGACGCAGGGTGATTTACACATAAGAGGGGCCAGTGGAACTGGACATGGAGTTTCCAGAGCTCTCCAAGGTAAGCTGTGTTCCACAAACCTCCCATCCAAAGTGACTCCTGTCACACCGGTACTAAGAAAGAAGGGCTAATGCTTTGTCACAACAGTTTTCTTTCACTTCCAAGATGGAGTCGGTTCCTGTTCCTGTGATTCCTCCCGATTGTATTCTGGCTACGGTTCGCACCAGTCTCACTTATCCTTTGGGTGACAAAATTCTTGCCGCTCAGATCCATTCTCCTCCTGAGAAACCTTGTGACCGCTGCTTTGTTCCTGAAAGCCTCCGTACTGCCGTGCTCCAGACCATTTCCCAACAATTCTGGTGGCCTAGTCTACGTGCTGATGTAGCCGCCTTCGTAGCTGCTTGTTCCGTGTGTGCTCAGAGTAAGACACCACAACACCTTCCAGTGGGCCTCCTACAACCCATACCCAATGGAGAGAGGCCTTGGACCCACCTGCCAATGGATTTCATTGTGGAGTTACCCAACTCTCAGGGCAACTCAGTTATCCTTATGGTGGTTGACAGGTTCTCGAAGATGTCTCATTGTATTCCACTTGAGAAGTTGCCCACATCTAAAGAAATGGCTTTCCCTTTTGCTCGGGAGATCTTTCGCTTACATGGGCTACCCAAGGTGATTGTCTCGGACAGGGGTAGCCAGTTTGTGTTCAGGTTCTGGCGAGCTTTTTGTGCACAGTTGGGAATTCAGCTTTCTTTGTCCTCTGCGTATGACCCGCAGTCCAATGGGGCCGCAGAACGAGCCAACCAGTCCTTGGAACAGTTTTTACATTGCTACATTTCTGACCACCATAACAACTGGTTAGACCTCTTGGAAAAAGGTGTAAAAAACACTGCGCTAACTAGTGAGAGGGAGCAACTACATACAGTGTGACAAAAACAGTGTAGAATAAATAGAAAAAATGTAGCGCATAGTGGACAAACCAAAATAACAAAAAATGGTAATAAATAATAATAAAGTCCAAAGCAACACAAGTCCTTCAACCAAATGTAGTGGACTAAACTAGTGACAAACAAAAGTCAATTAGCCATAGGGCAAATATATGAAAGGTAAGTCTCCAACTGTGTGTAAGCATGGAAACAGTCACTGGAGATGGTGGTTATTCCAAATGATGGCAGGAAACTAAGTTATTCCATAAATGACTTTGGACTTTATTATAATTTATTTACCATTTTTTGTTATTTTGGTTTGTCCACTATGCGCTACATTTTTTCTATTTATTCTACACTGGTTAGACCTCTTACCTTGCTCACAATAGTGCCGTCAATACCACTTCTCGATTGTCTCCATTCATGGCGAATTATGGTTTCCAACCATCCATGTTGCCTGACTCATTTATTCCCCAGAGCAATCCTGGATTGGAGGAGCATCTCTGTGGTCTTCGTTCCACTTGGGTATAGGTCCAAGAGTCATTGCAACGTGCCAATGATAGGTACAGACTCCATTCCGACCGCAGACACCTCCATTCGCCTTCCTACCAAGTTGGGGACAGGGTCTGGCTGTCATTTTGCAACCTCCGACTCCGTGTTCCCTCATTAAAACTGGCACCACCGTTTTTTGGGCCTTTCCGTATTCTCTGTAGGATCAACCCAGTGGCTTATGCTTTAGACCTTCCTTCTAATATGCGTATTTCAAATGTATTTCATGTCTTCTTATTTAAACCTTTGGTATGCAACCGTTTCACCACTTCAGTACCACATCCTCACCCAGTTCAGGTTGAGAACCATGAGGAATATGAGATACAATCTATCATTAAATCCTGCAGCTCCTGTGGGCGCATACAGTACCTGGTTCATTGGAGGGGGTACAGCCTGGAGGAACACTCTTGGGTCTCATCCTTCGACGTACATGCTCCTGTCCTCCTTCGTGCCTTCCATAGATGTTTTCCCCTCAAACCCGTTGGTCCTGGAAGGGGAAGGGTCGTTGAGGAGGGAGTACTGTCAGGACTGAGCCCAGGACTTCCTTCTCAAAGCTCTGTGCTCAGCTGTCGGTTAATTGCCAAAGTCTCTTCCTTCCAAAGTGACTCACCTGGTCTTCATTTCCTGCTCGTCAGCTAGAGCTGCTGGTTATATAAACTCCTTGAATCAGATCTTTAGTGCCTTTGCCTTAGTCAACATATCCGGACTCTATCTGCTGTGTTTTCCTATGAAAGACTTTTGCTTGGCTGACTTCCCTTCTGGTTCCTGATCCTGTTTGCTGCACCCGACCTTGTGATCTCTGGACTCCTGTTTCTCTGGCTTGTTCTGACTACCCGCCCTGAATACCGAATTCTGGCTATGTTTTGACTACGTTTGCTCTGTTTATATCATTTTATTAAATAGTGTGATTTTTACTGCACTATTGTCTCAGTCGGATTCATGGTTCCTGACAGTACGAAGTATTCTAATTGTTTGACCGACGTGGAATAAACCACATGGGCAGGTGAGGCAGTAAACCACCTAGTCGGTCGAGCAATTATAAAATTCTTTGATGTGGTATGTTTTCCCTTTGTGTGAGAAATTCTTTTGGCCATGTTGTACAAAATTACAGGTCAGACACAAAGGTTTTTTGCATTGGAACATGCCTATCAGAGGTATCAGCATCCGAGGCCTATTAGGTGGCGGTGGCTTGAGCTTTCCTAGGGGCTATTTTACTTTTGATATTCCGGGCCTTGCGATAGGAAACTTTAGGTTCTTTAGTGAGGCAGGGCTGTAGGGAGGGATCTTCCAAGAGTATTGACCGGTGTTTAGACAATATAGCCTCCATTTTCTTATGCGGAACATGAAATTGGGTAGTAAAACAAGTGGGTTGTGCTACATTGGTTGTATCCTGGTGGATGGGCTGGCCAGGGGTGGGGTTCAGATAATATTTGAATGTCTCATCAACAAGAGGAGTGGGAAAGCCTTTATCAGTAATTTTTTTGCAAGGAGGTGTCCATGGGTGATATAATCCTCATCTCGGGTACAATTTTGTCTTAGGCGACAGTATTGACTGCGGAGAATATTGTTAACCCATTGGGATAATGTAGGAAAGAGTTTCCGACTGTGGGTTTCACAAAATTATTTGCATAAATCTGTCTATCCTCATAGCTTAGAGTCCCCAAGCAATGTTCCTTTTTAGATACCGACATTCACACAGAATGGTCTCACATTGCAGAATTCTGTACTACCAAATGGATGGGAGTGCTCATACAGCAAAGGGAAATTCCAAACCCTTAAAAACAAGATTGTTGATCTATACAAACTTATCTATGAATCCCACCCGAATGCACCCCTGTCTTGACTTACCACCTTAAAGAAAAACAAAAGAAACCCAGATCAGGTGATCTGTAGTAAGTTATGTAAATTTAGGAGGGATGCAGAAGATTACAATTGGAACACAGTGTTCTGTTGGAAATAAACTAGAAACCAAGTCGCAACTCCTGACCACCTTCCTTTTTACCCTTGTCATGTTGTCCTTTCTCCAGAGATATACCCACATGTACCACCTTGCCACCTTCTGTTAGGATTCCTCCTGGGAATAATTTAATCAACATACCACCCCCAAACCCCAACGTCAAAGGAGAACTATTGGCACTAAGCCTGAAAAAACAGCCACATCACATACAAACCCTATCATCATTAGGGCAGAATCCGAATCACCACCATTAGCAACCATTAGTTCCCCATTATACTCACCAATAATAGCCCCCATTGTCGAATGTTCTAACATATCTGACATAACATTGACCTCAGCCATCACCAGTCCGGTATAGCCCCATTTAGAGCTAGAGGTTAACCCACCTGTCACTGCTCTACTTGCCCCACAGACCAGTCAGAATACCAATACCATACTTATGGATGAGTTAAGCTCCCTACCGAACCTCATAAAATGAAAGTACGGAGACGAGGAAGAAGAGGGGGGCAAAAATAGAAAAAAGGAAAGAAAAAATACAGAAACTATAAAGATATACAATCTTTCTACCCATGCGCTTTTACCATATGAAATTGTATTACTTAATGAAGGCTTAACCTTTGCCCCCACTATTCAACCCAACCCCTTTACTTTCTTTAAAGATGTAAATACATTTATTAGAGATCTTACATTAAAAAGGTTTTATAACAACAAAATCTAGAGGAATTATATGCTGAGAACTTTTATGATGATTTGGATTGGTTTTACACAGCATTGCCCTACCTCTCCTCCCATCGTACACATTCAAGCTTGCGTCCAGTATCACAAATTTATCCCACATATAGTAAAGGTCCATATCGTCAAATATTTTATCAGGTTGTCTATTCTAAAATTATGCATATATGTAAATTCAACTCCTCCCATAACCCTAAGAAATCTAATCGTACACCACTTGAAATTAAAGCTCTGGAGAACCTCACCAATAATGAACACATTATTACTAAGCCTGCAGACAAGGGTGGAGGCATAGCGATCCAAAACAAAGACATCTACATAAAAGAGGCACTGAGGCTGCTCTTTGACTCCCAATTATACCAAGTTTTATACAGTGATCTACTCCCGCTTTTCTCCAAAGCTAGCCAACTCATAGAAAAAGCGGTAAATGCTAATATTATTTCCAAAACTGAGGCCTCTTTTCTTAAAAAAGATTTTTATAAGATACCATACTTTTACCACCTACCCAAAGTCCATAAAGATATGGAAAATCCACCAGGCCATCCAATTGTGGCTGCAATGGACAGTGCCACTGGTGGTTTTTCCAAATATATTGATCAATTCCTCCAACCATTAGCTCAGAGTCTCCCCTCTTACATTCAGGATGATACCCACTTATTGGACATGCTAGCACCATTTGCATGCGAACCTACATATTGGTGGCTATCTCTTGATGTAACGTTGCTCTACACTTCCATTCCCCATGATGTAGGAGTGCAAGCAGTAGAACATTTTTTATCAGAAGACCCCCACACGAAACCCAGACAGGCTCAATTCATTTTGGAAGCCCTTTTATTTTGTCTAAAACACAACTAATTTGAGTTTAAAGGCACGTTTTATCTCCAAACTCATGGCACAGCTATGAGGGCAAATTTTGCCCCCAGCTATGCAAACCTTACTATGGGCTATTGGGAACTTGTGCATATCATCAGTCACAACCCCTTTTCCACCCATGTGGTTTACTATGGACGATATATAGACGACATAGTTATTATATGGAGCGGCCCCCCCAGCAAATTGACAATCTTTTAATACACTGCAATAACAATACATTAGGACTATCTTTCACCCATGTTCTAGCCCAGGACTCTTTAGCCTTTCTTGAATTTGAACTATGCCATGAGGATAGACAGATTTATGCAAAGAATTTTGTGAAGCCTACAGCTGGAAACTCTTTCCTACATTATCGTAGTTGCCATCATTCCCGATGGGTTAACAATATTCCCCGCAGTCAATACTGTCGCCTAAGAAAAAATTGTACCCAAGATGAGGATTATGTCATCCATGGACACCTCCTCGCAAAAAAATTTACTGATAAAGGCTTTCCCACTCCTCTCATTGATGAGGCATTCAAACATTACTTGAACCCCACTGCTGGCCAGCCCATCCACCAGGATACAACCAATGTAGCACAACCCAATCGTTTTACTACCCAATTTCATGTTCAGCATATGAAAATGGAGGCTATATTGTCTAAACACTGGTCAATACTCTTGGAAGATCCGTTCCTACAGTCCTGCCTCTCTAAAGAACCTAAAGTTTCCTATCGAAAGGCCCAGAATATCAAAAGTAAAACAGCCCCTAGTAAGCTCAAGCCACCACCACCTAATAGGCCTTTGATCCTGATACCTCTGATAGGCATGTTCCAATGCAAAAAACCTTTATGTCTGACCTGTAATTTTATACAACTTGGCCAAAAGAGTTTCTCACATAAAGGGAAAACATACCACACCAAAGAATTTTATGATTGCTCGACCGACTACATGGTTTACTGCCTCACCTGCCCATGTGGTTTATTCTACGTCGGTCGAACAATTCGAACACTTTGTAACATTTTTAAGAGCACAGACGTTTCACAAAAAAAAGGTCATGATGAACACAGTGTACCCCGACACTTCCTTGAATACCACAATAAGTCCACAGCCGGCCACCAAGTCTGGGCTATTGAATCCATTCCCCAATTGATTCCTGCAGCAAAACGCTTCAAACGCCTTTGCCAGCAGGAATCACACTGGATTTACTCCTTGGGTACCCTCTAACCTGAAGGACTCAACGAGGAACTAGAAGTTTATACCCTACTGTAATTATTCTGTAACATGTCATATCAGTAACAGTATGCTGATGTTTTATGCATAGACCATACCACCCTTTCTTACTTGTACTTGTTTCCTTTTCTTTTCAGCAGACCTATATGGCCCAGATTATTCCATTTGAAATAGTAATCATTTTTTGGGGGGTTCCCCCTATAGTCCATAGCAAGCATAATATTATTATATTTATACTGCCAAGTATACACATCACTTATCTTTATCTATAACCTTTTCAGTCCAAATCTCTAACAATATTCACCCCATTCCCCCCCTTCCCCTTTAAGTACACATATATATATATAGGTTATTATATAGATTTTCCTATTTACACATGATTTTATTAAGAATTTTTTAATGAGTTTTGAATTGTTTATAATTATATTTTAGTCATATAAGATGTATACATTTTAAGCTTTTATATAAATGTTTTTATATATTTGGATTATCTTGTATATATGCTCTGTTTAAGTACTTTTTGGATTTCCAGTCTGTACTTCTGCTCCATACTTTCAGTTGAAATTACTTGTATTTTGTAAACTGTCCCACAATGGTAAGGCTGGTACCTGTAGTGCCACGCCTGCCAGTGACCTATAAATACTGACACCTTTGCATCCATTGTGCGATTTGCTGGGTGCTCAGTGTGCACCTGTACCTTTAAGAAGGCGTGGGCTCCCTTCAGTCCATCTACCCTCCACCTACTCATCTGCGTAGGTGTGCGCAGCCTATTGCATTAGTGTGTGCACCCCAAAGCTCAAACACACTTGCATATGTGTGTGTGTATATATATACACAGTACACAGCAGTATGTATAGCAGTAGGGCAATGGACAATGCCAGTAGAGCAGAGATTGGTGTCAACAGTTTATTTTTATTATTTTTACAATTAAATTTTTGTTATTATTTAAAAAAAAAATTAATAAAAACCTTTTATTATTTTTTTTTACAATTTTTTAGGAGCCCATTGGGGGGCTTTGGTGAAATATCAGGGGTCTAAACAGACCCCTGAGGTCTCACTTTTGAGAAAGAGAAAGGAACTAAGGACAGAGAATCCCCAGTCCCTTTCTCTGCAGCAAAGCAGCAGGGGGTATCTGCGCAGCACAGGGTGATTAGGGTGTGCCCAGGCACACCTGGCACATCCTGTGCACATGCCTATGCTCATCAGAATGCATGTGCTTCCACTGTGGAGTCACTCATAAGCTAGTGATAGGAACTACAGATACCAGGGTGGCTTGGCGAGGCTCGGTTGTCTGCTGGTTGGTCAGTAAGTAAGCTTGGAATTTTTCCTTGGATTTATCCTTGGCCTTGTCTATAGCTCTGAGCACGTAGCCTTTTCTCTGCCCATTCTCTGCCTGCCTAGCCTGGCCATATCCCGTTCTGGTGACGTCATTTCCGGCTGCTCTGGCTGCGTTCCACGCTGGTTGTAGTTTCTGCTTTTTGGTGGCCACAGGGTGCACAGAAGACCCTCCATCCATCCACGCAGCCTGGGAAAATGACAGGGAACCTGGAAGGACGCTAAAGGCTTCAACACCTCCCTTGGTTTTTATGAGCTTGAAAACTACTCTTATCCCCTACTGATCTTGTACGTTAGCCCACTGACAAAGAAATGATCAGTCTATAATTTTAATGGTAGGTTTATTTTAACAGTAAGAGACAGAATAACAACAAAAAAGTTATAAATTGATTTGCATTTTAATGAGTGAAATAAGCATTTAATCCCCCATCAATCAGAAAGATTTCTGGGTCCCAGGTGTCTTCTATACAGGTAATGAGCTGAGATTAGGGGCAATCTCTTAAAGAGACTGCTTCTAATCTCAGCTTGTTACCTGTATAAAAAACACCTGTCCACAGAAGCAATCAATCAATCAATCAATCAGATTCCAATCTCTCCACCATGACCAAGACCAAAGAGCTGTCCAAGGATGTCAGGGACAAGATTGTAGACCTACACAAGGCTGGAATGGGCTACAAGACCATCGCCAAGCAGCTTGCTAAGAGGGTGACAACAGTTGGTGTGATTATTTAACTGAAGAAACACAAAATAACTTTCAATCTTCCTTTGTCTGGGGCTCCATGCAAGATCTCACCTTGTGGAGTTTCAATGATTATGAAAACTGTGAGGAATCAGCCCAGAACTACACGGAATCTTGTCAATGATCTCAAAGCAGCTGGGATCATATTCACCAAGAAAACAATTGGTAACACACTATGCCACGAAGGACTGAAATCCAAGGTCCCCCAACTCAGCAGGACAATGACCCAAAACACATGGCCAAGGCAACAATGAAGAGGCTCAAGAAGAAGCACATTAAAGTGGCCTAGCCAGTTTCCAGACCTTAATTTCATAGAAAACATGTGGCGGGAGCTGAAGGTTCGAGTTACTAAATGTCAGCTTCAAAACCTTAATAACTTGGAGAGGATCTGCAAAGGGGAGTGGGACAAAACCCCTCCTAAAAATTGTGCAAACCTGGTGGCCAACTACAAAAAAAGTCTGACCTCTGTGATTACAAACAAGGGTTTTGCCACCAAGTACTAAGTCATGTTTTGCGAAGGGGTCAAATACTTATTTCACTCTTTAAAATGCAAATCAATTCATAACTTTTTTGAATTTTTGTTCTAGTTTTTTTTGTTGTTATTCTGTCTCTCACTGTTAAAATAAACCTACTATTAAAATATAGACTGATCATTTCTTTGTCAGTGGGCAAAGTACAAAATCAGCAGGGGATCAAATACTTTTTTCCCTCACTGTATATGAAATTACCTTATTTGTAATAGGGCTGGGGAAAAAATCGATCTAAATCTCGAATCAAGTTGAGGGGTCAAATCGATTCAAAATTTAAGCAAATCGATTTTTTTAGATTTTTTTCTTTTCACCACGCCGGTCGTGAGGATCTGTGGGCAGGAGTTTTTCTAGGCGAGGTCGCGGCTTCGGCCTAGTCTGCGGTTTCGGCCTAGTCCGCTAGTGTCCAGAGTGCCACCTATCAATGCCCATAAGTGCCACCTATCAGTGCCCACATGTGCCAGCTATCAATGCCCACCAGTAGTGCCAATCAGTGCCACCTAGCAGGGCTGTCTATCAGTGTAACTGATAGTGCCCATTATCGCCACTCATCAGTGCCCATCACTGCCACCCATCAGTGCCCATCACTGCCACCTATTGGTGCCCATCAGTGCCGCCTCATCAGCGTACATCAATGAAGGAGAAAAATTACCTGTTTTAAATTTTTTATAACAAAATGTAAAAAAAAAATTATTTTTTTTTTTAAAATTCAGTTATTTTACATTTTTTTAACAAAAAACCGCAGAGGTGATCAGATATCACCGAAAGAAAGCTCTATTTGTGGGGAAAAAATGATAAAAATTTCATTTGGGTACAGTGTTGTATGACCGCGCAATTGTCATTCAAAGTGCGTCAGCACTGAAAGCTGAAAATTGGTCTGGATAGGAGGGGGTTTAAGTGCCCAGTAAGCAAGTGGTTAATTCATATGCGTATTGAGTCATATTTCATGTTAGTCAACATTGTATTAAGTTTAAGAGCCCCAATATTTTACTCTATACATGTTTTACACTGGTTTCTAAACCAGAGTGGTAAAATATTAAACAAATCCTTTACTAGGCAGAGTAAGACTGAAAATGTTTATGTGACATTACAAAACACCCTGAACCCTCAGAAACCATACTTATGAAAAGAACGGACGAGTTCAAACCACAGTCCTGAAAAGGAGGGCCTTAGAAACATTACTTTCGTTTACTGTCAAGTAAGACTATTTCACTGTTAATTCCACACCAGCAAGAAATCTCTACCTCCATCTATGAAGGCTGTTCTGAGAAAAGATTGAGAGGGAACTATAGAGGCCTTGAAGTTGGCCATGTACCCTTCTTTACTTACTGTCCATGTAATGCCATAAGTAGGGAAAAAAACGTAGGGGGTTTCACACCTTTTCAGAATTAATAATTGCATAAAAATATTCGCAAAACCATGCTCCACAGAAAATAATTTTAGTTAGGGCTGGTAAAGGTTAGAACTAGAACAAGTAAAAAGGTTAGAAAAGGCTGGTAAGGGTTAGAACTAGAACAATTATAAGGATTAGAAAGGGCTGGTAAGGGTTAAAACCAGAACAAATATGAAGATTAGAAAAGGCTAGTAAGGTTTAGAACCGGAAAAAGTATAAAGAATAGAAAAGGCTGGTAAGGGTTAGAACCGGAACAAGTATAAAGATCAGAAAGGGCTGGTAAGGGTTGGAACCGGAACAAGTATGAAGATCAGAAAAGGCTGGTAGGGGTTAGAACTGGAACAAGTATAAATATTAGAAAGGGTTGGTAAGGGTTACATTCGGAACAAGTATAAAGATTAGAAAGGGCTGGCAAGGGTTAGAACTGGAACAAGTAGAAAGATTAGAAAGGGCTGGTAAGAGTTAGAACCAGAACAAGTAAAAAGATTAAAAGGGGCTGGTAAGGGTTAGAACCGTAACAAGTAGAAAGATTAGACAGGGCTGGTAAGGATTAGAACCATAACAAGTAGAAAGATTAGACAGGGCTGGTAAGGATTAGAACCAGAACAAGTAGAAAGATTAGAAAGAGCTGGTAAGGGTTAGAACCGGAAAAAGTAGAATGATTAGAAAGGGCTGGTAAGGTTTAGAACTGGAACAAGTAGGAAGATTAGAAAGGGCTGGTAAGAGTTAGAAAGATTACTATTTCCAAATGGAATAATCTGGACCATAAGGGTCTGCTGAAAAGAAAAGGAAACAAAAGCAAGTGAAAAAGGGTGGCATGATCTATGCATAAAACATCAGCATACTGTTACTGATATGACATGTTACAGAATAATTACAGTAGGGTATCCTCGTTGAGTCCTCCAGGTGAGAGGGTACCCAAGGACTAAATCCAGTATGATTCCTGCTGGCAAAGGCATTTGAAGCGTTCTGCCGCAGGAATCAATTGGGGGATGGCTTCAATAGCCCAGACTTGGAGTTTATGTGTCAGGGCTGGGCTGAGCCCTTCCTTCTCAGAGCTCTGTGCTCAGCTGTCAGTTAATTGCCTCAGTGCCGGTTCACACTAGACGCGGCACGACTTGCAGGTCGCCTCACCGAGGCGACCTGCACACGACTGCCGGGGCGACTTGCAAGACGACTTCTGTATAGAAGTCTATGCCCCCATCGCTCCGATTAGAACGGTTCCATTGTACAGAACAGGAGGCGACTTGTCAGGCGGCTAGGTCGCCTGACAAGTCGCCCCCGTGTGAACCGAGCGTAAGTCTTTTCCTTCCGCAGTGACTCACCTGGTCTTCATTTCCTGCTCGTCAGCTAGAGTTGCTAGTTATATAAACTCCTTGGATCAGATCTTCAGTGCCTTTGCCTTGGTCAACATATCCTGACTCTCTCTGCTGTGTTTTCCTGTGAAAGACTTTTGCTTGGCTGACTTCCCTTCTGGTTCCTGATCCTGTTTGCTGCACCCGACTTTGCTGATCTCTGGACTCCTGTTTCTCTGGCTTGTTCTGACTACCCGTCCTGGTTACGGAACTCTGGCTATGTTTTGACTACGTTTGCTTTGTTTATACCATTTTATTAAATAGTGTGATTTTTACTGCACTTCTGTCTGATTCATGGTTCCTGACAGTAGGCAAAGGCCATGAATTCAGAAGTTGCAGGCAAGCCACTAGTTGGTAATATTTTTTCCAGATTGGATGAGCAGCATCACCGCATGGATCAGTTTGCCATGGCGTTACAAATACTCCTGAATCACACGGCTCACCTGGAATCTCCCACTGTGGCTGCTGCGGTACAACCTGTGTTGCAAGCCGTCCCTGCTGCTGGCACCCAACTCGAATATTACCTCTATAAGAGGTATATTGTTCCGCTCCGCTTCCCCAGTGATTTGGGGCCGATCCAGTTCAATGCAGAGGGTTTCTCAACCTGGATGAGATTTACTTTGAGATGCTGCCCCAGGCGTTTCCCACGGACAGAAGTAAAGTAGGCTTCATGATATTTTTAGCTTTCTGAGAGAGCCTTGGCTTGGGCAAATCCTCTATGAGAGATGCAAAAACCCATTGTCCAAAGTTACCCAGAGTTTGTGGCTTCCTTTAAGAGGGTATTTGACGTTCCCACATGCTCCGCATCTGCTGCAAAAGGCCTGATGTCTGTCAAACAGGGTACGAGAGTGGGCTGATAAGGCAGGATATGGACAAAATTAGGGGCCGTTTAACAGAAACTGAGCAGCGCATTTCTACAGTGGAAGACGTGGCAGCCTCCACGGCACAATCGGTGGTGGAGCTGCAGCAGCAGGTTAAAACTCTAATGGCCCGTTCAGAAGATGCAGAAAACCGCCTCAGGCGCAATAATATCCGGGTGGTAGGGCTCCCTGAGGGTGAAGAGGGCGCCAACCCTGTGGAGTTTGCGGAGGCCTTTTTCAAACAGCTCCTGGGACTGCAGCATCTGTCTCCTGTCTATGTCGTGAAGCGGGCGCATAGGGTGCCCGCGGGCCGGAGACCGACGGGAGCGTGGCCGCGTGCGTTTCTTGTGCGCCTGCTGAATTTCAGGGATAGAGATATGATCCTGGCGGAAGCCCGCAAGCACCCTAAATTGAAACATGAAAATGCTGTCATCCATTTGTATCCTGATTTTTCGTCAGAACTGCAAAAGAAAAGACGCTCCTTTACATGCTGTATCCTAGCCGTCTAAAAGTACTTCATCGTGGAGCTGCAAAATTCTTCGAGTCCCCTGCGAAGGTGGCTGAGTGGCTGGATGCCATCGCCTAATGCTGGGTCCTGGTGGCGGAATCTGTCTCACGGAAACATGTAGATCGGGTCCAGAAGATACCTACCTTAATGTGGTACTAATGCTGAGAGTGGTGGTTCCCGCTGATGCGGCACCTTTCTGGAATCCTGTTGTCCCAAAACAGTTCTTCTTTTTGTCCCCCTAGCGGTCTGCAATGGAAGACAATCTCTGGAACTTGCCATCCGTGCACTGCAGGAGCTTCAGGTACTGTTCTAAATGTTTGCACTACCTACAAGTCTTCCCGAACCCCCTTTTTTGAGTGGATAGACTCTTGGAACGTTCCACCTTTTGCTCACTAAGTTGATGGGAATAAAGTTTCTCCGGCGGTTTTGCTCTTTTTTTGGTTCTGTTCGCCTGGAGCAAACAGGGAGTTGGGTTCTTCAAATGTTTTTTTCTGTGACTTCTCTTTTTTTATTAATTTTTGCAAGTCCATTTTTATTTTTTTCTCTTTTATGTTTTTTGTTGGGAAAAGATGACTGTTTTCTATGCTTCCCTCGGTGGCCCACCTTACTGGTGCGACCACATGGGGAGGTAAATTGCCTATTAAGATATATGCTGTCCATCTGTAGTGCTGTGGTGCTTTGTTGCTCTCTGTGCCCGGGTCCCTCCCCATTGACCTCCCCAGTTTATGGGACAACTCCTGTCCTTATCCAATACCTAGCTCCACTCTATGAGTGACCTCAAGATAATCTCGTGGAATGTCCGCGGATTAAATTCCAAATTTAAACGTTCATTGGTCCTTCAGTACCTCAAATCCTTGAATCCCCATATTATCCTCCTGCAGGAAACCCACCTAGAGGGTAACAAAATTGTATCCCTGAACAGGAACTGGGTACAGAGAGCCATACATTCTACGCACTCCTCTTATGCCAGGGGAGTGGCTATTTTAATACATAAAAACTTACCATGTGTTATAGAACATGTAATAACAGATCCCTATGGGAGAATTGCAATTGTGGTCCTTGCCATTGAATCTCAGTTATTGGCAATAGCGAATGTATATGTTCCACCCCCCCTTCAAAAACGAGGTTCTGTACCTGGTTTTAGAGAAGATTGCCACCTTTGGCCAATTAAAAGTGCTTGTGGCGGGCGATTTTAATAACATCCTAGACTATGGGCTGGACACCTCTAACCCGACTCGGGTACGGAATCTGGAACTGGGTCACTGGGCAAACACGGCGGCGTTAGAGGAGGTATGGAGGTGGAAACATCCTGGTGAGCGCAGTTATTCTTACCTTTCCCACGTCAGTGCCTCCTCATCCCGTCTTAATTTGGCTTTTGCTAATTCAGCACTGCTACCACAGATTGTGGAAGCCGTTTACCTGGCCGGGGGGCTTTCCGATCATACCCCCTTACAGGTACTGTTGAGCCGATCGACAGGCAATAGTCGTAGGAGTTGGAGGCTGCACCCGGGGTGGGTGAGTGAGCCCTCAGTTGAGGCATTGGTCTCCCCACACATACAGGAATACTGGGACAACAATGAAGGTTCAGCAGATGGGCTCACGGTTTGGGATGCGTTCAAGGCATCCACCCGTGGGGTATATATATCTGCCATTAAAGTCGCTAGGGTGGAGAAAAATTCAGAGTCGGAGATGCTTCAGGCCCGTGAACTATGCTGTGCGAAGCTTCATGCTGATGCGCCCTCTTCCTCCACCCTGGCGGAGTTACAGATGGCCAGAAGGGCCTTGTTGGTCCATTTTCAAACTCATACACAATGTACATTTAAGAGAAGGGCTGAGGAGCTATTTGAAAAAGGGGACAAGAATGGGAAGCTGTTGGCCTACTTGGCGGCAGACACCCGAACACACACAGCTATCCCGTGCATTTATTCAGCTGGAGGTAATCTAGTGAGAGATGGAGAGGGTAATATGCGGGCTTTTGTGTCGTACTACTCAGAGTTATATACTGCTATACCCAAATATGATGACCAAGTGCTAATGGATCTGTTGGGCTCCCTTCGGATCCCAGAGCTGCCGGGGGAGGTGGCGGCGGAGTTGGAAGCTCCTTTTACTCCTAAGGAATTGGCCTCGGCCATTGCCACCTTCCCCAATGGTAAAGCTCCGGGTCCGGATGGGATACCAGCGGAATGGTACAAAACTTATATGGAGCTGCTGTCTCCCAGACTCTTGCAACTTTATGGAGAATGCTTTGAAGCGGGGAGACTGCCGCTCTCGATGTATGAGGCTCGTGTGGTGTTACTGCCCAAGCCTGATAAAGACCACCTTCAATGCTCCTCCTACAGGCCCATAGCACTGTTAAACATGGACCTCAAAATTTTGACCAAAATGATTGCCAATAGATTGATGAAGATTCTCGAGCACTTAATATCACCAGATCAAACAGGGTTTATGCCCAACAAAGCAACTGACATTAACATCCGCAGAGTGTACACCCACACGCAAATAGATGAGGAGATATCTTCTGGAGGGGCTCTGGTGTTTTTCGATCTGGAAAAGGCATTTGACTCCATAGATTGGGGATATATGACCCGGGTACTTCAACGCATGGGATTTGGTCCTATATTCCTCAAATGGATATCAATGCTCTATGAGCAGCCGGTGGCAGCACTCCGCCTTAATGGAGGGGTGTCTGACAATTTTCCAGTATCCAGAGGCACCAGGCAAGGGTGTCCATTGTCACCGGGCTTATTTGCGTTGGTCATGGAACCTCTGGCGATTGCACTGCGACCCTCCTCTCAAATTCAGGGTATTGGGGTGGGTACTCTTACCGAGACTACAGCCCTTTACGCAGATGACCTAGTCCTTTTTATTAGAGATACTGGACCTTCTCTACAGGCTGCACTGGCGCTACTGGAGCGATTTACTGGGGTTTCTGGACTCCGGGTCAATTGGAATAAATCTAAGATACTTCCGCTACATTCTCACCAGACAAATAGACAGGCAGAACCAGGTAATCCCTTGCAATGGGTAACACAAATTAAATACCTAGGTCTTCAAATTACGAATTCAGTGACGGAATTCATTAGTCTTAATGTGTCCCCATTACTAGACATCATCTCTAAAAAATGACATTCCTGGAAAAATCTTCCATTGTCACTTATTGGGAAGATAAATCTGCTCAAAATGAAAATATTACTCCTGTATACCCTTAGAAATTCTCCGGTGTGGATACCAAAAACAGTCTTCAAGTCAATAGTATGATCTCTTCCTTTCTGTGGCAGGGAGGAGTCCCCCGCATTAAACTGACCATTTTGCAGCAGCCGTGGGGGGAGGGAGGTCTAGCGGTACCAAATTTCCAAAAATATTTTTTAGCCGGCCAATTAACGGTGGCACACCGTTGGTTGACCACGCCTTCGGATGACGCTGCTGTGTCATTGGAGGCGGCATGTGTGGGTTCATATGAAGCACTATCCCACTTGGTATATAGGGGTTTAAGGGCTCCCTACTCTCTGACGCCCTCCATGCGCTCTGTAATTAGGGCGTGGTCCGTGACTCAGGGGCTCCGGCCTTCTAGTCCTAATAAATTTTCTCCAAATCTCCCCTTGTGGAGGAATCCTAGTCTGCCGCACTTCTTCGACTACCCGGATCCCATAGTGTGGACAAAATACGGAATTAAGACACGAAATCACATTGTAGTGAATGGCACCCTAATGTCCTTCGACGTGTTGAAATCGCGTTTTGAACTACCAAACTCGCATTTTTTCCGGTACATTCAATTAAGGCATGCCTTTCAATCCCAATTTGGAGGAGAACCTCTTGACCTTGAGCCCAGGGATCTAGAACTACTGACCCGCAGTGACTCGTTGTCTAAACCAGTTTCCAGCATATACAGAGATCTCTTTCAGGAAACAACGAAACTGTTAGAACCCTGCAGACAAGCATGGGAGGCTGTGACCTCGGGGTTGGATAGAGATGACTGGGATGATGTATGGGGAATTGCAATTCAGACTTTGGTCTCCACTAGGGACAGACTAATTCACTTTAAATTCCTGCATAGGATTTATCTGACCCCAGCCAGACTTGCTAGGATGTTTGGGAACCAGCATTCATCTTGGTGGAGGTGCTCCACGCTGCTAGCGAACTTTATGCATATCTTTTGGGAATTCCTACAGGTCAAGGCATACTGGCAAGATGTAGCAGACTGCATAAGGTCGGTCACCTCTATTTCGATTCCCATGAAAGTTGAGGTATGCCTACTGCATTTGATGGAGCCCCTAGCTACTACCAGGGCTATTAGAACTCTTCTTACTTTATTGTTGTTTTATGCCAAAAAGAGGATTATTCTCTCCTGGAAGAGTTCCTCAGCCCCAACCTTGGAGTCCTGGAAGGCATTGGTTAACAAGGCAATACCATTTTATAAAGCCACTTATTTGAGTAGGGGGGCACTGACCAAATTTGACAAAGTGTGGGGTGGTTGGATGGCATCAGTGGATACGGTGTCAGACTAATTACAGATAACTTATCGCTATTGATATTGGTGTATGAGGCCACAAAGGAGGATGTATATGACTAACATACAGGAGCAATATTGATAATTCTGCATTAGGACATCTGGTCACTTGTAGGGGGGAGAGTTACTTATTCATGCAAAATTCTTAGTACTGGGGGGGCGGGTCATGCTTTCTGTAATTAGCATCATGACTCAAGTTGTTAGACAGCGAGGGTGCGGTGTCTCCTAGTGCCTTCCTCCAATCTGGAGGCCAACTTGGACAGTATATATCTGGGCAAAAGCTTTGTTGTTTAGGGGGGAGGGAGGGGGGAGTTCTAAACTTATGTATGTGTTTCTGTATGTAAATGTCCACCGGCAATTGTGTTATAGTCGGTGGCTGTCGGCCGTATGTGGCCTGTTGTTATTTGTATGCCTTTAAAAATGAATAAAAAAGAATTTCCCCCCCAAAAAAAAACAGGGTACGAGAACTGTTGCCGATTTTGCCATTGAGTCCCGTACTCTGGCAGCAGAGGTTGCTTGGAATAATGAGGCCCTCGTGGCTGCATTTTCTCATGGTCTCTCGGATCACATCAAAGATGAGATAGCAGCCTGAGACATACCCATGGAGCTGGAGAAGTTGATCACGTTTGCCATCCTCATTGACTCCAGACTCCGAGAGAGACCCTCCTTTAAGAAACGCTTGCGGAAGCCTCCTATACGTTTTGGCTCCGGGCTTTGCAGTCCCATCCTTGCCTCCCTCACCTTCCATACCTCCTGGTACCGAGTCTGGCAGTGAGGTAGAACCCATGCAGTTGGGCTTCATACGTCTCTCTGAGAGGGCCTTTAGGAGGAGGGAGAGATTGTGCCTTTATTGTGGCCAGGCAGGTCACTCTTTGAAGTCTTGTCCTACCCGTCCGGGAAACGCTGTCACCTGTGGTCCTGTAGGGGACAGACCTTAGGTGGCGTTGTTGCATCCCCAGTTATCCAGAAGGATAGGCTCCTGATACCGGTTACCCTTTCTTGGTCCGAGTCGTCCACCGAGATACTGGCTCTAATCGACTCTGGGGCTGCAGGCCTGTTCATAGATGATGCCTTTGTGTCCAAGCACTCGATTCTGCTGCAGCTGCGTACCACTCCACTTGCCATTGAGGCTATTGATGGGAGACCTCCAAAGCCTGCCCAGGTGACTTATGAGACTGCTCCGTTAACCATGGTCGTGGGGGCTTTTCACCATGAGATAATCCAATTCCAAGTCATTTCCTCACCCCATTTTCCGGTGGTAATTGGTAATCCTTGGTTACAGAGTCACAACCCCTCTTTTGATTGGCTTCGTGCTAAAGTTCTTTCCTGGTCGTCACAATGCAGGGAGACATGTTTTCTGAAAGTAGCTAAGGTCTAGTGCACCCCTTCTCTCTCCATCCTGCTGGAGGAGTACGGAGAATTTTGCAATGTCTTTGACAAGGGTCAAGCCGGTAATTTGCCTCCGCACCGGTCGCATGATTGTGCAATTGACCTTCAACCTGGGGCCATACCCCCTCGTGGTTGGGTCTACAATTTGTCTGTCTCGGAGGACAAAGCCATGGAGGAGTATGTGGCCAATGCACTTTCTCAAGGATTCATCCGTAGATCTTCGTCTCCTGCTGGTTCTGGTTTCTTCTTTGTGAAAAAGAAGATTGGTGAGCTGAGATCTTGTATTGATTATATGGGTCTCAATCTCTTCACGATTAAGAACGCATATCTGATTCCTTTGATTATGGAGTTATTTGACCGCCTCAAGGGAGCAACAGTTTTTATGAAGCTTGATTTATGAGGGGCATACAATCTTGTGAGGATCAAGGAGGGCGAAGAATGGAAAACTGTGTTTAATACCAGAACTGGCCATTATGAATCCGGCAGTTTTCCAGGAATTTAGCACCAATGTCCTCCGAGATTTTTTGCAGCTATGTGTGGTGGTTTATCTCGATGATATCCTCATATTTTCCAAGTCCCTAGAGAACCATCACACATGTCCGCCGTGTGCTGCAGAGGTTGAGAGATAATAACCTGCATTGCAAATTGCAGAAGTGCGAGTTTCATTGTGAACAGGTTAAATTCCTGGGTTTTTTCATTTTCACTGCTGGTTATTGTTTGGGCAGTACCACAGTGGCCCCGACCCGTGGGTTTACGACCATTGCAGCGTTTTCTTGGCTTTGCCAATTATTATCGGAAGTTTATTCATAACTTCTCGTCTCTGGTCAAACCCCTGAGTGATATGACCAGAAAGGATGGTAACCCACAGAATTGGTCTCCAGAGTCCATTAATGCCTTTGAGAGTCTCAAGGCTGACTTTGCTTCTGCTCCTGTGTTGGTACATCCTGATCCTATGGTATCTTGCATCCTTGAAGTTGATGCATCTGAGACTGGAGTTGGTGCCCTGCTGTCTTAACGTCCTAGCTCTGAGAGCACTATGCATCCTTGTGCCTACTTTTCCAAGAAATAATCTCCTGCGGAGTGCAATTATGAGATTGGGGACAGAGAGTTGTTAGCGATCATTTTAGCCCTTAAAGAATGGAGGCATCTTCTTGAAGGTACCACTGTGCCAGTTCTTATTCTGACTGACCATAAGAATCTCACATTCTTGTCTGAGGCTAAACACCTCTCTCCCAGAAGAGTGCGATGGGCTCTTTTCTTGTCAAGTTTCAATTACATAGTTTCATTCTTACCCGGTTGTGATGAACCCCTGTCCTCAACAGGTCTATGTCCGCCATAAATGCTTCCTCTGTCCAGAACCAGCACTATCCAAGACCCCTTAGCTCACCCAGTCACCAGCCGTAACACAATGTAGGGTGAACAACATCAAAACTCCTTTATTCAAGCACATGTTACCACAGATATACAATCCAGAGACACTTCCCCCCACCCTTGGATTCAGGGCGGGGTAAACTGTCCAATCACAATAGACACACAGGTCAGGTGTATTCAAATTTCTCATCAGTAAACAGTCTTATCAACGGGGAGAGCTGTTGAAGGAATCCCCCCCTTCACATCCATCCCATAATATCCAAGGCAGACAGACACAGTAGAACATTGGAATACAACCCCACCCCAAATGATCACAGCAAAGAGTCCACAACAGCATGGGACAACACACATTATATGCATATATAAACATTCCAGTGTGGCTGTACAATGTGTCTAAATAGCACAGATCATAGTGGGGTTCTCAGGCACCCTGGACCCCTAATGGACGCAGAGTGATTTACACATAAGAGGGGCCAGGGGAGCTGGACACGGAGTCTCCAGAGCTCTCCAAGGTAAGCTGTGTTCCACAAACCTCCCATCCAAAGTGACTCCTGTCACACTGGTACTAACAATGTAAGGGCTAATGCTTTGTCACAACAGTTTTCTTCCACTTCCAAGATGGAGTCGGTTCCTGTTCCTGTGATTCCTCCCGATCCTATTCTGGCTACAGTTCGCACCAGTCTCACTTATCCTTTGGGTGACAAAATTCTTGCAGCTCAGATCCATTCTCCTCCTGAGAAACCTTGTGACTGCTGCTTTGTTCCTGAGAGTCTCCGTACTGCCGTGCTCCAGACGTACCATTCTCTTAAGGCTGCTGGCCATCCAGGGAAGAATCAACTCTTTTGGACCATTTCCCAACAATTCTGGTGGCCTAGTCTACCTGCTGATGTAGCCCCCTTCGTAGCTGCTTGTTTTGTGTGTGCTCAGAGTAAGACACCCCGACACCTTCCAGTGGGCCTCCTACAACTCATACCCAATGGAGAGAGGCCTTGGACCCACCTGCCAAGGGATTTCATTGTGGAGTTGCCCAACTCCCAAGGCAACACAGTTATCCTTATGGTGGTTGACCTTGGAACAGTTTTTACATTGGTAAATTTCTGACCACCATAACAACTGGTTAGACCTCTTACCTTGGGCAGAGTTTGCTCACAATAGTGCCGTCAATACTGCTTCCCGATTGTCTCCATTCATGGCGAATTATGGTTTCAAACCATCCATGTTGCCTGTCTCATTTATTCCTCAGAGCATTCCTGGATTGGAGGAGCATCTCCGTGGTCTTCGTTCCACCTGGGTACAGGTCCAAGAGTCATTGCAACGTGTCAATAATAGGTACAGACTCCATTCTGACCACAGACACCTCCATGCGCCTTCCTACCAAGTTGGGGACAGGATCTGGCTGTCATCTCGCAACCTCCGACTCCATGTTCCCTCATTAAAACTGGCACCACCGTTTATTGGGCCTTTCCGTATTCTCTGTAGGATCAACGCAGTGGCTTATGCTTTAGACCTTCCTTCTAAATGCGTATTTCAAATGTATTTCATGTCTCCTTATTAAAACCTTTGGTATGCAACCATTTCACCACTTCGGTACCACATCCTCACCCAGTTCAGGTTGAGAACCATGAGGAATATGAGATACAATCTATCATTGAATCCTGTAGCTTCCGTGGGCGCATACAGTACCTGGTTCATTGGAGGGGGTACAGCCTGGAGGAACACTCTTCGACGTACATGCTCCTGTCCTCCTCGGTACCTTCCATAGATGTTTTCCCCTCAAACCCGGTGGTTCGCGTGGGGGAAGGGTCGTTGAGGAGGGGGTACTGTCAGGGCTGAGCCCAGCCCTTCCTTCTCAGAGCTCTGTGCTCAGCTGTCGGTTCATTGCCAAAGTCTCTTCCTTCCACAGTGACTCACCTGGTCTTCATTTCCTGCTCGTCAGCTAGAGCTGCTGGTTATATAAACTCCTTGGATCAGATCTTTAGTGCCTTTGCCTTAGTCAACATATCCGGACTCTATCTGCTGTGTTTTCCTGTGAAAGACTTTTGCTTGGCTGACTTCCCTTCTGGTTCCTGATCCTGTTTGCTGCACCTGACCTTGTGATCTCTGGACTACTCTTTCTCTGGCTTGTTCTGACTACCCGTCCTGAATACCGAATTCTGGCTATGTTTTGACTACATTTGCTCTGTTTATACCATTTTATTAAATAGTGTGATTTTTACTGCACTATTGTCTCAGTCGGATTCATGGTTCCTGACAGTATGAAGTGTTCTAATTGTTTGACCGACGTGGAATAAACCACATGGGCAGTTGAGGCAGTAAACTACGAAATCAATTATAAAATTCTTTGATGTGGTATGTTTTCCCTTTGTGTGAGAAATTCTTTTGGCCATGTTGTACAAAATTACAGGTCAGACACAAAGTTTTTTTGCATTGGAACATGCCTATCAGAGGTATCAAGATCAGAGGCCTATTAGGTGGTGATGGCTTGAGGTTTACTAGCGGCTATTTTACTTTACTGATATTCCGGGCCTTGCGATAGGAAACTTTAGGTTCTTTAGTGTGGCAGGGCTGTAGGGATGGATCTTCCAAGAGTATTGACCGGTGTTTAGACAATATAGCCTCCATTTTTTTATGCTGAACATGAAATTGGGTAGTAAAACGAGTGGGTTGTGCTACATTGGTTGTATCCTGGTGGATGGGCTGGCTAGGGGTGGGGTTCAGATAATATTTGAATGCCTCATCAACAAGAGGACTGGGAAAGCCTTTATCAGTAATTTTTTTTTCAAGGAGGTGTCCATGGGTGAATTAATCCTCATCTCAGGTACAATATTGTCTTAGGTGACAGTATTGACTGCGGAGAACACTGTTAACCCATGGGGAATGATGGCAACTATGATAATGTAGGAAAGAGTTTCCGACTGTGGGTTTCACAAAATTATTTGCAATAATCTGTCTATCCTCATGGCTTAGAGTCCTCAAGCAATGTTCCTTTTTAGATACCGACCTTCACACAGAATGGTACCACATTGCAGAATTCTGTACTACCAAATGGATGGGAGTACTCATACAGCAAAGGGAAATTCCAAACCCTTAAAAACAAGATTGTTGATCTATACAAACTTATCTATGAATCCCACCTGAATGCACCCCTATCTTGACTTACCACCTTAAAGAAAAACAAGAGAAACCAAGATCAGGTGACCTGTAGTAAGTTAGGTAAATTTAGGAGGGATGTGGACGATTGCAATTGAAACACAGTGTTCTGTTGGAAAAAACTAGAAACCAAGTCCCAATTCCCGACCACCTTCCTCTTCACCCTTGTCATGTTGTCCTTTCTCCAGAGATATATCCACATGTACCACCCTGCCACCTTCTGTTAGGATTCCTCCTGTGAATAATTTAATCAACACACCACCCCAAAACCCCAACGTCAAAGGAGAACTATTGGAGAACTAAGCCTGAAAAAACAGCTACATCACATACAAACCAGGGGCGGATCCAGGGGGGGGCAACGGGGCAATTGCCCCCTCCGAGAAATGCGGGTGAGTGACTGTGAGAGAGCCCGCCAGCGGGCGGCTCCGTGAGTGAGAGCCGCTGGGCGGCTCCATGAGTGAGAGACCTGCTGGGCGGCTCCGTGAGTGAGAGAGCCGCTGGGCGGCTCCGTGAGTGAGAGAGCCGCTGGGCGGCTCCGTGAGTGAGAGAGCCGCTGGGCGGCTCCGTGAGTGAGAGAGCCGCTGGGCGGCTCCGTGAGTAAGGGAGCCGCTGGGCGGCTCCGTGAGTGAGAAAGTCGCTGGGCGGCTCTGTGAGTGAGAGAGCCGCTGGGCGGCTCCGTGAGTGAGAGAGCCGCTGGGCGGCTCCGTGAGTGAGAGAGCCGCTGGGCGGCTCCGTGAGTGAGAGAGCCGCTGGGGGGCTCCATAGGTGAGAGAGAGAGAGCTGCCGCTGACATGTGCCGCTCGATGTGTTTGTGGGCGGGCTGCTGGCCAATCAGGGAGCCGGCGGGTGGGGGAGCAGAGAGATGACATCATCTCTCACCGCCCGGCGCCCGCCCTGCATCCCTGCAGTTCCCCCCCACCATGCAGGCAGCTGCGGCAGCAGAGAGATTACATCTCTCTGCTGCCTGTCTCTGGGACACAGGAGACCACCTTAGCAGGTGGCAAGTGACAATCTTCATCTGGTGACAGGCGACGTGCCAAGTGACAATCCGCAACATGTGGCAGGCGACGTGGCAAGTGACAATCTTCATCTGGTGACAGGCGACGTGGCAAGTGACAATCTGCATCTGGTGACAGGCGACGTGGCAAGTGACAATCTGCATCTGGTGACAGGTGACGTGGCAAGTGACAATCCGCAACATGTGGCAGGCGACGTGGCAAGTGACATGGCAAGTGACAATCCGCAACGTGGCAGGCGACGTGGCAAGTGACAATCTGCATCTGGTGACAGGCAACGTGGCAAGTGACAATCCACAACATGTGGCAGGCGACGTGGCAAGTGACAATCTGCATCTGGTGACAGGTGACGTGGCAAGTGACACACTCAGGGTTCCCACTGATTCTGCATTATGGTGAGTTGAACTATTTAATTTTTTATAACAATGTAATAATAGTAATAATGCGCTTCAATCATCCTGACACCATAACAACCATGGTGCCATGATGATTGAAGCGCCAACGCCAGCCATTTCCCCGATAGATGTACCCCAAAAAAATATATTTTCTGGCAGTGCCCCTCCCGAGACTAGACTTTGGATCCGCCCCTGATACAAACCCTCCCATCATTAGGGCAAAATCCGAATCACCACCATTAGCAACGATTAGTTCCCCATTATATTCACCAATAATAGCCTCCATTGTCGAATGTTCTAATGTATCTGACATAACATTGACCTCAGCCATCACCAGTCCCGTATAGCCCCATTTAGAGCTAGAGGTTAACCCACCTGTCACTGCTCTACTTGCCCCACAGACCAGTCAGAATACTAATACCATACTTATGGATGAGTTAAGCCCCCTACCGAACCTCATAAAAAGAAAGTACGGAGACAAAGAAGAAGAGGGGGGCAAAAATAGAAAAAAGGAAAGAAAAAAATACAGAAACTATAAAGATATACAATCTCTCTACCCATGCGCTTTTACCATATGAAATTGTATTACTTAATGAAGGCTTAACCTTTGCCCCCACAATTCAACCCAACCCCTTTACTTTGTTTAAAGATGTAAATAAATGTATTATAGATCTTACAGTAAAAAGGTTTTATAACAACAAAAATAACAAACCACCACCTCCCAACAGTGGGGCTACAGAGGTGTCTCCCCTAGATACACCCTCATTCGATTACACCGGCTTACCGGCACTTGCTGATCTAGAGGAATTATATGCTGAGAACTTTTATGATGATTTGGATTGGCTTTACACAGCATTGCCCTACCTCTCCTCCCATTGTACACACAAGCTTGCGTCCAGTATCACATTTTAATCCCACATATAGTAAAGGTCCATATCTTCAAACATTTTATCAGGTTATCTATTCTAAAATTATGCATATATGTAAATTCAACTCCTCCCATAACCCTAAGAAATCTAATCGTACACCACTTGAAATTAAAGCTCTGGAGAACCTCACCAATAATGAACACATTATTATTAAGCCT
Source organism: Lithobates clamitans (assembly GCA_037952925.1). Lineage (NCBI taxonomy): Eukaryota > Metazoa > Chordata > Amphibia > Anura > Ranidae > Lithobates > Lithobates clamitans. The sequence continues at coordinate 794,727 of JBBGZY010000015.1, read as the reverse complement.
GCAGACAAGGGTGGAGGCATAGCGATCCAAAACAAAGACATCTACATAAAAGAGGCACTGAGGCTGCTCTTTGACTCCCAAACATACCAAGTTTTATACAATGATGTACTCCCGCTTTTCTCCAAAGAAGCTAGCCAACTCATAGAAAAAGCGGTAAATGCTAATATTATTTCCAAAACTGAGGCCTCTTTTCTTAAAAAAGATTTTTATAAGATACTATACTTTTACCACCTACCCAAAGTCCATAAAGATATGGAAAATCCAATTGTGGCTGCAATGGACAGTGCCACTAGTGTTTTTTCCAAATATATTGATCAATTCCTCCAACCATTAGCTCAGAGTCTCCCCTCTTACATTCAGGATGGAACCCACTTATTGGACATGCTAGCACCATATGCATGCAAACCTACATATTGGTGGCTATCTCTTGATGTAATGTTGCTCTACACTTTCATTCCCCATGATGGAGGAGTGCAAGCAGTAGAACATTTTTTTATCAGAAGACCCCAACACGAACCCCAGACAGGCTCAGTTCATTTTGGAAGCCCTTTTATTTTGTCTAAAACACAACTATTTTGAGTTTAATGGCACGTTTTATCTCCAAACCCATGGCACAGCTATGAGGGAAATTTTGCCCCCAGCTATGCAAACCTTACTATGGGCTATTGGGAACTTGTGCATATCATCAGTCACAACCCCTTTTCCACCCATGTGGTTTACTATAGACGATATATAGACAACATAGTTATTATATGGAGCAGCCCTCCCAGCAAATTGACAATCTTTTAATACACGGCAATAACACAACATTAGAACTATCTTTCACCCATGTTCTAGCCCAGGACTATTTAGCCTTTCTTGAATTTGAACTATGCCTTGAGGATAGACAGATTTATGCAAAGAATTTTGTGAAACCCACAGCTGGAAACTCTTTCCTACATTATCGTAGTTGCCATCATTCCCGATGGGTTAACAATATTCCCCACAGTCAATACTGTCGCCTAAGAAAAAATTAGACCCAAGATGAGGATTATGTCACCCATGGACACCTCCTCGCAAAAAAATTTACTGATAAAGGCTTTCCCACTCCTCTCATTGATGAGGCATTCAAACATTACTTGAACCCCACTGCTGGCCAGCCCATCCACCAGGATACAACCAATGTAGCACAGCCCAATCGTTTTACTACCCAATTTCATGTTCAGCATATGAAAATGGAGGCTATATTGTCTAAACACTGTTCAATACTCTTGGAAGATCCGTCCCTACAGTCCTGCCTCACTAAAGAACCTAAAGTTTCCTATCGAAAGGCCCATAATATCAAAAGTAAAACAGCCCCTAGTAAGCTCAAGCCACCACCACCTAATAGGCCTTTGATCCTGATACATCTGATAGGCATGTTCCAATGCAAAAAACCTTTGTGTCTGACCTGCAATTTTTTTTACAACTTGGCCAAAAGAGTTTCTCACATAAAGGGAAAACATACCACACCAAAGAATTTTATGATTGCTCGACCGACAACGTGGTTTACTGTCTCGCCTGCCCATGTGGTTTATTTTACGTAGGTCGAACAATTAGAACACTTCGTAACATTTTTAAGAGCACAGACATTTCACAAAAAAAGGTCATGATGAACACAGTGTACCCCGACACTTCCTTGAATACCACAATAAGTCCACAGCCGGCCTCCAAGTCTGGGCTATTGAATCCATTCCCCGATTGATTCCTGCAGCAGAACGCTTCAAACACCTTTGCCAGCAGGAATCACACTGGATTTACTCCTTGGGTACCCTCTCACCTGAAGGATTCATCGAGGAACTAGAAGTTTATACCCTACTGTAATTATTCTGTAACATGTCATATCAGTAACAGTATGCTGATGTTTTATGCATAGACCATACCACCCTTTCTCACTTGTACTTGTTTCCTTTTCTTTTCAGCAGACCCTTATGGCCCAGATTATTCCATTTGAAATAGTAATCATTTTTTTGGGGGGGTTTCCCCTATAGTCCATAGCAAGCATAATATTAGTCACAGATAACAAACATTTATATTGCCAAGTATACACATCACTTATCTTTATCTATAACCCTTTCAGTCCAAATCTCTAACCATATTCTCCCCATTCCCCCCCTTCCCCTTCAAGTACACATATATATAGGTTATTGTATACCGAGTATAGATTTTCCTATTTACGCATAATTTTATTAATAATTTTTTAATGAGTTTTGAATTGTTTCTAATTATATTTTAGTCATATAAGATGTATACATTTTAAGCTTTTATATATATTTTTTTATATATTTAGATTATCTTGTATATATGCTCTGTTTAAGTACTTTTTGGATTTCCAGTCTGTACTTCTGCTCCATACTTTTAGTTGAAATTAGTTATATTTTGTAAACTGTCCCACAATGGTAAGGCTGGCACCTGTAGTTCCACGCCTGCCAGTGACCCATGAATACTGACACTTTTGCAGCCATTGTGCGATTTTCTGGGTGCTCAGTGTGCACCTGTACCTTTAAGAAGGCGTGTGCTCCCTTCAGTCCATCTACCCTCCACCTACTCATCTACGTAGGTGTGCGCAGACTATTGCATTAGGGTGTGCACCCCAAAGCTCAAACACACTTGCATGTGTGTGTGTATATATATACATAGTACACAGCAGTATGTATAGCAGTAGGGCAATGGACAATGCCAGTAGAGCAGAGATTGGTGTCAACAGTTTATTTTTATTATTTTTACAATTTTTTTTTTTATTATTTTAAAAAAAAATTAATAAAAACCTTTTATTATTTTTTTTTACAGTTTTTTAGGAGCCCATTGGGGGGCTTTGGTGAAATATCAGGGATCTAAACAGACCCCTGATGTCTCACTTTTGAGAAAGAGAAAGGAACTGAGGATAGAGAATCCCCAATCCCTTTCTCTGCAGCAAAGCAGCAGGGGGTATCTGCGCAGCATAGGGTGATTAGGGTGTGCCCAGGCACACCTGGCACATCCTGTGCGCATGCCTATGCTCATCAGAATGCGTGTGCTTCCACTGTGGAGTCATTCATAAGCTAGTGATAGGAACTACAGATACCAGGGTGGCTTAGCGAGGCTCGGTTGTCTGCTGGCTGGTCAGTAAGTAAGCTTGGAATTTTTCCTTGGATTTATCCTTGGCCTTGTCTATAGCTCTGAGCAAGTAGCCTTTTTTCTGCCCATTCTCTGCCTGCCTACCCTGGCCATATCCCGTTCTGGTGACATCATTTCTGGCTGATCTGGCCGCGTTCCACGCTGGTTGTGGTTCCTGCTTCTTGGTGGCCACAGGGTGCACAGAAGACCCTCCATCCATCCCCGCAGCCTGGGAAAATGACAGGGAACCTGGAAGGACGCTAAAGGCTTCAACACCTCCTTCTCCCTTGGTTTTTTATGAGCCTGAAAACTACTCATATCCCCTACTGATTTTGTATGTTAGCTGACAAAGAAATGATCAGTCTATAATTTTAATGGTAGGTTTATTTTAACAGTAAGAGACAGAATAACAACAAAAAAGTTATAAATTGATTTGCATTTTAATGAGTGAAATTAGCATTTGATCCCCTATTAATCAGAAAGATTTCTGGGTCCCAGGTGTCTTCTATACAGGTAATGAGCTGAGATTAGGGGCAGTGTCTTAAAGAGACTGCTCCTATTCTCAGCTTGTTACCTGTATAAAAAACACCTGTCCACAGAAGCAATCAATCAATCATTCAATCAATCAGATTCCAATCTCTCCACCATGACCATGACCAAAGAGCTGTCCAAGGATGTCAGGGACAAGATTGTAGACCTACACAAGGCTGGAATGGGCTACAAGATCATCGCCAAGCAGCTTGCTAAGAGGGTGACAACAGTTGGTGTGATTATTCAATTGAAGAAACACAAATCAAGTTTCAATCTTCCTTTGTCTGGGGCTCCATGCAAGATCTCACCTTGTGGAGTTTCAATGATCATGAGAACGGTGAAGAATCAGCCCAGAACTACACAGAATCTTGTCAATGATCTCAAGGCAGCTGGGATCATATTCACCAAGAAAACAATTGGTAACACACTACTCCATGAAGGACTGAAATCCAAGGTCCCCCTGCTCAGCAGGACAATGACCCAAAACACACGGCCAAGTCAACAAAGAAGAGGCTCAAGAAGAAGCACATTAAGGTCCTGGAGTGGCCTAGCCCGTATCCAGACCTTAATTCCATAGAAAATATGTGGAGGGAGCTGAAGGTTCGAGTTACTAAACGTCAGCTTCAAAACCCTAATGACTTGGAGAGGATCTGCAAAGAGGAGTGGGACAAAATCCCTCCTAAAAATTGTGCAAACCTGGTGGCCAACTACAAAAAATCGTCTGACCTCTGTGATTACAAACAAGGGTTTTGTCACCAAGTACTAAGTCATGTTTTGTGAAGGGGTCAAATACTTATTTCACTCTTTAAAACGCAAATCAATTTATAACTTTTTTGAATTTTTGTTCTACATTTTTTTGTTGTTATTCTGTCTCTCACTGTTAAAATAAACCTACTATTAAAATATAGACTGATCATTTCTTTGTCAGTGGGCAAACGTACAAAATCAGCAGGGGATCAAATACTTTTTTTCCCTCACTGTATATGAAATTACCTTATTTGTAATTACCTTATTAATTCATATGCATATTGAGTCATATTTCATGTTAGTCAACAACGTATTAAGTTTAAGAGCCCGATTGTTTTACTCTATACATGTTTTACACTGGTTTCTAAGCCAGAGTGGTAAAATATTAAACAAATCCTTTACTAGGCAGAGTAAGACTGAAAATGATTATGTGACATTACAAAACACCCTGAACCCTCAGAAACCATACTTATGAAAAGAACGGACGAGTTCAAACCACAGTCCTGAAAAGGAGGGCCTTAGAAACATTACTTTCGTTTACTGTCAAGTAAGACTATTTCACTGTTAATTCCACACCAGCAAGAAATCTCTACCTCCATCTATGAAGGCTGTTCTGAGAAAAGATTGAGATTAACTATAGAGGCCTTGAAGTTGCCCAAGTACTTTTCTTTACTTACTGTCCCTGTAATGCCATAAGTAGGGAAAAAAACATAGGGGTTTCACACCTTATTAGAATTAATAATTGCATAAAAATATTTGCAAAACCATTCTCCACAGAAAATAATTTTAGTTAGGGCTGGTAAAGGTTAGAACCAGAATAAGTAAAACTGTTAGAAAAGGCTGGTAAGGGTTAGAACTGGAACAAGTATAAGGATTAGAAAGGGCTGGTAAGGGTTAAATCCAGAACAAGTATGAAGATTAGAAAAGGCTGGTAAGGTTTAGAACCGGAAAAAGTATACCGTAAATAGAAAAGGCTGGTAAAGGTTAGAACCGGAACAAGTAAAAAAGAACATGAAAGGGCTGGTAAGGGTTGGAACCGGAACAAGTATGAAGATCAGAAAAGGCTGGTAAGGGTTAGATTCGGAACAAGTATAAAGATTAGAAATGTATGGTAAGGGTTAGAAATGGAACAAGTTTAAGGATTAGAAAGGGCTGGCAAGGGTTAGAACCGGAACAAGTAGAAAGATTAAAAGGGGCTGGTAATGGTTAGAACCGTAACAAGTAGAAAGATTAGACAGGGCTGGTAAGGATTAGAACCGGAACACGTAGGAAGATTAGAAAGGGCTGGTAGGAGTTAGAACCGGAACAAGTAGAAGGATTAGAAAGGGCTGGTAAGGGTTAGAACCGGAAAAAGTAGAAGGATTAGAAAGGGCTGGTAAGGGTTAGAACCGGAACAAGTAGAAAGATTAGAAAGAGCTGGTAAGGGTTAGAACCGGAAAAAGTAGAACGATTAGAAAGGGCTGGTAAGGGTTAGAACCGGAACAAGTAGAAAGATTAGAAAGAGCTGGTAAGGGTTAGAACCGGAAAAAGTAGAACGATTAGAAAGGGCTGGAAAGGGTTAGAACCGGAACAAGTAGAAAGATTAGAAAGAGCTGGTAAGGGTTAGAACCGGAAACAGTAGAACGATTAGAAAGGGCTGGTAAGGGTTAAAACCGGAACAAGTAGAAGGATTAGAAAGAGCTGGTAAGGGTTAGAACCGGAAAAAGTAGAATGATTAGAAAGGGCTGGTAAGGGTTAGAACCGGAATAAGTAGAAGGATTAGAAAGGGCTGGTAGGAGTTAGAACCGTAACAAGTAGAAAGATTAGAAAGGGTTGGTAAGGGTTAGAACCGGAACAAGTAGAAAGATTAGAAAGGGCTGGTAAGGGTTAGAACCCGAACAAATAGAAAGATTAGAAAGGGCTGGTAAGGGTTAGAACCGGAACAAGTAGAAAGATTAGAAAGGGCTGGTAAGGGTTAGAACCGGAACAAGTAGAAAGATTAAAAATATTTTGAAGCACATTCAGAAGCTGATTTAGTGGTTCTTTAGCCCCAGTTCACACTAAATGTGACATTGAAATAGTGCTGCTTCATTTGAAGTAGCACGATTTCAGAGCCGCAGGTCAGTGCGACTTCAGGTGCGACTAGCCTGATGTCTGTGTGACTTCATCCACAGATGTCTATGCAAGTTGCATCTGAAATCTCTAAAAATAGTGCAGGAACCCTTTTTAAAATCTGTGCGGCACCGGAAAGTCGGAGCTGCACCGATTTGAACCATTCCATTACCGACAGCAGGGTGTAACTTGTCATGCTATTTAAAACTGTCAAATCGCATGACAAGTCACACCGGTGTGAACGGAGGTTGAGTATGTGAAGTTTCCTGTTTCAGGGTGGCTCCTTTCTCTTCCAGCTTCCTATGGAAGTATTCCTGCACACAAGGACAATAGTTGTGTATTTCTATACTTTGTGCATTAAAGTGGTTCTAAAGGCTCAAGGTTTCTACCTACATGCATTCTATGCATGAAGGTATAAAACCTCCTCTGTGCAGCAGCCCCCCCCCCCCCAATACTTACCTGAGCCCCATTGGCTAAAACAGCAGCGAGAGCCATTGGCTCCTGCTGCTGTCAATCACAGCCAGTGAGTCAATGAGGAGAGAGAGGGGGCGGTGCCAAACCATGGCTCTGTGTGTGAATGCACACAAATAGCTGCAGCTCTGGAACAAACCTGCTTGGCTGCCCCCATTGCAAGCAGGAGGAGGGGTCAGAAGCGCCGGTGGAGGATCAGGGCTGCTCTGTGCAAAACCATTGCACAGAGCATGTGAGTATGACATGTTTGTTATTTTAAAAACAAATGATGAAAGCCTTTAATATTCCTTTAATAGAAATAGCCTAGTGGCCTAGGATGTCAAGGCACTCTCCTGCTCCTCCCTCCTCCTTTCTCCAAGCTAACAGACTGGCTCCAGACCGCACTGTCCACTATTATTTCTCCCTGTGAAGCCCCACACACACTCACAGCTCCTCTCTACTAGATCAGTCTGCCAGAGTGAGCAGTCCTGAGAGGGCTTCAGTACCAGGAACTATAAGCAGAGCATCGGAAACTGCAGCCAGGAGGTTCTGTATCCCTCCACAGAGACAAACAAGTCCCTTGTAACTAGGGCTGTTTCCATCCAGACAACTACAAATATGTAAAGATAAGTGACATTCTGATACATGTAATAGATGCTAGATTCTGATTAAGCTTTCATTGGGGTGTTGGAAGAATTTTCAAGGGTTCCCTGGTGTCCGGGTGTCAGGCAGCCAGAAACCCGGACAGAGGATGTAAAAACCGGACTGTCCGGGTGGCAACCCTATGTGAAGAATGGAAGTTCAGGGAAGCAGCACTAAAAAAGCAGGAGTCAGCAACATTAAACGTTGTAAAATGCAAGTGCTGGGGTAACAATTTTAACAGATAATTTTATTTGTTTGTTGTTTATTTTATTGAGCTCAGTGTGTTAAGCTAAAAACTGTGAGGGTTTTGTACTACTTTAAGTCACAACTTCTAAAGTGGTATTAAACCCAAAAAACATAAATTAATATATTGCATCTGCATGTTATTCGGGTGTGGTTTAATATTTCCAGCCCCCCCCCCCCCACACACACACCTACTTTAGACAACGTGCTAGCCCTAGTATCACACTTACTGATCAGACATAATAGTCAGGCAAAGCATGCCAAGGGTACAAAAGGCATTTTGCACACTCCGTGTCAGCACACCTAAAATGAATACATAAATTTGTTTTCAAACAGTCCCCCTTCTCTGACAGCAATTTGTTTCAAGGTATACAAACCCAGAGTAAGTGGCCTGTAAGTACACCAGATACAGTCAGGTCCATAAATATTGGGACATCAACACAATTCTAATCTTTTTGGCTCTATACACCACCACAATGGATTTGAAATGAAACGAACAAGATGTGCTTTAACTGCAGACTTTCAGCTTTAATTTGAGGGTATTTACATCCAAATCAGGTGAACGGTGTAGGAATTACAACAGTTTGTATATGTGCCTCCCACTTTTTAAGGGACCATAAGTAATGGGACAATTGGCTGCTCAGCTGTTCCATTGCCAGGTGTGTGTTATTCCCTCATTATCCCATTTACAAGGAGCAGATAAAAGGTCCAAAGTTCATTTCAAGTGTGCTATTTGCATTTGGAATCTGTTGCTGTCAACTCTCAATATGAGATCCAAAGAGTTGTCACTATCAGTGAAGCAAGCCATCATTAGGCTGAAAAAACAAAACCCATCAGAGATAGTAAAAACATTAGGTGTGGCCAAATCAACTGTTTGAAACATCCTTAAAAAGAAAGAACGTACCGGTGAGCTCAGCAACACCAAAAGACCCGGAAGACCACGGAAAACAATTGTGGTGGATGACCGAAGAATTCTTTCCCTGGTGAAGAAAAAACCCTTCACAACAATTGGCCAGATCAAGAACACTCTCCAGGAGGTAGGTGTATGTGTGTCAAAGTCAACAATCAAGAGAAGACTTCACCAGAGTGAATACAGAGGATTCACCACAAGATGTAAACCATTGGTGAGCCTCAAAAACAGGAAGGCCAGATTAGAGTTTGTCAAACAACATCTAAAAAAGCCTTCACAATTCTGGAACAACATCCTATGGACAGATGAGACCAAGATCAACTTGTACCAGAGTGATGGGAAGAGAAGAGTATGGAGAAGGAAAGGAACTGCTCATGATCCAAAGCATACCACCTCATCAGTGAAGCATGGTGGTGGTAGTGTCATGGCGTGGGCATGTATGGCTGCCAATGGAACTGGTTCTCTTGTATTTATTGATGATGTGACTGCTGACAAAAGCAGCAGGATGAATTCTGAAGTGTTTCGGGCAATATTATCTGCTCATATTAAGCAAAATGCTTCAGAACTCATTGGACGGCGCTTCACAGTGCAGATGAACAATGACCCGAAGCATACTGCGAAAGCAACCAAAGAGTTTAAGGAAAAGAAGTGGAATGTTATGCAATGGCCAAGTCAATCACCTGACCTGAATCCGATTGAGAATGCATTTCACTTGCTGAAGACAAAACTAAAGGAAAATGCCCCAAGAACAAGCAGGAACTGAAGACAGTTGCAGTAGAGGCCTGGCAGAGCATCACCAGGGATGAAACCCAGCGTCTGGTAATGTCTATGTGTTCCAGACTTCAGGCTGTAATTGACTACTTTTGGTCCCTTAAAAAGTGGGAGGCACATATACAAACTGTTGTAATTCCTACACTGTTCACCTGATTTGGATGTAAATACCCTCAAATGAAAGCTGAAAGTCTGCAGTTAAAGCACATCTTGTTAGTTTAATTTCAAATCCATTGTGGTGGTGTATAGAGCCAAAAAAAATAGAATTGTGTCGATGTCCCAATATATATGGACCTGACTGTACCATTACTACAACAAATTGAATTAGAGGCAGCAACAATAAGGATCTAACTGGATTGCACCAGACTGGTGGTGAGCAACATGATCTGTAGAGAATTGTGAGCTACCCCTGACAGTCCTGCTGGTATAGCCACAATGTGTATGTAGGCTCTACAGAAATCCAGCCCTGATACCTGTATAGGATACTGATTCAGAAAGTTTTGAAACTATTTGATCAGCATGACATCCTTAGGTTGCTTTCACACTGAGGAGTTTTTCAAGTGCTTTTGCATTAAATAAAGTGCCTGAAAAGCTCAAGAAAAATGCATACCTTTAAAATCAATGAATGTGTTCACACTGGGGTGGTGCGCTTCTGTTGCGGTGAAAAAAATCCTGCTTGCCGCATCTTTGGAGCATGTTTGGGGACCTAAAAAAAACGCACCAAAAATGCACCTTACCATTGGCAGCAATGGAAAATGCAGCAAAAAGGCACCCGAGATGCGTTATTGGTGTGTTTTTTTTAGTCACTTGCAGTTTAAAAAATGTACCACAAACGCAGCAAAATCACTGCAAAATCATGGAAAAAATGCATTTGCATTTTTGCAGCGACCAGTGTGAAAGCAGCCTAACAGTTACACAGTACACAAGAAGCCATCTTTACAAGTTTTTGAGCAGGAATATTTGAATAAGCATTCCTTTTCATTTCAAGTGACAGTAATTCATTTACATTTGAAACTATCCATTTAAGCAAAAACATTTTTTAAAGGAGTATAACAAATACAGTATCTCACAAAAGTGCTGGCTATACTCTGAGGATCGATGCCGCCTACCAAATCCCTGTTAGACACAAACATATACAGTATCTAACAAAAGTGAGTACAACCCTCAAATGTTTTTAAATATTGTATTATATCTTTTCATATGACAACACTGTAGAAATGACACTTTGCTACAATGTAAAGTAGTGAGTGTACAGCTTGTATAACAGTGTAAATTTGCTGTTCCCTCAAAATAACTCAACACACAGCCATTAATGTCTAAACCACTGGCAACAAAAGTGAGTACACCCCTAAGTGAAAATGTCTAAAATGGGCCCAATTAGCCATTTTCTCTCCCCTGTGTCACTAGACTCATTAGTGTTACAAGGTCTCAGGTGTGAATGTTAAATTTGGTGTTATTGCTCTCACTCTCTCATACTGGTCACTGGAAGTTCAACATGGCACCTCATTAAAAAGAAAGAACTCTGTGGATCTGAAAAAAAGAACTGCTGCTCTACGTAAACATTGGCTTAGGCTATATGAAGATTGCCAAGACCCTGAAACTGAGCTGCAGCACGGTGGTCAGTGCTCAGACCATATGCCGCACATTGTATCAAATTGGTCTGCATGGCTTTCGTCCCAGAAGGAAGCCTCTTCTAAAGAAAGCCAGCAAACAGTTTGCTGAACACAAGCAGACTAACGATATGAATTACTGGAACCATGTCCTGTGTTCTGATGAGACCAAGATAAACTTATTTGGTTCAGATGGTGTCAAGCGTGTGTGGCGGCAACCAGGTGAGCAGTACAAAGACAAGTGTGTCTTGCCAATAGTCAAGCATAGTGGTGGGAGTGTCATGGTCTGGGGCTGCATGAGTGCTGCCGCCACTGGTGACGTACAGTTCATTGAGGGAACCATGAAAGCCAACATGTACTGTGACATACTGGAGCAGAGCATGATCCCCTCCCTACGGAGACTGGACCGCAGGGCAGTATTCCAACATGATAACGATCCTAAACACACCTCCAAGACGACCACTGCCTTGCTAAAGAAGCTGAGGGTAAAGGTGATGGACGGGCCAAGCATGTCTCCAGACCTAAACCCTATTGAGTATCTGTGGGGCATCCTCAAATGGAAGGTGGAGGAGCGCAAGATCTCTAACATCCACCAGCTCCGTGATGTCGTCATGGAGGAGTGGAAGAGGACTCCGGTGGCTACCCGTGAAGCTCTGGTGAACTCCATGCCCAAGATGGTTAAGTCAGTGCTGGAAAATAATGGTGGCCACACAAACTAATCTCCCTTTGGGTCCCATTTGGACATTTTGAGGGGACAGCAAATTTACACTGTTATACAAGCTGTACACTCACTACATTGTAGCAAAGTGTCATTTCTTCAGTGTTGTCACATGAAAAGATATAATAAAATATTTACAAAAATGTGAGGGGTGTACTCACTTTTGTGAGATACTGTATTTATTCATAATAAAACACAGTATTGTATAGTATACTTACTTCTAGCAATAAGAGTGGTCAAATCAAAACCATTCAATATGGATCTCCATAGCACAGTGCAGTAATATACACCTGAATCTTGGCTCTGCACATCATGTATATTTAACCTAGCACTATTTCCAGTAATATCACAATTATATTTAGGTACACTCATGCTATTTTGCCAAGAACAGATTATTTGAGGGGGTTCTCCTATTTTGAGAGTGCGTCTGAACCAGGTTATTGCACTGCCCCCATGCAGAGTTATACCGGAATGACAGAAAATGTTAGCCGTGCTTTTCTCATCCACAAACAGGGTATTTTCAGGATGGTAGGATGTCAAGTTAACTGCTAAACCTGTAAAATAGAAGCACAAGCAAATAACAGAACTGGTATATTTTTAAATATGTTTGCATTACTCATACTGAAATACTGAAATATTTCAGTACTCACATAATTAAATATTTCCAAATTACATTTCTTGTTAAATATATTTATTGAGTTTTCACAGAAGAAGAAATAAAATGATACAATACATGGATACATATCAATCATCAGAAGATCTTTGCAGTATGATAAAAAAGATAAATAAATAAGTTAATAAAATAAAGTAATTTTAGAGATATCTTACAACCATATTTACTATACACTAGTTGGGATTCTAGATGTAAGATTAGAGAAATAAATCAAGTTATTAGACTAAGTATCCATAGGAATATTTTAGGAAATAATAAAAGGAAAGGAGAGGGAGGAGAGATAAAGATGGAAAGAAGGAAAGAAGAGAGAAAAAAAAAAGAGAGTTTCCCGGGATGATGATCCAGCTCTCATTAGGTATACAAATATAATATATATTTCAGTAATAATATGATATATATCTTAGTGTGGTAACAACAGAGATTGGTCAAAATCTGTAGGGAGGTAGTTTTTAACCCATGGTTGCCAAATTTTGCGAAATTTATTTATTTTATTTTTTCAATAGCTGTCATCTTGGCGTATAAAAGTGCTCTGTTCATTCTGTGTTTAGCTTCAGCAAGAATTAGATTTTGGGACTTCCATGCCTTGGCAATCGTTTGTTTAGCTGCAGTGCTAAGTTGGATAAACAATTGGAATTGAGTATGGGTGAGTATTGTGGGTTTAAGGTTTAGGAGTGCCATTGTGATTTCCAGGGCTTTAGAAGCCATAAGAAATATATTCTTCCAGAATTCTTCAACTACGGGGTATTGCCACCATATGTGAAAATGTGTTCCTGCTGTGTCACATCCTCTAAAGCAATTAGGTGAATATGTGGGGACAAATTTAGCTATTCTAGCTGGTACAAGGTACCAGCGTGCTAGAACCTTGTAATTAGTTTCTACAGCAAAATAATTTGGAGAGGATGTTTTGGTGACTGACCATATATTCGACCAATCTTGTTTATTAAACACTCGATTCATATCTTGTGCCCATTTAGTTGTGTATGAGGGTAGACACTCACTAGATATCATATTAAGTTGGAAATATAATATTGAGATAAGTCCTCTAATGTGTGGATCACTTATACAAATCCGCTCAAATTGAGTCATTTGATTAAGAGTTGAGCCTGTACTAAGAAGTGGTTCATAAAAATTTTTAATTTGTAAATATCGAAATATTTCAGTTTTAGGTAATCCAAAGGTTTCACATAGTACAGGAAATGTATAAATAGCTTTAGTCGAGGAAAGATTGTATAAACGAGTCAGGTTCGTAGAGGTCCATGCAGAGAATGATTTTGGGAATTTCCAGGAAGGATAAAAGGCTGGATTATTAAGAAATGAAAGCAAGGGATTATGTGTTGATTGAAGATTATGTGCAAATTTACATTTATCCGATACTGCTAGGGTCTGTTTCGTGATAGGATTAGAAAGATGTATTCTATCAGCAGGACAGAGCCAAAACATATTTGCCACTGAGATAGGGTCACTTTCCACTGATTCAATAGCTACCCATAGGGGAGCTTCTACAGAAGTATGATACTTGGGTATAAGTGCTAGCTGTGCAGCGTAGAAATAGGAGGAAAAGTTGGGCAATCCCAAACCACCACTCAATTTATTAAGGTAAAGCGTAGATTTAGGTATACGAGGTTTGGTAGTACCCCAAATGAAGGACATAACTCTACGTTGAGTAAGTCTAAGAAAGTAAGATGGTAAAGAGATATTGAGTACCCTAAATAAATATAAGAATTTCGGCAGGATTTACATCTTTTCCAAATTACATTTCAAGTGTGCTTATACAAATATATTTATTAGGATGCATATACAGTAGTACAGTATATATCTACTCTATATACTGATATTATATATATATATATATTTATGTATATATATATATATATATATATATATATAAATAAATAAATTTATTTATATATATATATATATATATATATATATATATATATATATATATATATATATATATATATATATATACACAGTATCTCACAAAAGTGAGAACACCCCAAGTAAATAATGTGTAATATGCGTAATAATCATTTGTTATTGACATAATAGATAATAATAATAATAGAGTAGATAATTTGTTATTGACATTTCCCCCATTTTGACCTGGGGGATATATTTTTTGCCATGCTGCAAAGCATCATGGCCACGACATGTATGCAACCCCATCTGGCTGTGTTTTCAGCCTAAGACCCCATTCATACATGTGCATTTATGTGTGCTTTAGGTACAGTGCATTAAAAAAGTCCTGCATGCTGCATTTTTGTTGCGCTTTCATCAAAACGCACACGCATTTATTACAGTTACCTATATAGCGCTGTCAATTTACGCAGCACGTTACATATTATGAATTCACATCAGTCCCTGCCCTGAAGGAGCTTACAATCTAATGCCACGTACACACGATCAGAATTTCCGTCAGAAAAACCTTGGATGGTTTTTCTGACGGAATTCCGCCCAAGCTTGCCTTGCATACACACGGTCACACAAAAGTTCTCTGAACTTTCAACCGTCAAGAACGCGGTGACGTACAACACTACGACGAGCCGAGAAAATGAAGTTCAATGCTTCAGAGCATGCATTGAATTGTTTCCGAGCATGCGTAGGAATTTTGCACGTCGGAATTGCTACAGACGATCAGAATTTCCGATAGTTTCCGTAGGAAAAATAGAGAACCTGCTCTCAATCTCTTGCTGGCGGAAATTCCGCCAGCAAAAGTCAGATGGAGCATACACATGGTCGGAATTTCCGACCAAAAGCTCACATCGGACATTTGCTGGCGGAATTTCTGATCGTGTTTACGGGGCATTAGGGTCCCTAACTCACATTCATATATGTACATACTAGGGCCAATTTATACAGGAGCCAATAAACCTACCAGCATGTCTCTCTGAAGTGTGTGAGGAAACCGGAGTACCCAGAGGAAACCCGCACAGGCACAGGAAGAAAATGCAAACTCCATGCAGCTAGTGCCTAGAGATACTAGGCAGAAGTGCTAATCACTTAGCCACTGTGCTCCCCCATTCTTTTGAGATCAATCATAACGTGCCTAAAATGCATGTAAAGCCTAAAACGTAATGCACCAAAAAACACTGTACCAATGTGAACCAGCCCTAAGAGGGCGGCCAGGAGGAGGCAAAACAGTGCTCAACCCCTGATTTATATCACCCCTGCGACCACAACTGTAAACAAGTAATAGGATTCACAGTGCAAATATTTACATGTGAAATCTGGCATTGTGAATAACAATTGTCACCTGCATCAATAATTCTAGCTGTTATGCACTAGAAAAGTGCTGCAACAGTCAAACTCATAATAAGTAGGAGTATTTGATCTTACTTTACCTTTGCAGAACAGCACCTGCAGCATTAAACATAACCAAATCATGTCCTCAGCACAGGAGAAATGCTCAACTTGTGTATCAGTGTAGTTGAAGCTCACTTCACAGGAAATGGTCAATTGGTAAATTTCTGACTGTCAGCATGCATCTCAAGAGCAGAATACACAAACCAAATAGTAGTAAACTTTCAGTATGATTAGCTGCAAGGGATGTGGTGAGCCTGGTCAAGAGTTGTTATTGAATATGTACCTCATGGAAGTGTAGGAGAGCACTTGCTTATTCCTTCACACCCCTGCTGGTGCTGGTACCAAATTGGCTACTTAGTAATTATTACATTTCGGGTCACAGAACATTTTCAAATTCATAATAATAGTGTTGTAGTACGTGTACAGGGGTGGGTTCCCCAGGATACAGCGAAGTCACGAACGAGGAACACAACTCCATCACTTGCTCTTGTCAAAACTGAATTTTACTTAAACGTGGTAAAGAACCCAACCGCCAATTCTGGGAACATACAATAAATTTACAGATACGCAGCCAGAAGCCTGAGACCCTTGTGCTGCACAGCGCGGCGCCCTCCGTAGGATGCAGGAGAAAGACAAGTAATTTGCCTACTGGCGGGCACGACTAAAACGCCACTCCTTACCTGTTAATACCCTAAAAACAACACAAGAATAACTGTATGGGTGTGCGGTGCGGGCTAGCTTGCGGTGCAGCACAACAGTTTCCAAACTTACAAAGCTCTACTGTATTCCCCTCCTCCCTTAACTGGTGTCGTATCATGCGTCTGTGCATTCCTCCTGGGCACAACGCCAGTCTGCCTTGAGTTTGTAGAAAGTTCATCAGCTCTCCAATTGTGACATGCCACTTTAGGTTATGGAGTCCCAGTAATGAACAGTAGCAACAATTTTGGCCTGACACAAACAGAGACCCTACTAACTACCTACAGGCCTGGTCTCAGTCCATAGGTGCCAACAAAGTAATGGGGTGTGTGCACGATCTTACCGACCCGGGTCTGCTCTGCATCCGCTGGTGATTCTGACCGGAACAAAATGTCTCTCCAACAAGTATGCGGTCCCGCAGTGTATGTTTTATTCCTCAGCTCTCATCCGTGTTCCTGCAAGCAATTCCTCATTCCTCTGGACAGGATCAAGATCTTGGACACAAGTAGCTTCACTCAGCTGCAGTTCTGGTCACTGAAGTCTGCTCACACACCTGGATGCTGTAGGATTCTCTGCACACAGTCCTCAGAACCAGCTCCTTCTCAAAACGGCTGCCTGCTCGCTCCTCTCTCTCTCATCAATTTCTGTCCAAACCGCCTGTTAGCTGTGTCAGGAAAAACAGCGGCAACTTGTGGCCAAACAGCAGAATGACAGTTAAATATTTAATTTTAAACAAACAGTGTACAAACAGTGTTCAGACAGTGAGTGCTGCTTCCCATCTTACAGGGTTATGCTGACAACTTCAGGTGAATGGACACTGGCAAAATAGGAAAAACAGGAAGTCCTCTCTCAGATGTAAACCTCTCCTCATTAAGCCAGGCTCGAGTTTTTTTGCTAGTGTCTTAGTTGATGTCAGTACAGTTCTCTGCACAAAAATAGCTAGCTTCTCTATAGCTCCAGCTGGGATTAGGAAACTGGTGTGTAGGCAGGTTGCCTGCTGTGTTAATTTTAGCCAGACTAATGTGGCTTCCCAGGTTAAGGGGAAAGGGGTTAATTCTGCTTTGCATCTCCTGCTCACATTCGCTGGCTTTTTTGGGGTCCAGTCTCATGTCCTGTGACATATAAAAGGCAGATGTTCGGGTCTCAAGAGAGTGCAGGGAGGCGGGCTAAAGAACAGGGACCTTGCAGGACTTGCTGAGACTTGTAGTTTGTCTATGGAGCACCGCCCTTTCAGAAATCACCCAAGCCAATCACTTCTCCAATCGAGTCATGCCAGCTTTGGACTTCACTCATAAGAACTTTACCTATGCAGGTACACTGGGGGACCCGCTGTTAGACCCCTTTCACATGTGGTAGATTGCGCCAGGAGTCCGTCTGCTTAGCTGGGAATCTGCTTATCCCTGATGAGCAGGCAGATGGCTTGTCCGTGTCCACTCCGCCTATGCAGAGCGGACACAGACACAGCCCATTGTCCTCTATGGGTGGTCAGATGTAAATGGACCGCCTGTCCATTTACACCCGATGGCCATCCGATCCTCTAGATCAGGAGTCTCCAAACTTTGTAAACAAAGGGCCAATTTACTGTCCTTCAGACTTTAAGGGGGCCGGACTGAGCCAGTTGGAGTAAACAATGCCCCATCTTTGGTATTAGGGTAGAAATAGTTGGTATCAGTGGGAAAGTAGTGCCCTTTTTTTGTTGTCAATGAAAGGAATTATGCCCCATCATTGGTGTCAGTGGAAGGAATAGTGCCCCATTGTTGGTGTCAGTGGAAGCAAAAGTGCCCCAGGGCTGGATAATGGCAAGTAAAAGACCACATCCGGCCCCAGGGCCACAGTTTGGAGACTACTGCTCTAGCTAGATGGGAAACGGATCCCCATCTGTCTCTTTTTAGCAGATAAGGTTGGATGTCGGTGGGTGTCAACGGACACATGTCCGTTGACACCCACCACTCCATAGAGGGCAATTGATGGTCTGATTGGGTCCACCTAAAAAACTGACAGGCGGACTCGATCGGTCAGTCCGTGTGAAACGGGCCTTAGAGTTAGTTAGGAAAAGGGCATTTTATTATGCTATGCTTGCCATGCCAAACTTTTAGTAAAAGTTGTTTAACCACCTCAGCCCCGGAAGGTTTTACCCCCTTAATGACCAGAGCACTTTTTACAGTTTGGCACTACCCTGCTTTAACTGGTAATTGCGCAGTCATGCAATGCTGTACCCAAACTAAATTTGCGTCCTTTTTTCCCCACAAATAGAGCTTTCTTTTGGTGGTATTTGGTCTCCACTGGGATTTTTATCTTTTGCGATATAAACTAAAAAAGACCCAAAATTTAAAAAAAAAAAAAATTTCTACTTTTTGTTATAAAAAAAATCCAATAAACTAAATTTTTGTCATATATTTAGGCCAAAATGTATTCAGCCACGTATTGGGTAAAAAGAATTCAATAAGCGTATATTTATTGGTTTGCGTAAAAGTTATAGTGTCTACAAACTATGGTACATTTACTGGAATTTACGCAGCTTTTAGTTTATGACTGTCTATCTCATTTCTTGAGGTGCTAAAATTTCAGGGCAGTACAAAACCCCTCCACATTACCTGTTTTTTGAAAGTAGACACCCCAAGGAATTTGCTGAGAGGCATGTTGAGCCCATTGAATATTTTTTTTTTGTCACAAGTGTTTGAAAAATGAAGAAAAAAAAATTGCCTTTCAGCAAATAGCTTGGGGTGTCTATTTTCTGAAAAGGGGTCATTGTGCTATCTTGGCATTTCATGGCCTCCGAAACTGTGATAGGTAATGAGGAGTGAAATCAACAATTTACGCCTTTAGAAAGCCTGTCAGTGGGGGGCGTGATCGGATGGAGAGGAGAGAGCGAGTGTGAGAGAGTGAGTGTGTGAGGTGCCTCTCCTCCGCCCCTTCGCTCCTTACCATCTCTGAATGGAAGACGCCTAGTGTGGAGCGGTTGGTAGTTTGGCATCATTGCTGTGCCTGCTGTTGGTGCTGCCTAACCCCCTCCGTTCCCCTCTCTGGGGCCTTTGCATTGTATAGACGGTCGGCGCTTGGACTGTGCAGCGCTGAAGCCAGTATTGAAGCTGGTATTGCCTCTCCTGAATCTGAGGAGGCTGGAGCAGATTGTCGGAGCAGGAGCCACGCTGGGCTCGGAGACGCTCGTAATCTCGCGAGATTCTGCGGGACTGAGATTTTGCTACAAGACTTGCTAGTGCGGCTGACACATTCGGCTGATGGCGCTATGACGAGGGATAGAGGTGGATAGAACGGGAGCGCTGCGGCCCCAATCCCTCCAATTTCTCCCTCAATTCCTCCCCCTTCTCCAACAACAACAGCAACAACCCTTGAGCATCTAAATTATGTCCAGAAAACGCAGGATAGAGGAACATCTACCCCAGGATGGGGTTCAGGTGACACGTGTCGCGGAGGAAAAGGGGAGTCAGGTGGCGGCGGCAGTAGCTAAACTTGAACGTTACGCCCTCCCTGTCACCTGTTAAAGGGGGTAATCAACAGGTAACAACGCAGGTTAAACCCCAGGCAGTTAGAAAGAGTCAAGGACAAGCATCTTCAAATCCTACCTCTCCAGCAAATGCCAAAACAGTGCGTACTAAGGGGCTGGGGGGTGGAAAACCAGGAACTGCATCTGCAACACCTACTGCGGTATTGGGGGCGACCACTATGGCTGGTCCTATATCGGAGGAGGAGGAACCTACATTAAAAGATGTATTAACGTTACCATGGGAACAGAAATGAAAAATATGACATATGAGTGACAAGGGGGGGTGGTGTGGGGCGGGGGCCCCTGGCCCACAGTAAAGACCCCAATTGGGGTGGGCGGTCGGGTCCCGGCGGCGCACTTCCCCTCCACATAATGCAATAAAGTGGGAGATAAGTGCTTGAACTGATGAATAAATATAATAAGTAAAACATATACCCAAATGTATTATGTTAGGTATTTAGCCAGGATACACATGTAAGTTGGAAACATCTGACTGAGTGGGTACAGACGAATAGATATTCCTGTGATAAAAAGAAATAATGCATAATATGGAATGTTCATAGGAGTCCTGTAGACCATATAGGTCGAAATATGTAACCCCCCCCCCCATTCTCTTCCCCCCCTTTTTCTTTTTTCCCATACAATTTTAAACTGTATGTGTTGTGCAATTTGTACATGTTATTCTATATATTTTTCAATAAAAATCATTGAAAAAGAGAAAAGATGTATTAAATGCTATTACTGCCTGTAAAGACTCAATTACTAATCTTGATGGCCAGTTGGAGAGTATTAAGGGGGAAATATTCTCAATGAGCCATGAGCTGAGTAAGACCGTGGTAAGGAATAACGCTTTAGAAGAGAGACTAAGCACAGTTGAGGGTGATTTATACCCACTAAAGCGAGAAATTAAAGGGCTAAAGGAGCAAATGGACATACAGGCGACTAAACTCGATGAAATGGAAAAGAGAAGCCGTAGAAACAACATGAGAGTGATAGGCCTGCCGGAGCGAAGTGCGAGCCCCAACCCCATAACATTCTTAGAGGGATGCTTCAGGAAAATTTTTAGGCCTACTACCTTTACATCATTGTTTGCGATCGAAAGAGCCCACTGAGGCCCTTTTAAAGCCTGGCAGGCGGGCGACCACCCCGGACCATAACTCCTGAAACTTCTCAATTATAATGATAAGGTTACCCTCCTGCAGAAGACTAGAGAGGCAGGAGACATTAAATATAAATAGGTTAGGATTTCACTGTACCCTGATTTCTCGACAGACCTCCAGAAGCGTAGAGCCAAATTTATACCAATTAAGCGTACTTTGCAGAAATACAAGGTTATATATGGTTTGTTGTACCCAGCTCGCTTACGGGTGACAGCACTGGGCGGAACTGTGTTCTTCAACTCTCCGGCTGATGTGGCGCAGTGGTTAGAGGAAAATAAGAAGGACCTATAGTCATGAAATTGCTTTGATTATGTATTATATAGGGGGGTAAATCGGTGGAGACTCATTCCTTTTACCTCTCTTTTTCATTTATTTTTTTATTGTTTTTTTTTCACTTTTTTTAAATGTATTTTTTTCTCCGCATCCCCTTTTGGTGGTTCGAGGGTGGGTTAAGGGTAGAGTGGGGGGAAAGAATCACACACCACAAAAATTAATACGACAGATGGCACTAATAGAGAGAAAAGTGAGATACGGGAAGGAGGAAGAACACATAGGCTGGAGAAAGGATCTAGGGTGGAGGGGAGAGAACGGGACTGTTAGATGGTCTATCTTCTTGTTTTTTTTTCTTTTTCTTTTCCTTTTTTTTTATATTCTTGATTTATTTTTGATATTTGTTTCATGCAAAATAAGACATTTAGTATAAATTCCTGGAATGTCCTGGAATGGAGGTCTAGGGGACCCAATTAAGAGAGCCATGGTTCTGTCTGCATTGGAGGGGAGTGGGCCCAGACTACTCTGCCTGCAGGAGACCCATTTGACCAGTGCCACGGTGGCACAACTTGGTAACCAGAAATTCCAAGCTCAATATCATTTGGTCCACTCCTCCTATTCAAGGGGGGTGAGCATAATGATTGGAAGAGGAGTGATGTTCTCCTCCAGAGAGAGTTGCATTGATGAACAGGGCCGGTACATTTTTTCGTTTTGCTTGATTGAGAATAAGGCTAGGTTTCCACTATTGCATCCCAAAAGTCGCGCGATTTACACTGCGACCTTGCTATGCGATTTGTGATGCGATGTCATGCGACCAGTGAAAAGCGTGTTAGAACAAGTCACACCGATGTCGGAACAAAGTATTGCAAAAACCGTTTTTGGGAGTCGCTGCAACACCAATTAGAATGAGGACCATTGAAATACATTGGTTTTGACCTGTCATGCGACTTCACATGTGTCAAGTCGCACAACAACGTGCAGTAGTGGAAACAGAGCCTAAATATTTATGTTCAATAAGTTTTTATTGTTTTAACACAAGTTTAAACAGAAAAAAAGCATAGATAAGACCGGGGGCCTGACATCAGGCATACCGGTTCACCAATTGAAAATATACATTTGTATTGAGAAAATATAGTGCATTCCATTGCAAGTACTTAGGTAGCTTGGAATTGTGTCTATGAGGTCAGCTTTTAAACATATGACCAACACTTGTCTTAGTGCTATTTCTCTCGGTCCTGGACTCCCCTTTGGGATCCCGCTGCGTCCAGAGGTCAAGGAAACAATTGTTAAAACGTATATAATTACCAGGGTCATAATGGTGAGGTATTTCAAAATCTCCTGAGTGATGGGAGAACTCATATTGAAAAATCGGAATACAAATGATTCCTTGGTGCGGCCAAGAATGGCCTAGAAGAGCAAGCTAGAGTAGGCTTAAAGCGACAGTAGAAGAAAAGAAAAGATCTAAGAAAAAGAAAGATTGCAGGGGTATAAGTCGGGAGGGGGGGAGGGGGAGGGGGAAAGTGGTGGGACAGCGAGCCTCAAACTACTGAGGGTGTCACTTTCCTGGATATAAGGATACTATTATGGGGGCGTTTGGACTCTCAGGTTGTATTCATCGCTAAGAGTCTATGCTTTAGTTTGTCTGAAGCAGAGTAATGACTCCAGATGCTCCAGATGAAGGAAAACTTTGGTTGTTTATCTAATGCCTTGGCTTGCATTTCTTCCATAAGCATTATATTGTTTATTTCGCTCACCCATTCTACAAGGGATGGGGGGGGGGGGTTGCTAGTTTTCCAATGTCTGGGGATTAATTGTCGCTCTGCACTGAGGAATAATTTTAAGAGGTTGTTCTTTTGTGATTTGATAGTACCGGGAAGTATAGAGAGAAGGGCAATGGTAGGAGAGGGCGCGAGCGGTTTATCGTATATTTCTGAGTATATCTGGAAAATTTGTGTCCAAAATGGGAGGAGCACATCACATTCCCACCAAATGTGTATGTACGTACCTTTCGCTGAATTACATCTCCAACACATATCAGTGGTTGATGGAAACATGATCTTTAGGGTGGAAGGAACCCGATACCACCTTGACACTAGTAGCTCGAGTGTAGCTCGAGATAGCTGATTTATGAGTAAAAAGGAAGGCCTTACCCCACTCTGCCTCCATTATGTCTCTCCCAAGTTCTTCCGACCAGGTTTTAGTGTATTTAGGTAAGGACCCATGGATGTGGTCCAAAATCATTTTGTATATTAATGATAAGGTATGTCGGGGTGTCTCTGAGAGTGTGCATAGTTGCTCAAAACCAGTAAAGGGTCTATAGATTTGTTTGGAGTCATGGAGTTTTTTACAGTAGGAAGTCAGGTGTAGACGTGTAAGCCATGTTACCTTAGAAGATGTGGTATTTTGGTTGGTAACAAAGGTACCTAGGGTGTTGTTCACGAATTGTCGGGCTGTGGGCCAAGAGGCTCTATTGTAGTCATCTAAAGTCTGAGTGGAATTGCCTTCAGGGAAAGCTGGGTTATCGAATAGGGGGGGTGAGAGGACTCGGTTCTGAGGTTAGTGAGTAACTCTCCCTTCTGCGATACCAGATTGCCAAAGCATCTCTGGTGAGAGGGGACAGCCTTGCTAACGATTTGTATGTCTAACTATAGCCCCATAGGAGTGCTCGAAGATCAATTGAGGACAAGTCTTGCTCCACAAGGGTGGAGGCTTTGATCAGGGGGCGGGGGAACCACTCCAGGATGCGGGAGATCGCTGTTGAGGTGTGATAAAGCAAAAAATCCGGTAGGCCTATCCCTCCTTTGGTGGTAGGGGGGCATAGAAGTTTATGTTTCAGCCTAGGGTGATTCCCCATCCATACAAATCAGATTGCCATAGATCGAAGGGTGCGAAAAAATGCCACGGGGAGGGCAATAGGGAGGGCCTGGTATAAATAAAGGAGTTTGGGGAGAATATCCATTTTTAATACATTCATGCGACCGAACCAAGACAGTGGTAAGGCGTCTGAGTTTTGTAAGTAATGGGCTGACGTTTAGGGCATATATATCTGAGGTTCGTTTCGGAATGGCTGTTCCTAAATACGATATGGAGTTTGTCTGCCATTGAAAGGAGAAGTTAGATTTAAGGGAGGAGAGGGTGGCAGGCGTCAGAGATAAATTTAGTGCCTCTGTTTTAGAGATGTTTAATTTGTAATTACTAAAACAGTCAAACCGGTCTATCTCAGCTAGTATAGATGGTATGCTGATGAGCAGTTGGGTTACATAAAGTAGTAGGTCGTCTGCATATAGGGAGAGTTTACAGTGGGAGGTGGGAGATTGTATACCGTGTATGTTGTGGTTAGCTCTAATAGCTTGGGCCAAATGTTCAATTACCAAGGTGAACAGGAGCGGGGTAAGAGGACAGCCCTGTCTGGTACCATTAGAGATCGTGAGTTTTTCTGATTGGGTACCGTTCACCAAAATGGTAGCCGAGGGTTTAGAGTACAGGAACATGATGCGTGAAAGCATTCTTGGGCCTAATACTAGCTGGGAGAGGGTGGCAGAAAGAAAGGGCCAACTGACCCTGTCGAAGGCCTTTTCTGCATCACACGAGAGAAGGCAGGTCGGTATATGATTGTGTTGGGCATATGCCATAAGATGTATAGTTTTGGTGGTGTTGTCCCTGGCTTCAGGTCCAGGGACAAAGCCCACCTGATCTTTATGGATTGTCTCGGGCAGTAAGGGAGATAGGCGATTCGCTAGGATCTTTGCATATAATTTTAAATCTATATTTAAAAGGGAGATTGGCCTGTAGTTGGGGCATAGGGAGGGGTCTTTACCTGGCTTTGGGATAACTGCTATTTGGGCTTGAAGCAAAGTAGAGGAGGAAGCAAGACCTCCATCAATGGCATTAAATGCTTTTGCTAGGGTGCCAGTTGGAGAGTAAACATTTTATAAAAGCATGAGGAAAACCCGTCAGGGCCGGGGCTCTTTCCATTGTTAAGATTTTTTTATGGTGAGTTGAAAATCTGTTTTGGAAAGGGCGTATTCCAATTCTTCTATTTCGGATGCTGGGAAGGGTGGGAGTGCCGTTTCCCGAATATATGCAGGGAGGTCTTGCGAGTGAGATGAGGGCGATGAAACTCGTGGAGTGAGGTTATATAGAGTAGAATACTACTGGCGGAATTTTTCGGCTATGGCCGAGTTGTTCAGTAATTTACCTTTGGTTGGGGAATTAATGAACGGAATTGGCTTACGGGTTTGTCGGGGCTGGAGTGTATTTGCTAAATGTCTGCCACATTTATTGGCTTGAGAGTAGTGAGCGAATCGTCCTTTATCCCTCGCTACCAATGAGTGCTCTGCAAAAATTTGCAAGAGGTCCCTCCTGGCGTTGGTGAGTTCTAGTAGTACTGTGGTGTCAGGGTTTTTTTTGTGTGATTCTTCCAACTTGGCTATGGTGGCAAGGAACCGTGTAGTGTCGGCTGTACGTGCATGTTTAAGTCGGGAACCGTGTTGAATGAATTTACCCCTGAGCACACATTTAAGTGCTTCCCATTTTGTAAGTGGGTTGGTGGTATCTTGGGCATGGTCAGCTACAAAGTGGTTGATGGTCTGTTTAATGTCCTGTATACAAACTAAGTCAGACAGTAGATTGTCATTCAACCTCCAAGTAGTCCGTTGCTTGTGTATGGGGACGTTTCCTAGTTTCATGTGTATGGGAGCGTGGTCAGACCAAAGGGTGAGGCCTATGGAGGAGAGGGGGGAGTAATCTAGTAAGGATTGGGAGATGAGGAAGTAATCCAGTCTGCTATAAGAAGAATGTGCTGGGGAATAGTACATGTAGTCTTTAGCAGTGGGGTGTAATATTCTCCACACGTCCACTAAGGACAGGTCAGATAGAAGTGTTCGTACTTTGGTCAGGGAAGCTGGGGAGATTGAGGACTTACCAGTCGAGGCGTCGAGGCGGGGTATCAAGGTGGCATTGAGGTCGCCTCCCAGGATAATGTTGGTTGTACTAAATCGCTTCAGGCGAGAGACCACATTGAGGAGAGAAAGTGCTGCTGGTCCTGGTTTGGAGAGTAAATATTAATTATGGTATAGATCATATTCATATATGACAATTTAAGAAATATATATCTACCCGATGGATCAATATAAGTATCAAGGACATCTGGGGTGAATGTGGCGTGAAATGCGATGGAGACCCCTTTAGATTTCGCTGAAGGGTTGGTGCTATGAAACCAGGTGGGGTATTGTTTATGGAGAAATTGTGGGATCGCATTAGACCTAAAATGAGTTTCCTGTAGGAGAAGGATTTCCGTAGTTTGTGAAAATGATAGAGTATGTGTCTTCTCTTCTCCGGGGTGTTAAGGCCCCTGCAATTTAACGAGGAGACTATAAGGGAGGTTTGAGTTGTCATAGGGAAAGTAATTTAGGGGGTGAGCAAGAGTTAATATGTTCGAGGCCCCAAAGGAGAGGGAGGGAAGGGAGAGGGGAAGGGAAGAGCGACATCTTGTGGGGAAAAAATAGAAGGTAAGTATGAGAGGTAGAAGAGAAAGAATTGTGGAAAAGAAAAAAGATAACCAAGGCCTAAATGGCCTAACTAATAATGCTGTGATCAACATAACAGCTAAAACCGCTATGGGCGCTGAAAACCCTAAGTGGGGGGTCGCGGTCAGAGCACAGAGAGGCCTGCATACGCCGGGCAACTTCTATTGGTTTTATCTATGTGCAAAAAGGCTCAGACCCTGCATTGCCATTTGTATTTTTAATAACTATAAGTGGGTGTCTGAAAGGAACATCCTATAAAAAAAACCCCATACAATATAAACTTGATGGCCTGCAGGGTCATTTACTCAGCTTCTAAATATAACAGTAATCTGCAATAAGGCTGAGGGGAGGGAGGTGTCAGGAGGAAACGTATGGTGGGGAGGGGGAACAAGAAAAAACAGTGGTAACTCTCATGTAAGAGGAAAGCTTATTTCTTAATGAAAGAAGTTAAGACCTGTATATGGAAAATCAAAGTTAGATCAGCAGTATAATGTCCCAACAAAACTGCAAACTGTAAACAGGGACAGCTTCACTGGTCCGGAACCTGTGAAGAAAAGTGTGATTAATCAGAGAGTGAAGAACAGGAGTTCATCCATCAGTTGCCCTAGAGGTTTCCGGTTTAGAGCGTTTGTTCTTCTTAGTTTTCTTTTGCCAGCCTGTGGCAACCTGAAAACCTGGGGTGGCAGCATGAGGAGGCCAGTCCTTTATAGGAATCTGCGGCAACTCAAATGTTCCGAGGAACTTTGAGAGATCACCCAGTGTGCGGAATGTCGCTGACTTCCCTTTGTGGGATGCAAAAAGATTAAATGGGAAACCCCAGCGATATTTAATTTGTTTTGCCTGAACGGCACCTGTAAGTGGTTTCAGAGCCCGCCGCATGTCAAGAGTCAGCTTGGAGACGTATGGGAGTAGAGACACTGGGGTCCCGTTAAAGTAGATGGCGTCTTGAGCCCGTGCAGCTTTCATGATTGCATCTTTAATCGCATAGAAGTGTACTCTGCAGATAACGTCTCTGGAATATTCCAGGTTAGGGTTCTTAGGGCCGAGGGCTCTGGGAACACGATCAAGCTCTAGGGGGGCATCTTTATCCTTCTGCAGCAGGTTGTTAAACATGGCGACGACTGCAGGGGCTCGGTTTCTACCTACCCTGGTAGGCCGCAGATACGTATATTATTACGTCTGGCTCTCTTTTCCTGGTCGCCCTGGTGGTACATTAGTTGCTGAATCTGCAGCGTGTGTTCATGTAAAATGACTTCATGTGCATGAAGTGTGGAGGCAGTCTCCTCCAGCTTCTATGTCTTATCCACCATAGGATCATTGTGAGTCTGGGGAATGGCAGGCAGAGCGGACAGAGCCATTGTCAGAGTCTGGAGGGGACCTGGCACGCTGTTTGGTTCACATAATAGAAGTGGAGCGCTGTGAAGCATCTCCCTGTGAGGCCACATGTGTGCCCGAGGTCCGGGCCGGCACCATCTTGGACGAGGGGGGGTCGTGCTGTGTCTGTCCCAAACGGGTAAAAAAACTATCAATTTCACCCTCGTTGTGCGGTTCAGGGGTGCGGTGTCCCTCTCCCCCTTCTTTCCTCCCCATTACCGACCTTTCTGCAGTGTCCGGAAAGGGCTGAGAGCCTCGTTTGTTCCAACGTGTGCGGGAGCTCCAGGCAAACACGTCCTGCTACTCCATATGCTAGGCCACGCCCTTCTGGCAAATATTTATATCCCCCCCATTTAAGCTGGAGGTTTTACATAAATTAGTGGAGTTCACACTGGACAAAGTGGGAACTCCAGTAATAGCGGTAGGAGATTTAAATGAAGTCCTCGATAAGAGCCTAGATAGATTTCCCCTGAAAATAGGTCCAATTTAGCAGGAGAGAATCAGTTGTCTCAATTCCTGGAGGAAATGGGGTTGAGCGATATATCCGCAGGAACGACAATACTCATGCTTTTCAAGTTCCTAACTCACTCTCTCAAGAATCGACATGGCCCTAGGTAATAGGGAAGCAACATTGTTGGTAGGGAACATAGAGTATGGTCCAAGAGGAGTGTCAGACCACTTCCCACTTGTGTTGACAATAAATACAGGAGGTAAAATCCATCCAAGAGAATGGAAAAACAGACCTTGTTGGCTGGAATTGATTGGCAACACTGGAGAGGTTTTAACCAGACTACATGAATTTGTACAAATCAATGCAGGTACGGCATCACCTGGAGTGGTTTGGGACTCCTTGAAGGCCTTAGAGGTCTTTTGATCCAAAAAGTGGCAAGAACTAAGGGATATCAAGGGAGTGGGAAAGAGACATCAGGAACGAAATGATACCAGCAGAGAGGCGATATGTCGAGGACCCAACCCCAGGAAGGCAAAAGGAATGGCTAGATAAGCAACAAATCTATAGAATGGCTACTACAAGAAGGTCAGAGAACAGACAAATATTTCAGAGACAGTGTCAGTTTGGAGAAGGGGAGAGAGTGGGTTGTATGCTATCCCTGTTGATTAGATCAAATACCCCCCCTCCACTGTTTCTGCGATTAAGACACTAAGTGGCAAGATCTCCACAGAAGGGATAGAGATAAAACAAACTTTTGGTGAATATTACAAGTCTCTATAAGTCTAGTAGGGGAGCTGAGAGTGAAAAAATGAATGGTTTCTTCCAGGCAATAAAAATTCCAACTTTGTCAGAGAAGGACAAAATGGATTTAGAGACACCGGTGACCCTCGAGGAATTACAGCAAGCAGTGGCCGGGATGTCCAATCAAAAGTCGCCAGGCCCAGATGGGCTCCCAATAGAAATATATAATTGGTATGGAGAGGTCCTGCTCCCAGAATTGCTGAAGACATTGGGATGGGCATTAGTCAATGGGAGACTCCCCACCTCAATGTCGGAAGCCACTGATATTGTAATACATAAGGAGGGGAAAGATCAATTGGACGTCTCCTCTTATCGTCCAATTTCTTTATTATGTACGGATGTAAAAATCTTGGCTAAAGTGCTAGCAACCCATTTAAATGGATGTATTCAAAATCTTATACATCCTGACCAGTCAGGTTTTATTCCCAATAGGTCAACAAGTATCAACATCAGAAGAGTTTTTTTAAACATGCAGATTCCAACAGACAATATAGGCTCCAGGACCATATTGGCCTTGGATGCCGCTAAGGCTTTTGATAGCCTAGAATGGAACTACCTTTGGAGGGTGTTGGAGAAATTTGGCTTTGGCCCCTCCTTTATTAGATGGGTGAAAACCCTAGTTAGACTTACCGGTAACGGTATTTCTACGAGTCTTTCAGGACAGCACCTGGAGAGAGCGCAGCTCCACCCACTTTCCCAGGAAACACTGCAGTCAGTTTCTTTAAAGACCGGACACTTCCACCATGGCCTCAGTTGTTCATAGAGTACCTCCAGCCATGCTGAAATTAGATAAGCAGAACATAGCAATAACACATCTTATAACCTTAAAACTTAGGGCGGGTCATCGGCGCTGTCCTGAAAGACTCGTAGAAATACTGTTACCGGTAAGTCTAACTAGGGTTTTCTCCCTTCGTCCTTTAGGACAGCACCTGGAGATGATAAAAGAGTACTTACTCTAGGGTGGGACCACCGCCTGCAGGACTTTCCTGCCGAATGATTGTTCCGCTGCTGATAGCAAGTCCAACCTGTAGTGGCGGGTAAAGGTGGAGAAACTTGTCCACGTGGCCGCCTTACAGATCCGACCCGGGGAAGCCCCTGCCCTCTCTGCCCAGGACGTTGCTACTGCCCTTGTTGAATGGGCCACTACCCCTTTAGGGGGCTCTGCCCCTGAAGCTCTATAAGCTTCACTGATGGCCATTCTTAGCCATCTACCTATGGTGTTTTTGGATGCACTATACCCCCTACGTGGTCCAGAGAAGAGAACAAAGAGAGAATTTGATCTTCTAAAATCTTTTGTTATCTCTATATAGTGTAATAAACACCTTCTCACATCCAGGGAATGGAAAGACCTCTCCTTAGCACTGGATGGGTTAGGACAAAAAGTAGGGAGAACTATCTCTTGTGCCCTATGAAATGCTGTTGACACCTTTGGCAGAAAGCCCGGGTCAGTTTTTAGCACTACCCAGTCTGGAAAAATATAACAAAAGGGTTCTCTTATGGAAAGAGCTTGTAACTCGCTTACTCTCCTAGCTGAAGTTACTGCTACTAACAGGACTAGTTTTAGCAACCATAGCCTGATTGATGCTTCCTCTGGAGGTTCAAAAGGCCCTTTGATTAGACCCTGCAGAACCACAGACAGATCTCATCTAGGAAAAAACTTAAAAGGTATTGGCCTAGCTCTGGCCAATGCCCTGAAAAATCTAATAATGAGCGGCTCCTTAGATAATTGTCTCTCAAGGAAAACTGACAATGCAGCTACCTGCACCTTTAGGGTGCTAGCTGCCAACCCCATCTCCATTCCCTCATGGAGAAATTCTAATACTGGAACAATTTCTAGTGGCGAAAGCATCCTAGCCGTGCACCAGCTATTAAATTGCTTCCACATCTTGAAATAGATGGCTATGGTAACCTCCTTACGACTATTCAGCAGGGTAGAGACCAGCTTATCTGAAAGGCCCTTATTTTTCAACATCTGCCCCTCAGTAACCACCCTGTCAACCTGAGGTGCTGGGTATTTGGATGATGAAGGGGACCTTGCATTAGGAGATCCTTCCGCAGTGGAAGCGCCCAAAAGGGTTCCACCGCCATCCTCTGTATTGTTGCGAACCAAGCTCGTTTGGGCCAAAAAGGGGCCACTAAAATCATGCTCGTGGTCTCTTTTTGTAGCTTTTTTAAGACCAAGGGAATCAACTGAAAGGGGGGAAAGGCGTACCACAACTGGAAGTTCCACGGATGCGCTAATGCATCCAATCCCTTCGCCTGATCCTGCCTGTTTAGTGAGAAGAAGGCCTCTACTTTTGTATTCTTCTGGGATGCAAAAAGATCTATTTGGGGTACTCTCCATCTTTCTGTTAATTTTTGGAATGTTCCTGTGTTCAGACTCCATTCTGCTTCTAGTATTCTTTCTCTGCTCAGAAAGTCTGCTAGAAGGTTCAAATCTCTCTTCAGATGTATTGCTGTTATGGACCTTAGGTTTTTTCTGCCCAGGCTAGAATTTGGAGTGCCAAGGATAGCAGAGTCCTGCTCCTTGTTCCTCCCTGCCTTGATATATATGCCACCGCTGTGGCATTGTCTGATAAAACTTGAACATGATGGCCCCGGACTGTTTTCTCGAAGGCCCATAGACCTAGGAGAATAGCCCTTAGTTCTCTCCAATTGGAGGACCTTCTGGCTTCCCAGTCTGTCCAACTCCCCTGAGCCATCTGCTCGTCCAGGTGGGCGCCCCAACCCCAGGAACTTGCGTCTGTTGTTAGTCTTTTCTCCAAAGGAAAGCCCCAGAGTAGACCCTTGTCCAGGTTTGAGTGATTTCTCCACCATCAAAGCTTCCTCTGAACCTGCGGAGGCATTTTTATTAATTTTTCCAGGGACTCCCCATAGGACCAATTCATTAAAATTGCCTGCTGGAGCTCCCTTGTATGTAGATGTGCCCATTGCACTGCTGGTATAGTTGCAGTGAGTAGCCCTAGGACCGACATAGCTGCTCTTATGGAGATTGGCATGTTTGTCTGTGTCTTCTTTACCGCACCTTGAAGTTTCTCCATTTTCTCCTCGGGGAGAAAGATTCTCTCCTGGATGGAATCTATAGTATAGCCCAGGAATAGTATTGTCTGTGATGGAATCAAGTTTGATTTCTCCTTGTTTATTATCCATCCGAGACTTACCAAGTGTCTCATTGTCTTTTCCAGATCCCTCACTAATAGGTCCCTTGTTTTGGCAAAAATTAGTACATCGTCCAGATAGGGTAGGACTGATACTCCCTCTACTCTGAGTGGGGCTAAGGCCTCTGCCAGGATCTTTGTGAAAATCCTCGGAGAGGATGACAGGCCGAAAGGGAGAGCTCTGAACTGGAGATGAAGGGTTGATTCCCCCAACTTTATTGCAAACCTTAGGTGCTTTTGAGATGCTGATGCCACTGGCACATGTAAGTATGCATCTCTCAGGTCTATGGACGCCATAAAACAGCTTGGGGTCAGGAGACTCTTTACTGAGAATATTGTGTCCATTTTGAATTTTTTGTACCTCATAGTCTTGTTGAGAATCTTCAGGTTCAGAATGAGCCTGAATTTTCCCGAAGGCTTCTTCACCAGAAATATGTGCGAATAGCACCCCTGTTCTAATTCCCCGGGGGGCACGTTCGTGATCACCTTTTGTAGCATCAATTCTCTCAAGATAGCTGTCATTGCTACGGACTTTTCTGGGTCTTGGGGAGCCTGGGTTATGTAAAAACGCACAGGTGGAGGTTGAGAAAATTCCAACCTGTAACCCTCCATAATGGTCTTGAGGATAAACTGGCTGTTCGTTATAGTCTTCCACTGTAAAAAGAAGGTCTGTAGCCTTGCTCCCACAGTTGGATGACAGTCACTGGGTTTTTTTGTTTGTGGTTGGGGGGCGAAATAGTACTCCTGACTTGCCCCTCCCTCTTTGAGATTTCCAAGGCCTTTTATAGCCTGCCTCTTTGGTATCTGGGGTTTTCCGAAAAGCACGAAAATTCTTGTTGCCTTGCGGAATCACCTTTTTCTTTATAGGGAAAGCCTTCTTCTTGTCAGCTGTTCTGTCAAGTATAGCTTCAAGTCCAGGGCCAAACACCAGATCACCTTCAAAGGGTAAACCACACAATGTTTTTGAGGCAGTATCCCCTGTCCATGTCTTGACCCATAAAGCCCTCATAAAGCCCTGCGAGCTGAGTTTATCAGGGCTGTGGATCTGGCTGACATTCTGATTGATTCCGCTGAGGCATCTGCTATATACCCTACCGCCTTTGATAACACCGGGAGCGTATCTAGCAGATCTTTACGAGGCGTCCCCGCCTCAATATGAGCTTTCAGCTGATCCAGCCAGTATTCCAGATTTCTGGCTACCGCCGTTGAAGCCATGGCAGGTTTCAAATTTGCTAAAGATGAATCCCATGTCTTCCTTAATAGGGAGTCTGCCTTTTTATCCATGGTATCCTTAAGGATACGCCAGGTCAGTATTCCTTGATACCTGGGAAAATGCTGCGTCAAGTCTTGGTTTTTTGTTCCAGATATGCGAGCTATCCTCGTCAAACGGAAATCTCCGTTTGAGGGATTTAGAAAAGAAAGGGGCTCTTTCTGGATCCTTCCACTCCCTTTTAATGGTTTCTGATAGAAACTTATGTACTGGAAAAACCCTGTGTTTTTCCTCCCCAAGGCCCTGAAACATCCTATCGTGTAAGGATAGCTGAGTTTTATCCTCTGTGATGTTAAGGGTAGTGTGTAGTGTCTTTAGTAGATCATCCACCTCCTCAAGGGATAGTTTGTACCTAGAAGAAGGAGAAGAAGCTTCATTCTCTTCTTCCGCTTCCTCGTCAGAGTTTAGTAGAGCATTACATTCTTCCTCCTCTGAGTCGCTGCCCCCTCTGGATGCTGAAACAGAGGATTGAGAACGTGGCACCATACTGCTATGCGCTGTTGGGCGCCTATCCAGGTAGGATCTGAAGGACTCAAAGGTGTCCGCCAGTTCCTTCCTAAAAGAGCTCAGCAATTCCCCTTGCTGAGTTGCAGGACTAGCAGGAGCTGTCTCCTCCTTAACTATGTCTGCAATACATGATTTGCATAATATTTTGGTCCAGGAATCCCTCAGTAACCCTTTACATGACGGACATTTCCTTTTAACAATAGGGGAGACATGCTTGGTCTTTTCTTTAGCCTTCTGCAATATCCCAAGGGAAAAAAAAAACATTTGCTGAACCATATTTCACCAAAAACAGTTTACATGCTGTACGAAAGGAACACTGAAACCCATAAGGGAAGTTAACCCTTTAACCCCTATGTCTTGTTCCACAGCCGGTGAATCACCCCACAGATCCACCTTCAACCAAATAGTCAATCACTTATCCTTCTATTAGTACTCAGGAAAAAGTGATCTGCAGGCCCCCCTTTTTTTTTTTTTTTTTTAAAGAAAGGGAATGTATATATTCTATATATATATACCACAACTGCCCATAGAGTAAGACAAAACAGCGACCAATGTCCCTGCTTACCTGGGCCTGGCTGATTGGTGTGGCTCCTGCTCCTGCCACCGCCGTCTGATCGTCCTCCATTGCTGACAGGACTACAGCGGCGTCTGTGCTCTTTTATTCAATTTTCCCGGGCCGCACACCTCTGTGAGGACCGGAAATTACATCAGCCACAGAGACCACCCCTTCCTCCTGCGTTCCAGCAGCCGGAACCGGAAGCCGCGTCGCGCTGCTCGAGGCCCCGCCCCCGATCGGAATGACACGCTCGTCAACTGAACCCGGAAGGCGTGCGGTACAGCAGAGCAGACGCCGTTCACTACTCCACAGCCCTGCCGCCGGTCTGTAGAAGCGGGACCCACCGCAGCCTGGCTCTCGCCGAGCATGAAGAGGAGGGGGCGCCGGAGAATCCCCCACACGTAAGGGAGGATGCTGGGCTGTCTTCTGAAAGGAAAAAAGCAAGTTCAACCGGTATGCCCCATACTTTCACCACCTGGAGAAAGCGCAGCACACCCCTGGTTCCCTGCAGCGCTTCCACCATGGCGGAGGAAACACTACAACTGAGGCCATGGTGGAAGTGTCCGGTCTTTAAAGAAACTGACTGCAGTGTTTCCTGGGAAAGTGGGTGGAGCTGCGCTCTCTCCAGGTGCTGGCCTAAAAGACGAAGGGAGAAAATACTTTATGGGGAACCAAAAGCAAAAATTAAAATTAATAATGAATACTCGGAATTATTCCAATTGGAGAGAGGGACGAGATAGGGCTGTCCTCTGTCCCCCTTATTGTTTGCTCTCGCAATGGAACCACTAGCAATTATGACTAGATCTATGCTAGATATTCCGGGGTTCCGGAGACAGACAGAAGAGGTCAGGATAGCACTGTTTGCGGATGACATCCTGTTTTTCCTTGGAGATGTTGAAACTTCACTAAATGCAGTGATACAAATGGTGAGGGAGTTCAGACGATTTTCTGGCCTGGTTATCAACTGGGAGAAATCGGCCCTGCTACCAGTCGACCCACTTGCTAACCAGATATCGTCGGAACTCCACACCTAAAAATAGTGACAAAACTAAAATATCTGGGTGTTTGGATCACAAGCGATATAAATCAGTATGTCAATAATAACTTAGCCCCATTACTATTTAAATTAAAGCAAAAGGGGACATCTGGAGTCGACTCCCTCTATCTGTGGCAGGACGCTGCAATCTAATAAAGATGATATGGCTACCACAGATACTATACTTGCTCCACAATTCCCCGACTTGGATTGGTCAAAAGTGGTTCAAAAAAAACAGAATCCCTTTTAAGGGAATTATTTTGGAAAAAGGGCCAACCCAGGATTGGCCTGCAAACTATGCAGTTACCGAATAAAGAAGGAGGCATGGCGGTTCCACACCCGAAGTCATACTTTTTGGCATTTCAGCTATAATATCTAGCAGATTGTTGAGTCATAGGAGGGGGGAAGTCGAGTGATAAAATGATGATAATGGGGGCCCCACATAACACACTAGCGGAGGTACTAGAGGCAGACTCATCTATTCACAGATGACAGACAATAAAACTTGTCAGTAAAGTATGGCAGGAAACAAAGGTATTTATGGGATATAGAGGGGTAACTGAATATATGGAAGAGTATAGAGAGGTCTAAAGAATGGGAGAGACAGGGCATTAACCAATTAATCCAACTATACGAGGGTAATCTTCTCTTCTTCACAGAAAATATCTCATTTAATTTTAATATACAGAGTCTACTATACTCCTAAAAAAATGTTTAAACTTGGGTGGAGACAAAATGATGAGTGTCCCAGGTGTAAGGCGGCAGGGGATTTTATCCATATGGTATGGAAATGCCCAAAGCTATTTAGATACTGGGTGGAGATAATAGACAGGATAAATAAAACCTTTAAGACCACATTGGAACCGGTAGGCAAGACATGTCTATTAGGGAGTTTGGAGGAAGGTAGAGTTCTGACTGGTACCACCGAAGTAGTGCCTATTTCAGGCGAGAAAATTAATCGCACAGAAATGGCAGGCACAGACTCCCCCGACTGTGAAGAACTGGGTTGAGACCATTAACTCTATAGTGAGTGAGTTGGGGCGAGAAAGTGGTACTTGTTAGGCAAGGTAACTACAGGAAGTTTACGAGAATGTGGAAACCTTGGCTGGACGAGATGGGGTGTCCCCTATAGGAGGTTGGTAGGGAGTGAATTTCTTTTTCTTCTTCTTCCTCCGTGGGGGACAATAGACGATCTAGCCTACTGTACTGCTCTCTTTCCCTTTGGGTGCTCCTCTTTAGTCCCCCCTGAGGTTCTGTAACCAACAGAATCACATGCACAAATAATTGTAAAGTAGTGTGGGTGAGGTGGGGAGGGTGGCGGCAGGGAAGGTAGGAAGGGTGGGAGAGGGAGGGTAAAACAATAAATAAGTTAATGTACTGTAAGATACTGCATGTTATTTTATAATGTTGCATTTTTTCACTGCTTTTGTTACTGTGAAATAATAATAAAAAAAGGAAAAAAGAAAAAAAAAAGAAAAAAAAGAAAGCCTGTCGGTAATTGGTTTTCGGGGGGGTCCTGTACGTGGCTAGACTGCCAAAAAGTCCCATATATGTGGTATCCCTGTACTCAGGAGAAGCAGCAGAATGTATTTTGGGGTGTAATTTCACATATACCCATGGCATGTTTGAGCAATATCATTTAAGTGACAACTTCAAAAAAAATGTTTTTGTCATTTTCCTGAAACTTGTTGCAAAATATAAAATATTCCATGGACTCAACATGCCTCTCAGCTAATAACTTGGGATGTCTACTTTCCAAAACCATTGGGGGGGGGGTTAGGGTTGAGCTATCTTGATATTTCTAAACTGTGATAGGTATTGAGGTGTGAAATCAACAATTTACGCCCTTAGAAAGCCTGAATGACACTTCTAATGATGGGCTTACATGCACTGTTCTTTTTTTTCATGGGCTGAATGAAAAAAAAAAAAAACCTGACAGATTCCTCCATTCAGATTGATTGATGTGGATGAAGAAATCTCTGCCAAGAAAAGTGAATAAAAATATATGCTGAAGCATAGGAGCGATCCGCCCCTATGTCCACCCCTGGCCCTATTCTTCATATGCTTTTTTTTTAACTGCGATGGTGAAATCACCTCCTACAGTGCATGGATTTATGTATCGTGAGAGCAAACCCTGTTGCTGTCAAAATAAACACATCAGTGCTGCAGCGGAATGGCGTACCTGCAAAGCAAACAACGGTTAACAATAAAACACAGTATCAATAAAACCTTAACTCAATAAAACAACTTTTTTTTATTGTAATCTGTGCCAAAAATAGAGTAAAAAATAGATGGCAAAGCATAGGGGCAATCCACCCCTATGTCCACCCCAGCTCCATGCTTCTGAAAATAGGAAAACCCGAAAATCTTAAATAATAACTAACTAATAATAACTATTAAATTATAGGTATTGGAATTTCCTTTCAAATGTGGCTGTTAGTGAACGTAACGAGTACGAATTTATCCGAAGTTATGAATTATCTGAAATAACGAATGCCGCATCGAAACGAATGGAATGTAACGATCTAATAATAATAAATAACAATATTAATAATAAAACCTTTTTATTATTATTATTTATTATTAATTTGTTCCATTCCATTTGTTTAGATGCGGCATTCGTTATTACGGATAATTCATAACTTCAGATAAATTTGTAGTCGTTACGTTCACAAACAGCCAAATTTGAAAGGAAATTCCAATACCTATAATTTAATAGTTAGCTATTATTAGTTAGTTATTATTTTGAATTTTACTGAATTTCTTTCTTTTTTTTAGATTTCGAATTTTCAGATTTTCGAATTTTTGAATTTCCGAATTCGAAAATTCGTAATTCGGAAATTTGAAAATTTGGAAATTCAAAATTCGAAAATTTGAAAATTTGGAAATTTGAAAATTCAGAATTCGGAAATCCGAAAATCTGAATTTCCGAATTTGCGAAAAAAGCAAAAAAACTAATGAAACTAAAACGAACACATTTTTTGTCAGTGCACATGTCTATTGCACGGTACCACATGTGCCAATTCCTAAGTGAAAGAGGTGACTAAAAAGTGGCACGCTTGTATAAAAATTGTCTACGTATAAATGGTACCCCTTTCGGAATCAGGGTGACATCAAGTCCCAAACAATTTTGCCGCTGCTCCCTTTGTAGTCTTGGCAGTCACGGGGCTCCACATTGCTATCTTTTCCCCTCGTAAACCAGGAAACTACGTGTATAGCCTGTTGCCCTGTCACAGAGCTTATACATTTTGACCCCATATCTGGCACTCTTGCTGGGGAGAAACGGTTTGAAAACAAGGCGGCCAGAAAACGTAAACAGGGACTCATCAACGCAGACAACTTGATCGGGAATAAACAAGGCTGCAAATTTTCAGGGTCACCCCAAAGATGACAGAGTTCATTGTCGTTGAAGTGCAAGAACCGCAAGATATGCTCGTATCTAGTCCTGGCAGCAGAGAACACAGGCATATGGTGAATTGGGTCAGTGGCTCAAAATGACCGCAACTTACTCTTTTTAGTAATGCTCATGAAGAGGGATAGGCCCAGAAAGGTCTTAAATTCGGGAACCGTTATAGGTTTCCAGCCAAATTCTCTGGCAAGGGTCAAATTTGGATTTGTGGTAAAAAATTGACCAGCATATACAGTACATGTGCTTTGGTCCGCAATAGATCTGTACAGATCTTCTGTGAAAAACAGCTCATAAAAGCCAAGGGGAGTTAAATGTGCTGTTTCCACCTAAATTCTGGGTTTGCCAGTAAATGGGGGGGGGGGTACGGGCGCTGCAGAAGTGGTGGGCTGCCAATCAGGATTTGCAGGCGCATCTGGAAGGGTACTTTGGGCTCTACGGGCCTGTGTTTGAATTCTTGGTGGCTGTGGGACACTACTTGTGCTAGCCACCGCACCAGATTGAACTGCACTTATGGGAATCGCCACATCACCAAGCGTTACAGCAGTGCTGGTTGGTCTACGACCAGGATGTACTAGGCTGCTGGTGCTTGCCAGTTCACCAGAAGGTTGAGCCAGTGACAGAATTATAGGGGTCGCTGAGTTTGCCATGGCGACTGGGCCCCTTGCTGCAGGAGGCCCTTGAGGGCCCCCTGTACTCTTCGATAGGAGGAACAGCAGGGACGGCTGAGACTGAGCTCCTCGTTTGTCAGCTGAACTGCAATCGGCACTGACTGTGCAGGGAGCTTATCAAAGTGAAAGCAGTGTGTGCTGTGCTCTTTGTCTCCCCCTACAGTGCAGTACCAGGCAGGAAGAGCTAAGGTAAAGGTCTGCCATTTTTTATAAGAATATCTATCTACTGTATGTGTGTGTGCATGTGTGTATATGTGTGTGCATGTATGTATATGTATGTGTGTGTGCATGTATGTATATGTGTGTGCATGTATGTGTGTATATGTGTGTGCATGTATGTGTGTATATGTGTGTGCATGCATGTATATGTGTGTGCATGTATGTGTGTATATGTGTGTGCATGTGTGTATATGTGTGTGCATGTGTGTATATGTGTGTGCATGTATGTGTATGTATGCATGTGTGTGTGCAAATGTATGTGTGTGTACATGTATGTGTGTATATGGGTGTATACGTATGTATATGTGTGTGCATGTATGTGTATATATGCATGTGAGTGCATGTATGTATGCATATGTATGTATGTGAGTGTGCATGCATGTGTATGTGCATGTGTTTATCAGTGGGGGTGTGTCCATAAGGGCACACGGGCGCCACCCCCTCTCTCCAGCCACCCCCTCTATGACCAACGGATAGATTCATGCATAGCATGAATCTATCCATGGCCACCGCTGCCACCCCCATATTTAGGTGCCCGGCCCCTTTTCAGGCGCCTGAAATACAGCGGGGGGGGGGGGTGTTTTTGATTCACCTGATTAGACCCATAGGCTCTAATAGGCTTCAAAATAGGTGAACTGCGAGTGCCATGCTTGGCGCTCACAGTCCACCCAG
Source organism: Lithobates clamitans (assembly GCA_037952925.1). Lineage (NCBI taxonomy): Eukaryota > Metazoa > Chordata > Amphibia > Anura > Ranidae > Lithobates > Lithobates clamitans. Next base: position 753,641 of record JBBGZY010000015.1, on the reverse strand, counting down.
GTGTGTTAGAAAAGCGAATTAATATTCACTTTCCTAACTCTGAACCGCCTCTCCGCCAATCAGGTGTGCGGGTCTGTTACTCGTCACCTGATTGGCTGAAACGGTAGGCACAGCTATTGGACGCCTATCAGGACGAAAGGACGGCAGGAGACGCATGGAGGACCACGCTCGTGGCCGTCACCCGCTGCACCACCGAGACAGGGTAAGTGCCGGGCAGACGGTGAGCGGGCGGGGGGATGGATTTACAGTGGCAGCATTCCATGGCACAGTTGCAGCATTTAATGGGCACACTGGCGGCATTTAATGGGCACACTGGCGTAATTCGATGGCACAGTTGCAGCATTTGATGACACACTGGCAGCATTTAATGGGCACAGTGGCGGCATTTGATGGGCACAGTGGTGGCATTTGATGGCACAGTGGCAGCATTTGATGGCACAGTGGCAGACTTCAATGGGCACAGTGGCAGCGTTTGATGGGTACAGTGGCAGCGTTTGATGGGCACAGTGGCGACATTTGATGGCACAGTGGCGGCATTTGATGGGCACAGTGATGGCGTTTGATGGCACAGTGGCAGCGTTTGATGGGCACAGTGGCAGAGTTTGATGGGCACAGTGGCTGCAATTGATGGGCATGATGGCTGCAATTGATGTTTTTTTTTTTGAATTTTTCAGTTTGCTTGCGCCCCTAAAAATTTTGAGCACCAGCCGCCACTGGTTTATATGTGCGTGCATATGTGCATTTATATATATATATGTGTGTGTTTTTAAATATATGTGTGTGTTTTTATACATGTGTGTGTGTGTGTTTACATGTATGTATGCACATTTTTGGTATACGCTTTTAATCCTGACCCCCTATACCTGTACAATCAGAACCGATTTTTTAATTTTTTTTGCTTGTTCATAGTACCAGCAAAAAAAATGCTGTTCCTCTGAAAAGCGATCCATGCTCAGATCGCTTTTCAGAGGCATTTGACAGCCGGTAAAGAGGCAATATGTTGCCTACTGACCGCCTGTTTTAACCCCTTAAATGCATCACTATACTGCAACTGCATGCAATGCACACAGTTGCAGGTTGGTTGCAGTACAGCCCCATTCACCTCTCTTTTTCCGTATTTTTATTTGTGGTTCTCAGGCCACTTAGAACGGTCCTCTATTACAATACAGCCAAGGGGCAGTCTGAGTTGTGTGGATGTGCTTTTTTTTTCTTCAGGGGTGATGGGGTACTGGCAGAATACAGGGACTCTTTGTCTCAGGGTACCAGCACACTGAGATTTTTTTTGACTCAGTGCTTCTCAGCTGATGCAGTGTGCTATTTTTTTTAACAAGGGTTCTTGTATTTGTCAGCAGTCCATGTCTCACAAATGTCAGAGAGGAGACTGTGGTAGGTAGGGAGGAACATGTGCATAGTTCACCATGCAACATATTCCTGGAGATCAGTTTGTTATTTTCTATACGAACTGAGCTCATCCTGATAAGGTGTTCATTCCGCCAAAGATGTTTGCTCAGCAATACCCATGGAGAGTAATGCCGCGTACACACGGTCGGACTTTTCAGCTACAAAAGTCCAACGGACGCTGACGGACTAAAGCTGGCTGGTAATCCGATCGTGTGTGGGCTTCTCCGGACTTTCAACGTACTTTTTTAGACTCAAATCCGACGTACTTTAGATTTGAAACATGCTTCAAATCTTTACGTCGTAACTACGACGGACCCCGAAGTCCGCTCGTCTGTATGCTAGTCCTACGGATAAAAAAACGACGCATGCTCATAAGCAAAAACTAAACGGAAGCACTCGGTCTAGTAAAACTAGTGTTCGTATTGTAGGTAGCACATTCATCACGCTGCAAAATCTGTGATCGTTGAATGCAGCGCATTTTATTTCTTCTTTACGAATGCTCTAAAGAACGAAGGTATTTTGCTGTTCATAATCAGAGTTCTCCCAAACTGATTTCTGGATTCTTTTTCTCTTTGATCTCATGAATGATATAGTATGCTTTTTAAAAACAATGTTTCCATACTAATAATACTTTTTCCCTTTATATTTTTTTTTTTAGGTTTGTAAAGTTACCACAAAGAACCCATTATTCTATTTTTTTTTTCTAGTGATTATTTTTTAGTTTTTAGATAAAGTTAACCCAAAGCACCGTTTTTGGTTATGTAGATTTTTTTATTTTCAAGACTTACCACTTGAACATTATTAACATTAGTAATGTATTTTTGGTGTGTTTTTTTCAAACTCAATGAGATTGTTGTCCCTTGTTAATTTAACATTGTGTGTAAAATCAATGATTTAAAAGAAAACACATAAAGTCTTTTGCTAAACTCAAAAAAGATCCATTTATTCATGGTCAAAATAAAATAAAGAGGAAGTCAACGCTGGAAAAAGTCGGTGTACAAGAAAATTGGGATCTTGCGGAGTCCATATAAGAGGGAGCACAATCTGGTCCAAGAATCCCAGAGATCAACAGCACCAGCAGATGATCTAGATGTCCCCAGACTGTGGTCCTACAACAGCCTGCGTCTTCTGTCAGACCAGACTGAACCCAGGTCATCACTTTCTTCTCTTCCCTGCAGCCTTTCCTCCACGCTGCCCTGCAGCCTTCCCTGTAGCCTTCTTTTGAGGCTGTGGCTCTGGTGTTTCAGTTGTGGCAGGAGGAGGAGGAGGAGGAGGAGGAGGAGGAGGGGGGGCTGCCTCATGTAGTTGGGTGTTTCGTGTTAGCGTGCCCTGCAGCCCCTTATGGATTGTTTCCCCAAATAGGCGCTCACAAATGAGGCGCTGCTCCCAATCCATCTGAAGAAGCCTGCTGGCTAAGTAGCAGCCATAGGATTCTTCCGCTTCGGGGGGGCTAGTTAAAAAACGGGTGGCCTCTTGCATGAGGCGCAGGGATGCGTCCTGTGTGACCATCCCCTTCCTGGCCCTTTTTTTGGGAAGGTGGAGAGGAGGCACTTGGGATTCGGTCAGGCTCCTACTGGGCCCAGCCACCTCACTTGGCCCAGCCACCTCACTTGGCCCAGCCACCTCACTGGGAGCAGCCACCTCCTGCCTGACACTGGGCCCAGCCTCCTCCAGGATGATGGTGAATCCGGCCTCCTCCAGGCTGTCCATGGGCCCGGTCTCCTCCTGCCTGCCACTTTCCCCACATTCCTCCTGGATGGACTCATCCTGTGTATAAAAAAAGGACAATAGTTTTAGTATATTTTTTTGGGTTCATCAATGACACACAGTTTGCTTCTCATGAATAGCAAATTCAATGTGAATACATCTCTTTAATAAAAGAGTCTAATCAGACACCCTAATTATTTCAAGCAGGTGCCAAACATATTTAGCCACTACTGTCATTTGATATGTATACACAATTTTGAGTGCAAAATTATTTTAGACAATTATAACATCCAGTTAACATCATTAATATTAGTACAGTAAATATTTGTTAAAATAATTTACCTGACTCCAGATGGTCATATCCGGTTCATCCAGGATGGAAGACCCAGCTTGCTCCTCATCAGCCTCTGCTGGGGTGGAGGGAAAGGTGGAGGGAAGGGTGGAGGGAAGGGTTGAAAGTGATGCCCTGGCTTCATTCTGGTCATCAAGAAAACGGAGTTGATTGTAGTACCACAGCCTGGGTACATAAACATCATCTGCTGATGCTCCTGATCTCCTTGATTCCTGGATCTTCCTATGCTCCCTCTTATACATGTTCCTCAAGACCCCAATTTTCTTGAGCAATGTCTCCATTGTTGCTCCCGGGATGGTCGCCTGGACAAAGGACAGAAGTCTCTCCAGCGTTAACTTCCTCACATGCTTTGCATAATACTGAGGGTGTTTCACCTCCCACAAATTCCTCATCTCTCGATATTTAGAAATAAAAGCTGTAAGGAACTCTGGATCCTTAAATAGGGGATTCATTATATCTGGAAAAGATAAAGTCACAAGACAAAAAACACTTATTATAGGTTTCTGCTAACCCCTCATCATCTTCTCCCTATGTAGGCCTCATCAATCTATCAAGCCATATAGGCCGCTTGCTACAAAGTCATGACCATAAAACCCTAAAAAAATATTTAAAATTACCTTCGTTTTGTAACGTCCTGGTCCACTATCACCTACGCACAGAACGTACGTACGACACGTGCGCAAGGCCCCTCTTTATACACTACGCATGTGTGAAACTCTGCCTGCGTCGCCCGCCCCTGACGTTCGAAATTAACTCATGTTCTCCGCCCCCTAATTCGACGCACAGAACATACGTACGACACGTGCGCAAGGCCCCTCTTTATACACTACGCATGTGTGAAACTCCGCCTGCGTCGCCCGCCCCTGACGTTCGAAATTAACTCATGTTCTCCGCCCCCTAATTCGACGCACAGAACGTACGTACGACACGTGCGCAAGGCCCCTCTTTATACACTACGCATGTGTGAAACTCCGCCTGCGTCGCCCGCCCCTGACGTTCGATTTTAACTCATGTTCTCCGCCCATTTTTAGTTACGGCGCGTAGTGGGGTAAATAATGGCGGAGACACCTGACATGTTGACTACCTCAGGTAGTGGAGAAAGCCCGGAGGCTGGAACGTCAACCAAATCTATGAGGCCTAGATTTAAGGCCTCCAATATGAGTTTTAAAGAGATGGTGGAGATGGTGGCCATTTTTCACAAAGACGACTATGATGGGAAGTATGGGCCGTACGCACGGCCAAATTTGCGCAAGGCCAAAATAATGGCGAAGGTCGTGGACACTTTGCAGGCTTCTTTTGGGGTACAGCGCTCCAGAGATCAACTTCGAAAAAGATGGTCTGACCTGAAACTCAGGGAGCCGGATCAATACAGACGGATCCGGAAAGTGCTGAAAAAAAGTAAGTACTTGTCGTGTTTTTCTCTTGTGTTTATTACCTTGTATACTGCTCCATGTGTTTTTCCTTCCTATACGATTTTTTGTTCATCGTTTCAAACGATCTTTTAATAAACCTTGTTACATATCTATAGATAGATCTATATATATATATAAAGATATATAGATATAGATATAGATATAGATATAGATATAGATATAGATATAGAGAGAGAGAGAGAGAGAAATATATAGAGAGAGAGAGAAATATAGAGATAGGTAGATAGATAGATATAGAAATGTAAAACATTCTTTTTGAATATTTTAAGTTATCTTTTTTTTTTTCTTTACATTTAGTTAGATATTTATAGATTTTGTTCCAGATATAGAGAGAGAGAGAGAGAGAGAGATCAAAAGATTGTTAACTATATTTTGAGATATTGATATCTAGATATCTATCTATCCGATATGTCTTTATAATTTTAAATATTGAGGTAAAATAGGAACTCTACACAAACCACTTCACTACAAATGTAGGAAAATTACTATGTACTAAAATATCTGTGTGCTAAGTAGATTAATAATTTTTTGTTTCACATAGGGGAAAAATCACTCAGCCAACAAGAAGACAGTCCACCCCAAGCCAAACATGATTGGGAAATCAGCCCAAGCCCCACTGAGGATGTGGAGGAAGGAGAGGTGGGCGACATGGGCACCCCACCAGGTGAGTGCCTGACACACCAGCTTACGGTAATCTATGCATGGCTGCCTTTTGTTTAATGTAATTTTTCTACTCTATTTTAGGGGATCTGGTTGTGCTTGATTCAAGCAACAGTGCCACCCCCGAGGATGTGGAGGAATTATGCTACATGTGCACCCCACCAGGTCAGTGTCTGAGACAACAGCTTTATTATGGTAAGGTAAACTATGTATGTGTGCATATTTCTAAATACATTTTTTGGTTTCATTCCACTTTAGGTACAAGAAGTGACTATTTCACCTCAGAAAGTGCCCAACGGCTAATTGGTCAAATAATGGCCTGGAATAAGGACATCGATGAAATGCGTAATCGGCTGGATCGTATGCAGCAGGAAATGAAGGACATGATTGATGTTTTGGGTCGAATCTAAATGTCCTTTTTGAAACCCCAAAACATCGATCATGTCCTTCATTTCCTGTTTTGCTGACCCCATTCTGGGCCTTCTCTTTATTTTTTTGGCTGAACATAAATGGCTGTTTAACCTAATTTAAAAAAGGAGGGCTGTTTCTCGAAAATACATAAAAAATCCACAAAAAAATAAAACTTGATTTTCAAAAAAACCAAAAATAAAAAAATAAAACTTGATTTAAAAAAAACAAAAAAAATAAAAAACTTGATTTTAAAAAAACCAAAATAAATAAAAAACTTGATTTTAAAAAAACAAAAAAACAAAAAAAATTGATTTTCTCAAAAAAAAAAAAAAAAAAACTTGATTTAAAAAAACCAAAATAAATAAAAAACTTGATTTTAAAAAAACAAAAAAACAAAAAAATTTGATTTTCTCAAAAAAAAAAACAAAAAAAAAAACTTGATTTAAAAAAAACAAAATAAATAAAAAACTTGATTTTAAAAAAACAAAAAAACAAAAAAAATTGATTTTCTCAAAAAACAACAAAAAAAAAAAACGTGATTTAAAAAAAACAAAATAAATAAAAAACTTGATTTTAAAAAAACAAAAAAAATTGATTTTCTCAAAAACCAAAAAAAAAAAACAAAACTTGATTTTAAAAAAACAAAAAAAAATAAAAAACTTGATTTTAAAACAAAAAACAAAAAAAATTGATTTTCTCAAAAACAAAAAAAAAACAAAAAACTTGATTTTAAAACAAAAAAAAAACTTGATTTTAAAAAAACCAAAAAAAGTAAAAAACTTGATTTTAAAAAACAAAAAAAAAATATACAAAAAAAAAGCCTGTTTGCGAAAATCAAAAAGCCAAAAATATTTTTTTGTGGATTAGGTAGAAATATTTAAATATAATTATATTTTTCAAAATTATTAAGATATCATTATATTTTTGTCTATGAACATTTTATACTAAATGCAGAACTGAATGCATAACAACCATTAATAAAAACATCTCCTTATAGGAATTAAATAAATGTGTGGTTTGTTATTTCAATGCTCAGTATCAGTTTGGTTATAATTGTCAAAAAGTTGTTTACAGTGGCAATGGAGCTTATTTAGACATTTAAAATGAAAATACAGTTGGCACTACAACTGCTCGACCATAACCTAGGAGAAAGCCCAAAAGAAAGGCAAGCAATAAATATAATTCAAGATTTCATCAATATTTTTTTTATTGTAAAAAATTAAATATCCTGGCCCATTGCAATGGCCCCCCTACCCATAACATAATTAACATATTGCTGTCTAACTTGACGGGCACTTTGGGGGGCCAAGCCAGTACGGACAGTATCCAGGCCCGTAAGGTTGTAATCTATAAGTCCGGCCTCAGGCCCAACTGTGCCTATATAATTCTGAGAATGTTTGTTTAAAAAGTTGTGCAGAATGCAGCACGATAAAATTATAAAATTAAGTTTGTATTCCGCCAAATTAATGGCTGTTTGAAACAGGCGGAACCGGCTGGCCAGAATTCCAAACGCATTCTCAACCACTCTTCTAGCTCTGGCCAGCTGGAAATTAAAAACCCTCCTCTCCGGGGTGAGGGTTCTTTGGGGGAATGGCCTCATGAGGTGCTTGCTCAGAGCGAAGGCTTCATCGGCAATGAAGACAAAGGGGAGTCCTTCCACATTATCCGCATCAGGTGGCAATCCCAGGCCACCACTCTGGAGACGCTGGCAGAACTCCGTCTGGGCAAATACTCCTCCATCCGACATCCGGCCATTCTTCCCCACGTCCACATATAAAAATTCATAGTGTGCCGACACCACCGCCATTAAAACAATACTGTGGAACCCTTTATAATTGAAATAGTATGACCCCGAATGGGGTGGTGGCACGATGTGGACATGTTTCCCATCTATAGCCCCTCCACAATTGGGAAAGTCCCAACGGCTGGCAAAATGGGATGCCACAGTCTGCCATTCCTGTGGCGTTGAAGGAAACTGGGGAATCAAACAAGAAAACCAAAATCAATTAATTTGGAAGCTAACATTGCAAGAAAATTAGACAATTAAAAACATTATTCCCCAGCATCAGTATAACATTAAATAATTTAATTCTTCTGGAATAACTAATATGGAAAGGCACACTTATCAGATTGCTCACCCCCTCTGATGGAACATTGATTACATTTTAGGGGGTTGTGAAATCCCTAAAAAAGATTACTTTTAGGACACGCAGGAATTTAGGGACTAAAAAGGCTACAAGACTGCAGTTGTCGCACTCTGCAGGTGCAGTTGCTAACCAGCTTACAGTAAATGAGGTAATGTAAAAAGGCATTCATGTTGCAAGGAGTACACAATCACATGCAAGGGCAATTAATGAAAACACTTTGAGGCTTGCATATGATTTGATGATGGAAATCAGCAGAGCTTCTGCTCATTTACTAAAGCACTGGAACAAATGCACTTGTAGAGTGCACATGCATTTTGCAAAGTGCAACATATATTTGCTTTAGACAAATCAACACCACAGAACATTCAAGCAAATTTTTACGAGGGTGGGGGGGGTTGGGAAATCTAGCTAATTGCTAATTAGCAGCACACTATTTGGAGTGAGTTTAGGTAGGGGGGGGGGTTGGGAAATCTAGCTAATTGCTAATAGCAGCACACTATTTGGAGTGAGTTTAGGTGGGGGGGGGGTGGGAAATCTAGCTAATTGCTAATTAGCAGCACACTATTTGGAGTGAGTTTAGGTGGGGGGGGGTTGGGAAATCTAGCTAATTGCTAATTAGCAGCACACTATTTGGAGTGAGTTTAGGTGGGGGGGGTTGGGAAATCTAGCTAATTGCTAATTAGCAGCACACTATTTGGAGTGAGTTTAGGTGGGGGGGTTGGGAAATCTAGCTAATTGCTAATTAGCAGCACACTATTTGGAGTGAGTTTAGGTGGGGGGGGGTTGGGAAATCTAGCTAATTGCTAATTATAAGAACACTAAATACACTCAAACAAAATACATTCAAAATGAGTAGACTAGGTGGATATGTTCCCATCACTGCATGCTGGGGAGGTTATTGAAGGAAAATATACATGCATGACAAAAAATAACAGGAAAAAAATCCAGCATGTGTGAGGATAAAAAGGGGACATTCACACTATATTGCAATGATGGTAAGTAGTGTTTGAAGCAAGAAATACATTACATTATCAAAGATTACATAAAAGAACATGTGATGCTAATAAAAGAAAAATATCTTACCTTAATATAGTCCTTCTGCAGGACCTGGATGATGGCAGAACAGGTCTCTGGGATAATGATCCCCAGAGCCTGGGGGGAGATGCCTGTCGAGAACTTAAGGTCCTGCAGGCTTCTCCCTGTGGCCAAATACCGCAAGGTAGCGACCAGCCTCTGCTCCGGAGTGATGGCTTGCTTCATGCAGGTATCCTGCCTGCTGATATAGGGGGTCAGCAAAGCCAACAAATGGTCAAAAACGGGGTCCGTCATCCGGAGAAAGTTCCTGAAATCCTCAGGATTATTCTCACGGATCTCACGGAGCAATGGCATGTGACAGAACTGGTCACACTGGAGCAACCAATTCTTGGTCCATGAACTCCTCCTCGCCCTGTTCATGGACTGGTCTTGGGCTGAAGAATAAACTACAGCACCAAACACATACAATGCACAAGCTCGACGACGAGCACGTACAGGTAACATGGTTTCAAAATGGTCGGCTGGTCAGAACGCACTAAACAGAACGCACTGAAGAACAGCAAGGCCTGTGAAGAGCGACCTGAAAATCAGGAACGAGCGGCCAATAAAACAAAGATTTCTCAATGCCAACTGACCAAACGCACTGAAAAGCAGATACAAACCTCACAAGCACAGACTGAACAACAGTTAAAACGAACTGAAAAATACGAGTCTCACAAGCGCGAATCGTCTCTCACCAAACTTCTACTAACACGAGATAAACACGAGATTAGCAGAAGGAGCCCAAAGGGTGTCGTACGGGCTATTGAACTTCCGATTTATAGTCTCGTCGGACTTGGTGTACGTCACCGCGTACTAGGCTGTCGTACTTTTGTGTGGTCGTGTGTAGGCAAGTCCGTTCGTAAGAAAGTCTGCCGCAAGTCCGCCGAAGGTACGCCGGAAGTATGTCGGACAGGCTGTCCGACTTTTGTAGGTGAAAAGTCCGACCGTGTGTACGCGGCATAAGAAATGGAATATGCCTTTGATTCAGCATTTTCCTACCTCAATCAGAACCTTACCTGGATGAGGTCCTGATTTTAAAAGACGCCTTGGGCAAACATCTGATGGCACTGTTTAAAGGCTAGATTTACCCTTTACATAAAATAACCTACAGTCAGGTCCATAAATATTGGGACACAATTCTAATCTTTTTGGCTCTATACACCACCACGATGGATTTGAAATGAAACAAAGATGTGCTTTAACTGCAGACTTTCAGCTTTAATTTGAGGGTATTTACATCCAAATCAGGTGAACGGTGTAGGAAATACAACAGTTTGTATATGTGCCTCCCACTTCTTAAGGGACCAAAAGTAATGGGACAGATTAACAATCATCCATCAAACTTTCACTTTTTAATACTTGGTTGCAAATCCTTTGCAGTCAATTGCAGCCTGAAGTCTGGAATGCATAGGCATCACCAGACGCTGGGTTTCATCCCTGGTGATGCTCTGCCAGGCCTCTACTGCAACTGTCTTCAGTTCCTGCTTGTTCTTGGGGTATTTTTCCTTCAGTTTTGTCTTCAGCAAGTGAAATGCATGCTCAATCGGATTCAGGTCAGGTGATTGACTTGGCCATTGCATTACATTCCACTTCTTTCCCTTAAAAAACTCTTTGGTTGCTTTCGCAGTATGCTTCGGGTCATTGTCCATCTGCACTGTGAAGCGCCGTCCAATGAGTTCTGAAGCATTTTGCTGAATATGAGCAGATAATATTGCCGAAACACTTCAGAATTCATCCTGCTGCTTTTGTCAGCAGTCACATCATCAATAAATACAAAAGAACCAGTTCCATTGGCAGCCATACATGCCCACGCAATGACACTACCACCACCATGCTTCACTGATGAGGTGATATGCTTTGGATCATGAGCAGTTCCTTTCCTTCTCCATACTCTTCTCTTCCCATCACTCTGATACAAGTTGATCTTGGTCTCATCTGTCCATAGGATGTTGTTCCAGAACTGTGAAGGCTTTTTTAGATGTTGTTTGGCAAACTCTAATCTGGCCTTCCTGTTTTTGAGGCTCACCAATGGTTTACATCTTGTGGTGAACCCTCTGTATTCACTCTGGTAAAGTCTTCTCTTGATTGTTAACTTTGACACACATACACCTACCTACTGGAGAGTGTTCTTGATCTGGCCAACTGTTGTGAAGGGTGTTTTCTTCACCAGGGAAAGAATTCTTCGGTCATCCAGCACAGTTGTTTTCCGTGGTCTTACGGGTCTTTTGGTGTTGCTGAGCTCACTGGTGCGTTCTTTCTTTTTAAGGATGTTCCAAACAGTTGATTTGGCCACACCTAATGTTTTTGCTATCTCTCTGATAGGTTTGTTTTGTTTTTTCAGCCTAATGATGGCTTGCTTCGCTGATAGTGACAGCTCTTTGGATTTATATTTAGAGTTGACAGCAACAGATTCCAAATGCAAATAGCACACTTGAAATGAACTCTGGACCTTTTATCTGCTCCTTGTAAATGGGATAATGAAGGAAAAACACACACCTGGCCATGGAACAGCTGAGCAGCCAATTGTCCCATTACTTTTGGTCCCTTAAAAAGTGGAAGGCACATATACAAACTGTTGTAATTCCTACACCGTTCACCTGATTTGGATGTAAATACCCTCAATTTAAAGCTGAAAGTCTGCAGTTAAAGCACATCTTGTTCGTTTCATTTCAAATCCATTGTGGTGGTGTATAGAGCCAAAAAGATTAGAAATGTGTCGATGTCCCAATATTTATGGACCTGACTGTATGCAGTAAAGGGGCCCAGTAGTTATAAAAAAATCTGTGTAGCTTTTTAATATGATCATTCATTTTATTGTTTTACCTGTAGGCCATTTGGGTCCCCTCAGAAGCCTGCCTAAAAATCTCCTAGTTAGCAACGCAGATATCCTGACTTAGGCTGCAAGCGCTAATCAGTGTATTCTGGCATGGGGGAGGCCCTCTGTCAAAATACAATGGGCTCCATTCACAAAAGGAACTTACATGCAAAATTTAGGACACTTTTTTTGCCTAAATATCACATGCAATCCTGTAACTGTCAATTCACGATGCCACTTTGCGGTATTTACCGCAAAACGTTGAAAACGCTTGGTAAATACCACATGAAAAGGCGTTAAACTCCATTCACAGGAGGAAATAAAATACTAAATTAAGAAGTGATTAAGGCATGTGGTAATGATAAAATGTGTACTGGTTCTTAAGTGTGATGTCGCCGACTGGGGGCATGTTGGGTTGGTGATGTCGCGCGGGGGCAAGGCAGCCTGGTGACGTCATGGGGTGGCACTGCCCCTTAGCTTTTGAAGAACTATCAGACAGTGGAGCTGGCACATGGAGGGAGCCTTCGTCGGGAGCTGAGCTATTTTGTTTGTTTTTTGGGTCAGTGGTGGTCAGGGTCGGACTGGCCTACCGGGATATTTCCCGGTAGGCTGGCTGCATTTAGTACCGCTGAGGCCGCTTTTGCCTCGGAGCTTGGCTGGCTGCCTGTGTCAGCAATATGAAGAGCAGCGGCGGCCGCCGCACTATGCAATGCCTGGGTCACTGTGTCTCCTCCTCCTCCGATCCGGCGCCGCCCACACTCAACTAAAGTGTAATATGCCTCTGTGTGTGAGGGGAGGAGCAGGAGAACACCGTGCTGCTTGATTTTTCCCTTCGTGACTCGTCCCGTGCGGCGCCAGCACCGCCCACTAATCTGCATGAGGAGAATAGAAGTGGCCGGCCGTGCAGCTGCAGCACAAGAATTAAGGTAAAATCTCTCTCTCTCTCTCTCGCTCTCTCTCTCTCTATCTCTCTATCTCTCTATCTCTCTCTATCTCTCCAATTTTTTTTTTTTTTAAGTAATTATGACAGTCAGAAAAAAAATGTAGACGTTGCTGTGGTCAAGACTATATAGTTTACAGCACAGCTGCTTACAATGTGCGGTGGTCAGGAGTATGTAGGAGAGCACAATCATCAGAATTTGAAGTGTATCTATACTCTAAACGTTTTATTTATTTTTGGATAGAATAAGGAAAGGTGAGTACCCCTGTTAGGTTCTACCGCGATCTAAGCCTGTATTCAAGAGATTCCCCTTTCTGTTCTGGGACAACCTTTTATGAGACAGGAACTAAAGGAAAATCTGCAGCAGGGGAATGGACAACAATAAATACTGACGGAGGCTCTCATTGCTCTACATTAAAAAAAAAAAATCAACATTTTTATTTCTGGTCGAGCTCTGAGAGATTTGTCATCACTTCCTATTCTAGGGACAATTTTTTTTTTACCTGACAGGAAGTGAAGAAATCTTTCTAATTGGGCCTTCAACTTCAATAAAACCTGAGAAGCGTTTCAATCCATTGCTATTTTACCCAAAACTAAAAAAACGTTTTGGCTATAGATGGACGTGTCAAGTGGCGAAACCAGGTGGCTGAGGTGTGTCCAAACCAGGCAATGGGGTCCATAATATTGTTACATGCAGGCAAGGGATATTCATTTTTATCTTTTATCATCAAGAACTGTTGTACCCATCGATTACAGCCACTGTGCCCATAAATTCCAGCCACTGTACCATCAAACGCAGAAACTGTACCCATCGATTACAGCCACTGTGCACATTAAACGCAGCCACTGTGCCATCAAGTCCAGCCACTGTACCCATAAATTGCCACCACTGTGCCCATTAAACACAGCCACTGTGGCCATAAATTCCCGCCACTGTGCCCATCAAACACAGCCACTGTGCCATCAAACGCAGCCACTGTACCCATCAATTGCAGCCACTGTGCCCATTAAACACAGCCACTGTGCCATCAAGCGCAGCCACTGTACCCATAAATTGCCACCACTGTGCCCATTAAACGCAGCCACTGTGCCCATAAATTCCCACCACTGTGCCCATCAAACACAGCCACTGTGCCCATCAAACGCAGCCACTGTACCCATAAATTACCACCACTGTGCCCATTAAATGCAGCCACTGTGCCCATACATTCCTGCCACTGTGCCCATCAAACACAGCCACTGTGCCATCAAACGCAGCCACTGTACCCATCAATTGCAGCCACTGTGCCCATTAAACACAACCACTGTGCCATCAAGCGCCACCACTGTGCCCATCAAGCGCCACCACTGTGCCCATTAAACGCTGCCACTGTGCCCATCAAACGCAGCCACTGTGCCCATCAAACGCAGCCACTATGCCATCAAACGCAGCCACTGTAACCATCAATTGCCGCCAGTTTGCCCCATCAATTGCCACCAGTTTGCCCATCAAATCCTGCCAGTGTCCCCCCCGCCCGGCACTTACCTGTCTCAGGTCAGTGCGTTGCTCTACGCACCCTCTGATAGGCATCCAATCACATCGCCTGTCGCTTCAGCCAATCAGGTGACAGGTAACTAGACCCAGTGCACCTGATTGGCTGAGAGGTGGGTCAGTGTTAGGGAAGCGATTTATTTGATTTCCTAACACAGCACTGTGTAAGCAGCGAACGCACAGCAGTGTATATATATATAAAGCCCTATGTGCTTTTATATGTGTCTTATCTATATATAATGCACTCTTTAAATGTGCTTTAAAATGCATGGTTTTCCATTTTATGAACAAGAAAAATATGACGTTATGCTGTTGGGCTGGTATAATAATGCTATGGGGCTGGTATGACATTTTTTCCAGGGCTGGTTTTCATACCCAGTCCGGCCCTGGTGGTGGTGGCAGGCATTGCGATTGATAATTAATCTAAAGGACTTGTCAAAGAACTGCCTACTGTCTTTTTTTTACACTACACTTTTTTTTTTTGAGGTGAATGAGTAGGGGTACTATTTACCCCATACTTATTAACATGGGGGACTAGGATCTGGGGGCCCCCTGGTTAAAGGGGGCTTTCAGATTCTGAAAACCCCCCTACCCACAGACCCCTACAACCACGGCCATAAACATGGGAACAACGTGCTTTGGGGGGGTAGAGCCCTCCCTAAACCCAAAGAACCCCCCGTGTTGAGGGTATATGGCCTGGTATGGTTTGGAGGGGGGGTGCTCGCTTGTCCCCTCCCTTTCCTAACCTGCTAGGCTGCATGCTCGGATAAGGGTCTGGTATGGCTGTTGGGGGGGCATGCCATTTTTTTTTTATTTGGCATGGGGGTTCCCCTCAAAATTGACACCAGATCCGAAGGGCCTGGTATAGTTTGGCGGGAATGGGGGGACCCGACGCTGTTTTTTCTCATTTTTTAATTGCTGGCAATTCTTTTTTCTTTACATTCAGCTGTGAGCTGGGAACCCCGCTCACAGCTGATCACTCACTGGTGTTAAGGATGCGGAGGCCGCCTGCTCCTTAACAACCATGACGCTGAGCTGTATTTTATCATCCATACTGCTTTGTGCATGGAGCCCAATGTCTCAGTGGGAGAGATCCCTGCCTCAACATCGCTCATGCTGATGCAGGGATCTGTCAGTTTATATTCAACCAGTGTAAATTTCGTCAACGAAAACATTTTGGTCACAATTTTCGTCAGCGGCCTTTTTACAGTGACGAAACCGAAATGCAAATGTGAAGGAGGGATGTTTACCCTCGTGCACTTTCGGTTTCCATGGCGCTCTCCCCCCCCCCCAACATGAATGGGAAAGGCTGGATCTGCTCTCCCTACTTTTGCCACCCCTCCCTCTGTGCATCCTGTCCCTACACTGTATATGTGAATAGAATGTGTGGGTAAGAAAGATTAAATCAAGCAGCAGAAATATGAAGCCGCTGACCTCCAGGGTCTGAGTGAGTGAGCATTTCAGCACTGTGACCATACTCTCCCACTTCTCCTTCAATCCCTTTCTGCCATCTCTCCCCCAAATCTTTCCTCCTCCACCCCTTTCTTATGTTGTGCCCCAGCAGAACCATGCCATTATCTTGAGGGATTGGCATTTAGGAGCTTATAACAGGCAGTCAAGAAATGTGATATCACCTCCTCACTGCCTGTCAAATGTCTCTGAAAAGTAACCTGAGCATGGATCACTTTTAGTGAAGTGACAGTGCCTGCTGCAAGTGCGAACAACCTTTTTTTGTTCACACTGGTATCCTGTGGTTTGGCTGCAGTGGTGGTGTACTCGCAGTTTTCCTGCATGTTACTCCTGGGTATAGCTGCAGTCCAATAGACTACTGATATTAGGTTGCACGTTTTTGTAGGGTTTTCTGAATGTGCACCAAAGATGCAGCATGCAGGATTTTCGGTGTGCATTCAGAAAATGTGGCAAAAATGTGCAACCTACTAGTAGTCTAAGGGACTACGGCTATAACCAAGAGTAACATGCAGGAAAACTGCAAGTACACCAACACTGCGGCAAAACCACAGCATACCAGTGTGAACCCAAAGGGTTGTTCACACTTTGCAGCAGGCACTGTCACTCCACTGAAAAGTGATCTATGCTCAGGTCACGTTTCAGAGGCATTTGACAGGCACTGAGGAGGTGATATCACATTTCCTTTCCTTGTCAAAAGAAGTTTATTGAGTATACAATATTATAAAGATACATAAAGTAAGTTTACAAGGATCTATAAAGTAAGCTCATTGTTTTACAGTAGGGTTTATATAGGTAAATATAATGAAATTTCAAATATTAAACATTGGGATCACGTAGACCTAAATTAAAGATATATATAATTTCCTTAGTTACTTTTGTAGGTATTTAAATTATGTATACCTACTATACATATTGTTTACAAGTAGAGTGTATATAGGTCAAATAAATTCTGATAATGAGCTTTAATCGTAAGGTGGAGAAAAGGAAGAGAAAGAAGAAAAAGGGTTGAAAGGTAGAGGTATGGTCCACAAGGTTGTCCCGCTCGTCAGTTTATTATTCTTTTTAGTTCTCTTTGAAGCCTTAGAATGGGTGTCTCTGTAAGTCATTTAATCTGTTACCATGGCAACAGGACAGAGTCATTGAAGTTTGACAGGAACTGTTGTTTTATCCAAGGGTGCCAAAGTTTTTCAAATTTTGGAATTTGATTTTGATCGATGGCTACCATCTTAGCATGGGACATTGTATTATTCATTCTGTGAATTGTTTCTGCTAGTACCAATGTAGGAGATTTCCATGCCTTGGCCACTGTTTGTTTTGCAGCCGTTATTAGTTGGATCATAAGTTTGAATTGAGAGAGTGTTAACCATTCCGGTTTTAGATTAAGTAAAGTTAAATATGGATCTGGTTGTATTATTTTTTAAAATATTTTAGATGCAATCACGAAGACTTCCTTCCAGAAGGTTTGGATTACTGGACACGTCCACCATATGTGTAAATATGTGCCTATTTCTGGGCATCCTCAAAAACAAAGAGCTGAGGTATTAGGTGAATATTTTGCCACTCTAGCGGGTACAAGGTACCAGCGAGTTAGGACTTTATAATTTGTCTCCAGTGCTAAGATGTTGGGTGAAGATGACTTAGATGTGAGCCATATGTTAGACCAGTCCGTGTCTTCTAAAGTTCGCCCCAGGTCCTCCTCCCACCTCTGAACGTAAGAGGGTCTATTAAGATTTGCTACTCCATATAATTGATTATAAAGTGATTAAATTGTACCTTTAGCAAATGGATCTTTTGTACAGATTGATTCAAAAATGGATAATTGGGATAATGGGATAATGGGTACAAGGTACCCCCTTTAGGAATGGTGTATAGAAATTTTTGATTTGGAGATATCTAAATATCTCAGAGTTTGGTAGATCATATTTTTCTCTAAGCGATGGGAATGAAAGGAATGATTTAGATGCTATGAAGTCATTTAGTGTCTGAATGCCTGATGTTGTCCAAGCTTTAAAAGAATTTGGGTAGATCCATGCCGGATAAAAGGCCGGATTTCTGATAAAAGAAAGGAGAGGATTGTGTGGAGATTGTAACTGATATTTGGTTTTTAGTTTATCCCAGAGAGATAAGAAGTGTTTAGTTATGGGATTATGAATTTTAAAGCGGTCTTTAGGATCAAGCCATAATAAATTTGATATTAATAGAGGGTCATTTTCTGAAGCCTCTATTAATACCCATAATGGGATTTCCTGTTTTGCATGGTATTTGGACAGACTGGCCAAATGTGCTGCTCTGTAGTAGTTAGTAAAATTAGGGTATCCCAGGCCTCCTTTATTTTTGGGAAGATGTAGTGTGTGTATAGGTATACGTGGTTTAGAAGAGCCCCATATAAACGAAGTTGCTCTTTTTTGTACTATTCTCAAAAAATAGGAAGGAATTGGAATAGGGAGGACTCTGAATAGATAAAGCAATTTGGGTAGAATAGTCATTTTGATTGCATTAATCTTCCCTATCCAGGATAAAGGAAGTTGCGACCATTGTTTTATTAGATTTGTGATCTGTCTTAATACAGGAGGATAATTGGTTGAGAATAAGTCAGAATGAGATGCTGTTAAATGAATTCCAAGATATGGGATTGATTTTTCTGCCCATGTGAATGGGAGTGCAGCCCTAGCCGGGATCAATTCCATGTTTGTGAGTGAAATTTTAAGCACTAGGCATTTCTTAGGATTAATTATAAGGCCGGATAGGGCTGCAAATCCATCAAGAGCTGGTATTACGTTAGGACCAGAGACCTGTGGTGATGATAGAAAAAGTAATATATCGTCTGCAAATATACATAATTTGTGTGTAATACCTTCTACTTCAATGCCAGTTATAGTTTGGTTTGTTCTGATGTATTGGGCCATGGGTTCGAGTATAAGGGCAAATAATAAGGGAGATAATGGGCAACCCTGTCGGGTACCTCTTTCGATATTAAAGGCTTTAGATTTGTATCCAGCATATTTTATATAGGCTTTGGGTTTATTATATAATGCTTTGATCCATGTTAAAAAGTGGGGTCCAAAACCCCATTTTTGTAATGAATATTGCATATATTGCCAGGATACTGTGTCAAATGCCCTCTTAATATCGAGAGATAGAAAACATAAAGGGATTTTCCGTTTTTTAGCAATATGTGCCAATAACACTGCCCTGCGTATATTATCGCCTGCCTGTCTATTTGGCATGAAGCCTACTTGATCTCTATGTATTAATTTTCCTATAATGCTATTGAGGCGTTTTGCTATTATTTTTGCTAATAATTTAATATCGAGGTTTAACAGAGAGATAGGCCGATAATTCACACAGGAAGTATCATCAGAAAGGGGTTTTGGGATCATACAAACAATTGCCATTAGTGTTTCTTGCCGAAAAGAATGTACATCTAGAAGTTTGTTAAAAGTTTCAGTGAGAATGGGAGAGAGTATTTCTGAGAATGTTTTATAGTATAAAGCCGAGTAGCCGTCCGGGCCTGGTCTTTTGTTAAGTTTTAGGTCTTTTATGGCGTTAGCAACTTCATCTATAGTTATAGGCTCATCCAAACTGCTTTTTTGATTCTGAGATAACTCAGGTAAGGTTATTTTTGAGAAGAAGGATTCAGCCTCTGTAGGATTAAATTCATTGTTTGTCTTGTATAAAGTTGTGAGATGTGAGTGAAATTTATGGACTATTTTAACTGGATTACAAGTGTAAACATTTTTTGATAATTTCAAACGTAGTGGTTAGAAAGATTTGTAAGTTAAATTTAATGCCCGAGCCAAATATGTACCTGGTTTGTTTGTATTCATGTAGAAATTGTTTGGAGCGTTTGAGGGATTTATCAACTGACTCAGTGAGAAATAGATCGTATTCCAATCTAGATTTTTTCCAGATGAGATTTTGTACTCTGAGATGGATTATCTTGAAATGATATGTAGGCTGCATTAAAATTGAGTTCTAGTTTTTTTGCTAGATTTTTGCGTTCCCGTTTAAATAGTGCCATTTGTCTTTGTATTGTACCACGCAAGACAGGCTTATGAGCTTCCCACAGTGTTATTGGGGAGATGTCTGTTGTATTATTAATTGATATGTATTCCTTTAAAGCTTGTTCAATGGCCATCTGATGTAGTGGGTGTTTGAGCATTATGTCCGGTAAGTACCACGTTGGGTCATGCGCTTTTGGTATGGCTGAGGCTATAGTAGTGTATACTGCATTATGGTCAGACCACGGAATCGGAATTATATCTGATGCAATAATTTCTGGTATCATTCCTATTGTTAGAAAAATATGATCTATTCTGGTGAAGGTTTGATGAGGGTGCGAGAAATAAGTGAATTTCTTTTTCATTGGGTTACTTTCTCTCCACGAATCTACCAGATTGTATTTGGAAAGAAGTTGAGAAAAAGGTAATCTAGAGGTTATTTTGGATGGTGTAAAAGGTGATTTATCTAGAAATGGGAGGAGGACCTGGTTCGAATCCCCACACATTATCACTGTTCCTATTTTGTGTGTATTAATCACTTGTAATATATGTGAGAGGAATGGTGTAGGTTGTTTGTTAGGAGCGTAGTAGGAAATCACCGTGATTGCTGTATCCATTATATAACCCATGAGTATCAGGTATCTACCTTCTGGGTCTTTAACTTCTGATGATAAGGTGAATGGTGTGGATCGGTGAAATGCAATTAGAGTTCCCCTTTGCTTGGTACAGTCAGAAGCCGTGTAAATTTGTTGATAAAAAGGAGAAATATATTTTGGAGTAGAATCTTTGGTGAAGTGTGTTTCTTGGAGGCATACTATGTGAGCCTTCTTGTTATGAAAAGTACGGAAGGCTTTGGTCCTTTTTTGAGGGACATTTATTCCCTGAACATTCAGGGAAAGTATATTCAGTGGTGCCATGGCAACAGATCAAATAGTTTTGACTTACTTTTTGTTATGCAGAGCTGACTGCGCAGATCAACCTGTGTGGACTGAAGAGATGAATAGATAGAAAAGAAACCAGTGAATTCTGGAGTAAAGAGTAAACAAAAAACATATGAGATTAGATGATACATTGTATAAATTATTTTTTGCAAGTAATCACAATTTACCCGTGAAAGAGAGTAAATATCTCTCTCAGGGGAATAAGTGCCTTCGTCACACTCCCACATAATATGATTGGGAGAATGAGGAGGGCTAATGAGGGTACACGGATCTTCCGCTTACAGGAGAGAAGTGCTATGTCAAAAGACATCAAAATGATGTTTCATTAATTGGAGTGCAGAATATAGTTTTTGTTGAAATTATTTATTCCAGGGTAGTTGTATATGGTTAGTCTTGCCCTAGGCTAAATAACTCAGTTAGAAAGGTACTGTTAATAACGTTGGTATTGATGAAGATAGTTTGAATTATTTTGGGATTTTAACCCTTTTAGAGTAAACAATTACATATTTTATTCATATGTAACTGTTTAGATATGTTAACTCATAAAATTGAGGTTGTATTGCTTCAGATTAGAATAAACAAAAACATAATTCTAGGAACTAGTTAGGTAATAATATATTTGTTTTAAGAAAAGAAAGAAAAAGCTTCCATTACTTCTGGATTATTGAACATATTTGTCCTAAAAAGTAATAAATCTATTGTTATTACCTGATAATATATAACTGAACAAGAATTTCCTTATTTCACTTATATATTCTAAGGCTATATGAATCAGAAGTAATAAGAAATATAACTGGAATGTAACATGATCCCACACAGTGTGTGACTATCAGAATGCAGTTACATTCAGTTATAAATACAGGTTTTTTATAGAGAACCATCTCTTAGTATAATAAATGAAGAGATATCAGGAATTAGGATGTCAGTCCATTGAATCTTCTTGGTCCATGGATAATGTGGCATAACGGCCTCTTTTGTGAGAATGATGATTCCCATTTTGTTCTGAAATTTTCTGAGTGCTGCCTGAAGGTGAAGATGATGTCATTCTTCTGCGTGTGGGAGAGTTGCTGCTTGTGGGTTCTGTCAGATTTAATTTTAAAAGGGTTTGTTGTAGTTCATCTGCTGATCTGCTTCTGTAAATTGTACCTTGGTAGTTAAATCTGACTGAAAAGGGGAAGCCCCATTGATACATAATGTTGTGGCGTTGCAGTTCCATTAGTTGGGGTTTCATGGATCGTCTTTTAGTAATAGTAAGTTGGGATAGGTCAGCAAAAATTTGATAATTGTGTCCTTGAAAATTAAGTTCCTTTTTTTCTTTTGCAGCAATTAGTATTTGTTCTTTCGTTCTGTAATAATGAAATTTTGTGATTATATCACGTGGGGGTCCATCTTTCTTTATGGCTGTGAGGGCTCTGTGTACTCTGTCCAGTTCTAAACGTTCAATAGGGATATCTGGCTTTAGTTCTTGTAATAGAGCAGTAATAGTAGATTGCAGGTCTGTCACAGTTTCAGGTATTCCCCTTATGTGCAAGTTTGAACGTCTGGCTCTATTTTCGTAATCTTCGAGCTTAGTTTGAAGTATTAAATTCTCTTCTTTTAGTTGTTCCAATTCTGTTATATTTACTTGGGTTGTAATTTCAATTTCATCCATTTTTATTTCTAAGGCTGCGGTGCGGTTTCCCAGCTCTCTTATTTCTTTGGTTAGGCTTTTTGTTATTTGGTCTGAGGTTTGTTTTAAAGCCTTATGAAGCATCTTTTCAAATTGTAATAATATTACTGGGGATGCTGAGGAGGCTTGTGGAGAAGTTTGTGAGAGGATTTGTTCTGTATCTGACTCAAATGGAGAGTCTTGCTGTGACATTTTCTGTCTGTGAGTGCTCCCTGATGCTGTATCTTGTGAGGTGACTGGAGCTGCTTTAGTTGCAGTGAGTGCCTGTGAGCTCTTTGTGAGGTGATTTTTATTTCTGCCACGGTTTCCTCCCAGTACCATATTTCCTGCCCAAACTTTCACAGTTTGTTCCCTGGGGCAAAAAGGTTCAAATGGATACCTTTTGAGCCTGCAGGCTCCGCTTTGTCCTTCTCTTCTCTCCTCAGCGGTGCAGAGCTCTAACAATGCATGTCTGCTCCGCTAGGCTCCGCCCATCTCCCCCTCTCACATTTCCTTTCATACCACTGTCCAGAGCACTGTGTGCATTACAGGCCTCCTGAGACCACCTTCCGGAGCACTGTGCAACATTACAGGCCTACTCAGACAGACCACTGTCCAGAGCACTGTGCATTACAGGCCTCCTCAGACAGACCACTGTCCAGAGCACTGTGAATTACAGGTCTCCTCAGACCATCCAGAGCGGCTAAATCTGTATTTGTGAGTTTGTTCAAACCTTAAAACCATAAATAATAACATATTAGAATTTTTAACTCCAAGAGTATATAATAAATTTGGAAATTCTAGAGAAATGCTTAAAGGGTTTGTAAAAACAAACAAACATATCATACTTACCTCCACTGTGCAGCTTGTTTTGCACAGTGTGGCCCCGATCATCCTCTTCTGGGGTCCCCCGGTGGCTCTCGCGGCTCCTCTTCGCATCAATAAACCCATAGGAGAAGCGCTCTCCCGGGGGGGGGGGGGGTGTTACCTTGCGGGCACACTCCCAAGTCCAGCATTTGCGTCTATAGACACAGAATGCCGGACTTGGCCCCGCCCCGGCACTTGCGTCATTGGATTTGATTGACAGCAGCGGTGGTGGTACTGCAGCACCCTGTGCGTGGATGGAGCTGCTTGGAACTTGTGAACTTATTGCCTTGAAATTTTCAGGTTCAGATATGGATACTGACAAGCATGGAACTGCCAACAATGCTAGGAGTTTTTAATAATTAAACCAACTTTTAAATACGTTTTTTATTTGTTTTTTTTAACGTGTCTACACACTCAATCCAAAAAAACAGTTTGCAGTGACAACTTTTAGACACATTTTTCAAGTTAACGAGATCTTATGGACATGCATTGAGAGGCCAGTAACTGACCTTCTCAACTCTGACAGTCTTGCAGTACAGCCTATAGACCGGTACACACTGCTAGGTTTTTTTTATATATTTAATTTGCTTTTAATTTAATGGGGGTCTCTGAACCTAAAGGGTCCCGAAATGACATTGCTGCAGATGGACACAGTTGACCGAATTTGGGGCCCCGTATCTCGGGGACACTTAGTGCTAAGAACCCCAAATTTGGTGTGCAAACCCAGTGGAACTAGCACCATAAAATTTCCAAAGCTGGGGTTTCTAGCACTAAGTGGTCCTGAGATACAGGGCCCCAAAAATCAGTTCAGAAAATGTCAAGCACTTTTCTGCAGCAGAGAATGACATTTTCCGAACTGGTTTTGGGGCCCCGTATCTCAGGGCCACTTGGTGCTAGGAACTCCAGTGGAAATTTTATGGTGCTAGTTCCACTGGGTTTGCACACCAAATTTGGGGTTCCTAGCACCAAGTGGCCCTGAGATACGGGGCCCCAAAGTCGGTTCGGAAAATGACATTTTTTGCTGCAGAAAAGTGCTTGACTCGAGTATAAGTCGAGGGGGGCACTTTCAGCACAAAAAAATGTGCTGAAAAACTTGACTTATACTCGAGTATATACGGTATATCTGCAAGTCATCAGGCTCTTAATCTGCCTGCTTTAAGTCATAAACAGATGTACTTGGGGTGGAACGACAACATTTATCAAAGTGGTTCATTTTGTTACAGTGCCTGCAAAGCTTACCTTGTGCACGGCACAGCTTCCTGCCTCCCTAATGGTGGTTACCTCCACAGTGAAAACAATGTGCATTTGGTGTGCTGTTACTCGGTTTTTGTACTTTAACAGGAGCTTCATTACCATCTTTTTTTTTAAAAGATGCTTTTATTAAACTTTTTAGACATAGCAACAGTGAATACATAATAACATAATAAAGAAAAGCAATCCAGTCTGTTTCGAAAGTCCATCAAAAGTACCAATGCCAGAAAAAAACAAAACAAAACAATAGTTTCTGGTGAATATACGCTTGATATTGGGAACAAATGTCAAAAATAGTTCAACCTAAGAGCACCTACATACTGACTCTGCATAAGGACAAAATTAGTAGTGTGATGGAGGATTTCCATAAAGAAATATGAATTATTATTAAACTTCTACAGCCTTTTTATCATCTATGGGCCACAGCATATTACTTGCTTCCTGCACAGTTGGCAACCAAAATCCACAGCTCTTAGCAAAGTAAGTATATCTGGCCAACACTGTATCCTGGCCTAGGCCGACAAGGCCCAGGCCTAGGGCAGCACTTTGCAGGGGGGCAGCATGGAAAGAGTCCCCGCTGGCTTGCTCTGTTAGTGTAGCGCCAGTCTTATGGAGCGGACTGGGCTGAGAGGCAAATAAGTTTAGCGCCCCCATAAAGCGGCCGCACTGCTTCCGGGGGGGGGGATGTAATCTAATTGTGACTGTCCTATCATCCTGGACCACAAACCTTCCTCACTGTGCTATATGTTTTGTGCTGCACCATTGGCATGGTTATATCTTCTTAGTCCTCTCCTTTTTTTTTTCATTTTGGATAGAGTAAGGGAGGGTTATAACCCCTGTCAGTTTATTTTTTAGCATCCCTGTCCCATTGCAGAGATTTCCCTTCACTTCCTGCCCCATAGCCAAACAGGAAGTGAGAGGAAATCTATGCAAATCAAGGGAATCCATTGCCCCCCTCCCCCACCAGGCCCTCAGAACTAGTGTCCCCACTTGAAAATTTCAGGGTGGGTCTTAGACAGCAAGGGGTGTGGCCTTGACAGGAAGGGGTGGGTCATATTTAAATTAGGGGGTGCACAAGTTTAGTCAGGCCTAGGCAGCACAAAACCTATATACACCACTGTATCTGGCTCCATAAACAGCATCTCTCTCAGTTTTGGGTTTGTAGTCTTTTCAATAGCTAGTATTTCATCATTTCATCATACGGGGTCCAAATCTGCAGGGCGCCGCTGACTGTCTCAGCTCAGGAACATAGTGGTGAATAGATTCTCCCTCACATTTAAAGCATTTGTAAAAACAAACTCTGGCCACTAAAGCATCTGTGGCTAATTAAAATATTGTTCCAGGGTTTGTACTGTAGCTGTGTATGAAGAATCTGCTCCAACAGTTGATAAAATCCCTAATGCCGTATACACACGAGCAGAATGTCCGACAGAAAAAGTCAGACGGGAGCTTTTCATCGTATATTCCGATCGTTGAATATTTACGTTGAAAATTCAGACGGACTTAGATAGAGAACATGTTCTAAATTTTTCCAACGGAACTACAGATGATCAGAAAACCTGTATGCTGCTCCGACGTGCCAAAAACGACGCATGCTCTGAAGCAAGTACGAGACGGAATCTATTGGCTACTGGCTATTGAAATTCTGTTTTATAGTCCCTTCGTACGTGTTGTATGACACCGCGTTCTGGACGGTCGGAATTTGGTGTGACCGTGTGTACGCAAGACAGTTTGAGCGGAATTCTGTCGGAACGCCGTCGGAAAAACCTTCAGAGTTTATTCCGATGGAAAAAACGGTCGTGTGTACAGGGCATTAGCCTTCTGAACCTAAAGAGTTAAGCAGCAAGGCACTCTGTCTCAAATGAGCACAGGTATATCTTGTTTCTGTCTCAATTGAGACCCCACTCAGGCCAGAGTCTAGTAAGTAGATGGAAAATTGTTCATACCAGGGATACCAGGGCACTGCAGGCTCACCATGATGCTGTTGAAACTTCTCTGGAGGCTGCACACAAGGTTAAAAAATAAGTTTGGGAATATGAAAAACAAAACAAATCATACTAACCTAGATGGCTGCAGCAGTTATTCCAGCTGCAGCTGTCCCCTGCTATCTCAAAGATTGAGAACTGAGCGATCAAACACCACTGATCGCTCAGCTCTCAGTCCTCAGCCTCAGGGAGTGCTGGGCTGTGGTGGGGGTGGAAGCAACTGGCTCAGCCTCTCAGTGGCTCACTGAGAGGCTGAGCCAGCTCTCAGTCCAAGCTTCTAGTCGGATCCCGACCATATGTGACGTCAGCCGACAGTGGGCTTTAGCCCGCTGTTGGCTGAAAATGGGTCATAGTCATAACTGCACTCCTTTGACCTACAGGAGAAGTATGGGCAAAAAAGCTTTGCCCATACTTCTCCTTTAACCACTAGGCACCCGCGCTATAGCCGAAAGACGGCTACAGCGTGGCGCTCAATTGCCGGGAGGACATTGTCCTTTTTACTCGCTCCCTGTGCACCGCCGCGGGCGTGCATTGGGGAAAATCTGTGTTGGCCATGTCCCTTGGACACAGCCAATCACAGCGGCCATTTAGCACTTGATCGGCATGTCCAATGAGAGATGATCTCAAGTGTAAACATATGACATCATCTCTAATTGCTGGCTCTCCCTCCTCACACAGAGACCGCGTGTGAGGAGAGAGAGCGACCTGTGTGCAGCATGAGTGAAAACAGTAAAAAAACAGTAAATACAGTGCCCACAGTACCTGTCCCCAGCCCCCTGTCCCCAGTGCCATCTGTCCCCAGTGCCACCTGTCCCTAGTACCATCTGTCCCCAGTGCCACCTATCAGTGCCATCTGTCCCCAGTGTCACCTGTCAGTGCCATCTGTCCCCAGTGCCACCTGTCCCCAGTGCTACCTGTCAGTGCCATCTGTCCCCAGGGCCACCTGTCACTGCCATCTGTCATCAGTGCCACCTGCCAGTGTCATGTGCCATCTGTTATCAGTGTCATGTGTCATCAGTGCCATCTGTCATCAGTGCCACATCAGTGTCATGTGTCATCAGTGCCACGTATTAGTGCCATCTGTCATCAGTGCTACATATTAGTGCCATCTGTCATCAGTGCCACATATTAGTGCCATCTGTCATCAGTGCCACATATTAGTGCCATCTGTCATCAGTGCCACGTATTAGTGCATCTGTCATCAGTGCCACATCAGTGCCACATATTAGTGCCAGCTGTCATCAGTGCCACGTATTAGTGCGATCTTTTATCAGTGCCACGGGTCATCAGTGCCACGTATTAGTGCCATCTGTCATCAGTGTCACGTGCAATCAGTGCCACGTATTAGTGCCATCTGTCATCAGTGCCACATCAGTGTCACATGTCATCAGTGCCACATATGAGTGCCACCCGTCATCAGTGCCACATCAGTGTCACGTGTCATCAGTGTCACGTATCAGTGCCATCTGTCATCAGTGCCACATCAGTGTCACGTGTCATTGTCCTTGTACTCCAGGGCCTATTACAATGATAATTTTGTGGGGAAAAAAAAAATCTTCATTTTGCAAAGAATTGTGGGAAAAAATGACAACATCAAAAACCTCACCATGCATCTTACTAAATACCTTGGAATGTCTACTTTCAAAAAAGGGGTAATTTGGGGGGTATTTGTACTTTCCTGGCTTGTTCGGGTTGCAAGAAATGAGATCATCAAGTGTGATAATTTTTTTATGATTTGCACCACAGCTTGTAGACTCTGTAACTTTCACACAGACCAAATAATATCCACCAATTTGGGTTATTTTTACCAAAGATATGTAGCAGTATAAATTGTGGCCAAAAATTATGAAGAAAATTTTATATTTTGCAAAATTTTATCACAGAAACTAAGAAATTTTTTTTTTTTTTTTTTTCAAAATGTTCGGTCTTTTTTCATTTATAGCACAAAAAATAAAAAACCCAGACGTGATCAAACACCACAAAAAGAAAGCTCTATTTGTATGAAAAAAGGAAAAAAACTTAATTTGGGTACAGTATTACATGACTGAGTAATTGTCATTCAAAGTGTGAGAGCTCTGAAAGCTGAAAATTGGTCTGGGCAGGAGGGGGGTTTAAGTGTCCAGTAAGCAAGTGGTTAAGGTGTTCTTGTTGCCATTGTTGTGCTTTACCAGTGCAAACAGACTGTTAACAGATCACCATCTTTATTAAAGTGATTTTAACCACTTGACCACTGGGCACTTAAACCCCCTTCCTAACCAGACCAATTTTCAGCTTTCGGTGCTCTAATATTTTGAATGACAATTACTCAGCCATGCAACACTGTACCCATATAAAATTTTTGTCCTTTTTTTCACACAAATAGAGCTTTCTTTTGGTGATATTTAATCACCGTTGGGTTTTTTATTTTTTGCGCTATAAAAGAAAAAAGACTGAAAATTTGGTAAAAAAATGAATTTTTATTTCTTTCTGTTATAAAATTTAGCAAATTAGTAATTTTTCTTCGTAAATTTTGGCCAAAATTTATACTGCTACATATCTTTGGTAAAAATAAGTACAACTTGGTGTATATATTTTGGTCTTTGCGAATGTTAGAGAGTCCAAAAGCTATGGTGCCAATATCTGAAAATTGATCACACCTGAAGTACTGACGGCCTATCTAATTTCTTGAGACCCTAACATGCCAGAAAAGTACAAATACCCCTCAAATGACCCCTTTTTGGAAAGAAGACATTCCAAGGTATTTGAAAAGATGCATGGTGAGTTTTTTTGAAATTGTCGTTTTTTCCCACAATTCTTTGCAAAAATCAAGATTTTTTTTTAACTTTTTTTTTTCACAAAATTGTCATATTAGAAGGTTATTTCTCACACACAGCATATGCATACCACAAATTACACCCCAGAACACATTCTGCTATTACTCCCGAGTATGGTGATACCACATGTGTGAGACTTTTACACAGCGTGGCCACATACAGAGGCCCAACATGCACGGAGCACCTCCAGGCGTTCTGGAGCACCCAGGCCAATTCTTATATTTCTCTCCTACATGTAAAAATAATCATTTATTTGCTAGAAAATTACATAGAACCCCAAAACATATATATATTTTTTTTTTGCAAAGACCCTAGAGAATACAATGGCGGTTGTTGCAACTTTTTATCTCGCACGGCATTTGCGCAGCAATTTTTCGAACGCATTGTTTTTGGAAAAAAAACAGTTTTGTGCTTTAAAAAAAAACAAAATAGTAAAGTTAGCCCAATGTTTTTGCATAATGTGAAAGATAAAGTTACGCTGAGTAAATAGATATATAACATGTCACCCTTCAAAATTGCACACGCTCGTGGAATAGTGCCAAACTTCGCTACTTAAAAATCTCCATAGTTGACGCTTTAAAATTTTTTACTGGTTACATGTTTTGAGTTACAGAGGAGGTCCAGGGCCAAAATTATTGCTCTTGCTCTACTGATCGCAGCGATACCTCACATGTGTGGTTTGAACACCGTTTTCATATGTGGGCGGGACTTACGTATGCGTTCGCTTCTGCATGCGAGCACACGGACAGGGGCGCTTTAAATTTTTTTTTTTTTTTTTTTTTTTTCATTTTACTTTATTTATTTTAGTTTGACACTTTTTTCCTAAAAGAAACTATTTTTTTGATCACTTTTATTCCTATTACAAGGAATGTAAACATCCCTTGTAATAGGAATATTGCATGACAGGTGCTCTTTACAGTGAGATATGGGGTCAATAAGACCCCACATCTCACCTCTAGGCTAGGAAGCCTGAAATAATAATAAAAAAAAAATGATCCTGGCTTCGATCGTAGCGGAGTCGGTAGAAGCACCGGAGGGTGGCGGGAAGGGGGGGGCATCCCCTCTCTCCTCCCATAAGAACAATCAAGCAGTGGAACAGCTGCTATGATCGTTCTCATGGTGTAGGGAATCGCCGGCTGAAAAAGCTGATATCTGAATGATGCCTGTAGCTGCACCCATCATTCAGATATCCCCACACAAAGTCAAGGACGTCATATGACGGCGGGCGGGAACTGGTCAAAAATTGCGGGGTATTGCAGAGTTCTGCGGAGTATTGCGGGGTATTGTGGGGTAGTGCAGAGTAGTGCGGGGTATTGCAGGGTATTGCGGGGTATTGCGGGGTATTGCAGAGTAGTGCAGGGTATTGCGGGATATTGCAGAGTAGTGCAGGATATTGTGGGGTATTGCAGAGCAGTGCAGGGTATTGCGGGGTATTGCAGAGTAGTGCAGGGTATTGCAGACTATTGCGGGGTATTGCAGAGTAGTGCAGACTATTGCGGGGTATTGCAGAGTAGTGCAGACTATTGCGGGGTATTGCAGAGTAGTGCGGACTATTGCGGGGTATTGCAGTGTAGTGCGGGGTATTGCAGACTATTGCGGGGTATTGCAGAGTAGTGCGGGGTATTGCAGAGTATTGCGGGGTATTGCAGAGTAGTGCGGGGTATTGCAGACTATTGCGGGGTATTGCAGAGTAGTGCGGGGTATTGCAGACTATTGCGGGGTATTGCAGAGTAGTGCGGGGTATTGCAGAGTATTGCGGGGTATTGCAGAGTAGTGCAGGGTATTGCGGGGTATTGCAGGGTATTGCGGGGTATTGCAGAGTATTGCAGAGTATTGCGGGGTATTGCGGGGTATTGCAGAGTAGTGCAGGGTATTGCAGAGTAGTGCAGGGTATTGCAGAGTAGTGCAGGGTATTGCAGAGTATTGTGGGGTATTGCAGGGTATTGCAGGGTATTGCGGGGTATTGCGGGGTATTGCGGGGTATTGCAGAGTTTTGCGGGGTATTGCAAACTATTGCAGACTATTGCGGGGTATTGCAGAGTAGTGCAGACTATTGCAGGGTATTGCAGAGTATTGCTGGGGTATTGCGGGGTATTGCAGAGTATTGTGGGGTATTGCAGAGTATTGTGGGGTATTGCAGAGTATTGTGGGGTATTGCGGGGTATTGCAGAGTATTGCAGAGTATTGTGGGGTATTGCAGAGTATTGTGGGGTATTGCAGAGTATTGTGGGGTATTGCAGAGTAGTGCAGACTATTGCAGGGTGTATTGCAGAGTATTGCGGGGTATAGCTGGGTATATTGCAGGGTGTATTGCAGGGATGGCTGAGCATGGTGGGATGGATGTGACTGTATTTGTCACTGAGCACCGCTGTGAGCACTGCACATGCAGCCCACAGCGGTGCTGCCATCCGATCCCTCCCCCCTCTCCTCTCACTGTGTACCGATCGGTACACAGAGGGGAGGGAGGAACCGGCGTCATGACATGACGCCGGTTTGTTTACATGTGATCGCTCCGTCATTTGACGGAGCGATCACATGGTAAACGGCCGCGATCAGCGGCCGTTTACCGTGATCCGTGATGCGCCGGGTCCTCTGGACCCGGCGGTCACGGAAGTTCTCGGGTGCGCGCCCCAGGGGGCGCGCGAGAGCAGGATTCTGGGAGGACGTCCTACGGACGTCCACCCAGGATAACCCGACCGCGCTGTAGCCTTCTTTAGGCTATGGCCCGGTCGGCAAGTGGTTAAAGTCTCGTTTTTTTTTTTTTTTTAAATAACAAACATGTTATACTTACCTCCTCTGAGCAGTTGGCTTTGCACAGAGCAGCCCAGATCCTCCTCTTCTCGCGTCCCTCATTGCTGCTCCTGGCCCCTCCCTCCTGTCGAGTGCCCCCTCAGCCAGCAGCTTTCTATAGGCACACCCGAGCCAAGTCAGAGCTCCATGTATCCATTCAGACATGGAGCCCCGACCCGGCCCCACCCCCTCTATCCCCTGATTGGCTGACTGACTTTGATTGACAGCAGTGGGACCCAGTGTCCTGGACGGCTTAGACACTCGTGGACATCGCTGGAGAGAGAAGGGGGTCAGGTAAGTAATTAAGGGGGTGCTGGGGGGGCTGCTACGCACAGAATATTTTTTATCTTAATGCATAGAATGCCTTCTGCCTTTACAACCCCTTTAATCACATACACTTCCTGCTCAAACTCCTACTATTTCTTACAGCTCTTAAAGCAGAAATATAAAGCAACAAAAAGCCGTGCTTATTATAAAAAATTGTATACGTGAAATAAGCATTCAATATAACATAATTAAAACCGTCCTCGTGAAAAAGTAATGCCCTGTACACATGATAGGATTTTCCGATGGAAAATGTGTGATAGGACCTTGTTGTCGGAAATACCGACCGTGTGTGGGCACCATCACACATTTTCCATAGGAATTTCTGACACACGAAGTTTAAGAGCTTGCTATAAAATTTTCCGATCGTGTGTACACAAATCCGACACACAAAGTGCCACGCATGCTCAGAATAAATTAAGAGACGAAAGCTATTGGCTACTGCCCCGTTTATAGTCCCGACGTACGTGTTTTACGTCACTGCGTTCAGAACCATCGGATTTTCTGACAAATTTGTGTGACCGTGTGTATGCAAGACAAGTTTGAGCCAACATCCGTCGGAAAAAATCCATGTATTTTGTTGTCAGAACGTCCGATCAATGTCCGACCGTGTGTACAGGGCATAAGAGTTTTTAAAGAAATCTTCTTAGAAAGATAATCAAGAAATCCAACACCAAGAATAATGGGAACTCCTTCTGTGAAAAACCACCACCTCTAAATATAGGGGCGCTTACCAGATCTAATTGACCCTCTATTTCTAGAGAGGTCAAACAAGCTATGATCTTAATCATCTATGGGATATTGTAGGTAGAAATGCACTCCTATGGAACTTGTGTCCCACTGCTTGTCTCCAGGCCAGCCACAGCAATTGCCATGGATCGAAGTATATAGGGAAAAAGATGCTGCAATACTGTAAAATCGCTTACACGCTTTATTAAAACATTTGGAATTGCACTTACATCTGTATGCAGTAAATACACCCTACTGTACAATCTCTTATGCCGGCAAAACTGTACACCTGCACTTCCGGGATCAGTGTAAAACACGATGACATCAGCATACAGCACCACCCTACATGTTTTGTCACAGGTGATGTGCTGAGCCATAGCCATTTAGAGATGAGAGGAATGACCAAGCCTCGTTTTGATTGGTGGCCATGTTAATGCTCAGCCAAGCCTCGTTTTGACACACAGCTCTATTGTTGGATAACAGAGTCTCTTATCCAATCTCAGTCAATTCCAAACCCACTCAAAACTATCTATATGTAGCAATGTTGTTGCCGCTAGTAACAAACAATCCACCAATTCACCCCGCTGCCAGACTTCATACATCACTTCTTGAGACAATGAACAGTCTTTTGCTGGTTTTGTTTTTGTTGTTTTATTGGGGGGCACAACTTGGATAGGGAATAGGGATATGGGATGCCCATAAAACATATAATTGCCATTATATTTTAAAATTTAAGCAAAACAGCATAAAGTTAGAGCCAGATGATTAGATGTACATTTAAACTGAGTATGAATCTCCTCCTGCATCTCCATGCAGACTGTTGCACCTCCTCTGCTTAACTTCCGCAGACTATTCCTTCTAAGAATTCCCCATCCATCACCATGTGAAGGATGAAGACATCACTTTTGACCATGTAAATATGATGGTCTTAGAACTCTTTCACCTCCAAGCCCAAACTTGTTTCCTCCTGCACAGACTTATTTCCTCCTGCACAAACTTGTAATTACTGAGTTAAAGTAATTTCACAGCTTCTTCTTTTTAGCAATAAGGACTCTGAATAAGCCCCTAATCAGGCTCTGGTTGCTCGCTGCTATTAGGCCTGAGGCCTGCAGTAGATCTCCCCGGAGGCCTAGTAGTTTAAAAGCATGTCTTTAGATGGTGGACTACTGTTCCCAGCCAGCCTAACTTGCAAATCCTGTGCCCTCAGGACACATCGATTTGACACAAATCCGCACAGTCTCCTCTCTGATCCACGACTAATCATCATTCACCGTGTGACTGATGAAGACTTTGCTAATCACCATGTAGAAGCAAAGTTCCCTGACAGACTTCCTGGCACATCCAGCCCTCCACTGTGGTAACACTCACTGACCTTCCACTGCCTGAGTCCTTGATGAGGAACTTGACCGGACCATAGGTTCCGACAGATTCATCTGCCCCTCTGCTCCAGGAGTTCTTTACCACCAACCGTGTGGTGGCAAAGACATTGCCAATGACCATGTAGAGGCAAAGTTCCTTCACAGCTCTCCCTGAGCCTTCTCCTGTGATCGGTACCCCCCCAGATTGTGTCCTCCTGCTGCTGCCTAATATTCCATTCCTCACTTCACTCAGCCGACAACTCCCCCCAGTGGCATATCACCTCAGCTTATATAGGAGGCCCGCCCCCTGCCAATACCAATTGGGGATTGGTCAGGGCTCCCACATGAGCTGCTTGCCACTCCAGTTCCAGGCCCAGCCCCTCTTCCAGAATCCTCTCTCTGGAAGCAGGGGAGGCGCCCCAGAACTAGAGCACAGGTGGTCACACCCACTGCTACTCTGATCACGCCCAGCCCTCAGATCAAAACAGACAGGCCTAGCTTGCAGCATAGGCCTGCCTAAATTTGCCTGTGCTGACAATCCCTAGTAAAAAAAACTATTACTAGCACCTACCTATTGGTAGAGGGTCCTACATATAGAAGTTTTGTATGTATACCACTTACATCCAATGGATGAACAAAAAAAGAAAAACTACAAAGTAATGAAGAAAGAATATTGATTTCTGCCATCTTGTGGCTAAAAAGCAATATAGCATTCATAAATTACTAAAACTTGGGTTGGATCATACCCAACTTTTTTTAGCCTTATAATAAGTATATGAAACACTCACTATAACATATTTTCATCTACAAGGTAGAAATAAAATTTTCCTCCAAAAAATACTCCACTGGAATCATACCATTAAAAACAAAAATAAACATAATGGGGCGCTGCTTATCCCAAGAGAGGGGTTGTAAAAAGAATATATGATTATCCATTAATCCCACTGTCTCCAATCTACTAATTGGGAAGCAAAAAAAGGACTTTCTAAACTCAGCTTGGTAGATATAAATAACATATTCCTCTAAAAAAAATATTTTCTACTTTGTTCTGAAAACTGAAAAGTAGAAGTAGAAGTAGAAATACAAATACAAATACAAAATCAGAATAAAAAAAATCAGAATAAAAAAAGGCACTACTTGTCCTAAGTAGAGAGAAGGAGAAAATGCTATGGGGGCCAAGTATGCCCCCAGTTTGGCCAATCTCTTTATGGCCAAATGGGAGGATGATGTCATCTATGCCCAACAACTGATTTTGTGGGATAGATATATAGATGAAGTTCTCCTCCTATGGAATGGCAGTTTGGAGACCTTACAAGCCTCTCAATGATAACGATAGAGTTATAGAATTAAAATATGAAGTGAGCCTGGAAATGATAAATTTTTTGGATTTAAAAATGTGGGTGGAAGATGGACAATTATTAACATCATCTTTTTTAAGCCCACTGATCGTAACTCATTTATTCCCCTTGACAGTTGTCACCACCACTCTTGGCTCAAATCAGTCCCACAAAGCCAGCACATGCACCTAATGTGCAACTACTAGAATTGAGGATTTTAATATCCAAGCCCAAACACTAATGGGAAGGTTTATAGAGAAAAGATATTCAGCTGATGTTTTGACTGAAGTAGTTTCCTCAGTTCAAAACCTGGATATGAGTCACGGATAGAAAGATCCAGGGATGGTGATGACAATGGAGGCAACTTTTCCTTGCCATTTGTCACCACTTATTCTAACCAACACTACGCCATCATGAAGCTGGTCCAAAAACATCTCAAGGAGTGACAGGCTATCAGGTCCAACTTTACCTTTACCTTACCTTTACCACAAGTAGTATATAGAGGTAGCCCCTAATGTACAGTCAGGTCCATAAATATTGGGACATCGACACATTTCTAATCTTTTTGGCTCTATACACCACCACAATGTGCTTTAACTGCAGACTTTCAGCTTTAATTTGAGGGTATTTATATCCAAATCAGGTGAACGGTGTAGGAATTACAACAGTTTGTATACGTGCCTCCCACTTTTTAAGGGACCAAAAGTAATGGGACAATTGGCTGCTCAGCTGTTCCATGGCCAGGTGTGTGTTATTCCCTCATTATCCCATTTACAAGGAGCAGATAAAAGGTCCAGAGTTCATTTCAAGTGTGCTATTTTCATTTGGAATCTGTTGCTGTCAACTCTCAATATGAGATCCAAAGAGCTGTCACTATCAGTGAAGCAAGCCATCATTAGGCTGAAAAAACAAACCCATCAGAGAGATAGCAAAAACATTAGGTGTGGCCAAATCAACTGTTTGGAACAAAAGACCCGGAAGACCACGGAAAACAACTTTGGTGGATGACCGAAGAATTCTTTTCCTGGTGAAGAAAACACCCTTCACAACAGTTGGCCAGATCAAGAACACTCTCCAGGAGGTAGGTGTATGTGTGTCAAAGTCAACAATCAAGAGAAGACTTCACCAGAGTGAATACAGAGGGTTCACCACAAGATGTAAACCATTGGTAAGCCTCAAAAACAGG
Organism: Lithobates clamitans; assembly: GCA_037952925.1. NCBI lineage: Eukaryota > Metazoa > Chordata > Amphibia > Anura > Ranidae > Lithobates > Lithobates clamitans. The sequence goes on along the minus strand of JBBGZY010000015.1, from coordinate 716,467 downwards.
AAGGCCAGATTAGAGTTTGCTCCTATGGACAGATGAGACCAAGATCAACTTGTACCAGAGTGATGGGAAGAGAAGGGTATGGAGAAGGAAAGGAACTGCTCATGATCCAAAGCATACCACCTCATCAGTGAAGCATGGTGGTCAGGGCCGCTGATAAGCCAGTACAACTGGCCCTGTTGTACCAGGCCCAGCCAGCAGGGGGGGCCCGGCAATCAGAGAATAAAAGAATGCAGAATAAAAAAATAAAGTCTTTCTCCAGCCAGCATCCCCCCGCCCCGCTCCGACTTATCTGAGTTTTTTTCTTCTTTCTGGGTACCTCCGTATTCATGTTCTTGTGGGTGTGTGGGAGGGACTATTTTTTCTATTCCGGGCGCACTTCCGCGCCCGCCCTGCATGCTGCATAGTTGCCAACAGTCCCGATTTTCCCGGGACAATCCCGATTTTGGGACCCTCGTCCCGATTGGAGAGTGTCCTGAATCGGGATTTTCCATAAGGAAAATCAAGAATGTTGTTTTTTTTTGTTTTTTTGGAGCAGCGGGCTCCAGCAAAATGGCGGCCGGCGCCGCCACTCTGTCTTCCTCTAGTGTTGAGTGGAGAGGGGAAGGGGGCTCGATCCGTGCAGCCAATGAAGCGGCTTCTTTAGCTGCACGGCCCCTCCCCTTTCCACTGAAGCGAGCAGAAGACACGGCGTCGTCGCTGTGTCTTGCTGAAGTGCACTGAGGGGGGCTGCACTAACTATGGGGGGGCTGCACTGAGGGGGGGGCTGCACTAATAGAGGGGGGCTGCACTGAGGGGGGGTCTGCACTAATAGAGGGGGGCTGCACTGAGGGGGGTCTGCACTAATAGAGGGGGGCTGCACTAATTGAGGGGGTGTCTGCACTAATAGAGGGGGGGCTGCACTGAGGCGGCCTGCACTAATAGAGGGGGCTGCACTGAGGGGGGGCTGCACTAATAGAGGAGGGGCTGCACTGAGGGGGGTCTGCACTAATAGAGGGAGGCTGCAATAATAGAGGGGGCTGCACTGAGGGGGGTCTGCACTGATGGAGGGGGTCTGCACTGATGGAGGGGGTCTGCACTGAGGGGGTCTATACAGACTCTGGCAGGGGCACCTGATGCAAGGACAGACTCTGGCGGGGCACCTGATGCAAGGACAGACTCTGGCGGGGGCACCTGATGCAAGGACAGACTCTGCTGGTGGCACCTGATGCAAGGACAGACTCTGCTGGTGGCACCTGATGCAAGGACAGACTCTGCCGGGGGCACCTGATGCAAGGACAGACTCTGGCGGGGGCACCTGATGCAAGGACAGACTCTGGCGGGGGCACCTGATGCAAGGGCAGACTCTGCAGGTGGCACCTGATGCAAGGACAGACTCTGCCGGGGGCACCTGATGCAAGGACAGACTCTGCCGGGGGCACCTGATGCAAGGACAGACTCTGGCGGGGGCACCTGATGCAAGGACAATCTCTGCTGGTGGCACCTGATGCAAGGACAGACTCTGCCGGGGGCACCTGATGCAAGGACAGACTCTGCTGGTGGCAGGCGACGTGGCTAGTGACACGCTCAGGGATCCCACTGATTCGGCATTATGGTGAGTTGAATGATTTAATTTTATATTACAATGTAATAATAGAAATAATGCGCTTCAATCATCCTGACACCATAACAACCATGGTGCCGGGATGATTAAAGCGTTAACACCAGGCGTTTGGAGTATCTTTATCTGCTGATTGTTAAACTTTCTAGAATACACATATTTCTATTGTTGTGTAGGATCTGGGGCTGCTGTCCCGTCATTTCCCTCTCCCCCTTTCCTTCTCCCCCTTTCCTTCTCCCCCTTTCCCTCTCCCCCTTTCCTTCTCCCCCTTTCCCTCTCCCCCTTTCCCTCTCCATCCCTCATTCATCTCAGACTCTAACCACACCCTCTAGAGCCACGCCCATTTAAGCCACGTCCACTTTCACGTAAGCCACGCCCATTTTTCGCTGCGGCGCGATTCGCGCGCTGCACTTGTGATTTTTTTACTAAGCCATGCCTTCAAACTAATGCCCCGCCCCCTAATTATTGTACGGCTCTGCCTACAGCCAAAAAAGTGTCCCACATATTTGTTTTCAATGTTGGCAACTATGCATGCTGGCTCAAGTCATGGCCTGCATATTCCCTTCCCAGGTGGAGTGATTCATCTCCCTCTGCTCATGGCAGGGGCAGAGGTATAGGGGTTGCAGAAGTCACCCCTTGGAGACCGGGCCCCATGCTGCAGGGGGCCTGTGTGACCCCCCCATGCCTGAATTGTTAGAGAGGTGGCTGCCCGATCCTCAGCCAATGTGTAAATCGGCAATGCAGGAACTCAATCTCACTGTTTACAGTTACATTGAAAGTTAAAGCAAAGGGAGAGATGTCTTACAGTGTGTGCTGTGCTCTCTGCCTCCCCCTACAGCGCAGTACCCGACATGGAGAGTGAAGGTAAAGTGCTGCTGCCAATTTAAAAAAAAGCAATATGTATATGTTTGTATGCATATGTGTGTGCTCAAAATTAGAGGGCAGGGAAGAGGCATTTAACTGACTATAGTAAATGGTAAATTCTCACAGTAGGAGAGGAGACCATAGATCCTTCAAGTGCACGGATTTTGGATATACAGTAGAAGCGAGGGGACTATTCTGTTGAGAATGGATGGCAAGAAATCTGTCATTTTTGTCCCCCTGTCCCAAAAAAAAGTTGCCTGCTTCTATGTAAATCTAGTCTCATGACCTCTGCCATGTGTAACTACAGGTCCCCCTTAGCAGACAGCTACCGTTTAAGAGATGTGTCTGTGTGTGTGCGTTTATGTGTGTGTATATTTACGTGTGTGTGTATTTATGTGTATGTATATGTTTACGTGTGTGCGTATTTATATGTGTATGTATATGTGTTTGTATATGTGCGTACATGAGTGTTTAGATGCGTGTGTGTGTATGTATACACACACTACTTTTAAACTTGACACCCTTTTTCTGTATGATCAGAACTGATTTTCTTAGAGTGGTTCATAATACCAATATGAAAATACAATTCCTTTGAAAAGCAATCCAGGCTCAGATCGCTTTTCAGAGGCAGTTGACAGGCAGTGAAGAGGCAATATATTGCGCCATGACTGGTAAATGTTGAGAAACACTGATCTAGAGGAACCGATCTCTCCAATTTCCTCCTGCAGCCGCTGAAAGCCTGGAAGTGGATAGGGGTGAGGCTGAAGGGGGCCCGGACAGGTAGGCTGTACGGGGCGCCATGATTTCTATCAGCGGCCCTAAAGGTGGTGGTAGTGTCATTGCGTGGGCATGTATGGCTGCCAATTGAACTGGTTCTCTTGTATTTATTGATGATGTGACTGCTGGCAAAAGCAGCAGGATGAATTCTGAAGTGTTTCGGGCAATATTATTTGCTCATATTCAGCAAAATGCTTCAGAACTCATTGGACGGCGCTTCACAGTGCAGATGGACAATGAGCCGAAAGCAACCAAAGAGTTTTTTAAGGGAAAGAAGTGGAATGTTATGCAATGGCCAAGTCAATCACCTGACCTGAGAATTCATGAGAATGCATTTCACTTGCTGAAGACAAAACTGAAGGGAAAATGCCCCAAGAACAAGCAGGAACTGAAGACAGTTGCAGTAGAGGCCTGGCAGAGCATCACCAGGGATGAAACCCAGCATCTGGTGATGTCTATGCGTTCCAGACTTCAGGCTGTAATTGACTGCAAAGGGTTTGCAACCACGTATTAAAAAGTGAAAGTTTGATGGATGATTGTTAATCTGTCCCATTACTTTTGGTCCCTTAAAAAGTGGGAGGCACAAATACAAACTGTTGTAATTCCTACACCGTTCACCTGATTTGGATGTAAATACCTTCAAATTAAAGCTGAAAGTCTGCAGTGAAAGCACACCTTGTCTGTTTCATTTTAAATCCATTGTGGTGGTATATAGAGCCAAAAAGATTAGAATTGTGTCGATGTCCCAATATTTATGGACCTGACTGTATGTGATCCTCCCTGTAACAAACCTATGTTTTTTCAAAATCCAGACAGAGCAATTCACATCTAATAGTACGTTACGTAATTTCCTCAATAAATCATTTATTAAATGCTCCACCTCAAATGTGGTGTACCTTCTCACTTCTAAAGAGTATATATCACGCACTTACCCACAAAACAACCTATTATTTATATATAAGGTGCCGCAACTCATAAAATCTAAAATCTAAATACTCAATCCAAACACATATGCAAAAAATAAGTGCGCAACCTGTGAATAAATATATTGCTATATAAAATGCTCTTCAAAGAAAAGTCCACATCTGAAAGTGTAAAAAAAAAGAAAAAGTGCTCTGTCAGGGCTGGGCTCAGCCCTTCCTGCTCAGCTGTTGGCTAATTGCCAGCTCCTATCTCTCCACAGTGACTCACCTGTTGTTGATATCCTGCTTGTCAGTCCTGCCTACTTAAGCTGTCCAGTTCAGATAATCTCTGCCTTCGCCTTGGTCACATCTCTAGAGACGCTCATCTCTGGCTCCCTGACGTTTTGGCTTGTCTGACTATCCGTTCCGGTTCCTGAACTCTGGCTATGTTCTGACTACATTTACTCTGTTTACCTTTTTTTATTATTATTAAACAAGTGTGATTTAACTGTACTTCTGTCTCAGTCTGATTCATGGCTTCTGACAGTAGGCAAAGGCCATGAATTCAGAAGATGCAGTCAATCCACTTGTTGGTAATATTTTTGCAGATTGGATGAGCAGGATCACCGCATGGATCAGTTTGCCATGGCGTTACAAACTCTCCTGAGTCACACGGCTCACCTGGAATCTCCCACTGTGGCTGCTCCGGTACAACCTATGTTGCAGACCGACCCTGCTGCTGCTCCAGTCTCTGTGTAGTCGAGTATTACCTCTATAAGAGGTATGTCTGGTTCCGCGCCGCTTCCCCACTGATTTGGGGGCGATCCAGTCCAATGCAGAGGGTTCCTCAACCAGGTTGAGATATACTTTGAGATGCTGCCCCAGGCATTTCCCACGGACAGAAGCAAAGTAGGTTTCATGATATCTTTGCTTTCTGAGAGAGGCTTGGCCTGGACAAACCCTCTATGGGAGACGCAAAAACCTGTTGTCTTGAGTTATCCTGAGTTTGTGACTTCTTTTAAAAGGGTATTTGACGTTCCCACACGCTCCTCTTCTGCTGCCAAGTGCTTCATGTCCATCAAACAGAGTACAAGAACTGTTGCCGATTGCGCCAATGATTACGCCGTACTCTGGCAGCAGAGATTGCTTGGAACAATGAGGCCCTCATGGCTTTTTCTCATGGTCTCTCAGATACCATCAAGAATGAGATAGCAGCCCAAGATATACCCACTGAGCTGGAGAGGTTGATCATGTTTGCCATCCTCATTGACTCCAGACTCAGAGAAAGACTCCCTTTTAAGGAGCACTTACGGAAGCCTCCTGTACATTTGTCTCTGAACTTTGCAGTCCCACCCACCCTTGCCTCCCTCACCTTCTGGTACCGAGAGGGTCTATGAAGATAAACCCATGCACTTGGGCTTCACCCGTCTCTCTGCGGATGAGAGAACCCTTAGGAGGAGGGAGAGATTGTGCCTTTATTGTGGCCAGGCAGGTCACTTTTTGAAGTCTTGTCCTATACGTCCAGGGAACACCCGAACCTAGAGGTCCTGTCACGGACAGACCTTAGGTGGCATTGTTTCGTCCCCAGTTATCCAGAAGGATACGCCCCTGGTTTCGGTTACCCTTTCTTGGGCTGAGACGTCCGTCGAGATACAGGCTCTAATCAACTCTGGGCTGCAGGCCTGTTCATTGATGCCACCTTTGTATCAAAGCACTCTATTCCGCTGCAGCTGCATGAAACTCCACTTGCCATTGAGGCTCTTGACGGAAGACCTCTACAGCCTGCCTATGTGACTCATGAGACTGTTCCATTGTCCATGGCTGTAGGGGCTCTTCACCATGAGATAATCCAATTCCAAGTTATTTCCTCACCTAAGTTTACGCTGGTTATTGGTTATCCTTGGTTACAGAGGCACAATCCCCCTCTTTTGATTGGCTCCGTGCTAAGGGTTCTCTCCTGGTTGCCACAATGCAGTAAGACATGCTTCCAGAATGTAGCCAAGGTCCTGTGCAACTCTTCACTCTCCTCCCTGCCAGAGGAGTACAGCGATTTTAGTGATGTCTTTGACAAATGTCAAGCCGGTAGTTTGCCTCCACACCGGCCGTATGATTGCGCAATTGACCTTCAACATGGTGCCATACCCCCTTGTGGCCGGGTTTACCCCTTGTTGGTCTTGGAGGATAAGGCCATGGAGGAGTATGTTGCAGACGCACTTTCTCAACGTTTCATCCGCAAATCCTCGTCTCCTGCTGGTGCTGATTTCTTCTTTGTGAAGAAGAAGAGTGGTGAACTGAGACCTTGTATTGATTGTATTGATTATAGGGGTCTCAATCGTTTCATGATTAAGAATGCCTATCCGATTCCATTGATTACAGAGTTATTTGACCGCCGCAAGGGAGCAACGGTTTTTAGGAAGCTTGATTTGAGAGGGGCATACAATCTTGTGAGGATTAGGGGGGCGATGAGTGGAAAACTGCATTTAATACCAGAACAGGCCATTATGAGTACCTCGTAATGCCTTTTGGCCTTTGTAATGCCCCCGGCAGTTTTCCAGGAAATTAATTATTGCAGTTAAACTAAGAGAGAACAATCTCTATTGTAAATTGGAGAAGTGCGAATTCCATCATGAACAGGTTAAATTCCTGGGTTATGTAATTTCCACTGCTGTTTTTTTGATATACCTAGATCAGTGGCAGCCCGTCCATAGGGGGCGCCTGGGCGCCGCTCCCCCCTCCCCCCCTCCAGGCAGCAAAATAAAAAAAAAAAAAAATTTTTAATACTGGCCCTTTAAAAAAAAAAAAAAAGGAAAAAAAAGGTCCTTAAGTGCACTGTGTTCCGACGCCGGACACAGTGCACTTATAGGAAGCGCCACGTCTATGCAATCACGAGATTGCAGACGTGGCGCTGCATTTGCGGGCGTTTAGCCCGCCTTGGGGCGTTTTCAGAAGCGCCGAGTAGCTTCCGCTCAGCCATAGCAATACATACTACAGGCGCCGGGCGGAAGCTACTTGGCACTGCAGATTTGATTGACATCTGCCCTGAGGCAGATATCACTTCCTGGTTCTCTCTCTCATTGCGCCCGAGAGAGGAAACAGGAAGAATGCTGCTGCCAGTGTGAGGAGGAGGACACCGCAGGAGACTGAAGGTAAGTCCGCTGTGTGGAGAATCGGGGGGACACCTGCTGAGGGGGGGCTCTGGTGGGGACAACTGCTGTGGGGGGCTCTGATGGGGACAACTGCTGTGGGGGGCTCTGATGGGGACAACTGCTGTGGGGGGCTCTGATGGGGACAACTGCTGTGGGGGGCTCTGATGGGGACACCCTGCTGTGGGGGGACTCTGATGGGGACAACTGCTGTGGGGGGCTCTGATGGGGACAACTGCTGTGGGGGGTTCTGATGGGGACAACTGCTGTGGGGGATTCTGATGGGGACAACTGCTGTGGGGGGCTCTGATGGGGACAACTGCTGTGGGGGGCTCTGATGGGGACACCCTGCTGTGGGGGGACTCTGATGGGGGACACCTGCTGTGGGGGACTCTGATGGGGACACCTTCTGTGGGGGGGCTCTGATGGGGACACCCTGCTGTGGGGGGACTCTGATGGGGGACACCTACTGTGGGGGACTCTGATGGGGACAACTGCTGTGGGGGGCTCTGATGGGGACAACTGCTGTGGGGGGCTCTGATGGGAACACCCTGCTGTGGGGGGACTCTGATGGGGGACACCTGCTGTTGGGGGACTCTGATGGGGACACCTGCTGTGGGGGACTCTGATGGGGACACCTTCTGTGGGGGGGCTCTGATGGGGGACACCTGCTGTGGAGGGACTCTGATGGGGGACACCTGCTGTCGGGGGCTCTGATGGGGGACACCTGCTATGGGGGACACCTGCTGTGGGGGACTCTGATGGGGACACCTGCTGTGGGGGACTCTGATGGGGACACCTGCTGTGGGGGGACTCTGATGGGGACACCTGCTGTGGGGGTACTCTGATGGGGGACACCTGCTGTGGGGGGACTCTGATGGGGGACACCTGCTGTGGGGGGGACTCTGATGGGGGACACCTGCTGTGGGGGGGGCACTGATGGGGGACACCTGCTGTGGGGGGGACACTGATGGGGGACACCTGCTGTGGGGGGGACTCTGATGGGGGACACCTGCTGTGGGGGGGACTCTGATGGGGGACACCTGCTGTGGGGGGGACTCTGATGGGGGACACCTGCTGTGGGGGGGACTCTGATGGGGGACACCTGCTGTGGGGGGGACTCTGATGGGGGACACCTGCTGTGAGGGGGACTCTGATAGGGGACACCTGCTGTGGGGGGGACTCTGATGGGGGACACCTGCTGTGGGGGGGACTCTGATGGGGGACACCTGCTGTGGGGGGGACTCTGATGGGGGACACCTGCTGTGGGGGGGACTCTGATGGGGGACACCTGCTGTGGGGGGGACTCTGATGGGGGACACCTGCTGTGGGGGGCTTTGATAGGGGACACCTGCTGTGGGGGGCTCTGGTGGGGGGCTCTGATGGAGACACCTGCTGTGGGGGGGCTCTGATGGGGACACATGCTGTGGGGGGACTCTGATGTAAGGGGACAGAGGCTGCATTTGATGTGACACAGGCTGCATGTAAGAAGGGACTGCTGGGGACACCTGATGGCATCTGGTGACAGGCGACGTGGCTAGTGACACACTCGGGGCTCCCACTGATTCTGCATTATGGTGAGTTGAATGATTTCATTTTATATTACAATGTAATAATAGTAATAATGAGCTTCAATCATCCTGACACCATAACAACCATGGTGCCGGGATGATTGAAGCGCTAACACCAGGTGTTTGGAGTATCTTTATCTGATGATTGTTAAACTTTGTAGAATACACATTTTTTTTGTTGTGTAGGATCTAGGCCTGCTGTCCCTCTCTCCCTCGCCCGCTCCCTCCATCCCTCATTCATCTCAGATGCTAACCACACCACCTTAGAGCCACGCCCACTATTTCGCTGAAACCACGCCCATTTCCATCAAGTGGGAGGGGTCAAAAAGGAAGGGCGGGGTCTGGCGCCCCCCCATCCTAAAACTTCACCAGCCGCCACTGACCTAGATGCCTTTTCTACGGAGTGCGGCAGTCCAGGACTTTTCTGTTTCTACAAATTTGTGCAGAGCCAGCACCTGAGAGTTCACAGTAGAGCGGGAGCACCTATTAAGGCCCGGAGGCTTAGTGAGTGGCATTGCTTTCTCTTTGCCAACTATTATCGGAAGTTTATTCATAACTTCTCATCTCTGGTCAAGCCCCTGACTGATATGACTATGACCAGAGAGGACGTTGACCCACAGAGTTCGTATCCGGAGTCCATTAAAGCCTTCGAGAGTCTCAAGGCTGCCTTTGTTTCTGCTCCTGTATTGGAACATCCTGAGCCTATGTTACCTTTTATCCTTGAGATTGATGCTTTTGAGACTGGAGTTGGCGCCCTTCTGTCTCAACATCCTACCTCTGAGAGCGCTATGTATCTTTGGGGCTACTTTTCCAAGAAATTGTCACCTGCGGAGTGCAATTACAAGATTGGTGACAGAGAGCTGTTAGCGATCATTTTAGCCCTGAAAGAATGGAGACATCTCCTCGCAGGTACCACTGTGCCGGTTCTCATTCTTACTGACCATAAGAATCTCACATTCTTGTCTGAGACTAAACAACTCTCTCCCAGAAGGGCGCGATGGGCTCTTTTCTTGTCTAGTTTTAATTAGATTTGTCTCATTCTTACCCGGTACTAAGAATGTAAGGGCTGACGCTTTTTCACAACAATTTTCCTCCCCCTCAAAGATGGAGTCGGTTCCGGTTCCTGTGATTCCTCCTGATCGTATTCTGGCTACGGTTCGCACCAGTCTCACTTCTCCTTTGGGTGACAAAATTCTTGCTGCTCAGGTCCATGCTCCTCCTGAGAAACCTTGGGACCGCTGCTTTGTCCCAGAGAGTCTCCGTACTGCCGTGCTCCAGACATACCATTCTTTTTCTTTTGGGCCATTTCCCAACAATTCTCATGGCCTAGTCTATGTGCTGATGTAACCACCTTCGTAGCTGCCTCCTACAACCCATACCCAATGGAGAGAGGCACTGGACCCACCTGTCTCTTCATTGTGGTGAGTTACCCAACTCCTAGGGCAACACAGTTACCCTTATGGTGGTTGACCGGTTCTCGAAAATGTCCCATTGTACTCCACTTAGAAGTTGCCCACTTCTAAGGAACTGGCTTCCATTTTTGCTTGGGAGATCTTTGCTTACATGGGCTACCCAAGGTGATTGTCTAGGACAGGGGTAGTCAGTTTGTGCCCCGATTGTGGAGAGCCTTTTATGCATAGTTAGGAATTCAGCTTGCTTTCAATAGTGCCTTGAATTCTGCTTCCCGATTGTCTCTGTTTATGGCGAATTATGGTTTCCAACCTTCCATGTTGCCTGACTCATTTGTTCCGCAGAGTATTCCTGCATTAGAGGAGCATCTCCATGGTCTTCGTTCCACTTGGACACAAGTCCAGGAGGCTTTGCGACATGCTAATGATAGGTACAGACTCCATGCTGACCGCAGACGCCTGCCTGCGCCTTTCTACCAGGTTGGGGACAGGGTCTGACTGTCATCTCGCAACCTCCGACTTTGTGTTCCCTCTCTGCAGTTCTCACCTCGGTTTATTGGGCCTTTCCGTATTCTTAGCAGGATTAACCCAGTGGCTTACACATTAGACCTTCCTTCTAATATGCATATTTCAATTGTTTTTTATGTCTCCTTATTAAAACATTTGGTCTGCAACCGCTTTACCACCTCAGTGCCTCGTCCTCACCCTATACAGGTTGAGAACCATGAGGAGTATGAAGTACAGTCGATTGTTGACTCCTGTAGGTTCTGTGGGCGCATACAGTACCTGGTGCATTGGAAAGGGTACGGTCCGGAGGAACGCTCTTGGGTCTCATCCTCGTACATGCCCCTGTCCTCCTCTGTGATTTCCATAGACGTTTTCCCCTCAAGCCTGGTGGTCGCCGAGGGGGAGGGGTCATTGAGGAGGGGGTACTGTCAGGGCTGGGCTCAGCCCATCCTTCTCAAAGCTGGCTGCTCAGCTATCGGCTAATTGTCAGCTCCTATCTCTCCACAGTGACTCACCTGTTGATGATAACCTGCTCGTCAGTCCTGCCTACTTAAGTCGTCCAGTCCAGATGATCTCTGCCTTCGCCTTGGTCATATCTCTAGAGACGCTCTCCTGTGTTCCTGTTGAAGACTTGCTTGGCTGACATTCCTTCTGACTCCAGATCCTCCTTGGTGGACTACTACGCTCATCTCCGGCTTCCTGACGTTTTGGCTTGTCTGACTATCCATTTCGGTTCCTGAACTCTGGCTATGTTTTGACTACCTTTACTCTGTTTACCATTTTTTATTATTATTAAACAAGTGCGATTTAACGGTACCTCTTTCTCAGTCTGATTCATGGTTTCTGACATGCTCTTATTGTGCATTTAACAAAATCCATGCTTTAAATGGTGCTCTCTCCCACAAGAAATGAATTATGCGCCTCTTACCAGAAGGAATGGATCCCAGATGATAGGGATCTCACAAGCTTTGTTAGAATTAGAAACTGGCTGCGATATTCCACTTCAAATCTCTGGTAGGAACATTCCCTCTTAGTGAGATATGGATATAACCTGGATACGAGATTGTCTCATATGTTCCCAGTTCCTCTGAACATCCTGCTGCAAGTGCTCTCTGGCACTGAGAGATTTCAAGAAGGGAGAAACTTCATGGTGCAGTATGTAAAAACTGACATTTTATTCAAAGTATCGTATTGCACTTACAAGAATTCAGATGTAAATAGGCAGATAAAACAAACACAGCCGCAGACCTCGTCCTGCTGGCTGGTGCTTGGTGACATCACAGAATAAAGCTCCACCCGACGCATTTCCCAATAAGAAGCATTGAATGGGGACCGTGACTGTCCTGAGACGTCACTCACCATGCTTTAAGTACCTGGATAGGCAGGAGAGACACCGGGGCTAACAAACAACAACTGTTCTGAAGTACCTGTAGGGTTCTATTATGTACTTCTAAATAATGCCTCGAAACTGGATGGCCTTTAAAGCCACTTTTGATATTACTGATGTGCTCACCTAAACGACCCTTTAAGGTGCATGTAGTTCGCTCAATATATTGAAATCCACATGGGCGAGTTAGAAGGTTTGCCCGTGTGGTTTTCAGTATATTGGTATAAGTATTGGCATTATTTAGAAGTGCATAATAGAAACCCTGCAGCTACTTCATTCATAGGCATTTACAAAATAAAATTACATTGGAGAGGAGGCTCAAGACGACGAGAGATATCCAAACCAAAGATAAAATGGATAAATAATGCTTAGACTTTCATCCCTTTTGGGCTTAATGTAGACATAGAAATTAATGCATTTAAGGATAACGCTTAAGGGGATTAGGATAGTTAGCCCCCTTCCTTTTCTCCTTCTCTCTACTTAGGACAAGTAGTGTCTTTTTTTTTATTCCAATTTTTTATTCTGATTTTGTATTTCTATTTCTAATTTTCAGTTTTCAGAACAAAGTAGAAAATATTTTTTTTAGAGGAATATGTCATTTACATCTATCCGTTTGGGGGAAATATGCTATGGTAAATATTTTATGTATTTACTAGAATGCACAATAGGTTTGGAATGGACCAAGCCAAGTTTAGAAAATACTTTTTTTTGGATGCCATATTGCTTCCCAATTATTGGTGGGATTAATGAATAATCATATATTCTGTTTTACAACCCTTATTTTGGGATAAGCAGCATCCCATTATGTTTATTTTTATTTTTAATGGTATGATTTCAGTGGAGTAATTTTTTAGAGGAATATGTTATATCTACCTTGTAGATGAAAATATGTTATAGTGAGTGTTTCATATACTTACTATTATGCCCCGTACACACGGTCTGACTTTGTTCGGACATTCCGACAACAAAATCCCAGGATTTTTTCCGACGGATGTGGGCTCAAACTTGTCTTGCATACACACGGTCACACAAAGTTGTCGGAAAATCCGATCATTCTGAACGCGGTGACGTAAAACGCGTATGTCGGGACTATAAACGGGGCAGTGGCCAATAGCTTTCATCCTTTTATTTATTCTGAGCATGCGTGGCACTTTGTCCGTCGGATTTGTGTACACACGATCGGAATTTCCGACAACGGATTTTATGTCGTAAGATTTTATATCCTGCTCTCAAACTTTATATCCTGCTCTCAAACTTTGTTTGTCGGAAAATCAGATGGAAAATGTGTGATGGAGCCCACACACGGTCGGAATTTCCAACAACAAGGTCCTATCACACATTTTCCGTCAGAAAATCTGACCGTGTGTACGGGGCATAAGGCTAAAAAAAGTTGTGCATGATCCAAGCTGAGTTTTAGTAATTTTTGAATGCTATATTGCTTTTTAGCCACAAGATGGCAGACATTGAGGATAAATCATTTTCTTGAGAGATAACTACATACTAAAAACAAATGCAAGGATAAAACAAAGGAGAAAATTATCCCAGCATTAATAGCGCTAAGCTATATATCCAAAGATATGCAGTGCAATATACAGTCAGGTCCATAAATATTGGGACATCGACACATTTCTAATCTTTTTGGCTCTATGTATCATCACAATGGATTTGAAATGAAACGAACAAGATGTGCTTCAACTGCAGACTTTCAGCTTTAATTTGAGGATATTTACATCCAAATCAGGTGAATTGTGTAGGAATTACAACAGTTTGTATATGTGCCTCTCACTTTTTAAGGGACCAAAAGTAATGGGGCAGATTAACAATCATCTATCAAACTTTCACTTTTTAATACTTGGTTGCAAATCCTTTGCAGACAATTACAGCCTGAAGTCTGGAACGCATAGACATCACCAGACGCTGGGTTTCATCCCTGGTGATGCTCTGCCAGGCCTCTACTGTAACTGTCTTCAGTTTCTGCTTGTTCTTGGAGCATTTTCCCTTCAGTTTTGTCTTCAGCAAGTGAAATGCATGCTCAATCGGATTCAGGTCAGGTGATTGACTTGGCCATTGCATAACTTTCCACTTCTTTCCCTTAAAAAACTCTTTGGTTGCTTTCGCAGTATGCTTTGGGTCATTGTCCATCTGCACTGTGAAGCGCCGTCCAATGAGTTATGAAGCATTTTGCTGAATATGAGCAGATAACATTGCCCAAAACACTTCAGAATTCATCCTGCTGCTTTTGTCAGCAGTCACATCATCAATAAATACAAGAGAACCAGTTCCATTGGCAGCCATACATGCCCACGCCATGACACTACCACCACCATGCTTCACTGATGAGGTGGTATGCTTTGGATCATGAGAAGTTCCTTTCCTTCTCCATACTCTTCTCTTCCCATCACTCTGGTACAAGTTGATCTTGGTCTCATCTGTCCATAGGATGTTGTTCCAGAACTGTAAAGGCTTTTTAGATGTTGTTTGGCAAACTCTAATCTGGCCTTCCTGTTTTTGAGGCTCACCAATGGTTTACATTTTGTGGTGAACCCTCTATATTCACTTTGGTGAAGTCTTCTCTTGATTGTTGACTTTGACACACATACACCTACCTCCTGGAGAGTGTTCTTGATTTGGCCAACTGTTGTGAAGGGTGTTTTCTTCACCAGGGAAAGAATTCTTCGGTCATCCACCACAGTGGTCTTCTGGGTCTTTTGTTGTTGCTGAGCTTCCTGGTGCGTTCTTTCTTTTTAAGGATGTTCCAAACAGTTGATTTGGCCACACCTAATGTTTTTGCTATCTCTCTGATGGGTTTGTTTTGTTTTTTCAGCCTAATAATGGCTTGCTTCACTGATAGTGACAGCTTTTTGGATCTCATATTGAGAGTTGACAGCAACAGATTACAAATGCAAATAGCACGCTTGAAATGAACTCTTTATCGGCTTCTTGTAAATGGGATAATGAGGGAATAACGCACACCTGGCCATGGAACAGCTGAGCAGCCAATTCTCCCATTACTTTTGGTCCCTTAAAAAGTGGGAGGCACATATACAAACTGTTGTAATTCCTACACCGTTCACCTGATTTGGATGTAAATACCCTCAAATTAAACCTGAAAGTCTGCAGTTAAAGCACGTCTTGTTTGTTTAATTTCAAATCCATTGTGGTGGTGTATAGAGCCAAAAAGATTAGAATTGTGTCAATGTCCCAATATTTATGGACCTGACTGTATATAGAGGATCAATCCATTATACACAAAACAAAGGTCCGTGCGTCAAAATATCCATAAACAGTCTTTAAAGTGGAAAAGCTGCTTCGTGACCCATCAGAACTAAGAAAAAAACTTCAAAGCCTAAGTACCATCACCGAGATAACACCTCGTGTACCAGAAAGCCCTGTTGGTAATGCACTCACCGAAAAATGGCAATAAGTGAGCCTTTTATCTTCATATACCATTGGATAGATTCCTGAACTGGGATCCAATCCTTCATAGGTCAGTGCAGGTGAAAAACATTAAAGCCTGGTGATTCCTTAAACTGAGGGATGGACTCCCATGCTTGGGTTATAGAAGTTCAACATGTAAAAAACAAGAGGAACTTGCATTTTTATTTGGGATTTGCCCCACAAACCATATAAAATATGCTTACAAACAAAACGAGTAAAATCAGCAATACAACTAGTCAGCCTCTACAGCTCAGCGCTTGATCACTCCCACTGCTCCTGATGTTACTGGCTGTGATGAGACCTGGCGCTGAGATTGACAGACAGGGGAGCCGCGTGGTCACGCTCTAACACATTTCGTCATCACGTCTTCTTCGCAGGGCATGGCCACGCAGCACGGCTAGCTCATTATATATGCCAGGAGTCAATCAAGTTAACCCTCCAAGCAACTTAATAGAAAACGCCGTCTCGGATCTCATCACGGACGGCAACTAACTGCATCACTCCGCGACTTGCAAGCACCAAACAAGTCAGCAATAGTGTGCCACAAAGACATGCACTCATCACACGTGATGCCCCGCAAGACCTCCTCGGCCCACATCGCACCATATGAAAAAGTGCAACGGCGATAGCCCCACTAGACCTTAGAAAATGTATTTTAATAAAAAGGGGGGAATACAGAATAGAAGTATGAAATATCAAAATACTAAATATCAAGATAAAAAAACTACACTCTATCCCACACATGCAAACATATATGTGAGACAATGCCGCCCCCCCTAAATATACCTACAACCCTAAAATAAACCGTGCAGTACATACAACTGCACAGGTGAGGGATAAGGGGAGGGGCAAGTGTTATCATACATTATACAATCTATATAGCATGGCACACATATAACATTCACTGTGCAAATTGCATCAAATATAGCATTAACAGGGCACATAGCATTAAAACAGATGGCACTGACGTGTGGCACTGACGTGTGGCACTGGTGACAGATGGCACTGACATGTACTGTTTTTACTTTTTTTTTTTTTCTGACACTCAGGCTGCAGCGGTTCGCCCCTCCTTCCTCACATGCTGTCTCTGTGTGAGGAGGGAGAGCCGGCGATGAGAGATGATCTCATATGTTTTTTTTTTTTTACCAGTGATGGCGGCGATCTGCAAAAATTATTTATTTTTAATCGGTACTGCGATATTGCGGCAGACAAATTGGACACTTTTGACACATTCTTGGGATCAGCGACATTTATACTGCGATCAGTGCTATAAAAATGCACGGATTACTGTATAAATGTCACTGGCAGGGAAGGGGTTAACACATGTGTGAGACTTTTACACATCCTGGCCACATACAGAGGTCCAACATGCAGGGAGCACCATCAGGTGTTCTAGGAGCATAAAATACATATCTAATTTCCTGCCAACCTATCACACTTTTGAAGGTCCTGGAGCACCAGGACAGTGAAGTTACCCACAAAATGACCCCATTTTGGAAAGCAAACACCCCAACGTATATTCTATGATGCATGGGCTGCAGATAGGTACTCAGGTACTCTGATGGGCTGCAGATAGGTACTCGGGTACTCTAATGGGCTGCAGATAGGTACTCAGGTACTCTAATGGGCTGGTGACAGGTACTCAGGTACTCAGATGGACTGGTGACAGGTACTCTGATGGGCTGGTGACAGGTACTCGGGTACTCTGATGAGCAGGTGACAGGTACTCGGTTACTCAGATGGGCTGGTGACAGGTCCTCTTTACTACTGGGAGCAATCAGTGTGTATTGGTGTGTACTGTAGGCGGTAACTAGCTGTTACCGCAACTTCCTCCTCACACACGATCGGTGTGCGAGAAGGAGAATCCGGTAACAGCTAGTTACTGCGGCTCGTTTACATTCTGTGACCGGCTGTGATTGGACACATCTAGTCTGGTCAATTTCATTGGCTCTTTACCCTGATCGGGGATGGGCTGTGTCAGCGTGACATGCCTTATCCCCGATCGCTGCTCTGCGTGCCCCTGGGAGCGCGCACGAGCAACGTGCATGAAGACAATGCATATGATCGGCTTTGATTGGACACAGCCGGTCATGTGGTAAAGAGCCATTTTTATTGGTCCTTTACACTGATCGGTAATGGGCTATGTCCAGAGGGACATGCCTCATCCCGATCGCCGCACTGCACGCCCCTGGGGGCGTGCGAGAGCGGGCGGACGTCATATGACGCCTGTCCAGGGAGAGACAGTGTTCCCGCCAGCGTCATTTTACTATGACCCAGTAAGTAGGTGGTTAAATTAAAAAAAAATTTCCTTTAGAATCATTTTGACTTTGTTACCATGCATTCTGGTACATGAAAACCAGGTAAGTTACCAAGGTATGTTAGGGTGTAATTAAGATTTAATGACACTGCCGTGTGCAGAAATGTTTTTTGTGCATTGCAGGAACACGCGTGATTTTGTACACATTCTCACAAATGGGAACCCAGCTTTGGACAACTTCACTGCTTCTATAGAAAACCCTATAGTAAGAATGAATTGCTCCACATTAGCTGGTAACTACATCGTTCAGTGGGAAGTTATTTACTGCTTGTTAGGAATATTAAAGCTTATCTAAACCCAAAAACAAACATTTTATGTTTTGCAACTTAAAGTGGTTATAAAGGCAGAAGGTTTTATACCTTAATGCATTCTCTGCAGTAGGGTGAATAACCTTCAGTGTTCAGGGCCCCTCCCCCAATCTCAATCCAGCGCTGTGCATGAGAGCAGCGTTTCTCTCCTCTCTCTCCTTCCTCAGGACATGGAGGCAGCTCCTGCTGCTGTCAGTCAAAACCTGGTAGGAGAGAGCAGGGGATGGGCCTGAGCCGCAGTGTGTGTGTCAATGGACACACACAGAGCCCAGCTCTGGGTCAAGCCTGCATGAGTTCCCCCTATAGCAAGTGGCTTGCTATGAGGACACTTGGAAGGGGGCAAAATAACCAGGCACGTCATGGGGGTCCCCAGAAGTAGAGGTTCAGGGCTACTCTGTGCAATACCATTGTACAGAGCAGGTAAGTATGACATGTTTGTTTACAATCGCTTTAACGGTCCTTAAATGTGGTGGCTACACAGGGCCTGTGCAGAGATTTTTGTCTACACCGGTAAAGGAGCATTTTACTGCCCCCCACCATCCCCCTCCCCCCACAACGGCAGTCCATGGTGCACCCTGTATGAGAAAAATTGAGTAAAAAAAAAAAACACTCAGGAAATTAAAACTATATATATATTTTATATATAAAAACAATATTTTGGTAAATATAAAAGATGAGGTTGTACCGAGTAAATTAATACCAAAAATGTCAAACCTTAAAATTGTGTATGCTTGTAAACCGGCAAAAAACTTCAGTACCCTGTATATTTTTTCATCGACAATGCTTTAAAAGCAGTTATGCAGGAGCTCTGGTACTAACATTGTTGCTCTCACTCCAGCATGTGCGGTGATGTGACATGTGTAGAGTAATTGCCCCCTATGTGATAGTATATATGTGACAGGTGCTCTCTATAAAACATCTGGGGTCTATTAGACTAGGCTGACCAGACATCCCCAGTTTCTGGGACAGTCCCCGGACTGAGCAGGCTGTCCCCGCTCCAAATCTGTCCCCCCTTTTGTCCCTGGATTCAGGGGCAGCGCCAGTGACATATCAACAGGGGGAGCAGGGGGGGGGGAGGTCTTCCCCGGGTGCCACACATTGGGGCGTGTCAGGACAGTGCCGCCGTGTAGGATGCCCCATCAGTGTTGCCAACCTTCTGTGTGAATACAGAGATGGCTGCATCTGTCACAGGCTTGAGTGTCTGTGTTCTGTTCTCACGGAGCACAGACAGCACAGCTCCCCCCTTCCACATGAATGGTAGAGGCGGGCTCGGCTCCGCTTCTTCTCGCCCCTCCCTCCCTGTGTCCGCTCACACTCCGGCAGCCCTTGTGCTGTGTGTAAATAGAATGTGAAGTTTATGGAGCAGCGACAGCCACATTGTACACCTGAAGTCGCTTTGACCGGACTCTCCCCCTCCTCCTTCCTTCCCTCTCTCTCCCTCCCCCCTTTCCTTAACTGCAGCCAAAGAGCTTTGTTTTTTCAGCCTATAACAGTACTTTGTCCTCTGTGCTTTCAAGTGGTATTTAGGGGGTTAAACAGGCAGTAAGGAAATATCACCTCCTCACTGCATGTCAAATGCCTCTGAAAAGTGACCTAAGCATGGCTCGATTTCAGTGGAAAATTTTCTGACCGTCTCCTGTATAATATCCGCAGTCTCTAATTGTCTCCTGTATAATATCCGCAGTCTCTGGTTGTCTCCTGTATAATATCCACAGTCTCTGATTGTCTCCTGTATAATATCCGCAGTGACCATCTCCTGTAGTATGCCTTCAGTCTCTGATCGTCTCCTGTAGTATGCCTTCAGTCTCTGACCATCTTCTGTAGTATGTCTGCAGTCTCTGACCATCTTCTGTAGTATGTCTGCAGTCTCTGATCATCTTCTGTAGTATGTCTGCAGTCTCTGATCGTCTCCTGTAGTATGTCTGCAGTCTCTGACCATCTTCTGTAGTATGTCTGCAGTCTCTGACCATCTTCTGTAGTATGTCTGCAGTCTCTTATCGTCTCCTGTAGTATGTCTGCAGTCTCTGATCGTCTCCTGTAGTATGTCTGCAGTCTCTGACCATCTTCTGTAGTATGTCTGCAGTCTCTGATCGTTTCCTGTAGTATGCCTGCAGTCTCTGACCATCTTCTGTAATATGTCTGCAGTCTCTGACCATCACTCTTTACGAAACGCTCTCCTGAACCTTGCACTCTGCACATAGCATCCTCCTGAGCCCTTCATGTAGCATGCTCCTGAACCCTGCACCCTACAGGTAGCATCCTCCTGAGCCCTTCATGTAGCATCCTCCTGAACCCTTTTTTAGCATCCTCCTGAGCGTCACAGCCAGCAGTAGCTACAGTGAGCTCAGTCCCTACACAGACATGCAAAGTTTTTCTTTTGGAACTTAGAGAGTGTCCAGCTTGACCTTATATCCCTGTAGAGATACCAGGCTTAGTTAACTCTTTTTTGCGGTGAGTGCATCACCAAAGGGGTGTTCACGTGGTGGATCGGTGACGGTATTCAGGATAAGAATGCTTTAAATAGCTAATGGGACACGGCACCGTACACTTTTTTAAGGACTTTTGCATGGACTTTTATGTCACTCATTTATTTGTGTTTGATGTTTTTAGCCACTGAATGCTATCATATTGCACTGAATGTCTTTGGATATTTTGCTAGCGCTGTTAATGCCGCTATTTTTTTGCATATTTCTTTTTTATATTTTGTACTTTTATAATAGCTGCTATAGTGCTTCATTCTTAAATCCTTGGAGCGCTGGGATCAGTTACACTTTTTTTGTTACTGATATTTTCTAATAATAATAATAATAAAATGTAAAATATGTACATCAAGTGTACATTTTATTATTATTATTATATATAGGGGGTTTCACCACTATTTGCACTTGCAGTTCTGTGATATTTCTTACCTTTTGCAAAGAGGGTGACACCATCACTACTATGTTCTAATACACAAGTTGATTTGCATCTCTGTATTATTTTTGTATGTAAGGGGTTTTACCATTATTTGCTCTGCAAATTCTCAAAATATTTTTGCAGAGGGGGTGACACCATCACTACTATTATGTAATACATTGGTTGATTGTATAAAGGAAGTGTAGGGTTGTGCTGCATTTTTTGAGTTTTTATTGGTATACAGAGGCCAGGACATACTGATCACCATTGTATGCAATGAAGAAACCGCCACTTGCTGGCCACTCCCACAGGTGTGCAGAAGCGCGCCGCATTAGCACCCTCACTTTTACCTCAAGCACCACCATAGCACCCAAAAAAAACATTGTCTGGAGCCGCCCCTGCCTGGATTGGATTTGAATTTTGGGGCCCCATCCCGCCCTCCAAGTTTTTTCTCTGTCTTCTGTTCATAAGGCCCCTTTCACACTGAGGCGCTTCTAAACTGTCAGTAAAATGCTGAGCACTTTTGAAGAGCTTTCCATTCATTTCAATGGAGAGGGGCATTTTTTCACCGCCCTGCCAGCGCACAGGCCCAGTGTAAAAGCATTCATTGATTTTAATTGAAATAGTTTTTCATGAGCTTTTCAGGTGCTTTTTTTAGCGTGAAAGCACCTGATAAAATTTTGTCCTATTTTGACATGACGTGCCTCATATAAAGTCCCAGCTTGCTTTCCTTTCCCGCATGACGAGGGAGCGGCAGATTGGCAGTTGTGGAAGTGATCGGCGGCCGGGAGTGTGTTAAAAAACACGTCTGCAGCACAGTTAAAAAATCTGAATTCCCAGAAAAATGTACTGCCCCCCCTTTTCCTATCATTGCGCCCTGAGGTGGCTGCCTAAGAAGCCTTATGCTGGTGCTGGCCCTGGATGTAGGAGAGCTTACAGGTGTGTGTATATATATATATATATATATATATATATATATATATATATATATATATATATATATCTCAGGTGATAAAGGGGTGTGACCACATGTTAACACTGAAAATTCTGCATGAACACTCTGCACACTGCTATACACCCTTTCTAATACACTTTGCATAAGAACAGGGATTTTTAGTTCACACACATTGCAATGTATGTTTAAGCTGGCCAACTGCGTCAAAGTAATCCCTCTCTGGCCAGTCCACACTCTAATCATTCACCACACCTTTTAAACATGTCTTTGGGTGTAGGAGGAAACCGGAGTGCCCGGCGAAAAACCCCCTCAGGCACAGGGAGAACATGCAAACTCCATGCAGGTAATATCCTGGTTGGAATAGGAAACCAAGGACCCAGTGCTGCAAGGCATGAGTGCTAACCACTATGCCACTGTGCTGCCCGTACCAAACACACACACACACACCGCAAACACACACACTGCAAACACAACAAACACACTATCTATGAAATCTGTCCAGCAGTTGTATCTGTGGGGAGAGAAGAAACATGTATTAAGGATTTCATAAAAGAAGTATAAATAACCAGCAAAAGAAATGTTCTAAATAATTATACCAGCTAACAAAACAATCACTGTCACCCAACAGTGGTCAAGGAGGCAGTTTTGGGAGAAAAGACACCAATCGGAATTAGCCAAGTAACCCTCTGCCGTCACAGTGGACAGGTTCTTGTCTCTTGCATTCATATCCTGATTCAGCCACAGCAGCTAATGAATCATCCAATAAAATCTTTTCTTTTTTTGTTTTCCATAGAGCAGGGAAAGCTTGGAACCTCTGTTAGGTTTTATTGCTTCCTGGGAAATGAATGGGTTCTACACATGTCCTCGGTGACACCAGGAGCTTCACTCGTACCTCCACCATTTACCAACAATTGAGGTATCAAATATTAGTGAATTAGCCCTGTAAGAGCTTTATAGCCTTTGTCAGCTAAGCAGACAATCTAAATCAGTTGGCGGACATGATTCTGAGCAAATACAAAGCTAATGTTCATTTTGTAACTACCCAAACTTCCTTCACAGAGTAGAAGGCTTTATTTATCTGATTCACCAATTTATTGATAGATTTTATCCATCTAATTGCTCTGTAACAAGGACCTGCATTATAGCAAACCTCATAGATTACATTCACTATAACGGGATTCGGTGTCATTAGGCTCTATTCACAAAGCAATCACACAAGGATAAGGATCCCTATTTTTCAATAAGTGATCATTTTGTTAGTTGTAAAGAAAACTATTGTAATGGGGGAAATCTATCCTTCTATCAGGCATGGCTTACCTACTGCTGCTGAAATTGTTCCCTTATTCATCTCTGGTGGGTGTATGAATTCGTAAAGTTAGTGCTTCACGATCAAAGTCCATCCTAACTGGTGGCTGTAGAGATGATAATAGTCCAGGGATGATAACGGCCATCCGTCCATAATTTGGTAGATCAAATGTGGACTGTAGGTGAGAGAAGAAAAGTTAGATTTATCAAAGGGTTTCTTAAAGAAAATGCTCTTAATGAACAAAATCATTTCTAAATGTTTTTGCCAGATATTAAAAAACAATCACTTGTACTCAGAAATGGTAAAAGTGATAGAAAACATTAACAGATGTAGGACACTTACCCATATATGATGATTGACCCCGTCCCGGCAGAGTGGACATGTTCTGCTCTGTTCCATCCACCTGGTGATGCAGTCATTATGGAATTGGTGGGAACAGGGTAGTCTAGAAGATTTGTCTTCCTCTTCTATGTCCAGTAAACAGACGCTGCATTCAGGCAGCTCATCGCTGTGCTGGTTACAAGGAGGTGGAGTCTGGGCACTCCCCGGTTCTGCCTGGTTCTGGTCCACCGTAGAGCCGTTTCTGTCAGTGTTCTGGACGCTTCCGGAACTCTGGAGCTCTTGTTCTTCAGGCCAACGGGCCCATATTAAAGTTTTGGATTCTCTGATATGATGTATGGGAGAATCTTGGCCTGCAAAAACAATGATGTTTAGTAAATTGGAGAGGCTTCCCTCCTGTCTAATGCTAAAGGCACATTCCAAATCTTATTTCTTTACTTTTAACCTTTTTTCTCATTTGTGTACAGTCACAGCGGTGACCTTAGGACATTATCCTCAGTAGCAGGAGAATGTCCAGGCAGAATGTCCTTCTATTATTTTTTGTATGTTATTAAATATATTTTGTATCCAATATGGAGAATATACCCCCCTCTGTAACTGCTGCTACAGATATTTAGAGCAAGGAACTCCAGGGCAGGACAAACACAGGACAATTATCTGCAATTCTAACCTAATTTTCATAATAAATATGTTCATCAGCAGATGATATAATCATTTTTATATCTATATAGAGGATGCATTGATCCCCATGTGTGTGGCATTTTATTTCTTCTTGGGGAACCAGTAGTGAGAATTCTACTCACTCCTCTTCACTTAGATATCAATTTTGTGTGGACTAGCCCTTTAACAGCTTCCTGTTGTCTGGCAGCTAAGTAGACAATTTGAATAAAGCAGCAGACATGATTCTTATGCCCCGGTACTACAATTTTTTTTTCATTCAACCCAGCAGGTTGAATAAAAAAAAAACCCTGACAGATTGCCGTACCAACACAAGCGGCATTGGTGAGGCGACCTTCCCCGCTGTGCTATTGTATTCTGACATGGGGACTCCACCTCCCCCACCGGCAGAATACACTGATCAGCTGATTGGCTGTGAGGGCTATTGGATGCTGGTTTTCCAGAATGTCCTTTCGACAAAAGCCAGTCTAATGATCTGTAGGACAGACTGCTGTACACACTGACCAAATGTCGGCCGGTTCCTGCTGAATGATTACAAAGCTATTCTTCATTTTGTAACCAACCCAAGCTTCCTTCACACAGCAGAAGGCTTTTTTTCCCGCTAACTCAACAAAAATTGTGTTAATATTTTACCTGGCAGTCCTTGTATAGTTGGCTCTCTGTTGTCAAATCCAATGGAAAATGAGGCCCGGCTGGCCCAGAGTGAGCCAGGGATCAGCAACTTCAGGGTTCCGTAATTCTCTATGACAATTGTACGCTGTATGTGAAAAGAGAGAAATGACATTTATTAAGAGTTTCCCGAAGGTAAAATTCTGAATCAACTAAATAAGTTTATATCATTTTATCCAGCTAACAAAAAAAAAAATCACCTTTAAAATGTGGGAAAAAAAAACAGATGTAAGACACTTACCGTCATATACCAAGGGAACTTTTCCTGGCAGATGGGACAGGTGGAATCCCTCTCTTGTGCCCATCTGAAGATGCAAAGGGCATGAAACTGGTGGGAACAGGATAGTCTGTGGATCTCTGCTCCCTCTTCCAATTGCTGTTGGCAGATTCTGCAAGTAGGATGCTCCTCCCTCTGCTGATCATGAAGATGGGGGCTCTGGATGCTCCCCGGATCTGGCTGGTTCCGATCGACCTCAGGAGGCGTATATTCCATTGGAACGTCAGGGTCCTGATGTCTCTGGCGCAGCTGATCTTCAGTCATGTTCGATGACTGCATTCTGTATCTCTGGATGATGCGATGGTGACATCTCCGGTGAAACCGATTTTCAGTCTCTCTGTCCCGCAGTGGGGATCTTGATCTTCTCCTTTGCGGTATTGGAGAATATTCCCCTGCAATAAAAATAAACAAGATAATAACAATTAAAAGACAAATTCCAAATAATGTTCTTTAAACTTCTTTTTTTCAATCCTGTTGCAAGGTAAAGCAGTGCTACACAGGAGCAGTGAGATGAATCATGAAAGAGATTTATTACAAGGTCACAGCCTGAGTCCTAAACTCCTTCTTTGGCTGCACTTGCGACTGCAGTAATCCTGACCCTGATCACTTCTTAATTCTGTGTATGTTTTTAGTGAAAATCTGTCTTATCTTCAGTAATAAATCTATCCATGAACTTTGCAAACTGTTGCACTTGGCTGCCCAGGAATATAGTCACACAAGTCAGTAAACCAGTCGCAGAGACTTTGCTGAAAGAGATGTAGCCTGATTTGTGACTAATTGTGTTCCTAATTTATTTGATAAATGTCCCCCAATGTATTTAATATCCAAAACAGAGAATAACCCCCCCCCTAATAAAACCCCTCTGTAACTGCTGCCATAGAAGTGTGAAGGGAGGAGCTCCAGTGTAGGGACTCTCCTGCAGAATCCCTAATACAGGACACACATGTGCCAATCTTCTATAATTCTAACCAGACTTCCATCTGTTAGGAGGATGTGTTTATCTGTATTGTTAGCAGAGGTTCCTTGAGATCTAAATGTTATTTCAAGGCTTCCTCTGGGGCAAAAATGTTGAGAATTGCAGATTTAAAATATGAAATAATTAAAGTGGAGTTCCACCCACTTTTACAACTCTTCAGCATCCCTCACTAAACTGTGCACTGTAAACAAATTGGATATATTTTTTTTCTCAGCACCTACTGTATATTTGCTGTATTCATTTTTCACTTCCTCCTCCCTGGCCGCGGCCCATCATATAATTTCCTGTTTGCAATGCCTTCTGGGAAGGGGCAGCAACTTCCTCTGAAACTGCCGTTGCTATGGAAACCTGACCTGAAACCTATTACACTGCTTGTGCTGCACTGAGCATGTGGGGTGGCAATTTCCTCTGAAACTGCCGTTGCTATGGAAACCTGACCTGAAACCTATTACACTGCTTGTGCTGCACTGAGCATATGCGAGATCTGCAAGCATGAGATCCAGGAAGAAATACAGTCTGGCTTCAGATGCCCACACTTAAGATGGCCACGGCCTGCTGTAAGTTTATAAAATAACAAACTACTGCTATAAACTAACAAAACAGACCTTAGTTTACAGACTAACTTTACTAGAATACATTAAGCTTGTGTATTATAGGGGTATTTTTATTTAAAAAGTATAATTTCGACCGGAACACCACTTTAATTATTTCACCTATGTGATTGCTCTGTAATAAGGATCTGCATATCTTATATGAAAGATTACATCCATAATACGTGGCTCCATTAGCCATAGGCTCCATTCACAAAGCTAACACACCAGGATGTGTTCCAAGGATTGGCAGTTATTTTCTGCTGAGCCATCCAGTGAGATTTGAAAATAAAAACCGTTACATGTCTAAAAATAGATCTCCTTCTGCTTGTGTTAAAGCCGAGTGAAATGAGCCTCTGAAGAGATCCATTCTTCCCACTAGTTTTACAGATATAAACTCCTATTTCCTATCAATTAGATTTGATTGAAAACTCATTACTGACGTTCTCTTTCATGAGAATAACTATTTTCATTTTGGGAATCATCAAATCTAATAGTAAATACTAATACTTTACTATTAGAAAATGAATTAAAAGTACATTTTGATAAGTGAAAATGATAATATTGAAATGGATCACATGACTTACCATATGGAAATGGGTATCTCTGCCTTTCTAATGGCCTTTCACGGTTGTCGCGTCGTGAATAGCTTCTATTTTCTCTTGACATCTTGGTAATATTAGATGTCTATTAGATGCCTATTTGATGTTAATGTATATATATATGTGAATAATTTCACTAAAGACAATAACAATCTGAAAATCGCAGGACAAACACCTAAGCAATGCTTTCAGTGTGGCTCCTACTAGGCATCTGATGAGCACTGCACTGGCTGGCTTTTTTATTCCTGCAGGTGATGACATCACAGAGGACCAACTGACAGTTTTTTTTTTCGTTTTTTTTTTCAACCAACTTTATTAAACTGTAAATATTAACAACATTTTTTTTTCTAACAGATTTTTCAAATTTGAATTTTGAATAGGCTCAGTTCACACAACTAACATTATTATAGCAAATAATTTTCTATTTTTTTTTTTTAACGGCACCAGTTTTTTTTTTATGGCAACAGTTTGCGCAGAACCTTACAAAATAAAAAGGAGACAGTTACAGTTGCAATACAATGAGGGATAAGAGGGTTACACGAAAGGATTATTATTTTCTAAAAAATAACCGTTATTTGCATTTTAGATTTGAAAATGGCAGTCTAAAAATAGAGAGTCTTATCTTTGTGCTAAAACTGTGAATTGAGACTCATCAATGACCTATAAAGATATTCTGACCACTAGATGAAGGGCCTGTGTCCATGGGATTTTTTTTGTTTACAAGTCTATCGGAATACAAAACGTGCCTAACAGCTGTTCACACTTGTGAGAATACAAAATGCAAGAAAAACTCATATGGAAGCACTTGCGTTTACCTGCGTTTTTTTAAACTCCTATTGCATTTAGCTGCTTTTTTTTTCCCTGTGAATTTTCTGACTAATTTGTCATAATTTCCTTTAATATAGTAAGTCCCAGCATGTCCCCATAGACCTCTATAGAGGATTCTCTGTGTATGAACTACAAGTCCCAGCATGTCCCCATAGACCTCTATGGAGGATTCTCTGTGTATGAACTACAAGTCCCAGCACGTCCCCATAGACCTCTATGGAGGATTCTCTGTGTATGAACTACAAGTCCCAGCATGTCCCCATAGACCTTTATGGAGGTCTCTCTGTATGAACTACAAGTCCCAACATGTCCCAATAGACACCTCTGCCGGATTAGCCCCCCCCCCATATCAAAATTTTTGAAAAAATCTTTTGCAGTTTGTTAGATCTTCGTTAGATCAGGTTAGATCAACCGCTATTTATGTTATATCTCACACAGAAGAAGCAATATTAACAGTTATTTGCTGGGGGGGGGGGGGGCTAACCCATCATCAGCCCCCTTAGCAAAAAATTTACCAACCTTTGTGAAACAAAAAAAAAAAAAAAATTGACCAAACACTTAGCTATTTTGGAAGCTATTTGTTAGATCCGGTAAGATCAAGTGGTTTTAACATTAGATCATTAGAGACTTATTAAGTAAATAATGAGGGGGGGCTGGCCCCCTTATCAAATTTTCCGGCCAAAAATCATCCAGGCTAATAGATATTTATTAGATCAAGTGGTTTTAACGTTAGATCTTACATAATTTCAGAAATATTCCACATAAAAATAGAGATATTAGGTGGCACATATGGACGGGTTGCCCCCCCCTTATCAAATTTTCTGGCCAAAAATCATTCAGGCTAATAGATATTCGTTAGATCCGGTAAGATCAAGTGGTTTTAACGTTAGATCCTTAGAGACTTATTAAGTAAATAATGAGGGGGGGCTGGCCCCCTTATCAAATTTTCTGGCCAACAATCATCCAGGCTAATAGATATTTGTTAGATCCGGTAAGATCAAGTTGTTTTAACGTTAGATCTCACATCAATTCAGAGATATTCCACATCAAAAAAGAGATATTAGGTGGTACATATGGACGGGTTAGCCCCCCTCCCTTATTAAATTTTCTGGCCAAAAATCATTCAGGCTGTTTCCTGTAAATCTGACTTCCTGATAAATTTTATTTTAGTTGTAATTATCATGATTCAAAATAATAGCTGTGGAGGCCTTTTGGTGGGCATGATTTTATTTTTTTTCTTTTGGTGGGGGCAGCATTTTATTCTTGGACCCAGACAGCACAATGTCTTAGGCCAGCCCTGGCTAAACTTTTAGACTTTCAAAATTGTTTTTCTATCAGGTTATTGCTACCCGTCAGATCATGAAGTGTTTGGAACACATAGCGCCGTGGAACGCATGTTGGAACGCATAGCGCATGTGCAGTTAGTATTTTTTGGTTGGAATGTCACTTCTGTTACACAATCTGATGGGTAGCGGTAATCTGATAGAACACCGTCACTGGCTGCAGAGACACTGAATATTTCCCAAGCGGTGCACATTTAGGAGATATTCCTTGTATCTACAGGTGAAATCTTATTATAAGCTTACAAGTGTCCGGTGGGAGTTTACTACCATCTTAATCACCTCAATATCGGGCACTTTCACCCCCTTCCTGCTCAAGCCATTTTTCAGTTTTCAGCGCTGTCGCATTTTGAATGACAATTGCGCGGTCATGCAACACTGCACTCTAATTAAATTTTTATCATTTTTTCCCCACAAATAGAGCTTTCTTTTGGTGGTATTTGATCACCTCTGCGGTTTTTATTTATTGCTCTATAAACAAAAGAAGAGGGACAAGTTTGAAAAAAACACTATTTTTTATTTTTTGCTATAATAAATGTCCAATTTTTTTTTTAAACAAATTTTTTCCTCAGTTTAGGTCGATATGTATTCTTCTACATATTTTTGGTAAAAAAAATCGTGATAAGCGTATATTGATTGGTTTGCGCTAAAGTTATAGCGTCTACAAAATAGGGGATAGATTTATAGCATTTTTATTTATTTATTTATTTTTACTAGTCATGGCGGCGATCTGCGATTTTTATTGTGACTACGATATTGCAGCAGACATATCGGACACTTTTGACACATTTTTGGAACCATTCACATTTATACAACGATCCGTGCTATAAAAATGCATTGATTACTGTGTAAATGTGACTGGCAGGGAAGGGGTTAGCACTAGGGGGTGATCGAGGGGTTAAATGTGTGTCCTAGGGAGGTGATTCTAACTGTGGGGGGAGGGGACTGACTGGGGGAGGTGACTGATCAGTGTCCCTATGTACAAGGGACACACCATCGGTCTCCTCTCCTCTGACAGGACGTGGATCTGTGTGTTTACACACACAGATCCACGGTCCGGCTCTATTAACCGGCAATCGCGGGTTACCCGCCACGCGCATCGGGTCCCCAGATTACGTCATATGACGTCCGCCCAGAACGAGAGCTGCCTTGTCCCACCGTCATATGACAGTGGGCAGGCAGCTAGCAGTTAGGACCTTCAGTCCTTTTTTTTTTATCTTTCCATCTATTAAATCTTCTGCCCTTGTTGTTTCTTGTGAGAGTTTACCAGAGAGGGAGGGGGGATTAATCATAAGAGGGCCAATGAGAGCTGCAGAGGTGGAGGTGTGCCTCTGTGTAAATCCAGGAAGTGAACAGGCAGCAGCTTCATCTGCCCACAGTTAAAGTGGATGCAGCCAGACTCAGTGGAGGGAGATTTCTGCAGCATATTTGGCAAGTATAGAATCACAGTATATATAAAATAATATGCAAAGTGGTTGGAGGGAAGCTTCAGAATAGCAAAGGTTTTTTGTATTACAAATTTTGTAAGCAGACTGCAGTTCCTCTTTAAAGTTCAATTTGGCATCAAGACGGTATTGATAAATGTTCCCAATAAAACATCAACATGTTCGCATTTGAACTGCTTTTTTCATCCCTAGTACTATACCACACTGTAAATTCGGAAGTGACATTGAGGGAACACACGCCACAGAACCAAAGCGAGTGTTGGAACGCACATACTCTCCTCCACCCCCTAGAGTTGCTGTGATTGGAGGACAAGCCGGTGGTCCCGCCTCCAGTCCAGAGCGCCAATTCTGAGGCGGCTGCTGTGTGTATTGGCGGGAGCTGTCACCGGGAGAACATTATGGCTGCTGTGTCCGAGCCTCAGGTACCGGGCTCGCTCTCTATCTTTGTGTATGTGTTGTCATTACAGCTGTTTGTATTTGAAAAGGCAGGAAATAGTTGTGAGCTGCTGAGGCGGGGTGCACGTTCAGGCTTTTGTTGCAGCTCTGTAGTGAGCCTCTTGTGGTGGACATGGGGCACCAAGGATCCATTAGGTGAAAGTGTCCTGTGAGTGTGCAGGAAGGACAGGCTTTCTACATACAATATATACAATGTTATACATTTTATGTTTTCTTTTTGAGGGGGGTGGTCTCTTGTTCTTGGTACTTGTCCTAAAATGTGTTATACATCTAACCAAAATATATAAAGGTATAATTAGCTCTCTCCTAGAAGAAATCGGGGGCTGCCATTCATCTCCCCTTCAGGAAATAATAGTTTCCCTGTTGTGAAGAGGTCCACCTTCAATAGTTACCCTCCAGTCTGAGTCCTTTTATCAAATGCTCTGTACTGAGTAGGTACCCCCCTCCCCCTACTCTGTTGGTGAGCACAATAAGGGATCCTGCAATGCGCTTCTGTCTGCAGGTTAACGCACTCCATTTATATTAATGAGGGGGGGGGGGGGGTGTCAGTGCGCCTCAGTCCCATTTATATTGATGGGGGGGGGGGGGGTGTCAGTGCGCCTCAGTCCCATTTATATTGATGGGGGGGGGGGGGTGTCAGTGCGCCTCAGTCCCATTTATATTGATGGGGGGGGGGGTGTCAGTGCGCCTCAGTCCCATTTATATTGATGGGGGGGGGGGGTGTCAGTGCGCCTCAGTCCCATTTATATTGATGGGGGGGGGGGGTGTCAGTGCGCCTCAGTCCCATTTATATTGATGGGGGGGGGGGGGGTGTCAGTGCGCCTCAGTCCCATTTATATTGATGGGGGGGGGGGTGTCAGTGCGCCTCAGTCCCATTTATATTGATGGGGGGGGGGGGTGTCAGTGCGCCTCAGTCCCATTTATATTGATGGGGGGGGGGGGGGGTGTCAGTGCGCCTCAGTCCCATTTATATTGATGGGGGGGGGTGTCAGTGCGCCTCAGTCCCATTTATATTGATGGGGGGGGGGGGTGTCAGTGCGCCTCAGTCCCATTTATATTGATGGGGGGGTGTCAGTGCGCCTCAGTCCCATTTATATTGATGGGGGGGTGTCAGTGCGCCTCAGTCCCATTTATATTGATGGGGGGGTGTCAGTGCGCCTCAGTCCCATTTATATTGATGGGGGGTGTCAGTGCGCCTCAGTCCCATTTATATTGATGGGGGGGTGTCAGTGCGCCTCAGTCCCATTTATATTGATGGGGGGGTGTCAGTGCGCCTCAGTCCTATTTATATATATATATATATATAAATATATATGGGGGGTGGTCAGTGCACCTCAGTCCCATTTATTTATTTATTTATTTATTTATATATATATATATATATTTATGGGAGGGGGGTGTCAGTGCACCTCAGCGCAAATAAAACTGTGCCTGACCCTTTTTGATGAAGCAGCACACTACAACACACTGCAGTGCAGGTCCTGTGCTTAAGGAACTGTTCATACTGGGGTGATTTCTGCTGCATCTGCCATCGCTCTGTCACGCACAACAATGGAAATCGCACTATTCTCCTTCACATCAATGCATCGTGGTGTCGTGAGATTTTTGGTGCAGCATAGTACATTTTTGGCCCCATAGACTTGAATGAGAGTATTTGTAGAATGCATGTACATGTGTTGTGTTAATGCATTTTAGGCAGGGTTTTGTGTTTTAAAATTGTCGTCTCCTACAAAAAAAAAAAGTGCCTAAAATGCAGGATTATGCAGCAACACTAGTGTGAACCTACATTAAGGCTTGGCCATAGATGGCGCAAAGTTCTTTTCTGCGACCATAGGTTACAGGAAAGAAATTTGCTCGATTCCCTCAACACAGACAGTGTTGACATTTTACTAAAGGCAAATCCACTTTGCACTGCAAGTGCACTTGGAAGTGGAGTCACTGTAGATCTGAGGGGGACATGCAAGAAAAAAAAAACAGTATTTTTGCTTGCACATGATTGGATTATAAAATCGACAGAGCCTCCCCTCATTTCAGATCTTCCCCTCAGATCTACAGCGATTACATTTCTAAGTGCACTTTCAAGCGCACTTGTAGTGCAGAATAGATTTGCCTTTAGTAAATCGATCCCATTGTGTTCTCCTGGCGTGGGAGGGGGATGGATAGCTATCCCCGCCAGGAGAACACCGTGGTTATTGCCAGTGGCTATACTAGCCTCTATCAATAATCTCATCTCAAAATAATCAGGTTGTCGGGTCCATTCAGCCTGTCCATACATGGTTCAAGTCTCGGTTCTTGCTGAACTGGCTGAGATCCAAACTGTCTATGGCCGGCTTTAGGCATAGTTTACACTAAAATGATTCACTTTCAGGCATTCAGGACGCCTCCTTAACCACTTAAGGTCTGTCCTATAGCAGTTTTACTGCTACAGGGCGACACCTGTGCATCGGATTAAATATAGGGCTGAAACAACTAATCAACGTAATGGATTATGAAGATAGTTGTCAACTATTTTCATAATCGATTAGTCGATCAGTTGGCCTGCATTATTTGTTTACATATCCAGAAATGCAGTGCAACGCACATACAGCTCAGTGCACTGTCCAGTGTGCATACATGTCAGTAGTGGTGCAATGGATTAAAAATCCCACGGATCGGATCGATCCTCGGATCAGAGTGACGGATCAGATCATTTTCGGATCAGCAAAAAAACCCCCAAAAACACCCAAATCTTGTTACACCCACCGGAGTTTTAGATTTAAAAGCTATTTTCAATACAAAACTGAGCTTATATGCATAAATACAGTATTTGTAGATCGGACAGACTGTTTAGATGTTAGATTTTAAAAGCAACAGCAAACCTGCTGACCTTACATGGTTGCTAATTTGACAGAACACCTCTGATTTTCACATTTAATGTTACTGGGGTTTTTTTGTTTTGTTTTTTTAAGGTACTTTTGAGTGTGAAAGAAAATACCTCTGAATTGAAGGCCTTGGACAGTGATTCAGATAGTGGTCAAGGCAGCTGTGAGGCGAGTTCTCCAAATCACCAACTGGAAAGAATGGATTTTACTCAGAATGGAGGTATGAGAAGCATTATTAAACTATTTATTTTTTTTTTTTTCTAGAAGAAAATGATTACACAATAAATTATGCGTTCCCGATCATTTGTTGCCTATTTCATACTTCTGTTTTATAGACTAGAATCATTTGTAAATTACCACCTTATTCCATTGTTTTGTCTCCTCATTTGGATAACCTTGTTTGTTGTTGGTTGTGTACTGTCACTCGATGTGAGTGTTTAGAATTTTTATTGGTATTTTTATCACTGTATCCTGTAGGGTTGTCCCGATACCACTTTTTTAGGACCGAGTACAAGTACCGATACTTTTTTTTAAAGTATGCGCCGATACCGATTACCGATACTTTTTTTTTAATGTCACGTGACAGTTTTTTTTTTTGTGCTATTTTGGGGGGGGGGGGGGGGTGAACGTTGTATGTGTGTGTGTGTGTGGTTTTTTTTTTTTTTTTTTTTTTTTTTTTTTAAATCAGCCCTTTTGGGGGGCTTTGGTGAGATATCAGGGGTCTTAAGAGACCTCTGATATCTCCCCCTTGAGACAGAGAAAGAGACCGAGGATAGAGATTCCCCAGTCCCTTTCTCTGCAGCCTCAGCTGCACTTAGTATGAATGGAGAGAAGACAGCGGCTCCTCTCCATTCATAAACTGACACATCGTAATCACAGGAGATTACAATGTTTCAGTTATGTGAATGGACAGAGTCAGCTGACTCTATCCATACACAAAGGAAGGAGGAGGGGGACGGAGGAACTGAGGGCGAGAATGGAGGAGACAGATAAGAAGAGAGGAATGGAGGGGACAGATAAGGAGAGAGGAACGGAGGGGGACAGATAAGGAGAGGGGAACGGAGGGGGACAGATAAGGAGAGGGGAACGGAGGGGGACAGATAAGGAGAGGGGAACGGAGGGGGACAGATAAGGAGAGAGGAACGGAGGGGGACAGATAAGGGGAGGGGGACAGATAAGGAGAGAGGAACGGAGGGGGACAGATAAGGAGAGAGGAACGGAGGGGGAGAACGGAGGGGGACAGATAAGGAGAGAGGAATGCAGGGGACAGCGGAGAGGCACAGAGGAAAGGAGGGGGCACGGAGGAGGATGCAGTCACAGTCAGCTGTGAGCGATCACCGCTGTATGTCACTAAAGCTGGTGAAAGCCGCTGGGGGAGAATCTTGTAACTCCCCCACGCGCCGATCACAGCTGTCCTCTAGGTATCGGGGGAAGCATCGGGAGCATTTGCCCGAGTACAAGTACTTGGGCAAATGCTCGGTATCGGGACAACCCTAGTATCCTGGATGGCTAGCTCCACACTTTTGCAAAAATATGTCCGGGCAGCCAAATAATGCTATTAGTACCGTATATACTTGAGTATAAGTCGACCCGAATATAAGCCGAGGCACCTAATTTTACCACAAAAAACTGGGAAAACGTATTGACTCGAGTATAAACCTAGGGTGAGAAATGTGCAGCTACTGTAAGTGGAAAAGCGGGTCAACAATGCCCATTTGCATGCCTCACTATGCCCATTTGCAGCCATAGCTCCCCTGAACTTCAAACTCAGTAGTTAAGGGTTCCTAGATGCCTCCTAGCTGCAGCCAAAATTTGGGGTCTCTGGACCCAAGGGGTCCCGAAATAACATTGCTGCAGATGGACACAGTTGACCGACTCAGGGCCACTTGGTGCTAGGAACCCCAAACTTGGCGCACTTTTCTGCAGCAGAGAATGACATTTTATGAACCGAATTTGGGGCCCAATATCTCGGGGCCACTTGGTGCTACGAA
Source organism: Lithobates clamitans (assembly GCA_037952925.1). Classification (NCBI taxonomy): domain Eukaryota; kingdom Metazoa; phylum Chordata; class Amphibia; order Anura; family Ranidae; genus Lithobates; species Lithobates clamitans. Next base: position 680,039 of record JBBGZY010000015.1, on the reverse strand, counting down.
CCCCTAGGATACGTTGTAGTGCTAGTTCCACTGGGTTTGCACGCCACATTTGGGGTTCCCAGCACCAAGTAGCCCTGAGATACGGGGCCCCAAATTCGATTTCAGAAAATATCAAGCACTTTTCTGCAGCAGAGAATGACATTTTATGAACCGACTTTGGGGCCCCATATCACAGGGGCCACTTGGTGCTAGGAACCCCAGCTTTGGATATGTTGTAGTGGGTTTGCACACCAAATTTGGGGTTCCTAGCACCAAGTGGTCCCGAGATACGGGGCCCCAAAATCGGTTCGGAAAATGTCATTCTTTGCTGCAGAAAAGTGCTTGACTCGAGTATAAGCCGAGGGGGGCACTTTCAGCACAAAAAAAAAAATGTGCTGAAAAACTCGGCTTATACTCGAGTATATACGGTTATTTTCAATTCCTTGCTACTGTCTAATGCCCGGTACACACGATGAGATTATCAGACGAATGATCGTCCGTTTTATTTTTTTCTTGCATGCTAATCTCAGATCGAATCTGAAGAGTTTACTAAAGTCACAAATTTTCGTACGACAGAATAAAAATTTGAGAGTGATGTCATGTGCTGTAATGGATTTGTATTGCATTTTTGAACGACTGCTGTACTGATTAAACGATCTGGTATCGTACAAATTTTTTTTTTTTCGTGCATGTCTGATCGGATGAACTGTGGTGATCGGCTCTCAAATGCACTGTACTACTGATCCGATTATCGTACGATCACTTCGAAAGTGGTATTTTTCGTACGATTTCTGATCATGTGTTCGGGGCTTAAGGCTATCGTTGTACATGACTTTGGAGCGCAAAAAAGGTTTATCTCCGCTTTTGTTTGCTGATTAAACATTGAATCAGTGGTGAGATGATCCTGGTTTATCATCCAAAGAGCAAGCTTAGAGTGGAAAGAATATGCGGTTAGTTACACAGCTAAATGGGAAATAAGAATGTCACTTGTCTGGCTGTGAAGAGAACTGTCCTTTTGTCAGATTAAAACTGTTTAGTAATATGTACTTCAAGTGTGCTGTTGGCCATTTGTCTCACGTTCTGTGTTCACAAACAAAATTTATTTCTGTATTGTCTTTATTTGGAAAGTTAAAAAACCATAAAAGAGAATAATTGTTTTTAACATCTTTAGATTCTGATGATGAAATTTTGGTACATAAGAAAACAAAGAGCAAGAAACTATTTGAAGAAAGTGACAGCGATCCTGAAGCAGAGACTAGCACCATTACTGCTAGAGATGAGCTTGACCCTGAAAGCGAAGAAGACAACGTGAACAAAATTGTAGAGAAGGGGAAGCCTCGCAGAATACTTACTGCATTGGTTGACAGTGATGATACCGATGAAGACAATGCCAGAGAACTTGCTGCAGATTCTAAAAAGCTGCCTAGTATTGGGGGAAACTCTCGGGACAGTCCACAGAAAGAGTTTTTAGGCAGCAAGCAGAAGAGAAGCCATAAATCTAAAAAACAAACAGGCTTGGAAGAAAAACAGAAAGGAAAATCAGAACGAAGAAGAGAGAAGGAAAACAAGAAATTAAAAGCCATTGAAAAGCTTAAAGAGGTTAAACCAAAAAGTTCAAAGGTAAGTTTAGGTGGACTACAAGTTAAAGCACTTATGTTCAAGTGCAAGACAATATTATCAGTTAAAAAATGTAAGGCAGCAGCTGTAGTTATAGCATCATTATCTCATTGGCTACTGGGATGTGTCCAGCATATATTTAAACTTTATAGGGAACCTCAATTTGAATTTCCCGAACAAGATTTTTTTTTTCTTTTGACTGATTCCTACTACACATAGCAAAATGTTAAGGTTGATTTCTTTATATATTTGTAAGTCTATGTAATCGCTACCGTACTGCATTTTCCAGTATTCTGTTCCCATTCATTACCCTTTTGTATCACTTGATCCCTCCTTTTTTTAGATTGTCATTTTTTAACGAGTAGAGCCCTCTGATCCCTATTGTGTTGTAACTGTATTGCCCCCCTCCATTTTGTAAAGTGTTATGCAAACTGTTGGCACTGTATAACTAAGGCACAAGCAAGACGTAGACGTTAAAGTGGCTCTAAAGGCATTTATTTAAATTAAAACAAACATGTTATACTTACCCGCTCTGTGCGCAGAGCTGCCCCTTAACCCCCCCCCCCTTATTGAGTCCTCTGCCAGGGCTCTCCATTCCTCCTTTACTGCGTGTGCCCCAATAGCAATGGGGACACGTGTGGGTGCACTCCCAAGTTGGGCTGTGCGCATCCATAGACGTACATGGTGCGATTTAGCATAGCACTGGATTGAGAGAGGACTCAAGTTTTTTTTTTTTTCCCCTTAACTTCAATACTGGGCACTTTCACCCCCTTCCTGCCCAGGCCAATTTTCAGCTTTCAGAGCTGTCGCACTTTGACAATTGTGCGGTCATGCAACGCTGTACCCAAATAAAATTTTTATCATTTTTTTTTTAGACCGGCTAAGAGTTTTTTTTTTCGGTGGTATTTAATCACCACTGGGTATTTAATTTTTTTCCAAGAAAAAAAGACCGAAAACTTTGGGGGGAAAAAAAAGGTTTTTCGTAGTTTCTGTTTAAAAATTTTGTAAGTAAGTAATTTTTTCTCCTTCACACGTGCGCTGATAGGCTGTACTGAATGGGCACTGATGAGGAGGCACTAATATACAGCATGGATTGGTACTGACTGGCATAGCTGCTGGGCACTGTTGGGTCTGCACTGGTAATTGGGGCCCTGATTATCTGTGCAGATCTGCCCTGTGAGGAAATGCTGTTGATTGGCTCTCTTCTCCTGGTTTACATGTGATTGGATCCAGCTGATCACATGAGCAAAGTCATCAGTTCTTTACCAAGATCGGGGATGCGGCATGTCCCAGGCACACAGCGCGCCAACGTCATATGACGTTATCCCAGAACGATAAAGCCACCTTGCACCTGTCATTTTACTATATGGCAGGCAGGAGGTGGTTAATGAAGGGAATGCATTATGGTAAAAACATTAATTTTAGAACCACTTTAAAATCAAATCAATGCCATTAATCTTTAGTATTTTCTAATATCTTATTAGGGATGGAATGAACAATTGAGACAGCATTACATTTCCATTTGAAGGATGCTTTTTACTGGCAGTAGCTTTAGGTGGCAGAGGTGTATGTAGCTCATCACACTGGATAGTCTAAGACAGTACACGATTTATTCCTTCCCCCAGGGTAAGTTCACCTTTACAGTAAAATCTGTAAGGTTAACTTACACAGGAACCCCCCCCCCCCCAAGTCCCGCTGATGTGGAGCACGGCAATCTCCCGTTCTGAGTCCTGCTATAGCTGCCTCACGGGTCTGAGGCTTAGAAATCCCTGCAGCTTAATCTCCAAAACGTCCTGTCAGCGGTGAAGAAGAGTGAAAGCTGCAGGCATTTCTAAGCCTTTCTGAACAACTTAGAACACCTCTATAATATGTACCAGCTTCTCTAGAGCATTGAAGGCAGTTAGGAGCATCAACCCTATGCCAGGCATATATTTTTGGAGTATAATAAACCCTATGTAAAATTATTAACTATGTTACTAAATTATGTAATTTTGTGATATGTAGATAGAGATACATCAGGCATTGCTTCAAGTGCGGTCGTCAATGTACTGTTTAACCACTTGCTTACTGGGCACTTAAACCCTCCTCCTATCCAGACCAATTTTCAGCTTTCAGCGCTGACGCACTTTGAATGAGAATTGCGCAGTCATACAACACTGTACCCATATGAAATTTTTAGCATTTTTTCACCACAAATAGAGCTGTTTTTGGTGGTATTTGATCACCTCTGCAGTTTTTACTTTTTGTGTAAACTGAATTAAAAAAAATATATATATTTTTTTATATTTTGTTATAAAAAATTTAAAACAGGTATTTTTCTCCTTCATTGATGTACGCTGATGAGGCGGCAGTGATGGGCACTGATAGGCGGCAGTGATGGGCACTGATCAGTTACACTGATGGGCAGCACTGCTAGGTGGCACTTGTGGGCACTGCTAGGTGGCACTGATGAGGCAGATGTGCCTATTCCACTTCGGGACCGATGTCCCTCACATCTGAGCCGGTTATCGGCTTTTTTTTCGACTCACGCTGTCAGCATGAGTGGAAAAAAAAAACGATTACCGATCTTTTGTTTACATCATGTAATCAGCTGTTATTGGCTGACAGCTGATCACATGGTAAGGGTCCGGGACCAGCCCCTTCCTTAGATCGGTGATCACCCGAGTCCCAGTGACTCGGTGATCTCGGCGCGCGCCGAGCGCGTGCACAGGGAAGGCCGTCATAGGACGGTCTCCCGGGAATTGAGGTCTGCGCTGTGGCCGTCATTCGGCCATAGCGCTGATGCCAAGTGGTTAAAAAAAATAATAATAATTTTGAAAGTGGCAGCAACGCATCTTAAAGTTGGGATAGGGCCATGTTTATCACGGTGTAGCGTCCCCTCTTCCTTTAACACTGTAAACATCTGGGAACTGAGGAGACTAGGTGCTGAAGTTTTGGGAGAGGAATGTTCTCCCATTCTTGCCTGATGTGGGATTCTAACTGCTCAACAATCCTGAGTCTTCAGTCATATCTTTCATTTCTAGATGCACCAAATATTTTCATTTGGTTTAAAGGTCTGGACTGCAGGCAGGCCAGTTAAGCACCCAAAATCTTCTAAGAAGCCATACTATTGTCATAGATGCATTATGTGATTTAGCATTGTGCTGCTGTAATATGGAAGGCCTTATCTAAAAAAGACTTTGTCTGAATGGGAGCATGTGCTGCTCTAAAACCTGGATATATCTTTCAGCATTAAAGGTGCCTTTCCAGATGTGCAAGCTGCCCCTTCCATACGCATTAATACAACCCAATACCATCAGAGATGCAGGCTTTTGAACCGATTGCTGATAACAAGCCAGAAGGTCCCTCTCCTCTTAGTCTGGAGGATGCAGTGTCCGTGGTTGCCAAAAATGATAACGTTTCAATTTTTCTGACCACAGAACATTTTTTTCACTTTGCAACAGATCATTTTAATTAAGATTTGGCCCAGAGGCAGACCTCTGCGTTTCTGTGTCATGTGCCGATATGGGTTCTTCTTCTGCCTGGTCAAGCTTTACCATGCTTTTTTGGATGGCGCGGCAAACTATGCTCAGACAGTGATTTCTGGAAGTATTCCTGAACCCATGCAGTGATGTCTATTACAGAATTATGCCTTTTTTTTAGTCCTGATCCTGGGCATCCAATATTGTTTTTGGCCTTGTCCCTTGTGCACAGAGATTTCTCCAGATTGAGTCTTTTGATATTCCATACTGTAGATGATATATTTAAAGTCGTTGCGATTTTACATTGAGGAACATTATTCTCAAGTTAAAGTTTTGGGTGCAGCTTTTCAGATTGGTGAACCTCTGCCCATCCTTACTTCTGAGACATTGACTCTCTAAAATGCTATTTTTTTTTTTATACTCAGTCATGTTACTAACCTTTTGCTAATTAATGAGCTACAAAATAGTCTTCCAACTCTTCCTTGTTAATACCACTTGCCAGCTTTTTGTTGTCCTGTCCCAACTTTTTTTTTTTTTAGAGATGTTGCTGCCTTCAATTTAAAAATTACTTTTTTTTTCTTTAAAATTGTCGTGTTTTTTTTTTTTTTTCCAATTTAAATATTTGATATGTTTTCTATTTTCTACTGTGAATAAAATATGGGTTTGAGATTTGAAAATTGCTGCATTCTGTTTTATGTAGATTTTACACAGCTCCCCAACTTATTTGGAATTGGGTTTGTACTTGCCTGCTTTGTGCAATGGTTTTACAGAGTGGTCCTGAACCTTCTCTTCTGGGGTCCCCTGCTAGCGATCTTGGCTCCTCCTCTTCCGTGCATGCCTCATAGCAAGCACTTGCTATGGGGATAGACATGTGAGCTCGCTTTCGATTGGGTTTTGTACCATCTGTTGACATTAACAGTGTGGCTCGGATCCAACCCTTGCTCCCTGCTCACAGGATTTGATCAACAGCAGCAGGATCCAATGGCTGGAGAGAGCAGAGATGCTGATTTTAGGGACAACACTGGACTGAAAGAGGACCCAGGTACGTATTTGGGTGGGGGGAGGCTGATACTGAAAAACCTTAAGCCTTTACAACCACTTTAAGTTGAGTGATATAAGAAACAGGAATTTTGGAATTGCACTTTTTTTTTATAACAATATTGTTCTTTTGTTTCAGGTGCAGGCTGAAGAAGAGCCATTAATGAATGACAGTGGTTGCCTTTTAGCAGATGGGGATTTATTTGATAAGGATGATGAAAGTGATAATGAAGAGGAAGAGTCCCTAGAAGCTATTCGTGCTAGCTTAAAAAACAAATTTAAGTCTGGACGTGTATGTATTGCTTATGTCTGTTGCTAATTTGTTGTATATTTCCTACACAGCACTGAAATCTGTAAACTGTAATTTTATAAGCTCCATGGGGTCAAACTTTTTTATTTTTCCCTAGTCTCGGTCATTTGAGGAGGAAGATGTAGTGCATGAGGAGGAGTCTGAAGGGTTTAATGATCAGTTTGAGAAGAAAAAGGTTTGTGTTTATGTTTGCATGTGTGAAGTTTCCTAAAATGTTTAAAGGTTTGTAGCACCCTCCTAGATAGGCTGCTAGGTTTGTGTAGGCATATTTAATGCTGTGGCTTTCCTGTAACGAGCAGAGCAGTGTGTGTGACTACTTAGACAGCTCTGGGCTCTGCAGGCTGCAAGTTTGACTGCTTCCCCCTGTTTTTTGGTGCTTTCCAGAACATAGACGGTGGAAGTGTAAGATGAGCAGCCTGTCTATTTATGCAGTTCCAGCCAATCCCTAGGGAGGTGTGCCCAGATGGTGGTTGGCCAGTTAGTCTGAAGCACTAGAGAGTAGGGTTCTTTTCCCTTGAGGAGAGGCTACCAGCCCTTTCTGGCCATCCTGCTGAGGATCCATTTTTTTTTTCCTGGGAAGTCTACAGATGAGTTTGCCTGCTGGGGTCTGAAGGAGACATCCAAGCTATGGGGACACTGCGTAACTGTCTAACTCCTGCAGCCACACTCAGTTAAGGCTTGCTTGGCCTGGGACATTGCAAATGGTGTGCCAGTGCTGCCCACTAAATGTCCTTACACTTTGAGGTCTGCATTGAGAAGCTGCTTCAAAGGGGATAGTGTCCTTACATCCTTGTTTAGTGTTCTGAAATATCCCACAACTCCCTAATCCCCGTCCAAGTTGATCAGCAATAAACTGTTAAAAAGGCAACTTCTAGACTATTTCTTGAGCTAGAGGAGTGTAAGATACTGTGTGCCTGACTGCTGCTACATAGAGTGAAAAGACCCAGGAACACAAACCAGCTGCCCTTTCTGAGGTAGCGCTACAGGTATTTGAAGTTTTATATCTGCTAAAATCTCATTTTTAGCTTTGTCTTGAAGGAGAAAAAAATCTGATATTTTTTCACTAACTTTCCAACTAAATCTGACATATTATTACAGAACTCTAACACAGACACAATTTTCATATTTTTGACTCTGTATGCAACCAGAATCAAATTAAAACGAAACAATTCAAATGAATTTGAAGTGCAGACTTTCAGCTTTAGTTCAAGGGGTTAAACTCAAGTACAAATGTTAGTAACTGCAACCATTTTTATACACAGTCCCCCATTTTCACTGGCTCAAATGTAATTGGACAAATTAATATTTTCATATATAAAATGTTGTTTTTTAATATTTTGTTGAGAATCCTTTACTGGCAATGACTGCCTGAAGTCTGGACCCCATGGACATTACCAAAGACTGGGTTTCCTTCTTTATAATGCTTTGCCAGGCTCTAACTGTCTTTAGTTCTCTGTGGGTCTTCCTGCCTTTAGTTTTGCCTTCAAGTGAAATTGGGTTGAGATCAGGTGATTGACTCGATCATTGCAGAATATTCCATTTCTTTTCCTTCAAAAGCTCCTGGGTTGCTTTTGCAGTGTGTTTTGGATCATTGTCCATCTGAACTGTGAAGCGCCGTCCAATCAGCTTTGCTGCATTAGTCTGTATCTTGGCTGACAGTACATCTCTAAACACTGCAGAATTAATCCGACTGCTTCTGTCACATCATCAATAAACACCAATGACCCAATGCCACTGGAAGCCTTGCATGCCCATGCCATCACACTGCCTCCACCATGTTTTACAGATTATGTTGTGTGCTTTGGATCATGAGCTGTTCCAAGCCTTCACATATTTTTTTTTTTTTTTATCTTCGCATCATTCTGGTACAGATTAATCTTAGTTTCATCTGTCCAAAGAATGCTTTTCCAGAAATGGTCTGGCTTATTTAGATGTTTTTTTGGCTAAGTCTAATCTGGCTTTTCTATTCTTTGGGCTTATGAATGGTTTGCACCTTGTGGTGAACCCTCTGTATTTTCTAGTAAGGTTTTCTCTTGATTGGAGACTTTGACAATGACACACCCACCTCCTGGAGAGTGTCCTTCACTTGTCTGGATGTTGTGAATGGGTTTTCTTTACCATAGAGAGGATCCTGTGATCATCCACCACTGATGTCTTCCATGAACGTCCGGGCCTTTTTTATGTTGCTGAGCTCACCAGTGCATTCTTCTTTCCTCAGAATGTACCAAACTGTTGATTTGGCCACTCCTAATGTTGCTGCTATCTCTCTAAAAACATTTGTTTAGTTTTTGAAGCCTTACAATGGCCTGTTTCACTTGCATGGAACGCATGATGTAGGTTCACAGCAATAGATTCCAAATGCAAATATCACATTTAGAGTCAACTCCAGACCTTTTATCTGCATAATTGATGAAGAAATAACAAAGGAGTAGCCCACGCCTGGCCTAGAAACCGCTTTTGATTCAATTCTCCAATTACAATTACTTAAAGCCGAGTTCCACACGTTTTTTAGTTTATTAAAGGTCAGCAGCTACAAAATGAATAGCTGCTGACTTTTAATAAACCGACACTTACCTGCCCCACGTTCCAGCGAAGTGGCTGCCTGGAGGCTAGCTCCTCTCCCCCTCCTCTCCTCGGCACCGTCATGGTAACTGTGGGCACCCGCCCGTGACAGCTTATGGCGAGTCGCGCTGTGCTCTTTTGGCCAGCCTATCTTCTGGGACCTGAATTGTGTCCCAGAAGATTGCTGGCAGGGAGGGGCCACCTAGGGCGAGAGGAGGAGTCGCCTAGGCGGCCGAGGATAGGAAGCAGGACAGGAAGTCCCACGAAAAAAAGGGTACAACCGCCCCCCCCCCCCCAAAAAAAATACATGTCGGGGCGAGGAGCGCTTAAAGTGGAAGTTCCACTTTTGGGTGGAACGCCGCTTTAGGAGCTGTAATTCCTAAACCCTTCCTCCGATTTGGATGTACATACCCTCAAATAAAACCAGATCATATCCATTATATAACTATAGCTTGAATAGGTTTTAATAAATACCTGGAAAAAAAAATTGTGCCAGTGTCCAAATATATATGTACCTAACTGTAAATGTAAAATTAGTGCAAAGACCTAGAACATTGCATCGATTTATTACTATTGTGTTCTTGTGCAGGGCCCTTTTTGAAGAGGAGCTCCAGACTCCTTCATAAAAAAATGAAGTCAGCAGCTACAAGTACTGTAGCTGCTGACTTAATATTAGGACACTTTCTTGTCCACGAATCCAGTGGTGTCTTCACCCCAGCCAATTTTTCAATTGGCTCTCAGGTGCTGCTGCTGCCATTTCTTGTTACGGGAAACCAGCAGTGAAGCCTTGGGGTTTCACACCCGGTTCCCTACTTCGCATGCACGAAGCGCGCTGTGCTTTGTGAATTGCCTGGCGGCGGGAGGAGGAGGGGAGCTGAACTTTTGGGTGACTTCACTGCGGCGAGATCAGCCGGGAGTGGGATCAGCCAGGTACCGGGGGGGGGGGGGGGGGGGTGGGTCAAATAAGCAGAGCTTCCCCTTTTGGGTGGAGATCCGCTTTAAGTTACTTTTTTGTGGCAGTAGAAAAAAATGTATAGCTTTGCATAGAGTGGTTTAAATGATATACATATGGAGAGAGCGTAGCGCCACCTCTTAACAGGTAAACACTGCGTGACAACGCCCTTTTAAAAGACAGCTGCTTCCACCATGCCTTCAGTTTTAGTGTTTCCTCCGCCATGGAAGCCCTACTTGGGGAACCAGAGGGGCTGCGCTCTCTTCAAGGAGGGTGTTTGAGCAGTACCTTCTTTGCTTTATTCTTTGACCAACCCAGCTCCTTCCTGCACGAAAGGGGGATGCTCCGGTGTCCCTTCCTTCGCTGGCTCACAGGGGTAATAGTCTGCTGGAGGTCGTCCGCCCAAAGTGCTCGGGGGGCCACGGGTGTGCTCGGTCTAAGTGTACATGCTTGGTGTCAGCATGTCGGCGCCGAGTCCCAGAGGGCAGGTGACGTCAGTTCCGGGGCGGAGACTTCTGGCGGGGCGTAGCAGCAATTGGTTCCGGCTGCTGGTACGCAGGAGGAAGGGGCGGGTCTTCTGGCCGGGTCTTTCTTTTGTTTGGCACATGAAGGAAGCTATTTAAAAAAACACAAAGGCGGCGTTCGCAGTGGAGGAGGCTGAATCGTCAGCAGCGATGGCGGATGCAGGCGCCCAGGTTCCCGGCCAGGCCCAGGTAGAATAGGTGCAGTGGCACCTCTTTCCTTTTCTCACTGGGGGTGTTTTTTCTTTGTGTCTATGCTAGGCCTGCAGCTGTCTGCTATAGTGGGAATGTTCTATTAGCAGTTCAGCATGGAGGGAGACTCTGGGGCACTTAAGGGTGTTTGCTGCGGGCACTGTGTGTTTCTCTGTTGGCTGCTATATGTCGCCCTAATAGAGGGTGCTGTTATGACTTGCTATTTTTCAGAAAGCCACCGCTAAGTCAGAGAGAGCAACAGGGAGAAAATGCCCTTCATGCAAGTACCCATTAAGGGACTCCTGGCCCAAACCGCTGTGCAAATCCTGCATCGCAGGTTTAGTGAGAGAAGAATCCTACACAGGAGTGTAAAGAGCTCTATTCATCTGTCAGAAAAGAGAACAAAAGAACTAGCAGAGACCCTAGGGACAGTACGTTCCCTTCTGAAAAAACAGGGCCAGGGTTCCAGCCAGGAACAGAGCTCCCAATCCAGCCTTCATCCTACTGCTTCCAGGATTTGGGGGAGTGAGTCAGAGGAAGAGGAACAAAGTATCCCTCCCTCAACCATTGATTCTGAGGAGGATGAGGGGGAAGAAGAAAATAGATCTTCTAGATACAAGCTAACGCTGAAAGAGGTGGACGATTTACTTAAGGCAGTATATACCACCTTGGAGATTCAGGAAGAGAAAACCCAGCTATAAACCCAGCACGATAAAATGTATCAGGGGCTTGAGGAGGCCAGACATAGTCTTTCCTGTCCAAAAAGTTTTGTTGGATACAATCAAAAAAGAATGGAATCCAGAAAAGGGCCAGTTTTTATCCAAAGCTCTCAAAAGAAGGTTTCCTTTTTAAGAGGACGAAGCGTTAGTTTGGAGCAAGAAACCAAAAATTGATGCCGCTTTCTCTCAGGTGTCCAGACGGACGGACCTGGCATTTGAGGATATGGGCGTATTGAAGGATGCCATGGATAAAAGAGCAGGTGCACTTTTATAGAGAGCCTGGAACTCGTCCCTATCTAACCTTAAACCGGCGATGGCTGCTACAGTTGTTGCTAGAAATATGGAGTGTTGGCTGGAACAACTCAAAGGTCATGTGGTAGCAGGTACTTCTAGGAAAGATCTGTTGGAGTCCTTCCCTACCCCGTTAAGAGCGGTAAAATGTATGGCCGATGCCTCAGCCGAATCCATCAGGATGTCAGCCAGGTCCTCAGCACTTGTTAACTCTGCCAGGAGGGCCCTTTGGCTGAAAACCTGGTCAGGAGACTCAGCGTCAAAGGTAAAACTTTGTGGGATCCCTTTCACAGGTGACCTGGTCTTTGGGCCAGAGTTAGACAGTCCTTGATAGGACAGCGGATAAGAAAAGGCTTTCCCACAGAAAAAGAAAGCAGGGTAGCAAAGGAAGAATTTTCACCCTTTTCAACAAGCCCATAAAGAAAGGGATCAAACCCAGAAAAGGCCCTGGAACCCTCAAAAAGGGAGCGGAGGGGTGCTCTTTAGACCTCCAGAGCAGACCCCAAAAAAGCACTGACCATCTCCCAGTGGGCAGGAGGCCACAGGACTTCCTGCCATCTTGGGAAAGAGCAACAGAAAGTCCTTTTTGTCTTGAACTTAATCAGTCAGGGATATCAGCTAGAGTTTTTACAAGCACCTCCGAGTCGGTTCTATGTGACAAACCTTCCAGAGGATCAGGAGAAGGCCTTGGCTATGAGATCTGTTAGGAGAATTGATGCAACAAGGTGTCATCTCCCAAGTCCCAAAAGATCAGGAGGGGAAGGGGTTTTACTCCCACATTTTCCTGGTCAAAAAACCTTCAGGAAAGTTTCGGCTGATTCTCAACCTGAAAATTCTGAACCAGTCCATAAAATGCTCAGTTCAGGATGGATACAATTTTCTCTGTGAGAAATCTACTTACCCCCAGATGTTACATGGCGTCTATCGATCTGAGAGACACCTATCTCCATATACCAATCGCAGCCTTATCATAGAAGTTCCTGCGATTGGCTGTCAATCTGGGGGGGAGGAAGATTTGGCACCTACAGTTCAGGGCTCTGCTTTTCAGCCTGTCATCCTCTCCCCGGGTATTCACGAAAGTGATGGCAGAAGCCCTGGAGTCTCTGAGACTGAGGGGGATCGCAATAGTTCCCTACTTGGACGATTTGCTGCTGTTTGCCGACTCAAAGGATCAGGTAGAGGTCAGCCTGCAAGTAACCCAAGCACAACTAAACTGTTTGGGCTGGCTTCTGACCCTCCAGAAATCAAATCTGATACCATCTCAAAGAGTAAGGTTTCTGGGGTACGAAATAGACTCAGTAAAACCAAAGAATCTTCCTCCCTCAAGATTAGGTGGAAAAGATGCAGATGGCTCTGAAGATACTTCAAGCCAACACAGAGGTGTCCATAAGGCAGGCCATGTCTGTGTTAGGTCTATTGACAGCAGCAATCCCCTCAGTACAGTGGGCCAGATTTCATGCTCGGCTTCTACAGGCAGACATTTTTCTGAACTGGTCACACCAGGAACCTCTGGAAAAGAAGTTCGATAGGGGTAAAGGCAACAAGATCACTTTGGTGGTGGAGAAATCGGGAAAACACCTCAAAGGTTCTTCCATGGTCTTTCCTGGCAACTCGCAGGTTGACAACAGATGCGAATGCATGGGGTTGGGGATCTCACCTCGGAACGAACAACTCACGGGGTATGGTTCAAACCAGAGGCAATAAGATCCTCAAATTGCAGGGAGTTAAAGGCTATTCACCTAAGCCTCCTTTGTTTCCAGCAGTTTCTAAAAGGTCAACATGTCCAGGTACTGACAGACAACATGACGGCGGTATTATACCTAGCAAAACAAGGGGGCACGAGGAACAAGACTCTGATGGAGCTAGCTTGTCAGATCCTGAGCTGGGCAGAAAAGAATTTGGCCTCGTTGTCCGCAGTCCATTTAAAAGGCACGGAAAACACCCTGGCGGATCTCCTCAGGAGAGAAATAAGAGAAGCAGAGTGGTCTCTAAACCAGTAGTTATTTTTGATAATCTCCGAGAAGTGGGGCTCTCCTCAAGTAGACCTCTTTGCAAATCAAAGAAATGTAAAAACACTGGCTTTCTTCTCTCTTCAGAGGGAGGATCTGGCCCTCGGAGTAGATGCGTTATCCCACTGATGGGACTTCCCTTTGTCTTGCGCCTTTCCTCCGTTTCAACTAATACCGCGGGTGTTAGCAAAATTCAGAGCGTAATCCACAAGTCTGATACTAATTGCCCCGTATAGACCGAAGAGGCCCTGGTTTTCCACCCTAGTAGAACTCTCAGCGAACCCCCCCCCCCGGAGATTACCACTCAGGGCAGATCTTCTGCATCAAGGGCAGATTTTTCATCCAGATCCAGCCTACCTCAATCTGACGGCCTGCTTTCTGAAGAAAAAATATTAAGGAAAAAGGGACTCTCAGAAAAGCTCATCAGCACCCTTCCTGCCAGCAGGAAGGTGGTCACCAGGGTTATCTACTTCAAAGTCTGGAAGTGTTACAATTCCTGGTGCTCCAGCAAAAACTTTAATTTACTTGTTATTTCAGTTTTAGAATTTCTCCAGGAAGGTATGGAGAAGGGTTTAGCAGCGAGTACCCTCAAAAACGCAGGTAGCTGTCTTATCAGTTTTTTTGGAAAAAACCCTGTCAAGGGAGCCCTTGATAGTTAGGTTCTTTAGGGCTATGGCAAAAATTAGGCCTAGACCTCTTTTTAAGTTTTCCCAAGTGGGATTTATCTTTAGTGCTTCAGGGGCTTACCAAGTCACCATTTGAACCAATAGAAGAAGCTTCATTAAGATTTATGACACTAAAGACTATACTTCTGGTCACAGTGACGTCTGTCCAGAGAATTAGTGAAATACAGGCATTATCTACCCAAGAGCCTTTTATGAGATGTCTGCCAGACAGGATAATCCTAAGGACAGACCCAGCCTTCCTGCCTAAAGTTTCCTCGGGCCTTTTCACTGGACGCAGGAGATCATTCTCCTTACCTTTTGTCCCTTGCCTTCTGGGCCAGGTGAAGAGGCCTTCCACACTCTGGACGTTAGAAGGTGTCTCCTTAGGTATTTAGAGGTAACAAACAATATTGTGAAATCATCTTCATGCTTTGTCTTGATGGAAGGGAGTCGCAAGGGGAGTAGAGCCTCCAAAAGTACCCTAGGAAGATGGCTGAAACAAGCCATTAAAGAAGCTTACCTATCCTTAGATCTGGAACCTCCAGAAGGAATCCTGCCTCATGCTACGCGGGCAGTGGCGGCCTCTTGGGCAGAGAGGGCCGGGGCCTCACCTGAGCAAATATGTAAAGCTGCCACGTGGTCCTGTTTTTCAACCTTTATAAGGCATTACCGTTTTGGATCTACTGTCGGCCTCAGACCAATCCTTTGGTAGGAAGGTTTTACAGGCAGTGGTCCCACCCTGAAGTGCTCGGTTATCATCTCCAAGGTGCTGTCCTGAAAGGCGAAGGGAGAAAACCTTAGACTTACCGGTGACTGTATTTCTATGAGCCTTTCAGGACAGCAGCCTACTTCCCTCCCTAGGTTATCATATGTAAAGTATAATTGTGGGGCTTGGTAATTGTCTGCTTATATCTTCCAGCATTTCGGAGGTCTTCTCGGTAATAACTGAAGGCATGGTGGAAGCAGCTGTCTTTAAAAAAGGCGTTGTCACGCAGTGTTTCCTGTGATGAGGTGGAGCTATGCTCTCTCCAAGGTGCTGTCCTGAAAGGCTTGTAGAAGTACCGTCACCGGTAAGTTTAAGTAAGGTTTTTATATCTTTCTCGTACATCACGGGACACAGAGCCTCAGTAATTACTGATGGGTTATGGGTATCACAAGGTGATTGGACACTGGTCACACCCTAGACAGGAAGTTCAACCCCCTATATAGCCCCTCCCCTTATTGGGGATACCTCAGTTTTTTCGCCAGTGTCTTAGGTGTTGGTCACAAACAAGATGTGCTGTGCTAAGCTCCAAAGGGATATCCTATACTGGGGCAAGCCATGCAACCGGATCCATTCAAAGTGCTTTTTTAGGCCAAATTGGATGGTACCCGGGCCTCGTGTCCGAAGAAACTAGGTTTTACCTGTAACGCTTCTCTTTTTAGAGAGCTGGACCCCAGGATCCAGTATTTGGTTTTTTCAGCCATATCCCTTCAGGGTGCTTTATGGGCCCAGAACTGCGGATCCTCCTATTCTAGGGGGCCCCAGTCTCTGAAGGTTTTTCCAAACGGAGCCCACCGTGAGAGGTGAAGATTGGGTCTGTATAACAGAACCCTGCAGCTGGATAAGGTAAGGGAGACTCCTCAGAATTTTTTAATACTAGTAGGTTTCTCTTTTAAGTAAATGTATGCTATGCCTATTGTCGCCACCGGGGGCTGCCAAGAGCATATACCTTTTCATGCTTGTTCTGTCTGTCTCAGTGTCCACGCTGTTCGCTCCTCCAGCCGAGCTTCAGGTAGGATGGGTTGGGGGGCTCTCTCCTTAGGGATACTGCCCCCCCCATAATTTAGGGGGTGCCGGGGTGGCCTGAACTAATAGCGGTAGTATACCGCACTGCCGCCGCCGCTACTGTTCGGCAGGTTCCTCATCCACCGGCCCTTCTCTCTCCTCCACCCCAGCCTCCCCTCCATGCTTGTCCCGAGGATCGGAGCCTCGGCTCGCGCGGGAAAGCGCACGTTTTTGAAAAAAACGGGGAGGGGTGGTCGGAGGAGGGGGGGCGGAGCATTAACGCGACATCCGGCGTGTTTAAATGCCCACATCGCTGGCTACACAGGCTATAAAGTGCACACTTTTTCAGGTGCACACAGCCTATGGAGGGACACAGAGCTGACGGGTGCATGTGAGGTGGGACACAGGCATTCTCCCAGGCAGCATGTTTAACACTTTATCCTATGGAGGAAAAATGTGGGGTATACCGGCAGTTGACGCCGCCATTTCCTCCGTAAATAAAAGTCTGACTTGTCCTGTCGACAATGCTCAGATGCTTAGGGATCCAACTGATAAAAAAATGGAATCCCTGTTAAATATTTTTTCCTTGGCGGGTTCAGTAGCTCAACCTGCAGTGGCAGCGATCGGAGTCTGTCAATACTTGAGAGACCATGTTAAACGGGTCCTCAAAGTTCTACCTGAACAGCAGGCCCGGGGGTTGGCCAACCTTCCAGCGGTTTTATGTTTTGCTATTGACGCAATCAGAGATTCTAGCATCCAAACCTCTCGCCTATCGCTTGGGTTGGTACATATGCGTAGAATGTTATGGTTGAAAAATTGGTCAGCCGAATCGCCATGTAAGAAGCTTCTGGCTGGATTTCCATTTCGTGGTGCTAGGCTGTTTGGAGAGGATTTGGACAGCTATATCCAAAAGATCTCTAGTGGGAAAAGCAGCCTCTTACCATTTAAGAAAAGGAGTATACGTCCCTCTCTTTTAAACGGGCTCTTTCCCCAGTGCCAGGAGCATCAGCCTCTAGGCAGTCGCAACGGCCTCCTCCGTCAGGCTCAAGAAATAAATTTCAGTGTCGACCCCAGGATCAAAAGAAGTCCTGGGGGAAGAAGCCTACTAGACAAGACGCTAAAGCCTCTTTATGAAGGCGCGCCCCCGCTCGCTCGGGTGGGGGGAAGACTGCTACAGTTCTCAAAGCTCTGGCAGGAAGATTTCCAGGACAGATGGGTAATCTCCACGGTAACTCTAGGTTACAAACTGGAGTTCCGAGAATTCCCCTCTCCTCGTTTCCTCAGATCGAATGTCCCCAGAGATCCAGGGAAAAAGCAGTCTCTCCTTCTAGCGTTAGAGCGACTATTGTCGCAAAATTCACATTCTTTGGTCCGAAGCTTTATGCAGGGGGTGACGCGTCTTAATCCTCCGGTTAAAGCGCCCCTAAACCCCTGGGACTTGAATTTGGTTCTGTCAGTTTTACAGAAACAGCCTTTTGAACCAATACGTCAGATTCCCTTGGTCTTGTTGACAAAGTTTAATTTTCCTGGTAGCCATTTCTTCTGCTAGAAGTATCAGAATTAGCAACCCTTTCCTGTAAAGAGCCTTATTTAATCATGCATAAGGATAGAGTGGTATTGCGCCCTCATCCTAGCTTTGTACTGAAAGTGGTTACAGATTTCCATCTAAACCAAGATATTGTTCTACCTTCCTTTTTTCCAGATCCCTGTTCTACGGAAGAAAGGTCACTACATTCTTTGGATGTAGTAAGGGCAGTTAAGGCCTATCTGGAAGTAACTGCTCAAGTTCGCAAAACGGATGTTTTGTTCATACTGCCAGAAGGTCCCAATAGAGGACAGGCAGTGTCAAAATCTACCCTTTCTAAATGGATTCGACAAATGATTATTCAAGCTTACGGTTTGAAACAAAAAATTCCACCTTTTCAAATCAAGGCACACTCCACAAGGGCGATTAGTGCTTCTTGGGCGGTGCATCACCGGGCCTCTATGGCTCAAATCTGCAAGGCCGCAACCTGGTCTTCAGTCCATACATTCACCAGATTTTATCAGGTGGATGTGGGAAGGCAGGAGGATATCGCCTTTGGGCGTAGTGTGCTGCAGGCAGCAGTACGAGATCCTCAGGTCTGATTACACCCTACGTTGTGTGGTCCCCTCCCCTCGAATAGCATTCCTCTGGGACATCCCATCTGTAATTACTGAGGCTCTGTGTCCCGTGATGTACGAGAAAGAAAATAGGATTTTTTATAACAGCTTACCTGTAAAATCCTTTTGAGGTACATCACGGGAAACAAAGGTCCAGCCCCTCTTCTAATACACTTATATATTGCTTTGCTACAAAACTGAGGTATCCCCAGTAACTGTGATGTGTTAATTCTTTAATAAAACCTTTGGACAGTATTTGAAGATCTGTGGTGTGCTGTCAAATATGTATGCTGTTTTTTAGTTCCTATCACACAGTTTATGCCCGGCCTAAGTTAGTTTTCTATACCTGTCATTTGACCCTAGCTGGGCATACATATGATGCACCTGTGATTACATATGCAGTGATTTATTTATATTGTTTGGAGTGATTCAGTACTTGTTATGGTTTGGTAACTAAATTCAGCATTGTATGGAGATCAGCAAGATTTATTTGTAGTTCAGAACTGTTTGGGTGTCTTTTTCTTAAGTATTTAAAAGTAGTGTGTTTGATATTGTAGGAGAGAAAAGCTGCACGTGCGAGCAAGGAAGCCATAAAGAAAATACACAGTGAAACACAGAGACTCTTGAGAGGTGAATAAAATGTTGTTATATAACACTCAGCTAGTGAATGTAAGCTTTATGTATGAACTTTAAATTGTCTTTCAGAGTCAGCTGTGTCTCTGCCATACCATTTACCGGAACCCAAAACTATCCATGACTTTTTCAAGCGTCGTTCAAGACCACTTTGCCAAGGGAATGCCATGCAACTTATTAAGTAAGTCCTAATACTGCGGACAGAGAAAAGTGGGCTGATCATATGTTTAATCTTTCTTTCTGAGATTTATAGATTTCATTTTTTTAAAACTTGGGTTAACTTTTTTTTTTTATTTTTTTTTTTATGTTGAATAGGTCCTCAAAGTATCAGCCTTGTAACGCAGATGACAAGGATGAGTCAAATCCTACTGAGCCTGTTGAAAATAGTTTTCCAGTAGCGCAAATTACACCACAACCAGAAGTTCCCCTCCAGGACCCTCAAGTGTCGGAAGAATCTGCTTTAGTCAACCTAGTAGCCCAGCCTGACATAAATACAGAATTGCATTTTACAGAAAACAAAGCAAATGATATCTGTAATTTTGATAAAACACCAGAGCTTGTATGTATGGGTGATTCAAGCCAGCCAATTTGTAATACAGAAAACGAGGAGCCTGTTGAAAAAGTAACAAATGATGATCTACAGAATGTTCTTGCACTAGAGGTTAAGAATTCTACATGTGAACAAAGTAAAGTTACAGAAAACGCCTGCACAAATGAGCCACCAACTCGGGTTAAACCCAAATTATCAAAAGCGGAAAGACTACGTGCTCTTGGAATTGATCTATCTGTTAAACCTCTCCTCAGGCCAGATGATGGAACATTTGTGAATTTAGAGGAGCCTAAGCCAAATAAAGGTATTTGTCAATATGTGACATAATAATTTTATTGCTTTATTTTCAAATACTTGATGCAGACTTCAAGTGATGTGGGGATGGGTTAACAGCCACCATCTGCTTCATTTAGTGTTTGGTAGTGTTATTATGTAGTTTAATATAGCTTTCTTTACTGTGTTCTGAGATTACTGTTATTTATTAAAGTAGAACTATGTACTCCAATAAAAATATGTGCTTCAGGGCTTAAAGGGTAAGTTCACCTTTGAAACATGTTGCATGTTCCACCCATATTTAGGGTGGAACATGTAACCTGTTTCAGCTCCTGCCTCTCATCCCCACTCCCTGTGACAGCAGGCGGGAGATCTTTTCACAGCACTTTTTTATCCGTTTTTTTTATTTTATCCATTTTTATATTTTTAAAAATGCGTGGCAGTGCAGTGCTCTGCCCACGCGACCGTGTCATTGTGAATGAACTAAAAGTAGCGTTGGCCATTGCGGCCAACATCTTTTTTTTTTTTTTTTTTTT
Source organism: Lithobates clamitans (assembly GCA_037952925.1). Classification (NCBI taxonomy): domain Eukaryota; kingdom Metazoa; phylum Chordata; class Amphibia; order Anura; family Ranidae; genus Lithobates; species Lithobates clamitans. The sequence continues at coordinate 659,821 of JBBGZY010000015.1, read as the reverse complement.
TTTTACGGCAAAATCTTTTATTGAACAAAAAGAAGAAGATTACATACAATCGGTAGTTTTGACAGTCATCCAAATAAATGAACCAGGTTATCAATTATATGTGTACATTTGCTCTCTTTACTTATATGAATATTGGCCTAGTACCTTATTATTGTTATCATATACATCCATTCCACTCTACATATCATGCTAGGTATGGCAAGAAAACTAGCATTATTAACACTTATTGTAACCTTTGAGCGAACAGATTATAGGGGGTGGGGCTAAGCAATAGAGATTTGGGTTCCATTACATTTAGTTGAGTCAGCGAGGAGGGGTTAGTTTAATCTATCCTGTCTGGAGTTTTGATTATACACATGTTTCGGGGGTTTTTAGCCACCTATCCCATATCTTATCATATTTAGATGGAAACCCCCTATTGAAGTACATTAATTTCTTGTATGGCAGAGCTTTGTTAATTTCTGTTAGCCATTGCACAAATTCCGGCGGGTTAGGCCTCATCCAGAATCTGGCTATTATATTGCGAGCATAGAAAAGAGTTTCGTGTAAAAATATTTTGAATTTATCAAGATCTGGATCTGGAAAAATTCCCAGGAGGCATGGCTTTGGCTGCAGTGTGATGTGGGAGCCCATTTTATCATGCAGGAACTGTATCACCTGCATCCAGAAGGCTTGAATCCTGGGGCATTGCCATAATAGGTGGAAATAGGTACCCACTGCCTGACCACACATTAAGCAGTTAGTAGATTGGTTGCTTTTATATTTAGAAACTCTAAGGGGTGTGAGGTATGCTCTATGTGTTATAAAAATTTGCGTTAAGCGGTCTGATAGTTTAGGTGACACTAGTTTGCAAGTGTCAAGTGCATCACTCCACTCAGAATCATCTATAGGGCCCATCTCTCCCTCCCACCTGGTCTTGAGTGCATATGCAGATGAAGTTGCCTGAGGAAGTGTCAGCATGCTGTAAAATTGCGAAATCAGTTTCTTTGGGTCCAGGCATTTTACTGCTGCCAGTAGGGGGTTATCATTCAAGTTTAGATCGTCTAGGGGAAACTGCCCACGAAATGCATGTCGTAATTGTATATATATCGGTAAAACATTTGTTCTGGCAATGCAAATTCCGTTTTTAAACTATTAAAAGACTTCAGTTTTCCGTTTTGAGTGATCTGAGCCAGGTAAACTATTCCCCTTGAACTCCATACTGTGTTGTCATGTAGAAGGTTGAACTCTGGTATGGACATATTATGCCAAAGGTGAGTGCAACTATGGGGAGACATAACGCTCAATTTGTCAGATGCCATATCCCACACCTTTCTATATTGGTATAAAAGTGATTTGTGATCCTTTTTTTGGCCCTCGTCTCTACCTTTACCCGTTATTGCTACTAGGGAGTCTAGGGTCTGTCTAGTCCATGTTGGACAGAGAGAGTGTAGAAACCTATTCCTGTCTATTTTATCAATATGGAAAATCTGTGAAAGCTGGGACGCTAAATAGTATGCTTTAAAATCAGGTAGCGCCATTCCGGCAAGATCTGTTGGATGTTTTAGTTTGTACCAAGGGAGTTTGTGCCTATTGTTGCCCCAGACGAATGGTTTGATGAGAGTCTCAAGTATTTTGAAATGCTTTAGTACCAAATACACCGGTGAGTGCCAAAGCATATACAGAACCTTTGGTAAGAGGACCATTTTTATTAAATTTATTCGGCCCATCGCTCCCAGAGGGAGACGGGCCCATGCCTGCGTCTTTTGTCTAAACATTTCCTGTAGTGGTGTAATATTGAGCTGTATGTAGTCTGATGGGATTCGGGTGGTACGTATTGCCAGATACTTTATGGTGTTTACTCTCTGTAGGGGAAGTAAAGCCCTGTCTTTAGGTGGTGGAAAACTGTCTAGTGGCAGTATTTGGGATTTATCCCAGTTAATCCTGAGTCCAGAGAAGGTGCCGAAACGGTCTATAAGGGCCAGGGCTGTTGGTAGGGAATCTTTGGAGTCATCAAGATACAGCAAAGTATCGTCAGCATATGTGCTTATTTTTTCTACTATCTCCCCCCTCTGTAGGCCCACTATTCCTGGATGTTCCCGTATAGCTATTGCAAGAGGTTCTGCCGCCAGTGCATATAGCAATGGTGACAGTGGACACCGCTGTCTCGTACCCCTGGATACGGGGAATTGGTCCGATGGCCATCCGTTTGCAAGGACTCCCGCCACCGGATCCTGATATAGAAGCTGAATCCATTTTATAAATCTGGGACCTAGCCCAAACCTATCCAGACAGATCCTTAAATACCTCCATTCGACTGAGTCGAAAGCCTTGGCTGTGTCCAAGGCAACGACTATTCTGGACCCAACATTATAATGTTTTGTCTGGAGATTAATAAACAGCCTCCGGAGATTGAAGGACGTGTTTCTTCCTGGCATGAATCCAGCTTGGTCCTCATGAACCAGCAACAAGATGACTGTGTTAAGGCGGATAGCAAGAATTTTGGCAAGAATCTTAACGTCTACCTGAAGCAGGGAGATGGGACGATAAGATTCCGGAAGGTGTGGATCTTTTCCTGGTTTGGGAATTAAAATAATAGTAGCTTCCCTCATGGATGCTGGGAGGACTGCGTTTTCAAAAATGGAGTTGTATAATGCTAGAAGTCTAGGGATCAGCTGGTCCGAGTATGTGGAATAGAATTCCACAGGCAAACCATCCGAGCCCGGGGCCTTTGCATTGGGGAATGCAGCAATTGCCCTAAATATTTCATCTCCTGTTAGAGGGGCTTCTAGCTCTTTTGTTTGCTCTTCTGTTAATTTAGGGATTGGTAGTTCAGCTAAAAAAGATTCTATCAAGGTGTCAACATCTGAAACTGTGGTAGTGTATAGGGCAGCAAAAAATTCTTTCAATAAGGATGCTACTGCTGTAGGTTCTGTTATCAAAGCTCCATCATGCGAGCGAAGGGAGATCACTACCGGGGGTCTCTCTTCGCAGTGTACCATATACGCAAGTAGCTTCCCGGCCCTTTCTCCATATTCAAATGACTTTTGCTTATGGAAGAAGAGTTTGCGTTTTAGACTTTTCACAGTGCAGTTGGTCTAGTGCTCTGGAAAAATGTTTAAGATTATTGGCTTTGTCTGTGGTGGGATCAACTATAAAGGCCCTCTCTGCTTCTTGTAAATGTTTAGGGCTGAAACAACTAATCGATTAATCGATTATGAAATTAATCGATTACTATTTTCATAATCGATTAATCGGCCAGTAACATAATGGGGTTAAAAAAACCTCAAATGAGCCCTTTATAGTACAAAAAGAGCAAATAATAGCTAGTGTAAATATTACTTTTACAGTTCTACAATAAAAAAATGAACCCTTTACAGTAGTGATTATCTGCTTTTTTTTGTACTATAAAGGGCTAATTTTAGTTTTTTTTAACCCCATTATGTTACTAAACGTCTTAGGCCTGGTTCACACCTATGTGTTTTTTGTAGAAACGCACTACAGTTCATTTACATGGTTTCCTATGGGACCCGTTCACATCTATGCTTTTTTCAGCCGCTGCGTATTTGGAAATGGTAGGAGACTTTTTTTTTTTAAAGCAAAATGGTGCTTTTTTGGTTCAATATACTTCAATGGAGAAGCTGAAGAAAAGCATTGAATGCGTTTTTTACAGCAATTTGTATTTTTTAATCTGCCTAACAACAAATCGCCCAAAAAGAATTCAAAAATGCAAATCGCAGCAAAATCACATTAGCAAAAATCAAAACACACAGCAGAAGCACTGCAGAAACAGATCAAAAGTAAACTGCATAGGTGTGTAGCGAGCCTTATGCTGGCCACCCGGATCAATTTTCAGATGAGAATATTCAGATGAAAAATCTTTTTACATTCGCTGAATGAAAGAATGCTGTTTAAAATTTTCACTTGTTTTTAACATTCTGTTTTTAAAATGAATGTAATTTCTAAACGAAAACCACATACACGGTCTGAAAATTCCTTACACCAAGAAGTTTTCTATTTCCAAATGTTCTGGTCTCTGTGGTTGAAAATGAACATAGATTTGACCCCACTAACGATTAGAAAATCGAACGAACGTTCGTAAAATTACATTTTTTTGAGGGAAGACATTTGTGTTTGTTTAGTTTTTTAAATAAAAAAATGATATTTACCAGATTCACCCTTTAATAGTATATCTCTCCTCTAATAGCATATACAGGATATCTCTCCTCTAATAGTATATACAGTATATCTCTCTTCTAATAGTATATACAGTATTTCTCTTCTATCTGTTATTCTCAGAGTGGATTAGATATTTTGCTCCCTAACCATATAGTTGGTTATTTATATTTACCTCTGCATAGAGATATTTAAGAATAAATTGCCTTTTTTTTAAAAACTTTACGTTATAACTAAATTATACACCGCACTTTTTTTTTTTAAGGTTATTAATCGATTAATCGAAACAATAATCGGCAAACTAATCGATTATGAAAATAATCGTTAGTTGCAGCCCTATAAATGTTTAATTGTGATGTCAGTAGTTATTTCAAAAGTGCGTTTTAACTTATTTATACGCATGATAAGTATCATGCGCGCGTGTTTTTTAAATGTTTCCCAAACTATTTGTGGTGATGTAGAGTCTCCATTAATCGCGAAAAATTGGTCCCGTTCAGTAGCAAGATCATTATCTTCTGGAAATAGTCAGCCAGAAGGGGTTCAGTCTCCATGAATTTGGAGGTCTTATGTGTGAAAGGGAGAGCGTGACCCAATACGGGCAGTGGTCAGAAAGCGATCTAGGGTGGAATACTGCTTCTAGCAACCTAGGGAGTAGTATTTTGGATATAAGGATAAGATCTATACGGGACATAGAGTTGTGTGAAGTGGAAAAGCATGAGTAGGCCCTTGTTGTAGGATATTTATACCGCCATGTGTCGACTAGGTTAAAGTTCTCAAGTAACCTTGCAAATCTTGTTGGGTGTTGGGGTGCAGTTGTAGAAAGAGATGCGGCTAGCCTGTCTAGTTTTGAATCCAACACATTATTAAAATCGCCTAGCCAGATAGCAGGAGTATTAGGGTACATAGTCATGTAATCAAATCCCTTGGTCAGAACGGAAAACTGAAATGGGGATGGTACATAGATCGCCAGCAACAATATGGGGTCACCTTGTATTTTAGCTCTCAGAAAATCATATCTACCCTCTGGGTCGCGGCCAACATCTTTTTCTCAATTAATTGAGGGTGCTGGTGAGCGCCGTCCTAGTCAATTGATTCATCCTGCCATTCAGTGACTTCCCATATCTGAGATACGGCAGACAGTGTACTGATGGTCTGCAGGATCCAGACCCTACTGAGCACTGATGCAATTGCCTTACAGGCTGCAGAGTAAAAAGAAACAAATGCACATCTATTTTATTTATTTTTTTCATGTAAAAAGATGTGCATGTATTTATTTTGGAAAAAGGTGAGTTTAGCCTTTAATTATAACTGCATCTGCACTTGGTTTTCTCCCCCTGAAAGTCCCATAAATAACTTGATTTTGCCAATCAAGTCCACTTAATGCAGCTTCTTGTGATGGTGTGGTAACAATGCTGCACTACCTCTTTGATGTAGGCTGTGCCATTATGCCCTACAATGGGATAAAAAGGTGTTGCAGAGAGGTATGGTTATTGGCATTGTTACTGCAGATTCACAAGCCTGTAGCCTGTCAGTCTGCACCTCACCACACCTAGTCTTCCTCTGCTTTCTGCATTGACAGCACTGGCTCTGTAGTTAAAAACCCTCACACGTGAGCTGCAGTGTATGGGAGCTTATGAGATTTGAATGATTTGACTTTGGGAAGGCGGAAGGTTATTGTAACTGGATTTGGTACTTGTTTTAGGTGGAGCCTTTTTAGGTTTACTTTTAACAGTGCACCAGTAGCTCTGCACTTGTTTACTGTTACAGACTGAAAATCTGAACAGAACTATCTGAGAGGACTCCATCCCTTCCAACAGTCTTACAGGTCGCTGGTTTGTGGAAGGAGGGGATTGGGGGTAGTGTGCAAACTGGAATCCTTAATATGATTTATATTCTCAGCACGCCAGTATTTGAGCAATAGTAAAACCCCGGTGTACCAGACTCATACTTGCTACCTGCTGGATGAAGGTGTAATTTTTAAATTGTATGCAGTAGGCCTTGCTTACTAAACAAAATCACAATCTTTTTTTTCTCCTTATGCATATTTTTTCTTATGTGATTACTATTTTCTATTTAAGAAGCTAGGAAAATTTGCATCCCAGAAAGGCATGACAGAAGTGAGTTTTGGCTTGAGTAGGGTTACAGGAGTTGAAAATTACTTGAATGTTTTTTTATGATGCTTTCTGCCAGAACTTGAAGCACTGAAGGAGAGATTCCTCAAGCATAGCATGCACAAGGTAAAAGCAGCAGCTGAAAAAAAGGTTAACCTTCATATAGTTCGCAAAGAGAGAACAGAGGATGGTAAAGAAGAACTGAAAACAGATGTTGTTCCAGTCACTATAGAAGCGGAAAACCTGGAGGAAAAAATTGTTAAGCCAGGTAATTTGAAGGAATGATAAAATATTTGGTGTGTCCAAAATTGGAGATGTCATTTTAAGTGGTGTTTTTTCTCTGTCATTGTTAAGGTGAAAAGCTGCAAGTGCTAAAAGCAAAATTACAGGAGGCCATGAAGCTGCGTCGGGATGAAGAACGTCAGAAGCGTCAGGCCCTGTTTAAGCTGGACAATGAAGATTTGGATGGAGAGGAGGAAGAGGAAGAAGAAATGACAGATGAGTCAGAAGAAGAGGAATATGAGGAGGATGGAAATGAAGAAGAAATGGAACATGAAAAGGAAGGCAATGTTGAGGTAATATTGAAATTAAAGCAGAGTTCCTCCCACACCTTTAAAAAATGAAGTCAGCAGTAGGGGTGAAACAACTAATCGATTAATCGACAACTAATCGATTATGAAATTAATTGATTACTATTTTCATAATCGATTAATCGGCCAGTAACACAATGTGGTTAAAAAAAACTAAAATGAGCCCTTTATAGTGCAAAAAGAGCAAAAAATCACTACTGTAACTATTTCTTTCACAGTAAAAAAAATTAACCCCTTACAGTAGTGATTATTTGCTTTTTTTGTACTATAAAGGGCTATTATTCGTTTTTTAACCCCATTATGTTACTAAATGTCTTACACCTGGTTCACATCTGTGTGTTTTTTGGTGCTTTTTGCAGAAACTCACTACAGTTCATTTACATGGTTTCCTTTGGGACACGTTCACATCTATGCTTTTTCAGCCGCTGCGTATTTTTGGAAAGCGTCAGTGACTTTTTTTTAACGCCAAACAGTGCTTTTTTGGTTCAACATATTTCAATGGAGAAGCAAAATCACGTGCACAAAAATCAAAATGCACTGCATAAACAGATCAAAAGCAAACTGCATAGGTGTGCACCGAGCCTTATGCTGGCCACATGGATCAATTTTCAGATGAGAATATTCAGACGAAAAATCTTTGTACATTCGATGAATGAAAGAATGTTTGAAATTTTCACTTGTTTTTAACATTCTGTTTTAAAAATAATTGTAATTTCTGAAGGAAAACCACATAGACTGTCTGATAATTCCTTTCACCAAGAATTTTTTTATTATTTCCAAATTTACCCATTACTGTGGTTGAAAATGAACCCCCTAACGATTAGAAAATCAAACTAATGTTCTTATCTCTCCTCTAATAGTATATACATTATATCTCCTCTGTCTTTTATTCTCAGAGTGGATTAGATATTTTGCTCCCTAACCATTTAGTTGGCTATTTTTATTTACCACTGCATAGACATATTTAAGAATAAATTGCCTTTTTTTAAAACTTTACATATTAACTAAATTATACACCACACTTTTTTTTAAGGTTATTAGCCGATTAATCGAAACAATCGGCCAACTAATCGATTATGAAAATAATCGTTGCAGCTACACATACTGTAGCTGCTGACTTTTAACATTAGGACACTTGCCTGTACTGTAGTTCAGCGATGTCGGCACAGCAGCCAATGTGCCCCCCCCCCAAAAAAAAGGTGCCTCCTCCCCGGAGGAATCAGATAAGCGGAAATTCCACTTTTGGGTGGAATTCTGCTTTAAGAATTAATTTTATGTTAATTTTTGTTGTGTACAGTTCACCCATGTTCTTGGTTTTAGCCACCTCCCTACTGCTGTATTGTGCGTGTATGTGTGTAAGAAAAATATATAGAAAAATAGACGTTTTTAAACATCACTCCAGAAATGTAATTACATATAATACTTATATATATTTATTTTTTCCCATTTTGTATCCTAATGGGGCTTTCAAGCTCCCTATGTGATAGCATTGTTGAGTGACTGGTTCTCTAGAACCTGATGTCTACCTGAGCATATTGAGTACTCAGTCTTCTCCTGTGCTGACCAGAGCCAAAGGGCACTGACTGTCCTGAACCCAGATGTACTCAGTGGTGAGCACTTCTAGGTTAATTTTTAAAGGGTGCATTGAGGGATGGATGGCCATATCTTTGATATGTAGAGGTGATTGGGGACCTTTAGTTCTCTGAGAAGCTTAACCAGTTCCCACCCGGCCTATAGCAAAATGACGGCCAGGAAGTGGTTCAGTTATCCTGACTGGGCGTCATGTGACGTCCAGCAGGATAAGCCGCGATCGCAGCGCGGCAATTGGTGGTGTGTCACTCTCACACTGCATCTCAGATCGTGGTAAAGCCTCTGATGGAGGCTCTTTACCACGTTATCAGCTGTGACCAATCACAGCATGAGCCAGGAACTGCTGGTAATCGGCTTTCCTCAGTTCGCGCTGACAGGGAGAGCCGATTGATGGCTCTCCTGTCAGAGGGGGGGTGTGCCTTGATAATCGGTACGATTATTAGTGTAGCCCCCATCAGAGGTGCCCACCACAATGCCAATCAGTGCCATCAGCAACGCCTGTCAGTGCCCTTCACAGATGCCCATCAGTAATGCCCGTCAGTACCTCCTCATCAGTGCCAGGTCTTAGTGCCCCCTAAAAACTTTTTTTTTTTTTTTTTGTTTAGCAAAAAATAAATAACCCAGTGGTGATCAAATACCACCAAAAGAAAGCTCTACTTATGGGAAGGAAATGATAAAAATGTAGTTTGGGTACAGTGTTGTATGACCACACAATTTTCATTCAAAGTGTGACAGCGCTGAAAGCTGAAAATTCTCCTGGGCAGGAAGGGGGGGGGGGGGGAGAATTAGTGCCCCGTATTAGTGTTTCAGAGAGAAAAAAGAAAACCTGCACGTCAAAGGCATAATGAGCTTGTGTGCATCGCATACTAGCCCATTATGAAATGCTTACTAGGATTGCACTGATACTAATATCGGTGCCGATACCGAGCATTTACAGGAGTACTTGTACTCCTGCAATTGCTCCGATGCTTGACTCGATACCTGGGCAGTCAGGGGTGATTGGTTGTGGCAGTGGGGGGGGGGCAGGCACAAGCACCGATCTCCCTGTATAGATTTCAATAAAGCAGCTGAAAGCTGGTTTGGGAGAGGAGGAGATGTGGCTCTCAGCTGCTTTATTGAAATTTTATACAGGGAGATTGGTGCTTGTATCTCCAATACACCGATTTTCCCCCGCCGTGTCCCCCTCTCCGTGCTTCTCCGGTCCCCTGTCATGTCCTCTCTGCTCCTCCGGTCCCCCTCCCAGATTTGTCAGGATGGAGAGCAGAGGAAGGAGCCAGTAAATTTACCAGCTCCTTCCTTTTCTGAATGCACAGTCAGTGATCAATTCATAACTGAGCATCGTAAACTGTTTACGATGTCTCAGTTTACGATGTCTCAGTTTACAAATGGAGAGGAGCCTGTCTCCTGTCCATTCATTTTCAGTGAAAGGGACTCGGGAAATCTGTGTCCTTAGTCCCTTTCTCTGTCTCAAAGGGGAGATGTCCGGGGTCTGTTTAGACTCCCGATATCTCACCAAAGTCCCCCCCCCCCCCCAACAGGGCTGATAAAAAAATAATTAAAAATAAATTGAAATAAATATTTAAAAGGTAAAATTGGGGGGGAGCATTGTAAAAAAATAAATATAAATTGACAGTCTACTGTCACATGATGTTAAACAGTATCTGTAATCTGTATCGACGAGTACTTGAAAAAAGTATCGCTACTTGTACTGGTCTTAAAAAAAGTGGCATCAGTAAAACCTTAATACTTAGCTTAGAGCAATGCTCTGCAGTGCCACCCGCAGCCCACTCCCACGGCCGGCATCTTTCACAAGAGTTACTTCCAGGTTTTACGGGTTCGGGCACATTGATTGGCTGGAGGCGCAATGACGTCACTTGCGCCCATGCGTGCGGGAGCCGCCGGTCACGGCATGGGCCCTGAAAAAAACAGCACCAGCGGGCCGTTTCTTCAGTGTACATGCTCCGATGACGTCGGCTGCAGCGTATATAGTGAATATCTCCTAAACTGTGCAAGTTCAGGAGATATTTACAGTACCTACAAGTAAGCCTTATTATAGGCTTATCTGTAGGTACAAGTGGTGTAACAGAGTTTACAACCACTTTTAAAAAGTAGTCTGGAAAACGTGTAAAGAAAAAATGAGCAGTATTTATGTTCCTGTCTACAAAAAAAAAACTATCCTAATATATTTTCTGTTATGTTCAAAGCTAAATGCAAAGATGAAGGATGTTGAAAGACATGTTTAGTGAGATTTTTTTTTTTTCTTCTTTATAGACACTGGAGGATCTCCTAGGAGATGGTGGAAATGAGGAAGATGAGGCTAAAGATGGATTGCAGAACAGTAGCATACCAGACAGAAGTATCCCTGTGGCTACAGAGTCCACCTTGATGTTGTTCAAAGACAATTCAACAAAGATTGAGTAAGTAATGCCTTTAGACCCCTTTCACACCAAGGCGCTTCAAAAACGCCCTAAAACGCCTTAGCGTTATTACCGCATTTTTACAGCGTTTTAGCGTTAAAATTAACGCAACGCTGCAGGCGTTTTTCTTTCCGGCAAAATCTTTTATTGAACAAAAAGAAGAAGATTACATACAATCTGTAGTTTTGACAGTCATTCAAATAAATGAACCAGGTTATCAATTATATATGTACATTTGCTCTCTTTTACTTATATGAATATTGGTCTAGTACCTTATTATTGTTAACATATACATCCATTCAACTCTACATATCATGCTAGGTATGACAAGAAAACTAGCATTATTAACCCTTATTGCAACCTTTTGAGCGATCAGATGATAGGGGGTGAGGCTAGGCAATAGAGATTTGGGTTCCATTACATTTAATTGAGTCAGCAAGAAGGGGGTTAGTTTAGTCTATCAAGTCTGGAGTTTTGATTATACACATGTTTCGGGGGTTTTTAGCCATCTATCCCATATCTTATCATATTTAGATGGACACCCCCTATTGGAGTACATTAATTTCTTGTATGGTAGAGCTTTGTTGATTCCTGTTAGCCATTGCACAAGTTCCGGCGGGTTAGGCCTCATCCAGAATCTGGCTATTATTTTGCAAGCATAGAAAAGATTTGCGTGTAAAAATGTTTTAGTGACTTTATCAAGATCTGGATCTGGAAAAATTCCCAGGAGGCATGGCTTTGTCTGCAGTGTGATGGGAGAGCCCATTTTATCATGCAGGAACTGTATTGCCTGCATCCAGAAGGCTTGAATCCTTGGGCATTGCCATAATAGGTGGAAATAGGTACCCACTGCCTGACCACACATTAAGCAGTTAGTAGATTGGTTGCTTTTATATTTAGAAACTCTAAGGGGTGTGAGGTATGCTCTATGTGTTATAAAAATTTGCGTTAAGCGGTCTGATAATTTAGGTGACACTAGTTTGCAAGTGTCAAGTGCATCACTCCACTCAGAATCATCTATAGGGCCCATCTCTCCCTCCCACCTGGTCTTGAGTGCATATACAGATGAAGTTGCCTGAGGAAGTGTCAGCATGCTGTAAAATTGCGAAATCAGTTTCTTTGGGTCCAGGCATTTTACTGCTGCCAGTAGGGGGTTATCATTCAAGTTTAGATCGTCTAGGAGAAACTGCGCACGAAATGCATGTCGTAATTGTATATATCGGTAAAACATTTGTTCTGGCAATGCAAATTCCGTTTTTAAACTATTAAAAGACTTCAGTTTTCCGTTTTGAGTGATCTGAGCCAGGTAAACTATTCCCCTTGAGCTCCATGCTGTGTTGTCATGTATAAGGTTGAGCTCTGGTAGGGATATATTATGCCAAAGGTGAGTGCAATTATGGGGAGACATAACGCTCAATTTATCAGATGCCATATCCCACACCTTTCTATATTGGTATAAAAGTGATTTGTGATCTTTTTTTTGGCCCTCGTCTCTACCTTTACCCGCTATTGCTACTAGGGAGTCTAGGGTCTTTCTAGTCCATGTTGGACAGAGAGAGTGTAGAAACCTATTCCTATCTACTTTATCAATATGGAAAATCTGCGAAAGTTGGGCCGCTAAATAGTATGCTTTAAAATCAGGTAGCGCCATTCCGGCAAGATTTGTTGGATGTTTTAGTTTGTACCAAGGGAGTTTGTGCCTATTGTTGCCCCAGACGAATGGTTTGATGAGAGTCTCAAGTATTTTGAAATGTTTTAGTACCAAATACACCGGTGAGTGCCAAAGCATATACAGAACCTTTGGTAAGAGGACCATTTTTATTAAATTTATTCGGCCCATCACTCCCAGAGGGAGACGGGCCCATGCCTGCGTCTTTTGTCTAAACATTTCCTGTAGTGGTGTAATATTGAGCTGTATGTAGTCTGATGGGATTCGGGTGGTACGTATTCCCAAATATTTTATGGTGTTTACTCTCTCTAGGGGAAATAGAGCCCTATCTTTAGGTGGTGGAAAACTGTCTAGTGGCAGTATTTGGGATTTATCCCAGTTAATCCTGAGTCCAGAGAAGGTGCTGAAACGTTCTAAAGGGCCAGGGCTGTTGGTAGGGAATCTTTGGAGTCATCAAGATACAGCAAAGTATCGTCAGCATATGTGCTTATTTTTTCTACTATCTCCCCCCTCTGTAGGCCCACTATTCCTGGATGTTCCCTTAAAGCTATTGCAAGGGTTTCTGCCGCCAGTGCATATAGTAATGGCCGCTGCAGGCGTTTTAACAGCGTTTTTCAAGCTTTATTGAATCATGTGTTGTTGATGCTATCTTTCTGCTTGCATGTTTATCCTTTGTGATATCATGTAAAATAAGCAGTGTCTTGTAAAGTAACAAGCAGTGTCTTGTTTTACTTCAAATCTTCATTTTTCTGGGATTAAGACCCCTTTCACACCGAGGGCATTTTGCAGGTGCTATAGCGTTAAAAATAGCGCCAGCAATCCGCCCTCAAACAGCTGCAGCATTGTCTCCAGTGTGAAAGCCTGAGGGCTTTCACACCGGAGCGCTGCGCTGGCAGGACGTCAGGAAAAGTCCTGCCAGCAGCTTCTTTGGAGTGGTGAAGGAGCGGTGTGTTTAGAGCTCCTCCACCGCCGCTCCCCATTGAAATCAATGCAGCAGCGCTGGGATACAGCCGGCAAAACGCCGCTATTGCGGGCGGTTTTAACCCTTTCTCGACTGCTAGCGGGGGGGTAAAAGCGCACCGCTAATCCGACGGTAAAACGCCGCTAAAAATAGCGGCGTTTTACTGCCGACGCTATGGGCGGCTCGGTGTGAAAGGGCTCTAATTCTTTTTTTGCCACTTTCATTTTGTTTTTTTGGCCCTTTGATGGTCTGTTTAATCATTTTGACCTTTCCACAAGTTCAGTCCTGTTGTAGATGCTCTCTTTCTGCTTGCATGTTTACCTTTTTGTGAGATCATGTGAATTTTCTACAGCTCAGGGCGGATTATAAGCGTTATTCAGGCGTTTTTACAGCGTTTTCAATTCATTTCAATGGAGAGGGGCGTTTTTAAAGCGCTTTTTTCAACGCCCAAAAGCTGCTCTAAAGATGCTGCTTGCAGGACTTTTCTCAACGCCCTGCCAGCACAACGCCTCAGTGTGAAAGGGTCCATTGAGATGCATAGGGAGCGTTTTATGAGCGTTTTAATAGCGTTATTGTTAGCGCTAAAACGCTACAAAAACGCCTTGGTGTGAAAGGGGTCTAAGATGCACAAGCTGGTTTTTGTCGTTTGCATTATTTGACATTCTGTTGAGTGCTACACTGTTTGCTATTGTAATTGGGTAGAATAATAAATTACCATTTTTGGATGAAGACTTGCCATGCATGATTTGTGTTTAATTTGTCAAGCTGTTTTTTTGGCAGAAGATTCATTATATTGGCTACCTACAACTGGATATTGCATTTGCATCCCAATATACCTTTTCTCTAACACTGGACCAGTTCACTTTTGGCTTCCCAACCAAGTAAACAAAAGTGTTATTTGTAAAAGAAATGGTTCTGCTCTCTAGATCATTATTCATGTAGTCAACTTTGCTTTGTTTCTCATTAAAATTTGAGAAAGTGCTTTCCTGAATTGGCTTTAGTTTTTATAGATTGCATACAATTATTACTACAAAGAGTATCATAAGTCTATCATTTGTGCTTCTGGACTCTGCTTGGCATTTGAGGTCTGCCTTTACTCCACAAATGATTGGCAGAAAAGTCTTGTTTATTATCCCTTCTTACGTCACTGTCCAGCATGTATCTTGAAGTCTAATTTTTTGCCTGGAAGATTTCTCTTGAAGCTTAATCTCTTCTCTCTCCCAAAAGTAATATCCGCATATAAATAAGCCAAAACATGCAATAGGAAGCAGACATCTGACTCTTACCATGCATCTATTACCTAGAAGTCACTTCTGACCTAGACACATGGCATTTGTGTTTTGTTAAAGGCAAAGGCATAATGAGCTAGTATGCAGCGCATACTGGCTCATTATGAAATACTCACCTTAGAACAAGGCCTCAACATCTGGTCGTGGTCTACGCAGAGGGAGCTGACGTGTACCCTCTGCGTTTCTTCCGGGTACCGCGGCTCCGGCGCTGTGAGTGGCCGAAGCCGCGATTACGTCACTCCCGCGCATGCACTTTTTCCCGGCCGGGCCATCATTCCTTCAGCTGGGCCATCACAGCGCATGCGCTGCTGACTTTAGCAGCTGCATGCAAAGTAAATATCTCCTAAACCATTCAGGATTAGGAGATATTAGTTTTACCTACAGGTAAGCCTTATTATAGGCTTACCTGTAGGTAAAAGTTAAAAAAAGGGTATACAACCGCTTTAAGTCTACAAAGTTGTGGTTCCATTAGGGTTTAGTTATGGTGAGTGTCACTTTTTGTGCTGTTCCAATTTCAGTGAGATCCTGCAATGCCTCCCATGTATTTTTAAAAAAAATGAACAGAAATTCCCAGCTCAACTGCCTGCCTGCAAAAAATCGAATTGACCCTAACAGTTCACGTTTAAAAAGGAAGGTTTTTTTTTTATTTTTTGCTCACATTCGCAAACATGTGTAAGCTGCAGTGGCCATGTCATGGCACCCTAGTGTACTGCAGTCCTAACACTATAATTTTGAGAGTCTCCAAAGTTGGAGAACATATACAGTATAACGGATAGATTAAGGGTACGTATGCCTGGAAGGGAGCCCACACCTCCTTGAAGGATGCACTGGACACCCAGCAAAAGCACATGGGCAGCGAAGTTATCTAGATTTTCCCCTCACCAATTCACCAACAGTGCAAATAAATGGCAACCACCCCAACCTATAACTGGCCTTTGCAGCAAGGAACACATGGAAGGGTGACGCATGTCAAAAAACAAACAAAAATTTCCAGCTCACTTGCTAGCTTGCAACAAACCAAATTGACCCTGTCTAACAGTTGAAACAGTTATTTGCACACATTTGAAAATATGTGTAAGCTGCAGTGGCCACATCACGGAACCCCAGTATTATCTGCAGTCCTAACTTTCTAATTTTGAGTCTGCCAAGCTGGGGCGCACATATACCAGTTGGATAGATGAAGGGCTGGTATGCCTGCAGAGAGCCCACTCCTCAAAGGTATAGGGATGCACTGGACACCCAGAAAAATCACAATGATATCCAGTGTGTCCCCTCACCAACTCCCAGGTATTCCCTACCCTAATTTTTTTTTATTCTCTTTGGAGTACATCAACATTTTTTGGAATTTCTACATCTGTTTTCTGCCTCCTGGGAATGATCTTGCTGTAGTGCACTGTTAGAAACTGCACTGATGCAAATGATGATCTGTATTTTGAAGACTCCTATTTATGCAGTACTTATCAGTGTTTCGGTGGAATTTTCCTTTCTGTTTACTCTTTAACGTCCGATTTCTTTATAAAAGGCTATGATGTACTAAATTTGCATTTTAATCTGTTTCATCGTATTGGGCTATTCTTGTTAGTGTAAATCAAGCCCTCTCTTTTGAATATTTAAACTAACTATTTTAAACTAATATTAAAAATAATTTTAATGCAGATTTTTTTCTATTTACCATAGTGACTCCATTCCTGATAAGATTGATCACAGTGGATGCAAGGAAAATTGCAAGCTAGGTAAATATCTTGTAGATATTTGAGTAACTGAAGATTTGTAATGACAAACGTATAAGATACATCTTTATCCTCCCTTTTTTTTTTTTTAAATAATTCCTTACAGGAGATGAAGAGGATTTCCTTCTGCCTTTGACGAAGGACAACAGTCACAATAGCAGCTTTGAGCTGATTGGTTCTATGCTTCCTTCTTATCAGCCATTTAGCAAGACTGGAAGAGGATCCCTGCAGCCTAGTATCGGGGACTTCCGTTCTCCTTCTCCAGTCAACTTCAAAGCAAATTTTCTCAGCTCTGCATCGAAGGTAAAATGCTTATAATTGTAATCTATTTCATGTTGCAGTTGTATAAAAAAAATAGATGAAAGGTTTACAGGGAAGAAATAATAAATGCACACGTTTTTTGCAGAAAATGTGTGTTTTTTTTTTTCCCCCAAAGAGCCTGCAAAGCATTGCACCTGCGATCAGTGGATTGTGGGTGCCATTTCAGACTCCTGCAGACACTTTCTCCAGTTTTCTTGCTTGTACCTCCGTACAGGCCTTTTGTTAGAAAGCTGGAGAAAGTGTCAATGAACTACGAGGGCGCTCAACAGTGCCCTTACAGTTCACTGAGATCTACAAGCCACCTGGCACAGTGGCAGACAGAACTAGTAGTTATGAATGACACGGCTGTGTGGGCGTAGCCCCACACAGTTGCGTTGATTTTGAAGTGGGACAGCAGCTGCGGGGAACAGAAATTGCTGTCATGGGGTGGGGATATGTGCTGGAGGATGTTACACCGTATATACGGATGTAACATGCTCCAAACTGTGGACTTCCTAAGGGAAAAGACAGTAATTTTTTTTCCTAGAATGGCATACTAAAGTAGATGATTACTGGTCCCTTTTCTTATTTTGCCAAGCCTGTGCCGGAAGCTACATAAACTGCTTCTGAACTTTCTGGAAAAAATGTTCACTTGTGGATTTTACAAAACCGCTATATGACCTTGGATACAGAATCCATGATTGGAAAGGGAAAGCTGTCTGAAATGATCAAGGTGTCTGTTGCTGATATTAAATTGGGAACCTGAAAATGAGAACAAATGCCTGAAATGTATCTAACGCAAACTGTAATTTGAGTATGAGTATTAGCTAGTCTACATGAAATGTCCTCCCCGAGCCTTACATTGCATTCAAGAAAACGTTCACCTCTGTTAAAGTCATAATAAATGCATATGACTAATCGGGTAAAGAAATTGATGTTTTATTTTTTTACACTGTAGCCCACAAAGCATTGCACCTGTGATCAGTGGATCACGCTTGCCATGTCAGGCTCCTGCAGACACTGCCGACTAGGGTTGTCCCGATACCGAGCATTTGCCCAAGTACTTGTACTCGGGCAAATGCTCCCGATGCTTCCCCCGATACCTAGAGGACAGCTGTGATCGGCGCGTGGGGGAGTTACAAGATTCTCCCCCAGCGGCTTTCAGCTGCTTTAGTGACATACAGCGGTAATCGCTCACAGCTGACTCACTGCATCCTCCTCCATGCCCCCTCTGTTCCTCTGTGCCTCTCCGCTGTCCCCTGCATTCCTCTCTCCTTATCTGTCCCCCTCCGTACTCCCCCTCCGTACTCCCCCTCCGTACTCCCCCTTCGTTCCCCCCCTTCGTTCCTCTATCCTTATCTGTCCCCCTCCGTTCCCCCCCTTCGTTCCTCTATCCTTATCTGTCCCCCTCCGTTCTCCCCCTCCGTTCCTCTATCCTTATCTGTCCCCTGCATTCCTCTCTCCTTATCTGTCCCCTCCATTCTCCCCCTCCGTTCCTCCGTCCTCCCCCTCCTTCCTTTGTGTATGGATAGAGTCAGATGACTCTGGTGTCCGTTTATGAAGCAGTGATCAGCGGTGATCCCGAGGATCACCGCTGATCACAGTCCATAAACAGTTTATGAAACAGTGATAATCGGGGGAGAACATGTTTGAACTTGTTCTCCCGCCGATTATCTCTACACATGGAGAATCCTCTTGAATGACACAGTAACGGCTAGTTTATGAAGCGGTGATCTCACCGCTTCACTGGCGATCTGTGTCAGAATTCACACTCCCAGGTTCACCAGCTCAGAGGTGGTGAATGGTGGAGTGAAGATGAAATCTGGGGGGATCTGAGGGGGAAGGAGGAAGATTTTTAACTTCCTTATGCCTCGTTCAGACCCCCCTACACTGTAAGCATGTCCCCCTGTCATATTAATGTGTATACATATTTATACATATATACATATAATGTGTATATATATATATCATGTGTGTGTATATACATGTATATATAGTGTGTGTGTGTGTGTGTGTATACATATGTGTATAATGTAGGGGGACACATTATTTTATTAACATTAATCCACGCCGTTGAGCGGTGATAATTTATCACTGCTTGATAAACTGACATCTGGTACTGTAATCTCGTAAAGTCTCACGAGATTCCAGTATCAGGAGCCGTTCTCCACTATTTGAAGCATTTGTAGATCTCTTCACTCCTCCAAAGGTGAAGCGATCTACACCGCTTCATAAACAGGCACACAGAGGAGAAGATTCTTCACTGTGAATGCCGGAGAACGAAGCAGTGAATAGATTTCACTGCTTCATAAACGGACACCTCTGTCCATTCACATAACTGAAACATTGTAATCTCCTGTGATTACAATGTGTCAGTTTATGAATGGAGAGAAGCCGCTGTCTTCTCTCCATTCATTCTCAGTGCAGCTGACGCTGCAGAGAAAGGGACTGGGGAATCTCTATCCCCTGTCTCTTTCTCTGTCTCAAGGGGGGAGAAATCAGAGGTCTGTTAAGACCCCTGATATCTCACCAAAACCCCCCAACAGGGCTGATTTAAAAAAAACAAAAAAAAAACAATAAAGAATAAAAAAATATTATTGTAAAAAATAAAAATTGTAAAAAAAAAAAAAAACCACACACATACAACGTTCACCCCCCCCCCCCCCAAAAAAAAAATAGCAAAAAAAAAAACTGTCACGTGACATTAAAAAAAAAGTATCGGTAATCGGTATCGGCGAGTACTTGAAAAAAAGTATTGGTACTTGTACTCGGTCCTAAAAAAGTGGTATCGGGACAACCCTACTGCCGACAGCTCTTTACCCATAACTTCCTTATGAGCAGACAGTTGCTGAGCTGCAGGCGATGTTGGTGAACGAGTATGTTTGGGCGTTAAAAAAAAATACAAATACATTTTGTAACCAATTCTATTCAGCTTGATTTAAAATTTAAGAAATTTTATATATATATATTTTTATGCATTTTGTGGTATTTTATTTTGCTACTGTGATTACTTCTAGATAAATTACATTTTATACCATACTGTATATTGTAATGTAACTGTCTTCTAGAGTTCTGGTAAGATATCTGAGCCATCTCTACCTGTGGAAGACTCTCAGGATCTGTATAATGCTTCACCTGAGCCTAAAGCATCTTACCTCGGTGCTGGTGGAGATTCACAGTTTCAATTCTCTCTGGAGGATGACACACAAAGTCAGCTGCTGGATGCTGATGGGTAAGATGGGTACCTTACATTGTTCTGATGACCATAGCCTAATGTGGGTAAATACTGACTCCACTGCTTGGGGGCAGCAGACCAAGTTAATTTGGGTGCAGATTTCTTATGGCTTGAAAAGACTTATTAGTTAATATAGAACACAGAAGCAACAGTCCCCTCGGTACATTTGGACTTTATGGGCAGAGAGATAAAAACATTGGTGTATGCATCACCATAGAGTCAAATATGATAGAACGTAGTACAAATATGACCCAAAAAGGATTACGTAATGTGCACAATTATCTTCTCGTTATCTCCAACGCGTTTTGGGAGCAAATGTGAATCCCTTCTTCAGGGTCATTTGTAAGAGAATATCAGATTTTGAGCACTCTACAACAGATGGTCCCCCGTCTAGTATCTCCCAGGTGGGATAGAGATGAAACCACCAGGGCCTCGAGTGCTTCTCAAAATGATCCTAAAGACCACCCAGATGCACAGCCTGGAGATATGGAGGGGGGAGAGGAGATTCACCAATGCTGAGGATTAAAGCACATAACATCAATGGAAACGGCCTCTCCAACCTAAAATATAAAAAGACAAGAATGACAAAGAACCGAAGCCTCAGAGCTATGGAAAAGACCTCTCCAGTGTGTGTGTGTGTGTGTGTGTGTGTGTGTGTGTGTGTGTGTGTGTGTGTGTGTGTGTGTGTGTGTGTGTGTGTGTGTGTGGCGAAGTCTATATAACTAAACCATGTAATGTGGTTTAATATGGCAGGTTATTGATGATAGACTTTCATTGGACAAAAAGGACCTTTCCCACTCCACCAGGTACAGATTGGCGAATGATGGGGCACAGCATGTCCCCATTGCCACGCCCTGTACCTGGAGGAAGTGGGAACCATCAAAAGAAAACACATTGGGGTTTTTTTTACTAAAGTTGCAGAGTGCAAAATCAGGCTCACTAATGGATAGAAACCAATCGGCTTCTAACCTCAGCTCATTCAATTAAGCTTTGGCAATAAAACCTGGTCCCTGATTGGCTTATATGTAGAAGTGAGCCTAATTTTGCGCACTCCAGCTTTAGTAAATAAACCCCACTGTATGATTAGGATTAACTCCAATGTTGATATCACAAATTTGTGAAGCTTCCAGTCATACTTGTGAGAATGTTTGACAGCGGAAATGCCTAAATGGTGAGGGATAGAATGTTATAAAGCGTCAACCTCAATAGAGTGTCTCGGGGGAGAGGTGGATCCCTTCCAAATTTTGTAACAGATGGATAGTGTCCCTAATATATGAAGGAAGAATAGTGACCTAAGGTGTATGTCTATGAACTTAGATTTTTAGTGATACAGCCTTTACCTGAAACAATGGGCCTGCCGGGTGGGGTTTTCAGTTCTTTGGGAACTTTGGGAAGACTGTAAAAAGTGGGAACTATGGGATGTTTAGTACGGCTAAATTCCCAGGTGTCCTTGTCGATGATGCCCTGGGAATGGGCATCAACTAGGGTATAGAAGTTGACATTAAACTTGTCAATAGTACATTTGGGAATGGGTTTATACCAGGCGTTCTCTTGAAAAATTCTTTTACACGTTGATTTGTATTGGTCGCTAGACATAATCATTATACAGTGGTACCTTGGGTTACCAGCATAATTCATACCAGAAGAATGCTTGTAATCCAAAGCGCTTGTATATCAAAGCAAGTTTCCCCATGGGAGTCAATGGAACCTCATAATTTGTTCCACAGTGACTGCTATTGTATGCAGTACCGCATGTGGTCAGAGGTAGGGGTGCACCAGAGAGGCTCGGAGACGCTCTCTGGCGCCCCTGCACCTCTGGCCAAATGCGGTACTGCACACCCCAGAGGCTTAAATCCTGCTTGTCTTGAAAGACCACGCTCGGAAACCGAGTCAGGATTTAAAAAAAAAATAATAGCTTGTATTGCGAAACGCTCATAAACCGCATTACTCGCAATCCAAGGTATTACTGTATTCCCTCCTTATCGGAAGGTTTTATGTCATGTTATGAAGAAGTTCCAGGAAGGAACGAAACATGTAAACAAGTAACAGATCCCCTGATACACTGAATGCTGTTTCATCTGGACTCTGCTCCAACTTCCCCATTGGGGCTGGCGTTCAGGATATTTTTGAGCTGGCCTTATTGACACTGCTTATGGGATTACAATGTGCTTTCAACCATTGCAGGCTGACACGGATTTGAGATACCTGTTAACACCAGTGTGCTATGTAATTTACGGCTACCACCCTGTTTGCATTATCTGAGATCTCAGCAGGACATGTCTGTACAGCGCACACATAGAGGAATCGCTAGACAGCAATTACGGGATAGTGCGTGTATATGACAGCCTGCACACTGGTCACATCGGCTTCACCATGTGAGTACCCAATCAGTTGGTACCTAGTGACAGCACTGGTCAGACCACATGCAGTTGGAGAGACTTCTCTGTCATTACTTATGCTGGCTCACATAGATCCTGTCTATCGGTCTTCACCTCATCCTTGCTGTATCTCTGGGACAATTTCAGTTGTGTAGCATTTAGCAGCACACATGGCCCATGGTGTAGTTTGTTTACTTAGACGCAGTAGTGGAACAGCAGCTTGATGGTATTTTCCACATTTGTTACAGAGAGCCTCATCTGACATCAATTTTATCCCATATTAATGGACTGTCTTCCATTCACTGCAAGCTCGCTATTACTGACCCAGCTGTTCAGCAGTGTTCTGGATACTGGCCCTCAGGATTCCTGTTTCTTGGTTCCACTGCATTTGCCCATTGTGGCCTTAATGTGCCGTGTCACCACATTCAGGATTCTGTTACCAGTATTACTATTCAGACCGTGGTCCAATCAGCATGCAGGTGCTGTTATAGGGGATCCATCTTTTAGGGAGGGGTTGTGGTCACACTGTCCTAGCTCTCCAGGAGGGCTGCTCCGGGCTTCTTTAGGGGAGTCAGTGTTGGGGAACCATATCTTTAGCGGGAGGGTGTGGTTATGTGGGTGGGTATGTTGATGGGAAGTGTGTGGGTTTTCCGGGGAGGGGGGTATTTTTGTAGGGTATAGCAACCTCTGTTTTGTGATGTGATCTTTTTCATTAAATAAACATACATTTTTTTGAGGAGATAGCCTTTGGGTGTTTGCATCTTTTTGTTTTCTGGAATTTTCACTATGGTATGTTTAGTGCGGATAAATTCCCAGGTGTTGATGCCTTGGGAATAGACATCATCGACTAAGGTATAGAAGTTGACATTGAAATTGTCAATAGTACATATGGAAATGGGTTTATACCAGGCTCTATTTTGAAGAATTCTTTTACATATTGATTTGTATTGGTCGTTGGACATAATCCCTATATTCCCTCCCTTATTGGAAGCTTTTATAGTGAGTGAATGTAGTCCTTTCAAAGACTGTAGGGCATCTTTCAGTTGTAGAAAGATTCCCTTTAGCGGAATAGGTTTTTTTTTTTTTTTGATTTCTGTAGTAGTGAAGGCCACAAACGCAGCCAGGTTGGGATTCCCTGACAGGAATGGAAATGTCAGATTTCTTTTTTAAATATAGGAATATTTGGTGCTGGTTCTACTTTGGTGTCAGTGTGCTCCTGCAAAAACGTTTCGATGTCAATGGGATCAGTAGGATCTTATTCTGCCAAGAGGTCATCCAATGCCTCTTCAGATTGTGTGGTATTCTTTACTGGTTGCTTAGAATATAAACCTTTTTATAGGGGAGTTTCCTCGCAAACAAGTGCAGACCCTTAAAGGGTTTGTAAACCCATATATAAAAGACTATGCCAGTCCCTCTATTAGAGGCTGGCATAGCACACTATGTCAGTAGTTTGAAAAAAACGAGCGTTGTAAATACCTAATTTGAGCTGTCTTCCGGCCGGTCCCATCACTCGCAGCCGCTCTCCAGCTCCGATACATTGCTTCTGAGGGAGGGGCGATTATCTCCCTCTGACGTCAGCTGGGGAGATCACATGGCCGCTCGTCTCCTCCGCAGAAGCCTTGTCTCATAGCTGTAAAGCAGCCGAGAGTCACGTGACCGGCCTGAAGACAGCTCAAATTAGGTATTTATGACGTTCGTTTTTGAAAACTGACAGTGTGCTATGCCAGCCTCTAAAAGGGAGGCTGGCAGTGAACATTTTTTAATTCTATTTTACAAGAATAGCGGCGGGGTAGGGGCCAGAGACAGACACAGAGGGGGATGACAGGCAGGAAGGAGGGGGGAAAGAGGAGAGCGGAGCAGGGCAGCCTATCACAGAGGGAGGCGGAGCTGCCCTGATTATCGTGGTCTGTTTAGAGGCTGCGTACAGGAAGTGCAATGTTCAGGGTTTTTTTTTTTTTACAGTTTAGAGGAAGGGGGCAGATTACATAGCACAAGTGCTGTGTAATCTGCTTTAAGGGACCAGGATCTGCATATTTTTTTTTTTTTGGAGGGGGTTAACAAACACTTTAATTATTTCAAAGGTACCTGGTTCTCCATCAGGGCAGAAGTTGAGGCCTTGGATAACAATCTTTCCTCCTCAAGAGAGAGTTGGTAATCAGACAAATTGATAATATTCAGTGCATTGGTGTGGTCATGTTGTAAATGTAAACATTTGTGTTGTGTGTCATCTAAACTGGGTACTAAAAAATCTTTGTCAGAAGTGAGTGGTGTAGAAGAAATGCCTTGTGTAGAGGGTCCCCCCATACGTGAGGAGGTAGATAAACCATCACCAGAAGGCCCAGATGGACGAGTGAATAACCTTTACCCACAGCTCCAAGAGGAAAAGATAGAAGGGCATTGAGTATGAGTGGATTCTGTTGTGCGTTTTTTGTTTAGTGAAGTCATCGCCTGAAAGTGATCGTTTAGTTTTTATATGGTCTTCTGTTCCGCTGTCGATTCTGTGAAGAAGAGGAAACAGATCAATTGAGGAGTTGGACCCTAGAGCCTTAGAAGCATGTCCCAGCTCCTTTAATGTTCTGGCATTGGGATCTATTTCCTTGATTCCGTCTATTCATTACTGAAAGGCCCTTTTGTCCCTCCAAAACTTTTTTTCTTTGACTGCTAGTGTTTCGCATGTAACCTGATCCAGGTGGCACTTGATTCTATCCTCATGTTCCTTAAAAGAGGGTAGCCCCTTTTTAAAGGGTTGTCATTTTATATAGATATGGTCAATATCCTTATCCATCGCAATAATGAGTTTTGAAATCCTTCACTCAAAAGCTTCCTCATAGTTTTGGTATGCTGTTGTAGATTATTTTCCCATCTTTCTTGAAAGTGGTGTCTACCTCTTCCAAGAGGGGAAAGATCTGTATTCGTAAACCAAAGGGATTGATGTCCCCCTTGATATAACGTTCAAAACTTTCTGCGTGCCAAAACAAGCCGCCGCATTCTCAACGTCAACCACTTAAAGACCGGAAGGATTTGCCCCCTTAATGACAAGAGCGCTTTTTACAATTTGGCACTGTGCTGCTTTAACTGGTAATTGCGCAGTCATGTAATGCTGTCCCACAAATAGCTTTCTTTTGGTGGTATTTGATCACCTCTGGAATTTTTATTTTTTCGATATAAACGAAAAGACACCAAAAATTTTGAAAAAAATGTTTCTACTTTTTGTTATAAAAAAAAAAATATCCAATAAACAAAATTTTAGTACCTTTAGGCCAAAATATATTCAGCCACATGTCTTGGGTAAAAAAAAAAAAAAATCCAATGAGCGTATATTTATTGGTTTGCACAAAAATTATAGCGTCTACAAGCTAGGGTACATTTTTTGGAATTTACGCAGCTTTTAGTTTGACTGCCGATGTCATTTCTTGAAGTGCTAAAATGGCAGGGCAGTACAAACCCCCCCTCCCCAAATAACCCCATTTTGGAAAGTAGACACCCCAAGGAATTTGCTGAGAGGCATGTTGAGCCCATTGAATATTTTATTTTTTTGTCACAAGTGATTGAAAAATGACAACCTTTTTTTACACAGTTGTCACTGAAATGATATTTTGCTTACACATGCCATGGTTATATGTGGAATTACACCCCAAAATACATTCTGCTGCTTCTCGGGGGATGGCGGGGATGCCACATGTGTGAGACTTTTTGGGAGCCTACCCCGTACAGGACCCCGAAAACCAATCGCCGCCTTCAGGATTTCTAAGGGCTTAAATTTATGATTTCACTCCTCACTACCTATCACAGTTTCGGAGGCCATGAAATAATATAGCACAAACCCCCCCCCAAGTTGCCCCATTTTGGAAAGTAGACACCCCAAGCTATTTGATGAGAGGCATGTTGAGTATTTTGTAGATCTCGCTTTTTGTCACACAGTTTTGAAAAAAAAAAATTCCTTAATTTTCAAAGCTGCAAAATACTCACCATGCCTCTTAGCAAATGTAATTTTCCATGAAACTTGTAGCAAAATATAAAATCTATTCCACGGACTCAGCAAATAGCTTGAAGTGTCTATTTTACAAAATGGGGTAATTTGAGGAGTTTTGTGCTATCTTGACATTTCAGGGTCTAGGAAACTGTGATAGGTAGTGAGGAAGTGAAATCACCATTTTATGCCCTTAGCCTGAATGCAGTGATTGGTTTTTTGGGGTCCTGTATGCAGCTAGGATCCCAAAAAGTCTCACGTGGAACAAGTGTCTCATACACAGCAACAATTTTGGGAAAAAAACCTGTATTTTTACTTTTTGCTATAATATCCCCCCAAAAAAATAGATTTCTCCCTCAGTTTGGACTGATAAATATTCTACATATTTTTGGTTAAAAAAAATCGCAATAAGCGTATATTGATTTGCGCAAAAGTTATAGCGTCTACAAAATAGGGAATAGATTTATGGCTTTTATTTTTATACTAGTAATTAGGGGTGCAACGAATCAAAAAACTCACGGTTCGGATCGTTCCTCGGATCAGGAGTCACGGTTCGGATCATTTTCGGATCAACAAGAAAAAAATCTCCCCCACTGTAATATCCACAATCTCCCTATTGGCAGGGTGTGGCAGAGTATTGCAGGGTATTGGCAGACTATTGCCAGGGTATTGTCAGGGCATGGAAGAGCATTGTCAGGGCATGGAAGAGCATTGTCAGGGCATGGAAGAGCATTGTCAGGGCATGGAAGAGCATTGCTGAGCATTGGCAGGGCATTGCAGAGTATTGGCAGGGCATTGCAGAGTATTGGCAGGGCCTATGGCCGAGGCCACAGAGCGATCCACGGATCGCGGGTGTCCCGTACGGATCAACCTCCGCGGATCGGATCACGGATCGATGAAGATCCGTTGCACCCCTACTAGTAATGACAGCGATCTGCGATTTTTAGCGGGACTGGAACATTGAGGCGGATAGATTGGACACTTGACACATTTTTGGGACCATTGACATTTATACAGCGATCAGTGCTATGAAAATGCACTGATTACTGTGTAAATGTCACTGGTAGGGAAGGGGTTAACACTAGAGGGTGATCAAGGGTTTAAATGTGTTCCCTCGTATGTGTTTCTAATTGGGGGATGTGACTGACTAGAGGAGGAGCCAGATCGCTGTTCCTAACTAGACGATCTGTCTCCTGTCAGAACGGGGATGTGTGTGTGTTACACACACACACACATCCCCGTTCTGGCTCTCATGCCCGCGATCGCGTGTCCCGGCGGACATCACATCCGCTGACCACGCGCATCGTGTACCCCGCCGCACCACGGACGAGTGAGCCTGCTATAGCTTTTTAAAGGGCCGACGTACAGCTACAGCGATTTGTGCAGGAGAGTCGACCTGCCGCAGTATAACGACGGCAGCTGGTCGGCTATTGGTTAAAATGCATGAACCGCAGATCTGCTCGTATCTAGTCCTGGCCAAGGAAGCAGAGAACATGGGCATATGACTAATTGGGTCAGTGGACCAATATAGCCGTAACCCACTTTTTCTATTGATGCCCATGAGGAGGGATAGGCCCAGAAAGGTCCTAAATTCGGAAACAGTAATAGGTTTCTATTCTCTGGCAAGGGTCAAATAGGGATTAGCGGCGATGAATTGACCAGCATACAAATTGCTTTAAAGGGGTTGTAAAGGAAAATTAAAAAAAAAAAAAATAACAAACATGTTATACTTACCTTCACTGTGCAGCTCGTTCTGCACAGAGTGGCCCCGAACCTGGTCTTCTGGGGTCCCTCGGCGGCTGTTTCAGCTCCTCCCCGCAAGCATTTACCACCTTAATGCGAGCTCCCTCGCATGGTGGTGAGTGCTTGCGGGTGCGCTCCCGTGATACAGCCGGCGGCTATAGCCGCTCACTGTATCACTCGGCCCCGCCCCCCAGCGCGCCGCGTCATTGGATGTGATTGACAGCAGCGCGAGCCAATGGCTGCGCTGCTTCCAATCCATCCACTGTAGCCAATCAGCGGCCAGGGTGAGCGGAGGAATAGCTGTCGGGAACGCGAAGCTGACTTTCGAGGCGTCAGGTAAGTAAAACGGGGGGGCTGGGGGCGGCGGTATTGTCAGAAGTTTTTTCACCTTAATGCATAGGATGCATTAAGGTGAAAACATTTTTACCTTTACAACCCCTTTAATCCACAATAGATCTTCCGTGAAAAACAGTGAATTAAAATCAAGTGACATAAAATCATCCACTTGAATTCTGGGTTGGCCAGTGAATGGGGGAAGTACGGGCGCTGCAGAAGTGGTGGGCTCCCAATCAGGATTGGCATATGCAGCGGGAAGGGCACTACGGGCCTGTGTTCAAACTCTTGGTGGCTTCGGGGTACTACTTGTGCTAGCAACCGCACCAGCTTGAATTGCACTTATGGGACTCACCACGTCGCCAAATGTTACTACACTGCTGGTTTGTCTATGACCAGGATGTACTAGGCCACTGGTGCTTGCCAGTTCACCAGGAATGAGCGGCACTAGTACTGGCTCTCTGCTCCTTACGAGAGCCCTGCGGTTCTTGCACCTCAACAACAGAAGAACGGGATCGGGTACGCCTGACCTTAGCAGGGACCACTACTCCGTCAACAGAGCTATCTGTCGGGGTGCTGCTGCTCTCTACCGGTTCGTATATTGAGCCTGAATCTGACAAGAGAGGCTTCCCCTGCGCTCTCATCTGTCATGCTCAGTAACATGTAGGCCTCTTCACTAGTGGACCTCTGTTTGGATATTTTGTCCTCTAAATTTACAGCTACAACTAGTGCAATCCACAGGCAAGAGCACCTGGTTGTCAGTGACTGCTTCAATCGCTACCAAAAAAAATTAACTGTTAGCGTTCGCAGGGATCAGGCCTGACTCTGCCAATGCTGCAGTTTTGTGTGTTGTGTTTTGTAAGTGACGACACGTTTTTGGGAACACTAAACTATTGGGGGCGCTAGTATAGAACCGATCAGATCAAAGATATTGATCCGTTCAAACACTATACTAGTAAGGGAGGTGTATGGTGTGTGTGTGAGTGTTAGCGCTACTGGCACTAATCTGACGCTGCTTGGGATTGACACCGACCCCTACTGACACTAAAACCTGTCCTAGGGGGCGATCAGGGGGCTAAACCTTTATTGGGTAATATATGGCGGTTACCCTGACGCTATAAAAAACTGACAGTAACTAGCTAGCGTCACCCGTGACACTAAATACAGTGATCAGAAAAGAGATCTGTACATTATATTAGTGACACTGGTTAATGGGCTAAACCTACCTGGGCATACTACTAACTGCCCTAACGCTGATTAGTGTCATAAGTGAAAATTGCACTTGGTGACACTGACAGAGAGTGAAAGGGTTAAATTGGGGGAGGGGGGGGTGATCAGGGGTTGACAAGTGTGCCTATGTGTCCTGATGTCAGTGTAGTGTTGGTGCAACTCACGGTTAGATGTCCTCTCTCTGGAACCGAAAAGGGCTTCACGAGGGGAGGTGACATGGCTTCCTCTGCCTGTGTTTACATTACACAGGCAGAGGACAGTGTCTCGTTCGCCAGAAATCATTGGCCTAGGCCTGGAGGCTAATCGGTTCTGGAACGAATGCGATTGCATCGGGTGCGCACACCTGATGTACAAGGACGGCGATTCGCCCAGGAGAGCCAACCTGCAACGGTCCTTAACTGGTTAAACAATGGAAGTTCTTTTCAAGCCTAACAGTAAAAATCTATTGCTAAGTGCATATACAAAATTGAAAAATGGGTATCTCCTTACACAGTGTATACACTCAACCTTTGAACACCAGGGATAATACATTTAGAATTGCATAAAAATATATATGGAAAAGGGAATTGATTTGTGGGGGATGGGTATTTACTACCCTAGTTACAAATGGATAAATACAGCCATCATCATAAGACCTTAATTATTGCCAACACCCCTAAGGTATAGAACACAGAAACAAAAGTACCCCCGATACATTGGGACTTTATGGGCAGATATACAATATTAAAACAAATAATATAAAAAAATATAAAGTGTATTAATAAACAGGTTGAGATAAAAACATTGGTGCATACATCACAATAGAATTAAATATGACAGAACGTAGTACAAATATGACCCAAAAAGGATTACGTAATGTTGTGCACAAGTATCTTCTCGTTATGCCCCCCTGGGGAGACATGTGAGAGATCATCATCGCAGCACATTCCCCCCCGTATCCAGTTTCTTATCCTGGATTGTGTGCATCCCAACCCTAGGGGGGTGATTGGAGTAAACTTCTAATCCAACATTGCTAAACTTGAGTTAATGTCCCTCCCTAGAGGTTTTTGCCTCTGGTGTATGTGAAAAAGAGTGAAATGGTATTTTCTCACTTTAAAACAAGGTCTGCTGTGCCACTGTATGCGGGTTCTGGGAGGTTCCCAGATTAAGCTCACTACTTATGTTCTACTTATGTACTTACCTGGTATCTCCTTGGAAGGTCTATTTGGTTCACCAAACTTTACCATCGTTATACTATACACTATGCTTCTATGTTAATTACTAAGCTTGCTTGGTAAAAGTATTTTACTGCTCTTTGTATATAGATATGTGTATTTATGTACATGTGGAGTTCCATGCTTGTATAAATGTCTGTTTGGTCACCTATTTTTATGAGTCTTATGCTGTACCACTGTCTCTGCACCAGGGACGTCCTTGGTGTCCCTGTCCCTTGGCCTCTTTATGCTCCCACCTGGCGCACAAAGGCCTCCCACCGTTGTGGGCGGCTACTATGCAGCTGGCGCACCTGAGGTCAATGCCTGGGATCTTCGATCATTGGGCGTTCTCCCCTCTTTGCCCGGCATCTTCCTTTTGTGCGTTGGATCGCAGGTGCGTGACGTCCTCCTGCTCTTTGTGGGGGGAGGGGGGGTGCTGTGCACGTGTTGTCTGGGGACTTCCGCTGACCCTCTGCACATGCCTGTATTCTTCCCCTCCCACTGACTGCATGTCCCCCTCTTCTGCATCATGGTAATGCGGCGGAGCGTGCACCTGATGGCAGCGGCTGCAGTGCTCATGTGCAGGCGTCCCCACCACTATATAGAGTGGCGTATCTGCTTTTGCAGATGCTGCGTCTTGTGGGTTTATGTCCAACTGAGGGGTAATATCCACAAGCTGGTCATCATAAGGTATGTTTCTAGCACTCTGTGCTATTTAGTCATTTAACTGCATATGCACCTAGTGCATTGGGGGGTGGAGCATTACATATGTTATGTCATATTGCTCTTCTAATTTAGTACACACTATTAAGCTATGGTCACTAATTTTCATGGCTCAATCTCCTAACCTACTGATTCCAGTTTGGTCATAATCTGGGTAGTCTGACACAGGGATCACTTCCAAGGGAGTACTGTGTCCACCTGGATATCATTGCTGGGGTCTATTGCTATTATATAGATAGCTCTGAGTCCTCGGTTCTTTGTCATTCTTGTCTATTTATATTTTAGGTTGGAGAGGCCGTTTCCAATAATGTTATGTGCCTTAATCCTCAGCATGTGCTGAATCTCCCCCCCCCCCCCCCATACACTTCATATCTCCAGGCTGTGCATCTGGGTCTTCTTTGCGATCGAGGCCCTGGTGGTTCCAACTCCTCTCCCACTTTGGGGATACTAGTTGGGGGACTATTTGAACCCTGGTGCAGATATAATTCTGACTGCTTTTAGCTGCGATGAGCCTGCTGTGGGCCGATCTGATGGTATGCCAATTTTTCTATCATCTGTGATATATGTATATATTCCATCTGTCTCATGGTTCTTAACAAATTTTATGTTCGGTTGTAGAGTGCTCAAAATCTGTGATCTTCTCTTACAAACTTCCCTGAAGAAGGGATTCATATTTGCTCCCGAAACGCGTTGGACATAACGAGAAGATTAATTGTGCACAACATTACGTAATCCTTTTTGGGTCATGTTTGTACTATGTTCTGTCATTTGACTCTATGGTGATGTATGCACCAATGTTTTTATCTCTAACTGTATATTAATAAACTATATTTTTTATGTCATATTTGTTCTAATGTATATCTGCCCATAAAGTCCCAATATACTGGGGGGTACTTTTGTTTGTGTCCTTTTACCTTAGGGATGTTGGCATTAATTACGATGGTGGCTGTATTTATCTATTAATTGGTGTAAATTTTTATAGTTTCAATTACATAATTTTTTTCCTTCCTAGCTTTCTAAATGTTGGCCACAACAGGAGCAAGTACAGCTCTGCCAAGCAAAGACTTGTGATGGACAATATGGATGAGAATGCTATGGATGCCAATATGGGCGAACTGTTAGATCTCTGCTCAGGAAAGTTTAAGGAGTCACAGTCTGACACCAGCCAGCCTGATGCAAATGGCACCAAGATAGGAGCTATGGATGAGTTGCTGGGACTCTGCTCTGGCAAATTTGTCTCTCAAGGTATATTTGGCATTTAATATTTGAACATGCTTCTCATATTTAACAATTTCTCACTGACCTCAGCCTTTGGAGGCATAACAGAGGGTGTTGGGTCATAAACACTACTTACAAACTTGAATTTTATTATCTAGCTTTCTTAATCGTACATCATGAGACACAGAGCCATAGTAATTACTATGTGGGTTATAGGCCACCTTCAGGTGATGGACACTGGCACACCCTAAGACAGGAAGTCCACTCCCTATATAACCCCTCCCGCTACTGGGAGTACCGAAGTTTTTTCGCCAGTGTCTTAGGTGTTTGTCACGAGTAAAGATGTGCTGTGCTGAGCTCCACTGGAGCAATCCTTGCTGGGGCTAGCTATGCAGCCGGTTTCACTCAGTGTCTTTTTAGGCCAAATTGAATGGTACCTGGACCACGTGCCGGAAGAAACTAGGTTCAGCCCGTAACGCTTCTCCTTCAAGAGAGCTAGACCCCGGGATCCAGTACTTTTGTTTTTTTTTCAGCCTTAAGTTTTTTCTGGCGGGGTGATTTACAGGTCCAGGAGTGCGGATCCTCCGATTAAAAAGGGCTCCAGTTCCTGAATGTTTTTTTAAACTGAGCCCACCGTGAGGTGAAGATTGGGTCTGTTGGTTTTACCAGAGAAAACCCTGCGGTGAGAAAGGTAAGTGGAGACTTCGAAAGAATTTTAAAGTTTCTTATGAATTGTCTCCTTTTAAAAAGTAAATGTTGTCATGCCTAAAAGTCACCACTGGGGGCAGTATAGAGCATGTACCTTGTCATGCTTTCCCACGC
Source organism: Lithobates clamitans (assembly GCA_037952925.1). NCBI lineage: Eukaryota > Metazoa > Chordata > Amphibia > Anura > Ranidae > Lithobates > Lithobates clamitans. Next base: position 626,164 of record JBBGZY010000015.1, on the reverse strand, counting down.
TGTCTCAGTAGAAGCTGCAGATTCCTCTGGCGAGCAGCCCTAGAACTATGGTAAGATTGGGGGGGTATTTTCTTACAAAAACACCCCCCACCTGGAAAAAGCTCTCCCCCTTTCTCTGGATAGGAGGAGGCCAGAACGGTCGATGATGCTGCTCCTTTTTGTACCGTCCCTGCACAGCGGTTGGATTACCGGATCTCTCCCACGCCGCCCCCCCCCCCCCCCCACACACACACACACACACACACACACACACACACACACACACACACACACACACACACACACACAAACGCCGTCGGATCGGAGGCCTGCGACCACCCGGGAATGCGCTCCTTTTGAAAGGGGGGGCGCGATGTGACGGATAGGGCGGAGCTTAGAGCGGCATTGGCGGGGCTTAGAGCGGCGTTGGCAACGCCCAGCGCTGGAGTAGGTTTTAAAAGCACCATTATTTGCTAGCTATAGCTTTCAGAGGGACACGAAAGCAAAAAGGGGCATGTAAGAGGTTGGTGACACAGGCATTCCCTTGGCACATTTACTAAAAGCACCAGGCTGAGCGTTAATAGCAGCGGCAGTTGCTGGACTATTGCTCAAGCAGTGAATGCGATTTCTTCTGATAGTACCTCCCAAAAAAGGGCTCAAAAAAGCCTAAAATCATCTCTAAAATGGCATCTTTCCCTGAGAGATCTGAAGTGGCTGGTCAGAGCGAGCCATCAGGGACATCAGGTGGTGCAACTGTTTCCAACGCTGCAGCCCCTGTCTGTTACTGAAGACATTTTTTCCTCAGCCATATATAGGATTGGAGCAGAGGTTAGCGGATTTAATCGCATTCCAGAGTGGGACTAAGCGTGATAGGTCCCCTTCCGTTACCCAGGACCCTCAAACTGAGAAAGGGAGGGGCGGGAGATGATGAATTTTTCTCAGGGGACCGTTAAGATGCTGATGACTCTTCTTCTGAGGAGTCAAATGTGGAAGGATCAGGTTCACAATCTGAAAGATTGATGGTACAATCTCTTACTGAATTGGTCCGCTCCACATTTATGCTACCCTTAACTGAGTCGGTTGATAAACCTACTTCTTGTTTGGGTTCGCTAAAGCCTCCCCAAGCTGCGCATGCCTTTCCTATCCATTGCTGGAAAAGCTTATGTATTCTGAGTGGGATCATCCAGATAATCATTTTTATCCTCCTAAAAAGTTTTCAACACTTTATCTATCCTATGAAAGAAAAGTTTAATACAAAAATGGGAGATACCAGCAATTGACGCTGCTATATCCTCTGTGAATAAAAGTTTGACTTGTCCGGTAGACAATGCTCAAATGCTTAGGGATCAACAGATAAAAAGTTGGAATTCCTGTTAAACACTTTTTCTCTGGCAGGTTCAGTAACTCAGCCTGCGCTGGCAGCAATTGGTGTGTGTCAATCCTTGAGAGACCGGTTTAAACCGGTGCTCAAGATTTTTCCTGATCAGCAGGCCCAAGATTTGGCCGAGCTACCAGGGGCGTTATGTTTTGCAATAGACGCTATGCGAGATTCTATTCCCCAGGCCCCATGCCTTACGCTTGGGCTGGTGCATATGCATAGAATACTATGGTTGAAAAATTGGTCAGCCGAAGCTCCCTGCAAAAAGCTCCTGGCTAGTTTTCCTTTTTGCGTTCAACGGCTGTTTGGGGATGATCTGGATAAGTACATCCAAAGAATTTCTAATGGGAAAAGTACCCTTTTGCCAGTTAGGAAAAGGAGTAAGCGTATTTCATTTAAACAAGCAGCTTCTCCAGTGCCAGGAGCATCAGCCTCGAGGCAGTCTCGACGGCCTCTGTCAAATTCAAGAGGTCAACCCCAGGGACAAAAGAAGTCCTGGGGAAGGAAACCTACAAAACAAAATTCTAAACCCTCCTTATGAAGTGGCGCCCCCACTCACTCGAGTGGGGGGAAGACTTCTGCAGTTCTCAAGGGTCTGGCAGAAAGAGTGTCAAGACAAATAGGTGGCTTCCTCAATTACTCTAAGGTACAAACTAGTCCTCGTCGCCTTGTTTTCTCAGATCAAACGTTCCCAGGGATCCAGCGAAAAAAGTCTCATTCAAGCATTGGACCATCTTTTGTCTCAAAAGCTGATATTGGCGGGCCCCGTGGAAAATCTGGGATTGGAGTTTTATTCAAACCTTTTCATGGTACCCAAACCAAATGGAGATGTCAGACCCATTCTAGATCTCAAAGATCTAAACCAGTTTTTGAATATCGGCTCTTTTCGCATGGAGTCAATCCGATCAGTAGTCTCCATCCTACAAGGTGGAGAACTTCTGGCGTCAATCAACATCAAGGATGCATAGGAGGTATGTGCAGATTTTTCCCGCTCACCAGAAATATCTAAGGTTTGAGATAGAAAATCTTCATATCCAGATTAAAGGCTCAAGGTATAACGATTTTAGTGTACCTAGACGATCTGCTCTTGATAGACCAGTCGGTAGCCAGCTTAGACCAAAGTATGGTCACCACAGTCAACTACCTGAAATACCTAGGTTGGATTCTCAACCTAGAGAAATCTTCCTTAAAACCATCAAGAAGATTGGAATACTTGGGTCTGATCATAGATAAAGCCCAGAAGAGGGTATTCTTACCCCAGGCGAAGATTAGTGCCATAAGGGGGCTGATTCAGGTAGTCAAGGCAAAGAAGAATCCTTCTATTCGACTTTGCATGAGGTTGTTGGGAAAGATGGTGGCTTCATTCGGGGCCATTCCTTATGCTCAGTTTCATTTGAGACTTATACAAAACAGTATCCTATCTGCTTGGAACAAGAAGGTCCACGCTCTAGATTTCCCAATGTGCTTGTCTCCAAAGGTGCGCCAGAGCCTCAGTTGGTGGTTGATAACCAAAAATCTGCAGAAAGGGAAATCCTTCCTACCAGTTACCTGGAAGGTGGTAACAGATGCCAACCTTTCGGGTTGGGGAGCAGTCCTGGAAGAGGCGACTGTCCAAGGGAAATGGTCCAGGTCAGAAATGACCTTACCCATCAATATTCTAGAGATTCGGGCAGCACGCTTGGCCCTGAGGGCCTGGACGTTCAGATTACGGGATTATCCTGTCCGGATCCAATCCGACAATGCCACAGCAGTGGCCTATATCAATCACCAAGGGGGCACGAGAAGTTGTGCGGCCCAGAGAGAGGTAAATCATATCCTAACTTGGGCAGGAAACAATGTACCTTGCCTGTCGGCAATCTTCATTCCAGGAATAGAGAATTGGCAGGCGGACTACTTGAGTCGCCAGCAGTTGTTCCCGGGAGAATGGTCTCTTCACCCCGATATCTTCCTGACTATATGTCAAAGATGGGGGATTCCGGACATAGATCTGTTTGCGTCCATGTTCAACAAAAAGTCGACAACTTTGTGCCAAGAACAAAAGATCCACTACCTTGCAGAACAGATGCCTTGGTATTCCTGTGGAATCAGTTTTCACTGATTTATGCATTCCCTCCTGTTCTGCTGCTTCCACGACTACTTTGCAGGATCAAGCAGGAAGGTAAGTCCGGTGATTCTTGTGGTCATGGAGATCTTGGTTTGCAGAGATCATAAAGATGGCGGTAGGGGACCCATGGACACTACCACCACATCCAGACCTTCTCTTGCAAGGTCTGGTATTCCATCCTACCTTACAAACGCTAAATTTAATGGTTTGGCTATTGAGACCCACATTCTGAAGAAGCGTGGGCTGTCAGGTTCAGTGGTATCTACCTTGGTTAATGCAAGGAAGCCGGCCTCCAGAAGCGTATATTATAGAGTCTGGAAGGCATATGTCTCCTGGTGTGATTCCAGGGGTTGGCACCCCAGGAAGTATGTCATAGGTAGAATCCTTGAAGCGGTTGTAAAGATGTTTTTTTTTTTTTTTTTAAATAACAAACATGTTATACTTACCTTCACTGTGCAGCTCGTTCTGCACAGAGTGGCCCCGAACCTGGTCTTCTGGGGTCCCTCGGCGGCTGTTTCAGCTCCTCCCCGCAAGCATTTACCACCTTAATGCGAGGGCTCGCATGGTGGTGAGTGCTTGCGGGCGCGCTCCCGTGATACAGCCGGCGGCTATAGCCGCTCGCTGTATCACTCGGACCCGCCCCCCGGCGCTCCGCGTCATCGGATGTGATTGACAGCAGCGCCAGCCAATGGCTGCGCTGCTTTCAATCCATCCACTGCAGCCAATCAGCGACCAGGCTGAGCTGCAATGAAGCTGACGAGGACGCGGACCGAAGATTCGAGGCGTCAGGTAAGTAAAACGGGGGGGCTGGGGGCGGCGGTACTGTCAAAAGTTTTTTCACCTTAATGCATAGAATGCATTAAGGTGAAAAAATTTTTACCTTTACAACCCCTTTGACTTTTTGCAGATGGGGTTAGAAATGCAGCTGGCCTTGAGTACTATCAAAGGCCAGGTCTTGGCCTTTTCTGTATTATTTCAGTGATCACTTGCTTCGCATTCCTTGGTTCGTAGCTTTATTCAGGGGGTAATGCGGCTTAATCCTCCGGTTAGGTCACTCCTGAACTCTTGGGACTTGAATTTAGTTCTGTCAGCATTTTTGAGCCGATACGACATATTCCCTTGGTCCTTTTGACAAGGAAACTAGTTTTTCTGGTAGCCATATCTTCTGCAAGAAGGGTATCAGAATTGGCTGCTCTTTCTTGTAAATAGCCATATGTAATTATTCATAAGGATGAGGTAGTATTGCGTCCTCATCCTAACTTTCTACCGAAGGTAGTGTCAAGTTTTCATTTAAACCAGGATATTGTTCTACCTTCATTTTTTCCAGAACACGGTTCTACGGAAGAAAAGTCACTACATTCTCTTGATGTGGTGAGAGCAGTCAAAGTCTACTTGAAGGCGACTGCTCAGATTCGAAAAACTGATGTTTTGTTTGTATTGCCTGAAGGTCCTAAAAGAGGACCGGCAGCATTCAAAAGCTACTATTTCTAAATGGATTCGACAAGTAATTGTTCAAGCTTATGGTTTTCAAATCAAAGCGCACTCCACAAGGGCTGTTAGTGCTTCGTGGGCAGTGCATCACCAAGCCTCCATGGCTCAAATGTGCAAGGCTGCAACTTGGTCTTCAGTCTCTATCAGAGATAATCTATCAGATTCTATCAGGTAGATGTAAAAAATCATGAGGATATTGCCTTTGGGCGCAGTGTGCTGCAAGCTGCAGTATGAATCCTTTAATCTCATGGTGCCCTATATTTGTGTCTCCCTCCCTTTAGTTGGCATTGCTCTGGGACATCCCACATAGTAATTACTATGGCTCTGTGTCCCGTGATGTATGATTAAGAAAATAGGATTTTTATAACCGCTTACCTGTAAAATCCTTTTCTTTAAAGTACATCACGGCACACAGAGGTCCCTCCCTTCTTTCTGGTATGCACGTGTATTGCTTTGCTACAAAAACTGAGGTACTCCCAGTGGTGGGAGGGGTTAAATAGGGAGTGGACTTCCTGTCTTAGGGTGTGCCAGTGTCCATCACCTGAAGGTGGACTATAACCCACATAGTAATTACTATGGCTCTGTGTCCCGTGATGTACTTCAAAGAAAATGATTTTACAGGTAAGCTGTTATAAAAATCCTATTTTTTCATATGAAAAAAGTGGTTATTATGAAGGTTTTCATTTATTTTTTGAAAATAGAAAAGGAATCAACATATACATTCTGTTTACTTTGAGGACATTCCAGTTTTCATATTAAAGTCCCGCTGACCACTTTCCCTTTTCTGTTTTCGTATTATGTTTTAAATTGTATATGCATACCAGTGTGTTGAGATCTTGCTATTACAGTGGACATAGATTGGCGGACATTTCCATGAAAAGGTCAGCAAGAAGTTACCTTCTCATTCTCAATGACTGACAGCAGTGCATGGTACCAGTTACCACCATGCCCGAAAACCCATGGCTGCCCACCATCTTCTTCCCTTAACACTACACATGCACACCTAAACCCACTCTCATTACTACACCTGACCCTCATCCTTCCCCCTGCTCTTACACCTCTCCCACATCCCCTCACTTCACCAATGCTCACCTCTGTGCTTGACACCAAGTTACCAATGTGCACTTCTGTGATCCCCACCACGGCAATAATGTGCTCCTACACATTTAGTCTGTTCAACAAATTGGCATGCTTTTGCTAGTTATGTTTAATAATCAAAGTTAGAGGCATCTTGTGTATTTATTAGGCCATTTATAGCCAGCTTTTGTGCATAGCTAGATAGATGAGACTTGCACAAAGAGGATTTATTTTGGTTTAATCCCCCCCCCCCTTATATTGTTCTTGACTTTATTCTAGTACAAATATTTTGGTCACATTTGTTTAAAGGACATGTTGAATGTCAAATTGTAAAGTATCATCGTACTTAGCATTTTAAATTTAATAATTTTGTTTCTGTCCAGATGATGGTTCAAATCAAGAATCTTTTAGTTGTACAAAGGCTCATGCTGAAAATGAGAAAAATGACCTAATGTCTGAAGCAGTTGCTCTCTGTTCCGGTTCTTTTACCAACAGGTAACTATTGAATGTTATTACTATAGTTTCTAAATTGCAAACCTTGCTTTTTATATTGGGAGTTGGGTTAAAGAACAAAGTTTATAGATTCTAATGGTCTTAAATCTCTTGGATACCACAACACTTTTTTTTTTTTTCCTACTGCCGCAGCTGTTACAGACCTTGCTCGGCTTTTTGCGGTGTCTTCTAAGCCCTAAGATTTTATAAGTAAAGCTTTTCATTGTGTTTAGAAGGTTTCTCTACTGAACTGTCTTTCCTCTGGTGCAGTGACTTTAATTATTAAACCCTAAGTTTACTTGTGCTTCTGTCTTCTAGTTCATTAGAAATCTTTTGTCCTGATGACCCATTCTCTCCCCTGCAAGTTTCCGGTGTGGTGTGGGTTAATAGAACTGAGGAGCTGTCAAAGGCTTTCATCAAAAATTCCCAACTATGCCTGCCCTTCCATTCAAAGAAGCCCATACTTTGAAAAAGGAGCTGTGTGGAAAGGGTGGGGCCCTCCTGATGAGGGCCAGTGACAGCACCTTGGTTCTATTAACCCTTGCCACACTGGAGGATTGCAAGGCTGGGTGCCTTGAAGAACATAAGATTTCTACTGAACTAGAAGACCGTACAAGCGATGAGTCACTCTGAAGGTACAGTAGGTAATTTGCTATATATTTTATTTTTTGCAGGTACAGTTAGACCTCGTGCACACTTGAGCTAAAAAAAACAAATCTGCTTCTACAGGCGTTTTGAGATTTCCTCCCTCTAAACTCCCTTACGTGTTAGCCTGTGTGTCCATGAACTCTATAGGTGTTTACAGGAATTTAGAGGCTGGAAAGAAAAAAATCGCTTGTGTGCACAAGAGATGCATGTTTTAACAAAAATAACTTTTTTTTTTTATTGACACACCTAAACGTGCTTTTAAACGTTTTTGAAGCTGCTTTTCTTCTGCCCTAAAAAAAAAATGTGTTTAGAAGCTCCCCTGTGTATGAGGCTTTAACATCTTGATGCTGGGCATATGCATATATTCGGCCGCTCGGCCCTGCTAAAACCACTTACCATGCTGAGATTGCGCTGCATGCTCAGTAGATGACAGGGATTGGTAAGCTCCTGATTGCATACTTGCGATTGGGAGCTTTCCAATCATGTGACAGCCAATCCTTTGCCTCCCAGCTTTTAGAACTCTTAAAGGGCTGGGTGGCGGTTGGTACAAAGGGGTTAAATAAGTAGCACTGTTCATAAATTTGCTCAAACTTTCCCCCCAAACACAAATGCTCGCCTGCATGATTGGTAAAGCTACCTGGTCTGCTTGAACAGGTAGTCCAGGAAATTGCACTGACATTACACTCTTGTGCGGTGTATGTACTTTTACAATCCCACAATTTTTTAATGCTTTTGTTTTACAAATGCTGCACTATATCATGTAACCCAAATGTGTTTTGCACGTAAAATTGCTTAGTCTTAAAATCAACCTTAAAAGTAAGCGCTTGTACAGGTGAAACGCATCTAGGTTTCTTACTGATGTCTGACTATTTGTGCCTCTTGAGCTTTTATGGACCTACAATCAAGCAGATGAGCATTGCAGATCAGAAAAGTGAGAGATAAGTCCTTATTTGCATATTTGTTCTGGGTCAGTGATTCAGTATAGTTAAGCGGGCCAGAATGACAGTCAAGCAGCTAGCATTTTCAGAAGAGCTGAGCAATGAAATTTAAGAAGTTTTTTTCCCATGACACAGGTATAGAAATTTATTTCTATAGCCTTTTTTTTCATGTATGCCATATGTCTGCAAGCTGTGATTTAATGAGAATAAAAGAACCTTGAGTACAGCATAAGACTTCTGTTTCAGCTAGGAGAGACGTGTATCCCTCACAAAACTCTAGAAATATAAAAAGATCCTATTTAAGACTTCTGTTTCAGCTAGGAGAGGCGTGTATCCCTCACAAAACTCTAGAAATATAAAAAGATCCTATTTATCTCAAGGTATTTCATATTTGTAATCACAGCTGCTCCAATTACCAGTATAATAAAGCATAACTAATCATCTTTTTACACAGAGAAAATGAAGAAAACGAGGCAGAGCTTGAGGATTTCCATCTTCTACCATGTGATGATTCTGACAGCGAAGAGGTTAGAAAAAAGCTCACAGGAAGTATGATAATTTTGAGGTTAAGATTTCAGGACTGCGTGATGGCAAGCTATTTGATCTTTTCACATTGAATTTAGAGGAAATTATGCCAGTTAACAATAAACAGCAAAGGCTTGTGTGTCCAGCATCTCAGTAATAATTGGTAGTCTATATTTAAACCAAAAGGGAGTTATTACCTTTTTCGTTATGGAGCAGGCTCTACTGAATGTCCGTCTTAGCCTTTCTTCTGGTTGTCACAAATACCTTGCATTTTGGGCCATCCACTGGTCTGTTGAACTGCTTCAAGCCCGGCCACCATACCTACACTGTCAGGCAGGACAAATGTCAGTCTACTGTACGGGTATGTCCTTCCAGAAGCGTGCCCATGGGGGTGCACAGCGGTGCGATCTGTGACCACTGGACACAGCGGATCACAGAACGGGGTACAGGAATGTTGTGATTGTGGTCTATATCGTAGGAACAAAAATTGTTAGGCATGAACTGCATTCAGTTCATGCCTAACTGGCATGAGCCCTTGCTGATATCTAAAATACAATTTTGGAGGGTCAGGGATGGTGGTTGTTGGTTGCCTACAGCAAAGCACAGCAGTTAGCTAGTTATTCCTATAACTTTGCACACACACACACACACACACACACACACACACACACACACACACACACACACACACACGATAATGAGGTCTGTTTGTCAGTGGATAACGCTACCTCCATTACATCCTTTAGTGACTCTGTCTTCATACCCTCATGTGTGGTGGGTTCCCATAGGCCTAATCCCCATTTGAAGACCTGTTTTTGTTGTGTTTTTTTTTTCCCCTTTAATGGCATACCTAACAGTATATCTTTGCTAAAGTTCGGTCCTTGGAGCTGGCATGCTAACCTTGGGTATCCAGTTTTGACTGCAGCTTCACAGCTGGCTGCGCTGTGCTATTTGAATGGTCCCGCAGCTTTCTGGGCCCTTTGACATGTCCCAGAAGGTTGTGAGGGAAGAAGGCGGTCTTACCAAAGGTGGGGGAGCGGGTACCTGTCAGAACCAGGTACCTGCTCCCCCCCAATAAAATATGCTGTCTCAATAGTTGAGGGGGGAGGAGGAAGACTGGCCTCAAGAAATGATAGGCCATCAGTACATTAGGATTGATCAATTTTCAAATATACACTATATTCTCAAAAGTATTGGGACACCTGCCTTTACATTAACAAACTTTAACCACTTTGCGTCCTCGCTATAGCTGAATGACGGCCACAGCGCGGACCTGAATTTCCGGGAGGCCGTCATATGACAGCCTCTCCTTTGCACGCTCCCTGCGCGCGCTGTTATCACCGAGTCGCTGAGACTCGGGTGATAACAGATCTCAGTAAGGGGCCGATCCCGGCCCTTTACCACGTGATCAGCTGATCACATGATGTAAACAAAAGTTCGGTAATCTTTTATTTTTTAATTTATTTTTATTTTTTTCTCTCACGCTGACAGCTGCAAGGGACATCGGTCCCCATCGGTCCCGAAGAGGCATTTCTGTGTCATCTGTGCCCACCAGTGCCACCTATCAATGCCCACAATTGCCACCTATCAATGCCCACCAGTGGTGCCACCTGGCAGTGCTGCCTAGCAGTGTAACCAATCGGTCCCCATCACTGCTGCCTCATCAGCGTACATCAATGAAGGAGAAAAATTACCTGTCTGCAAAATTTTATAACAATCAATGTATATATATTTTTTTTTTTTCGGTCTTTTAAAAAAAAATTTTTAACAAAAAAGCTCTATTTGTGGGAAATTATTCTGGTGGAAAAAATTATTTCATTTATGTAGAGTGTTGTATGACTACGCAATTGTCATTCAAAGTGCTACAGCGCTGAAAATTGGTCTGGACAGGAGGGGGGTTTAAGTGCCCAGTAAGCAAATGGTTAAAGTGGATATAAGAAGTCCACACACCCCTGTTAAAATGTCAGGTTTCTGTGATGTGAAAAAATGAGATCAAGATAAATCATTTCAAGAACTTTTTTAGGGTGGATTTGATTTAAAGGGGTTGTAAACCCTCGTGCTTTTTCACCTTAATGCATCCTATGCATTAAGGTGGCTGCACAAGTGTGCACATCCTCTTATAACTGGGGATGTAGCTTTGTTCAGAATGAAGCAATCACATTCAAACTCATGTTAAATAGGAGTCAGTAAACACCTGCCATCATTTAAAGTGCCTCTGATTAACCTTAAATAAAGTTCAGCTGTTCTAGTATATCTTTCCTGACATTCTTAGTCGCGTCCTACAGCAAAATCCATGGTCTGCAGAGAGCTTCCAAAGCATCAGAGGGATCTCATTGTTAAAAGTTATCCGTCAGGGGAAGGGTACAAAAGAATTTCTAGGGAATTAGATATACACAGTGAAGACAGTCATCAAGTGGAGAAAATATGGCACAACAGTGATATTACCAAGAACTGGACGTCCCCCCAAAATTGATGAAAAGACGCAAAGAAAACTGATCAGAGAGGCTGCCAAGAGGCCTACAGCAACATTAAAGGAGCTGCAGTAATACCTGGCAAGTACTGGCTGTGTGGTACATGTGGCAACAATCTCCGGTATTCTTCATATGTCTGGGCTATGGGGGTAGAGTGGCCAGACGGAAGGCTTTTCTTACGAAGAAAAACATCCCAGCCCGGCTAAATTTTGCAAAAACACATCTGAAGTCGCCCAAAAGCATGTGAAAAAAGTGTGTTATGGTCTGATGAAACCAAGGTTGAACCTTTTGACCTTAATTCCAAAAGATATATTTGGTGCAAAAACACTGCACATCACCTAAAGAACACCATACCCACAGTGAAGCATGGTGGTGGCAGCATCATGCTTTGGGGCTGATTTTCGTCAGCTGCAACAGGGCCTTATTGAAGGTAGAGGGAATTATGAACCATTCCAAATGCCAGTCAATATTTGCACTAAACCTTCAGGCTTCGGCTAGAAAGCTGAACATGTAGAGGAATTTTATCTTTCAGCATAACAAAGCATACATCCAAATCAACAAAGGAATGGCTTCACCAGAAGAAGATTAAAGTTTTGGAATGGCCCGTCCAGAGCCCAGACCTGAATCCGATTGAAAATCTGTGGGGTGATCTGAAGAGGGCTGTGCACAGGAGATGCCCTCGCAATCTGACAGATTTGGAGTGTTTTTGCAAAAAAGAGTGGGCAAATATTGTCAGGTCAAGATGTGCCATACTGATAGATGCATATCCAAAAGGACTGAGTGCTGTAATAAAATTAAAAGGTGCTTCAACAAGTATTAGTTTAAGCGTGTACACACTTATGCAACCATATTATTTTAGTTTTTTATTTTTACTTCCCTCCACCTAAAAGATTTCAATTTGTTCAACTGAGTTGTACAGTTTATAGGTCACATTAAAGGTGGAAAAAGTTCCAAAATTTATCTTTGTTTCATTTTTTTACATCACAGAAACCTAACATTTTAACAGGGGTGTGCAGACTTTTTTTTTATATCCACTGTATACACAGTGAACAGCCTCAGATGATACACAGAGATGAAACAAATCTCCCTATATAAACTTAACATGCATATCTTCTCTCTTCTTCTGTATATATCTTTTAGAACATGGGTGCTCAACCTGTGGCCCTCCAACTATTGCGGAACTACATGTCCCATGAGGCATTGCAAGCCACTGACAGTTGCAAGCATGACTCCCAAAGGCAGAGGTGTGATGGGACTTGTAGTTCTGCAACAGCTGGAGGGCCACAGGTTGAGCACCCATGCTTTAGAAAGTGCTTTTCGTCTTTAAAGATTTTTCTCTTCCTGGTTAACACTGCAGAGAAGCCTGGGCATACAGCCAAGACAGCTGATTGGAGGAAAGGGGCACACACACCCCCTCTCCTCATAGGCAAAGACAGAAAGGAACGTGCAGAGGTCTGCTTTTAGACGGCAGGCTGTGTGCAATCCTATTTATAGTAACCTCCCCCGACGCACACTTCTATCTCCCATCTTGAGAACGTGTAAGGAGTTATGCTGATAACAGAGCTTCTGAGCAAGAGACAGCTATGGGACTCGGTGCTTTGGAGAGAGATAACGAAACACTGCAGACATGTGCCCAGCTCAAATTTCATGAATCTGGTTTACATCCACTTTAATGACATCCTAGTCTTAGGTTAAAAGATATTATTACCCTTACTGCTGGTGTAGCCTATAGGACGTTTCTTGTGGATGTTTGTAAGCTACTAATCCAGGGATACACACCCATCCACCTGTTGCTCCGTGGAGTGTTTCAGCCATTGTGGGATCTCTCATTGATTTTACGCTTCGTTCCCTTTTTATTCCTGTATTGTGAATTCCTCCTATAAAGAGAAACAGTCACCAAAGCCCTACTGTTTTTTCTAGTCTCTAATTTTTTTTCATTTAGTAACGTTACGTAGTTTAACAGTTGTTAACTTGTTCATGTTACAAATTGAATATACTTTAGTTTGCAGGAATTGAAAGTGGTGCAGAAGATGGAGAGGAAAATGAAGAATGTGTGGAAGATGACGATGATGATGAGGAGGCAATTCTTAGAACGCAAAGCAAGAAGAGAAAGCTGTGAGTATTTTGCTGGAGCTTCAAGATGAACAAAACCAATTATTGCTTTGTTACAGTGCTTGCACTCACTAAACTTTTGTGTACTGCTGTTAATCAGAATGTGAGTTTAATTTTTTTTTGTTTGTTTTTTTGGACTGAGGTCAGGTTAAGAAACTCAGATTTTAAAGTTGTTATTTTTTGATTTTATTTAGAAACTATTATAGCACTGAGCACCTGTCAGCTCTAAAACAATAAAATTTATGTCCGACATACTGCTAAATGTTTGAAATGGCTCTGTCCTAGACAGTTTTAAAAAGTAAATATTTTTTATATTGCAGAAACCTGCAGGACTTCATGGAAAATGAAGCTGAACTTTCTGGAAGTGATGTTGGAAGTGAGGATGAGGATGAAGGAGATGAAGATGAGTATGAAGAAGAAGCCATTGATGAGGAGCTCCCTTCAGATGAAGAGCTACAGGATCAAATCAACAAGATCCATATGTTAGTATATACTAGTGTACCTAGCAAGCGAGAATTTAAATTGGAGCTATAATCTGCTCTAGTCCAGTGACGCACCGTCCAAGCCCCCCACCCAGCTGCAGACCTTCGGGCGGCCTGCTTCTGAGTCTCCATCGCCTGCCATTGGCTGGGCGTGGATGATGTCACTCCCACACATGTGCGAGAGTTCAGTCAGATTCAGCATTGCCGAATTTGTACAGTGAGCTACACATGCACAGCTCACTGTACAAGGGCGGACTGGCAGGTAAGTAACTTTAATGCAGAAAAAACAAAGTATGTCTCTTCTGTATTAAAATTGCCTGTTCGCCCATTTTAAATCATTCACTAAAGTTCCACTCCTAAACCCAATGTCAAGGGAAAAAAATTAAAAATCAGTTCCCCTGTGTTGTATGTACATGTTTTTATCACTTTAAAGAACTTAAACTGAAAAAATACCTGTCAAACCTTCAGAAATACTCCTACCGCCTTGTTCTGGGTTGGCTAGAGTGGTGATAACTCTCCCAGTGTCTTTTTACTAAACTATTCAAGCACTTCCACTCTCTGACCTCTACAATATAAAGGCTAATCATTGTGTAGTCCATGATTAGAATTGGGAGGGCTAACGAGCATCCTTGCACAGACACAAGTCTGCACAGGACAGCTCCTGATTTTTGAAAAACAGATATTCTTTGCTTTTATCAAACAGATATAACAAAATGCTTCCAATAGTATATTTAACAGACCAAAAGGGACAAAATAAGGGCAATTCTATCTTAGGGTTTATATACTGTATTTATCTTGGTTATTTTCACTAGACACTGACCTTGCTTTACCATATCAGGAAAGTCACCATGGATGAAGACAAACGCCGACTCCGGCTCTATCAGGAGCGTTATTTGGCTGATGGAGACCTTCACAGCGATGGTCCTGGCAGGATGAGGAAATTCAGGTGGAAAAATATTGGTATGAATGTTAAATCAGCTATTGATTCGATGTGTATTATAAAGTGTTTTAGATCTGATAGTATTGCCCTTTGAGATAATTTTTTTTTTTTTAATATTTTTTTAGGGGTATTGGCCAGGTATGATATATGCATAGTTATATTGATTCAAGCTGGCCCAGTGTAATAATAAAATATTCATACAGTACCTGGAATTCATCTTTAACCCTCGGTCTACCAGTGGACCCTGTAGGTAGTTTGTGGGGTTTTTTTTTTTTGTATGGAATTTATTATTATTTGATAAGAACGTATGACTTTTTTTACTTCCACTTAGACCGTTATAAATCTGAAAGAATGGATTTTTTTTGTATTTACACTTTTTCTGTAAATTCAAATTATAGCATTGTACACTGGCAGGGTCCATCGGACCCATGTTGCTCTTCAACGGTTTTTCTGTTATGAATCAAGTCACATGTTTACTGTACTGCACTTTGTGAGTCATTTTCAGTCTGCAAGTTATGACATGTTTCTGCATGTTAGGACTTGCTTTCTTGATTTGGTGGTGTAATTTCATTGTGGCTTGGAAACGCCTCAGTAACAAAGAAATACTTAGTTTTTTAACTCAGATTCTGAAGAAGATCAACATGCATTAGTTTACGAGCCATCGGATGACAAAAACGAGATAAATGACATCCTTCTGGAAGGCAACTCTGATTCTAATGATAGCACCATCACAGCACCTACCACCCAAATTGATTTGCCATCTCCATCTGCGAATAGAACAATTTTTACTATGCAGGTGTACAATGTCAAGACCAAGGAAGGGAAGTGAATCGGGGAGCGAGTGGTAATGGATTTGGCTCAAGGAATATTACTTTCTGGAAGAAAGATCACTTGTAATAACTTCTTCACGAGCCTGCAGTTAGCTAAAAAACATTACTGGAGAAGAAAATCACAGTTGTAAAATCATAAAAGAACTGACCCAAGAATTCGTGACCACAAAAAAAATGAAATGTCTACTCTACTCTGGTTTCCAGAAGGACGTGACGATTGCATCATATTGTCCCAAGAAAAACAAAGTTGTTACCCTCTTAAGCTCTATGCATTCCCAACCAAAACTGAGAAGCATTCAAGAATGAAGAATGCATTCAAAACCGAGAAGACAAAAAAACACAATTCAGTCATACAATGAGACAAAAGGGGAGGCGTTGATAGGTTGGATCAGATGGTTCCTACTTGCAGTACTAAACAAATGACCAGAAGATGCCCTTTGGTTATATTTTATAACATGTTGGATGTTAGTGCTATCAGCGCCTACATTATCTGGATGTTGCTAAAACCAGACTGGAATGCAAGTAAATCGCACAAAAGGAAGGTTTTCCTTATACATCTTGGGAAAGCACTGACTGGAGTATCTGAGGGGCCTGACATTCCTCAAACTTCTACTTTAGAAGAACCACCAAGAAAGAAAGCACATTGCAGTATCTGCCCTAACCGCAAAGACAGAAAAACTCGAACAGTGTGTTGTGTGTGCAAAAAAAAAATAATTATGTCAAGGACATCTGAAAGTGGTGTGTTTGAGCTGTGGACAGTGAAACTTTTTCATCATATTAGCATCTTTTCTAACTATATATGCTCTACACCTACATATCATAATGCCATGTTTCTCTAAATTGGCAATTTCTTTATCATTTTTATCGTTATGTGTAAATTTATATGCAAAATAATATGATGAAATACTCTTCACAGTGCTCAAAATATGGAGAATACACTTTATCACCAAATGAATAAGCATTGCTTAGTATTTCATGGTTATTCAATATTTTACTAGCTAAAATTATCAAATAATTACCCTGTTTCACAATAAAAATAATTATACTAAAACATTTATTCATTATATGTACCAATGCTTATTCATTATATGTACCAATGTTTATTCATTATATGTACCAAACTATAGTACAGGGCCCATTGGACCTTGGTGCAAGGTGGTACAAAATAAAAAAGCCGGTAGAACGAGGGTTAAAGTATGTGGTGTTTTTTTGTGCATCTTCAGATGATGCCTCCCAGTTTGACATGTTTCGAAGAGATTCTGATCTGGAAGATCAAGAAGGGGAAAATGAAGATCTGGAGGACACTGATCTCAAATGGAGAAAGGAGAGATTTGAACGAGAACAGTGGCTGCGTGAGCAGGTATGATGGCACACAAAATTTGATTAACAGAACTCTTTTTACGAAGCTGCTTAAGTAAGCTTGTTGTGGTTCTCTTGGGATTGATTCAGTCCAGACTGCGTTGTGGTGGTATGCGGGCACTCGTCTCTGAAAAAAAGTACTATATACTGTATCGTATGGTGGCCAACTGAACTTTATGAAATGTTTGTGACAATTCAGTAAAATTTGTTTAAAAAATTAAAATGCAAACAGTGTGGTGATCCCATTGGGCCGCACCACACATGAGGCACTGAGTTAAAATGCAGTGGCTGGTGTGAATGGACCCTTAATCTAACAAACTCCCAAAATATGCATTTACTGTGCACACTGAGAATGAAAATACCTTCACTGCTATGCTGGCTAGCGCTATCTGCTATTGCACAATTGTGTTTCCTAGCTTCAAGGGGACAATTGGTGATATGCAGCGAAGTCAAAAAATGCCTTTCAATTTAGCTAATGGAAAGCCAAGTGTATGGCCAGCATAAGAGTACACAAATGGCACTCACATGCAGTAATAAGGACTAGCATAAATGTTCTCATATCAGGGCTACCTATTAACATATTACATTTGTCTACCTTCACTGTAGTCTAAAAGTGGCAGCCTTGACAAAAAGGAAGAGGAAGAAGAAGATATTGGAACAGATAGCCAGTTCATGAAGCTGGCCAAAAAAGTTACTGAAAGAACTTTACAAAGAAAAGGTGAGACATTGTTCTTATTTATGTAGTTCATTAGTATAAACTTTCTTTGAGGTGTACACAGATGTATACCACTAAGAGAAACATATTTGTGTAACCACATCGGCTCCGGAAGGTTTTACCCCCTTCATGACCAGGCTATTTAGCACTGCGCTATTTTAACTGGTAATTGTACGGTCATGCAACACTTTAACCAAACTAAATTTATATATTTTTTTCACACAAATAGTGCTTTCTTTTGGTGGTATTTGATTACCACTGTTTTTTTTATTCAGAAAGACCAAACCTTTTGAAGAAAAAAATATTACCTTTCTGCTTAAAAAAAAAAAAAAAAGTTTAAAAATCAAATTTCGCCATAACTTTTGTCCAGAATATATTCTGCTACATGTCTAAAAAATCCCAATAAGTGTATATTGGTATGCGTGAAAGATGTAGTGTCTACAAACTATGGTGTGTGTGTATATGTATGTGTGTGTGATTTATATATATATATATATATATATATATATATATATATATATATATATATATATATATATATGTAATTTTGGATGCCCACGCCCTAGACAGGGAAACAGGCAGGTGACATACCTGTTATATGATGATTAGGACTTCTCCACAACACAGGGCAATGTGGATCTATAAATCAACATTAGAAGTTGTTTTAACCACTTCCGGACCGCTAAGTGTGTATATATGTCGCTGCTTTGACGTTAATACCGGGGAGCCCCGTATATTTTTACAGAGTGGGCGATCCTCTTTCACATAAAAGTGGTCCCAACGGCGGATTCACCACAGGATCACTTTTATACAGGGTGGATAAAAATCAGTGTTTTTTTTTTTTGTTTGTTTGTTTTTTTTTTTTATTACATTTATTTTAATAAAATGCTTTTAGAGTAAAAATCTATCTAAAGATGGTTTTCTATTTAAGATACATAAAAAAAGTTTATTCAACATGAAATGGAGCTCAGTTATGTAACATGGGGCTGTATATTCTGCAATATTTATATTTTTGGTAAACTCATTCAATGAATCCAAGCTCTGCAAGCTGAGAACCTGCAGTGCATTGATGCATTCACACAATTTCACAGTAACCATGAAAAAAAACAAGGTTCAGGAATATTCCTTTATCCCATTGCTTTGCAAATCTACGTACATTACAAACTACGATTGAATTGGTTCTCATATCGCTGTTTTACTAACCTGACAGCTTTTATATTCTAAATAGGAAACCTTTAATTTTGTTTACAAATATTAAAGATTCTAACTACCAGCAAGAATGAGCCCTGAAATTTAAAGAGCACCTGTCATTTCAGATCCATCATGGCGGCGTCTGTTAGTGGGCATCCACTCATCTGCTGTCGCCACGTCCCTCTCCTTGTGTCACTGCTGCATCACCAGCCGTCCCATTAAAGTGAATGTAAAGTTTACATTCCTCGTAATAAGAAATAAAGTGGCCATAACGTTTTTTTAAAGGGACAGTGTAAAAATAGTAAAATAAGAAACAAAATTAAAGTGCCCTATCCCTCCGAGCTCGTTCACAGAAGCAAACGCATAGGCAAGATGCGCCCACATATGTAAGCAGTGTTCAAACCATACCTGTGAGGTATGGCTGCGATCGTTAGTGAGAGCAGTAATTCTAGCACTAGATCTCCTCTGTAACTCTAAACTGGTAACCTGTAAAAAAAAATTAAAGCATCGCCTATGGAGATTTTTAAGTGCCGTTGTTTGTCGCCATTCCACAAGTGTGCGCAATTTTAAAGCATGACATGTTGGGTATCAATTCACTTAGTGTAACAAAATCTTTCACGTTTTACAAAAAATTGGGCTAGATTTACTGTTTTATTTGTTTTATGTTATATACTGATTTTAACTTGTAAACAACAAATGTCAGAAATCTTGGTCCTTAAGTAGTTAATCTGTCAATAGAGATCTTGCATATTTATTCAATAATTGAAAAGATTACTGGAGAGGGAGAAGTAGCACAAGGAGCCAATCAATTGGGCTGCAGTGCTCATGTGCTAACAAGGAACATACTTAGAGGAGTATAGAAGAGTGTGATGAGAGATGGGCACATCAGTGCATCTACTCCTTTACTATCTATTCACAGGCATGGGTAGGGACAAGACATAGTTGCCTGAACTGCAGCAAAGAAAATCAGATCTGTGTGGCTGTGCTGTGTAGATTTCTGGACAGGATAGACAGAAATACAATCGTACAGCTTATAAATGGCCCCCTTTTAGGTATTTTATTTGTTTTTTTTTTACTGCTGGGAGTTCTGTCTTATTTTTTTTATTTTTATTTTTTTACAGCAACTGTAGAAACAAAAGAGCCAAATAACACTACCAGCAAAAATCCATTTGGCGTAAACCAGCCATTCAGTCTCCCCAAGGTGAGTTATGCTCTGAGTTTAGAAAATAAGATTATGGTATTTTAATCTGGATTTGGGAAACCTCAAACTTTCTCAGATAGGATACAGGCTTAGATTGCTAAAATTTTGGGCGCTTTTTTTTAATTTTTTTATTTTTATTATGTTTATGTCAAAACAAAGGTGAAATGGAAAACTGGACTGACGCATACAGAGTAGGGTCTACCTGCTCATAACTTGTTTACCATGTAGGCCGTCTCATAACCTGTGAGATGTGAGAACCCCTGCTTGTGATGCAAGAGGGAAATTCTAAAACATACAGTACCCTACAAAAGTGCCTATTAAACTCTTCTTTCTCATCCAGGGACACAGGAAATCATACACTGTCCCCTACAGGAGCATAAACAAAAAAAAACAAATCTATAGGCCAGCCCAGGATAACCCCTCCTATTCCCAGTATGCCTTTGTTTTTTCATAGTGTTCTAAGAGGGATAGACATTTGTATCATTCAGTTTTGCAAATTAAGAGGTAGTATCTTTTTCTTCAATCAAGACTCTTCATGGTTTGTAATACATAACTCCTTGAGCTGATTAGCCTAACTTTAGGGTGCCTCGATGGACTGAATGTTGTGGGGCTTAGCCTGAAAGTGACCTTTAGGGAACTGGGGTCCTGGTTGGGTGCTTTCCAGATCCCATTCTGGTAACAACTTGGCCTTGGAGTTTCCATATCCAGGGCTGTTGGCATTGCCTCTACACTTCCCTCATCTCCAAAGACTCACTCTGTGAGTAGGCTAATTAGGCTGAGCACTGGGAGCTACCTCATTGTTGGCCTGCTGGGCACCACTTTGGTTTGATGCAGAAGTGGTTAATGTTGAGGGACTGAGCATTGACTTAAAGTGGATGTAAACCCGAAATTTTTTTTTTTTATATATATATATCATACTGTAGAGTATAAGATTTCCTATCATTTGAGCCCAGTCTTGCCACACAGAGTTAATCCATCTATGAGCAATCCTCTTTTATTGTTCAGCGAGATAAATCTTGACAAACTGAGAAAAACTTTGTCAAATCCTCCCCCTTGCTGTGAGTGACAGGTGATTTACATATCTCTTGTTTCAGCCTAAGACACATGCAGTATTTTTTAATTCCCTCCCACTCCTTTCTTCAGCAGCTCTGCAAGGATTGGCTGTTGATTTGGCATGCTGAAGTCATGTGGTTACTTTCCTGTCTTTTCACTGGATGTTAGAGATCATAGCAGAAGTTCAGTGTTAGAAATACAGGAGAAAATGCATATTGACAAGGGGAGTGTGGAGGTGGGCGGGGAGTCTACTGACATCACGACTCCAGACAACAGACCCACCCACAGAATATGCAGTTTTTCGGGTCTAATAACAGACAGAGGGGGGACATTTGACAGGTACAGATACATGCAGGAGGCATGTATATCCTTCTAGATAACTCCTATGGCAGTAGTTTAGATAGGATGACATTGGGTTTACATCCACTTTTATCTATTTGGTGTATTGTTGGGTTCGCTCTGCACTTTTTTTTACTATCTTAGCATTTCCCAAATGTTGCTCCTGCTTTGCAAAAGAGCCCAGCATAACGCCAATTCCTAATCCATTCCTCTTGCCTGTCTACAGTGATTTAGGTCACCTCCAGCCACTACCCCAATCAGATGCCAGTGTTTTTGTGAATAGTTTAGTTTGATCATCGCCACATGATCTGAAACTGTCCTCATCTAGACACAAAATGGGTGGTCCCACTGCAACAGTTAATCTTGGCCCATATTCTACTAAAGGTTTTTGAAAAATTTACTCTGTGCCTTCGCAGGGCACTGGCATCTGTAACCTGGAATCTTGCTACTCTAAGGTTATACAGTCTAATTGGAATCTTACTTAGTTCCACTGGGTGAGGCTGAGTCCCCTATCTTATCGTTGGGATTCTGCTGCAGTCGCACAACACTTTGTGGAAAAGGAACACAAGGGGGCACCAACTAAGTACAGTACTGTATTTAAAACACAAGTTTATTAAAAAGCCAATAGGCAACTTGCATGTAAAAAAATATAAAATAAAAAGGCTGACATTTCTGATTTATCTGCAGTCTGATGGTGGGCACAAGTCAGGTTCTCCAACTGAATTGATGTTTCTGCTCCTCACTGCACTCAGACCATGGGGGATCGTGACAGGCAGTAGCAAGGCCGGTGTGGAACGAAACGGAAGTGATATCACCAAGGAGCCACAGGAATATCTTTCCTTTGCAGCTGCTCTTCGGTTATTACTCTAAGGCAGGGATATGCAATTATCAGACCTCCAGCTGTTGCAAAAGTCTTGCTATGCCTCATGGGACTTGTAGTTCTGCAACAGCTGGAGGTCCGCTAATTGCATATCCCTGCTCTAAGTGATCCTGGAACCACTCCGCCCTTCCCAAGAGCTGGGGCTATTCCCACTTGAAATAAATTGCTAAACAGCGGTCTATACCTAGTGTTAATTTACTACTGACACACACACCTTTTTAAAGTGATTTTACTTTCATCTGTGTTGGAAGCTGCATAACCTGCAGTACATTTTACCAAGTTTGCTTCTTTAGTAGAAGGGCCTACAACAGGTTGCCTTTATGTCCCCTGCCGATGGTCAGGGTCTCTCAGCTGCTGCACAGGTGTGGAGGGGTCCTTTCCTCTTAGGTTCCCCTTTTCAGACCATTGCGGCCGCTTACTCTGCTGTTGTAGATCAAACTTCTGAGAAGATTAACTGGTCTGTTTTTGCCTTAATCTTTCAATCATATAGCCGGTGAAGACTTTTTTTCTTCCTATCTTATGGAAGTTCTTGTCAGTGGAAAACACGTCTCTGGGCTATGATGTGGATTTGCAGAACAGGTAGTTCCTCCTACATCGTGGTAGTAATCCCTGTACTGGTCTACTGATATGGTCAACGTTAAGGTATTGCCCTGTCTTCAATGCCAAGGTGAAACTGGAGTTCTTGTGACGTGTGTGGTTTGGATTATTGATCATTGTGTGGATGAAACCTTGGCTTCTAGTCATGCACACACCAGTGTTTTAACTGGTTAATACTGGACATGAGGAATTGGTCCATGCTCCATGAAGTATTCCAGATTCTGTGCTGCAGGTATAGGATGCCACACACTTGACGCTCAGGGGTGTTTTCATGCTGATCAAGCCAGTCTCCTGCTGCAGGTATTTTCTGATATTAACAGGTGATGCCTTAAGTACTCTGGGGCTTGTTCACCAAAGCGTAGACCTTGATTTCTTGGCTTGTAAAGAAGGCCCTTCTGCCGATCTTCTTTGATTGGAATTTATCCAGACGAATGTTCTTCACTGCCTTAAGTATCCTGCCCCTTGCTGCACATATTTTGATGCTTTGTTAGATCTGGGTGTCAGAAGTGTCATTAGCCTTGTGACAATGAAGCTTCAGGATAAACGGGCTTTTTTCACACCGATTCCTTCTGAGAGCTGGCCCAGGGCTGCTTTCTCTCTGCAGTTAATTGAGTATTGGGTTGGTTCTAGGCTTTATAGGATTGGTATTCCTCCTTACCTATTCAGTGAGAAGATCAGCCTGTTATTCCCTACCTACTCCATGTATAGGGGACTCTTATGTACCCTGTTGTAGTCTTGATGACTCCATGGGATAGAACCTTAGTTCTCTAAGGGAGTACAGCAGGGTTCACAATTTCACGCCTTGGAGTTACTTCTAAGCCAAGTCTTTTCAGGATTCTTCCAGGATAGTCCTCACCCTGGTGAGGTCGATGTCTGTTCTTCCAGTGGTGCGCCATCCTTCTTTCTTACACCTTGTGGATCTTATAAGTGGAGGCTTGGAGCTCTAGCCTAAGGCTGTTGTCTTCTTTTACCTGGACATCATTCAGTTTTTTTTCCAATCCTAGTTACACTGAGAGTTCTTTCCATTGTATTTTCATGCCACTTTCTGGTCAGGACCCAGGAATGCCGGCGAGGGACCCGAGAAGAGGAGGATTGTGGCTGTGCAAAACCATTGCACAGCGCAGGTAAGCATAACCTGTTTGTTTAAAGAAAAAATTTGAAATAAGAGGAAAATTCAGAAGCACCACATCCCATATAGTAAATTTTTGAAATTGGAAAAAGGGGCATTGAGGCCTATTAAGTGGGCCTCAGGGACTTTGAACGGTGCTGAGATCAAAAAATATATACAGAGTGTATCATAAAATAATATTTTATTTAAACAATCTCAATAAAAACAGACATAGACAAAAGAAAATAAATGAAAAACAAAATGGGGTAATTCTTTGATACGAAAATTAATACCACTTTCTCAACATGTTTCGCTTTCATAAGCTTCTTCAGGAGATATATTTGTGATATTAAAGTCAGCTATAGGAAATAGAGAAAATATATATATAAACAATACATATATATGTCTGCTTGTACGTCAAACAATTATATTTATCCTTATTTTTATTATAGACAAAGTATTAAACAATAAATAAAAAGGAGTAAGCAAGTCTTAATGTATCTGTAAACATAACATGTTCAAATATTCAAGGTATGAAGTGTATACGGAAAAAAAAAAAAAAAAAAAAAACACAACACACACATGTCATATATATATATATATATATACTATCATCATTCAATTTAAATAGGGGGGCTTACCTTTACAAAAGTAAAGAAGAAAAAGAGGGGAGGGGGGGAAAAAAAGGTGTAAGGGGTAGGGTTTTATTCTGTAATGGCAAATGCTTTCTCCTCAGTCCTCACTTCCCAAAAAAAGAGGCATGCAGAGAGGGATAAAAATAAGAATTCTCTAAGAGGAGAAAAATTAAAATCAGTATATGTGTATAGATATGGTCAATTTGAATTAAAGTGCACTAATCAGTAACATATATATAGAGATGAAAAGAGATCAGGTAATTACCTCCGGTAGAATCAATTGGAAATGACACAAATTACATCCAGAAGATGAGGATAGCAAAATTGCTAAAAAAGTAAAAGAACGGTTCTGGTATTTTAGTGAAGTGACAGTCAAGGAAGGGGCAATATGCATCCATACGCAGCTGCTGAGTAAGCTGGACCTGGAGGTATTGCTGCACACTTTCACAAAGAACCTGAGGGATAAAAGTATAATCGGAGGGTATATTATAATGTCATATAGACTGAAGTGTACCGTTACTGCAAGTAAGGGGATAGATGAGAAAACTTACTATTGGTAGTTAATATCCTGTTGAAGGAGTCCCGTTGTCCATTAGGAGAGTGTCTGCCCCATGTATTAGACAAGAGAGTGACAGAGGTTAGCGGGGAAACGAAGCCCCGCTTTTAAACCTCTCCAGCGTGACGACGTCTGACTCGTCATCACGCTGCGGACTAAAGGAGACACCTGCGCATGCGCACGTATCCGATTTCTATTCAGGAAATAGCATAGGTGACGTCCGGCATTGCAGGCCGACCCGCGGCCATCTTGGGAAATCCTATGCCCTGAGTATAATGCTAAGGAAGCTCATAGGGCTCAAAAAGGCAAAAATATAGATTCTACATAATGTATAATGACGCGGTTTGGGGTAAAAGGTCTCTGAAAGAGCGCAACTATACCGCAACCGTAAATGGGAAAACTGTATACCCTGCATTATAATTTTTAAAAAATTTTTTAAAAAGAGGCCCAAAGATGGTAACAATAATGTGGTAGCATGGTGATGCCATTGTATGTAAATCGGAAAATGAGAAATGCAGCATTTGGTGTCTAAACACGGGCGACTAAGCCATCAAGACATTGATTAGGAATTGATTAGCTGAGTGCCCGGGGTGTCCGTGCATACCAAAGGGGATGAAGGGAAGGGGACCGAGAGTAAACCATGAGCCTATACCATACTTCAAATCATAAGGTGAATAAATATCAAAAAGATGTAATAAAATAAAATTTAAAAAAGTATATATATATAAGGAAATTGATCCTTCAATCAGTTACATCAATCAGTTATATATGGGAAAAAAATAAAAATAAAAGAAAAAAAGAAAAAATTATAATTATTGTAAAATTATAAAAAAGGTTTGTAACTCAAGGCATCATTTAGGCCAGGATATTTTAAAGCATTAAGAGTGACAATCCACTTGGTTTCACGTTGTAATAAGATTTTATCATAGTCCCCCCCTCTTTCATTTGGGGGGACATGTTCCAAGGCATAAAAGTGCATCATCCTATCATCAAATTGGTGATGGAGACCCATATGTCGGCTTATAGGGGTCTCCATCTTCTTTTTACACACTAGGGAGACATGGTCTCTAATCCGGTGGAAGAAGGGGCGTTTAGTTTTCCCTACATAATATGCATTGCATTCACATGTCATTATATAGACTACGCCTATGGATTGGCATGTAACTAGAAAGTTGGGACTGTACAACTGACCATTAGGAAGAATGATATTGCGAGATGCATAGATATATCTGCAAAAATCACATTTGTGACAAGGTTTGGTACCCTTGTTTTTAGTATGGGTTGTGGGTCGTGGGGCATGATGGCTGTGTACTATACGATCTTTAATTGATCGAGATCGTCGAAAAGTAATCTCGGGATAGTTTTTCAAGTGTTTGGACACCTTAGGGTCGCCCATCAGCAAATACCAGTGCTTTTGCAGCAAATCCCGCATTTGCCGATGTTGTCCGGAGAAGGTAGTGATCATTCTCAGACTTGGGGGCGATTTTGGTTTTGTGGGCTTATAAATTAATTGACTACGTTGGCTTCTTTTAGCTCTAAGGTAAGCTCTTTTTAAACATTTGTTACTGTACCCCCGAGTCTTTAGGCGTTCCCTCAGTGCCCTGGCCTCGGATTCAAAATGGATATTTTCACTGCAATTTCTCCTCAGTCTTAGGTACTGTCCATAGGGGACATTATCTATGAGTGGTTGGGGATGAGAACTGGCAGCATGCAGGAGTGAATTTCCCGCTGATGCTTTCCGAAAAAGAGTGGTCCCTATGGTTCTGTCTGGGTTAATGAAAAGGGTGACATCCAAAAAAGTTAAGGTGGTTTGACTTGCTTCCATGGTGAAGGTTAAATTATAGGGATTAGTTTTCAGACCCTCAAAGAAGGACGCGAGGTCCTCCCTGCTGCCAGTCCATATTAGGAATACATCATCAATATATCGTTTCCATATTGATATGTTTTCCATTAGGTTTTGCAAATCTTCCCTAAATAAGAGATTTTGCTCCCACTCCCCCAGGTACAGGTTCGCATAAGTGGGGGCACATCTGGTCCCCATAGCGACCCCCTGCACCTGGAGGTAGTGGGAGTGAGCAAACAAAAAAATTGTTCATAAGGATGAACCTCAGGAGGTCCAAAATGAAGCTCCTATAGGTCTCGGGGATATCCCCATCTCTAGAGATGAAGCCCTCCACAACTGCCACCCCCAAATGGTGGGGGATGGAGTTGTAGAGGGCCTCCACATCCAGAGCTACCAGCCACGCTCCCTCTGGGATGGTCAGACCATCCAAAACTCAAAGGAGTTCACTGGTATCTTGTAAATAGGATGTCAAGCTTTCTACATGCGGTCTGAGAAATTCATCTATCAGTTGACTGGCATTTTCCGTAAGGGATCCGTTTCCGGACACGATCGGTCTGCCAGGGGGGTTGTTTAAACTCTTATGTACCTTGGGAAGGGCGTACAGTGTGGGAATCCGAGGGCAGGGCACATTGAGAAACTCCCACGTCGATTTTGTGATTTGGCCCTGGCTATATGCAGTTCCAATCAGCTTTCTATAGCAAATGGTCATGTTGGAGACATGCGTCTCTGAGACTTTCCTATACCAGTCGCGATTTTGTAAAAGGCGTAAGACCATGGATTGATATTGTTCAGTCGTCATTACTACTAGATTGCCTCCCTTATCTGATGGCTTGACCACCAGACGGGAGTCCAACTGTAGTGACTTTAAGGCCAGTTTTTGTTGGCTTGTAAGATTTGATTGTTTAAATTTTGGACCTCCTGAGGTTCATCCTTATGAACAATATTTTTTTGTTTGCTCACTCCACTACCTCCAGGTGCAGGGGGTCGCTATGGGGACCAGATGTGCCCCCACTTATGCGAACCTGTACCTGGGGGAGTGGGAGCAAAATCTCTTATTTAGGGAAGATTTGCAAAACCTAATGGAAAACATATCAATATGGAAACGATATATTGATGATGTATTCCTAATATGGACTGGCAGCAGGGAGGACCTCGCGTCCTTCTTTGAGGGTCTGAAAACTAATCCCTATAATTTAACCTTCACCATGGAAGCAAGTCAAACCACCTTAACTTTTTTGGATGTCACCCTTTTCATTAACCCAGACAGAACCATAGGGACCACTCTTTTTCGGAAAGCATCAGCGGGAAATTCACTCCTGCATGCTGCCAGTTCTCATCCCCAACCACTCATAGATAATGTCCCCTATGGACAGTACCTAAGACTGAGGAGAAATTGCAGTGAAAATATCCATTTTGAATCCGAGGCCAGGGCACTGAGGGAACGCCTAAAGACTCGGGGGTACAGTAACAAATGTTTAAAAAGAGCTTACCTTAGAGCTAAAAGAAGCCAACGTAGTCAATTAATTTATAAGCCCACAAAACCAAAATCGCCCCCAAGTCTGAGAATGATCACTACCTTCTCCGGACAACATCGGCAAATGCGGGATTTGCTGCAAAAGCACTGGTATTTGCTGATGGGCGACCCTAAGGTGTCCAAACACTTGAAAAACTATCCCGAGATTACTTTTCGACGATCTCGATCAATTAAAGATCGTATAGTACACAGCCATCATGCCCCACGACCCACAACCCATACTAAAAACAAGGGTACCAAACCTTGTCACAAATGTGATTTTTGCAGATATATCTATGCATCTCGCAATATCATTCTTCCTAATGGTCAGTTGTACAGTCCCAACTTTCTAGTTACATGCCAATCCATAGGCGTAGTCTATATAATGACATGTGAATGCAATGCATATTATGTAGGGAAAACTAAACGCCCCTTCTTCCACCGGATTAGAGACCATGTCTCCCTAGTGTGTAAAAAGAAGATGGAGACCCCTATAAGCCGACATATGGGTCTCCATCACCAATTTGATGATAGGATGATGCACTTTTATGCCTTGGAACATGTCCCCCCAAATGAAAGAGGGGGGGACTATGATAAAATCTTATTACAACGTGAAACCAAGTGGATTGTCACTCTTAATGCTTTAAAACATCCTGGCCTAAATGATGCCTTGAGTTACAAACCTTTTTTATAATTTTACAATAATTATAATTTTTTCTTTTTTTCTTTTTTTTTTTTTTTTTTTTTTCCCATATATAACTGATTGATGTAACTGATTGAAGGATCAATTTCCTTATATATATATACTTTTTTAAATTTAATTTTATTACATCTTTTTGATACTTCAAATCATAAGGTGAATAAATATGGTATAGGCTCATGCTTTACTCTCGGTCCCCTTCCCTTCATCCCCTTTGGTATGCACGGACACCCCGGGCACTCAGCTAATCAATTCCTAATCAATGTCTTGATGGCTTAGTCGCCCGTGTTTAGACACCAAATGCTGCATTTCTCATTTTCCGATTTACATACAATGGCATCACCATGCTACCACATTATTGTTACCATCTTTGGGCCTCTTTTTAAAAAATTTTTTAAAAATTATAATGCAGGGTATACAGTTTTCCCATTTACGGTTGCGGTATAGTTGCGCTCTTTCAGAGACCTTTTACCCCAAACCGCGTCATTATACATTATGTAGAATCTATATTTTTGCCTTTTTGAGCCCTATGAGCTTCCTTAGCATTATACTCAGGGCATAGGATTTCCCAAGATGGCCGCGGGTCGGCCTGCAATGCCGGACGTCACCTATGCTATTTCCTGAATAGAAATCGGATACGTGCGCATGCGCAGGTGTCTCCTTTAGTCCGCAGCGTGATGACGAGTCAGACGTCGTCACGCTGGAGAGGTTTAAAAGCGGGGCTTCGTTTCCCCGCTAACCTCTGTCACTCTCTTGTCTAATACATGGGGCAGACACTCTCCTAATGGACAACGGGACTCCTTCAACAGGATATTAACTACCAATAGTAAGTTTTCTCATCTATCCCCTTACTTGCAGTAACGGTACACTTCAGTCTATATGACATTATAATATACCCTCCGATTATACTTTTATCCCTCAGGTTCTTTGTGAAAGTGTGCAGCAATACCTCCAGGTCCAGCTTACTCAGCAGCTGCGTATGGATGCATATTGCCCCTTCCTTGACTGTCACTTCACTAAAATACCAGAACCGTTCTTTTACTTTTTTAGCAATTTTGCTATCCTCATCTTCTGGATGTAATTTGTGTCATTTCCAATTGATTCTACCGGAGGTAATTACCTGATCTCTTTTCATCTCTATATATATGTTACTGATTAGTGCACTTTAATTCAAATTGACCATATCTATACACATATACTGATTTTAATTTTTCTCCTCTTAGAGAATTCTTATTTTTATCCCTCTCTGCATGCCTCTTTTTTTGGGAAGTGAGGACTGAGGAGAAAGCATTTGCCATTACAGAATAAAACCCTACCCCTTACACCTTTTTTCCCCCCCTCCCCTCTTTTTCTTCTTTACTTTTGTAAAGGTAAGCCCCCCTATTTAAATTGAATGATGATAGTATATATATATATGACATGTGTGTGTTGTGTTTTTTTTTTTTTTTTCCGTATACACTTCATACCTTGAATATTTGAACATGTTATGTTTACAGATACATTAAGACTTGCTTACTCCTTTTTATTTATTGTTTAATACTTTGTCTATAATAAAAATAAGGATAAATATAATTGTTTGACGTACAAGCAGACATATATATGTATTGTTTATATATATATTTTCTCTATTTCCTATAGCTGACTTTAATATCACAAATATATCTCCTGAAGAAGCTTATGAAAGCGAAACATGTTGAGAAAGTGGTATTAATTTTCGTATCAAAGAATTACCCCATTTTGTTTTTCATTTATTTTCTTTTGTCTATGTCTGTTTTTATTGAGATTGTTTAAATAAAATATTATTTTATGATGCACTCTGTATATATTTTTTGATCTCAGCACCGTTCAAAGTCCCTGAGGCCCACTTAATAGGCCTCAATGCCCCTTTTTCCAATTTCAAAAACATAACCTGTTTGTTGTTTTAACCACTTTAATACAGGGCACTTTCGCACCTTCATGCCCAGGCCAGCTTTACGCTTTCAGCGCTGTCACATTTTAAATGACAATTGCGCGGTCATGCTACACTGTACCCAAACTAGATTTTTATCATTTTGTTCCCACAAATAGAGCTTTCTTTTGATGGTATTTGATCACCTGCGGTTTTTATTTTTTGCTAAACGAATAAAAAAAGACCGAAAATTTAGAAGAAAAAAAAGTTTTTCTTTGTTTTTGTTATAAAATTTTGTAAATAAGTTTTCTCCTTCGCTGATGGCTGGCACTAATGGGTATCACTGGTGGCACTGGCAGGCATTTTACTTTGGCACTGATTGGCAGCTACCTGGGCACTGATTGGCATATCCCTGGTGGTCTAGGGTGGCATACCTGGTGGACCAGTGTGGTGGCCATCCCTGGTGGTCCTGGACGGGCATCTGAGCGGGGACTGTGCTGATAAACAATCAGCACAGACCCCCCCTTGTCAGTAGAGCAGTCGATCAGCTCTCCTCTACTCGCATCTGTCAGACGCAAGTGAGGAAAAGCCGATCAACAGCTCTTCCTGTTTACATCGTGATCAGCCGTAATTAGACACTGCTGATCACGTGGTAAAGAGTGTCGGAGTCTCTTTACCTAGATCGTAGTTGCGATGTGTCAGACTGACACGCCGCAACAATGATCGCCGTGATGCATGCCCCCGGGGGCGGCTTGATCTCCTGAAAGACGTCATACAACGTCCGGTCAGTATATTGCAACCACTTTGCCGACGTAATTTTGTTATATGGCAGGTGGCAAGTGGTTAAGTAATAATACAAAAAAAAGGCGTACTATCACTTTAGTGGGAGTGCGTGCTCACTTTAAACAAGCTGCTAGCAGACGTCAACGGGTATTCAAGAAGCTTCAAGTAGTGCTGATTGAAGCCTGCTAGCAGCTTGTTTAACCTGTTCTGGCCAGCGCTATAGCCAAAGGACGGCTACAGCGTGGGCTTACTTTGCCAGGACGTCCTCCTGTGATCACACTGCCTGCGTGCCCCCCTACGGCACACGTGCGGCTCACTCTGTAATCGCTGCATCCTTAGGATTCAGCTGATCACATATCGGGGTAAAGGGCCAATCACATCAGCCCTTTACCACGTGATAAGCTGTGTCCAATGACTGCTGATTACGATGTAAACGGAAGACAGCTATCGTCATTCCTTTCCTCACGCTGTCAGCACTGATTATCAGTGCAGTCCCAACAATGGCCACCAGTGCTGCCAATCGGTGCTCATTAGTGTCACCTGTCGATGCCGCCTCATCACCGCACATCAGTGAAGGAGAAAAATTTCCTGTTTGCAAAATTTTATAACAAACTATGAAAAACGTATTTTGGTTTTTCAAAATGTTCTTTTTTTTCCTTTTGTTTAGCAAAAAATAAAAAACCCAGTGGTGATTATGGGTACAGTGTAGCATGAGCATGCAGTTGTCATTCAAAGTGTGACAGCTGACGGCGCTAAAAGTTGGCCTGGGCAGGAAGGGGGTAAAAGTGCCCAGTAGGCAAGTGGTTAAAGTGACAAGCAGCATTGATCTGTGTTCAGTATTTCCAGACTGGAGCTGAATAGTACTTTGAGGCTTAATTCGCACATATGCGAATTGAATGCGGCTTTACCCGCATCTAATTTGCATGACCGGCTCTCATTAGAGCTGGTTCACACAGGTCCGGAGCAGCCGCGGTCCGGATTGAAAGCATCCAGTGCGTCTTTTGGGGCTGGTTCAGGTGTGAATTTAGGCTTAAATTCGGGCCAGGAAGCACTGGACCCCAGGCACGAACCCGTGGCTGCACGTGTGAACCCAGCCTAAAAGCTTCAGCAACGCTTGCTCAATGCTCTGTTAAGGTTTTGTAAAAGCTTCTTGTTCACACTTCTCTTATGCAAGCTGAAGCGCCTTACACTCAAAATTGGCATCAGATGAGGCATAAACGTCCACTTGGTAGAACTTGAAGGGTTCGGGTAGGTGAAAAGACAACAAGGTGGCAGCTTTACATATGAAAATAGTTGGCTGATGCTGAGAAGCCCAAGCGTCATTCACAGACCTAGTAGAGTTTGCCTTAACAGAAGAGGGGACAATCTAAAACAAGACCATGAGCCTGAATCAAAGTGTATGTCTCAGCCACCTAGAAATGGTGGGAAGAGAAGCAAGGAACCATTTTGAATGACCTAGGAATCAGTCTATCTATCTTGTCCTATGAAGGACAGAGGAATTTGGATACTGTCAGTTTATACTGCCACCTACAGGAAGATTGTACACTGGCAAAAAAAAAAATTGTAGGCCAGTCCCAGGGAACTTTTTCTTTACCCAGTTTATTTGCTAGTGTCCTAGAAGGTATAATATCTCTTCTTAGAAAAGTCTAACGAGTTTGGTTTTTTTTTTTGTTTTTTTTATAGCCTTTTTTCTTCAGTTGTATTTTCTCTTTGAATCGCACTAAAAGGGATAAAAAAAGATAAGGTTTAAAACCCATTATAACAGAGGATGAAACTCTGAAAGAAATTTTCCAACAACCCCAAATACTGACTTTCAGACAACCACCCAACCTCAGACATCAACTAAGCAGAAAACTTCTTTATGATTATGAAGTCACAAAAAATGCAATAAACGCTGCAAACTGTGAAATCAAATCAATCTGTCTAAAAGTGTCGCACATACAAATGGGACCTTCAATATCATGGTACCTCCAGTAATGTGT
The DNA here is from genome assembly GCA_037952925.1 of Lithobates clamitans. NCBI lineage: Eukaryota > Metazoa > Chordata > Amphibia > Anura > Ranidae > Lithobates > Lithobates clamitans. The sequence goes on along the minus strand of JBBGZY010000015.1, from coordinate 592,354 downwards.
GGTGTACCTCATCCAATGCAAAAGATGTAGCAAAGAATCTTATGTTGAAGAAACAAAACAGAAGTTGCAAGCGAGGATGAATTTGCATAGACATACCACCAAGGAACATAAAGAAGTTTCTGCACACCTGTAGGACATCATTTCTCACAACTGGACCACACTATAGAAGACCTTAATGTCTTGGTTCTTAAAGGGAATTTCAGAACTATCCAGGAAAGGAAAACTTTTGAACTAAGTGATAATTCTATTTGACACCAAAAAAATAACAGCCCAAATTTAGATATTGTGTGTTTGTCTTTTTTTTGTTTTTCTAACATTCTGCTAAAACTTACTGCTAGGACCTTGAAGAAGGAGACAAACCCTGAAAGCCTGTCCTGAAAAATTGTATGTTAGTGCAAATAATAAAAAAAAAGCATCATGGGCAAATGCATTAATACGGCTACAATCACCTCAAGCATGATTCTTCTTCCAATGACTTCAAGATTCAAGGTTTTTGCCTGGTCTCCTATAGACCTGCCACTATATCTCTTGAGAGATTTTTCTAGTTTTATTCGCAAACAGTATATTCACACGTTTATGTAGTCCCTACGTGCCCAAAAAAAAAAATCGCCATGCTCTCTGGTGCTATATGGGATCCTTAAACACACAACATTCGTATACCAGGGTTCCCTCGATCTTTTGCTACAAGACTCCTGAGTTGAACTCTTTGAAAAATATGCCTTATTGCTGATCCCATACTGCATTCCATTTTATTACACATAAATTTAATTTCTGAACTTATTTGTTTTGATTTCTTTGTATGGATTGCATGGGTTGTTGCCAACGTGGTGAAAATTTCATGTCAGTAACACTTTTTTAGAAATTTACCTAGAAAAAGGACGTGTCCGATTACTTATTTTACCTGCTGTATATGTAAAGCGCTGCATAAATGGTTGGCCCTTTATAAGTACCTGTAATAATAATAGTTTTGATTGAAGGAAAGCGCTTGTACAATAATTGGTTTGTCTTTACAACAGCAGCACTGAAGAAAAGACGTCCGTTGTGTTGGCAAAAAAAAAATGTGAAGCATGCTGGTAGTGGGAGAGGTTGTCCTGGGCTGGCCTACAGTTTTTTGCTTTCTTTTGTTTGCCAGTGTCCAATCCTCCTGTAGGTGGTAGTATAACCCAAATGTTCAAGACTTCATATCCTAAGTGGATGAAAATAAAATTAATTTTACTGGTCCACTTTATATACTTCACTGTAAGTTATACAGTATCCTATACACTGCCTAGATTTTTATATGGCTTTATTTTATTCTCCAATCCACTGAGATTCATATATTCTGCTGTGCACTGCGTACTAGACCTTTATACATTTTGTGTGTATACTGTATATAGCATCACACTGTGTCGTACCATTATCTTCAGTACACTTCTTGTCTATACACAGTGTTGTTCATTTCAGCAGGTGTAACTTGACTGCTGTGCATAACTATTAAATACAAGTTTTCTTTTTGCCTGTTTCTGGGGAGTTTCTTGTAACGCAACCAGCTTTCCATGCCTCATGCAAATGGCTTCATCAGTCTGCTTACTTTACAAATGTTACATGGCTATATCCATTTATTTTTTAAAATGAGAATTTTTTGTTTTTCAGATGAAGACTGGTTCTATGTTAAACATGCCTAAAGACGTCCTTCAGAAACTAGCTGCAATGTCAACCCTAAACCCTAATGCACCCAGGAACTCAAGGAACTTTGTTTTCCAGACTGTTTCTCCACAAAAGCAAGATAGATCTGCAGAGAAACCTAAATCTAAGGTATTGTGCGCTTTTACTTGAAGCCTGTTTTAATGCGCACATCATATCTCTCATTTAGATATTGGTGGCACAGTTTTTGTTCTTCCAGAACACGGTCTTTGTAAGAACATGTTATTCCTTCATTTCATTAAGATGTACAAAGGTACTCACAAACACCCAATATTAGTGCTCACTTTAGTGACCGTAATGTCAGCTTAACCGCTTTAGCCCCGGAAGATTTATTTTACCCCCTTCCTGACCAGAGCACTTTTTACAATTTGGCACTGCGTCACTTTAACTGACAATTGCGCAGTTGTTCAACACTGTACCCAAACGAAATTTTGTGTCCTTCTTTTTTTTTTTTTTTTCCCCACAAATAGCTTTCTTTTGGTGGTATTTGATCACCTCTGCATTTTTTTTTCTTTTTTGCGCTATAAAACAAGAGCGACAATTTTGAAAGAAAAATATATCTTTGACCTTTTGCTATAAATATCCCCCAAATTTAAAAAAAAAAAAAATGTTTTCATCAGTTCAGGCCAATATATATTCTTCTACATATTTTTGGTAAAAAAAAAAAAAATCGCAATAAGCGTATATTGATTGGTTTGCGCAAAATGTATAGCATCTGCAAACTATGGGAAAGATTTATGGCATTTTTATTTATTAATTTATTTTTGACTAGTAATGGCGGTGATCTGCGATTTTTAGCGGTATTGCGACGGACAGATCGGAGACTTTTGACACTTTTTTAGGACCATTGGCATTTATACGGCGATCAGTGCTATGTAAATGTCACTGGTAGGGAAAGGGTTAACACTAGGGGGCGATCAAGAGGTTAATTGTGTGTTCCCTCGCTGTGTTCTAACTCTATGGGGATAGGATTGACTAGGAGAGGAGCCATATCGTTTTTCCTACTTGGAAGGAACAAACGATATGGCTCCTCTCTGACAGCACAGGGATTTGTGTGTTTACACACACAAATCCTGCGCTGTCGCTCGTGCAAGCGATCGTGCCCGCAGGCCACACGCATCGGGTCCCCCGCTGTGCAGCGCACGCGCCCTATGGTGGCCAAAAAAGGGTAGGATGTACCCATACGGGATTTCACCCAGAAAAATTCTGTAAGGTGAAATGTTGCATATTAATACTATGTAGTATTTTATTCAGCCAACAGATGGCGTCCTAGACTGCTTTTTTACTTAACCACTTTAATACCAGGCACTTTCGCCCCTTCCTGCCCAGGACAATTTTCATCTTTCAGTGCTGTCACATTTTTGAATAAATATTGCGCGGTCATGTAACTCTGTACCCAAACAATTTTTAGCATTTTCTTCCATCAAATAGAGCTTTCTTTTGGTGGTAATTGATCACCTGTGGGTTTTTTTTTTTTTGATAAACTAAAAAAGACCATTTTTGAAAAAAAATAAGTTTTTCTTAGTTTGTCATAAAATGTTGTTTTCCCCTTCACTGACGGGCACTAATGGGGCATCACTGATATATAGAATTAATTGGCACTTATAGGTGGCACTGATGGGCACTGACAAGCGGCTGTCATGGGCGGCTGTCATGGGCGGCTGTCATGGGCGGCTGTCATGGGCGGCTGTCATGGGCGGCTGTCATGGGCGGCTGTCATGGGCGGCTGTCATGGGCGGCTGTCATGGGCGGCTGTCATGTGTTACTGCTGGTCTCTGGCACTGTGGTGGGCACTGATTGGCGTTGTGGTGGGCACTTGAAGGCTTTTTTTATTGGGGGAATGCTGGGCACTGATTGGTAGCATAATTGCACATCTGAAGGGGCTGTGCTGATAATCAATGTGCTGATCATCAGCACAGACCGAGGCTTCTTATCACGATCGGAAATGCGGGGTGTCAGACTGATGGGCACGCGCTGGCATGTTATCCTGCTGGACGTCATATGACTCCCAGTCAGGATAACAGAACCACTTCCTGGCCATCATTCTGCATACGGCAGGCAGGAAGTGGTTAAACAATTGCTTAACGATCCCGGTGAGAAATTGCGTTTTATTACATTTTATTTATGTAATGTCCACATTTTGCAGCAACTTACCAGTTCCCTTGTCTTTAGCTGCCTGGTCACACCAAGCACAAAAGCAGATCTGTAATGGTAGTCAGTTAGCATTCCTTGCTGCCACAGGAGCTGCTGCACATTGGTGTTGCCCAGCGAAGATTTTGCCCGCATCCTGACAAAGAAACCTTTCCCCCAGTTAACCACACTTGTGAAGATGGGTGTAATGGGAGCCCATGCAGTCACATGACCACTAAATTAAGAGTAACTTTATGGTAAATAGCCGCTAATGTTTACACTTTTAGCAATGTTTTATTCATAGAAATAGCGTGCTTGTTGTGTGGGACAAGCAGAACTGTAACACAGACTGCCTGCTGTACCTTTAATTTTGGCTGCATTTGCTGACTCTTCCTTTTGAAAATATTTGTTTCTTGGCTGTTAAGGTAAAGGTATGGGCAGGTTGATTGACAGATTTTATATGCAATTATTGCTAGCAGCTGTTATAGCCGTTAGCAATAGTCACTGTGTTCTCCTGGCGGTGACGGCTCCCCCTCTGTGTTGATTGGTGGAATTGAGTAACTTTCTTTCCGGAAACCTGTGGTTGCCAGAAAGAAATTCGATCTGTTTTTGCCGGCGTTTACGCTGTCGTTATTTGTTTGCATATTCCAGGTCATAGTAATAAAGGCCAAGAGACTGGAGATATTTTAGAATGCAACAATGTCAAATTTGTTTGTTTGTATTTTTTTTTCTCAATCCAGTCTTCTTTTAGACAAGGAGGAGCTGAGTGCAGAACTTGGCTCTTGAGTCACTAATTGGGGAGTATTCTATATTAGCTCCACTTTTTTCATGCTAACAGATTTTGTGTGATCTCTTGTTTAATATGGTTAGACATTGCTCTTAACACCCTGTCTTTCTGTGCAGGTAAGAAAGAATATCAGTGCTGCTACTCCTTCTCCCAAACGTTTCAAATCAAACAGCTCCACTTCTGCCAACAGCAAGAGCCGCAGTATTTTCCCTCTCTTGGAGAACTAGTCTTGGCACTTTACTTCTACCACCTTCAACTGCACCTATGGATTAACAGATAAACATTTCAGACCTTACAACTCAATGTTACCTGAATGGTTAATTTTTTGCATTCAAACAAAAATTGTAGATTAGCCTTGTTTGTGTATATTTGTAAAGGTATGTTTGTTTTTATTGGTATATATATGTGTGTATGTTTTAGGAGTGGTATGAAGAACTATTTAATTTTAGGCTTTTTTTCTTTTTTTTGTTTGTCTTTTAAATAAGTTGCATTTGCAATGTGATTCAAAAAGGAATTAAAGTGCCAGAGCTGAAATACCAGTATGGTTTTAAATTGCTTAGAAGAATGAGTTTTGGCCTCACGTTGGCAAACCTACTGACAACATTTTGTAAATAAAACATTTAGGGTAAACACTTTAAGCATGCTCATGTCATGCTACTGGTCAATAAAAAAAATTCCCCTTTATTTAACTGAAAGACAAACTGGGTATTTGATCTTTTGTCATGCTTAATGGGAAATGGCCTGGCTCCGTGGCGATGTAGTTGGGTATAAATTTTATATAGATCATTTGCTACATTGGCTAAATGTAACAAACTTTGTGTAGGCTTCACAACAAAGTTGCTAATTAAAATGTTTTATTTCTTTCATGCCCTTTAAAGGAATTTGGATATGAAGCACGGGAATCTTTTCTGCTTCAATGCAACTGATATTGTTGTTCATAGAGTAGAGTCCAGGAACCTTCCACTTTAGGGTTCTCACAACCATATTCTTTTTGAGCAAATCCTTTTTTATATATATATTTTTCTTTTTTTTAAAGGGTAAACTACCATTTTCAGTCTCTGTGCACCCTCAGTACATTATTGGGGGCAAGCATTTAAAGGATGAATTTTTTCGACGAGAAGTACATTTGGAATAATTTCTTAACATTTATTATGACTGTCATGTTGTGTGCATGGTTTTTTTGCTCTCCTTTGAGTAGTGGCACAGGTATGAGTAGTATCTTTTGAAAAATAAGCCTAAGCAGGCTGCAGCCATTATCACTACTATATCTGTTCCATTGTATATAGTCAGAAGGGTCTGCTCACTTGTACAAATATTCTCTCCCCAAATTAGTGTCTAACAGTAATAACTTTAAAGTAACAACCTTTAATTTTCTTTCTTGTATATTGCATTTGTCCTATGTGTGAAATATTGTGTTGCTGTTGTAAAGTATTTTATTGTAAAGTTGTATGAAGGTACTTTTATATGAATATTTTATAAATAAAGATTTTTTTTTATTAATGCTAGTTTTATTTTTAAAGCTGTCACTAGATGGAGCCAAAGTAAACAAACTTAGAAGTAAACCTCTTGCAGTCTATAGTTTGCTGCCAACTTCTAGGCTTTACAAAATATCACAATGGTCACCTTGATTTAAAGGGGTTGTAAAGGTAAAAAATTTTTCACCTTAATGCATTCTATGCATTAAGGTGAAAAAACTTTTGACAGTACCGCCGCCCCCAGGCCCCCCGTTTTACTTACCTGACGCCTCGAATCTTCGCTGCACGTCCTCGTCATCTTCATTGCAGCTCAGCCTGGTCGCTGATTGGCTGCAGTGGATGGATTGAAAGCAGCGCAGCCATTGGCTCGCGCTGCTGTCAATCACATCCGATGACGCGGCGCGCCGGGGGACGGGACCGAGTGATACAGCGAGCGGCTATAGCCGCCGGCTGTATCACGGGAGCGCGCCCGCAAGCACTCACCACCGTGCGAGGGAGCTCGCATTAAGGTGGTAAATGCTTGCGGGGAGGAGCTGAAACAGCCGCCGAGGGACCCCAGAAGACCAGGTTCGGGGCCACTCTGTGCAGAACGAGCATGTTTGTTATTTAAAAAAAAAAAAAAAAATTAACTTTACAACCCCTTTAAGGCTCTATGTGTATGGAAAGCTTCATTTTAATACTGGACTCTTTTATGTGGGATCTGCTATTCAGGTTAGAAATATTTAATTAATCAAGTTCATTTTCTTAACAATATGGGGGCTGCCATTGCTCTGCTTCTGAAAGTTTGTTACCAGACGACCATGCTGAACCTTGTTCAGTATAGTTGTTCTGACCTAAACCAGCTATACAGATCAGGAATTCTGGCTTTGCTTTCTCTTACTTTTCTGGGTTCAAGTTGGCGACTCAAAGTTCTGAAGTTCGGACCAAGTAACTGGCATATTTTAGAAGGGCAACAGTGGCCATCCACACATTTCTCTCAGCACATTTCCTTTATTTTGCTGCTTTTGGGAAAAAAAGGACAATTTGAAATTTAGAGACGCACAGCGGAGCCAAGACCACATAAAAATGTATATACCATTGCTAAAAACCTTCCAGGATATGCTTAAACTGGATACAGAAAGTAAGCACATTTAAATGTATATAAATTGTGGATAGCAATTGGCATTAGACTTGTAAAGTATATTTGATGACGATGTGCCCACAAAGGATCAATAATAAACCAGTCAGTTTTTCAGCAATACCGCAAACTTGAGAGGACTATGGATATATAACAAGCAGGCAGATTGTTTTTCTTGTCCGTTGAGGCACACGGTATGCAATATACTGTTTTGGGTTATACTGCTGTATGGGGAGGGATTAGACACTTGGACACAAATGTTGGCCAGCTCAGGATAGCCCCTGCTAGAAATAACCCACCGTTTTTTTAAAGTGTCCTAGTACAATGGACAACTTTTCATCAGCTTTGCTAGCATTTTCTTCTTTTTTTTTTTTTTTTTTTTTTTTTTTCTTCTGCATTCAAAATCCTTTGCTAGAGCTTGAGTTGGCCACTACAATTGCAGCTAATCTGATTACCCTTTTCCGAGCCTAGCTTTGCAGTGGCTGCACCCCCTGCTGGACTGGATATTGTGTAGCTAGCCTGGAAGTAACCTTTGGGCACAGGGTTCGACACGTTTTAGACCCTGTTCTGGCAGCAAGCTATCCACAGACCGCATTCCAGGTCCAGAGTAGCAGGAAATTGCTCAATGCCTGCCTTGTCTCTGGAGACTCATTGGGTTTTGCCTAAAATTCCTGTGTTTTCCATTTTTTCGGGGGGGGGGGGAGTGTATCACGTCGCTGCGGGTCCCGCGGTCTCTATGTCCGCCGGTGGCCCGTGATCATGCCACGGAGAGGCAGAACGGGGAGATGCCTATGTCAACAAGGCATTTCCCTGTTCTGCCTAGCAACATGACGGGATCTACTGCTCCCAGTGATCGTGAGCAGTGATCTGTCATGTTCTAGTGAGCCCATCCCCCCTACAGTTAGAACATGCTGAGGGAACACAGTTAACCCCTTGATCACACTCTAGTGTTTAACCCCTTCCCTGCCAGTGACATTTACATAGTAATCAGTGCATTTTTAAAGCAGTATTATGTAGTATAAATGCCAATGGTCCCAAAATAGCGTCAAAAGTGTCTGATCTGTCTGCTGCAATGTCAGTCATGATAAAGATCGCAGCCATTACTAATAAAAAAAAAAGTATTTTAATAAAAATGCCATAAATCTATCCCCTATTTTGTAGATGCGATAACTTTTGCGCAAACCAATCTATGTATATTGTGGTTTTTTATTTTTGTTTTTTTTTACCAAAAATATGTAGAAGAATACATATTGGCCTAAACTGTGGAAGAAATTTGTTTTTTTTTAATATATTTTTTTGGGATATTTATTATAGCAAAAAATGTTGCTTTTTTTTCTCCAAAATTGACGCTCTTTTTTTGTTTATAGCATAAAAAATAAAAACCGCAGAGGTGATCAAATACCACCAAAAGAAATCTATCTGTGGGAAGAAAAGGATGTCAATTTTGTTTGGGTACGTCGCACAACCGCGCAATTGTCAGTTAAAGTGGCGCAGTGCCGAATCGCAAAAAAGGGCTTGGTCAGGAAGGGGTTAAATCTTTCTGGGGCTGAAGTGGTTAATGTGATCTTTTTCACTTCTAGTCATCCAACCCTTAAAGGATGGGGTTACCTTTTTAAAAATATATATTTTTAATAAGTGCACCTTTTTCTGCAGATAAAGCAGATTGTATGTGTAGTGCCAGGCTCCTGCAGACTGTCTAGCTGTCTGCTTGTGGGCTCTACCTTTTTTGCACTATTCTGGCTGTGACCTTAAGATGTCAAACACTGGCAGAATGGGCTAAATCCCTTAAAAAGTATTGCTCCACTGCAACAGTGGATTCTTTCCTGGTTGAACGTGTGGAGCACGTGTCTGGAGCTTTACACATCAGTTGTGATATGGCATGCTGGAAGCTACTTGGCCAGTCTCCTGTATGGGCCTTTTGTCCATACAAATGTACAGAGACAGCCCAAACCAGCTTGGTTTAGTGGTATAGGAATCCTCACTGCTTCTTCACCCTCATGTCTTATACCAGTGGTCTCCAAACTGCTGCACTTTGCATACCTTTTTATCCTCCTATTCCTCCCGCTGGCACCAACGATGGGGCACCGCTCATGCCTACTGATGCCGGCACGTTTTCTACTCCCACTGTGCACAGTCCGGCCCCCCTAAAGCCTGAAGTACAGTAAACAGGCCCTTTGTTTAGAGAGTTTTGGAGCACTCTGTCCTATACCTTGCCAGGAGGTTATCCATTTCTTGGTTGCTGAAAATCATGCAGAATGTTGGTTTGAAGAGTCATCTTCATTGAGGCGCTCCCTTTACTATTGTCTCTTATCAGATCGCCTTAGACTCCTCTTATTTTGTGAATAAAGTTTCTACCCAAGAGGAAGTGGTACTTCATGACCTTATGATTCAGTTGTCTGGGGTTGGTGACGATTTTTCTTCCTACCTCCTGGAAGGTTATCAGAGAACCTTCATCTCTTGATTTCTATTCTAGAGTCTCATAGCTGGTTATCTGGTAACTCCTACACTGTGTAATTATTTCCTGAACAGGTCTACTGCTTAGGATACCAATGGACAATGTCAAGGCACTGACATGCCTCTACAATGGAGGAAAAAACTGAGATCTTGTAGTGGCAAGAATTGTAGTCTGGGTCCTGACCTACACCCAACCTTGTACAACAGTGGTCTTCAGAAGGTCAAATTTTCCTGTCCTAGTTATGGAGGAGTGGTCCACGGAGATACTCTAAAGCCATCAGTTACTGAACAAGCTAGTTACCTGAAACTGCTGCCAGGAAATGGTCCAATTACTCTGGGTTCTGCTGACCCAAGTCTCAGCCTTTCCTATTTGTTTTGTAGACTTGAGAGATAGACCTTTTTGTCAACCTTTACTTTCCTTGTTCAGCTTGGGTGAACATTGTTCTCTGTTCTGATAGATCTCATGATTATTGCTCCATGGACCTTGATGCATTGTGGCATCTGGTAAGTCAGGAGCAGCAATAGACACAGCAATCCGGTTGCGGTCTCCTTTCCCGTCTCAAATTGAGGAAGTTTACTTTCCATTCCCTGCCTTCCCTTGTATATGATTTCCCATGTATCTCATTCTCATATCGGTCAGGATTACTTTTTGGGAATGCACCTTGGGTCCCTAGGTTGTCTTAGTCACTACTATACGTCTTCAATTTGTTTTGTGACCTAATCCATGCCTAGGGTTCTTGCGTTGAGGTGAATGTCTGCTTGGTAGTCATTCTAGACATGGAGTTTTCTTGTTTCCTGGATCGTTATAAGATCAGGTGAGTGGAGACTTAAAGGGTAACTTCTCTTTTGTGAAAAACAGGAAAAGGATTTCCCCAAGTGGGGTTTTTAGGCAGCAGGGTTTGAGATATTAAACCAATGTTGTATAAAAAAGATAATGTTTATTGTACAAAAAAATACACAGGAGTTTAAAAAAAATGAGCTCTGATATAGAGTGTTTACAAATCTAATGAAATCAGACACGCATTATACAGACATATTTTCATAACAACATCATGTGAATATTGTCAATATCGAAAAATGTAGCTGACGCGTTTCAACCTATATGTTCAAGGTCTTCTTCAGAGGTCAGTCTGTTAAAAATATACAATAGGAATATACTTATAAAGGCTTAGTTGCATATACCAAAAGAAATATATCATATTCCATATAGCATAGTTACCCAATGATGCGTGTCCTTTAAGCGAAAAGCCTCCTATAAGAGAGTCCCCTTAAAATCAAAGTGCCTGCTCACTCTCCCCAAAAGGGTCCTGTAACGCCTCCACCGGCACAGCCACCGGCGCCGGGGCAGAAACCAATGATGTGGCTTACGAGAGATCACACTGAAGATCGCCCACCCCCCCACCCCCCCACCCCAACCGCACGGTCGGTAAGGGAGAAGGCAAACACCTGCAGCAGAAGCCCAAATAAAGCATGTTTAAGAGTCATACTCATGGTATATATATCGAAACATTGTATTAACAAGTATATATTTTTATTAAGTAAAAAAGTGAAAGCATCAGTCTATGTGCATACCTCATATGTAGACTGTGTCTTTATACTATTGGATATATATTTTAGAAATAAGTAGATCGTGCATACGAGTGAAGGAAAAACCAAAGGTTAAAAATCCAGTAAAAAGGAAAGACCAGGTGGTGTTGATCAGATAATTCAAATGAATTGATCAAAAGTGAATTGGAAATAATTAAAATAGCATGGTGTATGGGTGTAAGGTGCTTGGGCTTTAAGGGTGAAAGCCTGTGCGTGCAGTATATATTGCACGTACTACATAACAAGCAAAGATGAAAAATGTGTGTACGGAGGCGTGTCACTCCAATAGGAATAAATATAAAGTGAACAAACGTGAAGATATAAAGCTGAAAAATAGTGAAAGGTGCCCACAGAAAACGTGACAAATAATCATAGGTGCATTACCATGCCAATGTGCAAGCAAAATGTGGAACTGCACTGTATTGCCCTGTGTGCTTAGACCCAAACCCGGGATTGACCACAGGGTTTGTCGGGCTCAGTGGACACTCATTCCAAACAGAGTTGACAAGTCTAAAAATCTATAAAGAAAGTAATTTTGTATATAATATAAAGCATCTATTATATGTATAAGATCAGTATAATAGACTGATCATTTCATATGGGGCTAAGACAGTGCAGGAACACAATGCTGAAAAGTGTACTTACCAAGTGAAAGCTGCAAGAAAATCATACCACCCAGATAGGAAGGTTGCCAGTGTTTGTGCTCTGGAAGCATATATGTATCCTGCTTTATAGGCGTGTGTTAATTAGGGAGGGATTCCCCGCAGGTGTGGACGCCTCCCCCCACCGCCCCAATCTGTGGGAACATCGTGGAGGGCATGGCCGCCAATGGGGCAGCCCTGTGTGGTCTCCCCGGCGTTCGGGACGAGCCGGGGCCCCGTCCCTGACGTCATCCTCGCCGTAATTATGTGATGTGCCCTCGTCACACGGCACGCGTGGCGCCTCGCGCATGCGCAGTGACGGAGCATCCAAGGGTGTCCCCGAACGCCGCCGGCAAGGGAGGAAGTATCCCTAATGTGGCAGCCAGGGCCAGTCCAGGTGTCCAATGGGGAAGGGGGGGAGAGCCAGCTCCGAAGGGGCCCCCTCCCCCCCTTGCCGGGAAGGCACATCAAAACAGCAAACCCCGGCCCAGAGGCCGTGGTAGCAGAGCCACCAAGTCTCAATGGGGGAGGGGGCAAGCAAAAGGAAGAAGACGTGATGGTCTACAAAAATAAGTATATAAAGGACTGATAGTTCCTAACATCCGTGGGCATATTATCCCAAGCTCATCTATACATTGGTTTTAAACGTATTAACATATGAAACATCCATATATGCAGGAAGAATTCACATATCTTGGTGAGTTGGAGATAAAATAAAAATGAAAATAAATGTGAAAAATAGAGTACGTCCCGAGGCAGATGGAAAAAATACCCATATGTGTATCAATATAGGAATTACATGCGAACACATTATTCAAAATCGCATATATACCTAAAGTGAAAGGGGATGGGTATCGTAAGGAAGAAACAATGGAGGACCTATGTTGAACAGGGAAATAGTTTATTAATCAAAAAAGGGGGCTCTATTGAGTCTTTCCGGACACAAAGCCCCTTAAAAATGGGGCGAATGAAATAGCCTCATTTAATCCCGGAAATGAGGTGGCATTCAGTTTATATATCCACCTCTGTTCATGTTGTAACAGAATTTTGTTCCAATCACCGCCTCGATTCGGTACATGTATCCGATCGAGTGCGGCGAAGGACGCTTTGGGCATCCTATAGTTGTGTACTGTCACCACATGTCTGCCTAATGGTAAATAGTGATTACCAATCTACATGTGGTAGATATGCTTGGACATCCGACGATAAAATTCTTGTTTTGTTTTACCAACATAATATGCGCCGCACTCACATGACATGAGGCACACTATCCCTCGTGTCTGGCAGTTGGTAAAGTGCTTAGGTTTGAACAGGGCCCAATTTGGAAAGCGGAAAGTTTTGTCCCGTTTTATATACTGATAGAAGGAACAGCGTCCACATGGAAATGATCCAAGAATTGAATAGTGTTTAGATCTTGCTTTGAGTTCACTTTGACCCAGTTTATCTTTGAGCGAGGTGGCGCGTTTATAGGTGATTGATGGATTTTTGGAAATAAAGTTACAAACTTTTGGATCATCCGTGAGTATGGACCAATCTTTTTGGATTATGTTCCTGATCGCCTGATGCTGTCTAGAGAATTGCAGAATTATCCTGGTAGAATCCGCACCAGGGCCATCCGTCACCCTCTTTTTAGATAACAATTCGCATCTAGATTGTGCGGCTGCTCTATTGTAAGCTTTCCGAAGACAAGAGCGGCTATAACCCCGTGCCAACAATCTGGTTTGCAAGTTACGGGCTTCTTGTCTGAAAAGGATGTCATCGGAGCAATTCCTGCGTAACTGCAGGTATTGTCCATACGGGATCGACTTTTTTAATACTGTAGGGTGAAAACTGTCCGCATGGAGCACCGTATTTCCTGCAGTATTTTTGCGAAATAGGGTGCTTGAAATTTTATTTTCCGAGGTGCGTCCTAACTTGACATCCAAGAATGTCATTTGGTTGCGTTCGTAGGTCATGGTCAATTTTAAATTGTATTTATTTTGGTTGATACAATCAAGAAACTGAAGCAGCATATCTTCCGAGCCCTCCCAGATGATGAGGACGTCATCGATGTACCGTAACCACAAACGTATGTGGCCCGTGTACACTGCGAAGTCCCCATCATCTAGGAGGGCCTTCTCCCACTCCTATGGCCACGCCCTGCACCTGGAGGTAGTGGGAGTTGTTGAAACAATAAAAGTTGTGGTGCAAGATGTAATCGAGCCCATCAATGATGAACTCGTTCAATGCTCCATCGTATTTTTAGCTGTAGGAGTGCCCGCACAGCTGCGATCCCCCGGTTGTGCGGGATCGAGCTGTACAGGGCCTCAACATCGACAGCCACCAAGAATGAATTTGCTGGGAGGGTGATCCCCTTGATTACTTGCAGCAAATGTATTGTATCCTTCAAAAAGGAAGGCATGCTCAAAACAAAAGGCTGCAGAAAAGAATCAATCACCCTGCTTAGGTTTTCTGATATTCCTCCGTTACCGGAGATGATTGGTCGTCCGGGAGGTTTGGCCTGGCACTTATGGATCTTGGGTAAGCTATAAAACGTTGCCACCCGTGGATATTTAATCCTGATGAACTCGTATTGGTCCTTGGTGATTACTCCTCTTTCAAAGGCTGATTGAATCAGATCATAAAATTTATTATAGGAGGCTTGTATGAATCTAATGGGGATGGTTTTATACCACTCCTCATTATCCAGAATGTTTTGACACATGCTTACGTAGTCCTCATTATTCATCAGGACCACGTTGCCTCCCTTATCGGATGGTTTTATTGTAATTTTGGTGTTATTACATAAGGAGTCAAGAGCCTTGGATTCTTCTGCAGTTAGGTTTTGAGAACAGATTTTTCTATTGCATTGGAGCTTGGAAATATCTCTTAATGTTTGTTTAACAAAAATCTCTATGCTTGGATTCAAGTTGAGGGGAGGGAATTTAGCAGAGGGCTTTTTAAAGCTCATTACAGGATTTGAGGTAGGTTCGTTGGCATTAGAGAGTAAAGTCTCCAAATCAATTTGATCTATTAGATCCAGAGTATTGTTTTCCTGAAAGAGAAGTGTTAAGTCTCGTAGGGCTCTAAATTCTCTCATGCTGAAGCTGGCCCAGTCGGTTGTATCAATGTCTGAATTTGTTTTTGCATGAAGGCTCTTGAGTAGTAGCCGTCGTGCAAAAAGTTGCAAGTCGGTAATCACTTCAAAGGCGTCAAAATTATCTTGTGGACAAAAGGTCAGACCACGTGACAGTACACTAATTTCTGCTGGGGATAGGGCGTAGGACGACAGATTGATCACACTGAGGGATTCTGTTGTACCCTTGTAACGTATGCATCCAAGTTCCCTACTCCCCTGTTTGTTTGGGGTAAGGGGGTCCCCGTGTCGGGTTTAAAGGACTCTGAGATCCTGCTTTCAGACGTCCTGTTGTTTGGCTCATGTGAGTAGTGTTCGTTGGAGTATTAGAGGGAACAGAGTCCGTTTCACTCGTTCCTATAATCGATGTATCAAGTCTAAAAATAGGAGGTATTAGTTGGTCATAGGTGGGAACATTGTACCCATTCCCCGCAGTTGTATCGACAGTACGTTTTTTCCTATCTTGTTCGGGGGAGCCCCAATTGTTTCGATTTCTTTTGAATTTTCCCCGTCCCTTGGGTGGTACTTTTTGGTTCTGACTGGGACCAGATTTAAATCTTTGTTTTGGCATGTTGTTCGTATTTTTAGATTGCTGTTGTGGTATATATTGTTTAATTTTTTGATTTCTTGGGATATGAGCATTCCACTTGTATGCTCGTCCTTCTGTGAATGCAGTTTTATCCCTCCAGAACTTGGATTCCTTTTTCTGTAAGATACCCCTATTATGGATTGACAGGCCATCTCAAAGGTTTTTCTGCAGCTCCAAATATAGGGCATGCTGTGTAAAGGGGTTTAGGGCTGCTTCTATATTGTTGATTTCTACATCCAACAATACTATTTGTTTGTTATATTCTTGAGTAAGGATAGCCATCATTTCCCTTGAGCATGCATTGAGGTTGGCCTCCCATTCTTTTTTTAGATCAATACTCGTTTGCTCCAGGTTGGGAAAGACCTGGATTCGCAGTCCTAGGGGATTAATATTTTCTTTCATATATCTATCTAACGATTTTACATGCCAAAAGAGTGCTGATTTTTTCTCCAGCACTTTATTCAGTTTTTGAACAAGGGATGAAATCAAAGTTTTGACCCGATCACCCTGTTCAAAATCCGTCTCATACCCTAGCATGAGATTGGCCCACTCATCTCCCTGAAAGTTACTCATATTTGTATAAATTGTGCCTTACACAATATAAATACTAACAAACGACATATGAATATCCTACACTCTGGAGCTCATGTTTTTACCTCCCATGTGTCATAGAGGGGGAAAGGGGTGTTTGGCCACCCAAAGGTTAATATGGCAAAAAGAAGACACAATTGAGGGAGGAGAAAAGAGATGCTGCTCACCCCTAATGTAGTAGCAAAAAACAGGAAAAGGATTTCCCCAAGTGGGGTTTTTAGGCAGCAGGGTTTGAGATATTAAACCAATGTTGTATAAAAAAAGATAATGTTTATTGTACAAAAAAATTACACAGGAGTTTAAAAAAATGAGCTCTGATATAGCGTGTTTACAAATCTAATGAAATCAGACACGCATTATACAGACATATTTTCATAACAACATCATGTGAATATTGTCAATATCGAAAAATGGACCTAACGCGTTTCAACCTATATGTTCAAGGTCTTCAGAGGTCAGTCTGTTAAAAGTATACTTATAAAGGCTTAGTTGCATATACCAAAAGAAATATATCATATTCCATATAGCATAGTTACCCAATGATGCGTGTCCTATAAGCGAAAACCTTCCTAGAAGAGAGTCCCCTTAAAATCAAAGTGCCTGCTCACTTCTCTTTTGTGGGGGAAGAAAAGACAAAAATAAATATTTTATACAATTGCTGCACAAGTCTTTTCAGTCTGCAGCCATTGTAATTACTGTAAAATACAGTGCAATGTGGCAACCTGGAGGTGTTCTGTACACAGATGGTGTAAATATTCCCCAGAAATGTATTTTACATCAGCTGATTAGATTCAACACAGACACTCCCATTCAAGAACCAGACTTCTAAGGATGTCACCCCACCCCAGATGTTGCCTGACATACAAAACGCGTTGGATCTACTGTCCTGTCTATGCCACTACTATATGACCTTCCATGGTTTTGACGCTTTACTGAAATGTGAGGGATTTGTTTGTTTTTTATATTTTTTTTACCTATGGTTTTACACTATGTTGAATCTTCTATCCCTTCTCCTTGAATTCATGTCCTAACGGAGTATTGATGAGTAGACTTCAGACTCTGAAAGGCCCTACAAGTTTGCATACCATTACATTGGCTTTGGTGGCTGTATTTTCTTAATATCATAAGGTCCATGTATGAAGATTCCAGCTAAGTCTCCATATTCAGGTGTTGTGACACCATTGCCTGCTTGACCTATTTGGTATATGCTAAATGGGGTCCAATTGTTCCGGGAAGCCTCCTTTTGGTGGCAGAAGGCTTTCAGTGATGATTTCATTATCGTTATTTGAACCATGAACACTTCGACTCACCTTTTTCAAATATGAACTTTTCATGAGTTCTCTTATCTATGTATATAATTTTTTTACTTTAATGATAAGTTCTTTGAGAACTTGAGAATCCAAGACAAATCACTGCATACATTATTAATAAACTCCAAAAAAACAAAAGAACAGCCGTAACATATAAACCCAACCCTGCCCAACATGCATGTCCATTGGGGAACTCGGAGTGCTTAAACCCAAAACTAGACCCATCACACACTAGGAAGGACTCCTATGGGGGCAGATGGAGAGGCAAACGACCACCGAGAACTCAGGTGGTCAGCAAGTTCAGTTTAGTCCAGATGCAATCACCTATAAACCTGTATAAAAGTAAAAGGTAATCGGGATTACATAAATGTTAAAAATAAAAAAAAACACCTAGTGCTAGCTAGGGGCACACTCCTATTATCCCCTCCAGTCTTCCATGATGGGGTGTGCCTCAGCAATGCATCAGCAGCATTGGGGAGAAATAATGAGTGGCTAAGAGGTGCCAAGGGCCAGGTATAACATTATCGAGTGCCGCAAGGTCAGCTGCAAAGGGTGAGGTAGGCATGATAGTGGCTAGCTCCAGGGATGCTGGCCCTGTGTCCCAGAGCCGAACCAGTGCTGCAGTGCAATAAAAGGATAGTGGAGTTCCGCCAGTGTTCTGTGCCAAAGGTGCAAGGTCCAAACATCAATGCGACTGACAGTCTCAGTCAGGTACAGCCTTGGGGGAGAGAAGGAAACATAGGCATTGCTTGCTCAAAACAGGATAAACACGAGAGACATATTCAGTTACCGGGCCTAGGGCAGGGTATCCAACCACTGAGAGGCATCATCAGCCAAGGTGAAGTAGCTGGTGGATTCCCCATCCACAACTTGCAGGTGAGCCGGGAACAACATGCTGTGTTTCAGGCCTCTGTTATGAAGCTGAGCTTTGATGTGGTCGAAGGATCTGCGAAGCCTCTGGGTGTTAACAGAAAAGTCTGGGAACAGCACAATTTTTGCTTTCTCGAACCGGAGCTCTTCCACTTTCCAAGCTTCACGAAGTGCCAGGTCCCGATCCCGGAAGTTTAACAGCCTAAAAATGAAGGTGTGCGGTAGGGGGGGGGGGGCGGTTGGCCTCATACGGGTGGCATTCTGTGGGCCCTCTCCACGACAAAGTGCTGGAAAACGAGGCCCGGGGAGGGTTCGGAGCAGGGTCTCTGTAAAGGCTGTAGGATCTTGGCTCCCTCTGGCAGTCCTACCACCCTCAGGTTATTTCTGCGGCTCCTGTTTCGCTGTCTTCCATCTGCGACTCAAGGGCCTTCATTTTCACCTGTAAGGTGTGGATGGAAATACGGTGATCATGGATGGAGTCCTCTGAGTCGCCCAAAAGCCGCTCAGCCTCACCCAGCTGATCACGCATTTTTTCCATGTCCTTCCGCATCAACACGAAATTCGTCTGCAGGATGTCAATTTTTTGCCGTCAAAGTTGTTTGGCAGCCGGAGATGGCCTGGAAGTGTTACTCCTCCATCGTCGCTGGATCTGCTGGCGTAGTTTGGGATGCCATGTGCGTGCGGCCTACAGGGGCCTGCTTCTGTTGTGGGGACGCCTCAGAAGTATATCCACCTTTCCTTCCCAAGCCGGACTTGCCTCTTCTCATACCTGGGTGTCAGCAAGGGTGAAAATAGAAACAGATCCCCTGTAAACTGGATAAAATAGGCAGGTAGGAGCTGAGCTCTGCTCACACATGTCCGCTTAGGTCGCCAGCTTGACCATGCTCCCCCCCCCCCCCCTCACTGTGTTTATTCATAACTAAAGCATAGTAAACTGTGTTCAGTTTGTGAATGAAGAGGAAGCAGCTAAGCATAGAGCACTTCCCATTCATTCACTGTCCAGTGCAGCTGTGGCTGAAGAAAAGTGAGACATCACGGGTCTGTTTAGACGCATGATATTTTACCAAAGCCCCCCAACAGGGCTTCTAAAAATTGTAAAAAATAATAAAAATAACATTGTTAATAAATAAAATAAACGACTGACACAGTTTACTGCGCTACTTACACAATTCTTTGCCCTACTGACAACAACCACTGCCCTACTGACATGTCCACTGCTCTGTTAATTGACACCATCCACTGTCCTACTAACACCAACCTCTGCCCCACTGACACTGTCCTCTGCCCTACTAATACCAATTTCTGCCCCACTGACACTGTCCACACACCGTCCACTGCTCTAATAACTGACACTGCCTACTTTTAAGGTAGAGTAAGTTTATATGTTTACCACGACATTTGTTTTATTATAATCTTCTAAGTTTTCCTTACTATTCAGTTAGGCCTTGCTAGTTAATTTCTTAATAAAAATAAGGGGCGCTGAACCCCAGTGATCTCTTTCATGTTGTTTAGGAAGATCTCTGCCTCTCAAAGGTTGTCTACCCCTACTGTATATAGTGTAACCATTTTCAAATAAAATGGACATTACTTTACAGCAGATTTTATGTTTTGTACAGAGCTGCCGGTAGTGTGTGTGTGGACCAATTGGGCAGAAGTGCACTTGAAGCAGCTCATACATTTTATATATGCTGGTAGATTATGCTACTTACTAAGATTTTCAGAATTAGTAGTTTAATATTTTTAAGGACATTTCTGACCTGAAAATCTCAGCTGCCTGGCTCTTTCTGGTTTTAATACCAGTTCAGTGCCTCTAAGTTCTGAAGCTATCAGTTCAGCGTGTGTGTGTTAATTTAGCATTGGATTTTCACTTCAGCGAGTATGCTAACTGCAACATATGCCGGTCACAACTCTGTCCTGAGCTACATTACCAACCTCACCTCAAAATATCACCCAAACCATCTGCTCCTCCCCAAAACCTCCGGCTCTCTAGCCTCCTCATCACCTCCTCCCATGCTCGCTTCCAGGACTTCTCCAGTGCCACTCTCATTCTCTGAATCTTCCTACCCCAATCTGTACAACTGTCTCTTACTCCATCCACATTTAGGAAAACAGAGGATGCCCATCCTGCCTCCACCTAATAAACTGTACTTTTACTTTCATAATAAGCTCATCCCTCACAGTTATTACTTTTTGCATCACTTGACCCTCCATTTTAGATTCTAAGCTTTCACAAGCAGGACCCTCTGATCCCTCTTGTATTGATTTTTCTTATAACTTTACTGTGCACTGTGCTATATACTGCTGTATAATAATAATTCTACTATCTGACATAGAAAGACACTATAGTCAATATGTGCAAATGTTTTTAGAATCTTAATCCATCCATATATTGTATATCATGTGCAATGATATGTAATGATGTCCTGTGCAATTATATACAGTATTTTCACAAAGGTAAACAAAAGTACACAGTCTACAGAAAACCTTCATAGAATCTGTGAATTAATTTGTTTGTGATTGACAGCAATATCTTCCACAAATGTGATCACCTTCGTGTTCCACCACCTGGGCATACACTAGATGCCTACCAAATACATTTTACCTCCTGAATGTGAGGTCTTTGGTGCTTTCAGTACAATTTCAAACAGGATCAACCCAGGATGCAGCCTACTCCACTTTAGAAATCTATACCGGTCTAAAACAACGTCACCCAGTGCATTTTGTCACCATGGACATCGTCAAGGGGTTGGCAGTTGAATGAAGATCAAATGTTTTTGGTAAGCAGTTGTATGCACAGGTGGTGGAACACGTAGGTATTCACATTTGTGGAAGATATTACTGTAACATCTCTTTTTCACATATAAATTAATTCACAGACTCTGAGTGTTTTCTGTGGACTATTTACGTTTTTTTTTTTTATTTATCTTTGTTTATTTGTCAAAATACTGTATATTATTGCACAGGACTATATTACATATAATTGAACATGATTTATATGGATGTGTAGCACTACCCCAAAAGGGCCGCTGGACCCTGGGTCCCCCTTCACCTGCATAGCCAGGCAACACACATCTTTAGCAAGCACCCCACAGTCAATCCAGTCCATGAGCTTGGTTTTGATAATTTATTGGGGGAATGTAACTTGGATGGGGTTAGGGTGATAAGGGATGCCCAGAACTGTATTTACAGAAGAAGCCTGGGGACAACTTGAACTGCTCCCAGCTTTCAGAGTAGAGCTTAGACTATTATTGTAGGAATAATCACAAGTCCTTACTGGATCCTTAAAGAGTAACTTCACTTTCATGAAAAACAAAATGGCAAATAAAAAAAAATAATATATACAATTCTGACACAAGTCATATTATAATGAATGTTATTAAAAACTACCTTTCCTTTTCAATCTGCAGCTCTGTAATTTTCTGTGAAATGCAATATGGCTACCTAGAGGTATTTTGTAGACAGAATGTGTACAGAACGCCCCCCCAGTTATGTCATTTTCTGCTTGTGTGATTGGCTCACTAAGTTTTCCAGAAGTCTGCACTAAGCTACAAGTCAGATTTCAGGCATCCCCTGCACCAAAAATTTGGTGATCTACTCCCAAAAGGAAATCACATCTAAATGGATGCAGACACTGCAATTTTCCTCATTAGAGTTTTGCAGGTGAAGCAGCTGGTTGCTAATTAAGAAACCACTCCCATTAGACTCACTTTTGCACATGGATACAGACAAATACACAAGGATTTCTTCAGAATAACGAAAGGTTCTACAACAAAGTTTGTCAAAATCCTTGTAATGTACATAGATCACCCAGAGGGAAATGTTTTTTCTCAACAAATGTGGAGTTACGCTTTAAAGTAATGTACAAATACCAACAGACTGCAAATGTTTCTTTTCCCCACAACAACAAAAATTGCAGCGCACCTGGCTTCACTGAACTTTTCCCAAGCAGGGATGACGGTAAGCTGTACACTGTCCCTTTCAAAGGCTAGCTAGATCTTGCATCCGACTGCTCTCTCCCTTTCTGGCTTTGTGGAGGTGAATAGGTAGAGGTTACTCACTCAGTCCCTTTATATCTTGCAGCATGGTAGTGACTTCTGTCCAGGCCTCCTGCTGTAGAGGTTCCACTTGCTTGACAGGTTGTCTCCTGGATGAGACTGAAGGGGTTGAGGTTCCTTCTCTTTTCCCTCTCTCTCTCTCTTTTTCGGCAGCACACTTCTACCTGGAGACAGAGACCCCCCCCCCACCAGCACAGGGGTCCACCCCCAGGTCTCTGGATCCTGGAATCTCTCTCCACATGTTCAGGCGCCACCATATTTAGGGCTAAATCCCCGCCTTCTGGGCCATCCTCACCCAGGTAGTAGCAGAGATCTCTTGAATATTAAGGTCCTGATCTCTGCCCCTCCACCCACTATGTTTTAGAGCCTTGAGGGATCTTCTAGAAACCAGGGGGTGGTGACAAAGACTCAGCCTGCAGAGCCCACCAGCTAACTGAACACAAACCAATTTACACTGACTTCACTGACTACAGTGAAGCCCAAACTAAATTTACCTAATCTACACTATGTACACAGGGGGTGCTACAGATGGTTTAAGATTCTAAGAGGGTAGCGCTACACTATAAGTTTATTGATATTATTTGGCATTTATTTTGATTGTTGTGAGTACAGCTACCTAGAGGTTGTCAATTCAAAACACTAATACTATGTGTTTTTTACTATGTATATTTTGTTTCCTACACATATTTTTTGTCTGAAATAGCTGAAACGGATTATAAAATGTAGGGCTCGTTCGCATGGGTGAAATGGCCCATACGGTGTCAACAGCTGTTCATCCGTTCTGAGCAGCATGGAGCTGCGTGCAAGCAGCCATGTTTTTTCAATAGAAACATAGCAGGTGTAAAGACTCACCTGCAGCTCTGATTTTGACAGATACACGAGGACAAATGGTACAGACCCAAATGCAGACAGTGTGCAATCAGTGCCAATCAGAGAACGCCTTATATTCATTGAAGAAAAATAAAACCAGTTCTGTAAATGTCGGCAGAGGGAAATTCTCTTGGCACAGGACCTAGAAGATTCCGGCAATCACTGTAACAGTGCACACTACTACAGTGAACGTCTGCTTCCCCGGCGGTTCTTTAGGCATTGGATATGCATGCTTTTATTGGTCCCAGCTGGACCAATGTAAGTATGCAATTAAGATGATGCCTAGAGTTCAGCTTTAAAGATTTTCTGCTGATAGGCTGGGCTCTCAAATGAAATAATAGGCATCACATTGTATCAATATTTACAAGGGAAACAACTAAGACTCTGGCGATCATTTTTCAGTATGAAGACTTTGTTTTCAGCATGACCTATTACATCACCTGGTAAGTTAAAATAGAATGTGTTATTATACGACAATATTAATGTATATGGGGATCTTAATTCTGCAATGGGCTACCATGTACTCCGTTATTTAATAAATATATAAAAATACTTTAAAAAGCAGTCACCTGCTGAGGCTAAAGCCCACAGCCATAATGATAAAATGTAAAATGAATACTTAAAAACTGGCTAATTCATGAGTGCCCCACTACCCCACAGCTTGCAGTGAGAAAAGCACATTATATCAAGCTTCTAACCACTGCCTCATTCTCTTAACATCTCATTAATTTAACACAGATTAGCACAGACGGTTAGCCTCACTGTGTGTGGTTCAGTATCTACAATAGGGTTAATGGGTGCTGGGACATAATTTCATCCTTTTGATCTAAAAGTTACATTTTTTGACACTTTTCTATTCCATCCCTTAAAAGTTCACCTCAGGTACAAATTACTTATTAAAAAAAAAAAGGAAAAATACATTAACTCCTTCTTGATCAGATTCCCTTATGGCCTTCATGATTAGACTTATTCTGGTCAGGATATTTTAATTAACTGTAAAATTTCAGTGTCTACGTATGCTGATTGAGTGAGGGAGAGTACTTTTAAATAACCCATTCAAATCCAGTTAATTAATCCTTAACAAGAGCCCTAGTTTTTTTTTTAAAGAATATATACAGCAAAAGCCATTTTGCAATCAAATGTTTCTAAAAACAACAATTCCGTAATATTTAAAAATAGGCAAATCAATACTTTTGAAAAGATTGGCCAAAAATCTCCCCATTCCTATAACTGGTTCACTGCTTTTTTTCCAGAACCAAGCACAGAGCTGGAAGCAAAAATACAGGCATCCATGATAAACTTGAGAAACATTTGAAACTCTAATGCCCCGTACACACGATCGGACTTTCCGACAACACAACCGTGGATTTTTGTTTGAAGGATGTTGGCTCCAACTTGTCTTGCATACACACGGTCACACAAATGTTGGCCAACAATTACAAACGTAGTGACGTACGTGATATTTCCATTGCGAACATTAGTTATATCTCCGGCTCATACTTGATTCCGAGCATGCGTGAACTTTTGTGCATCGGACTTGTGTAAACACGATTGGAAAGTCCGACAACAAACATTTGTTGGCGGAAAATTTGAGAACCTGCTAGCCAACATTTGTTGGCGAAAAGTCCGACAACAAATGTTCAATGGAGCATACACATGGTCGGACTTTCTGCCAACAAGCTCACATCCAACATTTGTTGTCGGAAAATCCGATCGTGTGCTGGGTTCACACTGCAGCACGCTTCGGCTCACAGCAGGAGTTCGTTGCGTCTCCATTTACCGTTTAAGGTCCGATTTTAGACAGAATTTTAGGCTGAATTTGGACCTGAAACAGACCAAAAGATGCACAGGACCCCTGTGCAGTTTGCACTGGAGCTGCTGCGGAGATGGGGAAACCTACATCTAATTCGCAATAGTGTGAACCCAGCCTAAGGGGATGTTAAAAATACTTATTGTTTCAGAAGCTGTTGCTGACTTACCTTGAAAATGCTAGTTGTCTGCCTGTTTATGTTATGCTTACACGCAATCTTCTGAAATGTTCTGATTTTCTCATTCAAGTACTAAACTACATACTTGTTCTAGATCACTGATTCAAAAGCAATAGGGTCCGTCAGCATGATTGCCAGGCAATTAGTATTTTCAGATGGATTAGTCAGCAATGGCAACTTCCATGTCTTTCTTACATACCCTGTTTCCCCGAAAATAAGACCTAGCGTGATTGTCGGTGATGGCTGCAATATAAACTCTACCCCCCCAAATAAGCCCTACCCTTTTTCCTTGAAAGTAAGCCCTACCCTGAAAATAAGACCTACAAGGACTTTAACTAGGGCTTATTTGGGGGGGTAGGGCTTATATTGCAGCCATCACCGACAATCACGCTAGGTCTTATTTTCGGGGAAACAGGGTAGTTACATAGTTAGCCAGGTTGAAAAAAGACACAAGTCCATCTAGTTCAACCTAAAAAAGAGAAAGAGAAAAAATCCCATATATACAATATTATACCCACAGTTGATCCACAGGAAGGCAAAAAAAAAACAGCAAAGCATGATCCAATTCGCTACAGCAGGGGAAAAAAAATCCTTCCTGATCCCCCGAGAGGCAATCGGGTATTCCATGGATCAACTTTACTTATAAATATTAGTACCATGTTATATTATGTAGATTTAGGAAATAATCCAGGGCCAGGCCTTTTTTTTAAAGCAATCTACTGAGCTGGCCAGAACCACCTCTGGAGGGAGTCTATTCCACACTTTCACAGCTCCTACTGTGAAGAAACCTTTTCATATTTGGAGATGAAATCTCTTTTCCTTTCTGTGGTAGATTTCATTTAATACACTCTTCTAGCAAAAGTACCGGCATGGCCTATTTATGTATCTGTAAAACAGAAAAAGGAAAGGAGCTGTAATTATTGGCTAAACTGCTTGGAGTGTATACTGTAAAACTGTAAGACCCCTTTCACACTGGGGCGGTTTGTAGGCGCTATTGCGCTAAAAATAGCGCCTGCAAACCGACCCGAAACAGCTGCTGCTGTGTCTCCAGTGTGAAAGCCCCGAGGGCTTTCACACTGGAGCGATGCACTAGCAGGACGGGAAAAAAAGTCCTGCTAGCAGCATCTTCGATGCGGTGAAGGAGCGGTGTATACACCGCTCCTTTACTGCTCCTGCCCATTGAAATCAATGGGGCAGCGCGGCTATACCGCCGGCAAAGCGCCTCTGCTGAGGTGCTTTGCGGTGGTTTTTAACCCTTTCTCGGCCGCTAGCGGGGGATAAAACTGCTCCGCTAGCGGCCGAATACCGCCGCTAAAATGTCGGTAAAGAGCCGCTAATAATAGCGGCACTTTACCGCTGACGCACCTCCCGCCCCAGTGTGAAAGGGGCCTTAGTCTGATTTAAAAATCTAAAAGCATCCAAAGAGCAAGGTGAAACAGTTTGTCATTAGGAAGGTATGAATAGTAAAATGAATACCCATGGAATGGAATACAATGCTTTTTACTTTTTACAAGTAGACTCCCTGGGCTATTCCAATGATAGAGGAATGTCCCAACTGAACCAATAAATCAATATGAAGAAAACAAGCAAAATAAAATGCCATTTACTCTGATTGAAGCCAGACCAATGCTCCCTAATAATATTGCGTTAGGGGGAAAGTGCCCCCCAACTCAGTCTTCCTCTGGATATGCATCTACTTTCCTTATTATTGTAACTGAATATCGTTAATGAGCTATGGCAGTGAGATGTCTTTGCATGCATTCTCCTACAAACACAAGCCACACTAAATGGCGGACAATGGTCTGAACCCAGACCAAGCAATAGTCCTATACAGACCGCCAGCCCATTAGTCCCCAGGGCATGATCCCCCCTCCACAGCAGTCATTGATTTTTAGGACTGCTGGCATCTTAACAAACTGCGTACTCTTCCCCTGCATTGCTTCCTAGCTCCCATCCCCTACACCTGATGTAAAGGGGCACTGTGGGGGGAATCTATTTTTTGATAGACATACAATGTCTGCCTATATTAGGATCTGAGCAATAGCGCAAGCATGAATTGCGGACCTCTGCTGGAAAAAAAGATACCAGCATGTTTTGTGACTAAAAGAAGAGGTGGTAAAAAAACAAACTCCTCAAACCTCTGAAGCTGTATAATATATGAACAAATGAAACCTTGTCTTACATTAGTACAAAGGTAAGCTATAACCGGTCATAGACAGTTCGAGTCTCGGCCAGTTCAGAAGAGAATGGCTGAGATTTGAACCATGTATGAGCAGACTGAATGTACTCAAGTTGATCGATTGATCAACTTGGGTAAAACCAGCCTATCTGATTTTGCATGTGATTATTGGTAGAAGCTATTATAGCCGATAGCAGTAATCACTGCGTTTTCCCAGCGTGGACAGATCCCCCATAAGGAGAACACAATGCCTCTGCGGGTGGGATTCTTCCGATCAACAATGACTTTGTTGATGGGGAAATCAAGCGATTTGGTTGCAGGAAAGAGAATACCTCTGTCTATGGCTGGTTTAAGAGACTATTAGTAAAGAAATAAAGCACGTAATGGTTGCTAGTGGTTGTTCTTATGGTCTGCAATGATAAATTGTCCAACCCAGAGCCTGATGTTTGAATGAACCAGGAAGCATATGGTGGGTTTTAGGCTAAGGGTGAAAAAGAATGGATAAAGCTCTATCAGGAAGCCTTTGTTGCACTGGTGATAATGATGCTTTTTCAGGCTCCATGTCCAGTTCATGATGCTGCCATTGCATTAAAGAAAAATTAAATAGTTATATGTTTTCTCCCCTGACATTTTGAAACCCTTGATACTAATCTAGTGTTTCTTTAATTAAATTATTTTTTTTATTACTATTACTTGCAAGTTCAATGTCCCTATATAAGACAAATCCAAAATGGTAACAGTCTAAAGAGCAGTAATTCACTAAAACCTAAGCTAAACAATCTTGAACTGGTTATTTTTTATTTTATTTTAGAACAACTAATTGTATTGGTTTTAAATATTTTACAATAAAATGTTACTTAGAAGGCTGATCAAGTTTTACCTCCCAAAAGCACATTTCTCAGGAAGATGTAAAAAATGTAAATGACAGTTTAAGTTTTCAAATATTAAATGTAAAAAATTACCACAAAAAAGATTTGGGCTTTTTAAAGGATGAAGATGAAAATTTCTTAGCAGTTCTTAGAGTGTGAGGGAGGACCATTGCAAGCAAGGTGGATTAATTAATTATATCTGCCATAATATTTTAGATTTCATTGGCAGAAGTGTTAACGTAACACTTCATTACTCTGCCAGCTTCTTCCTACAAATCTGTCCCATAATTACGGATGTTCTTTCGCCCCATAAGCTTCATTTACACGAATTTGTGTTTAATGATTTCCTCCGGCAGTGTTACGAGCTACGAAAAGGAATGAAGTGAAAAAAGGCATCATTAAAATCCCCTATTTTAATGAGTCAAAATATATTAGCATTTAACCTCTCAGAATGCATGAAACAAAAGTACGGGCTAGTTTAGCTATATTTACATCAGTGTATTAGAGGTTAATAACTCTTTGTGCCTAGCCTATACATTTACATTATCTATATCACAGCCACATCTCCTGTTTTGCCCCCACCTTCCTCTCTCACCCCTTCTGTCTTTCACATCATTCTTCCATCTCATTTTCAGCTATTGATCCATCTCCTCCCATTGCCCTGCAGCCTCAGGACTCTGTTCCGCTGACACTAAGAAAATGTATGTATTTTCTCTTTACCTTGCAGGGGTGAGAGGAAACGTTCTGGAGTGGTACATACAATTATAAAACAATGTTCTAAATTTGTAAGCATAACACAAAGCAAAGTAAGAAAAAAAGGCAAGTGCTTAGTAACTTTGCTTTTTGTGGCCATTGATTTTTTTAAGGTGCATCAATATTTGATTTGTCAAAGTTCTGTAACCCCTAGCAAGCAATCAACAACTAGCCTGTGCACACCAAGCAGCTTTAAGATGATCTGTTATTGTCTGCTCATGGGTGATGCTCATCATTCCTGTTTGAAGTACATGACCATGTAGATATAGCACCCTCTAGAGTGCTACTAGTGTCAGAGAAGGTAAAATATATACTGTATTGTCATAAATATTGGGGCACCTGCCTTTACATGCAGATGAACTTTAATGGCATCCCGGTCTTAGTCCATAGGGTTCAATATTGATTTGGCCCACCCTTTACAGCTATAACAGCTTCAACTCTTCTGGGAAGGCTGCCCACAAGGTTTAGGAATTTGTCTTTGGGAATGTTTGACCATTCTTCCAGAAGCACATTTGAGAGGTCAGGCACTGATGTTGGACAAGAAGGCCTGGCTCGCAGTCTCCATTCAAATTCATCCCAAAGGTGTTCTATCCCACAGGACTCTGTGCAGGCCAGTCAAGTTCCTCAACCCCAAGCTTGCTCATCCATGTCTTTATGGACCTTGCTTTGCGCACTGGTCCAAATCATTTGGTGGAGGGGGGATTATGGTTTGGGGTTGTTTTTCATGTATTGGGCTTGGCCTCTTAATTCCAGTGAAGGGAAGACCAAGACATTTTGGACAAGTTCATGCTCCCAACTTTGTGCGAACAGTTTGGGGATGGCCCCTTCCGGTTCCAACATGAGTGCACACCAGTTAGAACCGAATAGAACGCTTTTGGGATGATCTAGAGCAGAGACTGCGAGCCAGGTCTTCTCGTCCAACATCAGTGCCTGACCTCACAAATGCACTTCTGGAAGAATGGTCAAACATTCCCATAGACACACACCTAAACCTTGTGGACAGCCTTCTTAGAAGAGTTTAAGCTGTTATAGCTGCCAAGGGTGGGCCAACTCAATATTGAACCCTACAGACTAAGAGTGGGATGCCATTACAGTTCATGTGCGTGCAAAGGCAGGTGTCCCAATACTTTTGACAATATAGTGTATATTTTGACTCATGTCTAAACTCTGTGAGTCTTTAAATCTAGGTCAGGGTTGTTAGAGTTCAGGGCAGCATGACTCATACAGACAGCTCTCTGGTGCCTCCCCCTGGTTCTAGAAAGTTGGAGAACATTCTAGAGATTAGAGGGAGGAGGCTAGGAGGGTTGTTCTGAATATTTAGGGGAGCCCAGCCAATCCCCAGGTGATGGGCCTGGTAGGGGACTAGGTGAGCCCTCAAATATGAGTCATGCTAGGAAGGGAGTCGGGAGGAAGATGGAGATGCAGTGCTGAGGAGGCTGTCGGTGGCCCTTGAGGCAAACTCCCTAGTCTGGGGGAGGGTGCTCTGCCTTGGACCGGGGCTCGGGTGCTGGCCTGGGAGGATCCTGACAACAGGAGAAGCTTGGAGGGAGTCCTTCCTGAGAGACAGCGGGAGTATGGAGGACAGTGTACTACAGGGACTTAAAAGGGGAGAGACTGCCACATGTAGAAGGTCTCTCTTAACCCCCCTAGTGGTATTCCCGAGTCTGGCTCGGGTGGATTTTCAATACCAAAAGCGGTATCCCCCAGCCAGACTCGGGATTGCATCGCAGGATCTAGGAAGAGTTTACTTACCTTGTCCCCTGGATCCTGCGATTTATCTCCACTGTGATCGGCGAGCCGCCGTGTCTCGCTCGATTCACAGTGCCGAGCTCCGTTCCCTGCGAGCGTTGCGATGTATGGGGACGGAGTTCGGCGGCAAATTCAAAAAGTGAAACACACAGTACAGATACAGTATACTGTAATCTTACAGATTACAGTACTGTATCAAATAATTACACATCCCCTTTGTCCCTAGTGGTCTGTCCAGTGTCCTGCATGCAGTTTTATATTATAAATACTGTTCTTTCTGCCTGGAAACTGGAGATTGTCCAAAGCAACCAAAACTGTCCCTTTACATCAAAAGTGGTTTTAGAGCAGCTAGAAAACAGCGATAATAAATTAGAATCACTTGCAGAATTGAGTGATAGTGATTTGTGGGGAAATCCGTCATCAAACACTAAAAGTAACGAAAGCGACAATTCTGCAACTGAGCAAATTTCAGTGTTTTTGGTTAGATTACATTATTGAATAATTTTTATTATTATTATATTATTATTTGTTATAATTATTTATAGTTATTTATTATATTATAATTTTTTATTTCGTTTTTCAAACTTTATCATACCGGGGATGTCTACTAGACTCTGGTTTGGACAGATTTAAGTGAATTATTCCTAAGAATTACAGGCCTACAATATAAAACGCCAAATTTCTGTGCAAAATAATGGTAACGCTTTCAGCACCTAAAATCTGAAATAATCATACCGCCAGGGAGGTTAAAGACAGCGGTGTGCTTAAGTCTTCTTTAAACCTTGCCCTGGCAGATCTCCAGAGAGTCAGTCAGGTAGACTAGTGAAAAGAAGCAGCCAGGTGGTATAGCCGGGACCAGTGTCTACAGGGGAGTTGGAGATACTCCAAGATGCATTGTGCTACTTTCTAAAGGGAATGAGAGTTGCTAGCCTGCAAGGGAATGTTGCTGATTAGGGATGAGCTTTATGTTCAGGTCGAGCATGAGTTCGACTCGAACATTGGCTGTTTGCCCGTTCGCCGAATAGCGAACAATTTGGTGTGTTCGCGGCAAATTCGAAAGCCATGGAACACCCTTTAAAAGTCTATGGGAGAAATCAAAAGTGCTAATTTTAAAGGTTAATATGCAAGTTATTGTCATAAAAAGTGTTTGGGGACCCGGGTTCTGCCTTAGGGGACATGTATCAATGCAAAAAAAGTTTTAAAAACGTCCGTTTTTTCGGGAGCAGTGATTTTAATAATGCTTAAAGTGAAACAATAAAAGTGAAATATTCCTTTAAATTTCGTACCTGGGGGGTGTCTATAGTATGCCTGTAAAGTGGCGCATGTTTCCCGTGTTTAGAACAGTCCGAGAGCAAAATGACTTTGCTAAAGGAAAAAAAGTCATTTAAAAGTACTCGCGACTATAATGAATTGTCAGTCCCGGCAATACACATAAAAGTAATTGAAAAAAAACGGCATGGGATTCCCCCACAGTCCATTACCAGGCCCTTTGGGTTTGGTATGAATATTAAGGGGAACCCCGAACCAAAACTAAAAAAAATTTGCATGGGTGTCCCCCCAAATTCCATACCAGGCCCTTCAGGTCTGGTATAGATATTAAGGGGAACCACGCGCCAAAATTTAAAAAAAAAATGGCGTGGGAGTCCCCCTCAAAATCCATACCAGACCCTTATCCGGGCACGCAACCTGGCAGGCCGCAGCAAAAGAGGGGGGACGAGAGAGCGGCCACCCCCCCTCCTCAACATTGGGAGGGTGCTTTGGGGTAGCCCCCTAAAGCACCGTGTACCCATGTTGATGGGGACAAGGGCCTCATCCCCACAACCCTTGCCGGTGGTTGTGGGGGTATGCGGGGGCTTATCGGAATGTGGAAGCCCCCTTTAACACGCCCTCAGTTATATAAGAACTGTCACAAGAACAGAAGTGTCACACAGCGGGAGACTCCCATTGAGGTGGATCTTCCGGAGGACGAAGTGGGGAAGAAGAAGCCGGAGGAAGATGCCGGAGAAGACCGGAGGAAAAAGCAGAGGACCGGAGGAAGAAGCAGGGGAAGAACAAGATGGAGGAAGAAAAAGAAAACCGAAAGAAGACCAGAAGAGGATGGAAGAAGAAGCGGGGAAAGAAGAAGACATTAATAAAGGAATTGTCAAAAACCGGCTATTGTCTTTTTTAACATTTTTGACACTTTTTTGTGAAATGGTAGGGGTACATTTGTACCCCATTACCAATTCACACAGGGGGGGCCGGGATCTGGGGGTCCCCTTGTTAAAGGGGGCTTCCAGATTCCGATAAGCCCCCCACCCGCATACCCCCACAACCACCAGGCAAGGGTTGTGGGGATGAGGCCCTTGTTACCGACAAGATGGAGACACGGTGCTTTGGGGGGCTACCCCAAAGCACCCTCCCCATTATGAGGGCATGTGGCCTGGTAGGGTTCAGGAGGGGGGCACTCTCTCATCCCCCCTCTTTTCCTGCGGCCTGCCAGGTTGCGTGCTCAGATAAGGGTCTGGTATGGATTTTTGGGGGGACCCCCACGCCATTTTTTTTTTTTAATTTTTGCGCCGGGTTCCTCTTAAAAGCCATACCAAACCTTTTTGAGGGGGACCCGCGCCATTTTTTTTTATTCTGGCGCAAGGTTCCCCTTAATAATAATTTGGTTCGGGGTTCCCCTTAATATTCATACCAGACCCTAAGGGCCTGGTAATGGACTGTGGGGGAATCCCATGCCATTTTTTTCAATGACTTATGTGTATTGCCGGGACTGACAATTCATTATAGCCGCGAGTACTTTTTTTTGAAAATTGACAATTTTTTTATTAAGTTTTTCATGATAGAACACATACAGAAAATTAAAGTACAAGGTGATACACATTACATTGCCGTAATCATATCCAGAGGAGAGCCCTGTTCTGATAACAGTCGTAGCATGGAGTTAGAGTCAATGTACATATCTTTTTTGAACGTTAGATAAGAAGGGGGAAAAATTATAATAAATGGACTGACTCTAGATTTAAGCCACTGGTTGTACACCTTGTATATCTTAGCAGAAAAAGGGAGAAAGAGAAGAATAAGAGGGGGGAGAAAAAAAAAAGAAGAAAAATTGATAGGGAAGAGTGTAGAGATAGAAATTATTGAGAAGAATTGAGAGAAAGGGGGGTTAATGGAAAGTCCAGGGTGGGGTAAGTGGAGTTGGGTAGGAGAGGTAGGGAAAGAGGATGAGGGCAGTGGGGTCGCACCCTATCCCAGGTGCCCAGAACCTCCCCATCTAAGGGAGAAACTAAGCTCCCAAGGCCAACGCATTAGGTTATGGGGTTTTCAAAAAGGACCCACAGTTCCCATACTTGGTTATGTTTTTCAAGCTTGTCATTTAGGGAGGCTGTGAGATACTCCATCCTTTTGACCTCCCTGATCCTGGAGTGCAGTTCCGACACCGAAGGTGGTTCCCTCTGTTTCCATTTTAGTGCCACCAGGCAGCGTGCAGCAGTTAATATATGTGATAGAAGTTTTTTGGATCTTTTAGAGAGGGAGATTGGCGGGAGACCAAGTATAAAAACCTTCAGGTCGAAAGGCACCCCCGGGCCAAGGACGGCCTCCAGGAGGGAGTGCACCATTTCCCAGTATGGTACAATCAGGGGACATGTCCAATAAATGTGGTGTAGGGTTCCCCTATCCTTGTGGCATCGCCAGCAGCGAGAGTCTGTCAGTGGATAAATGGAGTGGAGCAAGTCAGGGGTCCGATACCAATGAAACAAAATCTTGTATTGGTTCTCTTTATATAGCGTACACATAGAGCTTTTGGTGGCTTGAGACCAGATGAGTTGCCATATGTGGAGAGGTACGTCTGCACCCAAGGCTCGCTCCCATTTACCCATGTATGCGTGTCGAGGACCCTCTGGTGAGGAGTCCCGCGTCAGGAGCTGATAGGTTTGGGAGATCATGCCTTTAGGGGATGAACTCTCCAAGCACAGCTTTTCAAAATCGGTTAGCGGGGAGAAATGGAGGTCAGGGACTAAAGATTGTGCATAGTGTCGTATTTGTAAGTAGCTGAAGAAGGCCTGTTTGGGAATGTCAAATTCTTTTTGCAAATCTTGAAATGTCCTTAAAAAACGGGTCTTAGGGTCTATCAGTTGGCCATAACGGAATAGGTTCTTTTCCATCCAGAAATGGGACATCTGAGATGTCAGACTATCTGGGATGTTGGGGGTAAATAAGAAGGACGTGACCGGTGAGGAAGGGGTGGTAAGGGGGTGTGCTGCTTTTGCCCGCCTCCATAGTCGACGTAGGAGGGACATTGGTCCCAGCAAGTGCAAGCTTTCAGAAGCCACATCAGAACTCCATAATAGTGAGTTCGGATGTATAGGGGCTAACCATAGCTTTTCAATTTGTGTCCACCGATTGTAGGCGTGCAAGGTACACCAAGAGGCTACAGGGCGTAGTTGAGCTGCCAGGTAATATTTGGATATGTTAGGGAACGCCAGGCCTCCTTGGTTGCGGGGGGCATAGAGAACCGATTTAGCAATCCGGTGTCCCTTGTAGTTCCAGAAAAAGTTAATCAAATCACTCTGCAGTCTCTTTAGGTGTGTGGCTGGGATAGGTATCGGAAGTGTCTCAAATAAGTATAGCAGTTGAGGTAGGATCATCATTTTAAGGGTAGCTAATCGTCCAAAAAGGGACAGTTTTAGGGGTTTCCATTTATTCAGTGAGGCTCTAATAGTGGTATATATGTGGGGGAAGTTGGCTTTGTATAAAGAATCATATGTGGTCGTAAGGTGGACTCCTAGGTATTTTAAGGAGGAAGTTTTCCAGGAATAATTAAATGCTTGCGAGAGGGCCGCTTGTGCTTAAGGAGGCATATTAATGGGGAGGGCCTCTGTTTTAGAGTTGTTTATCTTATATCCCGATAGATCACTGTATCTATCTAGTTCCGTATGTAGGTTCGGCAAGGAGATGTGGGGTTGTGTGAGTGTGAGGAGAACGTCATCGGCATACAGGGAGATTTTAAAGTCTCTGGTTCTAACTGGGATGCCATGTATGTTTGAGTTTTCCCTGATATGGGCAGCTAAGGGTTCTATGCAAAGGGCATAAAGGAGCGGTGAGAGTGGGCATCCCTGTCGCGTCCCATTTGAAATCGAGAAAGTGTTGGAGGTTGCGTGGTGAGTGCGCGCCATGGCTGATGGGGATAAGTATAAATGATGGATGGCTCTCAAAAAGGGCCCCGTAATCCCGGCTCGCCGTAGGGTAGCAAACAGGAAAGGCCAACTTAGCCTGTCGAAGGCTTTTTCTGCATCGAGGCTGAGCAGTAATGCCTCTACTTTGGTCCTGTTTGCTACCTCTACTAGGTCAATAACTTTGCGGGTATTATCCCCTGCTTGCCTCATAGGTATGAAGCCAACCTGGTCTTTATGGATCAGTGATGGCATGAAATTGTTTAGTCTGTTAGGTAGTAGTTTCGTAAAGATTTTAAGATCGGCATTAAGCAGTGCAATAGGTCTATAATTCGAAGGTAGACTATGATCTTTGCCAGGCTTGGGAATCAGCGTGAGGTAGGAGTTTTGCATGTCTCGTGGTATGGGCGTCTCAGACAGAAATGAGTTAAACAATGTTGTCATATGGGGGAGTAGGTGCGGTAAGAAAGTTTTGTAGTACTGATATGGAAGTCCATCAGGGCCTGGGGCTTTGTTGTTTGGGAGCGATTTAATTGTGTTTGTAATCTCTTCCTCTGTGATGGGGGAATTTAGTGTGGTCAGGGCGGAGGGAGTAAGTCTCGGTGTGTCACACTCTTCTAAATAGGAATAGATTCTTTGGCATAGGTCTCGCGGGGGAGGGTTGTGTGGAACGTCTGGATTGTTATATAGGGTCGAATAATAATCATGGAAAATCTGAGCAATCTTGGTGGGATGCGTTTGGGGAGTGCCCGTTCGATCGTTAAGATGGGTAATGGAGGTGGTCGCGAGCTTATCCCGCAGTTGTTTAGCTAACAATGTGTGTGGTTTGTTTGCCTTGTCATAGTAGGTTTGTCGTAGTCGTATTAGCGCCTTCTCAATTTTGCCCACTTCTATATCACTAAGACCTGCCCGTACCTGTACAATCTCTCTAAGGGTTTTTAAAGACGGAGAGGAGAGCAAGCTTGCTTCCAGTTGTTTAAGCTTAGCCAATAGGGCTATGCGAGCCGTGTTAGCATTCCTCTTGAGTGCCGTGGATAACGAAATACATTGGCCCCTGAGGACCGCTTTATGACCCTCCCAGAGAGTAGCAATGGAGATTTCTGGCGAACTGTTTTCCGCAAAATATAATTTCATTGTTTTCTCCAGTTCCTCTCTGGAGGGGTCATGTTTAAGCAAAAAATCATTCAGTCGCCAGTGGCATGTACGGAGGGTTCCCGGGGACAATGCCAAAGACAAGGTTATTGGGGCATGATCCGACCATGAGATGGCCTGGATGTCTGAGTTCTCATGAGCTCTCAGGGTTGGGGCGTTTACAAAGAAATAATCTATGCGCGAGTGGGACTTGTGCGGGTGGGAGTAAAAAGTGAATTGTTTAGCTGAGGGGTTTGCGGTTCTCCAACAGTCAAACAGGGCATATTTCCTGGTCAATTGGCGGAAGAGAGAGCATCGTCTCTCGAGGGCCTTGGGGACCTGTTTATGTCCAAGAGAGTGCCTGTCTAGGCAAGAGGAGAAGGTCAGGTTAAAGTCTCCGCCAATGACCAGGTACTGGTGGGGAAAAGCAAATAGTCGTTTATACACTTTAGATAGGAAGGAGGTTTGGTTAGTGTTAGGGGCGTATATATTACATAATGTAAGGTCAGCATTTTTCCACGTGCCTCTCAGGATGATATAATGTCCTAGGGGGTCCGAAATTAGTGATTGTAATTTGAAAGGGGAGTCTTTTTTGAATAAAATAGCCACACCTGCCCGTTTACGAGGATTAGAAGCTTGGTATATCTGGGAATAATGTTTAGTGGCGAATGCCATATTATCAGTCTTAGTGAGATGTGTTTCCTGAATGAAAATAATGTCGGCTTTAGATCTCCTAAATTCCCTTAGGGCTAGGCTTCGTTTGGTATTGGAATTGAGACCTTTCACATTTAATGATATTATGTCAATCATTGGGAAGTAAAGGTATTAGAGGTTTTAGCTTACCAAGATGAGTGGAATACGTTTGGATGCAGAGGATGGTAATCGGATGGACTTTCAGATAAGGTACATACCCAACTGGGAACATGTTCCTGCGGACTGGGACTGGGCTCCATAGGCGGGGGGCACCCACAATACCCCAAGTTACTGGGAGGTAGAGAAAAGAGAAACCAGGGGTGGAAGAGCAGGAGGAAAGATGGACGACAAAGAGGAAAAAAACAAAGGTTAGTATAAAAACAAGTAGTAACCATGTGAAGGTTAACCCACTCAAACAGAGTGGTGGGTCGGAGACCCCCGGAGGGCCCCCCCCCATGTGGGGAATGAAATCATTACTCTCCACAGGGGTTATAGGGGAAGCCATTCGAAGGTCTCCCGGGGGGAGGATAGGACAGTC
The DNA here is from genome assembly GCA_037952925.1 of Lithobates clamitans. NCBI lineage: Eukaryota > Metazoa > Chordata > Amphibia > Anura > Ranidae > Lithobates > Lithobates clamitans. The sequence goes on along the minus strand of JBBGZY010000015.1, from coordinate 554,018 downwards.
CCAAAACGACCGCTGTCCCCTCCCAGATCCGCCTGTAATTAAGTAAATATGTAAATATGCAGCACACCGTAATGGAGCAGCAAAACAGAGAAGAACTTTCTTAAAACAATTAGTAACCAGGTAACCATGTGATGTAGACCGAGGTGGCAAATTAACTCAGCCCATGCTGTTTATGCTCAGTAATGGGCCTTTCAACCCGATAGTAGGAGTGTTGGTAGGGTACAAACCCATCAACCCAGACCAATAATTCTTGGGAGACCCTGGGGCGGGTAAGGACCATTGGGTAACTACGATAGGACATTCTAGTGGGGTAAAGGACGGGGGGAGAGGGAGGGGAAGGAAGGGGTGGGAAGGGTAGATATGGGGCCGGAGGGGGGGGGGAGGGCCAGGGTAAGGGGATTAAGGGAGAGAAAAAAAAAAAGGGGAGGGAGGGGGAAGGGGAGAGGGAGGGGACCCCATTGATAGTATGTGGAAGGTGGAGCATTACTGTAGCATATCAGCCATAATCCTATATCTTAAATTTGCATAAGTGCTAAATCTTTAACCCGTTTTTCCACCTAGTGGAATTAAAAAAAATAAAAAAGGGTAAAACTTAGGGACTAGCCCTCTATAGAGAGAATAAGAATAACAGCTTATGTCCTGAGCTTTCAGCATGTTAAGCAGTAAACAAAACATCTCTGCTAGTATCTTATCCTGAACCGGGTTTTTTCGGTCAGCAAACATCGAGAGCAGAAAGAAAAAAGAAAAGGAAAATCATCTCTGGTGAGAATTTGCCGAGGAGCTGTTAGGATGTGGCCTCTGTCGTTTTCTCCCGTTCACCTGAACCCAGGGCTCCGGACGGGGTGGTGGAGTGGGTAGAGGGTCCCACCCGGGCGTGGGGGGAACCGGAATGTCCAAGTCCTTGCAAAACGAGTGGAGGTCTTCCGGGTATCGCAGTGTGGTGGATCTCCCATCTTTCTTTGCTGTGAGGCTGAAGGGGAAGCCCCAATTGTAACGAAAGTCATGTTCCTTTAGTGTTGTAAGAAGTGGCTGTAGGGAGCGTCTTTGCTGAAGGGTGATCCAGGACAAGTCCGGATATAGCTGTATAGGGGCTCCATCGAAATCAATGGTACGCATGTTGCGGGCTTTTCTCATTATATCCTCCTTTAGGGCGTAGTTATGGACCCTACAGATTACATCCCTTGGTCTTGGGCCTGGCCCTCGGGGGCGAAGAGCACGGTGGGCTCTGTCCAGCTTGACTTTTTGATTTTCCGGGCGACCCAGCACGTTTATAAAGATAGCTTGCAGTGTGACTTGCAGGTCCTCGTCTTGGGTCGCCTCTGGGAGGCCACGGACTCTGATGTTGTTGCGTCTGCCTCTGTTGTCGAGGTCCTCAAGATGGCGTTGAAACTCTCTAAGTGCTGAGGCTTGCGTAGATAAGCGATCATGTATGTGAGAGACTTCCATCCTGGTATCATATGCTTCTTCTTCTATAGAGTGGACCTTAGCAGACAAGTGGTGTAAATCCGTGCGGAGCATGCTAATTTCAGATCTACATGTGTCGCGTACCTCTTGGATGAGCATGCGAAAGTCCTGTTTCGTGGGCATGCAGCGGACATAGTCCCTCCAGGAAGTGCATGCATCGGGTTCAAGGTCAGGGACCGTTGTGGCATGAGCATGTGGATCCCTCATAGTAGTAGAAGAAGTGTCTAGTGGGGAATGCTCCCTTTGTAGTGCATGTGGAGGGGTCATGAGGTTAGACTGTCCTGTGTGCACTTGAGCTGCGTGAGCTACATGTGAATAAGCCCCCTGCAGCACTTCAGGCCGCTGCGGTGGGGGAGGCCCTGTAGCCGCGAGTACTTTTAAATTTTGCTCTCGGACTGTTCTAAACACGGGAAACATGCGCCACTTTACAGGCATACTATAGACACCCCCCAGGTACGAAATTTAAAGGAATATTATACTTTTATTGTTTCACTTTAAGCATTGTTATAATCACTGCTCTCGAAAAAACGTCCGTTTTTAAAACTTTTTTTGCATTGATACATGTCCCCTGGGGCAGGACCCGGGTCCTCAAACACTTTTATGACAATAACTTGCATATTAACCCTTCAAATTAGCACTTTTGATTATTCATGTCCGTGTCCCATAGACTTTAACGGTGTTCGCGTGTTGGAACAAATTTTTTGCCTGTTCGCATGTTCTGCTGCGAACCGAACCGGGGGGTGTTCGGCTCATCCCTATTGCTGATATAGCAGAGACTTTTAATCAATTGGAGCTATACAGAGCAATCAGTGGGAGCTGTACAGAGGATCAAGTGGAGCTGTATATAGGGAGGAAGTTGTCCCTGGTTTTGTCACTATCAAGTTGGGCATCCTATAATTCCTATACCTATCCAAGTTATTACCCCCTAATAAAGCATAAAAACAAAACTGAAGGACTGGTGAATGTGTTCAGATGCAAGCTTAAGTTGTTGTGTGCTTGGCTGTGCAGCAGTAGGGAACTCTGTCATCTGCAACTCTTACGGGGGTAGCACTACATTTATAAAACATGCACGCGCCAGAAAATGCAGCAAACAGCTGTAAATCAGAAACCATCTATTAGCTACATCGCGCAAATCAGCTTAGATCTGCTACATACTCTGACTAGCAGTGCACTCATTCCTACTTGCTACTAATCCGAATAAATAGTGTTACCACTTGTCCTCATTCCAGATAACCAGATTTATTTATGCTGGTAATGTACCAGTTGACATAATCGGCATATGACCAGAGGTGCATATGAGGCCTGCTATGTAACTAAAATGGTAATGCAACGATAATGGGACTACTTTGAGTTTGGCTTTAATATCTACTGTAGGAAAGATATTGGTAGGTGCCATGGTTCAACCATGAATAAGCTAAAGTTATAAAACTTCAGGAGCCTGGGAGCTCAGAGAAGATCATATAGACTACAAACATTTCAGACACATTTTAAAACATGGGAGAGTTATTAATAAGTTGATTCTCTTGGCATCAGTACTGATTTTGCCAAGAAATTTGTCTTGGGCTACAGAACAGACGGAGGAGACCAGCTGTTGTTTTAACATACCCTATAGTTCTGAGTACTTCAGGGGTGAGGTAATGATTCAGATGTCGCAGCCTGAACTACTGGCCCAAACAACACAGCGGCAACTCCCACAGCAGCTCGAACTGCACAGACTTCATAGACAGGTAGTTCCTGCGTCACTGCTGCTCCATGCCAACAGGGAAGAGGAATGGGACTGCAGATGGACATTTTAGATCAGTAAAGAGTGTACATTGTCTAAAGGTAGCAGAGGGGACGTGGTGAAATTATTATTGTTATGCCTATAGTTCTAGAAAAATGCGCTGAAGATTGACCAATCAAAGATAGAGTTGTCTGGTCACAGTAATTAGACATGATTGTCTCAAACCAAAGACAGTATTTCAGGAGAAGAACCACATAACAACGGTGAAAAATATGGTGCTGTAAATCTTATGATTTAAGGTTGCTTTTCTGCTTCATAGGCTGGTGATACGCGTGTAGGGGAGGATTGGAACGTAGTGACGTGCATCCGAGTCTCACCTGGCTGGCAAGGTGGTGAGCTGTATTGTATTACATGTGTGTTACATCTTTGTTCTTGTAAGTGTTACTGTATAGCGGGGTGATAAAATAAATATACCTATAAGGAACACACTAGGTTTGTCTTTTTTGCTTTATATATTATCCAATGAGAGTTGAGAGCACAAGATTATCCACTACAAACAACGTGAGATAAGGATTGGAACGGTTGTTTTTGGTGAGACACCACCCTGCTTCTTTTCCATACGGATCGAGGAGAGGATGTGATCCATTATTCCAGTTAACTAAAGGATAAGGAGTGGAGCTGCTTGATCTGGATGTGAGGAGATATTGGCCTTTTTTATCTTTACATGGAGGTAAGCGGGCAATTTATCTGATAGAGGATTGACACATTGTTTTTTCACTAGTCACGGGATATATTGCTGAACTATTCACAGAGGAATTTATTCACAGAGACTTTTAGCATTATATTACACTTTATTTATTTATAGATTTTTTACTAGTTTGATTTATATGTTGATTGTTTTTGCTGCGCTACACTGATTTATATTATTTTTTCTTTTGAGGTGTGGTGAAATCACTTTCACAGTGGTTGGCGGGACAGCAAGTTATTATTAATATTATATATATGTACAATTTTTATTTTCTGTTCTGATTAATATAATTTTTCTAATTTGATATTAAAGGGAAACATTTAAAAAAAAAATAACAAACTTACCTGCTCTGTGCAGTGGTTTTGTACAGAGCAGTCCTGATCCTCCTCTTCTCGGGTGTCCCCCCCCCCGCCGGCACTCCTGGCCCCTCCCTCCTGTCGAGTGCCCGCAGAGCAAGCAGCTTGCAATAGGGGCACCCAAGCAGGTGCACTCCCGAGCCGCTGCTCTACATGTCCATTCCTGCACCAGCCATGCAGGTGCAGGAAGCCTCGCTCCTCTCCCCCTCCTCTCCGTGGCACCGGCATTCTAACTGTGGGCGCCCGGCTGTGGCTTCACAGCTGGGCGCGCACTGTGTATGTGCGAGCTGTGCTGTGAAAGGCCGGGCATTCTTCTGGGACCTGTGACATGTCCCAGAAGATTGCAGGGAGGAAGGGGGAGAGGTGATCTTCCTTCCAGCGCCGCGGTACCAGGGGAGGAAGTGGGAGCAGTGTACCTGTAAAAACAGGGTACCCGCCCCCCTTCCAAAAAAAAATTACATGCCAAATCTGGCATGTCAGTGGTTCACCAATACTTAAAGCGGAGGTTCCAATTTTGGGTGGAACTCCGCTTTAAATACGTAAATGATCGAAAAGGCATTTTTTATTTATTTTTTTCCAATCTTGTATATCTCCCTTATCTGTAGGCATTGTTTGAATAAAGATCTAATATTTGCTTGTTCAAATACAGTATGTTGAAAATGTCCATAATTTCCATAGGGTATACTTAACCTTTCATATAACATATAAACATTCAGTAACCAGACCGTTATTATGATTGTACATGTGTTGCCAGATCTCCAAACCATTGATCTATGTATTTTGGTACACAGCTCCAAAATTAAACTAACTAATAATTACTTATGGCTCTTAGAGACACCTTTGGTGAGATTTCTGGTCTTGTGTTCCCATCTTTTATGGGTTCCCATTTTCCCATGAAAACTAAACTCTTGTCAAACCCAATCCCATTCACTGCTTACAGAATAGCCTGTATCCTCCTTGATTCCCTTCAATCAGCTGTGTGCCAAGGCCCTGGAGTCCACTATCGCTCCATTGCAATACACCATCCAAATAAGGGGCTGCACATCAAAGATGTTTAGCTCCAGCCAAGGTTAATATATCAGCAGTATTAGTACCTGAGTCTGACCTGGTATCAGCTCCTTGCAGTCTCCTTACAGCAGAGCCCAGAGAAGTGGAAGGAGATGCACAAGGAGACATTCAGGTATGTTTCAGTGCAAGTAGTCATGCTGATAGATGGACAGCAGAGTGACAGGGTGGGGAGGAGACCTGTGAGTAAAAGTGAAACAGCAGCAGAGAACGATTAGGTGTCCCCCCCTTCCAGGAAGGCCTGTGTTGTGTAAATCTCAGGACTGAATGGACAAAAATGCTAATCCTTTTGGCGGGTAAAACATATCTGATGTATATGTAGTCCATCTGTATATTTAGCTGTTTGCCTCGAGTTCAGCTATGAGGGTATTAATATATTATATAATGTGGAGAATCCAACTGGAAGTGTTGAAACACAAAGTGGATAGGAACCATTAAAACTCAAAGGGCAGCAATAGAGCAAGAGGCTATGGTGGGGAGACTTCACAGCTGGAGCAGTAGCACAGGAAGCCAGAGGGTTACTCATATACTGTATAACTGAAATGTCACTTATGGGTGGACAGACCCCTTAAGAAAGTTAATGCTTCTTACCTATTACAAAATGCACCGCTCCTAGACATGCTGTTCTTAACAACTTAACCACCTATAAGTTCATAAATGTATAACTAGGTGCTATATGGCTTCATTTAAGTGTTAACGAATACTTTTCAAAGATTGCTATTTAGTCCATCTAAATTACCTAGGCACATCCTTATACATAATCTAACATTCATTCGAAACTCCATGTGGTTCAATAAAAAATTTTTCTTACATCAGCTTTGAACTTGACCTATAGAAAGGTCAACACTGTGGCAGATATAGCACTAGGAATAAAAGCGAGCAGAGGGTGTGACCATCTAAGTGTAGCAAATTTATTAAAACAGCAGATAAAGGCATAACTGCACTCGTGTGCTTCAAATGAGCAGGCATAAAATCCACACAAAGGGAATCACCGCTGACAGGCTCAAGATGAATGACTGGATGTAGAGTGTGGCAGGGAGACGGTCATGCACTGCAGAGTGGAGCACACGGAAACATAGGGAAAGAGGCGACGGTTCAAGGATGGATGGATGATGTCAAACATCAACATGGGCATGGCACATGGGTGTGGTTACCTAATTCAGGGCATACATGTCCCTTTCTCCAGCCTAGTACGGAGAGGCAGCAGGAGATTGGGGAACTAAACAAGTGGCTAAGGAACTGGTGTAGGAAAGAGGAGTTCGGGTTCCTGGAGAACTGGACTGACTTTTCTGTCGGTTAATGGCTCTTTAGAACGGGCTGCACCTTAATGGGGATGGTACAGCTCTATTGGGAAGAACGATGGCCAAAAGTAGCGATAACCGGCAGTGAGCAAAGGACAGAGGGGAATATTGGAGACACTAGTGAGTTTATATCCATGACATCTAATCCCCAGGGTTAATGAGTTGCCAAATCAAAAAGGAAGGCGGGGAAATCATATTGAAAAAAAATATGCACCAATACAAAACTGAGGGGAATGTTCAAAAAAGCCAGGAGCCTAGTCAACAAAATGGAGGAACTTGAGCTGCTATTACACGAGGAGGATGTGAACATGGGAATAACAGAAACTTGGTTTGACAGCTCACCTGACTGGCTGGCAAACATCCAGGGGTATTCCTTGTATTGGAGGGACAAGGAGGGTAGGAGAGGGGGAGGGGTGTGTCTATACATCAGGAATAATTTGCAGGTAGAAGAGCGGAATGACATCAATGATGGGGCAAGGGGGGAGGTGCAGTCCATATGAGTGGAACTCCAAAGGGTGGAAGTAAGCGGAAAACTACTAGTGGGGGTATGTTACAGGCCCCCTTCCCTGAGGGAAGAGTGGAGTTGGATCTCCCCTCACAGTTAGAAATGGCAGCGAGACAGGGAAATGTCATCATAATGGGGGACTTCAACTATCCTGACATTGACTTGGCGGAAGGGATAACCAACTCATTAAAGGCCCGCCATTTCATAAATGTTCTACAGGACAACTTCATGTCCCAATTGGTGGATTCCCCAACTAGAAATAATGCATTGCTAGATCTTTTAATTACAAACATTACAGATCTGATTGCAGATGTGGAAATATGTGATAACTTGGGAACTAGCATCCACAGAATAATTACATTCCTCTGAAATCATAGGAAAGGGAGGCACAAGGGGAGTACAAGAACACTAAATTTCAAAAGAGCCAACTTTTCTAAACAGCACTCATTGCTGCAGGATATTAAGTGGGACCAAATCCTTAAAACATGGAACACAGAGGAAACAAAGGTTAAACCTGGGTGGCTGAACCAAAACGTAAAATGTCATATTAAGGACAAAAAACGGGCCTTTAACCACTTGCCTCCAGGGTACTTACACCCCCTTCCTGCCTAGGCCATTTTTCATCTTTCAGCGCTGTCGCACTTTAAATGACAATTGCGCGGTCATGCTACATTGTACCCAGATGAAATTTTTTTATCATTTTCTTCACACAAATAGAACTTTCTTTTGGTGGAATTTAATCACTGCTGGGTTTTTTATGTTTTACTAAAAGAAAAAAAAAAGACCAAAAAATTGTGAAAAATGTTTTTTTTACTTAGTTTCTGTCAGTAAATTTTGTAATTAAGTCATTGTTCTCCTTCACTGATGTGCGCTGATGAGGCAGCTGAACTGGTGGGCATTGATGAGGTGGCAGTTATGGGCACTGATGAGGCGGCACTGATGAGCACTGATAGGCAGCACTGATGGGCACTGTTAGGTGGCACTGATGGGCACTAATAGGTGGCACTGATTGGCACTGATAGGCGGCACTGGTGGGCACTGATAGGCGGCACTGGTGGGCACTGATAGGCGGCACGGATAGGCGGTACTGATGGGCATTGATGCGTGGAAATGATGGGCGGCACTGATGGGTATTGATGGACAGCAGTGATGGGCATTGATGGGCAGCACTGATAGGTGGGACTGATAGCCAGAACGGACTGGCATCACTAATGGGCACTGATTGGTGGCACTTGTGGGCAGTGGTAGGCACATGTTGCTGGCAGTGGTGGGCACTGATTTGTGGCACTGGTGTCGCTATTGTAATCAGGGCACTGATGATCAGTGCCCTGATTACATGTGTAGATGTCTCCTGTGAGCAGATGTCACTGATCGGCTCTCCTCACCACACACTCTGTCAGTGTGAGGCGAGGAGCTCTGATTACCGGCATCTCCGTGTTTACATGTGACCAGCTGTGATTGGACCCAGCCGATCACATGGTTAAAGAGCCGCAGACGTAGCTCTTTACAGAGATCAGGGTCGCGCTGTGTCCTAAGCAACCCCCGCGGACGCGCGAGAGTAGCCGTTCTGGGACGCCGTCATATGATGTCCCAGAACAAGCGCTGCCCCGCTGTCATTTGACGGCCAATATGTATTCTGCTACATGTTTTTTGTAAGAAAAATCACAATAAGCGTATATTGATTGTTTTGTGCAAAAGTTATAGCATCTACAAAATAGGGGATAGATTTATGGACTTTCATTTTTTTAATCAGGGTATATAGCTCAGACTCACAGATCAGGGTATACAGCTCAGCATTACAGATCAGGTATATAGCTCAGCCTCACAGATCAGGGTATATAGCTCAGCCTCACAGATCAGGGTATATAGCTCAGCCTCACAGATCAGGGTATATAGCTCAGCCTCACAGATCAGGGTATATAGCTCAGAATTACAGATCAGGGTATGCAGGTATACATTATCTGTCCTGTATACAGCTACCTATATACACTCACCTTCCTTCCTGACTGTATATAAAGACCATCCTCCATCATCACTGACTGCAGATATACATAATCTGTCCTGTATACAGCTATATATACACACAGTAACAGGACCAAGGATGTATATCTGCAGTCAGTGATGATGGAGGATGGTCTTTATATACAGGCAGGAAGAAGGTGGGTGTATATAGCTGTATACATTACAGGACAGATGTACTCACAATTTGTGACTATTATGTAATGTAACGTAGTCAGTACATGGCATGGCAGAAATCCCCAAAATCATGTATTGCAAAGCAGCCAGCGAGACATGATGTGGCACACTCACTGACACTGTCTGACACCCTAATGCTCCAGTCATTGTATAATACACCCATCATCGTTATCCCCATATTATACACCCATCATCACTATCCTTAGTCCCATATTATACATCCGTCATCATCATCCTCATCATTGTATAATACATCCATCATCGCTATCCTCATTATTGTATAATACACCTGTCATCATCATCCTCATCATTGTATAATTTGTATAATATACCCGTCATCGCTATCCTCATCATTGTATAATACATCCGTTATCATCATCCTCATTGTATAATACACCCGTCATCATCATCATCCTCATCCTTGTAATACACCCAGGTTCAACAAACTATTCTAAGTTCTAGTTCTAAATCCCAAATTCTAAAATCTAAATTTTATCTAAATCTAAAATTTTATCTAAATTTAAAATCTAAATTTAAATCTAAATCAAATTCTAAAAATTCTAATCTAGAAGCATGGAGCAGCAGCCCTGGTTTTATGAGATGAGCCTTCTCCTCAAGCCTAGGTTCACACGGATGTGATGTGGCACGATTACAGCGCCGGTTCCCACATCACATCTTTCCCGCAGGCAGTTCACACTGCCCTCTGTCATTGTTAATGGCACCCCCAGATCAGTTCACAGATCGCAGTGCGAACTGTGAACCTTCCACAGGAATCGGATCGCATAGATGAGAACACCTATGCAATCCGATTTCAGTGTGAGGGGTAAAAAGTCCCTGCACTTTTTTTCCTGCGAATCTAATGCGAGTTCAGCCAAACAACTGTATGGCTGAACTCGCATCTCACAGACATCGCATATAATCAGCACCGTGCGGGTGCGAATCACATGCAATGTCTTAGATCGCAGTAGTCTGAACCTGAGCTCATACCCTACCTCCAGTAGGTAATAAGAGAATCCAACAAAACAAATGCAGGGAAGTAAAGGGTTAACCTCCTCGCCTGATAACAGAACATTCACTGCACACTCAGGCTCAGCCTTATTTACTGCTGGGACAGTATAAAGCTCTAACTGGAGACAAGTTCAACAAACATTGCAGGGATAGCTGAAGATAGCAGTGCTCCAGCAACCTGTCACAGGGGAAGATTGGTGTCTCTCCAGCAATAAATAAGGCTGAGCCTAGTATGCAGTGAGCTCTGTTATCATGTGAGTGAGTGAAAGATTTACTTCCCTGCATTTGCTTGTTGCTACTGCTAAAGAAGAGAGGAAGAGCTGCTCCAACTCCAAGTTCATCCCTGCATCTATACAGAGCCGCTTCTCCCAGGGCAGGTGTCCCTCCATGCCTTGTGCCAGCCCCCATAGGGGCTTACCTCTACCGTTATGGAGCCGCACTGGCAGTCTCAGTCCATCAATCCGGGTCCACTCCACACAGCAGTGAGCCGGGAAACCGGAAGTGACATGAGTGTGCTGAAAAAAGCACCACCCACCTTCCTCCTATCTTCGCCAATTAAAATACAGGAAGGGAGGACAGAGACAAATCAGTGTAGAGTGGGGAGTGTTCTGGGTGCATCGCTTGCGCCCTGAACACGCCTTAAACATGGACAAAACAGCTTCCCAGCTTGCAATCAGCTGATTGCAAGCTGGGAAGCTTCCCAAAGACCGCCGTGTGTCCGGCGCCCGGACACTCTTAAAGGGCACTTTTTTTTTACAGCTTGGGGGTGCAGCACCCGTGCGCCCCCTATGGACGGGCGACCACTGATTGAAACAATATAATAACAATATAATAACAATTATAATAATTATATCTTGAATCTGCAGGCAACAAATGGGCAATCTTGACAATTAGGGATGAGCTTTATGTTTTATGAGTTTGACTCGAACATTGAGTGTTCCCCGTTCGTCAAAAAACGAACATTATGGGGCGTTCGCGCCAAATTCGAGCACCGCGTAACGCCCCATAATGCACTGCGAGAGCGCAGTGCATTGCTGTATGATGATTGGTCAAAGCATGCACCATGACCTGCATGCTTTGGCCAATCCCAGCGCCCTCAGCTAAGAGAGCCATAATTGGCGAAAGGCAGGGCGCTTTTGGCCAATCATGGCTCAGGGGGACTAAGTCCACGCCCCACACTATATAAGGCTGCCTGCATGTCGGCCCCGAGTAGTGTGTTGTTGGCGTGGACGGAGAGAGATTGTCATTTAGATTGAGCAGGCAGGCAGGTTATTCAGTTAGCTGCAGTGTATTTAATATATATATATACAGTCAGTCTCGTGTATATATATATATATATATATATATATATACACTGCATCCAGTTTAGCTATATCTGACTGCAGGCCATTCCTGGTGTACTTTTTGTAATATACTTCAGGCAGGCAGGTTATTCAGTTAGCTGTAGTGTATTTGATATATATATATATATATATATATATATATATATATATATATATATATATATATATATATATATATATATACACACTGCATCCAGTGTAGCCAAGCCTATATCTGATTGCAGACCATTCCTGGTGTACTTTTTGTAATATGTAATTCAGGCAGGCAGGTTATTCAGTTAGCTGCAGTGTATTATATATATATATATATATATATATATATATACAGTCAGTTTCATATATATATATATATATATATATATATATATATATATATATATATATATATATACACACTGCATCCAGTGTAGCCAAGCCTATATCTGATTGCAGACCATTCCTGGTGTACTTTTTGTAATATGTAATTCAGGCAGGCAGGTTATTCAGTTAGCTGCAGTGTATTATATATATATATATATATATATATATATATATATACAGTCAGTTTCATATATATATATATATATATATATATATATATATACACTGCATCCAGTTGTTACACAGTACCGTGCACCCATGGTGCAATTGCTACTACTTTTCTGGTGGTGTACACAATACATACAGTGCACCCATAGGTATTATTACACTTCTGTTGATGTACACAGTACCGTGCAGCCCTAGTGCAGTTGCTACTACTTTTCTGGTGGTGTACACAGTACACAATACATACAGTGCACCCATAGTTGCTATTAGACTTCTGGTGGTGTACACAATACTGTGCACCCCTAGTGCAGGTGCTACTACTTTTCTGGTGGTGTACGCAATACATACAATGCACCCATAGTTGTTATTACACTTCTGTTGGTATACACAGTACCGTGCACCCATAATGCAGTTGCTACTACTTTTCTGGTGGTGTACACAATACAGTACACTCATAGTTGTTATGTCACCCAGGCTCAGAGTAGTTTGCCTGCCAATGCAGCTGCCAAAGTGGCCTATTCCATCGGCTCCATGTCAACAGTCACTCCTTCCCTAGCCCCACCATTATGAGGAGTCCCCCGAACTATTCGACCACAGTGTCGGGTGTTTTCTAACCTCTTTGACACTTTTTTTGTGAAATGGTAGGGGTACATTTGTACCCCATTACCAATTCACATTGTTAAAGGGGGCTTCCAGATTCCGATAAGCCCCCCGCCTGCAGACCCCCACAACCACCGGGCAAGGGTTGTGGGGATGAGGCCCTTCTCCCCATCAACATGGGGACAAGGTGCTTTGGGGGGCTGCCCCAAAGCACCCTTCCAATGTTGAGGGCATGTGGCCTGGTACGGTTCAGGAGGGGGGTGCTCTCTCGTCCCCCCCTCTTTTCCTGCGGCCGGCCAGGTTGCATGCTCAAACAAGGGTCTGGTATGGATTTTTGGGGGGACCCCACGCCATTTTTTTAAAATTTTGGCGTGGGGTTCCCCTTAAAATCCATACCAGACCTGGGACCCCCACGCCATTTAAAAAAAATTTTGGCGCGGGGTTCCCCTTAATATCCATACCAGACCTGAGGGGCCTAGTATGGAATTTAGGGGGACCCCCACGCATTTTTTTTTTAAAATTTTGGTTCGGGGTTCCCCCGTGGGGAAATTTTATGCCGTTTTTATCAATGAACTTTGTATATTGCCGGCCCGATAATTCATTATAGCAGATAGTAGTTTTACTTTTTTTCCTTTAGAAATGTCATTTTGCTGTCAGACTGTTCTATACACGGGAAACATGCGCCCCTTTACAGGCACACTATAGACACCCCCGAGGTACGAAATTTAAAGCAATATTATACTTATTGTTTCACTTTAAGCATTATTAAAACCACTGCTCCCGAAAAAACGTCAGTTTTTAAAACTTCTTTTTGCATTGATACATGTCTCCTGGGGCAGGACCCAGGTCTCCAAACACTTTTTATGACAATAACTTGCATATAAGCCTTTAAAATGAGCACGTTTGATTATGCATGTTCGTGTCCCATAGACTTTAATGGTGTTCGCATGTTCAAACTAATTTTTTGCCTGTTCGCATGTTCTGGATGCAAATTGAACCGGGGGGTGTTCACCTCATCTCTACTCCCATAGGTGTGCACAGACTATTGTATTAGGGTGTGCACCCCAAAGCTCAAACACACATACATTTAGTGTGTGTCAGTAGAGCAGTGAACGGTGTCAGTAGAGTGGTGGACAGTGTCAGTAGGGCAGAGATTGGTGTCAGTAGTCTATTTTTTTATTTTTATCATTATTATTACTTACCATTTCATTTTTCTATTATTTTTTACAATATTTTTTTTATAGGAGCTCCTTTGGGGGGCTTTGGTGAAATATCAGGTGTCTAAACAGTCCCCTGATGTCTCACTTTTAAGATAGAGAAAGGGATTGAGGACAGAGATTCACCAGTCCCTTTCTCTGCAGCTAAGCAGCACGGGGTGATTAGGTGCACACCCTGTGCGCACACCTATGCCTACTCCTGAGGCAGGCCAGGAAAGTCTGTGGTCATTTCTGCCGGTCATATAATGCCAGTGCTCAGCTGGCTGACCTTCAAAGGGAATGCAACCTGCCCAAGAACCGCCTCATTTGTGACATGCCCACCAGGTGGAACTCAACGTTGGCAATGCTGCAGTGGCTGCACACGCAGCAGAGGGCCATCAATGAGTACCTGTGTGAGTATGGCACTAGGACAGGGCCAGGGGTGCTTGGCTTTTTTTCGCCACGTCAGTGGCTACTGATCAGGGATGCATGCACTGTCCTGTCACCATTTGAGGAGGCCATGAGGATGGTGAGCAGTGACAGTGCATGCATCGGTGATACTGTCCCTTTTCCTGTTGAAGCACACGCTTCGTGGAATAATGGACAGGGCACTTGAGGCAGAACAGCGGGAGGAAGAGGAGGACTTCCTTACCTCTCAAAGCCCCTTTATCCAGATAGTATTCCTGCAGGCCCACCGATCACACAGGAAAAAGAAGTGGAGGAGGAGGAGGATTGTGTCAGCAGGGAGGTGGAGGTTAACACTCAGCATCAGCAGCAGTGTTCAAGGAATCGTTTTCAGTCCCCAGAAACCCATGGACTTTACGTGGCTGGGATGAGGTGGTTGAGGATCATGTGATCCTTAGTGACCCAGAGGACTCAGGATCGAATGCCTCTGCAAAATTATGCTGCATGGCCTCCCTGATCCTGCAAATCCTCTGAAAGGACCCTAGGATTTGTGGTATCAAGGAGAGGGATCATTACTGGCTGGCACCCCTTCTTGATCCACGTTACAAGGGTAAGGTTGCAGAACTTATCCAGCCTTCGCAGAGGGAGCAGAGGATGAAACATCTTCAGGAGGCCTTGCAGAAAGGTTTGTGCAATGCGTTTCCAGACCCTGGGAGGTTACAACTTCCTGGTGCTGGACAATGTGTTGCTGAGGATTTGTTCAGTCACAGAAAGAGCGGTGGAGAAAGCTGACCGATGCCTTCAGACAATTCTTCAGTCCCAAGGTCTGATCGGTTCCAGCAACCAGTGTCTAAATTACATGGTGCAGGAATATCTAGGGGCAGGATCAGACTTGGAGACCTTTCCAACAGAACATCCACTGGGTTACTGGGTCTTGGGGATGGACCACTGGCGAGAGCTTTATCAATATGCAATTGAGCTACTGGCCTGTCCTGCATCCAGCGTTCTTTCTGAACGCACATCCAGTGCTGCTGGAGGCTTTGTAACCGATCACAGAGTGAGCCTGTCCACAGACTCTGTTGATCGGCTCTAGAGGTCGACCGATATGGGTTTTTCCCTGGCCGATGCCGATGCCGATGCCGATATTTAGAAATCGCGGTGGCCGATGGCCGATATATGATGCCGATTTTTTTGGGCCGATATATTGGGCCGATTTTTTTTTTCCCTTCATCTCATAAAATCTAACAGTTAGACCCCTTTCACACTGGGGCGTTTTTCAGGTGCTTTTGGGCTAAAAATAGCGCCTGTAAAACGGCTCCCCTGCAGTCTCAGTGTGAAAGCTCGAGTGCTTTCACACTGAGGCGATGCGATGGCAGGATAATAAAAAAAAGTCCTGCAAGCAGCATCTTTGGAGCGGTGTATACCACCACTCCTGCCCATTGAAACGAATGTGCACCGCTGCCGAAGCGCCTGCAAAGTGTTTCGGCAGCAGCGCTTCATGGGCGCATTTAACTCCTTCCTCGGCCGCTAGCTGGGTTATAAGCGCCCCGCTAGCAGCCGAATAGCGCCGCTAAAACTATCAGTGTTTTACCGTCAACGCATGCCCGCTCCAGTGTGAGAGCAACCTTAAGTAATAAGTGATACAGAAAATTTTTTATATTTAAACATTTATTAAACAAAACAAACCTCCAATCAGTTCACTTGTATGTATAATTTAGATGAAAAAAAAAAATAACTATATCTTAAATATTAAATACACAAAAACAGGTAATCAAAACTTTTAGACGAAAAAAAATGGGCTAACTTTACTGCTTATTTTTTTTTTTTCATTAATTTTTTTTAAAAAAAATGCGTTTGAAAGACCGCTGCGCAAATCCCGTGTGACATAAAATATTGCAACAACCGCTATTTTATTCCCTAGAGTCTCTGCTAAAAAAAATATATATAATGTTTGGGGGTTCCAAGTGATTTTCTAGCAGAAAATACAGGATTTTTACTTGTAAGCAACAAGTGTCAGAAAAGATTTAGTCTTTAAATGGTTAAACTGAGAACTTCTCCACGGAGTTCAGTCTATTGATAAAAAGAACCTGAAAGAGATACAAATGTATCTTCTTATCAGACTTGGCAGGCTGCCCAGAGGAGGGGAGAGAAGATAACTGCAGGAAACTTGCACTGACTTATATTACAGAAGTCATTTGCAAGTCCCGCTGAAGCTATTATCGGCTTTTTTTATCAGCACAATCGGCTGATGCCGATTAAGTAAAAAAAGCCAAATATCGGCCGATATATCGGCCGGCCGATATATCGGTCGACCTCTAATCGGCTCACATTCATAAAAATGAATTAGTCTTGGATCATCAGCTACCAAGCACCTGATGCTGATCTAACCGATTGATTTTTCTATGGATGTGGGATCCCTTGAAGACTGCATTTGCTGAGTGACTATCCTATTATGCTGAGTGACTATCCTATTCCTTCTCAATCTTCATGATGATAGCTTCTAACAATATTTTTGGTTCAGGGCACCACCACCACTGCCTAAGGCCCAATTTTTCTGCCCATGTTTAACAGGGGAACGTAATTACAATTTTTGATCTAATATTTCACAGCAGGGCCTGTTCCTGCGCTCAACAAGAGTATCTGTGAGGCTTTACAGTGTTGTTCCACCACCTAAGGCCCAATTTTTCTGCCCCTGTTTAACAGGGGCATGTAATTACAATTTTTGCTCTAATATTTCACAGCATGACTCGTTCCTGTGCTCAACAAGAGAATCTGTGAGGGGTTACAGTGTTGTGGCACCACCGCCTAAGGCCCAATTTTTCTGCCGCTGTTTAACAGGGGCGTGTAATTACAATTTTTGCTTTAATATTTCACAGCAGGACCCGTTCCTGCGCTCAACAAGAGTATCTGTGAGGCTTTACAGTGTTGTGCTACCACCATCACCACCACCTAAGGCCCAATTTTTCTGCCCCTGTTTAACAAGGGCATTTAATTACAATTGATAAAATATTTCACATCAGGGCACGTTCCAGACCCACCAAGAGTAACTGTGAGGGCTTACAGTGTTCTGGTACCACCAACACCTAAGGCCCAATTTTCCGAAGAGTGTATAGGGCAGGCCGTATAGTATATACAGGCGGTCCCCTATTTTCAAACATCCGACTTACAAACGACTCCTACTTACAAACGGTGGGAGACAACAGGAAGTGAGAGGAAATCTACCCCTAGGAAGGGAAATTGTCCTGTATGAGTTAATATGGGAAAAAGGTGTCTTCACTGATGCTTTATCACTAATCCTTGTTTCCCTAATAACCCAAAATTTTCAAAATCCAATTGTTATTGGGACAGAAAGTGAGGTGAAATCTTCTGAACAGGGGCACAGACAGCAAAACAAATGTTACAGGGGTGATAACCCTTCCCTATGTTATCCAAAAAGCTTAAAAATAGATTTTTTGGCTGGAGCTACTCTTAAAAAATGTACCTGTTTCAAATTACAAACAGATTCAACTTAAGAACAAACCTACAGTCCCTATCTTGTTTGTAACCCGGGGACCGTCTGTATACTGCTGTTCAGAGTGTATAGGGCCTGGGGGCTCCACAACTTTTTTTTTTAATTTGGGTGCGGTGTTCCCCTTAATATCCATACTAGACCCAAAGGGCCTGGTAATGGGCTGTGGGGGGGACCCATGCTGCTTTTCTCAATGATTTTCATCTATATTGCCGGGATTTTTTATTCCTTTAGAAATTTCATTTTGATGTGGTACTGTTCTAAACACGGGAAAAATGCACCACTTTACAGGCATACTATAGACACCCCCCAGGCATCATATTTAAAGGAATATTTCACTTTTATTGTTTCATTTTAAGCATTATTAAAATCACTGCTCTCGAAAAAACTGACATTTTTAAAACTTTTTTTTTGCATTGATACATGTCCCCTGGGGCAGGACCCAGGTTTCCAAACCCTTTTTAGGACAATAACTTGCATATTAGCCTTTAAAATTAGCACTTTTGATTTTTCACGTTCGTGTCCCATAGACTTTAACGGAGTTTGCACAGTTTTTTGCCTGTTCACATGTTCTGCCGCAAACCGAGCCAGGGACGTTCAGCTCATCCCTAGTGGCAATACATGGACAACAAACAGTAATAAACAGTGACAGCCAAACACAGGCTTGTTTTGGAATATTCCTAGTTATGTTAATTGTCTAACCATTAGAATGTCAGAAGACAGGCTCCTTTAAAGTGTCAGAATGAGATATGCATAGTCAGCAGAAAAAATAAACTGACTTGTAGGTGAACAATAAAAACGATGTATGCATATTATTTATTTTTACAGATAATTGCACCTTTAAGAGATTAGTTGCACTTGTAAGAGCTACAGTATCTTGTATTGCAGAATTATTTTAATTCTGCATCTCTCTGCATGTTTACCATTTAAGTACACCGCATCAAGACCTAGACCTTCAATAAAATCACTGAACAGCAAAAAATAATGTAGCATTTCTCCCTAGCCTCTGCATCAAAAAACAATATATAATTATATTTACTATATTTAATGAAAGGAGATACATGTATAATTTGTTGTTCATTTTACATGCCTCTGTAACCAAAATCTAAGCTTTGTTTCTCAATATATCCCCTGGAAAAGATTAGTTGCAAAAATAGAAATAGGAGTTTTTGTAGACAATGAATGCTAATACTTATTCCAGAAATATAAAAAATAATTATTCTATACATATATGAGACTATAATAAAAACCCAAGATGGAGTCAAAGCTGCGCTCAGACTTAAAACATGTACATAAACAATGGTGTAAGAGAAAAGAGCTGCCAGCACCTATAAAAGTCCCGTATCTGACTCTCAAGATATAATAAACAAAAAAGGATGCAGCGCTATATATATAAATAAAACATAATGAATGAGAACCCACCAAGTGACAACATATCAAATAATCGATACATAAGTGGAATCACACAAGCAAAGAGAACTTTAACATGTGAAAAAATTATTTTTTAAAAACAGTGATATGCAATAGTCCAAAAACGTATTAAAGTCCATAGACAGAAAGGGAAAAAAACCCTCATCCAGGAGAGGTGTGATGAAAAATAGATAATCCACCAAGGAGTGTATAAGTAAGGCCTGCTTACCAAACAGCGATGACTACTATTACAGCAGTCTCGCCCAGCACAGGGATTATGGTCTCCCTAAACCACAGGTACAAAGCGGGACCAATATCTTTAACCCTCGACCATGACAATGTAGCAGAATCAATGAGGCATAAGAGGCATCGAAAACACTGCAGCGGTGTCTCTGTGTGCCGCGGTTCGCTTCCTGTACTACAAAGCCCGTCTACGAACGTGATGACGTCACCGTCGTAGGCTCCTCCCTACGCGTTTCGTCACGAATGGACGTCGTCTGGGGATTGGCCGGGCCAATCCCCAGACGACGTCCATTCGTGACGAAACGCGTAGGGAGGAGCCTACGACGGTGACGTCATCACGTTCGTAGATGGGCTTTGTAGTACAGGAAGCGAACCGCGGCACACAGAGACACCGCTGCAGTGTTTTCGATGCCTCTTATGCCTCATTGATTCTGCTACATTGTCATGGTCGAGGGTTAAAGATATTGGTCCCGCTTTGTACCTGTGGTTTAGGGAGACCATAATCCCTGTGCTGGGCGAGACTGCTGTAATAGTAGTCATCGCTGTTTGGTAAGCAGGCCTTACTTATACACTCCTTGGTGGATTATCTATTTTTCATCACACCTCTCCTGGATGAGGGTTTTTTTCCCTTTCTGTCTATGGACTTTAATACGTTTTTGGACTATTGCATATCACTGTTTTTAAAAAATAATTTTTTCACATGTTAAAGTTCTCTTTGCTTGTGTGATTCCACTTATGTATCGATTATTTGATATGTTGTCACTTGGTGGGTTCTCATTCATATATGAGACTAGATTTTGGTTCAGGAGTTCCATTTTCCTTGTGTAAATGGTGAGCTTTTCTTAGAGCTAAAATAGGGGTCATAAATGTACATGAGGGATTTTGAATAAAGTAACACTCTTATACATGTGTCATTAGCACACACAGTATATGCACCCTTTTTGTAGACACTCAGCAAGAATAGGTCTCAAAGTCAGCTTCTTTAAGGAATGAAAATACAAGACTGTGTAGTGTGTTACAACCCTTTTATCTCTTGAGAAATATGCTTAAGATTTGAATATAAAGATTTAAATAGCCAATGTAATTAGGCTTAAAAGCTGAATTCTTAAAACAATATTTTACATGTTTATCCAAATAGCAGTGGTGGCACAAGCTTTAGGTACCAAGCTCAATGCTGCAGCAGGGAGGCACCTGCATTGCAAATTTACCAGACGTCTATAGACTAATGGTGGCAGCCAGGACCTTCTGTCACTGCTCATCAGAGGAATCAAGGAAGGATAAGAAGAATATTAGACTACTGCCATACTTTCGATCCTGTTGCAAGTGAGGATTTGCCAATGACAGGATCATTAACCACTTCAATACCAGACACTTTCCCCCCTTCCTGCCCAGGCCAATTTTCAGTGCTGTCGCACTTTGAATGACAATTGCATGGTCATGCTACACCTTACCCAAATTTTTTTATCATTTTGTTCCCACATATAGCTTGCTTTTGTTGGTATTTGATCACTGATGGGGTTTTTATTTTTTGCGCAACAAATAAAAAAAGACCGAAAATTTTGAAAAAAAAAAAACGTTTTTCTTTGTTTCTGTTATAAAATTTTGGAAATAAGTATGTTTTCTCCTTCACTGATGGGCATTGATGAGGTGGCACCCATCAGGTGGCACTGATGGGCACTAATAGGCAGCACTGATGGGCACTCATAGGCAGCACTGATAGGTGGCACTGGTATGCAGCACTGATGGGCACTCATAGGTGGCACTGATGGGCACTGATAGGTGGCACTGATGGGCACTGAAAGGCTGCACTGATGGGTACTTTTGAGTGGCACTGATGGGCACATATGGGCACTAATAGGTGGCACTGATGAGTGGCACTGATGGGCATCACTGATAAGGAGACACTGGCAGGCATTAGAGATGGGCACTGACTGGCACCATTTGTGGGCACTGACTGGCATTGATTTTGGGCACAGATTGGCAACCCTGGTGGCCATGGGTGGCATACCTGGTGGTCATTAGTGGTAGCAATCCCTGGTGGTCCTGGTAGCATCCCTGGTGGTCCTGGGTGGGCATCCTCGGGGGGGGCTGCGCTGATAATCAATCAGCGCAGACCCCCCCGACAGGAGAGCAGCCGATCGGCTCTCCTGAGATGCGAGTGAGGAAAAGCCAATACGCGGCTTTTCCTGTTGACACTGTGATCACCTCCGCCAGAGGCTCTCTACCGAGATCGGTGTTGCGGTGTGTCAGACTGATACGACGATCCACCGATCGCCACGCTGCGCGTCCCCGAGGGCGCGTGCCAGCTGTTATCCTGAAAGACGTCATAAGTCAGGATAACTGAACCACTGTCTGGATGTCATTCTGCTATAGGCCGGGCGGGAAGTGGTTAAAAAAAAACAAGAAGCACCTTTACTTGCATGCGTGTGAATTGCTCACTGGCTGGATGAGCAAAGCATTACTCTCGCACTGGTGACTTACTGTACATCTTTAAGATGTTTCTCTGCTGAAAATGCTTCAAGTTGTAAGTCACTGGTGAAAGAGCAACACCTTGCTCATCCAGTTGGTGAAGCAGTGACATCTGCAAGGGGTTAGCGTTTCACTGTCTCCATGTGTGACAGGATGTTCAGGCCCAATTATAATAATCCTTTAATTAAATTTCTGTGTAGTTCTCTTTGGGACCATTGAATGTCCCCATACTGTATGTTCTTATTAGAGCTACAGTATGTGGGATAATTTCAAGGAAGGTCCCGTCCCCTTGTCACTGGTATTAGGCGGAACCAAGCATACGACTAATGTTAAAGGTTCTGGGAACCATCTTGGGGAGGTCCATGTCACAGTTAACCAAACTCTTGTGGGATTATGGCACCCATTTGGGCACAGGTGTTATATAAAAGTTCACAATCTGCATCACAAGAGGATAGCTATGCAGCTGAGAACCCAGGAGTAATGGACTCCATATCTCCTGGTGGCACTGCTGAAAGCCAGAATATAAAGGTAACTTAATAGAGTGACAGAGTGACCATCTGCTCCACTCTTAAAGGATGAAAGAGAATTCTTGTTCAAGTTTTTATTCAGATGGAAATCTGCTGAAGGAAGATCTTGAGCAAAGTAGAGTGGGGTTAGCTGTCGGTTAATTGCCATTACTCAGTATTCCACAGTGACTCACCTGGTGATCATATCCTGCTCGTTAACAAGCCCTGCAGGCTATTTAAGCTTCCTGGATTAGATCTTCTGTGCCTTCGCCTTGGTCAACATATCTAGAGACTCTCTGCTGTGTTCCTGTTGAAGACTTGCCTGGCTGATGTCCCTTCTGGTTCCTGATCCTGTCTGCTGCTCTGACTACGCTGATCTCTGGCTCCCTGATTTCCTGGCTTGTTCTGACTACCCAATTTGGTTACTGAACCCTGGCTATGTTTTGACTACGTTTTCTATTTTTACAATTTTTACCACTATATTAAATGGTGTGAATTTTACTGCATTTTCTGTCTCAGTCTGATTCGTGGTTCCTGACAGGTGGCTGTCTAGGTTCTCAAAGGAGTGAATGTAGGGTCGAGATCCCTGTGACCACAAGCCCCATGTGTGTTGGGATTGTGGATCTCTGTTCGGGAACATGTGGCACTCTGGCAAGACTAAACAGGAGGCTACTGGGTGGTCCTTCGGTTGAGCCTGTTCTCTGAAGAAGTATGAGCGTCCCGTGTTCAGGGTTATAGTGTCGGTCAATTCTGAACCGAAGTATAAAGGTACATAATACCAAAACAGGGTATCTATATTTAGGTACCAAGTAACACATACAGTATCTCACAAAAGTGAGTACACCCCTCACATTTTTGTAAATATTTTATTATATCTTTTCATGTGACAACACTGAAGAAAAGACACTTTGTTTTAATGTAAAGTAGTGAGTGTACAGCTTGTATAACTGTAAATTTTCTGTCCCCTCAAAATAATTCAACACACAGCCAATAATGTCTAAACCACTGGCAACAAAAGTGAGTACGCCCCTAAGTGAAAATGTCCTAATTGGACCTAAAGTGTCAATATTTTGTGTGGCCACCATTTTTTTCCAGCACTGCCTTAACCCTCTTGGGTATGGAGTTCACCAGAGCTTCACAGGTTGCCACTGGAATCCTCTTCCACTCCTCCATGACGATGTCACTGAGCTGGTGGATGTTAGAGACCTTGCGCTCCTCCAACTTCCGTTGGAGGATGTCCCACAGATGCTCAATAGGGTTTAGATCTGGAGACATGCTTTGCCAGTCCATCACTTTTCCCCTCAGCTTCTTTAGCAAGGCAGTGGTCATCTTGGAGGTGTGTTTGTTGTTATCATGTTGGAATACTGCCCTGCGGCCCAGTCTCTGAAGGGAGGGGATCATGCTCTGCTTCAGTATGTCACAGTACATGTTGGCATTCATGGTTCCCTCAATGAACTGTAGCTCCCCAGTGCCTGCAGCACTCATGCAGTCCCAGACCATAACATGGTTTAGCATGAATATTTTCATGCAGATCAATAATCTAAAAAAATGTGATCATAAATTGCTTAAGTCACCACAGATTGGACAAAATTGTGTAAATATATGTATATATATATATATATATATATATATATATATATATATATATATATATATATTTTAATAAAATTGTGGGTTTGACGACTTGTCTACTCACTTGCTTTATGGATCAATTTGGGTATCTCCAATTGTGATAATGATTGTGGCACAGATAATTGTGGCAGTGATAGATATTTCCAGTAAGCCAAAAGAACGCTATGTGTGGGCATTTGATTTTAGTATTGTAGCAGAATCTCTAACCTCTTCCAGTCTAATGAGAACCTTTGAGGCCACAGACCGCTGACATCCTTCAATATGTAGTGGGTTTGTGAGGCATAGTGGGTGCAAAGATGGTGAAAGTCATTGGGCGCCAGACACTTCTTGGATGCAAAAGAGGTTTTATTTCTTTTAACAGTCCTTTTTATATTTTGCAAAGGAAAGAGGGTTAGGGCCAGGACACCCCTAAGTGATTGCAATTTCAATAGGCAGACTCTGAGACTTCAATAGGAAGACAGCCGTACAGTGAAAGGCCTCAGCAAGGTGCCACTTCTGCACGTGCAGGTTTGCTGTCTCCTATGGCAACAGTATTTAACAGTTCCTAACGCAAAGTTCAACAGTTCTCTCAGCTTCACTACAATGTCCACTTGTAGCTCTTCAGCCCCTTGAGCTCCCAGTCTCTCAGTGGACTCTCTGATTCACTGACTCTGAATCCCGTGAGCTCCTCAAGGCTTTTGCGGTGGTATCTCCCTCAAGCGTCACCCACGCTTCCCTGCTGGGTCCCTAGCTTGGCACACCAAATACCTTTCAAGCTTCACCCCTGCTGACTGCTCAGTCCCTGGCTTGACACACAAGGCTGCTCTGCAAGCGTCACCTCCGCTGGTTGGGTCCCTGACTTGATCACCGCCTAAAGTTTCCCAATTCTCCACCGTGCCCGTTCGGTGAGAATGTTGCTCCGGTACTTGCTTCAGTTACTTACTGTGGTCCCTGGTAAAGGTGGTTGGTCCCTTAGTGGCAACAGTTTCCCTTCTACCTCTGACCACGACAGGTTCTCTGGCCGGCAGAACCGTCACTTTTGGTTGGACTGCAAGCTGAAGTCCAAACCTTGCGCTGCCCTCTTACTTCTGGATAGGCCCTCACACAGCCTGGCAGCCAGATGCCCCGGGATAGGCCCAATCTCCGGCCTAGCAGCCCGGGGCAGACGACACACATCCACCCAGACAGCCGTCCGGGTGGCACAGTACATAGATCACCTGACTCCACCCAAATATATAGGTTCTCCCAGCAGGCTAAGGGATTCAAGAAAACCCCTGCCCATTGGCTGAGATATCCCATATACCCAAAACTTGACCTTGAAATGTCCTTCTCACATCTAATGCCACAGAGTGCCTGGCCACCTAGTGGCAGAAGAGAAAAGTGCAACAAGGCCAAACTTAGGGGGAAATCAATGGATCTCTAACAACTATCTACAGTAGCTACTACTGACAAGGAATTTGGTGAGGAGTTCCCTGACTAAACCCCAGGGCACTACAGTATAATTTCACAAGCTTGAAGTTCTAATATTCATTTTATACGTTTTTATAGTATGGGCGTTAGACGGGCATGCAATCTTATAGGTCAAACATTTTATTATTAATTACCTAAAGTCATATTAAACAGAGAAATGTTAATTCCCATTAATTATTAACATAAATCATATATATCATGCCACTGTATAAGTACCTTATTCCCGCAGCGCTGTTGTGTGGTAACATGATCTTTACCTGTTATATGGCATCTGCAGGGAAAGGTACTTGGGAGGGGCTTCTATTACTTTGCTGATGTATGCTCTCTACAGTGTGAGTCTGTGTCTGGTGACACACCATAATACCCAGAGTCAAAGATGACTGACTCTAGATTTCACTTTGTTCAGATGACAATCATCAGATGGTACAGATAGTTCAGAACTACTGCAACCAGCACATCACCTTAACCATAAGCATATAGATTCACACAAGTATATTAATAATACAAACTTTATATAATAAATGATTAATAACAGTACATACATTCAATGTACAAACAGATATTATCAGTAAAGGATCAAATATAAGTCCTGGTGGAATTGTGCACGTATACCTGGGTATAAATATGTATTCCAGTCTGGAATGCAGTCATAGTTTTATGGCAATAATCATCTCTTCTGATTTGGTATTAGTAACATGGACAGGACATGCGGCTGAGACCTTCCCTCTCTCCACTGTTTCCTTCCAGAATCTTTTCCCAACAACCCCTGGGTCAGGAAGTGACGTACATAATTTTACATTACAGTGTAATACTAGCAGCTGACTCAAGAGGTCAGCGGATCCCTATATAGGAATAGCATATCCAGACCAAGGATGTTATAATATACAGGGACCTCTGTTAAAGTTAAGCCGAAACAGGTGATATAACAGAAACCCATGCGCTTGACCTCATTAACATCAGTAAGCTTCTGTTTGGTGCAAATAGAGATATGAATGCCTATTTATTTGCTCAGTTGCTAAAGTTGGTTATTTAGCAAACTATTTGAAAAGATAAGTTATTAAAAACAAATGCTGATTGGCAGCATTTTAATTTGCGGGAGACATCTAAATGAAAGTAGTTGCATTCCCCTCCACTGGATAGACGGGCTCATATAAAATACGTCAGGAAATAAAATAATACTTTCTTTTGCAGTGATTATGTGATTTACTAAAAACTGCAATGCATGAAGGCTGAACAGGAGACAAGTGTGACTATCCATTTCCTTCACACAAAATATAGAAAATTTTAATGGAATTTTTGCCTTTAGCATTCCCATTCTCTAAATCTTTTTTTCTTTTTCATTTTTCTTTATTTGTTTTTGTAATCATATGCTGCAAGGCAAAGTCTTGTGCACCTTAGACACATGACGTACCGGGATATTCTATTGTTTCTTACTGAACTGTTATTTGACCGTGTTCTCAATTTACTGCTGTTTGAGCAAGTGATCATTCAAAAAATATATCACACTGAGGTAAATTGTTCTCATGCATCTCACTGGCTATATCAGCTATTTTTTTTACCAGATTCAAACCACATTTTCATTTATACATGCACATCTTTTTTAGCTTTTTTTGTTGGTGCACAAAACCAGTAGTAACTCTAAACCATGCATAAAAGTTACCACTGTTTTTGGTTAAATTATCCAGTCTTGTTATCTCTTTTAATTACCAAACAATTAAACATCCAAACATTTCCACCAGTTATACCCCCACATGCATCTTCTGAGAACTCTGCAGGTATTGATGATCATGTATCTGCTGAGGACTCTGCAGATATTCATGATCATGTATCTGCTGAGTACTCTGAGTACTCTGACGGTATTCATGACCATGTATCTGCTGAGGATGCTGCAGATATTCAAAACCATGCATCTGCTGAGGACTCTGCAGGCATTCATGACCATGCATCTTCTGAGGATGCTGCAGAAATTCATACCTGCAGCTACCACACAACACCCTTACTTGGTGTCTTTGTGGCCACGACGGAGGACAGAATTTGAAACACGAAGAAAAGGAATATTTAATATACTGTGTGTTATATGTCCTCGTCCTTAAATTAAGCATATACAAATAATAATAGTGGAAACCAGGGATTTTTTTGAGGAACATATAGAAATGAAGAGAATGCTGCATATATAAAAAACATACATTTTATTGGAACATTCAATAAAAACCAAACACAAACCAAATGCTAAAATATTGCTTACATAGTTCAATTATTGTATAGATCCAATACACTCCACATGTGTACACGAAGCATTTCAATAGATACATTTTCATCAGGAGTACATGTGAGCAATCAGAATGTTGAAACCCTTAAAACCAAGTATTTACTGGAATTATAAAATGTGTGTCGTCTCTTTCCCATGTAGGGGGAGTGAAGAGCTAGGAGGCTCTCATACGGTGAGTTATATGCAAAAGGTACAGGAAGCCCTCAGTGGTCATCCATAATCCAATTAAATAGACACATCAACTAAGAAAATAAAGCAGATCATCATCCATGTTTCAAGCAGAGCAAAGAGGGCTTTGAGCTTGTCCATGCCCTATAATCCAACCATTATCAATGTCTGATCGGTGGGCAGCCAACAAATTTGCAGAAATCAAATAGGTAGGGACCCATTTCCAGCATATCCTTCCTTTCACATCCCAAGTTCCAGCGAGCAGTCAGGTGACATTTCAGATCAGTTTGCAAAGAATATTGTTAGATTGGGCATTTGTAGACCATGGCACTTAAGGCACTTGCCCAGGACATTTACCCCAGTCTCCTTCGCTGTGAGTGTTCATCCCAAACATGACAGTCTTTGCTGAACTGTATTTGTGAGATTTTTGTATTCCTAAACATCTGTTTTCACATCCTTGCCAGCATCTGCATTTTTCCTTCATAGTTCTTCAGAATGATATTAGATATATCACTAAATCTGGCATTTAATGAATACTTGGGTTGTTACAGCTATATGTACTGTACAATGCAAATATATATTTTACAGTGAACCTTTTTATTCCCCAAGCATGTAAACATAGCGGTACCCTGATGATCTATTCCATGTGCTTTTCAAACACAGTTCTCTTTTTCCTGAAATATGCAGAATAAACAGTGCCATTACGGATATACAAATTATTACTTCATAGCAAGAGTAAACAACTACGTTCTCATCTTAGTATTGTTAGTATTGTACCGCTCCCCGAGTGATGATATATTCAGAGAGCAGTGACATATGACTATCACAGGTAGGGCACAAATGTGTCTGATGTGTGAGCTGTTTTTTTCTCCTCTACAGGGGTGTTGCTAGGTCTAAAAAAGATCCGGGGCTAGAGCCCATAGCAGAGTAGTATAAAAGTCATACGCTTGGGCGGGCATACACACATACACATGTATACAAAGCGATATACATGTACGTGCGTGTATATATCCCCAGAGAGCCCCCAACTTACATCAGGGTCCCCAGAAAGCCCCCTACTTACATTAGGGTCCCCAGAGAGCCCCCTCTTACATCAGGGTCCCCAGAGAGCCCCCCACTTACATCAGGGTTCCCAGAGAGCCCCCCTTAAATCAGGGTCC
Source organism: Lithobates clamitans (assembly GCA_037952925.1). Lineage (NCBI taxonomy): Eukaryota > Metazoa > Chordata > Amphibia > Anura > Ranidae > Lithobates > Lithobates clamitans. Next base: position 524,769 of record JBBGZY010000015.1, on the reverse strand, counting down.
CCAGAGAGCCTCCCCCTTAAAATCAGGGTCCCCAGACAGCCTCCCCTTGAGGAACCCTGCAGAGACTCAGGGCTATAGGCCCCAGATTCGGGGCTATAGCCCCAAAAGCCACCCCCTAGCGACGCCACTGCTCCTCTATATGCTGTTTAAGGCTGGGTTCACACATGCTGTGGCCAGGGCTCCCTGTTCACTGATTTAGGTGCGAATCAGGTCCGAATTTTTGCCTGAATTCGATAGATCGACTCTGTATAATCAAAGTGCCCATACGGGGATTAAAATTTGGCCGGCTCAGCAGGGACTGGGAATATCAACTCATGTATGGCCAGCTTGACTCTTTTATTTTCTCATCTTATCTAATAGTACCAGTGCACAAAGCCTGCTTTACACACTTTAATACTCCCCTTTTCTTGTCACAGCTCTCCAGCAATCCCTAGATGGTAACTGTAACAATGCTGTCAACTTTACTTTCATAAATCAGATGTCCACAGCAGCAAAGTGTCTGTGTAGTATGTCTGCCTGGATACAGTCCTTTCCTGACTGGTTGTCATTTTTTTTTATTGGTTGCCAGTTAACTGCCAGTCATAGGATCGCATAGCACCAGGGTCAGGACAAGGTGTGGGCAGAAGGGGCGGCTGCCCTGGGTACAGCGTATATTGTAGAGATGGGGCACCGCAAGTTCCTTTTACTTCAAGGCTGGCAGGAGTAGTGACAGGAGCACCACTACTTCTGTCAGCCCAGCGCTAGAAGCGGCGAGAAGAGGAAGAGAGAAACGGAAAAGGTGCGGGCTGTGCTCTCTCCCCCCTCCTCCTCCTAAGCTCGTACATAATGAAGGGGGAGGGGGCGCAATTTGGCATCTTTGCCCTGGGCACCAGATGATCTTGTCCCAGCACTGCATAGCACAGTCAACATTCAGCTGACAGGAATAAAATAATAATTCTTTCCAACTGGGAAAGGATTGATGATGTAATTGTATCTTTGTAGTTAATATTACGGCAAAGCCATTTTTTTACATAGAGTTACACCTGCTATCTAGGGATTGCTAGGAACTTGTGAACTGAGAAAGTGAGCAATACAACACCCTCTATGCACAGGTACTCTTAGATGGGATAGCAAGAGAAATGGCATTGGTCATTTTAACATTTGATTGGTGATCATGTGTAATACACATATAGCACATCAATTTTTAGTCTTTTGACCTAGTACTGTATTTAGAAAGTTCATCCCACTGTACTGTTAACCAACTAGAAACTATCTTTCTGCTATGAATATATAACATTGGATTGTTTGTCCTGGATTATGATATAGTATATCATTGCTCTGTGCTGCTTAAGGGGAACTATAGTTTTTTTTTAAAGCCCCACTCCAAGAATATTATGAACTCCCTTACTTTATCCACTCTACCCAGATGTCTGACACCGCTGAGATCCTGAGCCAACTGCTCCTGCCCCTCCTGCAGAACAAAGTGCACTCCTATGACCCACAAAAGAAGTAGGGCCAAAAGAGCTTCAGTCCTATTTCTCTCTTTCAATAAATGCCTCAACATATAACAAATATCAGTTTTTGTCCTTTAAATGTAATTTACTCTGTAAATCAAGATTAATATAACAACTTTTGTATGAACTCTCCTCTGATTAGTCTTCAGGCAGCCTTGTCTCAGCTCGCTCTTCATCACCTGCATGTGTTTATTCTCTTCCCATGTTCTTGCCCTCTTTCTGATTCTCACATTGTTCCTTTGCCTCTGTATCCCATCTCCCCAGCGGCTCTGCTAGGTTTTGGCAGAAAGATTTAGTTCCCAGGTAAGCGCGTTATCGCTGGCAAGTGCACACCTGGGAAAGCCTGAAGAACATGCTCTCCCCGAGGCCAGACTCACTTTCCTGGCCTCTGATCTTTCAGCAACATTTTGACAACTGTATGTGAAAAGGCTGAGCCTTGGGGCTGCTTTTTTACATTTCTTTTTAATAATCAACTTGTCTATTTCAAAAGTATTTCAGCTTTGAATGACCCTTTCTATACTCTTAACCCTAAATGTGCCTAAAAAGCCACATATTGTCTTCCTCATGTCATTTAAGTAATCTTTTGACAACTTAGTCAGTAACCTGTCTTTCCTCACACAGCCTACCTGTATGTGTTCCCTATGGGCTCAATTCACTAAGCTATAACATGTTACAGGCAATTACAAATATGTTTTGTTGGGACTTATTGATGAAAATATTGGTTGTTATGGCAAATAACAATCATTTATAGCTTAGTAAATTTTGTAAATTTAGCCTATAGTGGGATAAATTTAGGTAGGTCTGCCATTAGATTCTTCGCAAATAAATCAGTGCCGAAGACAATGGTGTGCAGCAAGCATAGCAATCATTCAGGGACTCGCTGTTAGTGATGTAACACCACTCTACAAATGACTGAAAAAGCCAATATGTGGTGTGTTGTTGAGTAATCCCCTATAAGAACTTCTGATGAAATTGGACCTAATTTGTGATCAGAACATTCGATTGTAAACTACTTGGAGGCAAGAACAGATACAAATATTTCCTTGTAAAGTTTATGATGCAGGCCTCAAAAGAAAATAAAATAAAAAAATAAATATCTATTAAAAATGCATATTTTGGACATAGACTGTGCATAGATGGCTTGTGAATTCTAGAAGAAATATGTCTCCCGTTTCTCTTGAATGATTTTTTTTAATGCAACTTTTCAGTTTCTTCTTCAAGTGCTTGCAGCAACTGAATTTTTATGGTTTTTGCAAAATAGTTACACCTTTTGTCAGGTTAAAAGGAACGTTTAGATACATTTTCCAACATGGCCTGAAAATCTTCTTGTCTTTAAAAGAATGATGCATTAGCTTTCAGCACCAGAAGAATTATAGTTTTCAGTAGCGAACTGTGCCCTTCCCTAGGACTTCCCTGTAACTGTAATACTATCTCTCACACTAATCCTCCTTTTAACCCTAACACTAGCCCTCATTGAAACCTGAACACTCAGCCTCCCTGTAACCCTGACCCTAAATATAACCCTCACATTAACAGAATTTTGAAGTACTTCAAACAACATTTGGTCAAGCCATCAAATGAACTGAGAATTTTCATACAATTATTTATAGGAATGTTCGTACAAACCCTTGTATGAAAATCTACTAGTGTATAGCCAGCTTTACTCTTCCTGTTACACTAACGCCAAACTTCCCAGTAACCTTAAAGTAGTTGTAAAGGCAGAAGGTTTTTTATCTTAATGCATTCTCTATGCATTAGGATAAAAAGCATTCTGTGTGCAGCAGCCCCCCTAACACTTACCTATGGTCCTGCTCTGTCCAGTGGTGTCCACGAATGGCTTTGTCATCTGGGACGTTGATTGGCTGAGACACAGCAACGGCGCCATTGGCTCCTGCTGCTGTCAATGAAACTAAGTCAGCCAATGAGGAGAGAGAGGGGCGGGGCCTAAGCACGGCTCCATGTCTGAATGGACACACAGAGCTGCAGCTCGGCTTGGGTGCCCCCATAGCAAGCTGCTAGCTGTGGGGGCACTCAACAGGAGGGAGGGGCCAGAAGCTCCAGCCAGGTTCCCACACAGAGCAGGATCTGGGCTGCCCCAAAACCATTACACAGAACAGGTAAGTATGACATGTTTGTTATTTTAATACCAAAAAAACGAGACTTTACAATTACTTTAATCCTAACACTAAACCACCCCATAACCTTAGTCCCAGCACTAGCCCTCACCCTAACTCTCCTTGTAACTTTAGCCCTCTTCACATAAAAGTAGCCCCTTGCTTTCACTTCTCTTTCACCAACATTATTTTCACTAAAGACAAGCCTTTTTGTAGACTAAAAGTGCCAAAGCCTCGGTTATGGAATTCAACAGTTTGTTAAATGCAGTCCTTCATGTACTGCTGCAACAGTTACTGCAGTCTGGAGTTCAACATTTTGAATTTGAGCCCTTAAAGTGGTTGTTAACCCACTATGTACAATTTACACTATCATCTCTGTTTATTAATGTAAGCTTCCCCAGTGTCTATGCAGCTATATACCTGATACCAGAGTGCCTCTCAGGGCTCACGTGACCCACTGCCTCTCTCCTCTCTCGGCCCGACAGCTGCAGCGGGCGGGGCCGAGAAACCCCCACTGATGTCAGTCAGGAGGGGAGGAGGAGAAAAGTGACTGGTCACTTGTTCGCTGAGCGGCGCTCTGAAATCAGGTATATAGCTGCATTTTTTTTATAAGGCACAGTCACTGGGGCAGCTTACAATAATAAACAGAGGGGATAGTGTAAAAAATTAACAGTAATTTCAGCAGCAGGAGGGGAAGGCACAGACATGGAGCTGATAGGCAGGGAGGGAGGGGGGAGAGGTTGGAGGGTAGGACAGAGGAGGACAGGAGACATAGTGGATGATAGAGGCACATAAACTGACCACGGTGTCAGGGCTCATCACCCATAATAAACTGTGGTCAGTTTACAGAGGGGAGGGCATAGCCAGGCAGGATCAGTCAGGTTTTTTTGGTGATACAGAAGGCTAAATTACACAGCACAAACTCTGTGCTGTGTAAAATGCTTTAAAGGAACAGGATCCATTTTTTTTTTTTTTTTTTTTTTTTAGGGTAACAAACACTTCAAGATAATATATGCAGATCGCCTGCAAAATATTTTCAATATTATCAGCTGGCTTCCTAATATACATGTGAAATGAAGTTAGTGCCCAAATTTACAAGGAGGACATTTTACCTTATTTGTGAGTGAATGTACATTTTTACGTTATTGCAATTATATCTCCAAAATAATTCTTTATTATTATTATTATTATTATACAGGATTTATATAGCACCAACAGTTTGTGCAGTGCTTCAGAAAATAAAGGCAGGCATTACAGTAACAATAAAATTTGGTACAAGATGAATCAGAGATCCCTGTTCTTTGGAGCTTGTCTTTTCCATTTTTGCATGCCAGGTGCCCAATATTTTATGACAGTATTTCACATAGAAATGAACAAACTGCTGGCACTATCCAAATCCCCAATAATAATAATAATAATAAAAGACATCAGCAAATTTTCCCTCTAGTGCAATCTGTAGCACTTTGAAGCAGCACCTATGCTAAATGACTGCTGAGACAAAATTAGTTATAGAATAAAGCCAGCCATATATGGGTCAAATTCCAAAAGAATTTTCGTTCTTATTTCACACTGTTAGCGGGCCGCAACAACGGCCAGTTTTCGTGCGGCCATCGAAGTTATCAGGCATGTTGTAAATTTTTGGAAAAACAAATGATTTTCTAATCAATGATAGGAGAATCGTGCAATAAAAATAATCAAAAAAGAAATGCGCATGGGCGCAAGAAAAGAAAATTCCCAGAAAGAAAAGAAGATTCCTGGCTACGAAGATTATTTTCTGTAGCAACATGAGGCAAAATTGAAGGCTTGGTTGGTCGAATTTCGGGAAACAATGGTGGCACCATTGGATCATAAAATGCACAAATTTTCTGATTTTCGAAAGAAAATTTGCTTTGAATTAGACCCATGTATGGCCTGCACAAGCAAGCTGAATATAGCTGTTTAATCAGTAAGGAGCAAGCTGTTTCAATCACATTTTTATTGTGGAAGAAGTACAGAAAATTATATTTGCCATGTTATATTACTAAGCAGGACATTTGAAATGCATGTAACTAATGTAACTACAAACTATACATAACAATATTTTTTTAACATGAACACACAAGATCACACTCATCTTAGACTAAAGTTTTCTCATACATATCTAAAAATGTGAAAAAACTCCCTTTAGGATGAACTGGTCCCCTACAGATAAAATAAAGACTCACTAAAGAAACATGGGTATCAGTTATAGAGTGCTGTGTGGTGCTTCTTTTCATTTATTTCTATGACTAACCCAGTAGAGTCCTTCTAGCCAGCAGAGAGATATTTGTCACTTATAACATTAATTTGTAGGTGACAATGGTAGGGACTGACTATTCATCTCCCCTGGTGCTAAACGCTGCCGATGGAGTTAACATTGTGTCACACACTCAGGCCCCAAGACACTCAGTTATAAATGAGCTCAAATCAAAAGGGAAAATTGAAATGTAACTCCTACGTTCTTCCCTAAAGGCCTAGACCAGGGCCAGAGGGCAGTATCACTCACCGGCATGGCTGCCTGACACCTTTCCAATCACAAGTATGACTAGACATATTAACCACTGCACTGCCAAGCCTCCACCAAGCTGTGGCAGCTAGGGAAAGTAAGTGTGTGGTGGTGGTTTCCTTTAACATCAAAATGAGCCAATAAAAAAAACAAAAAACATATTGATTTTTTTTTTTTTTACGTAAATACATTTCATATGATAATGAGGATACTCTCAAATGACAAATTTTAGATTCAATAAACTCTAAAGGTAAATTCTCTCTATTACCTCAGAAAATAAAAATGACATGCTTCCCATGTGCCTAGACATTTTATAAAGGTATAAAGCATATTGTAAAATTACTTCAGACTTTCTCTCATAATTATAAACATTATTTATTTATTGATTTTCTTTTACCTTGATGTGATAGGTTTTTTGTTATTTTATTAAACATAAAAATATTTTAATTGATGAAATAGTTTTATTGCTAATCAACAGATCAAACCTATGTTGTCTGATGGGGTTGAAATGTAAATTGGTAATGTATGCCACATCCAACATGCCAATAAATATAATGATATTATAAAAGGCATCTCTTGTTTCTGCACACACAGGTGCTCCCTGTGTATAGAAAAAAACCTTATCAAGCAGTAAAATGTGAAAAGAAAGTGTGGTCCGGACACAGCATTGTAAATATTAAATGAGGAAAATAATAGGGGGGAAAAAATAAGTATAACCAAGAAAAATTAAGAAAGTATTTTAAGTTACAGGTAGAATATAAGTATACTAGATATTAAGGGTTAGCTGTAATTTTAGGGATTCAGGGATAACAAGTAATCATGAAATATACTCTCTTACCTTTTTTTTTTTTCAGGCTCTGCACTTTGAGAGTTGCCATCACTGGTTCAAGCCAGTGTAAACATAGCTATAGTCTGTAGCCTGCTCTACAAATGCTGACAAAGACTAAGAACAACTAGGGGGTCTCCATGTACCTGTTTGATTCAATGGGGTTGGTTGAGTAGTGGCTATTCACTTTGCAAATTAATGTTTTACGAGCTTAGTAAATGAGGCAAAGTTGTGTTCACTTTAAATACCCAATTATGTGCAAGGTGAATTCCAAATTAGGATGCTTTCATTCACAAGACCGAATGACTGACATGCACAAGTCTTCACCTTTTTTTTAGTACGTATAGGTAAAATTCACTTTGCATAGTGAACTTTTACATTGTTAAGGGAACAGTCTAGTTCTTTAGTAAATCAACCCCAATGTCTTAAAACTATGGAGCCATGTATTTTTATTCTGCTTTCTTTGCAATATAAACAGATCATAAACTGCTAGAAGAAGGTAGAGCCTATAGAATTGTAGCTATTGTGAACAGCACTTGCCTTCGGTCTAAAAATGAAAACAAACAAGGTTTCAATGATCCTCTAGCTATGCAATCTACTTAACACAAATGGCTGGGTAGAATCAGATGGGTGAATAGAAAATGTTCAGCTAAACTTATGCAAAATAGCTTATATTCAGTAGTTTGGGATCTGTTTCTCCAATTCGGAGCAGCTAAAATTTCTAAAATTCTATTTTATATAGAGCAGATTCACCATCAGCATCTTTCCCCATGCACAGTGGGGCCCCAGTGACCTCTCTTTGTGACACCAAGCAGTAGTAATTGATCTTAAAGTGTATGTCCGGCCAAGACAGCTTTTCTGAAGACAGGAAGAATATCGGCTAGTATCAGCCAGTTCAACAGAAACCAGCTGACATTTGGCCCATGTGTACAGCAGCCTGTCTGACAGAAGCTGGTCTCACGACTGGCTTCTGTCGAACATGCATACTGGAAAACCAGCATCTGATCAGCACTGGCAGCCAGTGTGTTCTGGCAGGGGGGGCAGTCCCCTTGTCAGAACACAATAGCACAGCAGGGAAGATGTTAGTGAGGCAACCTTTTAGTTTAACGGAATAAAAAACTTCTAGTGTATTTAGTTTTCGATAGACTAGTACCTGTAGAGGCGGTCAAAAATCTACAGCATAAAATTCCATTGTATGGGAAGGTCTCAGATAAACCTGTGAATTGGAATACTGTGCTCTCTTTGCAAGTCACTTTTATCAAGAACATTTCTATTAGTGCAATAATAAGTAGCCACATGAAATCTTGAATAAAAAATTATTGTTCAATATTATTATTATTATTATTATTATACAGGATTTATATAGCGCCAACAGTTTACGCAGTGCTTTACAATATAAAAGGGAGACAATACAGTTATAATACAATAAAATACAAGAGGATTAACCACTTGAGCCCCGGACCATTATGCTGCCTAAGGACCAGAGGTCTTTTTCCAATTTGGCACTGCGTCGCTTTAACTGCTAATTGCGTGGTCATGCAATGCTGTACCCAAACGAAATTTGCGTCCTTTTCTTCCCACAAATAGAGCTTTCTTTTGATGGTATTTGATCACCTCTGCCGTTTTTATTTTTTGCGCTATAAACGGAAAAAGACCGAAAATTTTGAAAAAAAATGATATTTTCTACTTTTTGTTATAAAAAAAATCCAATAAACTCAATTTTAGTCATACATTTAGGCCAAAATTTATTCGGCCACATGTCTTTGGTAAAAAAAAAGTTAATAAGCGTATATTTATTGGTTTGCGCAAAAGTTATAGCGTCTACAAACTAGGGTACATTTTCTGGAATTTACACAGCTTTTAGTTTATGACTGCCTATGTCATTTCATGAGGTGCTAAAATGGCAGGGCAGTACAAAACCCCCCCAAATGACCCCATTTTGGAAAGTAGACACCCCAAGGAAATTGCTGAGAGGCATGTAGAACCCATTGAATATTTATTTTTTTTGTCCCAAGTGATTGAATAATGACAAAAAAAAAAAAAAAAAAAATATTTACAAAAAGTTGTCACTAAATGATATATTGCTCACACAGGCCATGGGCCTATGTGGAATTGCACCCCAAAATACATTCAGCTGCTTCTCCTGAGTATGGGGATACCACATGTGTGGGACTTTTTGGGAGCCTAGCCACGTACGGGGCCCCGAAAACCAATCACCGCCTTCAGGATTTCTAAGGGCATAAATTTTTGATTTCATTCCTCACTACCTATCACAGTTTTGAAGGCCATAAAATGCCCAGATGGCACAAAACCCCCCCAAATGACCCCATTTTGGAAAGTAGACACTCCAAGCTATTTGCTGAGAGGCATGTTGAGTCCATGGAATACTTTCTTTTTTGACACAAGTTGCGGGAAAGTGACGATTTTTTTTTTTTTTGCACAAAGTTGTCACTAAATGATATATTTCTCACACAGGCCATGGGCATATGTGGAATTGCACCCCAAAATACATTTAGCTGCTTCTCCTGAGTATGGGGATACCACATGTGTGGGACTTTTTGGGAGCCTAGCCGCATACGGGGCCCAGAAAACCAAGCACCGCCTTCAGAATTTCTAAGGGCATAATGTTGTGATTTGACTCCTCACTACCTATCACAGTTTTGAAGGGCATAAAATGCCAAGATGGCACAAAACCCCCCCAAATGACCCCATTTTGGAAAGTAGACACCCCAAACTATTTGCTGAGAGGCATGTTGAGTCCATGGAATATTTTATATTTTGACACAAGTTGCGGGAAAGTAACACTTTTTTTTTTTTTTTTTTTTTTTTTGCACAAAGTTGTCACTAAATGATATATTGCTCAAACATGCCATGGGCATATGTGGAATTACACCCCAAAATACATTCTGCTGCTTCTCCTGAGTATGGGGATACCACATGTTTAGGACTTTTTGGGAGCCTAGCCGCGTACGGGGCCCCGAAAACCAATCACCGCCTTCAGGATTTCTAAGGGCATAAATTTTTGATTTCATTCCTCACTACCTATCACAGTTTTGAAGGCCATAAAATGCCCAGATGGCACAAAACCCCCCCAAATGACCCCATTTTGGAAAGTAGACACTCCAAGCTATTTGCTGAGAGGCATGTTGAGTCCATGGAATACTTTCTTTTTTGACACAAGTTGCGGGAAAGTGACAATTTTTTTTTTTTTTTGCACAAAGTTGTCACTAAATGATATATTTCTCACACAGGCCATGGGCATATGTGGAATTGCACCCCAAAATACATTTAGCTGCTTCTCCTGAGTATGGGGATACCACATGTGTGGGACTTTTTGGGAGCCTAGCCGCATACGGGGCCCCGAAAACCAAGCACCGCCTTCAGGATTTCCAAGGGCATAATGTTGTGATTTGACTCCTCACTACCTATCACAGTTTTGAAGGCCATAAAATGCCAAGATGGCACAAAACCCCCCCAAATGACCCCATTTTGGAAAGTAGACACCCCAAACTATTTGCTGAGAGGCATGTTGAGTCCATGGAATATTTTATTTTTTGACACAAGTTGCGGGAAAGTGACAATTTTTTTTTTTTTTTTTTGCACAAAGTTGTCACTAAATGATATATTGCTCAAACATGCCATGGGCATATGTGGAATTACACCCCAAAATATATTCTGCTGCTTCTCCTGAGTATGGGGATACCACATGTGTGGGACTTTTTGGGAGCCTAGCCGCATACGGGGCCCCGAAAACCAAGCACCGGCTTCAGGATTTCTAAGGGCGTTAAGTTGTGATTCCACTCCTCACTGCCTATCACAGTTTTGAAGGCCATAAAATGCCAAGATGGCAAAAACCCCCCCCAAATGACCCCATTTTGGAAAGTAGACACCCCAAGCTATTTGCTGAGAGGCATGGTGAGTATTTTGCAGCTCTCATTTGTTTTTGAAAATGAAGAAAGACAAGAAAAATGTATTTTTTTTTTCTTTTTTCAATTTTCGAAAGTTTGTGACAAAAAGTGAGGTCTGCAAAATACTCACTATACCTCTCAGCAAATAGCTTGGGGTGTCTATTTTCCAAAATGGGGTCATTTGGGGGGGGGTTGTGCCATCTGGGCATTCCATGGCCTCCGAAACTGTGCTAGGCAGTGAAGAGTGAAATCAAAAATTTATGCCCTTAGAAAGCCTAAAGGCGGGGCTTGTTTTTCGGGGTCCCGTGCGCGGCTAGGCTCCCAAAAAGTCCCACACATGTGGTATCCCCATACTCGGGAGAAGCAACAGAATGTATTTTGGGGTATAATTTCACATATTCCCATGGCATGTTTGAGCAATATATCATTTAGTGACATCTTTGTGCAAAAAAAAAAAAAAAAAAAAAAAAGATTTGTCTCTTTCCCGCAACTTGTGTCACAATATAAAATATTCCATGGACTCGACATGCCTCTCAGCAAATAGCTTGGGGTGTCTACTTTCCAAAATGGGGTCATTTGGGGGGGTTTTGAACTGTCCTGGCATTTTATGCACAACATCTAGAAGCTTATGTCACACATCACCCACTCTTCTAACCACTTGAAGACAAAGCCCTTTCTGACACTTATTGTTTACATAAAAAAATAATTTTTTTTTGCAAGAAAATTACTTTGAACCCCCAAACATTATATATTTTTTTAAAGCAAATGCCCTACAGATTAAAATGGTGGGTGTTTCATATTTTTTTTTCACACAGTATTTGCGCAGCGATTTTTCAAACGCATTTTTGGGGGAAAAAACACACTTTTTAAAATTTTAATGCACTAAAACACACTATATTGCCCAAATGTTTGATGAAATAAAAAAGATGATCTTAGGCCGAGTACATGGATACCAAACATGACATGCTTTAAAATTGCGCACAAACGCGCAGCGGCGACAAAATAAATACATTTTTAAAAGCCTTTAAAAGCCTTTACAGGTTACCACTTTAGATTTACAGAGGAGGTCTACTGCCAAAATTACTGCCCTCGATCTGACCTTCGCGGTGATACCTCACATGCATGGTGCAATTGCTGTTTACATTTGACGCCAGACCGACGCTTGCGTTCGCCTTTGCGCGAGAGCAGGGGGGGACAGGGGTGCTTTTTTTTTTTTTTTTTTTTTTCTTTATTATTTTTTTGCTTTTTTATCTTATTTTTAAACTGTTCCTTTCATTTTTATTTTTTTTTTATTAATTTTATTGTTATCTCAGGGAATGTAAATATCCCCTATGATAGCAATAGGTAGTGACAGGTACTCTTTTTTTAAAAAATTGGGCTCTATTAGACCCTAGATCTCTCCTCTGCCCTCAAAGCATCTGACCACACCAAGATCGGTGTGATAAAATGCTTTCCCAATTTCCCAATGGCGCTGTTTACATTCGGCGAAATCTAAGTCATGAAATGCTCGTAGCTTCCGGTTTCTTAGGCCATAGAGATGTTTGGAGCCATTCTGGTCTCCGATCAGCTCTGTGGCCAGCTGGCTGAATCACCGGCTGCATTCTCAGGTTCCCTGTTGGGACAGGAAAGCCAGAGAAAAACACGGAAGACGGTGGGGGAGGGGGGGCATTCCCTCCCACTGCTTGCAAAAGCAGTCTAGAGGCTAATTAGCCGCTAGGATTGCTTTTACATGAAAGCCGACCGCTGGCTGAAAAGAATGATACCAAGATGATACCTAAACCTGCAGGCATCATTCTGGTATAACCACTCAAAGTCCAGCAACATACCAGTACGTTGCTGGTCCTTGTTAGGCATATATTGTAAACTTTTTTTTCATGCAGCCTGTGGGCTGAACGAAAAAAAGATATTGATCGGTGGGTATGCCCACCATTAGAATACCTCCCTTCATCCACCCACTTCTAATGATGGGCATACATGCACCATTTATATATGCCGAAGCATGGGGGCATCCTCCCGCAAAAGGCAGGAGCAAATCGCTCCTCCACCCACTACTGCCCCCACGCTTCGGCATATATGCTGAAGTATGTAACTGTGGTGGTGAAATCACCTCCGACAGCGTTGGAGTCACGGCTTTATATATCGTGGGAGCAAACGCTGTTGCTGTCAAGATAAATAAATCCGCGCTGCAACTGAATGGCGTACCTGCTAAGCAAATGATGGTTAACAATAAAACAAAGCAACATTACAGTATAACAGTAAGACTTACCATACCTGCAAAGCAAATACAAAAAAAAAAATAGTAAAAAATAAAACATTTAACGCAACCTGTGCCTAAAATATATATATGCCGAAGCATGGGGGCATCCTCCCGCAAAAGGCAGGAGCAAATCGCTCCTCCACCCACTTCTGCCCCCACGCTTCGGCATATATGCTGAAGTATGTAACTGTGGTGGTGAAATCACCTCCGACAGCGTTGGAGTCACGGCTTTATATATCGTGGGAGCAAACGCTGTTGCTGTCAAGATAAATAAATCCGCGCTGCAACTGAATGGCGTACCTGCTAAGCAAATGATGGTTAACAATAAAACAAAGCAACATTACAGTATAACAGTAATACTTACCATACCTGCAAAGCAAATACAAAAAAAAAAATAGTAAAAAATAAAACATTTAACGCAACCTGTGCCTAAAATATATATATGCCGAAGCATGGGGGCATCCTCCCGCAAAAGGCAGGAGCAAATCGCTCCTCCACCCACTTCTGCCCCCACGCTTCGGCATATATGCTGAAGTATGTAACTGTGGTGGTGAAATCACCTCCGACAGCGTTGGAGTCACGGCTTTATATATCGTGGGAGCAAACGCTGTTGCTGTCAAGATAAATAAATCCGCGCTGCAACTGAATGGCGTACCTGAAAACAATAAAATGGTTACCAACAAAACACAGTAAACGGTAAAGTATGAAAAATCTGAAAAGGAAACATGGTAAAACATAATAACAATAAAACATTGCAGAATAGAATAGAGTAAAAAAGAGAAGAACAATAGAGAGAGAATAGAGAGAGAGAGAACAATAAAACAACAACTATTTTTGGTTTTTTTTATTTTATATTTTTTTTTGTGTTTTTATTTTTTTTAATTTTTTTTAATTTTATTTTTTTACACTTTTTTTTAGTAACTTTTAACTTTTGTAACTTTTGTTCCAGGTTTGGGTCTCTCAAAATGCAATGGCATCTTGGGAGACCCTGTGTTAGTGTGCCTAGTCTGTGCAGTGCTGAACCCTACGCTAATACTCAACTAATGTATGGTAGCGTTCAAAGCATTCACCCATGCAAAGACCAGGATTGCCAGGACAGGAGGGACAATAAGTCCGGGTGTCACGCCTAAATCCGCGCTTGCTGCAGACACGACATCTTTTTTGGGGGGCTCGTTGGGTAGGGGTACTCGGGATGGCATAAATAAAATGCCGCTCATGCAGCCGGCTTACTGCATTTGGTTGGGGATGGTGAGGTAGAGCACCGTCTGGAAACAGAAGGGCTCTGACGATCTCTTCCTGGAATTTAAGGAAGGATCCAGTCCGTCCTGAAGCTCTGTATAGCACATGAGCATTCAGCAAAGCCAATTGAAATAAGTATACAGACACTTTTTTGTACCAGCGTCTGGCCTTACGGGCAACTAAGTACGGCGCCAACAACTGGTCGTTGAGGTCCACCCCTCCCATATTAAGGTTGTATTCGTGGACACAGAGGGGTTTCTCCACAACACCAGTCGCCGTAGAAATTTGGGTCGTCGTGTCTGCATGAAGGGAGGTGAGAACGAAAACATTCTTCTTATCCCTCCACTTCATAGCGAGCAAATTATTATACTTCAAGCAGGCTCTCTCCCCCAGCCTAAGACGGGAATCTACAAGCCGCTGGGGAAAGCCCCGGCGATTAGGTCGCACGGTGCCACATGCTCCAATCTGCTGATCAAACAAGTGACTAAAAAGTGGCACGCTCGTATAATAATTGTCCACGTACAAGTGGTACCCCTTTCCGAATAAGGGTGACACCAAGTCCCACACTATCTTGCCAGCGCTTCCTATGTAGTCAGGGCAGTTTGTCGGCTCTACGTGACTATCTTTGCCCTCGTAAACCATAAATCTATATGTATAGCCTGTGGCCCTGTCACAGAGCTTATACATCTTGACCCCGTATCTGGCACGCTTGCTGGGAAGGTACTGTTTGAATGACAAGCGGCCAGAAAACTTAATCAGGGACTCATCAACGCAGACAACTTGATGGGGGGTAAACAAGTCTGCAAAACGTTGGTTGAAGTGGTTTACGAGGGGCCGAATTTTGTAGAGCCGATCGTATGCAGGGTCTCCACGAGGACGACAGAGTTCATTGTCGTTGAAGTGCATGAACCGCAAAATCTGCTCGTATCGTGCCCTGGCCATGGAAGCAGAGAACAAGGATGAATGGTAAATTGGGTCAGTGGACCAATATGACCGCAACTTACTCTTTTTATTCAACCCCATGAGGAGGGAAAGGCCCAGAAAGGTCTTAAATTCGGAGACCGTAATTGGTCTCCAATCTCTGGCAAGGGTGGACTGGGGCATAGTGGCGATGTGTTGACCAGCGTACAAATTGCTTTGGTCCACAATAGATCTATAGAGATCTTCGGTGAAAAACAGTGAATAAAAATCCAGTGGCATAAAGTCAACTGTTTCCACCTGAATTCCAGGTTGGCCAGTGAAAGGGGGAAGTACGGGTGCTGCAGAAGTGGAAGGTTCCCAATTCGGATTGGCCAATGCAGCAGGAAGGGCACTATGGGCACGACGGGCCTGTCTTTGTCTTCTTGGTGGCAGCGGGACACTACTACTGCTTGCCACCTCGCCAGCTTGAACTGCACTTATGGGACTCGCCACGTCACCACGTGATACTGCAGTGCTGGATGTACGACCAGGGTGTACTAGGCCGCTGGTGCTTGCCAGTTCACCAGAAGGATGAGCGGCGCTAGTACTGCTCTGCTCCATACGAGAGTCCTGCGGTTCTTGCACTTCAAGGACAGCATAAGTTCGGGGTCTGGTACGCCTGACCCTAGCAGGGACCACAACTCTGTCGTCAGAGCTATCTGTCATGGAGCCGCTGTCCTCTACAGGTTCGTATTCTGAGCCTGAACTTGACAGATGAGTGACTTCCTCTTCACTATCTGTCATACTCAGAATCCTGTAGGCCTCTTCACTAGTGTACCTTGGATTTGCCATTTTGGCCTCTAAATTTAGGGGTACACTAGTGAGACTCACAGGCAAAAAAGCTCCTGACTGTTGGCGACTGTATCAAAACGCTACCAAAAAACTGTTAGCGATCGCAGGGATCAGGCCTGACTCTGCGACCGCTGCAGTTATGTGTGCTTAGTGTTTTGTAAGTGTCAGTAATCGATCGATACTGCACTTGGGTGGGCTGGGCAGGGCTGGGCCGAGGAGCAAAACGCAGGTGCTAGCAGGTATCTGGGCTGATCCCGCTAACACTGCGTTTCAGGGAACCCTAAACTGCTGGGGAGTATAGATCTGATCGGATCAGATATCGATCCGTTCAGATACTATAGCACTAAGGGAGGTGTATGCTGCGTGCGTGGGTTTTAGCTGTACTGGCGCTAACCTGACGCTGCCTGGGGCGACGCAGACCTTATCAGATCCTAAAAACTATAAATCTATCACCGCCGGGCAATTAGGGGGTTAAACCTTTATAGGGTAATAAACGGCGGGTGCCCTAAAACTATAATAAACTGTAATAAACTGTAATAAACTATAATAAACTACAAAAAACAAACTATCTAACCAGCGTCACCCGTAACACTTATACGGTGATCGCTGGTGAAAGGGTTAACTAGGGGGCAATCAGGGGGTTAAAACCTTTAGCAGGTAGTATATGGGGGTCCCTGTCGCTATAAAACACTGACAGCGAACCTATATACTTACCTCCCTAAACTAGCGTCACCTGTGTCACTAATACAGCGATCAGAAAAACGATCGCTTAGCGACACTGGTGACGGGGGGTAATCAAGGGGTTAACTTTTATTAGGGGGGGTTAGGGGGGTACCCTGGACCTAAGGGGGGGTACCCTAGACCTAAAGGGGGCTACCCTAACTGCCCTAAAACTTTTAACTGACACAAACTGACACCAATGCAAAAAAAAAAAAAAATGCTATTGGTGTCAGAGTGACAGGGGGTACAGGGGGGTGATCAGGGGGTGATCGGGGGGTGATGGGGGGTGACAAGTGTGCCTGGCGTGTTCTACTGTTAGTGTAGTGTTGTGCAGACTTACTTGATGTCTTCTCTCCTCGGCGCGGCGACGAAAAGACCGGCTCAAGGAGAGATGACATCACTTCCTTTCCCTCTGTTTACATTACAGAGGGAAGGAAGCATTTTCATTCGCCGGGAGCGATCGGGAGGGGGTGGCCAACAATGGATGGCCTCCCCCTGACCTTTGATCGCCCGGGAACAAATGGCGACCGCCTCGGGCACCGGGGGGGGGACCGATCGGTCCCCCCACCCGCGGAAGGCAAATCACGTACCCTGTACGTGATTTTGCCTGTCCGTGCCACCTTGCCGACGTACATCGGCGTGAGGCGGTCGTCAAGTGGTTAAGAGAGCCCTGCTCAGAAGAGCTTACAATCTAATAGGGTGGGGCAGGTGGTACAAAAGGTTGTAACTGTGGGGAATGAGCTGTTGAAAGTGGTAGGAGATTAGTTGGAGGCGTGATAGGCTTTCCTGAAGAGATGAGTTTTCAGGGATCACCTGAAGGTAGCAAGAGTATTGTATATTGCAATTACCATACCAATATTTGCCCACCACTGCACACAATCTCTATGATTAAGCCCATTACAGGTAAAATGCGTCAGTAAGGGCAAAGTTGAGGTGGGGTTGTGTAATATGTACAATGCCTGGAGTGCAGGCGTTTCTTCTGTGGACATTGTGTGCAGGGGTTAAAACTAGCCCTTTGTGGCTTAAACATCTGTCCTGTGGAAGAAGGAGCCAACAGGACATGAGAGCGACTTCAGTGTTTCTTCTCTACTGTGATGACAGTGAGGTTTGACAAACCCCAGACTGTATGGAGAAAATAGAGTAGTACTGAACATTGTGCCACCCTAATTTTCCCCAGAATTTGAAAATCAGCAGCCACTGACTCACATAATAAGTTTTGCATTAATGCTTTAATCTTTAGTTATTGCATATGTTGATATTTTATCTTGAATCTCAACCTCTCAGCTTTAAACATATTCCATAATTCCTGCTGTAATAGAGTTACCTTAATGAAAAGTTAATACACCAATATAAAAGAAGATACTAGCTTGACACCAAACACGCCAGAAGACTAATTTAAAATCAAAACTGCCAAGGATATTGTCACGTTAAGAGAGCCAATGACTGATGCTATATCAGATCAGAGTGCAAGTGATCCAAACTCTGCACAGAACCAAGTGCTGTCTGACCTGTTGAGGAGATTTCCCCTCACTTCCTTTCCTGGTGACAAATTATTTTACCCCAGGCATCAAGGCAGACCAGACAGCAATACAAAGCGTAACTTATGCCGCATACACACAATCGGACTTCTCGTCGGAAAAAGATATGACGGCTTTTCCGACGGGATTCCGCTCAAGTTTGCCTTGCATACACACAGTCACGCAGATGTTCGCTGAACTTACGACCGTCAAGAACACGGTGACGTACAACACTACGACACGAGCCGAGAAAATGAAGTTCAATGCTTCCGAGCATGCATTGAATTGTTTCCGAGCATGCGTAGGAATTGCGTCAGAATTGCCAGAGACGATCGCATTTTCCGATAGAAACTTTTTCCGACCGATCTTTTGCTGCCTGGAATTCGGCCAGCAAAAGTCCGATGGAGCATACACACGGTCGCATTTTCCAACGAAAAACTCTCATCAGTCTTTTGTGGGCCAAAATTACGATCGTGTGTACGCGGCATAACAGAGGTTTCCAGCCTTCACCCATTCTTCTAACAAAAATTGTTTTTATTGTCATTGTGTCCCTGTTAATATTATCACACACATTACAATCTGACTGTATAATTTGCCAACAACTATGTTGTGTAAAGGCTTGCCTGATTGGATACACATTAATTGAGAAGCTCATGTCCCCATATTTTGGTAAATCTAAGGGAGATTGTACAAAGATTGTACAGTCAGATGATAGCATGTATGGCAGTGTTTTTCAAACGTTTTTGTCTTGCGGCACACCAAAAAAAATGTAAAAATTTTCGTGGCACACCTGAAAAGATTTCACCAGTGTCCATAAATGCAGCCTCACCAGTGCCAATAAATTCAGCCTCAACAGTACCCATAAATGCAGCCTCACCAGTGTTGATAAATGCAGCCTCACTAGTGTCCATAAATGCAGCCTCACCAGTGTCCATAAATGCAGCCTCACCAGTGTCCATAAATGCAGCCCGATCACTGGGGCAGGGCAAATCAGGTGTATAAGGGAGTGGGATGTAGGGGTCAGCTGGGGGTGTCAGGGTCTCTCACCTGGCAGCTCAGCAGGTCCTTAAACGCCACGGCCTTCTAGGGGGGTGATGCTCCTGGTCCTGGGGTAAAGTTGCTGCCAGCGCCCAGCCCTGCAGCACGAGAAAGTCATGTGTCCCTACTCCCTTGAGCGCCTTGCCACCAAGACTCCGGTCTCTGGGAGTTGTTGTTTCCTCTTCGCATGAGCGCAGACTAAAACTCCCAGAATGCAACAGTGGCCTGCTGCAACGGCCATGCCCCCGGCAAGACCGTTACAGTGACGGCTCACAGGCTCCCCGTTGCACACCTGCAAATGTGGGCACACAGTTTGAGAAACACTGATGGATGCTGAGCTTTAGAGAGATTTCCTTTAATTTCCTATCCTAATAACAATGTTTTTACCAGGTCTGCAAGAAACAAAAATATCCTGAATGAGGCAACAGGGCTTCTAACTACTCACTACTTTATCCAAAACTAACAAAATACGCTATTGCTAGAAATACAGTTTAAAGGTAATGTCCATTATTACTTATTTTAAGCTGAAGCTGCTCTTCCTTGCTCTTATTTCTCCACATGCAATGCCACCTCCACTCAAAGACTGTGATTTACTTCTATTAAAAGTTTCCTTCCAAGAAAAAAAGCATCGGTATTGAAATTTAGTGTCGGCAGGTTCTCCAACATTCCAATTATGATTATTAACAATAAGACAATGGAAGCCTGCTCACAAAAACTTATTTGTCTCCACAGTCATATGTGTCAGTTCTTGCACAGCAATTTCAAAGTCAAAAGATCTATGTATGTTTTAGCCTGCTTTGGTGTTCATTTTTTTGCAACAGAGACACAAAGGAGGAAATTTACTGGACTACTTTGCTTTGCTGGGGTTTTTTTGCCTTCCTCTGGATCAACTGTGGGTATAGGATTGTGTATATAGGATTGTATAATTCCCCCCCCCCCCAAACTACCTAACATGGGTCCCCCTAAACCCACCTGCCTGCACCCCCCCAAAAAAACACACCCTCATGATGGTAACCACCCCACACCCCCAGAAGAGCCCCCCATAAAAGTAGACCTGTCCCAACTGTAGCACCCTCTACCATAGGTAGGTGCTAGCATAGGATTTCTGCTAGGGAAATCGTCAGCACAGGTACATTTATGCAGGCCTATGCTTTAAGCTAGGCCTGTCTGTTTTGATCTGGGGGCGGGGAGTGGTTAGTATAGCAGTGGGTGTGACCACCTGTGCTTTGGTTCTGAGACGCCTCCCCCTGCTTCCAGGGAGAACGTTCTGGAAGAGGGGCAGGGCCTAGAACTGGAGTGGCAGGCAGCTCATGTGAGGAGCACTGACCAATCCCCAACTGGAATTGACAGGGGGCAGGCCTCCCATAAGCTGAGGTAACAAGCCACTGGGGGGAGTTGTGGGCCAGGTGAAGTGGAGAATGGAGTACTAGACAGCACCAGGAGGGCACCCCCATCTGGGGGGGGGGGTGAGTCGATCGCAGGAGGAGGCCGGGGAGAACTGTGAGGGAACTTCACCCTTACACGGTCATGGGTGAAGTCTTCATCTTTACACGGTCATTGATGAGGAATTCCTGGAGCAGAGGGGCGGGAGAAGCTGTCGGAGCATACGATCCGGTTAAGTTCACCATCAAGGACTCGGGGCAGAGAAAGGTCGGTGAGTGCACCACAGTGGGGTGCTGGATGTGGAGACATGCCAGGGAGTCTATGAGGGAACTTTATCCTTACACGGTCATGGATGAAGTCCTCATTTTTACACAGTCATTGATGAGGAGTCCTGGGGCAAAAGAGAGACTGTGGGGAATAGTGTCAAATCGATGCAGCCCGAGGGTGCAGGATTTGCAAGCTGGGCTAGCTGGGAACAGTAGTCCACGGTTCAGCACATGCTATTAAACTACTAGGTCACCAGGGAGAGGTACTGCAGGCCTCTGGCCTAGTAGCAGCAACCAATCAGAGTCAGCATTAGAGACTATTCAGAGTGGGTTCTTTTGCATATAAGAAGATGTGACAAAAAATTAATGTGCTACAGTATAAGTTTGTGCAGGAGGGAAGGATTCTTGGGAGGTTTCACCCTTACGTGGTCATGGGTGAAGTCCTCATCTTTACACAGTCATTGATGAGGAGTTCCTGGGAGCAATAGTCTGCAGGAGTTACGCAGAGGAAGAGCAATAATCTGCATGGTGATGCAGGGAAGAGACTGTAGATATTATACATGCACATCATTTCTTCAGGCTCAAACGAAGTTCTAATTTATAATATGATGGCAAAGTAATCTGATCTATGGGCATCCCATATACTCCTTTCCCCAACCAAGTTATACCCCTCAATAAACAAAACAAAGCAAATGACTGTTCATTGTCTCAGATGTGATATATGGAGGTCAGGCAGCAGGGTGACATGGTGGATGTTTGTTACTAGTGGCAACTACACCACTACACAACTATGTTGAAATCCTCTGGAATACCAGAAAAAAAGTTGGTGTCAGGGAGCACAATGGCTAAACCTCCACAATGGGATAGATCCTGGCACCTGTAAAGACAGATGTTCCAAGGGGCACAACCTGCACAAATAAAAGGCGCTAAAGCCTGATAGTTACTATCCCAGGAAAGCCTGTT
This sequence comes from Lithobates clamitans, assembly GCA_037952925.1. Lineage (NCBI taxonomy): Eukaryota > Metazoa > Chordata > Amphibia > Anura > Ranidae > Lithobates > Lithobates clamitans. Next base: position 502,769 of record JBBGZY010000015.1, on the reverse strand, counting down.
GCCCAATTGCAAATTCAATCGAGGATGCTGATTTATCCACAGCTGGGTGCTTGCACATATCCAGTGAATGAATCAATGAATTATGAGATGTTTGTGAATGTGGAGCAGACAGAATGGGGAGCAGCTGTGCATAGTAACCAATCAGCTTTAAACTTCTGCTTGTTTGGTTAAGCTTTGAAAATTAAAGCTGCAAGCTGATTGGTTGCCATGCGCAACTGCTCTGGATTCTGTCTGCTCCAGTGTCTCCAGTAAATTTTCCTTGAAATGTTTTAAATTTTAGTCTGACACCACAAAAGCGAAAAATATAAGCCCAAATCTTCCCACTTTAGCAGCAGCTAATTTCTATTTTCTGTGATTTGCAATTGCGAATTGTCTTTAAGACCCTTCTCTGATGTCTCCTTTTCATCACCCTGAACTAGTTTCCATGTTCTACCCACAATTACACATCCATCCCCTGAATCCTGACAAATCAACTGAACCTCTTGATACAGTTTAAAACTAATTGCAACTAGCGTATTCCATATAGATGTGTGAGAAAACAAAACAGTCCAAAATAAATAGGTACGTTATGTCTGCCGAATCTTGCTAAACATTACAAAGTTTGTTCCCTCTGTATTTAGGCCTCAGGGCATATTGTTCCAGATCTTACAAAACTGTGTGGCAAACTTGTGCTTACAGTGGTGGTTCTGGATTAATCTCACAGGAACAGTCTCCCCTGACTTTTCCCAGATTGTGAGGAACAACATGATTTATGCTGTTTCGTTATTTGCATGAACAAAAAGGTACAGTAACGTAAGAAGAATTCCAGGTATGGCATCAACTATGCATATTCCATACCTGCAGAATTTCTCTAGAAGCTGGAAATTTCTGGAGCTGGAGCTACTACATTGATACCCTATAGCTTTCGGGTCCCATGCCAAGAGGCTTCTCCTGCTGCATTGTCAGCAGCTTGGCCCAGGTGCCATTCAGAAAATGTTTAGCATTTTTTAAAGTATGCAACCCATTCTCTGATTGAACGAATTGTATAGCTCACTCCCCGTTTCTTCACCTCATCCAATCAGAGAACGCTTTGCGGACATTAGGAGAATGCAAAACAATCTCTGAATAGCGCCAATGCCGAGTAGCAGACCCCCCAAGCTGAAACAATGTAACTATATATAAAATACCATACTTGGAATTATTCTTTAAGCGACCATTAAGTGAGCATATTTATTAATGTTGGGAGCAGAGTGGACCTTGCTTGTTGAAATAATATGTATGAAGACTGTCTCTTTTATCATCAGTAAAATTGTCTGTTTTTTATTTTTAAACGTGGGAAATTTGGGGGGGGGGGCACCCCAAACAACTTGTTTTTATTTTGTCCAGGTGGAAGGTTTAAGGTGCCTGGATGGGGGGGGGGGGGAATAGGGGTCAGGGGTTTCTGTGGAGAGACACCCCACAGCTACATATTTTACAATGAGGATCGCTAGTATGTGCTATTTATGAGATCTAGAATTGCATACTGGGGTTTTTGTAAAAAGTTACTAAACGTAAACTAAGACTTTAAAGCTGAACTACAAAAATATATATTAATTAGTATTTAGAAGCAACAAGCTCACTTTATTATGTATCAACCTGTAAGAGTGGTTAATTAAACAATTTTAATGTACTGTGTCCTTATTCGCCCCTCCTCACTTGGAATAGTGTTCTCTGACCTCCTGCTTGTGGTTTTTTTTAATGGTCAGTGGAGCTCAGAAAAGGTCAGGAACCATTATAGACTTTGCCTTGGATTTTAAAATCAGTTGAGTGTAGGAGTGTTTCACTCCTGGGAGAGGACTACATAGCACCTTAGCACCTCTCCCCCTTGTTAAATTTGGGAAGTAGGCTGTAGCAGCCTGGGAATAGATTATGTTATGTTGAGCTGTTAAAATAGCTATGATTTGGACCTGTTTGTACCATAATTTGGAAACTACAACTAAGGCCCCTTTCACACTGGGGCTTCGGCGGTAAAGCGCCGCTATTTTTAGCGGTGCTTTACTGTCGTATTTGCGGTGGTATTCGGCCGATAGCGGGTCACTTTTAACCCCCGCTACCGGCTGTAAAAGGGTTAAAGCCGTGCTGCCTCATTGATTTCAATGGGCAGGAGCGGTGGAGGAGCGGTATACACACCGCTCCTTCACCACTCCAAAGATGCTGCTAGCAGGACTTTTTTACCGTCCTGCCAGCGCACCGCTCCAATGTAAAAGCCCTGGAGCTTTCACATTAAAGAGACAGGAGCGGCTCTTTCAGGGCGCTTTGCAGGTGCTATTTTTAGAGCTGTAGTGCCTGCAAAGCGCCCTAGTATGAAAGGGGTCAACAGAATTATGGAAGTGGGCCTCATTAGGCCATAGCACAGCCTATAGTACTAAAAAGGGGATGGCGTTATAGAAGCAGCCAGGTTGGGACAGGAGTGGTGATGGTCAGGTGGCGGTGAGTCCTGGTGGTGGGGTGGTCTAAAAACATCCATGATGAACACCCCCTCCGGAATGGCTGGGCTGCAGTATAGGGGTCCTTGAAGCAGGACGTAGAACCATACCCAGGGATCTGCCCTACAACCACCTTAACAGCAAAGCCTTGCATATAGACATGTATATTAAGTGTAGTAAGGAGCTGGTAGGAGAGCTTGGGCTCTGTACTTCCCCTTCTGATATGCAACAAAGTGAGCTGAAATGCTTCTTTGCAGCCAAGCTCAAGTGTTGCCAGTAAACAAAAATAATTCCTTCCCCTGTGTAAGCCCCTAGCTATGAATTTTGGCTGCCATGCCCTCTGGCTCTCTTGAGGGGACTACTCACCCCAGTCAGCTGCCTGTGTGTTGGGTGACCAGTCGCCACCATATCCCACATCTAGAGTTTAAGGAACCCTGTGATGACATCGAATTGACAAGAAGGGTTAGGTAATAAAAAAGTTAGTGAAAATTTTCTTGCAGACCTAGTCCAGGATAGAGACATGGAGGTATAGAGCGAGTTGTAAGCTTCCCTCAGCTTTAACATAATATATTTAATTTGTACTTTGAGTACATGGGGATTGTAGAATAGATGTTATGTTTGACAACATAATTATAATGGCATTATTGTGCCTGTTCGGGCAGAGGAGGTCAAGAAGTAGGGGTCAAGAAATCTTTGACACATGTCAAATAGAATCATGCTATAATGTCTGATGTGAAGGAAAGAGTGCTAAGGAAAAGGAAAACTGCTGCCAGGTACACATACCTGTAGCAGTCTGCACGCTTCACCATCACTCACAAATGCCGGGCTGTTTTGAGAGGTAAAATCTACCAATTCCTGCCTACTACACTTTCAAACATAGCAGTGGGTAAAAAGTGTAGGAGATTGGAGAGAGTAGACAAGCTTTATCAATATCATGAATTGTCCAAGCATTGCCTGTCACAATGGCCTGGCATTTTGCAGTAATCCATTCTTTTTTTATTTGGTCTTATTCACACCTGTGTATTGGGCCAACTATGATTTCTCACGAGGGACTCAGCGGGGTCTCCTGTTAATAGCTATGGGTGGAAAGCCCTATTCAAACTAACAGTAGGCTGAGAGCACCCACAGCCATTCGCTGTGAAAAACATGTAATCAAACTTGCAATTATTACCTGCATATAATCAACTCTGGATGCAGTCAAGGGTTGATCATCCACAGGTAATTGCTGCATGTTTTATTGGGGGTGATATCAGCCTCCTACTGCTTTGAACTGGGCTTACTGTCTACAGCTGTTCACAGGAAACCCAGCTGTGCCTCTCATGGAAAGTTGTAGTCAACCCCATACGCAAGTGTGAACGAGGCTTTATAGTGATAACACAAAGTATTTTCTGTTTCATTTCAAAACTCAGCTCACCAACCTCTCTGCTTCAAGCAGTGGCTTGAAAACTTTCCATTCTTCTAATCTATAATGCCGCGGTTGGCTGATGAAGACCAGCCTCTGCAATGAGAAGTCCCTGCATGCAATCCTCTGTCAAGTTTTGCATACATTTCTATGTCCCTATCGGTCAGATTTAAAGTTAAACTCCAAAAATTAGATTTTACATTGGGCCATCTTGGCTCACTGTAAGCTTATACAGCAGGTAAAATAAGTATTGAACACATCACCATTTTTCTAGGTAAATATATTTTTAAAGATGCTATTGACATGAAACAACATATGCAATCCATACATACAAAAAAAAACAAAACAAAAAAGTTCATAAATGAAGTTATGTGTAATAAAATGGAATGACACAGGGAAAAAGTTTTGAACACGCTAACTGAATTTTTTTTAAGACTTCGTACAAAATCCTTTGTTGGTAATGACATCTTTAAGATGTTTCCTGTATGGAGAAACTAGTCACATGCATTGCTCAGTGTGATTTTGGCACATTCCACACAAACAGTCTTTAAATCTTGAAGGTTCCATGGGCCTTTTCTATGAACTCTGATCTTTAGTTCTTTCCATAGATTTTCTATTGGATTCAAGTCAGGTGATTGCCTGGGCAATTCTAGCAGCTTTATATTCTTTCTTTGAAACCAATTGAAAGTTTTCTTGGCTTTGTGTTTGGAATCATTGTCTTCATCGTCCTGGTAGATGGCAGCACATTTTTATCAAGAATGTCCTGGTACGTTTTTCCATTCATTCTTCCTTAAATGACATGAAGTTTGCCAGTACCATATGCTGAAAAACAGCCCCACACCATTATGTTCCAACCTCCAAACTTCACTTTTGGTATGGTGTTTTTGGGTGATGTGCAGTGCCATTTGATCTCCAAACATGGTGTGTATTATGGCATCCAAAGAGTTCAATTTTGGTCTCATCTGACCAGACTATATTCTCCCTGTATTTCACAGGCTTGTCTAAATGTTTTAAATGTTATGCAGAAAACTTTAAACAAGCTTCAAAATACTTTTTCTTCAGCAATGGAGTCTAGTGTGGTGAGCGAGCATACAGACCACGGTGGTTGAGTGCATTACTTATCGTTTTCTTTGAAACAATTGTACCCGCTAATTCTAGGTCTTTCTGAAGCTCTCCACAAGTGGTCTTTGGCTCTTGGAGAACTATTCTGATTATTTTTTTACTCCTCTGTCAGAAATCTTGTGAGGAGCACCTGGTCGTAGTCGGTTTATAGAGAAATTATGTTCTTTCCACTTCTGGATTATGGCCCCAACAGTGCTCACTGAAACATTCAGAAGTTTAGAAATCCTTCTGTAATCAATGCCATCAGTATGTTTTGCAACAATAAGGTTGCAGAGGTCTTGAGTGTGCGCTTTGCTTTTACCCATCATGAGATGTTTCTTGTGTGACACCTTGGTAATGAGATACCTTTTTATAGGCCATCAGTTGAGACTAAACTAGCTGATATTAATTTGCACTGACAAGGGGCAGGATTGCTTTCTAATTACTGATAGATTTGGTGTCTTGGCTTTCCATGCCTTTTTGCACCTTCCTTTCTTGATGTGTTTAATACCCTTTCCCTGTGTCATTCCATTTTTATTACACATAACTTCATTTATGAACTTATTTGTTTTGGTTACTTTGTATGTATGGATTGCATGGGTTGTTGTCGACATGTGGTATAAATGTCATGTCAATAGCACCTTTAGAAATATATTTACCTAGAAAAATGGTGATGAGGACACTTGCTTGGCACCTCTCGTCATTCATAGAACACCTTGTATGTTTCTCAGTGAATACAAGGGAGGAGAGAGGAGCTCTACTTCCTACAATCAAAAAATGCTGAGGTTCGGGTTTAGGACCACCTTAAGTTCAAGGTTAAGTAGATCTCACAGTTTTGCTATCCAACGAAAATCCAAATTTATGGCAAAAAATGCATACCTGAACCCATAAAGCACTGCATAACCCTTGTCTCTGAGGGTCGATAATCTTTAAGAATGGACAGCCAGCCTCTTTAATGTAGAGGTAGGTAGGCAGCCATATTGTCAGTGTGTGTTGATGCTGGTTAGAGAAAGCTAACACATCTGTGTAGGGAGAGATAATTTGCTATACAGTGCTATGTGGCACTATACTGTGCTATACAGCGTTATACTACAGATTGCAGTGTGATGAGTTACATCCCCTTGTGTACCCCCTGCATACACAGTTCCATTGACCTAACTGCCCTTCTTAGGACTCTTTTTTCCAGTCTCCATGCCAACCATTTGCAGGTTGTTGTTTTTTTCCCTTTGTAAGTTATCAGGGTCTTTTTTCTTTCATGTAACGTTTTTCCATTTTATTGTCTGCTAGGGTTAAAAATAGTGTTTTTGCTTTAGGAGGTTAGTCTATATATATATATATATATATATGTGGGGGCATATTCTATTTGATTTTGTCTTGATATGCCCTTTTTAGGATGGGGTATACAGCATACGCTTGTTGAACGATTGTTAGAGCTGCCCTTTGTATGCAGCACACCGTTGCATTGATAAGCGATAACTAGTGTGCATGAAAAGAGTATGTGTTTAACCCTTTGTAGGTATCATCCCTTCTATAATACATACAAAAGCTACAAAAAGAGTGGGACTTTGTATATAATTCCTTAGGTGTAATACAAACAATATAATAGTATTTAAAATCTTGACACTTTATTAAGTATATAGCAAATATTAGAAATTTATTAAAACCAAATGCACAAGTTAGCCATCTGCAGTCACATTTCATATGGCCTTGAGATCCACGCTAAAGGGTTGACAGGTTTTGTGGGGAGCCCCGCTTCATCAGGACCTCGGATCTTAGTACAGGGATACTTTGAATGTATTCATGAAGAAATGTTGGTATACGGGCCCATGGGGGAGAAACCAAATCCCAAAACCATTTCACATCCAACTAAAATGTATATGAGTATCTATAACAGCTAATTTCATGTATCAAGAATGAATTTGCAACCAAAGAAAAACATTGTTTGAAATGTGCAATCCATGGTTTTAAGTGTTGGGCAAACAGTGAAGTAAAAGAAACTATACTGAAATTCCAGGTGACCGACCAAACAGCCCAGCATGTGTTCAAGATGGCGTACCATTATGGTACACCATCTTAAACACATGCTGGGCTGTTTGGTGGGGCATTTTGAATTTTAGTGGGGGTTTGTTGGGGTTTTGCAAATTCATTTTTGATACATGAAATTAGCTGTTATAATTATACATATACATTTTCTGTTGGATTTGAAACAGTTTTGGGATTTAGTTTCTCCCCAGGGGCCCGGCAGTCGTATACCAACATTTCTTCATGAATACATTCAAAGTATCCTTGTACTAAGATCCGAGGTAGAGCGGATCTCAAGGCCCTACGAATAATGACTTTGGATTGCTAGCTTGTGCGTATGGTTTTAACAGATTTCTAATATCTTTTATATACTTAATAAAGTTTCAAGATTTTATATACTACTATATTGTTTGTTTGTATTACACTTAAGGAAGTATATACAAAGTCCCACTCTTTTTGTAGCTATTGTATGTAGTGTGCATAAAAAGCACCACACATCCTGCCATCATAGTTTCACTAATAGCTAAGCATTCTATTAATCTGCCAACAAACTACAATGAGAGGCATGTCTAAAATGAGAGGAAGAGATGCTGCATATGACAGTGGTAGTGGCATTCAGGTCCTGTATTACATAGTGGTGGTAGAGCCATACAAACTGTAATTAGGGCATGAATGCCTTTTTTCCCAAAGTCACAGCACACCCAGCAGATAGTTGATTGGATGGCAAGAATTCATACATGCTTCCAGACGCATGTTACTGGCAGCGGGCTGGTACACTGATCAGTTACCCAATGTGTCTGGTGGACACAGCGCGTGACAAATCGCTCAGGAGCGTGTCGCTGAGGGGCTGCGTGAGATGCATTCTCAGGAGGACGCAGGGCCGCTGATAGGGGGGACCACCGGTCCTCTTGTAGGGGGCCTGAGCACATGGGGACCCACACAGGGAGGGGGATTAGCGATGGACGACACTTGTGTTTCTCTTCCTCCAGCAAATGAAAACTGGTCTCTACCCCTCTCTCTGCTGCCAGCTTATCTGCTATAAAAGAGAGTCGTCCTTCACTAATGCCCCCTCCCTCTCAGCACTGGCTCTAATGTTCGCTCTGCTCCTGATTTTATTATCTCTCTAAGGCTCTATGCACACTAGCTTAAAATTCGCTGCTCTACAGGAGTTTTGTGTTCTGCCTGTAGAAGCAGCTCAATGTTATCCTATGTGTCCATGCACATTAGTACGATTAAAGGCACATTTTGAGCTCAACATTTAGAGGCAGAAAAAAAAACCTTCTGGTTTGCGTTTCTGATTGGAGCGTGGAGGCAGAAAAACGTAAACTTCTCCTAAACTCATCAAAACTTTGTACAAAAAACATTCTACAGTTGTGCTCAGTAACAGAAATCACCCAAATGGCCCTGATAAAAAGTTTACATACCCTGTAATGTTTGGCCTTGGTACAGACAAATAAGATGGCACACACAGACAATTAAGGGTTATTTCCTACATTTGTGGCCTTTTAAATCCCAATTATGTATATTGTAGATCAGCATCTGACTGTGAATTTGTACCACATCCCAAATTATTTATACATAACAGCAAAGGGGGTTCCCTAGTGGTGGACTTTTCAGGCACATGTAGCAATCATAAAAGAGGTATACTTGGTACAAATATAATTTATTGAATTAACATAATAAAATATGACAACAACTGTAACATCTATTGTTAGGAATGTAAATCCATCAGTATTACAATCGTGTATATACAGAGTTTTGAAGCAATACTTTTTAACCCGACGCATTTCGGAGTCAATTAAACTCCTTCCTCAGGGGTAGTGTACACGTTAAATGGTTATTAAACACTGTATTGGCTGATTTGACATTCCATAAAATTTGCGATTAAAAGCAGCGACAGTGACAAAGTCTGTCTGCCCAGTATGCTCTTGGTTCCAATATGAACAAACATTTATGTGTTGGAGATTATGTAAACAGGTAGAAGTAGGTTTTTTTACTCCACCAAGAGTATATATATGTTGTTCTCTTCAAAAAGAAAAGAAAAGTTTAAGAAATATGGGCATAAACTAAATGCTTGAGGCTCCACTGAGGCCGAGAGGCAAATCCTGAAGGTGGCTCAAAAGTTGATGTTCATAGGTGTATCTATTGATAGATGACATGAGAGTGAATCGGATCAAGTAGCTGTTCAGGCCGGTAACATCCTGCAGCGTGTTACCGGCCGTGTTACTGGCCTGAACAGCTACTTGATCCGATTAACTCTCATGTCAAAAAATGACGTGGTTGTTTTTAACCACTTAAGCCCCAGGCCATTTTGCTGGCCAAAGACCAGAGCACTTTTTGCGATTCAGCACCGCGTCACTTTGACAATTGCGCGGTCGTGCGACGTGGTTCCAAAACAAATTTGAAAAATATGCATTATTTTTTACTTTTTGCTATAATAAATATACCCAAAAAATATATATAAAACATTTTTTCCCACAGTTTAGGCTGACACGTATCTAACTGTGGGGGGGAGGGGCTGTGTGTGACACATCACTGATCATAGCTCCCGATCACAGGGAGAACGGGGAAATGCTTGTTTACATTAGCATCTCCCCATTCTTCTTCTCCGTGAGATGATCGCAGGTATCCCCGCAGACATCGAGTCTGCGGGACCCGCGATCCTACTCATGAAGCTCGCAGCGGGAGCGCGCACGCGATGGCACGGCAGCAAATTCAAAGGGATGTACAGGTACACCCATTTGCCTAGCCGTGCCATTCTGCCGACGTAAAAGTACATGCGGTGGTCAGCAAGCGGTTAAGGAGCACAATACGATGATGCTTGAACAAAAAAAAGCTGCAAGGTCAAGTTGCCAGAAAGAAGCCTTTACTGTACAAATTCCAAAAAAAAGCCTGGTTACAATATGCCCAACAACACCTTGACATGCCTCACTTTTGTGCATTGGCGCAGTAAAGGCTTCCCTCTGGCACCTCAACCATGCAGCTCTTTTTTGTTCTAGTATCATTGAATTGTGCTCCTTAAAAACAACCACGCTGTCTTTTTGGAGAGCAGCCTGTATTTCTCCTGCGGTTACCTGTAGGTTTTTCTTTGTATCCTGAGCAATTCTTCCGCCAGTTGTGGCTGCAATCTTTCTTGGTCTACCTGACCTTGGCTTGGTATCAAAAGAGCCCCTAATTTTCCACTTCTTAATAAGTAACTAAACAGTACTGAGTGGCATATTCAAGGCTTTGGGTATCCTTTTTATATCCTTTTCCATCTCTGTAAAGTTTCATTACCCTGTTACGCAGGTCTTTTGACTGTTCTTTTCTATGTCCTTAATGACTCAGTGTCTAGACTACTTAGTGCATCCATGTGAGAGCTAACAAACTCATTGACTATTTATACACAGACATTAATTGTGATTTAAAAAGCCACAAATGTGGGAAATTAACCTTTAATTGCCATTTTAACCTGTGTGCCACCTTCTGTGTCTGTACTAAGGCCGAACATTCCAGGGTATGTAAACTTTTTATCAGGGTCATTTGTGTGATATCTGTTATCATTATGATTTTAAAAGGATCCAAAAAACTATGTGATAATAAATGGCTTCATGTGATTGCTATCCTTAACTAGTTGCCGCCCGCCCACTGTCAACTGACAGCGGGGCAATGTGGCTCTCGTTCTGGGATGCCATCATGTGACAGCGTCCCAGAACAGCCGCTCTCGGGCGAGGCGATTGCGGCCAAACCGTGTTGCTAGCACGTGGCGCGACCCCGATCTCTGTAAAGAGCCGCGTCTGCGACTCTTTAACCATGTGATAGGCTGTGTCCAAACACAGCCAGTCACATGTAAAAACAGAGATGCCAGTAATCGGCTCTCCTTGCCTCACACTGACAGAGTGTGTGGCGAGGAGAGCCGATCAGCGGCATCTCCACGCAGGGGGACATCTACACATTTATTCAGGGCACTGATCATCAGTGCCTTGATTAAAATATAGTGTTAACAGTGTCACCAATCAGTGCCCACCATTGCCCACCAGTGCCAGCAATCAGTGCCCACCAGTGGCAGCAATCAGTGCCCACCACTGCCCACAAGTGCCACCAATCAGTGCCTATTAATGATGCCAGTCAGTGTTGGCTATCAGTGAAGCCTATCAGTGCTGCCCATCAATGCCCATCACTGCTGTCGATCAATGCCTATCAGTATTGCCCATCAGTGCCACCCATCAATGCCCATCAGTGCCCATCAGCACCGCCTATCCGTGTCCACCAGTGCCGCCTATCAGTGCCCACCATTGCCACCTATTAGTGCCCATCAGTGCCACCTATCAGTGCTCATCAGTGCCACATATTAGTGCCACTTATCAGTGCTCATAAGTGCGGCATATTAGTGCCTCTTCATCAGTGCCCATAAGTGCAGCCTGATCAGTGCCCATAAGTGCCACCTCATCAATGCCCACCAGTTCAGTCTATTAGTGCCCATCGGTGCCGCCTCATCAGCGCACATCAGTGAAGGAGAAAAATTACTTAGGTACAAAATTTACTGACAGAAACTAAGTAAAAACAATTTTTTTTCAAACTTTTTTTTTTTTGTAAAAAATAAAAAACCCAGCAGTGATTAAATACCACCAAAAGAAAGCTCTATTTGTGTGAAGAAAATGATAAAAAAATGTGTTTGGGTACAGTGTAGCATGACCGCGCAATTGTCATTCAAATTGCGACAGCTCTGAAAGCTGAAAAATGGCTTGGGCAGGAAGGGGGTGTAAGTGCCCTGTAGGCAAGTGGTTAAATAAAAGACAGTTTTTTGGCATGATCAGTCATATTTTCAATATTAATGCCAAAATGTCACAATTTCTGCCAGGGTATGCAAACTTTTGAGCACTACTGTATATGAGCATTTTTTTCTGCCAAGTCAACTGGAGTTTTTTTTAAGCCCAGTGTGCATGGAGTCTAACTTTGTTCCTCTCTCTCTGATCCCGGAACCTGTATATTGTCTCATCTTCATTTTTATTAATTAACTTAGTTTTATCTGTTAGATTTAGCAGGAATTCTGTGAGTTATGTTGTATTTGTGTCTGCTAACAATTATTATTTTATTTTTACGAAATCTAGCTTTAATATCTTCTTGGGGGGGGTCTGTCCGGTAGTCTGATTTCTATCAGCAGCTCTGGAAGGACATCATATTTTTTTAAAGTAATCCATACACATCCACTACTTAATGGATCATTAATCTATTTTTCATAAAACTGCTTCTGTATTTTTTTATCTTGTATTGTCCTTTATGTGTTCCTAAAACTCTTCTTTTTCCTCTCACTTCTGTTTGTTTTGAAACGAGCAGTGTAAGTTAGTTGCGGGCGGTCATGTGTACTGCCCTGTGCACACTACAAATTCCAAAATTCATAATCCCTAGTCCATCTCAGGCATGAGCAAGAGCAAGAGGTCTAAGTTTCTGCATCAAACGCAGCCATCCTCTAACAGGAAGTCAGTAGCAAAATTAAATAAATTTGGAGGGCGCTAAGAGCAGTAGAAGGTAATTTATTGAGTTAGGAATACATACGTGAATAGATTTTTTTTTTTAAACCAGAGTTTAGTGTCACTTTAAGTACAAAAAATACTTTGAATATATTCTATTTAAGAACGTGTTCAGGGACAATTGAAATGGGTTGAGAGTCTGAATAGTTCTTCTAAAAGCCTCTAGGTGGCATTATAATACCAATCAATTAGTGTAGGAGACCCAACGAGGAAAAGAATTGTAATAGATTTTAGAGATCTCACATCTTTTAATGGTTAGCTGTAAGAAATGAATAGTTTAGTTATTAATGTAGTTTTGGCACAGCAAAATAAACAATACACAGCTAAAATGCATTGTGGAATAAATCTTTTAATTGATAAGGTTAGTCCTCGCTCAGGCATGATATTACACTGTACCATTTATCTGTTTTTATATTGTGTCTGTTACTGCGAAGATGTGAAATATATTAATTCACGTATCTAAGGTAAACACACTTTAATAGATTATCCCCTATCAAGCACTTCTAAAACCAAAACTTTTTTAAATTGTGGAAAGACGACAAAATAGTTAAACAAGAAGTGTAGGGCCAAAGCTTTTTTGGCCCTACTTCTCCTATGGATCACAGGAGTGCGGTTCGTTCTGCACTCCTGTGACCCGCTGTCAGCTGATGTTACTCAGCTGGTCCAGGCCAGGAAGGAAGGCCAGCTGGCTCGGCCTCTAAAGCCACGTACACACGAGCGGAATGTCAGACAGAAAAAGTCCGACGGAAGCTTTTCATCGTATATTCTGATCATGTGTATGCCTCATCAGACTTTTTTTTTCGAAAATTCTGATAGACCTAGAGATAGAACATGTTGTAAATATTTCTGACGGAATCAATTCCTATCGGGAAAACTGCTCGTCGTGTCTGTATGCTGTTCTGACGGACCAAAAACGACGCATGCTCTGAAGCAAGTACGAGACGGAAGCTATTGGCTACTGGCTATTGAACTTCCTTTTTCTAGTCCCCTCATATGTGCTGTACGTCACCGCGTTCTTGACGGTCAGACTTTGGTCTCACTTTGGTTTGACCGTGTATAGGCAAGACCGCTTGAATGGAATTCCGTCGGAGTTCCGTCGGAGAAACCTTCGGAGTTTATTCTGACGGCAAAACCGGTCGTGTGTACAGGGCATTAGAGAGCCGCCGGGTGACTGAGCCAGCCCCTCCTGCCCCCTCCACAACTCAGAGCTCCAGTTAGCACTGAAGGAGCAGAGCAGAGAGCCAGCGACTGACAGTGACGGCTCTCTGCTCAGAGTGGAGGGGAGAACTGAGCAATCAGAGGCTCTAAGTTCTCAGTGTAAAGGCGGCAGGGGGACGGATGCTGCATCCACCTAGTTGAGTATAATTGTTTTTTGGGGAAACCCATACTTCCTTTTTAAAGGAAATCTATGATCACAGTATACACATTCATTTTATAACATCAGGGTTGTCATAACAATACCACAATAATTATACTTGACAATCCAATATAAGCTGTTTTTTGGGGAAACCCATACTTCTTTTTTAAAGGAAATCTATGATCACAGTATAAACATTCATTTTATAACATCAGCGTTGTCATAAAAATACCACAATAATTATACTTGACAATCCAATATAAGCTTACTTGAAAAATCTCCTTTCATGTTGTGAGTTCTGCCTGTCTGCTGGGCATCTCTTTCTACATCTTCCTGGATTCCCTGCATGCTTTGCAGCTTCTCCTCTGCCGTTTACTTTCAATTTTATAAGGACTACATATCCCATGGTACCTTGCTGCTTGCATCCTGTGATTCCTGTACTGATTCCACCTCCTGAAACTCCACTTCTTAGCACTTCTATAGTTCAGAAGGAAGGCTCTGTGAAATGTGTGACACAACAGTCTACCCACAGGCATACCTCCCAACATTTTGAGATGGGAATGAGGGACACCTACTAACAAATGTATGTAGGCATAAGACACGCCCCCTGCCACACCCCCTTAAAGGAGAATTAACCAAATAAACGGTTAATTAAATCCACAAGGACTTTTTTTTACCACTACTATTCCTTTATATTGTTTTTTTTTAAATGTACAAATGCAGCAATTTAGAAATTAGATGAAAGGTTTTGCACTGGGAAACACTTTTTGAAACATATAAAGTGCATTTTATATACAACTATATAGATCAGACCAAAATAAGGGACAAATGAGGTGGAATGCGGGACAGAGGGACATTGCTCCAAATCAGGGACAGTTAGGAGCTATGCCCACAGGGCATAGTGAAGAATACGTGTCACTGAATTCAAAGAGGTACGTTTATAAACTTCAAGATCGTTAAGTCTAATAGGAGAATGCTATAAATAACAACTGAAATATGTTGCGGAAATGAATATATCATTTTAAATTTGGACCCTTTTTTTAATGGTATCTACTATTGGGTGCTATTGGGGAGATATCCCATCTTTCCTTTCCTATAGACACAACAGGATATGAGATAAAAGGTAACTCTTCTCTTAGCTATCACTGAAATGTGTCCTCATTGGAAAATTGTACTGCTATTTCTGTCTTTTTTGGCAACTCAAAATTTTGCATTTACCCTCACTTTTTAGGCTGCATTCATACTTTCCTGCAGTGGGAACAAAAGTTTCTGCTCGCGATTTTGGTTGAGCAATTTGCACATGATTTTGCATGTCGCACGCCAAATCGCAAGATGTGAACGGGGCCTTAGTCCCAGTGACAGTGATAACAAGCACAAATAGAGAGGGTCTATTTGATACTTAGTATCAAAAGCCTAGGTCAAAGTATTAAAGACAGCAATAAAAACCTGAGCGTTGTTCTCGCTCTCTACCACTCTATGCAAAACTGAATAAAGGTTGGCCTTTGGATACACTTTAGTGTAACTAAAGCCAACCACTAAAATCTCATGAGTTAAAAATTTTAGTTCTAATAATAAAAAGGTAGGTTTCCGTATTTTAAATCCACAACCTTCATTAAAATAAGGTCCGTGTTCAGGCCATTACTAGTATAAGGCAATTGCGCCAGGGAATGGGTCAGAGGCACACCAGAATTGGGAAGGATCCTGACAATAATGATATTGTGCCACTGTAAGATGAGCTGATATTTGGCACATAACCTATATTGGATAGTGGCTGGCTGTACTTGCATGATCTAGCTGCTGAACAATCTTTATAATGAAAGATTTGTCTACAAAGATAAAAGTACATATCTGGAAAACTTGTTTGTCTGGGCCTACTGGGAAAGGAGAGAGAAGCCCTGCAGGCACCAGGTTATCTCATAACAATCAATAGTAATCGGTTGGGAAACTCTTTCCCTCCAAGCAGCTTTTACAAAGCCATAAACATTCCCCAATCTAATAATTGATTGCTAAATCAGGTGGTTGTTCTGCAATGTCTGGAGGAACCTTCATACTTCTTTTTTTTATGGGAAATGTCTACTATTATGGTTGCAAATAATAAAAGCACATAGAACTTATACAACCAATGTAAATCCATTCTTTCAATATCAAGAGTATGATAGTAAAGTAATCGTAGATCCAAACATATAACATAGTATTCAATGTACTACCCTTTTTGGTTTATGCAATCCATAATCAATAGAATATACACTATAATACCAAAAGTATTGGGACACCTGCCTTTACACGCACATAAACTTTAATGGCATTCCAGTCTTATGCCCCGTACACACGGTTGGATTTTCCAACTGAAAATGTGTGATAGGACCTTGTTGTCGGAAATTCCGACCGTGTGTGGGCTCCATCACACATTTTCCATCTGATTTTCCTATACACAAAGTTTGAGAGCAGGCTATAAAATTTTCCGACAACAAAATCTGTTGGCGGAATTTCCGATCGTGTGTACACAAATCTGACGGACAAAGTGCCACGCATGCTCAGAATAAATAAAGAGATGAAAGCTATTGGCTACTGCCCCGTTTATAGTCCCGACGTACGTGTTTTATGTCACCGCGTTTAGAATGATCGGATTTTCCGACAACTTTGTGTGACCGTGTGTATGCAAGACAAGTTTTAGCCAACATCCGTCGGAAAAAATCCTAGGATGTTGGCTCAAACTTGTCTTGCATACACACAGTCACACAAAGTTGTTGGAAAATCCGATCATTCTGAACGCGGTGACGTAAAACACGTACGTCGGGACTATAAACGGGGCAGTAGCCAATAGCTTTCATCTCTTTATTTATTCTGAGCACAAATGTTGTTGGAAATTCCGAACGTCAAGAACGGGGTGACGTACAACACGTACGACAAGCTGAGAAAAATGAAGTGCAATAGCCAGTGCGGCTCTTCTGCTTGATTCTGAGCATGCATGGAATTTTGTGCGTCGGAATTGTCTACACACACTCGGAATTTCGGACAACGGATTTTGTTGTTGGAAAATTTGAGATCCAGCTCTCAAATTTGTTGTCCATCGGACAACAAATGTCCGATGGAGCCTACACACGGTCGGAATTTCTGACAACAAGCTCCCATCGAACATTTGTTGTCGGAAATTCCAAGCGTGTGTACGCGGCATAAGACTGGGATGCCATTAAAGTTCATGTGAGTGTAAAGGCAGATGTCCCAATACTTTTGGTAATATAGTGTATGGTAACTGCTTCCCGACCACCCGCCGCAGTTGCACTGTGGCAAGGTGGCAGGATACCGTGAATCGCCGTCATTGTACGTCGGCTCGTTTAAGTGATATAGTGGGCGCGCGACTCAATGTCCACCGGTGACCCGCGATCACGGTGTACAGAGGCAGAATGGGGATCTGCCTATGTAAACAAGGCGGATCCCCGTTCTGACAGGGGACATGTCAGAAATCTTCTGTTCCCAGTCATCGGGAACAGCGATCTCTGTCATGTCCCTGGCAGCCAATCCCCCCTATAGTTAGAACACGCTGAGGGAACACAGTTAGCTTCTTGACCGCCCCCTAGTGTTAACCCCTTCCCTGCCAGTGTCATTTATACATTGATCAGTGCATTTTTATAGCACTGATTAATAATGTCACTGGTCCCTAAAAAGTGTAATTTGGGGTCAGATTTGTCCACCGCAATGTTGCAGTACCGCTAAAAATCGCTGATCGCCGCCATTACCAGTAAAAACAATAAAAAATAAATAAAAGCCCCTAAATCTATCCGATAGTTTGTAGACGCGATAATTTTTGCGCAAACCAATCAATATACGCCTATTACCAAAAATATGTAGAAGAATATATTTCGGCCTAAACTGATGAATGCACACATATTAATATTTTTTGGATATATATTATAGCAGAAAGTAAAAAAAAAAATTTTTTCAAAATTGTCGCTCTTTTTTTGTTTATAGTGCAAAAAATAAAAACTGCAGAGGTGATCAAATACCACCAAAAGAAAGCTCTATTTGTGGGAAAAAAAAGAAGTAAATTTTGTTTGGGTACAGCGTCGCACGATCCGCGCAATTGTAAGTCAAAGTGACGCAGTGCTGTGTCGCAAAATATGGCCTGGTCAGGAAGTGGGTAAATCCTTACGGTCCTTAAGTGGTTCTTTAGTTAAAAAAAATTTTTTTCGAACATGCAGAATTTTAATGCAGAAAAGACATACTATGCCTCTTTTGCCTTAAAGTGGAACCCCACTCAAAATGGGAAGCTCCACTTGTCTGCTTCCTTCCCCCCTCTGCTGCCATATTTGGCACCTTTTGTCGGGGGGTGGGGGGTGGGGAGGGTAGAGCGGGTACCTGATTTTGACAGGTACCCGCTCCCACTTCCGGCTGAAGTGGGAGCGGGTTTCCAGCCGGAAGTTTGCCCCCCTTCTTTCCCTGCAGCCGGCCCATTGACAAGGTGCAGCATGCTTCGCGCATACGCAGTAGGGAACTGGGTGTGGAGCCGCAAGGCTGCCAGTTTCCCTTAGTGGAGATTGTGGAAGCAGCACCCGATAGCTGATTGAAAAATTTGTTCGGGTGAGGACACCGCTGGATACTTGGACAGGTATGTGCCCTGATAATAAAAGTCAGCAGCTACAGTATTTGTCCGTGTACACTGAACTGCTTTTGTGCAGATACAAACATCCAGGCAGGTCTGCGCATGCAGGAGGGGCCTGTGACATCATCCTGACCAAAGTCAGGATTTAGGAAGTAAAAAAAAAAAAAGGTTTTACTTTTGAAATAGATTTTTTTGCTTATGTATAAGATGAAAGGGGGAGGAGGCAGGAGAGAGGACCATGTGAAGGTACAATATATAGAGTACTGTGTAAATTGTCAGCTCTATATGAATACCTGTAGTAAACGAATATAAATCCTGTATTATAATAATAATATAAGATGGCTCAATATACTGTAGGTGAAGACTAGGTAAAGTTTTCCCCTCTGATTAGCATAGACTACAGCATTTTTAATGCAATGTCATACAAATGGTGAGAGCCATGGGAGAACAAGTTGCACCGAAGTCGGAACAAAGTAGTACAAAAACCTTTTTTGGAGTCACTGCGACTTGAGTCGCACCAATTAGAACAGGGACCATTGAAATACATGGATTTTGACTTGTCATGCGACTTCACATGTGTCAAGTCGCACAGCAACTCGCAGTAGTGGAAACAGAGCCTAATGGGCTGTTTTGCTGCCCAGTTCTTGGCAGACAACTTGGTAGTTGTGACTGTACCAGGCTTGGTAGATAAATGTAGACTTTCCAATACATTTCTTGTGTAATACAATTCATTTCACAAGACTGACGAAGACAAAAACAGGATGTGATGATGTGGAAATAGCACGGGAAGCTGTTTTGTGAACATAGCTGCTTTTTAAACACATATTGATCTTTCCCTTAACATCAATATGATCCCTTTTTTTCTAAACTTTAACAAGAAGTGTCTATTTTGTCTGTTTCTCAAGATGGATTGTTTCCGTGCTCTTGAATATCCAGCACAATGTGAAGATTTAACCACTTGAGCTCTGGAAGGTTTCACCACCTTCATGACCTGGCCATTTTTTTTTTTGCTATTTAGCAGTCATGCAGCTCTGTACCCAAACTAAATGTATATAATTTTTTACACAGATAGAGCTTTCTTTTGGTGGTATTTGATTACCACTGGGGTTTGTTTTTGTGATATAAATGAAAAAAAGACCGATTTTTTTTTTTAAACAATATTTTTTACTAAAAAACATATCCAATAAAAACCAGGCTAAAGCGTATTCTGCTACATGTCTTTGATAAATAAAAACAAATTCCAATAAGTGTATATTGATTGGTTTGCGTGAAAGTTATAGCGCCTACAGTATACTGGAATTTGTATTTTTTTATTTTTTTTACTGCTAATGGCGGTGATCAGCGACTTATAACGGGTCTAATGGAGATAATAATATACACTGTCACTGTACTAATGACACTGGCTGGGAAGGAGTTAACATCTAGGGTAATCAAGGGGTTAAATGTGTGCCTGACCATGCTCTCGGGATACAACTTCCTGCCGCCGTGAACACATATATGTGTTATGCAGTCGGCAAGAGGTTAAGCAGTTACAGCAACAGTTTTTGTAAAAAAGGTTTAAAGTTGTAGTAAGCTACACCGTTTTCTTTTTTTTTTTAATGGTCCCCTGCAGGTTAATGCCATAATGTGCTAGTATGCACCGTTAACTAGCACATCATGACACACTTACCTCTTAAATGGAGTTCTCCAGTGCTGAGCTGTCACCTGACACTTCCATCATCACCCATTCTTCCTTCCTGGTTCGTGCACTCCAGCCATTTGACTGGCTGGGTCGGGATAATGTCACTTGAGTCACCAGAATGGTGCTCTGTGCATTCAGGGCACATGTGCAGTGACGTCATCGCCTCATCGCCTGGAACCAATGAGAATATCTCCTTAATGATGAAAGTTTAGGAGATATTCATGGTACCTACAGTTAAGACTTATTATAAGATTACTTGTAGGTACATATATTAGGTAATAGTTTACCACCACTTTAGGCTGCAAGGCAGGTGTATTCAAGTTTGAGGGTTTTTTTTTTTAAGCTAATGTAAATGCCTGAAAAATCATGTGAAAGCACTCAATTCATGCATTTTCAGGTGATCTTTTTCATATCTATTGGGCCAAAACCACCCATTTCTGCCTCAAAAGTAGAACATGTAGCTTTTGAAGCTTCAGGTGTTAAGCTACCGGCACATGAGCTACCTTTTACCATTTTCTCAGAGTGTTATCATTTGTGCTTCACAGGGTCAAATTTTCCTTCTCCCTATTCTGATTCATCTACAGGCAGCTCCTATGGAAGGCAGCTCATCACCGCAGTCAGCAGAGCGGCCCGAGGGTCTGGCAGAGAGAGACTGTCAGTCACAGCTGCCCACCTCGTTAAGGGCAGCTTCTGTCACTCTGACTGCAGCCTTAAGGGCAAATAACACAAAGATCAAGGAATTGTGTTGGAAGGATTGCATATTTACTGGTGTTTATGATACTTAAGTAACTAAAAGAATTCCTCACAAGCATAAATGAATTTCATGAGGTGGTAGCCAAAATTTTAGAATCCCTTTTTTTATTGCTGTTCTCTTCAGCCTCTTTGAGAGTTGTTATGGCCTACAGAATACATCACAAAAAAAACGAGAAAGATGTATTTTAGCTTATTGGTATTCCTTTAAATAGGATTGAATATCACTATGGATAGATAACTATAAAACTATCATTCTATGCATTAAGATCAAAAGCCTTCTGTGTGCACCAGCCCGCCCCCCCCAATACTTACCTGAGCCCCATCTCTGTCCAGCAATGTCCATGAGTGTCTCGGCCGTCCGGGACTCCCCCTCCTGATTGGCTGAGACACAGCAGTGGTGCTAATTGTCTCCCGCTGCTGTCAAGCAAAGTCAGTTAGCCAATCAGGAGAGGGGGGAGGGGCTGAACCACAGCTCCGTGTCTGAATGGACACACGGAGCTGTGACTCAGCTCGGGTGCCCACATAGTAGGCTGCTATGTTGTTGCAAGTTGTGGGGGCACTCAACAGGAGGGAGGTGCCAAGAGCACAGAAGAAGCACTGAAAAGAGGAGGATGTGGGCTGCTCTGTGCAAATCCACTATACAAAGCTGGTAAGTTTAACATGTTTGGTATTTTTATAGAAACAAAAAAATTAGACTTTACAATCATTCTAACCACTTGCCGACCGCCTCACGCCTATATACGTGAGCAGAGCGGCACGGGCAGGCAAAATCACGTACCTAGTACGTGATTGCCTTCCCGCGGGTGGGGGGTCCGATCGGACCCCCCCCCTGTGCCAGCTGCGGTCGGCATTTGGTTGGGAGCGATGAGAGACGAGGGGGAGACCATCCGATCGTGGCCCCCCCCTCGCGATCGCTCCCAGCCAATGAGAGACATCCCCTGCCTCTGTATAGTACACAGAGGCAGAGGATGTGATGTCATCTCTCCTCGGCTGTCAGTTTCCGTTCCAGCGCCGAGGAGAGATGACATGTAAGTAAGTGCACAACACAAACACACACAGTAGAACATGCCAGGCATACATTACACCCCCGATCCCCCCCCGATCGCCCCCCGATCCCCCCCCAATCACCCCCCCCCCCTGTCACAAACTGACACCAAGCAGGTTTTTTTTTTTTTTTTTTCCTGATTACTGCATAGTGTCAGTTTGTGACAGTTAGCAGTGTTAGGACAGTTACTGTAACCCCCCTGTAGGTCTAGGGTACCCCCCTTACCCCCCCTAATAAAGTTTTAACCCCTTGATCACCCCCCCTCACCAGTGTTGCTAAGCGATCATTTTTCTGATCGCTGTATTAGTGTCGCTGGTGACGGTAGTTAGGGACGTAAATATTTAGGTTCGCCGTCAGTGTTTTATAGTGACAGGGACCCCCATATACTATCTAATAAATGTTTTAACCCCTTGATTGCCCCCTAGTTAACCCTTTCACCACTGATCACCGTATAACCGTTACGGTTGACGCTGGTTAGTTAGTTTATTTTTTATAGTGTCAGGGCACCCGCCGTTTATTACCGAATAAAGGTTTAGCCCCCTGATCGCCCGGCGGTGATATGCGTCGCCCCAGGCAGCGTCAGATTAGCGCCAGTACCCCCCCTAATAAAGTTTTAACCCCTTGATCACCCCCTGTCGCCAGTGTCGCTAAGCGATCATTTAGCCCCCCGATCGCCCGGCGGTGATATGCGTTGCCCCAGGCAGCGTCAGATTAGCGCCAGTACCGCTAACACCCACGCACGCACCATACACCTCCCTTAGTGGTATAGTATCTGATCGGATCAATATCTGATCCGATCAGATCTATACTAGCGTCCCCAGCAGTTTAGGGTTCCCAAAAACGCAGTGTTAGCGGGATCAGCCCAGATACCTGCTAGCACCTGCGTTTTGCCCCTCCGCCCGGCCCAGCCCAGCCCACCCAAGTGCAGTATCGATCGATCACTGTCACTTACAAAACACTAAACGCATAACTGCAGCGTTCGCAGAGTCAGGCCTGATCCCTGCGATCGCTAACAGTTTTTTTGGTAGCATTTTGGTGAACTGGCAAGCACCAGCCCCAGGCAGCGTCAGGTTAGCGCCAGTACCGCTAACACCCACGCACGCACTGTACACCTCCCTTAGTGGTATAGTATCTGAACAGATCAATATCTGATCCGATCAGATCTATACTAGCGTCCCCAGCAGTTTAGGGTTCCCAAAAACGCAGTGTTAGCGGGATCAGCCCAGATACCTGCTAGCACCTGCGTTTTGCCCCTCCGCCCGGCCCGGCCCAGCCCACCCAAGTGCAGTATCGATCGATCACTGTCACTTACAAAACTCTAAACGCATAACTGCAGCGTTCGCAGAGTCAGGCCTGATCCCTGCGATCGCTAACAGTTTTTTTTGTAGCGTCTTGGTGAACTGGCAAGCACCAGAGGCCTAGTACACCCCGGTCGTAGTCAAACCAGCACTGCAGTAACACTTGGTGACGTGGCGAGTCCCATAAGTGCAGTTCAAGCTGGTGAGGTGGCAAGCACAAGTAGTGTCCCGCTGCCACCAAAAAGACAAACACAGGCCCGTCATGGCCATAGTGCCCTTCCTGCTGCATTCGCCAATCCTAATTGGGAACCCACCGCTTCTGCAGCGCCCGTACTTCCCCCATTCACATCCCCAACCAAATTCAGTCAGCTGCATGAGAGGCATTTTCTTTATGTCCTCCCGAGTACCCCTACCCAACGAACCCCCCTAAAAAAGTTGTTGTGTCTGCAGCAAGCGCGGATATAGGCGTGACACCCGCTATTATTGTCCCTCCTGTCCTGACAATCCTGGTCTTTGCATTGGTGAATGTTTTGAACGCTACCATGCACTAGTTGAGTATTAGCGTAGGGTACAGCATTGCACAGACTAGGCACACTTTCACAGGGTCTCCCGAGATGCCATCGCATTTTGAGAGACCCGAACCTGGAACCGGTTACAGTTATTATAGTTAGTTACAAAAAAAAGTGTAAAAAAAAAAAAAACACAAACAAAAATATAAAATAAAAATAGTTGTCGTTTTATTGTTCTCTCTCTCTCTATTCTCTCTCTATTGTTCTGCTCTTTTTTACTGTATTCTATTCTGCAATGTTTTATTGTTATTATGTTTTATCATGTTTGCTTTTCAGGTATGCAATTTTTTATACCTTACCGTTTACTGTGCTTTATTGTTAACCATTTTTTTGTCTTCAGGTATGCCATTCACGACTTTGAGTGGTTATACTAGAATGATGCCTGCAGGTTTAGGTATCATCTTGGTATCATTCTTTTCAGCCAGCGGTCGGCTTTCATGTAAAAGCAATCCTAGTGGCTAATTAGCCTCTAGACTGCTTTTACAAGCAGTGGGAGGGAATGCCCCCCCCCCAACATCTTCCGTGTTTTTCTCTGGCTCTCCTGTCTCAACAGGGAACCTGAAAATGCAGCCGGTGATTCAGCCAGCTGACCATAGAGCTGATCAGAGACCAGAGTGGCTCCAAACATCTCTATGACCTAAGAAACCGGAAGCTACGAGCATTTTATGACGTAGATTTCGCCGGATGTAAACAGCGCCATTGGGAAATTGGGAAAGCATTTTATCACACCGATCTTGGTGTGATCAGATGCTTTGAGGGCAGAGGAGAAATCTAGGGTCTAATAGACCCCAATTTTTGCAAAAAAGAGTACCTGTCACTACCTATTGCTATCATAGGGGATATTTACATTCCCTGAGATAACAATAAAAATGATTTAAAAAAAAAAAAAATGAAAGGAACAGTTTAAAAATAAGATAAAAAAATAATAATAATAAAGAAAAAAAAAAAAAAAAAAAAAAAGCACCCCTGTCCCCCCTGCTCTCGCGCTAAGGTGAACGCAAGCGTTGGTCTGGCGTCAAATGTAAACAGCAATTGCACCATGCATGTGAGGTATCGCCGCGAAGGTCAGATCGAGGGCAGTAATTTTAGCAGTAGACCTCCTCTGTAAATCTAAAGTGGTAACCTGTAAAGGCTTTTAAAGGCTTTTAAAAATGTATTTAGTTTGTCGCCACTGCACGTTTGTGCGCAATTTTAAAGCATGTCATGTTTGGTATCTATGTACTCGGCCTAAGATCATCTTTTTTATCTCATCAAACATTTGGGCAATATAGTGTGTTTTAGTGCATTAAAATGTAAAAAAGTGTGTTTTTTCCCCAAAAAATGCGTTTGAAAAATCGCTGCGCAAATACTGTGTGAAAAAAAAAAATGAAACACCCACCATTTTAATCTGTAGGGCATTTGCTTTAAAAAAAATATATAATGTTTGGGGGTTCAAAGTAATTTTCTTGCAAAAAAAAATTATTTTTTTATGTAAACAATAAGTGTCAGAAAGGGCTTTGTCTTCAAGTGGTTAGAAGAGTGGGTGATGTGTGACATAAGCTTCTAGATGTTGTGCATAAAATGCCAGGACAGTTCAACCCCCCCCCAAATGACCCCATTTTGGAAAGTAGACACCCCAAGCTATTTGCTGAGAGTCATGTTGAGTCCATGGAATAATTTATATTGTGACACAAGTTGCGGGAAAGAGACAATTTTTTATTTTTTTTATTTTTTTTTGCGCAAAGTTGTCACTAAATGATATATTGCTCAAACATGCCATGGGAATATGTGAAATTACACCCCAAAATACATTCTGCTGCTTCTCCTGAGTACGGGGATACCACATGTGTGAGACTTTTTGGGAGCCTAGCCGCGTACGGGACCCCGAAAACCAAGCACCGCCTTCAGGCTTTCTAAGGCCGTAAATTTTTGATTTCACTCTTCACCGCCTATCACAGTTTCGGGGGCCATGGAATGCCCAGGTGGCAAAAAACCCCCCCAAATGACCCCATTTTGGAAAGTAGACACCCCAAGCTATTTGATGAGAGGTATAGTGAGTATTTTGCAGACCTCACTTTTTGTCACAAAGTTTTGAAAATTGAAAAAAGAAAAAAAAAATTTTTTTTTCTCGTCTTTCTTTATTTTCAAAAACAAATGAGAGCTGCAAAATACTCACCATGCCTCTCAGCAAATAGCTTGGGGTGTCTACTTTCCAAAATGGGGTCATTTGGGGGGGGTTTGTGCCACCTGGGCATTCCATGGCCTCCGAAACTGTGATAGACAGTGAGGAGTAAAATCAAAAATGTACGCCCTTAGAAATCCTGAAGGCGGTGCTTGGTTTTCGGGGTCCCGTACGCGGCTAGGCTCCTAAAAAGTCCCACACATGTGGTATCCCCGTACTCAGGAGAAGCAGCTGAATGTATTTTGGGGTGCAATTCCACATATGCCCATGGCCTGTGTGAGCAATATATCATTTAGTGACAACTTTGTGCAAAAAAAAAAATAAAAAAAAAAAAATTGTCACTTTCCCGCAACTTGTGTCAAAATATAAAACATTCCATGGACTCAACATGCCTCAAAGCAAATAGCTTGGGGTGTCTACTTTCCAAAATGGGGTCATTTGGGGGGGGTTTATGTCATCTGGGCATTTTATGGCCTTCAAAACCGTGATAGGTAGTGAGGAGTAAAATCAAAAATGTACGCCCTTAGAAATCCTGAAGGCGGTGCTTGGTTTTCGGGGCCCCGTACGCGGCTAGGCTCCCAAAAAGTCCCACACATGTGGTATCCCCGTACTCAGGAGAAGCAGCTAAATGTATTTTGGGGTGCAATTCCACATATGCCCATGGCCTGTGTGAGCAATATATCATTTAGTGACAACTTTTTGTAATTTTTTTTTTTTGTCATTATTCAATCACTTGGGACAAAAAAAATGAATATTCAATGGGCTCAACATGCCTCTCAGCAAATTCCTTGGGGTGTCTACTTTCCAAAATGGGGTCATTTGTGGGGGTTTTGTACTGCCCTGCCATTTTAGCACCTCAAGAATCGACATAGGCAGTCATAAATTAAAGGCTGTGTAAATTCCAGAAAATGTACCCTAGTTTGTAGACGCTATAACTTTTGCGCAAACCAATAAATATACACTTATTGACATTTTTTTTACCAAAGACATGTGGCCGAATACATTTTGGCCTAAATGTATGACTAAAATTGAGTTTATTGGATTTTTTTTAGAACAAAAAGTAGAAAATATCATTTTTTTTCAAAATTTTCGGTCTTTTTCCGTGTATAGCGCAAAAAATAAAAACGGCAGAGGTGATCAAATACCATCAAAAGAAAGCTCTATTTGTGGGAAGAAAAGGACGCAAATTTCGTTTGGGTACAGCATTGCATGACCGCGCAATTAGCAGTTAAAGCGACGCAGTGCCGAATTGTAAAAAGTGCTCTGGTCAGGAAGGGGGTAAATCCTTCCGGGGCTGAAGTGGTTAAAGACTTGCTGACCAGGCCATAGCCGAATGATGGCTACAGCCTGGTTGGGTAACTCTGGGAGGGCGTACAATGACTCCCTCCCCTAGGGCACATACCCAGGAATGTCTGTGAATGCCAGTTTCTCAAGGCCCGGCGTGTCACGGATTGGGGTAAAGGGTCAATCCCAGCGGCCCTTTACCACCCGATCACTCCGTCCAATTGGACGGAGCAATCACTGTCAACAAACCGGCTTCATGTCTGGTTCTCTCCCTCCTCACACCAATCGTGTGAGGGGAGGAAGGTGAAGCTGCAGCATGAGGCTGCTTGAGTGCGAAGTGCATTGAGTGCCATGCGTAGCAGTACCCAGGAGTACAACATCTGTGCCAAGGAGTGCTCAGGAGTGCCCCAACAGTGCCAAGGAGTGCCACATCAGAGCCAAGCAGTACCAAAGAGTGCCCATCAGAGCCCAGCAGTGCCGAGGAGTGCCCCATCAGGGCCCAGCAGTGCCAAGGAGTGCCCCATCAGAGCCCAGCAGTGCCAAGGAGTGCCCCATCAGAGCCCAGCAGAGCCATGGAGTGCCCCATCAGTGCCCAGCAGTGCCAAGGAGTGCCCCATCAGTACCAAGCAGTGCCACATCAGTACCCAGGAGTGTTCCATCAGTGCCCCAGCAGTGCCACATCAGTGCACCAGCAGTGCCACATCAGTGCCTAGGAGTGCCACATCTGTGCCAAGGAGTGCCACATCAGAGCCAAGCAGTACCAAGAAGTGTCCATCAGAGCCCAGCAGTGCCAAGGAGTGCCCCATCAGAGCCCAGCAGTGCCAAGGAGTGCCCCATCAGAGCCCAGCAGTCCAAGGAGTGCCCCATCAGAGCCCAGCAGTGCCAAGGAGTGCCCCATCAGAGCCCAGCAGTGCCATGGCGTGCCCCATCAGTGCCCAGCAGTGCCAAGGAGTGCCCCATCAGTACCAAGCAGTGCCACATCAGTACTCTGGAGTGCTCCATCAGTACCCCAGGAGTGCCCCAGCAGTGCCACATCAGTGCACCAGCAGTGCCACATCAGTGCCCAGGAGTGCAACATGTGTGCCCCAGCAGTGCAACATCTGTGCCCCAGCAGTGTACATCTGTGCCCCAGCAGTGCCACAGCAGTGCCACTAAAGTGCCCATTAGTGCCAATACAGTGCCCATCAGTAAGTGCTCATTAGTGCCACGTTGTCAGTGGATCCTCATCAGCGCCCATTAGTGCCATAAAAATGTGTAAAAGATGTGTAGAAAAATGCATTTTCATTATCTTTCCACATTTTCCAAAAACATGTAGGGAAAAAAATGACATGTTCAGAAGACTCATTATGCCTCCTATAATATATACGTTGGGGTGTTTTCTTTTCAAAATGGGGTTTCCATTGTTCTGGTGATCCAGGGCCTTTAAAAGTGTAATAGGTTGTCAGGAAATTATATGTGCAATTTATGTCCCTAGAACACCCGATGGTGCTCCCTGCATGTTAGGCCTCTGTATGTGGCTAGGCTGTGTAAAAGTCTCACACATGTGGTATTACCATACTCAGGAGGAGTAGCAGAATGTATTTTAGGGTGTAATTTGTGGTGTGCATATACCATGTGAGAGAAATAACGTGTTAATATGACAATTTTGTGAAAAAAAATCTTCATATTGCAAAGATTTGTGGGAAAAAATTACAATATGAAAAAACTCGCCATGCCTCTTACTAAATACCTTGGAATTTCTACTTTCCAAAAAGGGGTAATTTGGGGGTATTTGTACTGTCGTGGCTTGTTAGTGTCTCAAAAAATAAGAGGCCGTCAGTACATCGGGTGTGATCAATTTTCAGTGATTGGTTCCATAGCTTGTAGACTCTATAACCTTCACACAAACCAAATAATATACACAGTTTTTTTTAAATTTTACCAAAGATATGTAGCAGTATAAATGTTGGCCAAAATGTATGAAGAAAAATTACTAATTTGCTAAATTTTGTAACAGAAACGAAGAAAAACTTTTCAGTCTTTTTTTATTTATAGTGCAAAAAATGGACACAAAAAACCCAGAAGTGATTAAATACCTCCAAAAGAAAGCTCTACTTGTGTGAAAAAAGGCCAAAACTTTCATATGGGTACAGGTTAGGAAGGTGGTATAAGAGCCCAGTGGGCAAGTGGTTAACTGCTTTCTGCCCGACCTATTGTAAAATGATGGCTGGGCGTGAGCCCTGTTATCCTACGGCGCAATCTGTCACCTACTGTGTCCACCAGAGGACAGATCGGTGTACTGGCCTGCTTCCGATACAATGGGATCGCTGTGACCTGTGAATGGCTTTGATTCATACCATTTTTTGTGTACCATTGTGTTGATCTCTGTGATTGTGTCACAGTGATCACATGGTACAGACAGGGCCAATCACAACCCATCTGTAACATGTGATTAG
This sequence comes from Lithobates clamitans, assembly GCA_037952925.1. Taxonomy (NCBI): domain Eukaryota; kingdom Metazoa; phylum Chordata; class Amphibia; order Anura; family Ranidae; genus Lithobates; species Lithobates clamitans. The sequence goes on along the minus strand of JBBGZY010000015.1, from coordinate 473,107 downwards.
CTGTGGCTATTAACAGCTAATTATAGTAGTAGTAGCCTTTTTTCATTTGTTTAGCAAAAAATAAAAAACCCAGCGGTGATTTAATATTACCAAAAGAAAACTCTATTTGTGGGAAGCCGACCACCATGTCCTTTACAACAGATGAGCCATCAGCTGTCAGCAGGGTTCCCCGCTAACACCTAAATGTGAACAAAAATAAATTGCCGGGAAAAAAAATTCATATCAGGCCCTTTGGGTCTAGTATGGATTCGGAGGGGACCCCCACACCAATTAAAAAAAAAAAAAAAAGTCAGGTCAGGAAAGGGAGAGGACTAAACCACACCAGGCTGCATGCCCTCAACATGGGGGGATGGGTGCTTTTGTCACAAGGGGCGGGCTCTCCGGGGGACATCATCAGATGACCACGCCCCATGGTTATATAAGAGATACCAGACAGTGGACGACAACACAACGGAGAAAGACAGCCTTAGAAGAAGAGTGGCCTTTTTTTGTTTTTAGCGGTAACCAACGGCGAGGAAGAAGACAGCACCGGGAGAAGACAGCACCGGGAGACAGCTCAGGGAGAAGACAGCACAAGAAGACAACACTAGGAGAAGACAGCACAAGAAGACAGCACTGGGGGAAGACAGCACTGGGAGAAGACAGCATCGGGAGAAGACAGCATCTGGAGAAGACAGCATCTGGAGAAGACAGCATTTGGAGAAGACAGCATCGGGAGAAGACAGCACTGGGAGAAGACAGCATCGGGATAAGACAGCACAAGAGGACAGCACTGGGAGAAGACAGCACTGGGAGAAGACAGCACAAGAAGACAGCACCGGGAGAAGACAGCTCAAGAAGACAGCACTGGGAGAAGACAGCACCGGGAGAAGACAGCTCAGGGAGAAGACAGCACAAGAAGACAACACTAGGAGAAGACAGCACAAGAAGACAGCACTGGGAGAAGACAGCATCGGGAGAAGACAGCATCTGGAGAAGACAGCATCGGGAGAAGACAGCACTGGGAGAAGACAGCATTGGGATAAGACAGCACAAGAGGATAGCACTGGGAGAAGACAGCATAAGAAGACAACACCGGGAGAAGACAGCTCAAGAAGACAGCTCCGGGAGAAGACAGCATAAGAAGACAACACTGGGAGAAGACAGCTCAAGAAGACAGCTCCGGGAGAAGACAGCTCCGGATGAAGACAGCTCCGGGAGAAGACAGCACAAGAAGACAGCACTGGGAAAAGACAGTGCCGGGAGAAGACAGCACCGGGAGAAGACAGCACCCGGAGAAGACAGCATTGGGAGAACACAGCTCGGGGCTTCTTTTTTAATAAAGGAATTATCAAAAACCAACTCTTGTTCTTTTTAACATTTAACTGCTGTTTGGGGTGAATGGGTAGGGGTACGATGTGTTACAGTTACAGCTCCCACCTTAGCAACCAGCTATATACAGTGTGTTTAAAGAGAGAAAAAAAAACATAAAATGCATGAAAGCTGCATGCAAAAAATGCATAAAAAACAAGGGTTTAAAAGTGCAAAATGCACTTCAAAATGTGCCTGAAAATGCATCAAGCACAGCCGCATAGATGTGAACTTAGCTTTAGACATGATTTCCCTTTGGGAGTATCTCTTCAAAAACCATATTTTTGTTGCAGGGAATGCTCAAAATCTTACTTGAATCTTCGTGCAGTCAATTACACAAGCAGAAAATAACATTTTCAGGGGTTCTGTACATCATCTTTGTGCAGAACTCCTCCAGGTAGCCATATTGCATTGTATTTTACATTAGACCAGATCTGATCAGTCACCTGATATAAGCAAACCGAACAATCTATGCCTTGCTTGTGATAGAGACAGTTACCTGCATTGTATCTTGCATCCTGATCAAGCCTCCCATTTGGCTTTATCTATTACACATCAAAGGTGAAGTTTCAAATAAACATGAGCAATCTTTAGCTCAAGTGAGTAACAAATTTTACCTAAAAAACTAACAGATAATGACAGAAAGTACACAAGTGACAAAATACAAGTGGTTCTGAGGAAGCATGGAACCATAGTCCAGATTACTTACCATACAATTCAGCACAAAATGGCATTGCAGAGAGAATCACACATGTATGTGCAAATGGCAGAGGCATGCTTTTTTGATGTACGCCAAGTGCCAACAACATACTGAAGGTAGAGGCAATTAAAATAGCCTGCTATCTCCAAAACCCCATATCTGGAAAAGAGAAAGAGTAAGCTCTATATGAACTATGGAATGGAAAGAAGCCTGACCTGAAACACATCAAAATCTATGGAAGCAAAGGATATGTACAGGTTCCTAAAAAAAGGTTACAAAACGGAAACCTTGTGCTAAGGAAGGTTTATTTGGCAGCTGCCGTGTGTCTAAGAATGGTTACAGAATTCTGTAGATAAAGGGGTGTGCAGTGGCGCCTGGAAAGCGACAGGGAAGTGTAGTGAGGAGATTTAAAGCTGGGGCTACAGATTATTAAAAAATAAATAAATAAATCTGATAGGTCAAAATATGGGGGCCAATGGCAACAGACAAAAGTGGAACCCCACATATATAAAAATATTTAAAACAATGACCACTGGAATAAATGATTCATGTATAATAAAAAATGGACATAAAAATGTAAATTATAAAACAATGGGAATTAGAAACTAACACTGCCTGTAGAAGGAGCACGCATGCTCCGAACGCATGCCTGACGGCCCTTCGTACCACCGCCCACTGACGTCACAGCTGATGAGGACGCGATTCTCGGATTTACTCTGAGCTCTGGAAACCACCAGAGCGGATGATCCTCCACCAGTGCCCAAACCCACCAGCTACCAGGCACGGGATCATACAAAGAGGCCAACCCATGTGAAATGCCTTTACACATTTTACTTCTTGTGAATTGCCAATTTTTATTTGCATCATATGATAAACTTTACTAATCATTCTACACTCAGATGAGCGCCATTGTGTCTCCCTGCTTACAGAATTCTGTATCTAGATGCCAATAATATAATAATCTGCAGAAGTGTAACTAATAATGAAAATGTGTCAGAGGCCTCCAGCTTCCAACAGTTTCCAACAGTCCACACATATGTGGTGCATTGACATGTGTTGGCCAAATAAAGTTGATGTCCATTTTTTGATCCATCAACACACATTTTTATAGGAAAAGCAGAGAATGTCAATGCATAACAACTCATCTGCCCAAAGAAACTTAAAAAAAGCATGGAAACAAAGAATCATAGATGTGAAGCCAGTCTTGAGGACCTAAAGAAAACCTTCCTAAGGGAGACACAAAGGCTGGCATCCAGTCCCTGGACAGGTCATTTGGCACCCATGGCAAAGATGCCAAAGTGTACTTCCTTCTTCACTCTTGCTTAAATTGACTGTGCCTGCATATCTTACAGTGCCTAGGACAGCATAGTAATGATTTTCCACCTTTTGGTCCGTGGTTGGACCTGTATTATTTACTCATATTGAGACTTGTAAATAAAAGGTGTTCATTAGCATCAAAAAAATAAAAAAATTATAATTTTTTTTTTGCACAAAAGCAATAACAAAAATGGATTGTAACAATATTGTTAAAGTATATGCAGGCCACATTCATGCAGCCGTTAACCTCATGCATTGGGCATCCAAAGCTTCTAATGCTCTGGTTGTAGCACAGACGCTAGTACTTTCAGGAGGCCAATGATGGCAGCCACCAATTTCTCTTAGGAAAGGTTTAGTTTACTTTAAATTAAATTATTTTTCCTACCAATGGAATATTTGGTCTGTATTATGCTTTTGCTAAATTTTACTGTCCTCTTTTTCACTTTAGAGTGTCCTTCTGGGCCATGCATAATAACAAGGCTAGCATTTTTAATTCTATTTATTTTATGATTGTAAAGCTGAAATGTGCTTTATAAATCTCAAACTTTTGTTTATAAAATAGTTTTTATTAACATACATGTCCATTTTAAAATATCCAAGGATTATCAGAACCAATTATATCTGAGAAAAAGATATCTCATTTATGGTTGTATATATTTTCTGCACAGTTGACTTCTCGTCTAGCTACCCCATATAAGAACATCTACAGTTAAAGCATGTCAAAGTTGCGCATAGACAATAAAATAATTTTTGCCTGATCTAGCTGCTAATGGTTAGAACTGCGTACAATCTTACGCCTATGGGGCCCTTTGTGCAGCTGGTCCCGGGCCAACCAATTTTAGGGGAAGAACTGATTTTATAGAGGATTGCTGCTGTTCCCCAGAGTTTTTTCTATAACTGTAACTTTAGCTGTGCAGTAATGGATGTACAATGGATGTACAATATTAGGAGAAAGGATGGAGAAAGGATGGAGATTTTGAGGAAAGTTTTTCCCTGTCAGAACCAATGGTACCAGTAAGAAAATTAATGTTTTGAGCAAGACTTCTGGTATATTTTTATGAACCTGTGAGACAAACTTCAGCTAAAGGTTTTGGATTTACTGGTAGAAGAGATAAAACCTCTGTCAGGTTTTATTTCTGTGTTTGTTCCCGGTTTGTGAGAGTTCACCTATACTATTGGCCACTTCTGAGTCAAAACAGAAGCATTATTAAAAAAACAGATATGTTTTTCCCACTATGCTAAAAAATACTTATATGTGATTCTGTTGCAAAGCTTTTCTTTTCTTAAAGTTGATCTAAATCCAACCACTAAATTCTCATATCAGTTAAAGCATCCCGGACTGGAAGTGATGTGAAAGGCTGATACTGCTGAATATTTTTAAACAAAATAAACTTGTGTTATCTAAAATACTACGCTATGGGAGGCACTATACGTTTTGTCCCAACCATAGGTGTGCGCAGCCTATTGCATTAGGGTGTGCACCCCAAAGCTCAAACACACATGCGTTTATATATATATATATATATATATATATATATATATATATATATATATATATATATACACACATTATATTGTCAAAAGTATTGTGACGTTTGCCTTTACACGCACATGAACTGTAATGGCATCCCAGTCTTAGTCCGTAGGGTTCAATATTGAGTTGGCCCACCCTTTGCAACTCAACAGCTTCAACTGTTCAGGGAAGGCTGTCCACAAGGTTTAGGAGTGTGTCTATGGCAATGTTTGACCATTCTTCCAGAAGCGCATTTGTGAGGTCAGGCACTGATGCCGGATGAGAAGGCCTGGCTCGTGGTTTCTGCTCAAATTCATCCCAAAGGTGTTCTATCGGGTTGAGGTCGGTCAAGTTCTTCCACCCCAAACTCTCTCATCCATGTCTTTATGGACATGTGCACTGGTCCAAATCATTTGGTGGAGGGAGGTTATGGTGTGGGGTTGTTTTTCAGGGGTTGGGCTTGGCCCCTTAGTTAAAGTGAGTAAGGTGTCAGCCTTCCAAGGCATTTTGGACAATTTTATGCTCCCAACTTTGTGGGAACAGTTTGGGGATGGCTCCTTCCTGTTCTAACGTGACTGCGCACCAGTGCAAAAAGCAAGGTCCATAAAGACATGGACTTAGCAAGGGTGGTGGAAAATTAGCTTCAAGTGCAATAATTCACATTATAATAGTAAATAAAACATATAAAATTTAGTGTAACAATCTAAAAAATAAAAATGCCAAAGTGCTATAATGGTGTGAACCTTCCAACTATAAAGTTGTTGCACTTGAAGTTACTTTGTATTGCAATTATCTGTAGAGGTTTCATTTGTTATGTCTTGTTTTCATTTTGATGTGTATTATATGTGACGTTACATATCACCGAGGGTGACCAGATCATCCATTGAGATTTATTCATATGGTGTATTTGAATATTTATTAGGGTTAAACGGAGGTGGAAGTACACAATACAGTTTTTATCACTAAATGTGGATGATTTGTATCAAAGAAGTGGAGTTTCTTTAATCACAATTGAATACCAGTAACTTGTCACTTATTACATATCCAGCGCTGATTAATTTTGTGGTTTTATGGACCCTACTACTATATTTGATGTCTTGTATATATATTTCTTTCAATATTGAATTGGTGTAAATTATTATGGATATGGTTATTATATGGCGCTTTGTCTATAGGCTGCACAACTCCATTTACACTCTTTGTTAGTTAAAGCATGTAAGTGTCATTTTGAAAGTTGTTAAGCTTCTTCAATCTGCATTCTTCAGTAAATAATACCTTTTGATCCTGTCATGAAAGTCCTTGTTCACCGGGAATCTTCCCAATGGGGGCAGACAGCAATTAAAACCTAAGCCTAACCGTCCTCCACTGTATAAAATAATGTAGTCTTAGGAGCTCACTGCTCCCGCTTGGGGAGCAGTGAGAACCGAGCCATCGGCAGTGTTCGGTGGCTTGGTTCTCGGTGAAGAGGCGCCGGGGGACAGATGCAGCATTGGACCGATGCTGCATCCAGCTGGGTAAGTATGAAACTGCAAAAAACAGGATTCCCATACTTCTCCTTTAAGTACATTTACTTACATATAACCATTTATGACATCATTGTCAGGTTGGAATGATGCATTTAAATTTTCACAGGATTTTTCTTTCTTGAAGGCCTTCACTTTATAAATTGTCTATGCTTGAGAATCACATGTCTTCAAGCTTTTAATGTGTTGTCCACATGCACGCACCCCAAAGAGAGACACAGAGGGGTCTGTGTTATTGTCTTGTTTCTTGCTAGCTAAAAAACAAAGCTGTCACTTTGCCCTGGGATATCTCAACAGTCAACATCATGTGCCCATGTGTTAGAAATTAAACCAGCTTGCTGTGTTCATAAGACATCCTGATTCTCCTCTTTTCCACAGCTGTCTTTGTCACGCTGTCCTTTTCGTTTGTTTCTGCTTCTTGATTCACATATAGGCTTACTTTCTAAGCTAGTATGTAATGTTTGAGATTTGTAGTCTCCCAATGTAAGGTGACAAAAGCTTACAAATGTGCAGTCTGGGCACTACAGATTTACCTTTTAACGAGGTTGCATCTTAACTTAATAAGACTAGAGGGTGGAGTGTGGACTTTGTAGTCTGCAGTGTAATATTGCCCATAACTGTGAACTCCTATTTTCCCTTTAGCATTTAGCTACTGAATTTGGAGTGCCAGAAATTAAGATTAGCATCTCTGAGGCATTGTACTTTTAGAGAAAAGAGCAAAGGACTGTCTTCATGTTTATGAGAAGACTTACAGGTAATAGAGGCACAAGTATACTAGTCTTTAGGATAATGATACTGAGTTGATTTTTCCAGATGAGATAAGTGTCCTCGAATTCAGTAACTAATTATTATAACCTGTTATCATGAGGTATGCTTCATCTGCATAATTACAAGGTCTGGTGTGCAAGCAGTGTAAGTAAAGTTTCACTTCAAGGTTGCCAGCCCGATTTACAAAAGAAAGTAAGAAATTCAATGATCTTTTTAATACATTTAGGTTAACTTCTGCCCTTTCACATTGGAAAGATCTAATTGAGATGGTTTAGAATCCTACAGTATTGTTTGGGCAAGGTACAACTGGAGAAGGTTTAGGTACACACTGTCAACTGGATGTCTAATGGAAAATCTTGAAGAAAACCAGCATTCCACTGTTGTAAATTGCAATCCATAGCATGTCACAACACAGAGAGCTGCTTTTTTTTTTGCAAGATTTTGGTCAAATGGTACCTCTGCAATCCTTTACACCCACACCATACCGAATAGGTGAAGAAGTTGGGTCTGAAGGACAGTGCAGGATTGCCATTTGGAGAAAGGTTAGAGAACACACTAGAGGGGTAAAACTACCAGCTGGCCCAAGAACACTTGACTTTGGATTTCCCTATGAAAGGTCTGAGGCCACCAAATAGCAACAGGGTTGGAAATAAGATGCATTAGATAAGTTGTGTTGATCTTCTTCAATGCAGAAAAATTTCTGATTGCATATTATTATGAGAGAGATTGAAGAAGTTCAACTTTGCTGAAAATTATAGTACAGAAGTCAGATGAACAAAATTATTCTAATTTTAACAATGTATTTTTTTACTGGCATGTGCATTCATTAGGGGGGAGGGGGGTTAACAAAAATGCATAATTTTTAATACGCCTGCTTAGTTGGAGCTTCCTGAAAAAAATTAATGAAAGTGGAGCAGAACAGTTTGGTCATTTCTTGCACGGTGGTGATTCGCCATATTCCAGCATGGATGTAAGCAGGTGGATGTAAAGTGTTTTAAGGTTTTGTTAAATTGTTGAATTGTTTCCAAATTAATACATGTTGGTTAAACTTGTGTAGTGTAATTTGAGTGTATTATACTGTTTAGTTGTGTTGTCCAGCTGAGGTGGTACTTCCCGAGATGGCAGGTTTTCTTTGACTATTTGGGGAGATACTGGCCTTTGCTGAGACAAACACATAAAAAGTGAGGGGACCACCTCTCGGAGGTGACACTGTTAGTCAGTCTGCCTGAGGTTCAGTTCTACGTGTCCCTGTCCAAGGAACCAGTATGCTGATTAGGATGTAATTACTACTTCTTTTTTAACCACCCCTTGTGAGAGCCCAGTTAGGATTCCATGGGTATGGACCTATGCCACTGATTTATGGACTAATGGACTCTAAAGGACTTTTTTACCTATTTAAGGTATGACTACCTCATGGGGCAGGGAGTGCATGCATGGTGTACCATGGGTACATGGTTCACTCCCAGGGACAAGACGAGATGCAGTACATATGTCTAACCTGCAGTGTAGCTATTTGGAAGATGCTATATTGCCATTACCAAAGGCTACAGTACTAGTGTCAAGTGCAAAATCAGCCAACTGGTTGGGAAACGGTGGTGACTTGGCATAGGTGACAGAAGACCCTGGTAGTGAAGGAGCTTGGGTGCTTAGGCTCCTTCCCTAGTGACCAGACCCCCACTACTGGGTCCCACTCCCGGAACAGGGTATCCTATAGACTCAGCCTGTATATCAAAGAAGATGAAGTGAGGCCTCGGAGGAAGAATAAGCACGGGTTATGTAGAAAGTTGTGCTTCCTGGAATTCAAGTGTAGCATATGAATCAATGTCACTGGGATGAGGTGACAGGTTCCTGGGCTAGTGCAGACCGGTGCAAGACTGTGGCACTGGCTCAGAAATGCTGCACATTAAAGATAGAAGAGTTATGAAGTGTATTGAGAATTTGTTGTCTGTAGTATACAAGGAAAAGAGTTACAAAACTGGGCCACATTTTACAAGGAGTTAAATTATGTCTGTATGGAGAAGTAGCGCCTTTAGAATGGAGTTCTGCCTTAAACGCCATATGCATTAAATAACAGCCTCAGCCTGTCTCCAAGGGGCACTAGCAAGCGCTTTCTCCCTATCTTCATATGAGTGCGGCCCACATGCTTACTCTATATGCTCCAAAATGTTGGCCTAAAACAGAAGGTATGTTCACTACAGTGTTTACATCACTCTGGTAATTGTATTTTTTAAAACAGTTTTTAAATTAGAAAAATGTCACAAGTGCATCATTATTTTGGCTCACAGTATCGCAGAGCACATTTATTGTGAATAGCAGCTAGTGCAACATCACATAGAAGTTATTTTATACCATTGGCACATTGAATGTGAGCCAGTATTTACACCACAAGACTGACATACTGTATTTCCCTTTAGTAATTCCCCCCCATTATCCAACTGAATGCGTCCAAGTGTAGATAAGTGCTTTGACTGAGCTGAACAACTAGAAGGTGAGAGTAGAAGAAGCTGTGGCATTCAAGACAGCGGGGATGCTAGAGCTGCTCTGTCGGACTGGAAGTGCATCACTGCTAACAGGAAGTCCTCAGGCGGCCATATTACCAGAGTCCATAGTGCCAATAGGCATACAGGGTCTCCAATATCATATATTTCGAAGTCTTGCCTCTTTTTCAAATCTTTGCTAAATTTTTTTACTGTTGAAACTTGGGAACTTAACTTCTAACATGCTAATGACATCAATAATGACATCAATTGCAAATGCTTTTGAGCTCAAAATGGAATGGTATGTGCACCCTCACATACCATGAAGTGCACTGCATTGCCATTTTTCAGAAGAAGATCAAGACTAAAGGTAGATTATTCAGAGTGTTGCTTAGGCACAATTAATATATGGAAGCATAGGAAGCATTTAGGTTGGATAGTGGCAACATTTTGCCTGTTTTTCCTTTTTAGAAACTACTGTTACAGAAAACTGTGTTATTCATCAAAGGACAGTAATCACCCTCCGAGAACACTCTACTGCCTCTTATTACTTGACTAGAAGTGTGCAAAATTGTATGCCCAGTTTTAATGAAAAAATGTTCATACGCAAACTATATCAGCAGAGGGACATACATTATATTGGTGTACTTGTAAACTTTTTTGGATCAAGCCTGAATGCATGCACAATTTATTTTAACAAGTGCAAACTATTGGACTTTCTAGTTTAGTGAATAGTTACTGTTTGGTTTTGAAATGACATCTTCTCTATCCTTTTTTAAGTAGTTGTATAGAATAGTTATTAGTTATACCATTATTCCTTATGACAAAGTATCACTCTTGTGTAACAGGATATTTAGCTTGCTTAGCAGATCCAATAAATAGGAAACATATTTCAAATATACCAATACTGTTTTATTGACTGCGGTAAAATAGACAAGTACACAATGTGAGCTGCTCCCCTCCAATATGCTAATAATTGTCTGGCAGAGAAAAAGACATGACCAGTTAAGTCTGCTTTCTTAGAAATAATCCTCTTCTATTGACTCACCATATCCATAAAACATGTCAGTCTTGGTTAATTTTTGCTGTATCAAAGTGAAACGCAACTGATACTTCTTCATAGTATAGCACAATGGTATCATTATATGACAATGGCACTTTGACAAGCACATAATATATCCATAAAGGGTGCACTTAACCAAAGAGCAGTGAGCACGAGAGGCAGCTGCTGAGAGGGTCAGAGGTTATTCTTTCTAACACAGTCTGATTCCTTTGCTTAGAGTCACCAAGTCCCTTCATCCAAAAGCAGATAATGTCACAGCCTACTTCAGTATTGACATGGATACACAGACACAATGGGAAGATATTATGGAACATTTCTAAGATAGACTAAGGAATTTGCCCAAAAAAATTGTATGGAACTAAATTCTTATGTTTACGTTGCTGTTTGGAGAAATTTGCATTTCATAATGATTTACAACTGCCTGCAATATGGTTACTGAATTTGGAAACATTCACGTTAAGACTACGACAAGTGTGATCGAGCTAACAGTTATTTTAGCTAGACACAATAAAAAAGCTTACTAACATCAGTATCCGTAATAGAGAAAGCCAGTCATGCACTGCACTACTGCTATTCACAAAGCATAACCTGTTGCTTAAAAGGGCATTAGCGCTTTGAAAATTGCATGACTCCCTCTGAAAGTGTGTGATATTTCTTGATCTGCAGGTAGGCCAGTGTAAAAGAAACAAATTATTTAATGAAAGTATTTATTGAAAGTAAAATTAAATTTTGCAGTTATCCTGTTGGAGAAATTTTGCCAAAACAAAAACTTTGAGTTTATCTTTCTGCAAAATTCTCTTGAATTTTCACTTTATTTATTATGAGGATTCATAATTCAGGGAAGCTTTGTTTATTTAATGTAGTGTTCATTTTTTCTTTTTGTTTGTGTATGTGCAAAAGGAAAAAACACCAAAAAAAACTTCAGATTCTTTTTCCCTGTTGACTCCATTTCACCAAAATAGTAAAATGCACACAGAATGGTGTGTATCCAGCCTAAAAGAAAATCTTTCTGTGCATGTTTATTTGATTTTTTTTTGTAAAAAATTGAGTCTCTCTACGTGACAGAGGGGCAAGAAGAAATGGATCATGTCCCCAACTGGGCCATAGACAGCAATCTTAATCTTTTAGCTATTCTAATTTCCACTACACCCTAGCCTAGAAAAAATCTTTTGAATTTAAACTGGAGTTTGGGTTGATAATCTATTCTGTCCTTGATCAACAAGCTAAGTCATATTAAAATAATGAGGCACTAAATAATTAGCACTTTAATTCCAAAACCTGATGCTCCCATTAATTTTCCTGCTCCCTTGACAATGGCTTTTCATTGACTGTGTCCTGTGTGAAAATATATCACCTTTCATTTGAAATCTGTGGAGTTGGATAAGTACATTAATTAAATTGGTTGAATACCCGCAAAAAACAAAACAAAAAAAACAAAAAATAAACAAAAAAAAAACCTGTAAGGCAAAGGCATAATGAGCCCTCTGTTCTGGCACGATACGCTTACCTGTAGGTACAAATGTGCTAAAAGGGTATACAACCACTTTAAAGTCGGTTAACTACATCGATGTGATAGAAAATCTCTACTTGCCTGCACTTCAACAACTAGTACTTTGTACTTGCTACCCTATTTCCCCCGAAAATAAGACGTATGTAAAAGCATAGGTTTGACTTGCAAGCTACACAAGTACAGAAAATTGTTGGAATATAAATAATTCATGCAATGTTTTTCTCTTAAAAATGTATGCAAATTCTAACAATAAATTTCTCATATTGGCTTCCTTTTGATCTGTTAAATATACCATTGATAACATTTTATTATATCTGCTCAACAAATGCTGTTCATCCAGCCAGATATCTTGTGAGCTGATAACTTCCTGTATTCTCATCCTCTGGACTGTTATTAGTTGCCCTTGTTCCCTACTATCTCTGCAGACTACAAAACACCCCCCCCCCCTTGTTATGTAGAAGGGAGGGAGGGAGGTAGGTCCTACCAAACTCTCTGTCCTAAAGTGAAAACACTGCTAGGGTGAGATATTCTGCTCTATAAATATAACTAAGTGGATTTGATAAAACTCCCACTATATTTAGAATTGTTCATTTAGTACAGGGGTTAACAAAGAACCAAGCACCCTGTACAAGACATATGTTGGAGAGCATTTCTCTCTCCAAAAAATTCCCAGATATACTGTATGGTCAGGGGTGGGTGGTGGGGTCCCACAGGGTTCTGTGCTGGGACCAATCCTATTTAATTTGTTCATAAACGACCTGGAGGATGGGGTAAACAGTTCAATCTCTATATTTGCTGATGATACTAAGCTAAGCAGGGCAATAACTTCTCCGCAGGATGTGGAAACCTTGCAAGAAGATCTGAACAAATTAATGGGGTGGGCAACTACATGGCAAATGAGGTTTAATGTAGAAAAATGTAAAATAATGCATTTGGGTGGCAAAAACATGAATACAATCTATACACTGGGGGGAGAACCTCTGGGGGAATCTAGGATTGAAAAGGACCTGGGGGTCCTTGTAGATGATAGGCTCAGCAATGGCATGCAATGCCAAGCTGCTGCTAACAAAGCAAACAGAATATTGCCATGCATTAAAAAGGGATTAACTCCGGGGATAAAACGATAATTTTCCTGCTCTACAAGACTCTGGTCTTGCCGCACCTAAAGTATGCTCTCCAGTTCTGGGCACCAGTCCTCAGGAAGGATGTACTGGAAATTGAGCAAGTACAAAGAATGGCAACAAAGCTAATAAAGGATCTGGAGGACATTAGTTATGAAAGGTTGCGAGCACTGAACTTATTCAATTTACAAATACCATAATGGTGATCCCACAATAGGGATAAAACTTTTTTGCGGAAGAGAGTTTAACAAGACACATGGCCACCCATTAAAATTAGAAGAAAAGAGGTTTAACCTTAAACTATGTAGAGGGTTCTTTACTGTAAGAGCGGCGAGGATGTGGAATTCCCTTCCACAGGCGGTGGTCTCAGCAGGGGGCATTGATAGTTTCAAGAAACTTTTAGATAAGCACCGGAACGACCACAACATACAGGGATATAAAATGTAATACTGACATATAATCACACACATAGGTTGGACTTGATGGACTTGTCTCTTTTTTCAACCTCACCTACTATGTAACTATGTAATTACCATATGTATCTTTAAGAAAGGATCCATAGTTTTGCTGTGTCTGGCATGTGCTTCTTTTTAAAAAATCTAAATTCACAGGACTGTTTTGTGTTAGGTAGAGCAGCAGAATAGCAACTTTACAACTCGTGCTCATTATCTATCTTGATTCCTTGTGCTTGTGCAGGTCCTTTATCATTCAAGTTGGACATGAGAAAATATAAAGTCATTGCAAAGTGTTGCTTGTCACCAATGTAACTTTATATTACAGGGCCAAAAATCATAACAAGTTCACCTGACTCACCAGCTTTCAACCTAAAACAATTCCTAAAATAATAGCCAACACTGCTAACTAAATAATTATTGATTAATTGATTTAACAACAGACTAGTAATGGGACTATATAGGTAACAAACATAAATAGCTTTTGTTTGGAAAAAGCAGTGCTTAAAAACCCTGGTGCCCAACCTGCAGCCCTTTGGTGTTTGTTTAGTGTGGCCCTCAGACCCCAGTAGTCTCCATCATTACTGTAGCACAGTACACACATTTTTTTTTTTTCCGTTCAACGTTTTTTTCAGCCCCCCTGCCAGAACACACCAGTCAGCGTTCTCAGCCATTGGCTGAGAGTGCTGATCGGATACTGATCGGCAGAATTTTTTTGATCATGCTCCTTCGACAAAAGCCGGGCGAGCAGCCAGCTTTTGTTGGACTGGCTGCCACACACAGGTCGAATGATCAGTTTCTATTCAGCCAGCCAATGCTGCCCGATATTTGCCCATATGTACACCCCTTAAGTCTCCAGTCTTTGACAGTTTTTTTTTAAATTACAAATAAAATATGTTTATATGTGGCCCTTTGGTTACATCAAGGGCCGCACTTGAGACCCTATATAAGCTGACAACTACTGGCTTAAAGTGTCTATTTCTCCTTGTGAAAAGTATTCCTGAATTGCTTTAATCGATGAAAGATCTTCAATAAGTAAAAGATGTACATGATATTTAGAAGCAGAAGATGCTCATCTTTAATTGCCCTGTAACTGACTGCAATCATCTTTACAAGTTGTGGCTCAGTTAGCCACCCTTACTTATTTGAATCTAGAAGGATTGAACCCTGCTTGCACAAAATTTTACAGCAAATTAAAAAAATGTGTGCATGATAAACATCATTGGCAATACTTAGAATCACCCATTATGGTCCCCATGGAGATGCCCTACTTGTGTGTCTTAGCGGTTGGGCTGTTTTTGGCCACTATATCACATTTTCAACATTTAATACAACTCCACCAAATCAAATTCCCTCCGTGTATATTTTTTTTCCCCTAAAAACAAGCACTGTTTGTTTCCTTTCTTTCCTTTTTCATGCTGCCCTGAGCACCTGTTTGACATATATATTTATTATATCCTTAAAAGTAGTCCAACCCCTAATAGAGTGGCTGTGTACTTACTGACACACAACCCACCCTATAAAAGAAAAGAAATCTTTTAGACATACGTTTTCCTCTTGGCTTCCCAAAGCACTATGAATAAATCATTGTTCTATTAAAGCAAAGCAGCTGTTTTCTATCAATGGCTGGACTATTGCTGGAGAGAAGCTGTGGCACATGGACAGCCTTTAAAGCCTATTCACCTCCTCTGAAGCGTAGCTGTTTATATACCCACAGCCTTTTGGAGAGGGGATTTTTCGCACGAGCGGCGTGTAAATGGCTAATTCAGTGTTTTTTTTGTCAACAGGGTTAAGTGGGCTAAATGTTTGCACCCTCTATAAAAAGGTCTTAGTCCATGAAAAGCTATATTTACATTGTAATAACCAAAGAACAGTTTAAGTGTTCAATAGTCGGCTTACAGGGGGTGTGCATGAAGGGTGACACTAGCACCTCTTCAGCAGGCTTGTGGATTAGATGCAGTGCCAGCTGCCCCCAGATCCCAAGCCTGGGGATGACTATTCAACTCCCACTAGGATTTCAAATGGGCCTCTTTGTTTATGTGGCTATGTGGCTCTTGGTGGAGTCATGAATTTTAAGTTTTAATTTGTTCCTATCCTTTTTTTACTGGCTGTCTCTACAACATGCTAAAGAAAAAAAATTCCATTGATTTACAGCTGATATATCCATTGATTCTATCTATCTATCTATCTATCTATCTATCTATCTATCTATCTATCTATCTATCTATCTATCTATCTATCTATCTATCTATCTATCTATCTATCTATCTATCTATCTATCTATCTATCTACCCTACTGTGTAAAAGTTTTAGGCAGGGGTGCAAAATGAGAATGTATCAAAATCAATAGAGGGTGCTGAGCTCTAATGCCCCGTACACATGGTCAGATTTTCCGACGGAACATGTGTGATAGGACCTTGTTGTCGGAAATTCCGGCCGTGTGTAGGCTCCATCACACATTTTCCATCGGATTTTCCGACACACAAAGTTTGAGAGCAGGATATAAAATTTTCCGACAACAAAATCCGTTGTCGGAATTTCCGATCGTGTGTACACAAATCCGACGCACAAAGTGCCACGCATGCTCAGAATAAATAAAGAGATGAAAGCTATTGGTTACTGCCCCGTTTATAGTCCCGACGTACGTGTTTTACAACACCGCGTTCAGAATGATCGGATTTTCTGACAACTTTGTGTGACCGTGTGTATGCAAGACAAGTTTGAGCCAACATCCGTCGGAAAAAATCCTAGGATTTTGTTGTCGGAATGTCCGATCAATGTCTGACCGTGTGTACGGGGCATAAGTGATAACAAAACAATGTGCAAAATGAAAGTGATGAGTGCTACAAGATTAATATGTAACGTACCACTTGCTTACAGACAGTGGAAACCTCAATTGGTTAATTCATATAAACATGACAAAGTCCAAAACATATATACAGTAAGTAAAAGGAAATACCAAAAGAACAGTATTAAAAATATTGAATATTCGTCCCAGAAGATAAAATGTCCTTATTTGATAATAGAAACTGTGAATACACGAGTGTTGAAATTCCTCTGATATTCTGTGCAAATAGCAATGTAAACGGTGACTTTTCTTCTGTGCAACTATAGCAAACTAAACAGTAAATAATTTTCTGTGCAAATATAGCAATATAAACGGTGACTTTTCTTCCATGCAAGTGTGGCAAACTAGAAAGTGGATAATCTTCAGTGTAAATATAGCAAAGTAAACGGTGACTTTTCTTCAGTGTAATAACACCTCAATGAGAGATGGCCCCTTACCTTACCGCTGTAAGGTAACAGCATGTATATAAAGCAAATACAGATCCCCGATCCCACAGTGGGTCCCTCTGCCAGCTTCCTATCAATGACGTAACGTGGGGCCTATCTAAACAGCCTTGTGTCCTGGTCAGTGGTTTAGGATGTTGTATATGCGTCTCTCAAGGGGTGAGGATATATGGCGTTGAAACTTCTCCCAGATAGGTACATATATGGAGAAAGAAAAGGGGTCCCAGGTAGTGTAGTATGTAAAGTATAAGCTGTTTTATTTAATGGATCCAACTGCAGTACTCACAATTAAAAACAAGATAAGAAGCAAAACACCACGAGCAGGGAGCTCGCACACTGCCGTCACTTCCAGTGCCTGTCTGTTCCGACGTGTAGCGTCATGATCACATGACTTAAAGCTAAATGCATTAAAAAAAAAAAAAAAAAAATATATATATATATATATATATCAAAGCGATCTGTAAACACAGACTACTAGGCGTATAGAACCCATAATTAAAAGAAGGGGTTGGGGTAAGTGCTCCCCACGTTAAAAATGTATTGATAAAGCAATTAAGGTTGAACTCGATATTTAACCCCCGAGGTGCGAATGTGTCCAAAATAAAGATCTATTTGAATTCCAATTGGCTGAGGGTCCTCACTTTATGGCTACCTTGCCAGTGTCTTTTGTATGGTTCAATCCCTCAAAACTTCAAGTGGGTGGGGTCCTTATTGTGACATACAGCAAAGTGTTTTGAGACACTATCGAATATACAAACTAAAGAACATGTATCGAATCCCTTCAGGATATTCTGTACATGTTCTTCAGTTCGTACCTTAAGAGGTCTTTTCGTACGTCCAATATACTGTAGTCCACAACTACATTCCATAGTGTAGACTGCCCCCTCAGTATTGCAACCTATGAAATCTTTCACCTCATATGTATTTCCTGTACTAGTGGATGTGAAGTTAAATGTCTTTTTATTAGGTCGTTTCGTTTTTGTACAAGCAAAACAGCGTTTACACAGAAAAAAACGACAGTGGATCTGGTATATTCTTGACAATTTTATCACGGATCGTAGGGGCTCTTTTGTATATACATTTTGGATTACCCGGTAGTACATCTTGAAGGTGTCTGCCTGTTAGAAGTATATGCCAATGTAGTTTTATGATTTTTTCAACTTTTTTATACTGTGTATTGTAGTCAAAGATAATGGGTACTGTATCTATCCTGGATATCTGCTTACCCTTATGCTTAATCAGTTCCTTACTATCCATTTCAGCTACCTCTGTTATTTTTCTTTTTACTTATTATATTGGCTATCATAGCCTTTATTAACGAATCTATGACCGATTCAGTCATTTTAAATCAGGAAGTCTTTTTTTGGGTGCAGTTTTGTCTTAGGCGCATTAGTTGACCTTTGGAGATATTGCATAGCCAATTTCTATGGTGGCAGCTCTCTACTCTCTTCTTGTAGCACCCATCACTTTAATTCTGCACATTGTTTTGTTATCACTTAGAGCGCAGCACCATCTATTGATTTTGATACATTATTCACTGTGGTTTATGGATTGACCATTTCGGTGCTTGCAGCAACTAGTGTCTCGTCCCACTCTCTTTCCTTTCCTTTGGTAGCGCGGGAATATCTCTTTATTCTATTGTTATTCTATCTCAACCAACTCATTCCTGTAGCCACCATGGAGCTGTTTTCCTTTATGGAAAAAAGACAATTAAACTTAGATGAAGTCTTTAATGCTTCGAATACCAATACAAAAAATGGGGATTTGGAAAGCCTAATGAGGGAACTAGGTCACAAAGAAAGTGAGTCTATGGTGGGATACAACCACTTTCGAACAATACCTTAAGGACAGTATAGTTGAAACTCCAAGGCTTCAGAGACACGATGAGAGATATGGTAATTACAGCTATCAGACCCCACACCATGTGGATAGAAGACCTCTGTATAACGACTGGACCCCCCATAATGGCTGGAAGAAGCCACAACACTGGAAAAACAACAGAAAGCCAAACAATGAAAACAATAATGGGAATAGACCACTGTATGAGCAAAGAGATACAAGGGGACCACCATATGAGACATATGGACAACGAGGAAGAAGCCCTATTTCCAACTATGACTACGGGCATAGGGACAGAAGGGGACCACCACAGGGACCCCACCATCCCCATGAGTGCAGAAAGAAGAGAGGACGGCAATCAGGGAAGAGACAACAAGTGAAAAAGAGGGTAAAGGGAGAGGGTATCTTTAACTTGAGTGGTCAACCACTTTCACAAGAAGAAATTGGAGTGCTGGATAAAGGGTTAAAATATGCAACCAAAAAAAAACTTGATAAATTTCAAACCTGTATATAGGGATTCAGACATACATTAGAAAGCTTAATATCAAGAAATACATGGTTGGCAATCCAGCTAAACCTAAACCTCCATTGATAAATGATGAAACCCTGCACAGTGAATTAAGGAATAAATCAATATTTAATCCCCCACTTAGCAACAATAAACATATTGAAGTGTTCAAAAAAGTAGTTTTACAAGATCTAAAAGATCTGAAAATCAAGAAGAAGGAAGAGCCGAACTATATTAAAAGTGGAATCTGGAAACGTACAAAAAGGAAAGAAGCCGTAATCCGCCCAGCGGATAAGGGAGGGGGGATAGTGATCCTCTACAAAGAACAGTACAAAAGAATCGTGTCGTGCCCCCATTATATACTCGCGACCGGAAATACATAAAGATAAGACCAATCCACCTCCTATACCGATAGTTAATGGGATAGAGTCCCTTACTGCCAGAATAGGCCAATATGTAGATCACTACCCACAGCCAGCTGTACAGAACACAAGAGCCTATCTAAGGGACACTAAACAAATGATACAAATTCTGGATGGAATACCAAACGAAGAAGGCCCCTGGATCATGGCTACAGCAGATGTCTCCTCGCTGTACACCATAATATTTCACCATCAGGCATGTGAAGCTATCAAATGGGGCTTAAGAACACATACTACATTATTCTGAAGAAGAACAGCTACTTTTGGTATGATCGTGAATACTACCATCAAAAAACAGGAGTCACCATGGGAGCACAATGGCACAATGGGAAGAAGAATCTGTTTTCACAAATACACCTACAGAACTGGTCATCTTTAAAAGGTACATCAATGACATCTTAATTTTATGGAAAGGCGAACAAAATAATCTGGTGTATTTTTTGGAAAGATTGAATGATAATGACAGAAACATCAGACTGACCTAGGATATCAGCAAGAAAACTATAGCCTTTCTAGACCTGGAAATTATCTGAGAAGCATCCACACTCATTTCAAAAACACACTTCAAGAATGTAGACAAGAATAGCTACCTCCCAGTGGAGAGCTGCCACCATAGAAATTGGCTATGCAATATCCCGAAAGATCAACTAATGCGCCTAAGATGAAACTGCACCCAAATAAACGATTTCCTGATTTAAGGTGACAAAATTGGTCATAGATTCGTTAATAAAGGCTATGATAGCCAATATATAAAAAAGGAAAATAACAGAGGTAGCTGAAATGGATCGTAAGGAACTGATTAAGGATAAGAGTAAACAGATATCCAGGATAGATACAGTACCCATTATCCTTGACTACAATACACAGTATAAAAAAGTTGAAAAAAATCATAAAACGACATTGGCATATAATTCTAACAGACAGACACCTTCAAGATGTAGTACCGGGTAATCCAAAATTTATATACAAAAGAGCCCCTACTATCCGTGATAAGATTGTCAATTATATATCAGATCCACCGTCGAGGAGTCAGATGTTTTTCATGGGTAAAGGTTTTTTCTTTGTAAAAGCTGTTTTGCTTGTACAAAAACTAAATGACCTAATGAAAAGACATTTAACTTCACTTCCACTAGTACAGGAAATACATATGAGGTGAAAGATTTCATAGGTTGCAATACTGAGGGGGCAGTCTATGCCTTGGAATGTAGTTGTGGACTACAGTACATTGGACGTACGAAAAGACCTCCTAAATTACGAATTAAAGAACATGTACAGAATAACCTGAAGGGATTCGATAAACATAGTGTCTCAAAACATGCTGTATCTCACAATAAGGACCCCACCCACCTGAAGTTTTAGGGTACTGAACCATACAAAAGACACTGGCGAGGTAAGCAGGACACACAAGGCAGCTGGAGCAAGGAACAGCCCAGCTCACCGCATAAGTCAGATCCCTCTCCCAGAGCAGAGATACGGGACCCCTTCTCCTCCCAGTCATCAGGGGAACTTGAGGAGGGGCATAGAGATGGATCTCTTTCCCTATCCTTGTCCCCCAGAGCGACCCTGGAGCTCCCAGAGCAGGCAGGCTCCCAGGCTCCTCAATGGACAGAAATATGGCTGAACTAGCAGAGTCTATCATTAGCCAATCTAGCCCTGCTCCTGCAGAACCCTCACCTCCACTTATTCCTTATGCAGGGGACACAGCAGGAACTATCTAAAGCCTGCTCTATCATTACAAATGATATCAAGCAAGATATACAGAGCTTTGGCCTTATACTGGACACAATTGAAACAAAGGTGGAAAAAACAATGTCCAGAGGTAATCAGAACTCCAGGGTGACTGCAGAACTCCAGGGTGCTTGGAAGAGGCCTACGCAAAAATAGAAGACCTGGAAAATAGATCTCGCCATTATAGTGAGTGTTCGGGGCCTACCAGAAACCCACACAGACCTGGAGGGCGCTATACATGCTCTCATGAAAGAATTGATTCTGGACAACTCACCCTATCAGTTAGTGGTGGACAGGATCCATAGGGCCCTGACAACACCAAGGGTGGATGGACTGCTACGAGATGTAATAATGAAGCCGCATTACTACAAGATCAAACAGAAATTGACGATGGCCTCCAGAAATCGCCAGGATCTGACTTTGTTTGGAACACCCATCCAGTTGTTTGCAGATCTCTCCCCTTCTATGGTGCAAAAACGTCAAAACCTGAAACCACGTCTACAGCAGTTACTGAACTGTCAGATAAATTACCGCTGGTCATTTCCGTTCTGGCTTTTGTTTACCTACCGGGGCAAAAAACATTCCTTTTCAAACTACCATGAGGGTGAAGAGTTACTTCTGGAGCTGGGCCTCATTTCCAGGGACCGGCTGACCCCATCATCTTCCACCCATATGAATCGTCCATGGTCCCCAATTTGGTCTTCACCACGCTCCAGACAAAACGGAAAGACACCACCACATACTTGAGATGTCATGGACCTTTCCCTTCCTAGAAAGGGACACTGCCCGTAATTATCTTGTTTTTTTCCCTCTAGGTCCGTGAATGGGGTCACTCTTGAATGGGGCATGTTGAGTACGTGGTTGGAGGTTTTAAGTTCTACTGCATCGTATTATTGATATTACAATTACCTGCCTTACTATTCGTCAGTTGCTGTCCTAATGTTTCTAAGTTGACCGGGTTGTGTTGATAAAAACATAGCAGGGTGACCCGATGGTCCGCCACTATTACCCCTGATGATATGAGGGAGTGGGGGTGGCCAGGGTAATTATGGTGTGGAGCTATCCGCACAAATGGTTACTAATTTTCTTATCTAACCTCTTGTTTATTTCTGAACACGGTTTTGAGTTGGGGTGGACACGCAAGCCACTTCAGTGACCTTGCTCCCTTCTTCTGATGGGAGCAATCTCATATTTGATTCCCCAGGATCATGACCTGGGGAGGGCTTTGATCCCATGTCGTTTTTATTTAATGGTTAAAATGTTACTTACAGTGCAAGGCACTAAGCCCTGCAATCCTCTCCCAATACTTACTAATTTCTCTGCTTTCTTCTTCTTTTCTTGGGCTCTGACCTCCCGCTCTGATCCTGCCGAATCCTCACGGACCCCTGGGCTGCTCATGTCCTCCTGTCCTTGGAGCCTGGAGGCTCTGCATCTTTGTCAAGGGGAGTGTGCTCTGCCAAACCATGATGTCGGCTGATTACCTAACTAAGTACTCAATTATTACACATAATGTGCAAGGCTTTAATTCCCCTAAAAGAGCGAAGGCTTTCCTCTATTACCACAAACAAAAGGTGGATATACTCATGTTACAAGAGACCCACTTCTCCAAAACCTCAACCCCAAGATATCTCAGCGCCCGATACCCACAGTTTTACACTTCCTCGGGCCCGAGAAAAAACGAGGGGTAGCCATTTGTTTTTCACGAAAGGTACCCTTTACCCCTATCACTATAGTAAAGGATAAAAAGTGTAGGTACGTAATGAAAGTGTGCCTTATTAACAACCAATTAATCGCCCTTATTTCGTACTATACTCCCAATTCAG
Source organism: Lithobates clamitans (assembly GCA_037952925.1). Lineage (NCBI taxonomy): Eukaryota > Metazoa > Chordata > Amphibia > Anura > Ranidae > Lithobates > Lithobates clamitans. The sequence continues at coordinate 449,702 of JBBGZY010000015.1, read as the reverse complement.
GCCAGCTGGAATTTTTTCATGACATGCTGGCAGTGCTGCTTCCAATAGTGCAGAGACAGGTGATTCTAGGTGGGGACAGTAATCTACCTTTAGACCAAATGTTAGATAAGTCATCACCTAATCAATGCATATTCAAACATGTACCCAGAAGCAGCAATAACTTGGCACGGTTGCTACATAGTAATGACTTAATTGACGCATGGCGGGAGGACAATCTCTCCACCAGAGAATACACCTACTACTCGCACGTCTATGCTACATATTCCTGAATAGATAATATATTTATAGGGTCCCCATTACTACCGTACGTGACCTCAGTTAGAATCCTTGCCACTCTGTAGTCGGATCACTTGCCGGTTAGTTTATTCCTTTTGGACCTGTGGAAGAAGCCATGTCCTTCCCCGTGGCATCTTTATGCAATATTATTAAATGAACCGGGAGTGCTAACAGAGATAGAAGCGGCGATACGCTATTTTTTTGGGAGAATTTGCCCTCACCACGTCCCCAATTATAAATTGGGCAGCCCACAAGGCCGCTATTCGTGGTAAGTTACTGCAAATAGCAGACTCAAATGATCCCGGGACAGTACGATTACACAACAAGAGACGGAACTGAATGACTTGCTATCTGAACAACGGGCGTCACCACAGATAGATATTATGCATAAAATTCATATGGCCAGAATGGCATTAAACTTGAGTCTTACCACTCTGGCAGAAAAGCGTATATGGTGGTTACGACACAGATACTACACGATGGGTGATAAACCCACCACGCTATTAGCACAAAAATTAGTTCCCTGCCCCTACACACCAGCATTGCCTAAACTAATGCCGCATACACACGAGCTGACTTTTCGACTGGACTGGTCCGACAGACCGAGTCCGGCGGACAATCCTTTCGTGTGTGGGCTTCATCGGACCTTCAGCAGACTTTTCCAGTCGAAAATCTGACGGACTTTAGATTTGAAACATGCTTCAAATCTTTCCGACGGACTCGAGTCCGGCCGAAAAATCCGCTCATCTGTATGCTAGTCCGACGGACGAAAACCCACGCTAGGGCAGCTATTGGCTACTGGCTATCAACTTCCTTATTTTAGTTCGGTCGTACGTCATCACGTGCGAATCCGTCTGACTTCGGTGTGATCGTGTGTAGGCAAGTCCATTCATTCAAAAGTCCATCGGAAGTCCGTCAAAAGTCCATCGGAAAGTCCGTCGGAGCAGTCTGGTCGAAAGGTCTGCCCGTGTGTACGCGGCATTAGACTGAATAATAGGCAGTCGAGCCAAAACCCAGAACTCATTTTAAAAGAATTTACCAAATTTTACTCCAAATTGTACAGTGACCCAGTGAAAGTGGGACAGGGTAAAATGGAGGATTTCTTCAGTAATATTTCCTTGCCCAAGTTGACACGAGAACACTCAGAACTAATGGATAAGGAATTCTCAGAAATAGAAATAGGACAGGCTATAAAGAGTTTGAGCCTTGGGTCCGGATGGGTTCTCAGGACAATACTACCAAAAATTTCAAGAGGTTTTAACTCCGCATCTTTGCAGATTTTTTAACGCATTCAGAGCACAGATCTTCCAGCACATGAAAACACAGTGTATATACATGTAATACCTAAACCGGAAAGGATCATGGGATATGCGCAAATTATCGTCCAATCTCATTGATAAATACAGATTTATAATTTATGACAAAAATCCTGGCGTTAGACTGAGCTATTTTCTTGCGCAATACATCCACGCAGACCAGGCTGGATTTGTTCTGGGTCGCCAAGCGACAGATCAAACTAGAGGAGTCATTGACATAATTTCGGCAATTCACTCTGACTGGGATGGGAAAGGATCACGACAGGGAATGTTGCTATCCCTAGACATACACAAAGCATTCGATTCCTTGTCTTGGGATTACATCTTTTTAGTCCTGGCCCAGCTGGGCTTCGGGTTGTACTTCATGTCCACACTCTGGGTCCTATACAGCTCCCCAGCAGCAGCTTTAATGATAAAGGGCTACTTCTCGAGTCCCATTGCTATCCAAAGGGGCACTCATCAATGTCCACTGTTCCCGCTATTCTTTGTGCTGGCCCTGGAGCCGCTCGCAATTAAAATTCAGGCCTCTATTGATATTCAAGGAATAGAATGCGGTACTAGTTAACATAAATGCGTCCTTTTTGCGGATGACATTTTGATGTTGGTTTCATCCCCCATTACCACTCTCCCCAACTTATAAGCCATACTCAAACCATTCTCCATAATCTCGGGTCTCAAAATAAACCATGATAAGTCACAGGCCATGAACATTTCATTGGAGATAACCACACTCTCCTTTCTTAAACATTCCTATAACTTTTTATGGCAAGCAGTGGCCCTCTCATATTTGGGCATTAATCTCACCCCGTTCTGGCGCACATTATACTCACAAAACTATCCTGCACTATTGAAACGTATAGAGGCTGATCTGACCAGGTAGCTACTCCACCCACCATCGTGGTTTGGCAGACTACATTCAGTGACGATGAATGTACTTATGAAATTACTATATCTCTTCCGCACATTACCAGTGGCACTGGTCTGATCGGAGTTGATGGTATTTCAGACAAAACTTATATCCTTTATCTAGGGAGATAAGAGGCATAGGGTGAACAAGCGTACATTATTTACCCCAAAAGAAAAGGTGGGTTGGGGGTTCCAGACTTGCAAAAATATTATTATGCAGCACAGTTGGCTCAAATAGCTAGATTTCACAGTACGCAGCCCCACCCAATCTGGATGCAGATGGAGGCCAATGTCTGTAGATCTATTCTTTGGCTATTGCTCAAGGAAAGACCCCCAATTTTATGCCCGGCTCTCTCCACCTCTTTGAATATTTGGGACAGATTGACAGAATCTCATAAATTTAAATCTAAACATACCCCACTGGCTCCTTTTCTTGGAAACAGGAGCTTCACCCCAGGCCTCACCACAAGAACATTTGAATGGTGGTCTATTACCTATAGCAGACTTATGTGATCATAAGGGCATACTGACAAGAAGAGTTCTAGTAGAGAAATACCAAATGCCGACTTCAGAGTTCTTCCGATACACGCAGATAATACACTTCTTGCTTACCATATCGCGGAATTCTGATATAACTACTTTGTCCCCTATGGAATATTTGTGTCAGAAGTTTAATAAAATCAAGGGACATATCTCTGAACTTTATACTGTTTTGACAAACTCCTCTGTAAAGCAAGAGTATATGGAAAAGTGGGAAGCGGACCTCCAGGAAGGTATTTAGCTGGATGATTGGCATGAAATAGCCCAGGGGGCCTCGAAGTCCATCATTAACACATCAATGATAGAAGCTTATTATAAAGTAATTCTGAGATGGTACATGGTCCCGGCAAGACTGGCAACCTTTATCCCGGGGGCGTCTCCCCTATGTTTCCGTGGATGCGGACAGGAGGGAATGGTTTATCATGTGTGGTGGCAGTGCCCAAAGGTAAGGCGGTACTGGATCAGGGTGTATAATTTTATATACACTCTCACCCAAGTAAACCTTATCAAGTCCCAGAGACAGGCACTGCTGGGATGTAAGGTGGAGTCAGCGTTGAAACCCCAGACATGCCTCATAGCGTTTATATTTATATCAGCAAGAATTATAATTGAGAAATCTTGGAAATCAGCAGTAGTGCCGTTTGAACAGCTCAAACACAAACTTCCTGGATTATGCTTAATGAACGTATGACAGCAACCTTAAACAATAGAATGCAGATGTTCGAGAAAATCTGCCCCCCTGCCAGAACACTCCAGCCAGAGCTGTCAGCCATTGGCTGAGAGCGCTGATCGGGAGCCAATCAGCAGACCTTTTTCGGTCATGCCCTATTGACAGAAGCCATGAGAAGGAGGGGGGGGGGGGTTGTGGAGGCGCCAACTCTGCTGACACTGTCATATAGTGTTGGTGTAATGCATACACTTACTGGTTAGCAGGTTCAGATGGGGTGGCGATGTCTATCGAGGGTTGTGATGTCCTGGGATGTGCTGGTGTAGAAGTGCAGGCTTCAGTGGCGGTCTTTCGGCTCAGGGGATGTTTGGTCCTGGTTGAGAAAAGGCTATGCAGCAGTGTCCAATGTGTGGAAGCTCCACGCTAACCACCCTGGAACGCGGAAGTGGAAGTGACGTCAGCAGGGCACAGAAAACATCCAGACACAGATGGGAGATAGTACAGGCTACGCGCTCGGGGCTCACAGCTCCTTCTACTGGCCTGTTTGCTCCCAGGAGGAGAGCAACTTAAATAGAGGTGCAGGACATCTGACTGAAGAGATGTGGGCAGGACGTCCGCGGCTGTAGAACCATAACAGCCAGTGGACCCGCATTATAAATAAAAATAAATAAAAAATAAAAGTTGGAAATGGGTAAAGACATGTTCAAATCAATATATATCAATGCAGGAAGAAATTATGTCTCACCTGTAAATTTGTGAATCACGAGCAGAAAGACTTCACTATCCAAGGAAAAACATATATAATAAAAGAATTCCACAATTGCTCTAGTGAGTATGTGGTATACTGCCTGACCTGCCCATGTGGCCTCAGATGGTGTCCATAGCCTCTGTATTGCTATGCTTACAGAGGCTATGGACACCCTGTGAGGATGGCTGCCTCCTCTCTCCCCCCCTTGTTTAAACATTATTTTAAATGTGCTATCAGAACCATTTTTGCACCATTCCATTTTAGACATCACAAGATCTGGAGCGTCGGAAAAAAACCCTCTTCTTCTTAAATATTATTGACAGAAGCCATCTGACATTGGGCCCATGTGTACTAGACTTTAGACTGAGTCTCCAGTGAACTCCATATTGCTTTTTTATAGCTCGCAGAATGTTGTCCATCAATGGAGCCTCTATGAGGCCTCCTCCCTAAAGGAATGGTTACAAGAATCGAATAGATATATACCACGTTATAAACAATCTTACAGTATTTTCTTAAAAATGCAGTGTATAAATTTGACTGCATCTGGTCTCGCTGGTTGGGAATGGTGGACTTTGCTCAAGATGTAAGGATGGTTGTTTACTTGTTTACTGTCCCTGTCTTCCTTTGTATTTTGTTCTAAAAAAAAGTCTTAATAAATAAAATCTGCTGTGAAAAGGGTGGGGATTGTTATGGGAGACACAACGCAGTCTGATTTACATGTTTGCTTCACCCTAAAAATCATTTGCAAATATTAGCCACAAATAACCACAGAGGGACACAAGGGGGAAGCCATCTTAATTATTACATTTTTGGCCTTGATGTGGCCCCCTATAATTTTACTGCCCTAAGTTTTGGCTCAAGAAGAGTACCATTTTGTTAAAGAATCACTCATGATAACTTGATCATGTAGAGGCCACAGAGTGACGGACTTAAGGTCCTAGTTTGCCTGCAAAGATTTTCCACAGTGCTGGAAAGTTTCAATGTCTTTCCTCTTCCAGAGTTCCAATAATGCTTGCACATGGAGAGAAGCATCACAAGAAGTAGAAAAGGTAAGTCTTTATAAGACCTGTGAGATTTGCCTATCTATGATTTGCATTATGCTAACAAAACAGAAATATCCTGAGTAAAGCAGTGCAAAGAGTTATAATGATGTGCAATATAATTCCCAGCAATTTATCAGATTACAGTTTAGAATAGTGAGATTATCTTTACTAGATACTAGTAAATTTACTATACTTTACTTTATCACTATACCCTGCTTTTTGCCTTACTTAAATAGTTGCAATAGTGTTTCTCATGTCTGGGAACTGAAGAATAATTAGGTGCTCAGGACTACAAACCCTATTCAAATCATCAGTGAGCAGATCCAAAGTGTATTTAGGTTTGTTTTGTCTTTTAGCTCGGCATCTTATAGAAAGTCATTAATGGCCGTCCATACAATGTTTTGGTTATTAAAATTTGTTAAAGTGTATGTCCAGCCTAAACTTTATTCTTAATTTTAATATTGTGAGGAAAGTTACCATAGAACCACTGTGGAGTTTAACTGCTATCTGGGGCTCTGTAAGCCCCAGATGACAGTAAAACCTGACAGGAGTTTTATTCCTTCTCCACTATATCCAAAACTAGAAAAGTGTTTGCTGACATAATGTACGCTGTTATTGAATTGAGCCCTGAGTTGAAATTGCGCCACTGACAAACTCTGCTGAGAGTTGGTATGATTTCTTCATGCTAGCCTGAGTTTCTTTGTGTACAACAGTTTCCAACCATAAATCCAAAAGATAATGATAGTTTAATTGTGGTCTGACTTAGCTAGCCTTACATTTTGAATGAGAACAGTAGGAACATGGGGGATTTACCATTAAAGCGGAACTTTACCCATAACAGATTGATAACTAATGTTCTTTAACATAAGCACATACAGTACATTAATAATTATGCTATCAAAATGTGTGCTGTAAATTGCTTCCAGCATTGCTCCTGTTTCTTCTATCCAGAGGCTGCCATTTTGTTGAAGCCCAAAGCAGTCACTTCCTTATTGGAATTTCTCCCCCGCTCTATGGTCTCAAAAAATATATGTCACTTTTTTCAATTAAAATATATATACAGTTCCAGACTTGATTATATGTCTTGGCAAAGGAGAGAGGAAGACTGCCAATGAGGGAGAAAGGAGAGAATATCAGGGAGATAATATAAGACACTATCCTTGTAAGGTTAACTATTTTGTGTCTCCCTGGTAATGGAGTTCGTCTTGTCACCTCTCCTGCTTTTCTTTTCTCCCTCCCTAATATGTGTTCCCTCTGCACAGTCTGTGTCATTCCTGTTGCTTTCTTCCCCTTCTGCAACAGAAAATCCTAAAGCTGTCAGCTGATCGTCCTCTAGTGGCTTTGATTTTAGGCAGAGTGCAAAGAGCAACTGAACATGTGCAGAGTAGGATGAGACAGGGCACTACTGGATTTTAAACAGTATGGGTACTTATTTTTAATGTTTACATAGCTGCAAATGGACCCAGCCTAAAGTGATCTATAAGGACTTCATTTTCTGACTAAAGTTCCACTTTAACCTCCCTGGTGGTATGATTATTTCGGATTTTAGGTGCTGAAAGCGGTACAATTATTTTGCATGGAAATTTGGCTTTTTATATTGTAGGCCTGTAATTGTTAACAATAACACACTTAAATCTGTCCACCAAGAGTCTAGTAGATATCCCGGGTATGATGAAGTTTGAAACACAAAAACATAAATTATAATATAATAAATAAATATAAATAATTAAAAAAATATATATAATAATAATAAAATACATTTCCCCACAATTCACTATCGCTCAAATATGCAAGTGTTCTAATTTACTATCGCTGTTTTCTAGCTGGTCTAAAGCCACTTTTGACGTAAAGGGACACTTTTTGGTTGCTATGGACAATCTCCAGTTTCCAGGCAGAAAGAACAGTATATATAATATAAAAATGCATGCAGGGCATTGGACAAAGCACTGGGGACAAAAGGGATGTGAAATAATTTCATACAGTACTGTAATCTGTAAGATTACAGTACTGTATGTGTTATGATTTTTACAGTTTTTTAAATTTGCCGCCAGGCTCCGCCCCCGTGCGTCGCAACACTCGTAGGGAACGGAGCCTGCCACAGAGAGGCTTCGGAGGAGACAGAGCCCGCAGACACAGCGGGGGACATCACAGGATCCTGGGGAAGGTTAGTAACACCACACCAGGATCCTGAGATGTAATCCGGAGTGTGGGTTACCGCTAATGGTGCTGAAATTTAACCCCGAGCCACACTCGGGAAAACCGTCAGGGAGGCTACAAGCAGTAGGCCTGAGTCTGTAGGAGTTGGCACACATTATTTTCTCTTCATGAATATAAATATAGTTACCATATATTTACACTGTTTCTAAGCTAGATTAGGACCAATAAGAAAAGTAAACATTTTTCTTGGTAAAGATTGCTGCTTTCAGTGCTAAAGACCGTGTTAATACAGATCTTCAGTGATGGAAACCAAGTCTTGACTTGGGACATCAGTTTGTAAGCTGTTTTGGGAGCAAAGACTAATGAAGTTCAAAATGCTCTGTAAAGGGCTGTGTAATATAAAATATAATAAAATATAGTATAAAAATACTGTGAGTTGTGTCCATACGGGAATGGTCACTAGTGCCCCCAGAGGCTTACTGAGGCTGTTAGCTTACTTAATGCAAATGGCATTTCAGGTAGCACTCCATCTTAAAAACAGTACTTCTCACACAGACATAATTAACTCCTTGTAATCCATGGCCCAACTTCTACCACGCTTCACATTGTTCATACATGCAAGTTTCTCATTACACTTTATAACTCATCTCTCACTTTTCTTGAGCCGGTGCCTCAGTGCTTGCACCTCCACCAGCCCAGCAACCAGCCACCTCATCCCAGTGACATTGATCAATAGATTACACTTGGTTACTTGGAAGCGCAACTTTGTACATAACCCATGTTTTTTTTTCTCCCAAGGCCTCACTCCATCTTCTATGACATACAGGCCTGGTTCCCTACTGAATTCAATATTGGGGTTCCTGTTGCTAGGGAAGGAGCCTAAGCATACCAGCTCTCTCACTATTAGGGCCTTTCGTCACCTATGCCAAATCATCACTGGTACCTGACCGGCTGGCTGCTTATACCCTCAACATTAGTACTGTAGTCACTAGCAACGGAAATATAGCCTTCTCCGAATAGCTTCTCTGTTTGTTAGACATTTGTACTGCATCTAATCCACCTTGTCTTGTCCCCCAGATAAACCCTGTTCTGAGATACACCATGCATGCACTCCTTAAGATTGTCCCTAAAGTGACTTCAGTCCAGGCAAGGATATAGCTAAACAAAGTTCTTTACTGAAGTTATTTAAGTATAACAAGAGAAAAGTTCAACATAAATTCTTCCATCACATATTCCTGTAAATATCTTATCAGTTCCCTTAGTTGTTTTCCTGGTGCCCCTGACCCATGAGGTAGTCATACTTTAAATAGGTGAGGAAAGTCATTTTAAGTCCTTAAGTCAAATGCATGAATACATACCCCTGGAACCCTGACTGGGCTTCCACAAGGGTTGGTTAAGCAGCAAGTCACATCCTTAACAACATAAAGTGCCTTAAAAAAGTATTCATACCCCTTGAAATTTTCCACATTTTGTCATGTTACAACCAATAACGTAAATGTATTTTATTAGACAATGTATAAATGAATGTAATTTATTGGGATTTTATGTGATAGACCAGTGATGGCGAACCTTGGCACCCCAGATGATGCTCATGCACTCTGCAGAGTAGTTGAGCATCATGGGAAATGTAGTTTCAAAACATCTGGGGTGCCAAGGTTCGCCATCACTGTGATAGACCAACACAAGGTGGCACATAATTGTGAAGTGGAAGTAAAATGATTAATGTTTTTTAAAGTATTTTACAGATAAATATGTGAAAAATATGGCGTGCATTTTTATTCAGCCCTCCTGAGTCAATACTTTGTAACACCACCTTTCGCTGCAATTACAGCTGCAAGTCTTTTTGGGTATGTCTCTACCAGCTTTGCACATATAGAGAGTGAAATTTATTCTTTACAAAATAGCTCAAGCTCTGTCAGATTGGATGGAGAGCATTTGTGCACAGCAATTTTCAAGTCTTGCCACATATTCTCAATTGGATTTAGGTCTGGACTTTGACTAGGCCATTCTAACACATGAATTTGCTTTGATCTAAACCATTTCATTGTAGCTTTGCCCCAGTCTCAAGTCTTTTGCAGTTTCTAACAGGTTTTCTTCCAAGATTGCCCTATATTTGGCTCCATCCATCTTCCCATCAACTCTGACCAGCTTCCTTGTCGGTGCTGAACAAAAGCATCCCCACAACATGATGCTGCCACCACCATGTTTCACAGTGGGGATGGTGTGTTCAGGGTGATGTGCAGTGTTAGTTTTCCGCCACACATAGCGTTTTGCTTTTAGGCCAAAATGTTACATTTTGGTCTCATCTGACCAGAGCAACTTCTTCCACATGTTTGCTGTGTCCCCACATGGCTTCTCACAAACTACAAACGGGACTTCTTATGGCTTTCTTTCAACAATGGCTTTCTTCTTGCCAGTCTTCCAAAAAGACCAGATTTGTGGAGTGCACGACTAATAGTTGTCCTGTGGACAGATTATCCGACCTGAGCTGTGGATCTTTGCAGCTCCTCCAGAGTTACCATGGGCCTCCTGGCCGCTTCTCTGATTAATGCTCTACTTGCCTCTCCTGTCAGTTTAGGTGGACAACCATGTTTTGGTAAGTATGCAGCTGTGCCATACTCTTTCCATTTTCGGATGATGGATTAAACAGTGCTCCATGAGATGTTCAAAGCTTAAGATATTTTTTTATAACCTAACCCTGCTTTAACCACTTCAGCCCCAGAAGATTCGGCTGCTCAATGACCAGGCCATTTTTTGCGATACGGGACTGCATCGATTTAACTGACAATTGCTCGGTCATGCAATGCTGTAACCAAACAAAATTGATGTCTTTTTTTCCCACAAATAGAGCTTTCTTTTGAGCACCCTCCCTGCTGTTGCTGGCTTTTATGCTGCTAAATGGTGAGAAATCTCACTGCTAGTTAAGGGCCAATAAGAAGGGTCTTATTAGCACTTAAAATATGTAATAAAACAACAAGTGTTTAGTTCTATATGCAGAGTAATATATCACTTAATTCTAAAAAATGTTATATAAAGTCATATTAACAGCCTAAGAGCTGCAACATTATTTTGTCAGCAGAATAGGAATATTTTTTGCAGTCTACTAAATAAGTTCAAGGATATGAACACATTAATGTATAAGTAAAGCAAATCACTGAAATCACATATCAGTTTTAACATGTTAAATGAATAATGCTTCGGGTCTTCCACAATCCTAGCAACACTACTGGTTGTCACCATGTCCCATGCTCTTGCAAAGGAGACTACAAGCAGTTGAGCAGGTACACATTGCACAGGCACGGTCCAATGTTGTCACTATGAGGAAACCCGCCCTAAGAATTTACTATGCAGCCATTGACAGAATATATGCATGTAGACAGTGGCTCCAAGGAGGCTTCAAACCCAAAAACAAAAGTTTATTAACCACTTGCCTACTGGCCACTTTTACCACCTTCCTACCCAGGACAAATTTTCAGCTTTCAGTGCTTTTGTGCTTTGAATGACAATTACTCAGTCATGCAACACTGTACCCATATGACATGTAGCAAGGTCTCTGGCCTCCTTCAGTCTAATGAGGACCTCCAGAGCCAGAGATAGTTGACATCCTTCTGTATGTGGTGCGTTGTGAAGCGTGGTGGGTGCAAGGTGGAATTTATTGGGCGCCAGACACTTCTTGAATGCAAAAGATATGTTTATTTTTCTTACAAACTTTTATGGGGGAAAGAGTTAGGGTTAGGACCAGGACACCCATGAGTAGTTGCAAGTTCAATTAGCAGACTCCGAGACTTCAATAGGAGGACAGCTGTGCAGGAAAAGGCCTCCAGCAAGAAGCCACATCTGCACGTGTAGGAATGCTGTCTCTTATGGCAACAGTCTATAACAGTTCCTAACACAGACGTAACAGTCCTTTCAGCTTCACTACAACTTCTCCTTGTAGTTCTTCAGCACACTGAGCTCCCGGTCTCTCATTAGACCCTCTGATTCAAGGCCACTGAGTCCCTTGGGCTCCTCCAATCTTCACTGTGGTATCTTCCTCAAGCGTCACCCCCACCTCTCTGTTACGTCCCTAGCTTGACACACAAGGCTGCTCTGCAAGCGTCACCTCCGCTGGCTGGGCCCCTGACTTGATCACCACCTGAAGTTTCTCAATTCTCCACCGTGCCCGTGCGGTGAGAATATGGCTCCGGTACTTGTTTCAGTTACTCACTATGGTCCCTGGTAACAAGGTGTTTGGTCCCTTTGTGGCGACAGCTTCCCCTCTACCTCCGACCACTGATGGGTTCTCCAGGCGACAGAACTGTCACTTCTGGTTGGACTGCAAGTCCCAATCCCAACCCTGCATTGCTCCCTTGTTTCTGGATAGGCCTTCAGACAGCCTAGCAGCCAGATGCCCCGGGAGAGGCCCAATCTCCGGCCTAGCAGCCCGGGGCAACATGACACATGTCCGCCCAGACAGCCATCCAGGTGGCACAGAACCTATCGCCTGACTCCACCTGAATATATAGGTTCTCCCAGCAGGCCAAGGAATCCAAGAAAACCCCTGCCCATTGGCTGAGATACCCCATATATCCATAACCTGACCTTGAGTTGCCCTTCTCATATCTAGTACTACCAAGTACCTGGCCACCTAGTGGTAAAAGAGAAAAGTGCAACAAAGCCAAACTTAGGGAGAAATCAATGGATCTCTAACAATCAACCAGGTTGACTACTCCTGGCAAGTAAATTTGTGAGGAGCAACCCTGCCTAACCTCCAGGATGCTACATGACATTTGTATTATTTTTTTCACACAGAGTTTTCTTGTGGGGGTATTTAATCACCACTGTTTTTTTATTTTTTGCTAAACAAACAAAAAGGACAAAAATTTAGAAAAAATAAAACATTTTCATAGTTTGTCATAAAATTTTGAAAACAGGTAATTTTTCTCCTTCACTGATGTGCGCTGATGAGGCTGCACTGATGGGCATTGATAGGATGCACTGATGAGGCAGCACTGATAGGCAGCACTGATGGGCACTGAAAGGCACTGGTAGGCGGCACTGATGATGAGGCACTGATGGGCACTGATTGGCAGCACTGATGGGCACTGATAGGTGGCATTGATGCGCACTGATAGGCACTGGTAGGCGGCACTGATAGGCAGCACTGATAGGTGGCACTGATGGGCACTGATTGGCAGCACTGATGGGCACTGATAGGTGGCATTGATGGGCACTGATAGGCACTGGTAGGCAGCACTGATAGGCAGCACTGATAGGTGGCACTGATGGGCACTGATAGGCACTGGTAGGTGGCACTGATAGGCAGCACTGATAGGTGGCACTGATGTGCACTGATAGGCACCGGCCAGCTGCACTGATAGGCGGCACTGATGGGCACTGATAGACACTGGTAGGTGGCACTGATAGGCAGCACTGATAGGTGACACTGATGATGCTTACTGATAGGCACTAATTGGCAGCATTGCTGGGCACTGATAGGTGACACTGGTGGGCACTGATTAGCAACATTGATGGGCACTGATTAGCAGCACTGGTGGGCACTGATTAGCAGCACTGGTGGGCACTGATTAGCAGCACTGGTGGGCACTGATTAGCAGTACTGGTGGGCACTGATTAGCAGTACTGGTGGGCAATGCTGGGAACGATGTTTCTTTATCAGGTTCCGGCTTTCTTCTTTTCTCCTCACACAGTCAGCATGAGGAGAGAAAAGCCAATAACCGGTTTCTGTTTACATCCTGTGATCAGCTGTCATTGGCTGAAAGCTGATCACGTGGTAAAGGGCCGCTGTGATTGGTACCTTTATCCCGATCTGTGATCAGCCGAGTCTGAAGGTCATACATGTACATGGAAGTCCTCCCGGCATTGTAAGCCCATGATGTAGCTGTCTTTTGGCTATATCACGGACCGGAACTGGTTAAATTGCAGCTCGCCAGTTCGTAGATGTGGTGGCTGCATTCCTTTTCTTTTTTAGGCTTTTTTCCTTTTTTTGCATATGGTCATACAGCCAGTAAGTTTGTTATCTTTACAGGTTTAGACAAACCATTTTAAACTGGCAGGGGTGCTTACAAAGGCCAGCTTTTATTCATTTATGTAAAATCTTTATGGCAAAAACTGTTTGCTGTAACTTCTTAAAAAGTGTTAGCAGAGCATGACTTTAATTTGTTAGTCAAATCTACCAATATCTGCTGGTGCATCTAACACGACTTCCCAGATTGATAATGCTGCTGTCCAAAGGTGTCTCTGTTGTTCCTCCATCCAGAGTGGAGACACCACAGGACAGGAACTGTGTTACTGGACAGATCACCAAAGGTGATTTGTAAGCGGTAATATATTTCATTTTTATTTTTTGGGTTTAGTGCTGATCAGAAGTGCTTGTAGGCAGGTGAGCAGTTAAGCTGCTGCTGCACCATCAGGCGTCAGAGCGGGAATTTAGATGGTGATCCGATGATCACTTATTCACTTTGTGGTTATCTAACAGCTGTTTAAAAAAGCAATCATATGGCTGCTGTTTACTACTGATGCTAAGGGGAGCCTGTCATAGGACCATCTTATGCATTCCACACAGCATTCCTCCTTAGATCAGGGTTCTCAGAACACCACTTTACATGAGATCCCCCCTTAAATAAGGGTTCCCCTTTACATTAGGGTCCACAGATCTCCCCCTTACAGTAAGTGGAAATTCTGCAGACTCTAAGGGGGCTCTGTGTGGACTCTGATGTAAGGGGGCTCTGATGTAACAGGGGTCTGTGCGGACTCTGTTGTAAGGGGGGTCTGTGCGGACTCTGATGTAAGGGGACCTCTGTGCGGACTCTGATGTAAGGGGGGTCCGTGCGGACTCTGATGTAAGGGGACCTTTGTGCGGACTCTGATGTTAGGGGACCTCTGTGCGGACTCTGATGTAAGGGGGGCTCTGATGTAAGGGGGGTCTGTGCTGACTCTGATGTAAGAGGACCTCTGTGTGGACTCTGATGTAAGGGGGGTCTGTGCAGACTCTGATGTAAGGGGACCTCTATGCGGACTCTGATGTAAGGGGGCTCTGATGTAAGGGGGGTCTGTGTGGACTCTGATGTAAGAGGGGTCTGTGCGGACTCTGTTGTTAGGGGGGTCTGTGCGGACTCTGATGTAAGGGGACCTCTGTGCGGACTCTGATGTAAGGGGACCTCTGTGCGGACTCTGATGTAAGGGACCTCTGTGCGGACTCTGATGTAAGGGGACCTCTGTGTGGACTCTGATGTAAGGGGGCTCTGATGTAAAGGGGGTCTGTGCGGACTCTGATGTAAGGGGACCTCTGTGCGGACTCTGATGTAAGGGGACCTCTGTGCGGACTCTGATGTAAGGGGGCTCTGATGTAAGGGGGGTCTGTGCGGACTCTGATGTAAGGGGACCTCTGTGCGGACTCGGATGTAAGGGGGTTCTGATGTAATGGGGTCTGTGTGGACTCTGATGTAAGGGGGGTCTGTGCGGACTCTGATGTAAGGGGACTTCTGTGTGGACTCTGATGTAAGGAGGCTCTGATATAAGGGGGGTCTGTGCAGACTCTGATATAAGGGGACCTCTGTGCGGACTCTGATGTAAGGGGACCTCTGTGCGGACTCTGATGTAAGGGGGCTCTGATGTAAGGGGGGTCTGTGCGGACTCTGATGTAAGGGGACCTCTGTGCGGACTCTGATGTAAGGGGACCTCTGATGTAAGGGGGGTCTGTGTGGACTCTCATGTAAGCGGGGTCTGTGCGGACTCTGTTGTAAGGGGGGGTCTGTGCAAACTCTGATGTAAGGGGACCTCTGTGCGGACTCTGATGTAAGGGGGGTCTGTGCGGACTCTGATGTAAGGGGACCTCTGTGCGGACTCTTATGTAAGGGGGCTCTGATGTAAGGGGGTCTGTGCGGACTCTGATGTAAGGGGACCTCTGTGCGGACTCTGATGTAAGGGGGGTCTGTGCGGACTCTGATGTAAGGGGACCTCTTTGCGGACTCTGATGTAAGGGGGGTCTGTGTGGACTCTGATGTGAGGGGACCTCTGTGCAGACTCGGATGTAAGGGGGTTCTGATGTAATGTGGTCTGTGTGGACTCTGATGTAAAGGGGGTCTGTGTGGACTCTGATGTAAAGGGGGCCTGTGCGGACTCTGATGTAAGGGGGGTCTGTGCGGGCTCTGATGTAAGGGGGTCTGTGCGGACTCTCATGTAAGGGGGTCTGTGCGGGCTCTGTTGTAAGGGGGGGTCTGTGCAAACTCTGATGTAAGGGGACCTCTGTGCGGACTCTGATGTAAGGGGGGTCTGTGCGGACTCTGATGTAAGGGGACCTCTTTGCGGACTCTGATGTAAGGGGGGTCTGTGTGGACTCTGATGTGAAGGGACCTCTGTGCGGACTCGGATGTAAGGGGGTTCTGATGTAATGTGGTCTGTGTGGACTCTAATGTAAAGGGGGTCTGTGTGGACTCTGATGTAAAGGGGGCCTGTGCGGACTCTGATGTAAGGGGGGTCTGTGCAGACTCTGATGTAAGGGGACCTCCGTGCGGACTCTGATGTAAGGGAGGTCTGTTCGGACTCTGATGTAAGGGGAGCTCTGTGCGGACTCTGATGTAAGGGGGGTCTGTGCGGACTCTGATGTAAGGGGACCTCTTTGCGGACTCTGATGTAAGGGGGGTCTGTGTGGACTCTGATGTAAGGGGACCTCTGTGTGGACTCGGATGTAAGGGGGTTCTGATGTAATGTGGTCTGTGTGGACTCTGATGTAGGGGGGGTCTGTGTGGACTCTGATGTAAAGGGGGTCTGTCTGGACTCTGATGTAAGGGTGGCCTGTGCAGATTCTGATGTAAGGGGGGTCTGTGCAAACTCTGATGTAAGGGGACCTCTGTGCGGACTCTGATGTAAGGGGGGTCTGTGCGGGCTCTGATGTAAGGGGACCTCTGTGCGGACTCTTATGTAAGGGGGCTCTGATGTAAGGGGGTCTGTGTGGACTCTGATGTAAGGGGACCTCTGTGCGGACTCTGATGTAAGGGGGGTCTGTGCGGACTCTGATGTAAGGGGACCTCTGTGCGGACTCTTATGTAAGGGGGCTCTGATGTAAGGGGGTCTGTGTGGACTCTGATGTAAGGGGACCTCTGTGCGGACTCTGATGTAAGGGGGGTCTGTGCGGACTCTTATGTAAGGGGACCTCTTTGCGGACTCTGATGTAAGGGGGGTCTGTGTGGACTCTGATGTAAGGGGACCTCTGTGCGGACTCTGATGTAAGGGGGGTCTGTGCGGACTCTTATGTAAGGGGACCTCTTTGCGGACTCTGATGTAAGGGGGGTCTGTGTGGACTCTGATGTAAGGGGACCTCTGTGCGGACTCGGATGTAAGGGGGTTCTGATGTAATGTGGTCTGTGTGGACTCTGATGTAAGGGGGGTCTGTGTGGAATCTGATGTAAGGGGGTCTGTGTGGACTCTGATGTAAAGGGGGCCTGTGCGGACTCTGATGTAAGGGGGGTCTGTGCAGACTCTGGTGTAAGGGGGCAGGAGGAGCTGGAGACCCGCACAGTGAGCAGAGAGTAAAAGGGGGCACTTTGATTACAGAGAAAAAGGGGGAATATAAGTAAGGGGCACTGTAATATAAAGGGTCCTGCCTGCAGTGTCCCCTGCACATTAAAGTGTGGAGGACACCGAACCAGCCACCCCCGCAAATGCCTACCGAACCCCCCCCCCTGGTTCTTGGAAAAATTGGCTTCTCGGTCTTAAATGCCCGGGCCTTTTTTTTGTCCCAGTCCAGGCCTGAGCACCATCCATCTTTCCCTCAACTCTGACCAGTTTCCCAGTCCCGACTGCTGAAAAACATCCCAACAGCATGATGCTGCCACCACCATGTTTCAATGTGGGGATGGTGTTCTTTGAGTGATGTGATGTGTTGGGTTTGCGCCAGACATAGCGCTTTCTTTGATGGCTAAAAAGTTCAGAGCACCTTCCTCCATACATTTTGGGAGTCTCCCACATGCCTTTTCACAAACTCAAAACGTGCCATTTTGTTTTTTGCTGAAAGTTTTGGCTTTCTTCTGGCCACTCTGCCATAAAGTGCAACTCTATGGAGAGTACAACTTATTGTCATCCTATGTACAGATACTCCAGTCTCTGCTGTGGAACTCTGCAGCTCCTCCAGGGTTACCTTAGGTCTCTGTGCTGCCTCTTTAATTAATGCCCTCTTTGCCCTGTCCGTGAGTTTTGGTGTGCGTCCGTCTCTTGGCATGTTTACTGTTGTGCCATATTCTTTCCATTTGGTTATGATAGATTTGATGGTGCTCTTAGGGATCATCAAAGATTTGGATATTTTTTTATAACCTAACCCTGACTTGTACTTCTCAACAACATTGTCCCTTACTTGTTTGGAGAGTTCCTTGGTCTTCATGGCAGTGTTTGGTTAGTGGTGCCTCTTGCTTAGGTGTTGCAGCCTCTGGGGCCCCTGTGTATATGTAATAACAGATCATGTGACACTTAGATTGCATACAGGTGGACATCATTTCACTAATTATGTGACTTCTGAAGGTAATTGGTTGCACCAGAGCTTTTTATAGGCTTCATAACAAACTCATTGATTAGTTGTTAGAGGTTACAGCACATGATTTCTGCTTGTTGATTGGTTGCTAGAGATTACTGTACATCAATACGGCTCACTGATTGGTTGCTAGAGGTTACAGCACATCATTACTGCTAACTGATTGGTTACTAGAGGTTACAGAACATTATCTCCTCCCTGCCTGCACACCATGGACTGAGGAGGTGAGGGGACCCAATAGACAGAAAACTCCGAGGGATCCTAGGACTCCTGGGATCAGTGGCAGTACTGGGGGAGGGGAGGGTGTGATCAATGGCGATGCTGATTTTTTTTTTTTACTGACTACCAATATAAAGAGGAGTTTCAGCACTGGTCACCAATGTAATAGGGGTTTACACTGACCACTGATGTAAAAGGGGTTTACACTGACCACTAATTAAATAGAAGCATTCACAGCAACTACCAATGTAAGGAGGGATTTACACTGACCACAAATGTAAGGGGGGCATTTACACTGGCCACTAGTGTAAATGAAAGGATTCTACACCAAGCACCAATGTAATGAGAAGATTTACACTGACCACCAATGTAACTGAGACATTTAGCCTGCGTCGGGAATGCATGCAAAATTGCTTTCCTGACACCAAAGAAACATGCTGCCCTTTAGCAGATGCACAGCAGTACCATTAATTGTTAATGACACCCTCACGCATCTGCTGACATGTGCCTTGGCACCGTGTGATTTTGAAAAATGGTTTGGGACTTTTTTCCGCATTTGTAGCACATAGAGCAGCCTATTTAAACTAATGGGCTGCCCTACAAGCTACCTACATGTTTATCCACCCTGTCAGTACACCTGTGCATCCTAAAACCCATGCTAACCTCTGCACCCCAAACCTCCCCCACCCTCTCCACCCCAATCCCCCTCCCCTTTAACTCTACATACCTCCTCTGCTCATCTTTTGCACCCACATTACTTACCTCAATACACCCCCTCCTTGCTCACCTGTGCACCCCAAAGTGTAATTCCTTCTCTGCCT
Organism: Lithobates clamitans; assembly: GCA_037952925.1. Taxonomy (NCBI): domain Eukaryota; kingdom Metazoa; phylum Chordata; class Amphibia; order Anura; family Ranidae; genus Lithobates; species Lithobates clamitans. The sequence continues at coordinate 430,484 of JBBGZY010000015.1, read as the reverse complement.
ACCTCTGCACAGCCCACACTACCCTCCCCCCACTAATTTGCTTGCCTTTGCAGAACAGGCTGATGGTAGGCTTAGAGAGGAAGTAAACCCTGATGGGTTTACTTCCTCTTTGTTTCCCTGCAAAGGTAAAGCATAATGGGCTACTATGCATCACATAGTAGTCCATTATGTGTCACTTACCTGACACAGGAGCCTGCGATGTCACCGCTGTCCCCTCTGCTACAGAGCGTCCATCTTTTTTCCAGGTATCAAGGCTCCGGCGCTGTGATTGGCCGGAGCCGCGATTACGTCACTCCCGCGCATGCGCACGGGAGCTGCCACTAACGGCATATCCCTGTTAGCAGCGGCATGCTCAGTGCGCCTGCGCCGTAGACAGCGGTGCCTGTCTTTTTGCAAATATCTCCTAAACTGTGTAGGTTTAGGATATATTTCTTGGACCTACAGATAAGCCTTAATCTAGGCTTACCTGTAGGTCAAAGTAGTCTGTAAGGGTTTACAACCACTTTAATGACCACAGTTGTAGGCAGGACTTTCAAGCATGCCCCTTTATTTTCCCAGTGGGCAGCATTCAGTATAGATGATGGTGTATCTGACCTCAGGGGGGCATGATACACATATGAATGCCGCCTCTAGTTACATATGAATGCTGCCGGTCTGCCGCTATTTACATATGAATGCCGCCACTATTTACATATCAATGCCAAACTTTACATGTAAACACAGGGTCTGCAAGTGAGTCATTTTTACACAACAATAGGGCAGAGCTAGTCAGCATTAGTAACAGAACTTCACACTGAGATATCAGGACACAGCACGGGACTAAAACCTCAAGGGACGAGGGCATTTGAACTAGGATAGTTAGCAATCACCACTGACAGCACCAAAAACATCATCAGAAGCCTCAGAGACAGCACTTCACCAAACAACATCATTCCCACAAAACTTTTGAAAGAATGTTCCGACATCTTCGCTCCTACTATAACACATCTCATAAATCAGTCATTCAGTCCTGATCGCCTTCAAGCAAGGCATCGTCAAACCTCTTCTAAACCCAACAAATGCCTACATGGAAACGCGCCTCAATACCTATGCGAGAAAATAAAACGCTACGTACCTAATCGCAGTCTTCAATCAAACTACCAAAACCTCCTCCACGTTCCCAATTCCCGCTAAAAATCAAAAAGAGAACGAAAATTCGCAGTCCAAGGACCACGGCTATGGAACACTCTAACGACCAACATCCGTATGGAAGAAAACCATCAGACCTTCAGGAAAAAACTCAAGACCTATCTCTTCTAACAAGCTGGACCCACAGGATGGACCAAGCGCCTTGAGGCCATTCAGTTCGCATTTGCAGCGCTATACAAGTCATTCATTCACTGGTGAGGAGGCAGTGCCATCCACCAGCACTGCAGTGCCATCCACCAGCACCGCAGTACCTGGGCAAAGGCCACGTACCAGTGGGGTGTCACCTCAGTCCCAAAGGGTTAGGTCCTATGCCAGCCTTCCCTATTCCCTTCAGAACCCCTTGTGGCTTCCTCCTAATTCAGGGGAAGCTATCATTCCCCCTTTCACTGCCCAGCCAGGAGTCCAGGTGGACACAGAAAATTTTTCAACGATAGATTTTTTCAACCTTATTTTTACAGAGGACGTGCCTGCATTATTTGTGGCCCAGTGCAACCTATATGCCCAGCAATTCATAAGAAGTAACCCAACATCCTATTATGCCTGTCCCTATGAGTAGAGAGCCCTAACAGTGAAGGAGCTTAAAATTTTTTTGGGCCTCACATTCTGTATGGGACTAACCAAAAAAAATGTATTACGTTCGTATTGGTCTACCCTCCCCATCCACCACATGCCCATCTTTTCCGCAGTAATGCCCAGAACCAGATATCTCATGATTATGAGATTCCTACACTACAATGATAATACCCAGTGCCCTCCCCGAAATTACCCAAATTTTGACAAGCTTTATAAAATTCGGCCACTACTAAATTATTATTCTGAAATCTTCCCCCAGTTGTTTACCCCAGACCAACACAAATGCGTGGATGAGTCCCTTGTCAAATTTTCTGGCAGGCTGGGCATAAAACAATTTATTCCCACCAAAAGGGCCCGCTATGGGGTGAGGCTTTATAAATTTGTGACCGAGCCACAGGGTATACCCATGCCTCGTCAACAAGAAGCTAAGAAGAGGGGAGACGGCGAGTTTACGGAATGAGGAAATTCTGGCTGTGAAGTGGAGGGACAGAAGGGATGTCTACGTGCTTTCATCGATCCACAACAATACATTCGTTGAGATCACCAGAAGGAATGGTCCAATCCAAAAACCAACACGTATCCACGAATACAATATGTTCATGGGGGGTGTCGACTTCAACAACCAAATGCTCAAACCCTACCTTGCCACAAGACGAACATACCAGTGGTATAAAAAAGTTTCAATTTATTTGTTTCATTTGGCCATCCACAACAGCTATGTTATCTATCACAAATCCACTGAAAGCCCCAAATACTTCCTTGGCTACCAGGAGGAAATCACCACTGCCCTTGTATTCCCGAACGGCCCACCAGAAACCATTCGAACCAATGTGATTAGCAGACTCTCCAAACGCCACTTTCCCAAAAAAATCCCTAACAGACCAACAGGCCAAAAACGCCAGAAAAAATGCCGGGTGTGCACCAAAAGAGGAGTGAGAAGAGACATTTCTTTTTATTGTCCCCAAAGTCCTTCCCAACCAGGCCTCTGCATAGTTGACTGTTTCCGCCGTTACCATACTTCACTAAATTATTAGTGAAGTATGGTAAACATAACCCTCACTTCCTGCCATTTACCTTCACACCCTCTACTTGCTCTGTAACTGACCCTGGCTTGTTATTCGACCACGCTTCTGCCTACCGATTCTGTACATACCTCTGCCTGATCTGGAACTGACCTTGGACTACTTCTGCCTGCTGCCTGTAGGACCTATGCCATCATGCCTCTGCCTGTCGCATGAACTGACCACACCACATGGACCATGTTCCTGCCTACTACCAGGACCAATATTTTGGCACTGCTGACAATCTCTGCCTGCACTGACCCTGGACTGTATATGGACAGTATTCCTGCCTGTTGCCTGGACAATTGCATTTGCTTTTGCTGACCAAGTGCCTGCCTGCTACCTGGACCAGTGCTATCCTCCTGTGGACAACTGCACTACTAAAACCACAGGTAATCTTTTGTTTACAATTTGCTCAGCAGAATGTATTTTGGGGTGTAATTCTTGGTATGTGCATGCTATGTGTCCCCAGAACACCTGACGGTGTTCCTTGTATGTGGCCAGGCTGTGTAAAAGTATCACACTTTTTTTCGCACATTTTCCAAAAACTTCTGGAAAAAAATGAACCGTTCAAAAGACTCATTATGCCTCATAGATTATACGTTGGAGTGTCTGCTTTCCAAAATGGGGTCATTTTGTGTGCGCGTTTCCATTGTCCTGGTGCTCCAGGGCCTTCAAAAGTGTAATAGGAAGTCAACAAGTTAGATGTGTCATTTATGGTCCTAGAACACCTGATGGTGCTCCCTGCATGTTGGGCCTCTCTATGTGGCTAGTATGTGAAAAAGTCCCACACATGTGGTATCGCCAATACTTAGGAGGAGTAGCAGAGTGTATTTTGGGGCATCATTTGTGGTATGCATATGCCATGTGAGAGAAATAACCTATTACAATTACAATTATGTGGGAAAAAAATAAATCTTAATTTTGCAAAGAATTGTGGGAAAAAATTACAACATTAAAAACCTCACCATGCATCTTACTAAATATCTTGGAATGTCTACTTTCAAAAAAGGGGTCATTTGGGGGGATTTGTACTTGCCTGGCTTGTTCGGGTCGCAAGAAATGAGATAGGCTACCAGTACATTAGGTGTGATCAATTTTTTATGATTTGCACCACAACTTGTAGACTCTATAACTTTCACACAGACCAAATAATATCCACTAATTTGGGTTATTTTTACCAAAGATATGTAGCAGTATAAATTGCCAAAATTTATGAAGGAAAATTAATAATCTTTTTTCATTTATAGCGCAAACAATAAAAAACCCAGAGGTGATCAAATACCATCAAAAGAAAGCTCTATTTGTATGAAAAAAAAGGACAAAAAATGAATTTGGGTACAGTATTACATGACTGAGTAATTGTCATTCAAAGTGTGAGAGCACTGAAAGCTTAAAATTGGTCTGGTCACGAGGGGGGTTTAAAATGGCCAGTTGTCAAGTGGTTAATATAGGGGGTAAACAATAACAAGACTTGGTGAACGCAGGGGTCTGTCATCTGGAGATAATTCTGAAAATCATCTGGATTATTCTCCTGGAGCTCCCGCAGCAAAGGCGTAATTGGTCACGATTAATAAAGCAACCAATTTTTGGTTCAAGAAATCCTCCTCCTCCTGTTACTGGACTGGACTTGGGTCAAAGCAATAACTCCAAGGTCAATAATAAATAACACGTTATCTCCTCCGATTCTGCAACATGGCTGGTTGACGAACGGCCGTTCAGAAACGAACTAAAAAGCGCAAAATGAAAGGCGCGAAATGAAAAGCGCGAATCAACACTCACCAAACTTCTACTAACACAAAATTAGCAGAAGGAGCCCAAAGGGTGGCGTTAAAGAGCTGAAAAACCACATAGTACGTCACTACGTTTGTGTTTGTTGACTGACAATTGTGTGCCGTTTGTATGCAAGACAAGTTTGGGGCCAACGCCCTTCGGACAAAAGTCCAAGGTTTTGTCTGCGGAAAATCCGATCATATGTACGAGGCTTAAGTTGGCGGATAGTTTTTCCTACATAAAATACTCCACATTTACTAGGCATTAAATAGACCACCCCTCAGTCAGTATAATGTCTGGGTTTAAGCCATTCACCATTAGGCAGTGCATAATGTGTACAACATTGTACTAATGAGCAATCTGAATATTGACCGCAGTGGAAAGTCCCTTTCTCCTTTCGAATTTGAGTTTCAATCGGACTGACGGAGCTGCAAAGCTATTAACCCATAGTACACTGGGAATCATTTGTCACTTATTAAATGTTTTTTTGTAAAACAATACAACAGTTTAAAAATGTATGATTTAAAAAACAGGAACCAAAGCCATTCCATTATTATATCAAAATATTTTTTCAGTGTTTACCAAAGACTGTTAAACAAGTTAAACATTTAATAAGAGTCAATTGTATCATTTGATAAGCCTTTCTTTGGCACCCCTGCTTCTCCCTCTGAAAAAGTGTCGCTTGTACATGCTACATGTTAGTGCAGTGGCCTCATAATTATCCCCAACACTCTACAGCTAATATTCTGCTACACTCTGGCACTTTTGCGCTATAGGTCACATGTGGGTCTATGGTTTTTGAATCCTCTGATTTACAGTTGTGCTCATAAGTTTACATACCCTGGCAGAATTTATGATTTCTTTGCCATTTTTCAGAGAATATGAATGTTAACACAAAAACATTTCTTTTACTCATGGTTAGTGTTTGACTGAAGCCATTTATTATCAATCAACTGAGTTTACTCTTTTTAAATTATAATAACAACAGAAACTACCCAAATGACCCTGATCAAAAGTTTACACACCCTGGTGATTTTGGCCTGATAATATGCACACAAGTTGACACAAAGGGGTTTGAATGCTATTAAAGATAACCATCCTTACCTGTGATCTGTTTGCTTGTAATTACTGTGTGTGTGTATAAAAGGTCAATGAGTTTCTGGACTCCTGACAGACCCTTGCATCTTTCATCCAGTGCTACACTGACGTTTCTGGATTCTGAGTCATGGGGAAAGCAAAATAATTATCAAAGAATCTGCGGGAAAAGGTAGTTGAACTGTATAAAACAGGAAAGGGATAAAAAAAGATATCCAAGGAATTGAGAATGCCAATCAGCAGTGTTTTTTTTTTTTTAAATTCCTTTATTTTGTTATACAGAAGGCATGGATACATTGTCTAGTATAAGACAGGTCATACATTTTCATACATTAACATGTTTAGGGTACAGTAGATTGAATCCATAGACCTAAATCAGATTAACCACCAAACAAGTGGGGTAATACATGTGTGTTCCAGCCAACTATGTCTCATTTCTGAATGTAATAAAGCAAGGTAGCCTACACAAGGGCCTCCTTGCATGAACTGCGAACATATCTTTAACAGTATTGGTATATAATATAATACTTAAAATATTTTACGACAGATATGTCTAGTGCTAAACGAACAAATGTTTCCAGCTCACCGTGAATAATATGTTTTCAATAATTCGTTAACGCCGTCACCACGGCTACTTGGTGAGCTTATCAGAACAAAGTAACAGAGAAAGAGGGGAACAGTAGGGAATCAGAGGGAAAGCGGGGAAGGAGAGACAGGAGGACTAGGGAGAAGGGGGAGATGAGGTCAAGGGAAGGGAGATAGACGGGTATGGCTGCGACACCGCCCCCCCACCGGATCCACCCGCCGGACCCCAGAGGGGCATATACAGGTGCCTGTTTTAGCAGTAACTACGGGGACGCCCCCTCAAGTAGATTGGGTTTGTGCTTGTACCAACTCCTGTAGATATGCGTCAGTACCAACAAAATATCTCCAGGGTCTCCACTTGTCCATAAATTGTTCCTCCTTGTTTTGTAGAGTTGCAGTCAGTTCCTCCATCTGTAGAATACAGTTTACTTTCGAATACCACAGGATCCTAGTAGGTGGGAGGGGATCTCGCCATAATACGGGGATACAGGCTCTCGCTGCGTTCAGGAGTTGCATTGTCAAAGTTTTCTTGTATTTACTAATGGGTCTAGTGGTTAGGTGTAGGAGGCATGCAGCTGGGTTGTCTTTAAGTTCGACCGAGGTCAAGCTTTGAATGGTCGAAGTCACCTCCTCCCAAAAGGGTCTCAGGACCGGACACGACCAAAAGACATGGAGCATATTTCCCACTTCTGTGCCACACCTCCAACACCTATCCGAGAGCGTAGGGTTCATTTTGTGTAACATATATGGGACTCTATACCACCTGGTCAGGATTTTGTATCCCGATTCTTGATAGTGACTCGCAATCGAGGACTTGTGAGCCAAAGCCAAGATCTTCTCTTGTTGTTGTGTAGTAAACTGTGTCTCTAGATCTCTTTCCCACTTCAATAGAAACTCTGGTGCCTTGTCCTCTCCCTGAGTAGTGAGGAGGTTATATAAAAATGAGAGTGCGTGCCTTATCGGTTCCCCTGATTTACACAGAGATTCCAGGGGAGTGTGACCCCGCGGGACATAGGGAGCTTTCTGAAGAGTCTGCAGAAAATGTCTAAGCTGGATGGTACTGAGACTGTCTAACGGAGGTTCTGTGAGTCTAGAGATCGTGGAAGAAGATGGGAGTTCCCCCTGGGGCCAAACCTCCCCCAGGGACTGTTTCTCAGAGGTGATTAATTGTCTCAGTCTACGACTTGTAAGTCCGGGGGAAAAGTCTGGGTTACCGATGATAGGGGTCAGGGGGGAAGGTAACGGTGATATATCCGTATTACGGAATATTTTCCTCGCCACCCGAAGGGTAGCTCCTATTAGCGGGTGGTTTTTCTGGTCTTCTGGAAGTGGGGACAAGAGCCACGGGGATGGGAGTAAGGGGATCGAGGAATCCTCAATTTCCATTCCCACCCATTGTTTGGACTCTTTGTTGCAATGCCAATCAACAACCCTGGCAAGGTGTACCGCTCGGTAATACCGAGAGATGTCTGGTAAACCGATGCCCCCCCTCTCCATGGGTCTGGAGAGTGTTTGCATGTTTATTCTGGGGGCTTTATGAGCCCAGATGAACTCCCTCACAATGGACTGTATTTGCTTAAAGAAGGTCATGGGTAAATTTATTGGTAATGTTTGGAGTATATATAGAACACGGGGCAGGGCCGTCATTTTCAGGGCATTGCATCGCCCAAACCAGGTCAAAGTGAGTTTGTGCCAGGTCTGGAGGTCAATTTTAAGCAATCAGCAGTGTTTAAACTTTAATCAAGAAGTGGAAAATGAGGTTTTCTGTTGAAACCAAACCACAGTCAGGTAGACCAACTAAAATTTCAGCCACAACTGCCAGGAAAATTGTTCAGGATGCACAGAATAACACACATATAACTTCAGGTGATTTACAGGACTCTCTGAAAACATCTGGTGTTGCTGTTTCAAGATTCACAATAGGGAGGCACTTGATGAAAGATGGGATGCATGGTCGAGTTGCCAGAAGAAAGCCATTACTATGCAAATGTCACAAAGTATCCCGCTTGCAATACGCCAAACAGCACAGAGACAAGCCTCTGGCACAAAGTCATTTGGAGCAATGAAACCAAAATTGAGCTTTTTGGCCACAACCATAAACACATTTGGAGAGGAGTCAACAAGGCCTATGATGAAAGGTACACCATTCCTACTGTGAAACGTGGAGGTGGATTGCTGATGTTTTGGGGATGTGTGAGCTACAAAGGCACAGGAAATTTGGTCAAAATTGATGGCAAGATGAATGCAGTATGTTATCAAAAAATACTGGAGGAACATTTGCATTCATCAGCCAGGAAGCTGCACATGGAACGTACTTGGACATTCCAACATGACAATGATCCAAAACACAAGGCCAAGTCGACCTGTCATTGGCTACAGCAGAATAACGTGAAGGTTCTGGAGTGGCCTTCTCAGTCTCCTGACCTCAATATCATTGAGCCACTCTGGGGAGATCTCAAACGTGCAGTTCATGCAAGATAGCCCAAGAATTTACAGGAACCGGAGGCTTTTTGCCAAGAGGAATGGGCAGCTTTACCATCTGAGAAGATAAAGAGCCTCATCCACAAATACCACAAAATACTTTAAGCTGTCATTGATGTTAAAGGGGGCAACACAGGGGATTAAGAACTGGGGTATGTGAACTTTTGATCAGGGTCATTTGGGTAGTTTCTGTTGTCATTATGATTTAAAAAGAGTAAACAGAGTTGATTGATAATAAATGGCTTCAGCCAAACACCAACCATGAGTGAAAGAAAAGTTTTTGTGTTATCATTTATATTCTCTGAAAAATGGCCAAGAAATCAAAAATTCTGCCAGGGTATGTAAACTTATGAGCACAGCTGTATGTGTATTGCACTTTATTTTCATCTTCTTTTTGTGCTCTGTTGTACCATGCTTATTTAGATAGCACTTTAATCATGGTGTTAATATTGTGCTATATTTGATATGAATGCTCAGTTTACCACTGAGAAAAATTAGGTTAATGAGGATTACTTAAACCTAATAGATGTGAACACTTGTAATCAGGAGCTACTTATTGAGGATAAACAATATACAAACATATTAACTGCTTAATTATTGTACACTCATATGTAAAGATGTGTCTATTGTACTATGCATGCTATATAATCCCCTATTGCTGCATTATGCTGGTACAGATGAAAATCTGAATTACCCTGAGTGGAATGTAATATTTAATTACTGGGATTACCTGGTGTCCACCAAGATATTTACTTATTTATTTACTTATTACCTTATAATTTAAAAAGGGATTTACTGCTGATTTCTGGTGTTTTAAGTGTTTTTATTCAATGTGTGTTGTTTATTTAATACAAAAAAATATTACTTGCAACGTTGCTGTGGCTGTAGACTTATTATAGGGTACTGGAATAGTTGATTTTGTATAATATGGCATTATAGTCATACAAGCAATTCTATTTAAAGCCAATGGGGGAATGAGAGTCATGTTTTCTAACTGAACCATTCACTTTTTTTATTTGTAATTGCCCTTTTGTGGCTGTCATCAAGACCAGCTTTATATGTCCTGCACCCCCCCAGGTCAGCTGTCTTTTCCCTCTTGTCTTCTACCCTATCAACTGGCTAGGCCTAAAATCTCACTAACAATATTAGGTACCACAAAGTACACTGAGACTGGCAATGGAAAAGCTAAAGGATAGTGTTTGCCCACTCTGCTTTATCCCCTAGAACCAATAACTAGAAGAGTAGGAGAACTGTTGCCCTAATCTGCTTGCAGTTTGGTTCTAAGTGTATAGATTCAAAGTTAACTACACCATAAACTCGTCCACCAACAAAAACACACAAACTGTGCAAGAACAGGAAAAATTGTTACTCTAGATTGAAAAATTAAGACTTTACATCCCCACTGCCTCAGATCAGGAGATTATCATCTAATGCTTATGGGCACCTCAGCCTCCTCTTAGCTGCCATAAACAAAGTGTATGTAACCTAATGATACATTAGTCAGCAATTAATCGGAACAGGAGTTGGACCTTTACATCACCCTTCCAAAATACCCTTCAACCAAAACCACTGTTGCACTTTAATTCCTTTCTCTATTTCCCTTCAGTTTTTTTTACTTCACATCTTCACATCTACCATATTTATCGGCGTATAACACACATTTTAAATAAGGAACTTTGAAGCAAAATAAGGGTCAGTGCCCATCTGCAGCCTCACCATTGCCATCAATGCAGCCTGATCAATTCCCGATCTGCAGCCTCACAAGTGCCATCAATGCAGCCTCATCAATCCACATTAATGCAGCCTCATCAGTACACATCAATGCAGCCTCACAATTGCCATCAATGCAGCAGCCTCACCATTGCCATCAATGCAGCAGTCTCACCATTGCCATCAATGCAGCAGCCTCACCATTGTCATCAATGCAGCAGGCTCACCATAGCCATCAATGCAGCAGCCTCACCATTGCCATCAGTGCAACCTGATCGATGCCCATCTGCACCCTAGAGGGGACAGGGAGGGGGGCGGGACAAGTGCTGACAGATTACATACAGTGAGAATCTCTTATGATAGACAGAACAGTGGTCCAATGGCGACCCAGGAGACGGGACTTCCTTTTACAGAGGCCGCCAAGTAAACAGGAGCTTCTCACTGTATGTAATCTGACGGCGCTCGTCCCGCCCCCTCCCTGCCCCCTCCAAGGCAGCTAAGATTGAAGTATTAGCGTATAACATGCACACGCTATTTGCACCCGATTTGCATGGTGAAAAAGTGAGTATCAAACGCCAGTAAATACAGTAATTAACGTAATTAAAATCACATATATGCTGTTTTAAAAACTTTTTTTTTTCAACTATTCATGGAAATTGTTTATGGATCAAGAATATAATCCATCTTTTTTTCTGTCGCCTGCTCAGAAAACAGTGCGATGATTGTTTTTGAACAGAGCAACAGGCTAAGGCTAGACAAAATCACAAATATAATGCAAAAAATCTACATCTGTATTAACTTATATTGTAAGATGTCCACAATGCATGTGAGCATGTGTTCACTCTTGTAGAGTAAGTTTACCTATAATTATATAAACCATTATATAAGGATAATACATCACAATAAACATAAAGCCCATAATTGTAATTATATAAGCTATTATATAAGCATTATATTGCAAATTATAAATTAGTTACTTATGTGTATTTCTTTATACAGAATATCCAATGCAACTACTCCACTGTGTATTTGCCTTCCCAGTTTTAAGAGCATCTGGAATCTCTACCCTGCGGGGTGGAATTTAGAGGGTTTTTTGAACTTGATCACATGAACATCATGTGAATGATCAGTGAAGACTTGTGGGGGAGAATGTGAAGCCTTGTCCATGGTGCCACAGAAAGCCTTTTGTTTGCATCTTGGTTTGACCAATGTGGGACATAGTTTGACATCTAACATTAAACAGTTAACCGTTGAAAAGGGAATTACTGACAGGGCAAATCTTCAGGAAACGTACAACATAATATTAGCTCATATGCACTCGGTGTTTCTTTCTCTCACTAAAGTTGTCTATGTATTTCTTGTTAAAAAAAAAAGGTTGTCTATTTATCAGTGTCAAAGATGCCCACAGAGAAAATCAAGTACTGTGCGTGATACTTTTTTTATTTGCACTAACATATCATTTTGCATGGATGAGCTTTCAGGATGAATACGGCTTCAATAACCTCAAGTAAAGATGCCCACACAAATTTCCATTAGGAGTGCATATTGCAATTAGATACTGTGTGGGTGGGAGGCAGGCCCATTGCTGGATGGAAATACTGTCAAAACCATCAATGAAAGTACTGGGTTCTCTATTCTGGCCTTTTACTACACAAGGCTGCTGTAGATGAGATTCTTGAGTGGAGAGTCCTACAATACTTTTTTTATGTCAGCATTACTGTACACCTTTAGGTATTTACAAACTGATCAATGTGTGCTGAGTTTTTTAGATATAATTTTTGGACTTTATTAGTATATTGAATTTACCAGCTGTAATGCTACTCATATTTGTATTGTTTAATGTACAGAAATTTCAGTTCCGTGTAATTTGGTGTATTTTTTATACTGTTGACTTCTATATAGAGCGCTCAAGGACAATTATCTCCCTATAATAGTGTCCCCAACACTAACAAGTCCCCTAACATTTAACCCCTTTCTGCCTTAATGTGTATATAAAACCAGATTTTAGATTCGGATAGAGTGCGGAAGTGATACCAATTCTGTCAAATTTGTATTGCTGCCTGTCTCCCCACTGGGGAAAGTTTTCCTCTCTTTTTTCCTAGTAACCATGAGGAAAAAAGAACTCCAACAATGTGATAAATATGGCGCCAACAATGTGGAAAATCACATAAGTGTGCAGCTGCTTCTTTAAGTAGATATAACCTCTTTATCATAAACCATCAAAAAGTAAGGCACTACTGTAAAACCAAAAAAAAAAACCTCATACAAATGATAGTAACATATTACACATCAAAAAACAAAAAAAGTCCAACAAGTATAAGTATATACAGTATATATATCGCATAAAGAGAAATAGTCTAATACTCTAAAAAGTCCTCCAATCCCCGTGCTCAAAGATGTATGGCCGTATTAATACCAACTGTTTATGTTGGTGCTAACAGCAGCACCACTAAATGCAAGTGTACATCTGATACTTTTAAGTAGTCTTTTATTAAAAGTACCAAACTATCATGATTTATTATCCTTCTTTTGGGTCCCTGGCACAATTGAGCATAAAGAGTAATACCTGGAGTGCATGTTTGCTGCGGACATCATATGGTATAATGTGCTCAACATCTGAAGTATGATCTAAGGTGTCCCATCGGTCATCATCCTAAACATTTGAGACTTATAAAAGGTTTATGGTCGGTGAGTGTGCATTTTAAACGCACTGAGGTGGAACACTCGTTTAAAGTTATTAGATCATTAATTCTCCTGTATGGATACCGAGATATATATTCAAAAGAACAGATCAACTTATAACGAATTTCCTGTGGCAGGAGCGACATCCCCGAATTAAACCCTGGGTGTTACAACTGCCATGGAAACAAGGGGGTCTGGCACAGTGCTGGGACAAGGCCATCTGGTGCCCAGGGCGAAGATGGCAAACTGCGCCCCCCCCCCCCCCGGGTATAAAGAAAGAGTCAGTGTCCTTTCAAAACCAGAAAACACTTAAAACAATACAATACTGTAGCTGCTGCCCCGTCGCAGTATATGTACTGTGGCGGGTCAGCAAATGGTTAAATTGTAAGTTCAGTTTACAGAAAATCTGTAAGGGGAACTTACATTGGACCCCCTCCCCATCCCCCCCAGTCCTGCTAACCTGGAGTCCAGCGATCCCCCGCACTGACCCCTTTACATTACACAGCCCCCTGCACCCCTTTACATTACACAGCACCCTGCATCTCTGGGCCCCTTTACATTACACAGCCCCCTGCACCTCTGGGCCGCTTTATATTACACAGTCCCCTGCACCTCTGGGCCCCTTTACATTACACAGCCCCCTGCGCCTCTGGGCCCCTTTACATTACACAGCCACCTGCAGCCCTTTACATTACACAGCACCCTGCACCTCTGGACCCCTTTACATTACACAACACCCTGCACCTCTGGACCCCTTTACATTACACAACACCCTGCACCTCTGGGCCCCTTTACATTACACAGCCCCCTGCGCCTCTGGGCCCCTTTGCATTACACAGCCCCCTGCGCCTCTGGGCCCCTTTACATTACACAGCCCCCTGCACCTCTGGACCCCTTTATATTACACAGCCCCCTGCACCCGTTTACATTACACCACACCTCTGGGCCCCTTTACATTACACAGCCCCCTTTGCCTCTGGGCCCCTTTACATTACACAGCACCCTGTACCTCTGGACCCCTTTACATTACACAGCCCCCTGCAACTCTGGGCCCCTTTACATTACACAGCACCCTGCGCCTCTGGACCCCTTTACATTACACAGCCCCCTGCACCCCTTTACATTACACAACACCCTGCACCTCTGGACCCCTTTACATTACACAGCCCCCTGCACCCCTTTACATTACACAACCCCCTGCAAACCCTTTACATTACACAGCACCCTGCACCCTTTACATTACACAGCACCCTGCACCTCTGGACTCCTTCAGTGTAGCCCCCCGTTCAGTGCAGACGTCCCCCTTCGGTGTAGCCCCCTGTTCAGTGCAGACACCCCCCTTCAGTGTAGTCACCCCCCTTCAGTGTAGTCACCCCCCTTCAGTGCAGACACCCCCTTTCAGTGTAGCCCTCTGTTCAGTGCAGACACCCCCCTTCAGTGTAGCCCCCTGTTCAGTGCAGACAACCCCCATTTAGTGTAGTCCCCTGTTCAGTGCAGACACCCCCCTTTAGTGTGCTAATTTGTAGTCCTGTGAGCCTTCAGGTAATTGACCAAATCTGGTCTCCAAAATAGTATATCTTTGCAAATGATCAGCTGCTAATGTTACGCATGTCTCATAACCATGCAAAATAGTTAAACCAAATTGTACACACGCTGCGCTTATCAAAATAAAAATAAGAAATTTCCACTAAAATATTAATAAATATCCCCTTCCCCTACGCGTGTTCGATACAAGGGGTATAACACGCGTAGGGGAAGGGGACAGGACGGAACGTTATACATACAACCTGTTGGGACAGATTAGCACGCCACCCCATACCGGCCGCTGTTTCCCGTTCGTCTCTGCTGTTTTAGTGTGGCGCCCTTTTTTTTTTTTTTTTTTTTTTTTTTTTTTTGCCACATCAGCGAGAGGATGTACCATGGGAGTCACTTTTTTTTTTCAGGTTGAAACTCAACAGAAAAAATACCTCCCTTTTTCCATCACATCATTATGGCTTTAAAGTGTTTCATTGATTGGGGGATTACTCAGCATACCTGATCCATAATTGCAACCTTCCCCCCTCTATCCCACTGTCCCAACATACGCCATTAATTCCATACCAACCCCTCACCCCCACCCCTTACCTCCCTCCCTGACCCCCCCCCCCCCCCCCCGAGACCGTACTCCCTCATGCCTCCTGTTTTTTTTATTTTTTTTATTTTTTTTATTTTTTTTTTTATGATATATTATTATGTACTATTATATTCTATAGGGCGCCCTCACAACAACCATATCTCAGCTGCTTTGAGAGAAATTCTGAATTTTTCCCAATCTCCCCACTTGGACCTAAATGCCTCCATTTTCGTCCCCTCACTGAACCTTAGGTATTCCATATCCTGTATCTCGTTTATTTTATTGAACCATTCCCTCATGGTTGGCCTTTCTTTTCTGTTCCAGCTAATGGGGATTAGGCTCTTAGCTGCATCAATAAGGTGAGGAAGGAGTGATCTAAGGTAGGCCTTAGTGTGCATCTCGCTCAGGTGGAACAGAAGGATCCTGGGGTCCCTTGGCAAATCCTGTTTAATAATCTCTTTAATGTATTTTCTGATCTCGTCCCAGAAGGTCACTATCTCCGGACACAACCACCACACATGGGCTGTCGTCCCAATTTCACCACATCCCCTCCAGCATAGCCGAGATTTATCCTTATCAATTTTATGCATCTTATCCGGAGTCATATACAATCTGGTTAGGCACTTGTAATTTAACTCTAGGACTTTATAGTTAACTGACGTGGTCAACAAACGCTTTACTATCAGATCCACTTCTGTCTCTGCAAATATTAAACCTAGCTCCTTCTCCCATTTACTTATATAGGGCAGGATATCTATTCTCTTCAACTCGACCAATATCTTATATATTCTAGAGAAACCGCTTTTTTTGTTCCGTTCTACGCATATTTTCTCCAATGGGAGTAGACTATCCATTGTTCTAATGGGTTGCGGTAAGGATGCTATGAAGTGTTTTAGCTGGGCGTAACGCCATGGGCTAATGATCATCCTGTCTCCTCTTTTCTTGAGCTCCTGCATTGAACAGATTTTCCCCTGGTCCATTACATCTCCTAACTGCAAGTTCTCATCTAGTAGCCATTTCCCAAACCATTCTTCCTTTCCCGGTGGGAAGTAATCTACTTCCTTCAGTGACATTAGTGGTGAGTTGTATTGCCAATGTTCCCTTTTAAGAACCCTATCCCATACTCCAAGTGCATGTCTAGTGATTTCGTGCATTTTTGTGTCTTGCTTTCTAAATTTTGGTGCGTACCATATTATTTTGTGAAGTTTTATCTTACTAGTATTATTTTCAATTTCTACCCATTACACAGCCCCCTGCGCCTCTGGGCCCCTTTACATTACACAGCCCCCTGCACCTCTGGACCCCTTTATATTACACAGCCCCCTGCACCCGTTTACATTACACCACACCTCTGGGCCCCTTTACATTACACAGCCCCCTTTGCCTCTGGGCCCCTTTACATTACACAGCACCCTGTACCTCTGGACCCCTTTACATTACACAGCCCCCTGCAACTCTGGGCCCCTTTACATTACACAGCACCCTGCGCCTCTGGACCCCTTTACATTACACAGCCCCCTGCACCCCTTTACATTACACAACACCCTGCACCTCTGGACCCCTTTACATTACACAGCCCCCTGCACCCCTTTACATTACACAACCCCCTGCAAACCCTTTACATTACACAGCACCCTGCACCCTTTACATTACACAGCACCCTGCACCTCTGGACTCCTTCAGTGTAGCCCCCCGTTCAGTGCAGACGTCCCCCTTCGGTGTAGCCCCCTGTTCAGTGCAGACACCCCCCTTCAGTGTAGTCACCCCCCTTCAGTGTAGTCACCCCCCTTCAGTGCAGACACCCCCTTTCAGTGTAGCCCTCTGTTCAGTGCAGACACCCCCCTTCAGTGTAGCCCCCTGTTCAGTGCAGACAACCCCCATTTAGTGTAGTCCCCTGTTCAGTGCAGACACCCCCCTTTAGTGTGCTAATTTGTAGTCCTGTGAGCCTTCAGGTAATTGACCAAATCTGGTCTCCAAAATAGTATATCTTTGCAAATGATCAGCTGCTAATGTTACGCATGTCTCATAACCATGCAAAATAGTTAAACCAAATTGTACACACGCTGCGCTTATCAAAATAAAAATAAGAAATTTCCACTAAAATATTAATAAATATCCCCTTCCCCTACGCGTGTTCGATACAAGGGGTATAACACGCGTAGGGGAAGGGGACAGGACGGAACGTTATACATACAACCTGTTGGGACAGATTAGCACGCCACCCCATACCGGCCGCTGTTTCCCGTTCGTCTCTGCTGTTTTAGTGTGGCGCCCTTAAGCGCCTTGTTACTGTGAGTACCCATTGCGGGATTTGTTTATGATTTTAATAAATTTAGTACATACTGCACCATGAAGTCCTTTTTATGTTGATATATTGAGGTACAAACGGGACTGCTGTGAGGAACAGAGGCACCAGTGCAAATCTATCCAGGACCCTGCATATAACATCGAACCCAGAGAGGTTCTAAGGCGCATTCTGACCAAGCTTAATTGCAAGGTCACACGCCCTAAGGTGAGGGGCTATCACCTGGGGGGAGCACTTGTATGAGCGCACAGCACTTTAGTTTGTGTTCACCATAACACATGAATGGATTGTGGAAGATCTGTGGACTGTTAATTTGATCATTGCACAGCAACACAGCACTGAATTTCATAGAATCACATGGATGCAACACCAAATCGCATGGATGCGTTTTTTTTGTTTTTTTTAACTTTTTATTGTTTGAACATTGCACTAACACTATATTGCATAGATGCAGCACTGAAATGCATGGATGCAACACTAAATCGGACTGTTATTTTAATCATTGCACAGCAACACAGCACTTAATTGAATAGAATCACATGGATGTAGCACCAAATCGCATGGATGCGTTTTTTTGTATTTTTTAACTTTCGAACATTGCACTAACACCATATTGTATAGACGCAGTACTGATATGCTTGGATGCAACAGTAAATCGCATGGATGTTTGTGTTGAATTAATGTTTGAAAATTGCACAAGCTTTGTGGAATATTTGCAATACACAGGCTTATTGGAGCACTTTTACCTATTTATTCATTCATTGAAATTTATTGCACATTAACGTATAGTATAGTATTAATAGTTGTTAATAGATTTTGTATATGTTAAGCACAATATCACTTTATTAATATTTTAGTGGAAATTTCTTATTTTTATTTTGATAAGCGCAGCGTGTGTACAATTTGGTTTAACCCCCCTTTAGTGTAGTCCCTCGTTCAGTGCAGACACCCCCCTTCAGTGCAGACACCCCCCTTCAGTGTAGTCACCCCCCTTCAGTGTAGCCCCCATTCAGTGCAGACACCCCCCCTTGAGTGCAGACACCCCGCTTCAGTGTAGTCACCCCCCTTTAGTGTAGTCCCCTGTTCAGTGCAGACACCCCATTTAGGCCCCTTTCACACTGGGGCGGTTTGCAGGCGTTATTGCGCTAAAAATAGCGCCTGCAAACCGCCCCTAAACAGCCTTCGCTGTTTGTTCAGTGTGAAAGCCCGAGGACTTTCACACTGAAGCGGTGCGCTGGCAGGAGAAGAAAAAAATCTCCTGTCAGCCGCATCTTTGGAGCGGTGTATTCACCGCTCCTAAACCACTCCTGCCCATTGAAATCAAAGGGACAGCGCGGCTATACCGCAGTAATACCGCGGCTATAGCCGCGCTATACGAGGGGTTTGAACCCTTTTTCGGCCACCAGCGGGGGGTTAAAACCACACCGCTAGCGGCCGAATACCGCGGTAAAACAGCGCTAAAAATAGCGCTGTTTTACCGCCGACGCCCCTACCGCCCCAGTGTGAAAGGGGCCTTAGTGTAGTCCCCCATTCAGTGCAGACACCCTCTTTAGTGTAGTCCCCCGTTCAGTGCAGACACCCCCTTCAGTGTAGCCCCCCGTTCAGTGCAGACACCCCCCTTCAGTGTAGCCCCCTGTTCAGTGTAGACACTCCCCTTCAGTGTAGCCCCCCCTTTAGTGCAGACACCCCCCTTCAGTGCAGTCCCCCGTTCAGTGCAGACACCCCCCTTCAGTGTAGCCCCCTGTTCAGTGCAGACTCCCCCCTTCAGTGTAGCCCCCTGTTCAGTGCAGACACCCCCCATTCAGTGCAGACACCCCCCTTCAGTGTAGCCCCCCGTTCATTGTAGACACCCCCTTCAGTGTAGTCCCCCGTTCAGTGCAGACACCCCCCTTCAGTGTAGCCCCCTGTTCAGTGCAGACAGCCCCCATTCAGTGCACACACCCCCCTTCAGTGTAGCCCCCTGTTCAGTGTAGACACCCCCTTCAGTGTAGCCCCCCGTTCAGTGTAGCCCCCGTTCAGTGTAGCCCCCCCGTTCAGTGCAGACACCCCCCTTCAGTGTAGCCCCCTGTTCAGTGCAGACACCCCCCTTCAGTGTAGCCCCCTGTTCAGTGCAGACACCCCCCCGTTCAGTGCAGACACCCCCCTTCAGTGTAGCCCCCCGTTCAGTGCAGACACCCCCCTTCAGTGTAGCCCCCTGTTCAGTGCAGACACCCCCCTTCAGTGTAGCCCCCTGTTCAGTGCAGACACCCCCCCGTTCAGTGCAGACACCCCCCTTCAGTGTAGCCCCCCGTTCAGTGCCGACACCCCCCTTCAGTGTAGCCCCCTGTTCAGTGCAGACACCCCCCGTTCAGTGCAGACACCCCCCTTCAGTGTAGCCACCCGTTCAGTGTAGACACTCCCTTCAGTGTAGCCCCCCGTTCAGTATAGCCCCCCCGTTCAGTGTAGCCTCCCCTTCAGTGTAGCCCCCCGTACAGTGCAGACACCCCCTTCAGTGTAGCCCCCCATTCAGTGCAGACACCCCCTTTAGTGTAGCCCCCCCCTGTTCAGTGTAGCCCCCCCTTCAGTGTAGCCCCCCATTCAGTGCAGACTCTCCCCTTCAGTGTAGCCCCCCCATTCAGTGCAGACACCCCCCTTCAGTGTAGCCCCCCCGTTTAGTGTAGCCCCCGTTCAGTGCAGTGTGCAGCCCCCTCCCCATTCAGTACCTCAGATCAGTGCGGCGGCACATGCTCAGCAGATCCCCTCCCCCTGTTTACACATAAACAGAGAGGAGGGGGAGGCGGCTTCACTCTGCTCGGCTGTGCCTGTCACATATGGGATCCCACAGACAGCCCGCGGCTGCGTGAGGAGGGTATGGTAGGTGCAGCGGTGTCATCCTGCACCCCCCCGCCCACCCCCCTCCCCCTTGCATCACTAATGTAGATCGCCTCTCCCTGCTTGTGCCTGTTACTGCGCCGCTGCCTAAATCCACAGCACTGCACCGCTTCAGTCCCGGAGGGGGGGGGGGCGGCCTGACACCCCCCCCAGTGTGTGGTACCTGGGGCGGCCCCCCCCCCCACTAAGTATGCCTCTGCACAGCTTTGCAAGCAGGCGCAGCTCTGCAGTGTGGTAGTCACTTGTTGCCCAGAAAGTTTAAGAACACACTGCCTGCCAGCACTGCGCCCCCTTCTTACAATAAATTGATCCGCCCAGGGCATCCGCCCCTTCTGCCCACCCCTTGTACCGGCCCATCTCTGGCGGTCCTGGATTTTCACAGATATTTCCTAGGGGGTCAGCTAGTATTCGCACAGAGGTGGTTTACGCTACCTGAGGATGACACTGCCAATACTCTAGTGGCAGCTGTTGTTGGTTTGTATGAGGCGCTGACACACCTCCCGCTTCGAGGTGTCAGGGCTCCAAATAGGTTCACTATATCCATGCGTGCAACCAGTAGGGCATGGGTAGCAGCGACCAAGATGGGTAGCACTTCTGAGATTTCTCCTCACACACCACTTTGGAAGAATCCTAAATTAATACATTTCTGTGAGTACCCTGATCCGATCATCTGGACTAAATTTGGTATTAAGATGCTGGGGGACATGGTGGGTGGTGGGAAACTTTTGCAATTTGACGCCCTGAAAACTAAGTTTAATCTTTGTAACACTCACTAGTTTTGTTATCTTCAGCTCAGGCATGCATACAATACCCAGTTTGGAGATATTGGTATACCCCGAAAATGAGTGATTTGGAGTCTCTGCTGAGAGGACACTTTAGACAAGGCCCTGTCTACAATTTACAAACAAATGTTCAGTGGGGGAGGAGATATCCTTGCAAAGTGTAGGGTGGCATGGGGTGAGGTGTTCCCCCAGATGGACGGGGATGACTGGGATGATATATGGGACATTAATTTTGCTAGATTGGTCTCCGCCAGGGACCAACTCATCCAATTTAGGGAATAATTGTTTAATATTTTTATGTAGTTGCATGACTATGGGGTTGAGTAACTAAAACTGAGGTGTGCAAAATCAGCTTCCAGGTTTTTAGTTAAAGCTGCATTGAACAAGCTGAATTTAGAAGCTGATTGGCTACCATGCACAACTGCACCAAAATTTGCACTCTCCAGTTTTAGTAAATCAACCCCATAGTGTGCCTGTCTTCTATGGTTTTTTATGATATCTGTCTGATAAGTGGGAAAAAAATGGATGCCAGAAAACCTGTAAACAACTTCCTGTAATCTTTGTCACTGCTGTACTGAAATTTCAAGTACTGTTATCAGCCCTGTCCTTTTTGTCTCTGTGAAGCACAGAACACTTTTATCAATGTTTTATAGATGAGGAGAGGTGTTCTGTAGTTCTAACATTTCTTGTCCTAGGGTGGCAATGGCGATAAGCTGCATTGCTGCAATAAATACTTTTTTTGTTTTGCAAAGTAAAAGCATTCCCCTGCAAAGTATGTGGCACTTACCTACAAAGGAAGCCTGCGATGTCCCAGCTGGTGGAAGCATCCATCTTCACCTGTCTTCCTTCCCGGGGCCGCGGACTCTGGCTCTGTGACTTCCATTTGCGCTGGAACCACCAGTCACGGCACACGCTGGGGAAGAAACAGCCCGGAGGGCCGTTTCTGCACTGCACATGCGCCGATGACATTGTACATGAAATATCTCCTAAATGTGCCGTTTAGGAGATATTTTCAGTACATATAGGTAAGCCTTATTATAGCCTTACCTATATGTAAAAATAGGTCAGGGGGGTTTACAACCTCTTTAACAGTTTTGTTACGCTTTACTCTTTCCTCTAAAACCTAAACTCTAATCTTAATTTTAAAACCAAACCCCGAATCACTGACTATAATAATAACTCAACATAACTCCTAAACTATGTGTTAACACGAAACCAACACTGTTGGTTTTGTATACTCACCCCATCCTATGCCAGGAACATTTGCATTAAATTCCTACAACTCTGCACTAAAAATTACAAACTGAGATGTGTGAGCGTCAATAACTGCTCCAAAATTATATGTGCTGTGATACCTGATACAATTATGTCAAAATCTCTAAATAAAGGAATAATTTGACATTTTTTTCATTCAGGGAATAAAAGGGCCTTCCTTTTTGGATATTGGAAGACACTGACAGAAGTTTTTTGGACTTTAAGCCCCCATGCACACATGGCGTTTTTACAGCAGCTTTTAGGAGCACCAGGCATTTTTCTTTGCAGCTTAAAAACGCCTCTCTAGGTTATTCTATGGCCTCATGCACACACAAGGTTTTAGGAGCTGTAAGTGGCATAGGCATTTTCAAGCTGCAAAAAAAAAATCCAGGTCCAGCACATTCTGAAAACTGGCATTACAGCTGTAAAAACCTTTGACAATGCTAAACGCAGCATTTTTTTTTGACATGTCAAAATTAATGGTTCCCTATGAGAGCTGTCTTAACTGATCCAACTTTCAGCTCATTAATTTGAATGGAAGTCACATCCAAGTCGGATCATCATGATCCGACTTGTGGCATGCAACTTGTGCTCTGAGGATGTTGAAGGGGAACCCCATGCCAAAATGTAAAGAAAAAAAAATAGCGTGGGGTCCCACACCAGATCTACAGTATACCAGGCCCTTTGAGTCTGGTATGGATCTTGAAAGGGAACCCCACAGCACAATGAATAAAAAAACGGTCTGGGATGAATTTTGAGGGGAAACCCTACGCCAAAAAAAAAAAAACATGACACAGGTCCTCCCAAAACCCATACCAGACCCTTATCCGAGCATACATCTTGGCAGGTCAAGAAAGGCGCATTCCCCCTCCTGGACCATATCAGGCCACTGCTCTCAACATGGGGTGTGGGGCTGCTTTGGGGCAGGAGGGCCATGTTGATGGGGACAAGGACTTCTTCCCAATAACCCTGGGGGGTGGTTGTGGGGGTCTGCGGGCAGGGGGTGTATCAGAATCTTGAAGAACCCTTTAAAAAGGTAGCCCCAGATCTCGGGCCTCCCCTATATGAATAAGTATGGGGTACATTGTTCCCCTACCCATTTACCCCAAAAAAAGGCAGTGAAGTGTAAATAAACACAAGAGACGGTTTTCACAAGTCCTTCTTCCAAATCTTCAAGTCCAAATCTTCAACGTGTCTTCTTCCTCCGGCCTTCTCCCTCCGGTGGTGTGTTCTTCCTTTGGTCCCTCTCCTTCCGGTGGTGTGTTCTTCCTCCAGACGTCTCCCTTCTGGTGATGTGTTCTTCCCCCGGTCTTCTCCCTCTGCTGCTGTGTTCGCCACTGCTGCTGTCTTTTCCGCTGCCGACCCAGTCCTCCTCTGACACTGTCTCCTGTAGTTGTGCCAGCTCTGTTCTCTGCCTGTTCTTATACAGCCATGGGGCATGGCCATCTGGTGATGTCACCACAAGGTGGTCCAAAAGGTGGTCCTTTCCTGACCTGCCAGGCGGCATGCTCAGATAAGGTCTGGTATGGATTTTGGGGGACCCCACAGCATTTTTTTTCTTTTTTCGGCATGGGGTTTCCCCTCAAAATTAATACCAGACTCAAAGAGCCTAGTATAAATCTGGGGGCGGGGGGAACCCCACACTGTTATTTTTTTTAATTTTGGCATGGGGTTTTCCTTTCAAGATCCTCAGAGCACAAGTCGCATGCCACAAGTCGGATCATGATGATCCAACTTGGATGCAACCTCCATTTAAATCAATAGGCTGAAAGTCGGATCAGTTAAGATGACTCTTATAGGGAACCATTGATTTTGACATGTCATGGGACTTGTGCTCTGTAGTAATAGTGGAAAATAGAAGTGGCAAAGAAATCCTGCTAAACACTAACGCTGCTAAACGCGCATTAAGGGAAGTGCAAAAAGCTATTAAAAGCGCATTTTTACGGCCGCTTTTTCCTGGCGTCGGTTTGTAGCTCATTTTTTCAGATGCCCTGTGTACATGAGGAATAAGTCTGCTGTCACTGATCCCTTGTTTAAATTAAACATGGAATTTTCACCTTTATTACTTTTTCTTATAATACATTTTGAGTAGCTTTTTCTTAAGTGCAGGGAGTTTCTGGCTTCTTTGTTCATTTGGACTGGTATTCCCATGATGGCAGGGTCAGGAGAGTGTGGCTTGTTATGCATATGCCAGCCCAGATGCCCTGGGTAGGTGCTTCAATCTAAGCCTGCTACTATTGACCACTAGGCTCTTCCACATCACTGGTGCCCTAGGTCAAGGTACAGATGGAAGTTTATGTTTAACTTATTACCTGTCATGATAGGTTGTTACACCTGGTGATCTAGTAGAGGGGTCGGTTGGGTTTATTGTTATTACCAATAAGAATTTATATATGATGGACAACAGTAAAAAAAGTATTGATTAGAAAAAAAAACATCTCTAGTCCCCAATTTATAATAAAATAATAAAAATCTTTGCAGGTCCTTTCCTTGTAAAGTTTCCAGAAAGGATAATATTTTGGGGGAACAATGCTTCCCACACAACTGCACTATGGTGAGTCCATCTTCCAATGAGTGGTTCAAATACAGAATCATTTTAAGAACTGAATGGTACAAAAATGGGAGATTCCCATGGCCCTGTGCCTACATTTCCCATATTAATTACCTTATTGGTTTAAAGCAGAGTTTTACTCATTTTTTAAAATTGAGATTTATTGTAATGCCCACCCATAGTGCTGCTTACTTTGGATAGTAAAAATTTGCAATACTGTCAGATATTGTCCTTTTTTTAATATGTTACCCCTTGACATCCGGTCATGGCTGCCTACATGACTACGTCATCAGCCTGCCCCATTGACTGATAAAATATCTAAGTCATTGATCCTAGGAGTCTTCAGGTATCTAAGGCGTCTCAAATGCTCTCATTACTGCGTAGGCATGAGACCGGGAGGTGCATGCTGGGTAGCAATCTGCACGGAAACCTGGAAAAGAATGCAGGACGGCACAGCCACCATGGCCGTGCC
Source organism: Lithobates clamitans (assembly GCA_037952925.1). NCBI lineage: Eukaryota > Metazoa > Chordata > Amphibia > Anura > Ranidae > Lithobates > Lithobates clamitans. The sequence continues at coordinate 404,988 of JBBGZY010000015.1, read as the reverse complement.
CAATATCTAAGGTGAATAAAAACACCAAATGATTTGGTAAATAGAGGATGGAAATGTGCAGCAATATCCAATGTGGATGATGCCATTTTAACAACCATGTCAATGATATTGTTATTATAATTTGGCTTATCAGACTGTAGCTCCTATTTAATAATAATTATTGTACTTGCAATAATTATTGTATTACAATTATAATAAAAACATCATTGACATGGCTGTAGATGGCATAATCCACATTGGATATTGCTGTACATTTCCATCCTCAATTTATTTACCAAATCATTTGGTGTTTTTATTCACCTCAGATATCGGGCACGGCCATGGTGGCTGTGACCGTCCTGCATTCTTTTCCAGGTTTCCGTGTAGCTTGATACCCAGCATGCACCTCCCGGTCTCATGCATGCACAGGAATGACAGCTTTTGCAGGGCTTTTTTGCCGCTAGTGGGGTGCTTTTTACCCCCCAAAAAAGGGTAAAAAGTCCCATTTTGCAGCGCTTTCAAAACGCTTTTAAGGCGCTTTCGAATCCCTGCCCTATCATTGCAATGGGCAGGGCATTTTGGAAGCACTAAGTACAGCGCTCCCAACCTGCCCCAAAGATGCTGCTTGGAGGACTTTTCGGAACGTCCCGCTAGTGCTCCGCCCCAGTGTGAAGAGTCACACTGCAATGAATGGGAGGTGGTTTTCAGGTGCTTAGCAGAGGCTATTTCTAACGCTAAAGTGCCTGAAAACCACCCCAGTATGAAAGTACTCTAAAGGTTCTATACCTCTAAACATGTGGGGTTGATTTACTAAAACTGGAGAGTGCAACATCTGGTGCAGTTCTGCATAGAAACCAATCAGTTTCCAGGTTTAATTGCCAAAGCTTAATTGACCAAACTGAAATTAGAAGTTGATTGGCTACCATGCACAGCTGCACCAGATTCTGAGTGTACCAGTTTTAGTAAATTTTTCCCTACGAGTCTAATGCCCTGTACACACGGTCGGACATTGATCGGACATTCCGACAACAAAATCCATGGATTTTTTCCGACGGATGTTGGCTCAAACTTGTCTTCCATACACACGGTCACACAAAGTTGTTGGAAAATCTGATCGTTCTGAACAAGGTGACGTAAAACACGTACGTCGGGACTATAAACGGGACAGTAGCCAATAGCTTTCGTCTCTTAATTTATTCTGAGCATGCGTGACACTTTGTGCGTCGGATTTGTGTACACACGATCGGAATTTCCGACAACGGATTTTGTTGTCGGAAAATTTTATAGCCTGCTCTCAAACTTTGTGTGTCGGAAATTCCTATGGAAAATGTGTGATGGAGCCTACACACGGTCGGAATTTCCAACAACAAGGTCCTATCACACATTTTCCATCGGAAAATCCTATCGTGTGTACAGGGCATAAGACTGCCCATACATTATACAATATTCTTGTACAATTTTCCTTTCCTAGATTTACCAAAACCAAATAATATAAGGTAGAACCAAAACATACAGACAGGCCCTTGCACTACATAATTTAAAGTGGGGTTCCACCCAAAAAAACAAACATATCTAAAAAATTCTAAAAAAAAAAACAAAAAAACATTTGGATATTTTTTTTTTTTTACTTACCTCTAAATGCCTGTTGCTAGGTGGTCCCTCGTAGTCTGCCCCTTCGTCTGCCTGGGCTGGTGACATCACTTCCCCCTGGCACAGGAAGGGCTCGGCTCTTCTCCCTCCCTCCTGTCAATCATCTGGGACCCATTGCAGGTCCCAGGTGATTGAGCGGCCAATCACGGCGCTCGGCGCCGCTCGCGCATGCGCAGTGGGTGCCAGGCTGTGAAGCCACAGCCCGGCGCCCACAGTTGAAATGCCGGCGCCGACGAGCGGAGGGGGGGGGACGAGCGGGGCTTCGATCCCCCGCACCGCTGGACCCAGGGACAGGTGAGTGTCCAATTAAAAGTCAGCAGCTGCAGTATTTGTAGCTGCTGACTTTTAATTTTTTTTTTTTAATGGCCCCCCTGGGTGGAACTCCTCTTTAAGGTAAATCTAAAGGAAATTGAATAAGACAATTGTATAATGTATGGCCAGCTTAAATGTCCCAGATCATGAACTGTAGCATGCCTGGCTTAATTCACCAAATTCATATCTCACTGGCATACCCTATTACAGATACTTAAGTATCATTCACATCTTAGTGTTTTTATGTGCATTTTGTAAGGCATAAAATGCCCAAAAGGGGAAATGTTGCTTGTTTTGCCTCCTCCCCCTCTTCTTTCCCACTTTTGGACACTTTTTTTTTTTGGGGGGGGGGGGGGTACCTAGTTTTGATAGGAAACTCACTCCCACTTCTGCTTGAATTTAATAATTTAAACAAAATACTACTGACACTGTCCACTGCCCTCCTGCCCTACTGACACTGTCGACTACCCCCCCCCTCAATCATTGTGAAAAAAATAATACAAAAATTAATTGTAAAAAATAATTGAAAAACTAAAATCGAAAAAATTATTAAAAATAAAAACAATTCAGACACTGTCCTTTTGCTCAACTGACACCATCCACTGTCGTACTGACACCATCCACTGTCGTACTGACACCATCCACTGGCCCCCAAAAAGCTCTTTGAAAAAAATAAAAATACAAAAAAATAAAATTGTAAAAAAATAATAAAAAAAATTAAATAATAAAAATAAAGTATCACTGACACCGTCCACCAGGGACGTGCGGTGAGGTCAGTGGTTGGTGAGGCACTGACTAGTATCAGATCCAGATACACACAGGTTACATACGCCACGACCGTTAGAGCGAGAGCAATAATTCTAACACTAGACCTCCTCTGTAACTTTAAACATGTAATCTGTAAAAAAATTTAAAGCGTCACCTATGGAGATTTTTAGGTACTGAAGTTTGGCCCCATTCCACGAGTGTGCATAATTTTAAAGCGTGACATGTTAGGTATCTATTTACTTGGCGTGACATCATCTTTCACAATATACAAAAAAATTGGGTTATCTTTAGTGGTTTTTTTTTTTTTTATATTCATGAAACAGTTTTTTTCCGAAAAAAAACGCGTTTAAAAAATAGATGCGCAAATACTGTGTAACATAAAAAGTTGCAAACTAATGCTTGGGGGTTCTGAGTAATTTTCTAGCAAAAAAATTAGAATTATTACATGTAGGAGTGAAGTGTCACAATTGGCTTGGGTGGCAAGGGGTTAATTACCATAAGTAATATACAAATAATTTATATATATTGTTTTAAGGTAATTTACAGAATATTCAAAAACTGTACTCAAGCAGGTGGCTTAACGGACACATTACTGAAGTTTGAAGTTATAACCTTACACCAGTAATTTCACAGTAAGTAGATAAATAATAAATTAATATGTTATAACATATGATTTAGCTTGATTATAACAGTACCTTTTCAACAGCAGCCGATTTTCATTCTCCCTCTTAACCACTTCAGCCCCGGAAGATTTTACCCCCTTCCTGACCAGAGCACTTTTTACAATTTGGGACTGCGTCGCTTTAACTGACAAATGAGCGGTCGTGCGACGCTGTACCCAAACGAAATTTGCGTCCTTTTTTCCCCACAAATAGAGCTTTCTTTTGGAGCGCATGCTTATTAAACGCGTCGCCTATTGGTCCACTGTCCCAACCTGAAGTGACATCATCCCCCAGCTTCCTGTGTGCTCGAGGTCCAAGAAACGCCGGTAACTACCGGCGCAACCTGCTCCACTTCACCAGTGCACAGCCACAGATGGACTCCCCCCCCCCCCCCCGGATAATTATGTACCTACTCTTGACATGCTACTCTTGTGAATATATATGCAGAATTTGCTTATTAAAAATTCAACGTTAACTGCACTTAGAGTGGCGCCTCTGTGTTTTCTCCCTTTGTGTTTTCTAAAGAGAGACTACGGCACAAATGGTTTCTCCTTAGACCCTCTTTCTCACGAATACTTTATATGTTCCCATTTGACCATAACAGGGAAAGGTACAAAGAGAGAATAAGTCAATCCTCATTTAGCTGTGTGTGTAGTTTGAGTTTCAGTCATTCAGTTGTGTAATCACCAGGAGTTACTCAGCAGTTACAGCAAAAATCTGCATCTTGTTCACATTAAAAGAAGTGCACATTTTGGAAGCAAAATAGTTAACTTGCTAACGCACATGTTCCTTCCCCTCCATTCTTGTTTCCCACAAGTTCCTAGCCTTCCAATTTCCCTAGCAATTTCCTAATCTGAGTTCCAGTCTGGAGTGTATTAGCTAGAGCACTGTGCATGCCTAGGATCTGGGTGAGGGATAATGGGCCGGACAGTCCCTGTGATGTTATCTTTCTGTAGATGTTTCTAGGCAGTACTGCAAAGCAGCTGATTTGTATAAACTGGAGCACAAATAAACCAGAATTAAGGTGTTTTTATTTCCCAGAAAAATCCTTACTGCACTGTGACTGGATGTTATAGACAACGTACGTTCTATAGTTTTTTTTGCTTCAACTATTCAGCGCTTGTAAAAAATTTTATAGGAATGTTTTCTTATTGTGATCAAGTCACTCATTTCTAAGATTTTTTCACTTGCCGTAGAATTACTTAGGTAATTATCTCATCAAAAGATGTTTAGAAATTTGCTGCACTAGCAATTGTGCTGTTGCACTAGTCACGCAACTGATCAAAAGTTTTCTAACAAATATCAGCTTTGTCTTCATTGGTGACAGTGACTGGCAAGAATTACTAATATTTACAATGTGGCAATTGATAGCTATTACCTGAAACCTGATCTACCTTCCACTAAAGGCTGAAAGAACGCATTTTAAGCGTACTTCAGCGTACTTCAGCTTGTTCATTTAAGTTTTGACAAAAAACCTGGAAGCTGATTGGTTTCTATGCAGAGCTGCACCAGATCTTGCACTTTCCAGTTTTAGTAAATCAACCCCACTGTATCAAGCATAAGGAATATATTATTTTGCGCATACTGTATGTATTTTGGTTTCACACCTACTGTGCACTGTAATGCCGCGTACACGCGATTGGACATTCCGACAATGAAATCCTGTGATTTATTTCCAACGGATGTTGGCTCAAACTTGTCTTGCATACACACGGTCGCACAAATGTTTTTTTATTTTTTTTTATTTAATCTTTTATTATAGATTTTTAAGTATACAAAATATACATCATCAAATACTACTAACACTCATACATTAATATAACAACCCCTCCCCCCCTCCAATCTTGATCTGTTGTCCTAGTAATCTACTTCCTTTAGGCCGATTCAGACATTCCCTGTGAATATCTTCCCGACGTTTTAAAAAGTGTTCCACCCTGCCCAGGTACTCTGTAAATATCGGTCCGTCCCTGCTCAGCACTGCTTAGATACTCCATATGGCCAATGTGGTCCACTCTCTGTAGCCACTCTTTAATACTTGGCTTCTTAACGCATAGCCAGTTTTTAGGAATAAGCCCTTTTGCTACGTTGAGCAGGTACGGCACCAAAGTTTTTTTATATTGTTTCCTTGTTTACAAACAGTTCCAGGGATGTTGAGGAATCCTTTCTCCTGTTATCTCGTCAGTGTCGTAGAATTACTTAAGTAAATATCTCATCAAAAGATGTTTAGAAATTTGCTGCACTAGCAATCGTGCTGTTGCACTAGTCACGCAACTGATCAGAAGTTTTCTAACAAATATCAGCTTTGTCTTCATTGGTGACAGTGACTGGCAAGAGTTACTAATATTTACAATGTGGCAATTCCGACAACAGATTTTGTTGTCGGAAAATTTGAGAACCAGCTCTTAAATTTTTGTTGTAGGAAATTCCGACATAAAATGTCCGATGGAGCCTACACACAGTCGGAATTTCAGACAACAAGCTCCCATCAAACATTTGTTTTCAGAATGTCCGATCGCAGGGCTTTTTTTCAGCGGGAACACGGGGGAACGCAGTTCCGGCACCCCCAGCACTGAATGTATGTAATAGCATGGGATGTGGGGTGTGCTGGAGGGTCTATTGATGTTGGCTGCAGGGGGATCTATTGTCATTGGTGGGGATCTGATTTTGTGTGAGGGTCTATTGTTGCTGATGGGGAATCTATTGTTGCTGGGGGGGATCTTATGTTGCTGGAAGGGATCTACTGTTGAGGGAGAGGTCGATTTTTACTGGCTTCTGTAGGATCTATTGATGCTGGCTGCTGGGAGATCTGTTGTTGCTGATGAGGGGGGGTCTAATGTTGCTTGGGTGGATATTTTGTTACTAGGTGTGAACTTTTGTTGTGGGTGGTTCACTGTTGCTGCAGGGAATCTATTGTTGGGGTGGAGTCCATTGTTGCTGGGGGAGTCTATTGTTTTGTGGGGATCTATTGCTGGGATTCTATTGTTCCTGGCTGCAGATGATCTATTTTACTGCTTTTCTTTTTATCATTAACATGTTCCATACAAATGATTTAGCACCACAAAATGATACTTGGTTCTTTATTCTCTAAAAGGGGCAGTACTGGTAGGTGGGTAGGGGGTGGAAAACAAGGGACGGTGGTCAGAGGTGGGTAGGGGCAGAGACAAGGGGTGATTCAGACAGGGGGAGTTCCTGCACCTATTCTCCGAGAAAAAAAGCCCCGTCCAATCGTGTGTACGCGGCATAAGTACTCTATATGCAAAGTACAACTGTTTTTTGGAAAGTGTGAGTTTGGTTATCCCCTTGTATCCCAAAAGACAATGGCAGTGCCTCAGCAATGTGTTAAGAAATACCAGCTTCGTATTTTGGGCTGTGTGGAGTGTCTATACCGGAGGTTGGCAACCCCCCCAATCGTGATCTACCTGTTGACCACCAGCAGGTGACAGGTAGATTGCGTTAGAGTCCCTGCTCTGCCGACCTTCAGGTCCTCCTCCTTCTAAACCCCCATTCCCCCAAGTAGCAGAGCAGACCAGAGAAGCGATAAGCTCAGGCATCTTATTGCCTAAGCTCTCAAGCTGGGAATCAGTCAAAGCAAGTCATAGGTAGCAGAGACATTACCCGCCCAGGAGCTTGCTCCTTGAATGTGTGGCTGTGGGGAAGGGAATGCCTCTGCCACCTAGGATTCGCTGTCAGATTTGACAGCACTTGGGTAAGTTCAGGCTCTTGTCCCCCTGTGTGCAGTGTGCTCATCCCCACCAGCCCTCCTCTCCAGTTAATTCAAGGCGCTTATGGGTGACATCATGTGATGAGAGAGGAGGGCCGGCGGGGATCAGTGTACCACAACAGGTAGGTCTGCCACAGGAGCTTCCCTGCACTGTTCTGCATCAGGAAACCACTTATGGACCCTTCTGTCCGCCAGTATCTTGGCCTCCTGATCCCTCTTCAACGTACCCTCCTGACCCCCTGTACCAAGCCCTCCAGACCCGCCTTTGCCAAGCTCTTCTGATCCCCCTGTAACAGGCCCTCTGACCCGTCTGTACTGTGCCTTCTTGACCCCCCTTTTTTACTGCCTTGCTGACCCCCTGTCCTTTTCTCTGATGATGCCCTGTTCTCTGCCCTGCTTACCCCTGTCCTACTAACCGCAGTCATCTGCCCTACTGATCCCTGTACACTGCTCTACATCCTATTGACCTCTGTACACTGCAATACATCTTACTGACCTCTGCCCTACCTACTACTAAACTTTGTACATGCCCTACCCACTACTGACATCTGGGGGCTTGCTAGTTAACTTCTTAAAAAAGGGTGTGGCACCCCGGTGATCTTTGCTCTCTTCCATGTTGCCATGGTAGATCTCCACCTCCTGAACATTGCCTACCCCTGGTCTAAACTGATTATTAGAAAGTTAATATTTGCATGCAAGTTTATTTATAAATTTATACATAGCTCCAACCTCCATATTACTGCATTTGTTCTCTCAAAAAGCCAAAATAAAGGAAAATAGAGGTAAAAAAGCACTTGTGTAGTTTAGCCAATCATTTTCTGCATATTTGATCTTTGTGATTCGTGTAACTTGGGCCATGGCAGGCGTGCTTTGCCTACATATCGTGTGTTAAAAGGTGTCCCTCTTTATCATTTCAGAAAGTTAGGAGGTATGTTCATTGTTGCTGAGTGATACACATCCAACTACTCCAGGCACTCTACAACACTCCCACAGCCTAAATATCTGTAAAAGGCTTTAAATCTTCATCAGTAGAAATTCAGAGGGGGAACCCCTGGTATTATTAAAGTGGTGTTCCGGCCGAAATTATACTTTTTAAATAAAAATACCCCTACAATACACAAGCTTAATGTATTCTAGTAAAGTTAGTCTGTAAACTAAGGTCTAATTTGTTAGTTTATAGCAGTAGTTTGTTATTTTATAAACTTACAGCAGGCCGTGGCCATCTTAAGTGTGGGTATCTGAAGCCAGACTGTATTTCTTCCTGGATCTCATCCTTGCAGATCTCGCACATGCTCAGTGCAGCACAAGCAGTGTAATAGGTTTCAGGTCAGGTTTCCATAGCAACGGCAGTTTCAGAGGAAGTTGCCGCCCCTTCCCAGAAGGCATTGCAAACAGGAAATGATGCGATGGGCCGCGACCAGGGAGGAGGAAGTGAAAAATTAATACAGCAGATATACAGTAGGTGCTGAGAAAAAAAATTAAAAAATATCCAATTTGTTTACAGTGCACAGTTTAGTGAGGGATGCTGAAGAGTTGTAAAAGTGGGTGGAACTCCACTTTAATAGAGATAGAACCTCCTGCAATAGCTCTTTGCTTGAATCTTGATATAAAAGAAAAACAACATCCAGTAATTGCCTAAAGGAACTAAATCCATTGCGAGCTGTGGTCCTAAAGGACCAATGTCGGGCTAGGAATGGTTGTTAACAAACAATGATTCATTTGGCATCTATCAAATTGGACCAGATTTTGTCGAATTTTCTCAGGCAGTTGTGCAGTGGCAGCTGGTGCTCAAAATATTTGGGGGGCGCAAACAAACTAAAAAATACTGAAAAAAACCCCCCAATAAATTACAGCATCTCTGTGCCCATAAAATGCAGCCACTGTGCCATCAATTGCAGCCATTGTGCCCACCAAATGCAGCCACTGGGCCATCAAATGCAGCCAATGTGCCCATCAAATGCAGCCACTGTGCCCATCAAATGCAGCCACTGTGCCCCATCAAATGCAGCCACTTGTGCCCATCATATGCAGCCACTTGTGTCCATCAAATGCAGCCACTGTGCCCCATCAAATGCAGACACTGGGCCCCATCAAATGCAGCCACTGTGCCCCATCAAATGCAGCCACTGTGCCCCATCAAATGCAGCCACTTGTGCCCATCATATGCAGCCACTTGTGTCCATCAAATGCAGCCACTGTGCCCCATCAAATGCAGTCATTGGGCCCCATCAAATGCAGCCACTGTGCCATCAAATGCAGCCAATGTGCCCATCAAATGCAGCCACTGTGCCCATCAAATGTAGCCACTGTGCCCCATCAAATTCTGCCACCTGTGCCCATCATATGCAGCCACTTGTGTCCATCAAATGCAGCCACTGTGCCCCATCAAATGCAGACACTGGGCCCCATCAAATGCAGCCACTGTGCCCCATCATATTCAGCCACTTGTGCCCCATCATATGCTGCCACTTGTGTCCATCAAATGCAGCCACTGTGCCCCATCAAATGCAGCCACTGGGCCCCATCAAATGCAGCCACTGTGCCCCATCATATTCAGCCACTTGTGCCCCATCAAATGCAGCCATTGTGCCCTTGGGTCTGGTATGGATGAGGGGAACCCATGCCGTTTTTTTCTTAATTCTGTCTTAGGGCGCCTTTTAACCACTTCAATACACTATATTATATATTGTACTCTGCACTATATACCCTGCGCTGTATTATATATACTACACTGACTGCACTATATACGCTGAACTGCAGTATATATACTATACTCTGCTGAAAAATTGGGCCTTAGGTGTTGGTGGTGGCAGAACACGGTAACCCCTCACAGTTACTCTTGTTGGGCGTGGGAATGGTCCATGATGTTAAATATTATTTCAAAAATTGTAATTACATGCCCCTGTTAAACAGGGGCAGAAACATTGGGCCTTGGGTGGTGGTGGTACCACAACAATGTAACCCCTCAGTTACTCTTGTTGGGCACAGGAACGGGCCCTGCTGTTAAATATCATTTCAAAAATTGTAATCACATGCCCCTGTTAAACAGGGGCAGAAAAATTGGGTCTTGGGTGGTGGTGGTGCCCTAAACCAAAAATATTGTTAGAAGCTAGCATCATCATGATTGAGGAGGAATAGGATAGGTAGCATAGGCAGTCTTCAAGGGATGTGTGGGAGGAAAGGGTGGAAGGCGCGTGATCAAACACTAGCATCAAATTCTACAGTTTATTCATAAGTGATAAAATGCATACATGTAAGGGATATAAACATACCACGTTTTATAAAAAAAGGGGGTTACACAATATATATATATATAAATACACACGCTTGTAGTCCTACAAGAGGAACATGCCCGAACAGGGGCACATATAGCATGCTCTTCATGGATGAAGACAGATACAGCACTTACAGATATTGACTGGGCCCTCTTTCGGAGACACCTCTCTTCTGCCAAAGTACTGCATCTTTGGCCGCCGTTGGATGCCCGCAGGCTGCGTACTCCACACTAGTTTCTGCAACAGGTACACCGGACTGTCCCATTCCTACAGGTAGGACTCCTTGCGCACACACTCTTGCTGCCAAAGAGCGCTCAGATGTGGACCTACATGGAGTTAAGGAGAAGCAACCTTTCTACACGTGTTAAATCTCCCCACTAGCTACTCCTTCCCATGTGCATATGTGTGGGTCCATGTATCTACACAGACTGGTTTTCACCTTTCAAGGCTCTGATGAAGAGGTTTTTTTCCTCGAAAAGCATCAGCCAATATTTTAGTATGTGCCCCTGTTTCGGGCATGTTCCTCTTGTAACACTACAAGCATGTGTATTTATATATATATATATATATATATATACATATATATATTGTGTAACCCCCTTTTTTACAAAACGTAGTATGTTTATATTCCCCACATGTATGCATCTTATCACTTATGAATAAACTGTAGAATTTGATGCTAGTGTTTGATCACGCGCCTTCCACCCTTTCCTCCCACGCTATCTTCTTGAGACCACCCCGGGTCAGTTCAGGCAGCTGGACACACTTGATCATCTTCTCCAGTCCGGCCATTATAACAGTATAACAGGGATCCCAGATCCATAGCAAATTCAATCAGTTACATCAGCATCAGGTGCCTGATAGCTGCTGATCCAGGACTGATTCACGAAGCCTCAGAAACACATTGTCCAGCACCAGGAAATGGTAACCTCCCAGGGTCTGGAAATGCGTTACACAAACTTTTCTTCAAGGCCTCTTGACGATGTTTCATCCTCTGCTCCCTCTGGGAAGGCAGGATGAGTTCTTCAACCTTACCCCTGTAACTTGGATCAAAAAGGGTTGCCAGCCAGTTATGACCCCTCTCCTTAATACCGATTATCCTGGGGTCCTCTCACAGGCTTTGCAGAATCTCTGCCCCAGTGTGGCTCTTGTCCCCGTAGGCAGACCAACTCAAGCACCGCATGACATCTTTTTGCCTGACTGCTTGCATAGCCCCTTGAGCGTTTAGGGAGCACTGCTAGTTCAGAGGACAATTCTGCAGAAGAGGCCATAGAGGAAGAAGAAGAGGAGGGACATGAACATACAGATGTTGTGGCAGATTTACCACTAGCTTTTTGGAGGAGTTGTGGCGAAACAAGTTCCAACACTGAACCCTGTCCTGCATCCTTCCCAGCTGCCAGCAGAGTTACCCAGTGCACTGTGAAGGAAAGGTAACATCCCTGCCCATGCCTGCTGGACCATTAGTCAGCGGTAATATGAACCTTACTGCTGACCGCCCTGTCCAATGAGGCCAAAACATTGCCTTCCACATGGCAGTAGAGAGCCAGAATGGCCTTATGTGAAAAGAAATGGCATTTTGGAACCTGCCACTGTGGTACAGCACATTCCACAAATTCACGAAAGGGGGCTGAGTCTACCAGCTGAAAAGGCAGCAGTTGCAGTGCTAGTAATTTGGCCAAGCTAGCATTTAGACGCTGAGCATGTGGATGGGTGGGACCAAATTTCTTTTTACAGTTCAGCATCTGGGGTGGGGAAATTTGCTTGCTGAAATCAACTGGTGGTGTAATGCTAGCAGATTGTGACACCTATTGCTATACCTTCATTCCTCTCAGTGAAGGTTTTTGAGAGGACTGGAGGTATAGTAGGTTTTGAGATCCCAGATGAGGAGCAAGGAGAAGGCTGCCTTTTTCTATGATGTGGGTCTTTCAGGTGCTGCAGCTAACAAACTGCATGGCAGCTCGTCATATGTCTGGTCAAGCATGTGTTTCCCAACGATTGCTGTTCTGGCCACGCTTGATCCGCTTCAGACATAGGTTGCAAACAGCAATGGTGCAATCTGCTGCACATGTGTCGAAAAAGGCACACACCAAGGAACTTTTAAAAGTCAGCGAGGAGTCAGCAGTGCCCTGCACCTGTGGAGCTCTGCGGTGTGATGCAATAGCGTGACTGCTCTTAAGCTGACCCCTGGAGGACATTCTGCCTCGTTGAAGTTGCGCCTCCTCCTCACTTTCCTCCTCTCTTCTCTCAGGCACCCAAGTACTGTCAGTGACTTCATCATCCCCTCCCTCCTTATCCCTGGAGCAAACTTGGCAGTATGCTGCAGCTTGGGGAACATGACTGCCAGTTTCTTGTCCTTCTGTGTCACCCCCTCTCTCTAGGCTCATGTTACTCCCTTCCTCCACCTGGAAACTGACATCGAAGCCTTCAAATTGCTGCGCATCCTCCAGCAGCATGTAACCGACACTGTGGTCGAATAATTCTGGGGACTCCTCTGTGCATGATGGTGGGGCTACGGAAGGAGTAACTGTGGACAAGGAGCCGGTGGAATAGGTCGCTTTGGCAGCTGCGTTGGATGGCAAACAACTATGAGCCTGGGTGACAGAGGATGAGGGGATGAGGACGGCTTCGTTATCCACTCCACAAATTCTTCTGCATGTTGTGGCTCAATAACACGGCCAGCAACAACAAAAAATGACAAGCGTGCCCCCACGGCCGCCTGCAGAGGATGCACCATGTCCACGACCACCCCTGTTGACTGTAGACATGGAGGCTGCTTGCCCTCTTTTAGTGGCCTGTGAGCGTCTGCTGCTCCTTGGTGGCCTTCCTGACATGATGGGGATTTTTTCTTTTCACAGCACACTACACTGTATTATACAGTCAGGTCCATAAATATTGGGACATCAACACAATTCTAATCTTTTTGGCTGTATACACCACCACAATGGATTTTAAATGAAACAAACAAGATGTGCTTTAACTGCAGACTTTCAGCTTTAATTTGAGGGTATTTTACATCCAAATCAGGTGAATGGTGTAGGAATTACAACAGTTTGTATATGTGCCTCCCACTTTTTAAGGGACCAAAAGTAATGGGACAGATTAACAATCATCCATCAAACTTTCACTTTTTAATACTTGGTTGCAAATCCTTTGCAGTCAATTACAGCCTGAAGTTTGGAACGCATAGACACCACCAGATGCTGGTTTTCATCCCTGTTGATGCTCTGCCAGGCCTCTACTGCAACTGTCTTCAGTTCATGCTTGTTCTTGGGGCATTTTCTCTTCAGTTTTGTCTTCAGCAAGTGAAATGCATGCTCAATCGGATTCAGGTCCATATTTATGGACCTGACTGTATATGTATATATATATATATATAAATACACCCCCTGAAGTGTATTATATAATGTACACCACCGAACGAACTGTATCTATCTATCTATCTATCAATCTATCTATCTATCTATCTATCTATCTATCTATCTATCTATCTATCTATCTATCTATCTATCTATCTATCTATCTATCTATCTATCTATCTATCTATCTATCTATCTATCTATCTATCTATACGCTACACTGAATGCAGAGTATATGTGTATATGTATAAATACTAGACTGTATATATATATATATATATATATATATATATATATATATAAATACACCGCCTGTATTATATAATGTACACCACTGAATAAACTGTATGTAATTACACTTTGCTACAATGTAAAGTGAGTGTACAGCTTGTAAAACAGTGTATATTTCCTGTCTCCTCAAAATAACTCAACACACAGCCATTAATGTCTAAACCATTGGCAACAAAAGTGAGTCCATCCCTAAGTGAAAATGTCCAATTTGGGCCCAAAGTGTCTATATTTTGTGTGGCCACCATTATTTTCCTGCACTGCCTTAACCCTCTTGGGCATGGAGTTCACCAGAGTTTCATAGGTTGCCACTGGAGTCCTCTTCCACTCCTCCATGACAACATCACAGAGCTGGTGGTTGTTAGAGACCTTGCGCTCCTCCATCTTTCATTTGAGGATGCCCCACAGATGCTTAATATTGTTTAGGTCTGAAGACATGCTTGGGCAATCCATCAACTTTACCCTCAGCTTCTTTAGCAAGGCAGTGGTCGTCTTGGAGGTGTGTTTGGGGTCGTTATCATGTTGGAATACTGCCCTGAGGTTCCAGTCTCCAAAGGGAGGGGATCATGCTCTGCTTCATTATGTCACAGTATACATTGACATTCATGGTTCCCTCAATGAACTGTAGCTCCCCAGTGCCGACAGCACTCATGCAACCCCAGACCATGACATTCCCACCACCATACTTGACTGTAGGCAAGACACACTTGTCTTTGTACTTCTCACCTGGTTGCCGCCACACACGCTTGACACCATCCGAACCAAATAAATTTATCTTGGTCTCATCAGACCACAAGGCATGTTTCCAGTAATCCATGTCCTTAGTCTGCTTGTCTTCAGCAAACTGCGGGCTTTCTTGTGCATCATCTTTAGAAGAGGCTTCCTTCTGGGATGACAGCCATGTAGAACAATTTGATGCAGTGTGTGGCGTATGGTCTGAGCACTGACAGGCTGACCCCCCACCCCTTCAACCTCTGAAGCAATGCTGGCAGCACTCATACGTCTATTTCCCAAAGACAACCTCTGGATATGACGCTAAGCACGTGCACTCAACTTCTTTGGTCGACCATGGCGAGGCCTGACTGGAACCTGTCCTGGTAAACTGCTGTATGGTCTTGGCCATAGTGCTGCAGCTCAGTTTCAGGGTCTTGGAAATCTTCTTATAGCCTAGGCCATCTTTATGTAGATCAACAATTCTTTTTTTTCAGATCCTCAGAGAGTTCTTTTCCATGAGGTGCCATGTTGAACTTCCAGTGACCAGTAGGAGAGAGTGAGAGTGATAACACCAAATTTAACACACCTGATCCCCATTCACACCTGAGACCTTGTAACAGTAACAAGTAACATGACACCAGGCAGGGAAAATGGCTAATTGGGCCCAATTTGGACATTTTCGCTTAGGGGTGTACTCACTTTTGTTGCCAGCGGTTTAGACATTAATGGCTGTGTGTTGAGTTATTTTGAGGGGACAGCAAATTTACACTGTTATGCAAGCTGTACACTCACTACTTTAAATTTAGCAAAGTGTAATTTCTTCAGTGTTGTCACATGAAAAAATATAATTAAATATTTACAAAAATGTAAGGGGTGCACTCACTTTTGTGAGATACTGTATATATATATATATATATATATATATATATATGTATATACTAGACTGTATATATATATATATATATATATATATGAATACACCGCCTGAAGTGTATTATATAATGTATGAATATTTGCTTTTCTAACACTGAACCGCCTCTCCGCCAATCAGGTAGCGCGGGTCTGATACCGTCACCTGATTGGCTGAAAGGACAGGCGCTGCCATTGGATGCCTAGCAGGAAGACGAGACACATGGAGGGCACAGCTAGCCGCTGCCTGACCTGCCACTAAGATGGGGTGAGTGCCAGACAGACAGCAGGCGAGGGTCACAGTGGCTGCATTTGATGGGGCACAATGGCCGCATTTGATGGGCACAGTGGCGGCATTTGATGGTTGCAATGGTGGCGTTTGATGGGCACAGTGGCAGCATTTGATGGGCACAATGACGGCATTTGATGGGCACAATGGCGGCATTTGATGGCACAGTGGCTGCATTTGATGGCACAGTGGCTGCAATTGCTGGAACAGTGGCTGCGTTTGATGGCACAGTGGCTGCAATTGATGGGCACAGTGGCTGAATTTGATGGGCACAGTGAGGCTGCAATTGATGTTTTTTTTCAGTATTTATTAGAATTTTTCAGTTTGCGCCCAGCCAAAAATTTGGAGCACCAACCACCACTGGATCTGGGAGTACCCAACTTGTACGCATACCACCAATCAGTGCACATAGTACAATTATTAATTCTGTTGTTTAATTTTTTTCTGACTTGTTGGTGTTGCAGTGCCTTGAAAAAGTATTCATACCCCTTGAAATTTTCCACATTTTATCATGTTACAACCAAAAACATAAATGTGTTTTATTGGGATTTTATGTGACAGACCAACACAAAGTGGCACATAATTGTGCAGTGGAAGGAAAATGATAAATGGTTTTCAAAAGTTTTTACAAATAAATTTGTGAAAAGTGTGGCGTGCATTTGTATTCAGCTCCCCTGAGTCAATACTTTGTAGAACCACCTTTCGCTGCAATTATAGCTGCAATTTTTTTGGGTATGTCTCTATCAGCTTTGCACATCTAGAGAGTGAAATTTTGCCCATTCTTCTTTGCAAAATAGCTTAAGTTCTGTCAGATTGGATGGAGAGCATCTGTAGACAGCAATTTTCAAGTCTCGCCACAGATGGTATTTAGGTCCAGGCTTTGACTGCACCATTCTAACACATAAATATGCTTTGGTCTAAACCATACCTTTGTTGCTCTGGCTGTATGTTTAGTGCCGTTGTCCTGCTGGAAGGTGAACCTCCGCCCTAGTCTCAAGTCTTTTGCAGACTCTAACATGTTTTCTTCTAAGATTGCCCTATATTTGGCTCCATCCATCTTCCCATCAACTCTGATCAGCTTTCCTGTCCCTGCTGAAGAAAAGCATCCCCACAACATGATGCTGCTACGGTGCTACCACGATGTTTCACAGTGGGGATGGTGTGTTCATGGTGATGTGCAGTGTTAGTTTTCTGCCACACATAGCGTTTTGGCCTCATCTGACCAGAGCACCTTTTTCTGCATGTTTGCTGTGTCCCCTACATGGCTTCTTGCAAACTGCAAACTGGGCTTCTTATGGCTTTCTTTCAACAATGGCTTATCTTCTTGCCACTCTTCCATGAAGGCCAGATTTGTGGAGTGCATGACTAATAGTTGTCCCGTGGATAGATTCTCCCACCTAAGCTGTAAGTCTCTGCAGCTCCTCCAGAGTTACCACCTCTTGGCTGCTTCTCTGATTAATGCTCTCCTTGCCCAGCCTGTCAGTTTAGGTGGACGGACATGTCTTTTTTTTTATAAGTAAGAAGACGGCCATGTCTTGGTAGGTTTGTAGTTGTGCCATACTCTTTCCATTTTCAGATGATGGACTGAACAGTGCTCCACAAGGTGTTCAAAGCTTGGAATATTTTTTGATAACCTAACCCTGCTTTAAACCTCTCCACAACTTTATCCCTGACCTCTCTGGTGTGTTCCTCGTCTTCATGATGCTGTTTGTTCACTAAGGTTCTCTAACAAACCTCTGAAGGCTTCACAGAACAGCTGTATTTATACTGAGATTAAATAAACAAAGGTGAACTCTATTTACTAATTAGGTGACTTCTGAAGGCAATTGGTTCCACTAGATTTTATTTAGGGGTACCAAAGTAACGGGGTCTGAATACAAATGCACGCCACACCGTTCAAATATTTATTTGTAAAAATTTTGAAAAACATTTATCATTTTCCTTCAACTTCATAGTTGTATGCCACTTTGTGTTGGTCTATCACATAAAATCCCAATAAAATACATTTACTTTTTTGATTGTAACATGACAAAATGTGGAAAATTTCAAGGGGTATGAAAACTTTTTCAAGGCACTGTATATCTAGTATATATTTACTAGTTGCACTAGTAAATACAGCTGGATAAAAAAACTGTCTATTTCATTTCAGGCTGCAAAGCAACAAAATGTCATTGTTTTAAAGAAAGTGATTCTTTTCTATACCCACTATAACCTAGAATAACTAATTTGCACAGTATGAAAGATACTGTTGATATCATTGAAAATTTCAAAGTTCTACTGTTGCTGAAGCAAAGGTTAAACCTGCACAGCTCTGCCACTTGACATAGATAAGCACCAAGTCTGCTGCAGCTTCAAGTTTTAAATTGAAGGAAATTAGTTAGAATTTTGGTGTATCTAACGGAATGTTGAATCACACCTTATATGTTTATGATTGTGAATAGCTTCTCTTTAAATTGAAAATTACCAGTAATAAGAGTAAAGTCGGATTTCTTTTGAAGCTTACATCTGGATTTCATAAAACCACAAGGAGAGGAAACATGTCTCTTGAGGAGATCCAAAGAAATTAAAATAAACAATAGCTGGCCCTCTGCCCCCTCAGTCCTCATCTCATCCCTTCTGCTCCCCACCCATTCTTCTGACTATGGTCAGAGTATGTTAATTGTGAACACATGGGGATGTTCCTGTGTCCCAGACATGTCCCCAAACCTATGAAAAGAAAAGACTTCCCTCAAAACTACAGATGGGGGAGGCAACTTCAGTTAGTCAGTTACTACTAGGTGGTTAACTGTAAGGTTCCATGCACACTGGCAAAAAAAACGTTGATTCTACAGGCGTTTGACGTTTTTTTCACCTGCCTGTAGAAGCACTTCTATTGAATTCTATGGGTCTTTGCACATTATGACGACTACAGGCATTTTCTGACAGGGACGTTCAGAGACAGGAAAAAAAAACCCTTCTCGATCGCATTTTCTGGAGAAGTTTAGGAGCTCTAAAAACGTCAATCGTTCCTAAACTCCTGTTATCTCTTGTGAACGTCAAGTTTCAACGTTTTTTTATTTGCTTTTGCAGAGGGGAGTGTTGCTAAATGCAAAAAAAACCTGTAAACTCAAACGCTCATAAACTCGCATAGACTTTGTACAATATGCTCTCAATTCACATTTTTTTTTCCACGTTTTTCCAGCTAAAACGCTGACGTTTTTTTCTGCTCCTAGTGTGCATGGAGCCTAATGCCGCGTACACACGAGCGGAATGTCCGACAGAGTCCAAGTCCAACGGAAGCTTTTCATCGTATATTCTGATCATGTCTATGCCTCAACAGACTTTTTTTTTCAAAAATTCTGAGGGACCTAGAAATAGAGCATGTTCTAAATATTTCCGACGGAACCAATTCCTATCGGGAAAACCGCTCGTCTGTATGCTGCTCCAACTAACCCAAAATGACGCATGCTCTGAAGCAAGTAAGAGACATAAGCTACTGGCTACTGGCTATTGAACTTCCTTTTTCTAGTCCCGTCTCTTACATGTTGTACTTTACCACGTTCTTGGCGGTCGGACTTTGGTGTGATCGTGTGTATGTAAGACAGTTTCCGCGGAATTCCATGGGAACTCCGTCGGAAAAACCTTCAGAGTTTATTCCGATGGAAAAAACGGTCGTGTGTACGCGGCATAAGAGAGAAGGAAAAATAAAGAGAGGGGCTGTGTAGTGGCTAGGGGGAGACAGAGAAAGGCATACAGAAAGTGAATTGAAAGGTTGAGAGGAAGGAAATAAAGAGTACAGGAAAAAAGACAGAAAAAAGAAGGATAGGAAAGAGGAGTAAAGTGAAATTAATTTGAGAGAAAAGAGGTAAACTAGGTTCTACATTAAGGGTTCAGCTTGTGGTAGATTCTAAAGCGTTAAACCACCTTTTCCTTTTGTCTGTTAGAGACTCCATCTCTGCACTTTCTCAGGAATGCACCCCCACCATGGCTATATAAGGTTAATTGAGTTTAATTTATTGTATATGATATTACAGTATATACAGCAAAGTGAGGGAAGTGACTCACCAGATTTTATCCAAATCCGAAATATAACTCTTAGGTCAACAGATTTTTAAAGCCACCTTGTGATGTTGAGAAAATCACAGGCCACCTATGCAGGAAGATAAATAAAACATACAGTACCTTCCCAGTAGGCAGAGACTCCAATCTTTACTCTGTTGTAGAGCTATGGCTTCTGCTGGTATCCCACACTTCCTGGTGTGTCAGATGATTCATCCCCACTGTGTGCTGTCTATCAACCTACCAGCCACTGTCAATACTGTGTCCTGTAACGCCACAGCAGCTGGCCACTAGAACCTCAGCATCAGGGTCAAATTATGGGGTTGATTTAGTAAAACTGGAGAGTGCAAAATCTGGTGAAGCTGTACATGGTAACTAATCAGCTTCTAAATTCAACTTGTTCAACTAAGCTTTGGTAAAAAAAAAAAAACTAGAAGCCGATTGGTCTCTATGCAGAGCTGCACCAGATTTTGCATAATAAAATTGAAACCAGTGTTTAATCCATTAACAGATGCATACATTTTAGGTTTTAGAGCAATATTTGTTTTCCTGTGCCATGTTCTAAGTGTGCATAAAATAGAAATAAAATATCCTAAAAATGTCCTCTATATATAAGAAAGGAAATTCCAGGACTGCATATTTTGTTGTTTTAGAATATTTTAACTATTTGCCTTGGTATTTTGGTATGGTTTACTTTACTGTAAAACCTAGGGACTGATAATGGCATAACTGACTTAGTATATTTTCTCCAGAAATATAGAAATGTATCTCTAGAAATATAAAGAAAACACTGCAGAAAGAGGACAAAGGAAAATTAGCTGAAAAAGACCCACATGGTAAGCAGAGTAGGAAGTGAGGGGAAACATACCAACAAGGCTCACAGACAGTGACAGAGTATTTTTATTCTATCCAAAACAGAGAAAATCATTGGAGTTCCACTCTTGCATTAAAAAGGTTAACAGAAGATCACTGTCTATTACAATAATGAACTCTCTATAATTGCATTTGCACTGAACAGAGAAAAAAGTATCTTCAGTGTCACAGGCGACAAGAAAAGTTTATGATTATGCTGTTTGGTTAATCATGGTGACCACAAGATTAGGAGTCACATGAACTAGCTGCTATCCTTTTCCAAGACCAAGAGTAACTGGTCCAAGAGTGGTGGGGGCACTGTAGCTCAATAATACCACAGCAATTCATCACACATAGGTTTAAATAGAATTGCAGGCAAACAACTACAGTGCTTTGCAAAAGTATTCACCTCTCTTGGCATTTTTCGTGTTTTGTTGCCTCACAACCTGGAATTAACATGGATCGTTTGAAGATTTGAATCATTTAATTTACAGAACATGCCCACAACTTTGAAGATTTTTTTTTATTGCGAAGCAAACAACAAATAGGACAAAATAACAGAAAAAGTCAATGTGTATTTCTATTCGCCCCCCTAAAGTCAATACTTTGTAGAGCCACCTTTTGCAGCTATCACAGCTCCAAGTCACTTTGGATAAGTTTCTATGAGATTGCCACATCTTACCACTGTGATTTTTGCCCATTCCTCCTTGCAAAACCGCTCCAGCTCCTTCAAGCTGGATGGTTTCTCTTGTGAACAACAATCTTTAAGTCAGATTTTCTATTGGATTGAGGTCTAGGCTTTGACTAGGCCATCCCAACACAGGTACAGGTTTCCACTCAAGTGTTGCTTTAGCAGTGTGTTTGGGGTCATTGTCCTGCTGGAAGGTGAACCTCCGTCCTAGCCTCAAATTACACACAGAGTGGTACAGGTTTTGCTCAAGAATGTCTGTATTTATCAAAACAATAAACAGAATTTTATAAAAAAAGAATGTCTGTATTTAGCACCATCCATCTTTCCCTCAACTCTGACCAGTTTCCCAGTCCCGACTGCTGAAAAACATCCCCACAGCATGATGCTGCCACCACCATGTTTCACTGTGGGGGTGGTGTTCTTTGAGTGATGTGATGTGTTGGGATTGCACCAGACATAGCGTTTTCTTTGATGGACAAAAAGTTCAATTTTAGTCTCATCAGACCAGAGCACCTTCCTCCATACATTTTGGGAGTCTCTCACATGCCTTTTTCGCCATTTTGTTTTTTGCTGAAAGTAATGGCTTTCTTCTGGCCACTCTGCGATAAAGCCCAACTCCATGGAGCGTACGGCTTATTGACGTCCTATGTACAGATACTCCAGTCTCTACTGTGGAACTCTGCAGCTCCTCCAGGGTTACCTTAGGTCTCTGTGCTGCCTCTCTGATTTATGCCCTCCTTGCCCAGTCCGTGAGTTTTGGTGTGCGGCCATCTCTTGGCAGGTTTGCTGTTGTGCCATGTTCTTTCCATTTGGTTATCATAGATTTGATGGTGCTCCTAGGGAACATCAAAGATTTGGATATTTTTTTTATAACCTAACCCTGACTTGTACTTCTCAACAACATTGTCCCTTACTTGTTTGGAGAGTTCCTTGATCTTCATGGCAGTGTTTGGTTAGTGGAGTCTCTTGCTTAGGTTTTGCAGCCTCTGGGGCCTTCCAAAAAGCTGTGTATATGTAATGACAATTCATGTGAAACTTAGATTGCACGCATGTGGACATCATTTTACTAATTATATGACTTCTGAAGGTAATTGGTTGCACCAGAGCTTTTTATGGGCTTCATAACAAAGGGGGTGAATACATACGCACATGCCAATTATCAGTTTTCTATTTCTGAAAAATAGTTTTCTGTATATATTTTCCTAATTTTACTTCACCAACTTAGACTATTGTGTTCTGATCCATCACATATAATTCAGATTAAAAAAACATTGAACTAAAGTCTGTAATGTAACAAAATAGGTAAAAAGCCAAGGGGGATGAAAACTTTTGCAAGGCACTGTAAATACATTATTAAAATACAGTTAAGTTGTAGGCAGGTTGCCTACAGTTTATTCGTTAGGCATAGGCTGACCCAGGCTAAGAAAGAGGTCAAAATTCTACACCTCGGTTCCCAGGCTTTTTGGACCTTGCCTATCCGCCCTGTTATATAAATTAGGGGAAAGGCTGGTTTGAGGGCCGCGAAAGAGGAGCCCATGACTGTCATGGGGTACTAAGAGGGACTGAT
This sequence comes from Lithobates clamitans, assembly GCA_037952925.1. Lineage (NCBI taxonomy): Eukaryota > Metazoa > Chordata > Amphibia > Anura > Ranidae > Lithobates > Lithobates clamitans. Next base: position 381,917 of record JBBGZY010000015.1, on the reverse strand, counting down.
GCGCCCAGCAATCCGCCAGAGGACACCAGGAAGCTGGAGTTCTGACTACTACCTTGTTGAGGTATGCCTGAGCAGCCTAGTTGAGTTATTCAGGGAATGTTTCATTGAAGTTGTTCACATTGAGCTGTACCTTAAAATGCTAAAGTAAACTTGCATCAACTGTTCTACAGAAGGTATACTCAGCACAACAAGCAGAAGGAGTATTGCAATTGGTATGGGTAACCAAAACTAGCACAAGGTACATTGCAGCCATTTGTGAAGCATGGTACCTGGAGTAGGTGTAGCAAAGGGGTCAGTGATCTGGCTCTCTCCCCAGCAGTCGGTTTCCCAAAGCAACCAGGACCAAACCTGCAATACAGAGACCCATAGCCTGGCCGCATGGTATGGAAGAGAAGGAGTTAACGAGTGCAAAGGTCTGTGCTAAGTGCATGGCGGGACCCATTCTGTGACTGGGAGTGAGGTGGCGGAGGTATGCTGGACTTCTGGAGAGGGCACAGGCTCAGTGGTGTCTCTACTAAATGCAACATATATCAAGCTAAAGTGTGTAGGGACAGGGTACATTTAATACTGCACACATCATATAGCTCATCTCTAAGCCGGGGAACCACCATAATGTTTGAATATAACATGAACGCGGTCCCCGCCTGGTCCCAGGTGTTGATAAGCACGCTCTGCGGGAAGGGTACCCCCATGTGCAGGGTGAGTGGCCCCACCCAAAGTGAATCGTTTCACTTTCCAATGCATTTGTAATTCTATTGCTATGACTCGGACACCACTGTCAGACTGCTTAGCCAGCTTTGCCTTGTGACCTTGTCATCTCTAGCCTACTCTTTGGTCAATGAATGGGCTTCACCAATGTCCGATGATCAAAGAGGTAACCCAAGAAATTGTTAAAGTATGTGTAAAGTCAAATATTTTTTTCTGATTTTGAAGTGTTCAAAAGTTTATATTGCTTGTGTTCTATTTGGCTTAGTGATCATTTTGTCTGATGAAGAAACTGATGGGAAAGCCAACATTTTAGACCTGTCACTGGACAAGAAATTGAGGTGAAATCTTCCAATTTGGACACCTGTTCAGGTGACAGCTGTTTAAGGCTACGTTTCCACTAGTGCGTCCCCAAAGTCGCACGATTTACACTGCACGATTTACACTGCGACTTTGCTATGCGATTTGTGTTGCGATTTGTTGCGACTTTAAAAACAACTTTGTGCGACTTTGATGTTCTGCGATTTAGTCATAGTGATGTAATTCCTTATCCTGCTTAGTTATTTCCCCTTCCTCTTTCGTTGTTACGTGTTGTATGTTGGTTAGCAAACATGTTGGCTATGAAATATGTTGGGAAAAATATTGACTCGCGCTCAAAACAAAAACTAACATGTGTATGACTGGAAAAGAGTACTCAGCCGATATTTAAATAAATGTTGTGAAAACATATGATAAATGTGGCAAACTGAATATTATATTGGAAAATTGATCCCACTTCCCCTTAAAGGAAATATATTCAATAGCAAATCAAATTCGTACATAAAAACCATGAAGGATTGCAGTATATATAAAAGGGTAATATCTTAATTTAAAGAAAATATTTAAAAAAAAAAAAAAAAAAGGGGGGAAAGTCCATATACAAAAAAACACCCTATAAGTGCTGTGGTAATGCAAAAAAAGTCCAATTTAAATGAAATCCCAGATGTGTGGGTCCACCACCATAAATGAAGTACCTAGCCGCTTACCGGAACCCCATGACCCCCCGTTACAGAGGGTCTAAATGGGCATTGTAGTCATGCTGCTCGGACAGCTCGGGAACCAGAATGATGACCGGATTGGAACCTCTGAAACTGTATTGCTGTAAAGGCTGTATAGCGAATGGATCCACAGGGAAAAGGCAACACTCAGCCCTCAGTGGAGTGTAGACATCATATAGGGGAAACAGAAAAAGGCTCCCATAGTGTAAAATCAATTGGTATTTTATTAAAAAAACATAGTAAACACTCACATATAAAAAGCAAATATCCTCTGATGAGAGGCAGTCTGTGACACCGGCCGGATGTTCACAGGCCGCCCGTCCTACTGGAGTACAACGATAGAGGAAGGTGACGCGATGACACCGCTCAGCCCATGACACCGCTCAGCAACATGAAATATGTTGGGTCAGCAGTCATTTTGGCTGCTGTAGCAGCATTAATAGATGAAGAAGAAGAGGATAAGCGGAGGAGGAGAAGGCATAGGTTTTGGATCCATCCCATCATCGCCCAAAGGGAAGTGAGAGGCCAGTTTGGGGTCCTTTACATCGACCTCCATGCTCATGAAGACAAATTCTTCACTACACACAGATGTCAATTAGAAGGTGAGAAAATTTTTTGATGTCAACTTGCAAATGCTCCAAGATATATTTATGAAAATGTGTATATTCCTGGTCAGTATGACTCTTTTTATAATTTTTAGCTTTCAGTAGCTAGAAGTGTTACCTATAACCTGATCAAATTGTTAAAAAAATGGAACTAGATTTTTAAATGTTTTATTTTTACACGGTCAATGTAGATAATAGCCATACATTTTCTATTTCCAGTTTTGATGAATTGTTGGCTTTGCTCTCTAGCCATCTAGAGCAACAAAACACAAGTTTCCGAAGGAGTATTCCAGCTGTTGAAAGACTCATTGTAACATTGAGGTAACTTTTCATACCTACTTTTTCTTCTTCTTACCTTATATGTGGCATTTGGATATCCACATCATTCTTTCATCCTCTTTACATGAAGTGAAATAATAAATACTAGCATGTAATTGTGGGTGAGATTGTTTTTACAATATTAACTTTCCCTCTACATCACCAGTGTCTTTCTCCTGCTCCTCTTCTTCCTTCACTTTCTCAGGCACCTCCTTCCAAGCTCATTTTTTATCTAATATAGCAGTAGCTTATTGTTAATATGTATCATTCTAATAAACTGTATTTACTATTCCATTTTAGGTACCTGGCAACTGGACATTCCTTTGCATTTTGAATTTTTGGTTGGCAAAACTACTGTCAGCAATATTGTCCACACTACCTGCAGAGACATCTGGAATGCCCTTAGGGAATTGGTCCTGAAGAAGCCCACTTGCGAAGATTGGTGCAAGATATCTGAAGTTTTCTGGGACCAATGCAATTTCCCGAATTGTGTCGGGGCAATTGACGGAAAACATATGAGGGTAGTGATGCCCATCGACAGTGGAACAAAATACTTTAATTACAAAAAAATATTTTTCTTTTGTATTACTAGCAGTGGCTGATGCCAATTATTGTTTTACCTATATAGACATAGGATCTTATGGCAGCAGCTCAGACTCCAGTATTTTCCAAAGATCATCTTTTGGAAGAATGTTGAGGGAAAATGGCCTGGACCTGCCACAGGACTGTCCGTTGCCAGGAACAAATGGGCCGCCTATGCATTTGTGTATGTTGGGGATGAGGCCTTTGCTCTCAGTGAGCATCTATTAAGGACTTATTCCAATAGGTGTCTGAGTGAAGAGAAGCAAATCTTCAATTACCGGTTAACGAGGGCAAGGCGAGTGGTAGATTGTTCATTTGGCATTTTAGCGAACAAGTGGCGTTTGCTACATACACCTATGAATTTAAAACTTGAGAATGCAATATCTGCAGTAAAAGCAGCATGTGTGCTTCATAATTTTGTAAGAATTTGTGATGGCTATCTTTTTGAAGATTCCCTCATGCACGATCTGGAAGGTGCACAATGGAGTGCCAGTAGGGGCACCACCAATGGTAACACTGTGCGTGAGGGATTCACATTGTTTTTAATGTCTGCTGCTGGTTCTGTCCTATGGCAGCAGGATGCCATTGCATAATGTATGTCATGCATTTTTTATTTTATTATTATTTATATGTCTGTTATGTTTAATTGCATTCAAATGCAGAATAACAGGTCTTTAACACAAATGTAAAAAATGGATAAGTATAAAACATATAATGTAACCAGAATATTTTTTATTTTTCAAAATTTTGGGCAAGAATGCAAATGTTTTTTTGAGTGAACTACACCATTTTTCTGTTTTTTATTTTAAACCACCACAACAAAGAATAAAAAAATAACATATATCAATTTGAACAACACAGAAATAAAAGTCATACAAAAAATAAAATATATAATCATAATCTTTTTTTTACAGCAAAATCTTTTTGCAAGAAGGCAAAAATTACAAAATAAAATTTCCATGAACTGAAACTTTTTTGGGTTGTTGTTTTGGCAACCACAACCAAAAACAAAAAAATTAACATGTCTCAAAACAACAGCAAAAATAATATAAACTTACAATTGCTGGTATGTTTTGGTTTCAGTGGTCCTGGAAACTGAACTATTGGTTGGTCCAGGGCAATCCACTGATGGTCCCAGGCAGTATTTCCTTTCAAGCAAAGGTGGAACCTGACTGGGTGTAGGCTTCCTAAGTTGCTGAGTGTTCAGGGGGCCAAGGGTAGAGGTCCTGGGGGTAGGAATTGGATGCAACATGCGTGGCCCTGAGGGATTCAGCATATTACCATACTGGTCACAGTATGGCCGGTTTATTGGTGGAGCATACTGTGTACTTTGAAAGTGAGGTATTGGGGGGGTTGCATATATGCTGAGGATGTTGTTGGCTCATCACACATGAAGGATTGAGCAGTTGACATCAAAGCCATCCTGAGTGCATATTTTTTCTCTCGGGGGACCTGTTTACATATGCCTAAAATTACAGTGAGAAATGCTGTCTTCACACTGGTTTTCAGCCATTTTAGTGGACATCTGACTAACTACATCTAAGATTGTATCCATGGGTTTCCCAGCCTTGGCACTTCCCCTTGAAGATCTTCGCACAGGCCTAGAGACATTTCTAGGCCCTGGTTCTGCATCCTCCTCATTCATTGAGTTTGTTGCTGACCTTGATTCATCTACAAACAGTTCCTTGTCAACATTATCTTGGAATTGTTCTTCCTCCTCTGCAGCAGAAGCTTCCTCTGACTCATCTTCCGGTGGCAAACCCTGTGTGCTGCTCTGTTAAATGGATATCCACCTATATGTGGGCCACACTAGACGTGAGGGTACTCTATTCGTCGATCCCCCAGAGCGCTGGATTGCAGGCCATCCAATATCATCTTCAACGCTACAGCTCCTACTCTCAGGAGCTACAGGAGTTTATTCTGTTAAGTGTTGAGCTTTTATTAAAGCATAATTATTTTTTATTTGATGGCGCATATTATGTCCAGCGCTGCGGGGCGTCGATGGGTGCTAGATTCTTACCGTCCATGGTGAACCTCTATATAGGTTGGTGGGAGGAACAAGTTTTGTTCTCTCCCAGCAACCCTTTTGCTAAGCAGATTGTTTGGTATGGTCGTTTCATTGATGACCTCGTGATGGTGTGGGATGGTGACATTATGGGATTGCAGGAATTTTTGAAATTTCTGAATGATAATCAGTTAAATCTACATTTTTCAATTGAACATGATATTTCCAGTATCAACTTTTTAGACATCACCCTAAAGGGTGATCCAACCACAGGTGATGTTTCAACATGCACCTATAGGAAACCTTGCTCTGGTAACACTACGCTTTTGCAACCAGTTGTCATCCATCCCAAACCATCATTGCCATCCCATATGGGGAGTTTATTAGAGCTAAACGTAACTGTTCAACAAACTCAACCTTTGAACTAGAATGTAAGCTCATCCATCAGCGCTTATTGGACCGAGGTTATAACGAATCTGTTATACACCAAGGACTAGAAAGGGTTTTGATGATGGACAGAGAGGAATTACTGTCAGATAAGCCTAAAACTGAGAGAGAGCATAAAAATAAAAATAATAACAAACCTTATCAATCTTACAACTCTAGGAATAGAAAAACGGGTAAACCTATCACATTTGTAACCACATTTTCCCAAGAATATAATCAAATAGTCAGAATAATAAAAAAGAATCTGCCAATATTACATACAGATAAAGATTTAAATTAAATTTTGCAAGCAGTTTGCCTTTTTTTCTAGCCGACGTGCGCCCACACAGGGGACTGCACTATCACCTAGTCTATTTTCATCCAAACAATGCCAACCCACCTGGCTCTCCTATCCTGGCAGTTACCCTTGTAATTTAAAAACCTGTAGGTACTGTAACTTGTGTGATCTGGGTAAAACATTTGTTGCCGCAGCTACAGGTGAAGAGTTTACTATACAGCAATACATCAACTGTGGCACAAACTATGTAATTTACCTGATCACCTGTATTTCATGCAGCCGCCAATATGTAGGCTGTACCACACGTCCTTTGAGAGCCCGTATAGGGGAACATTACTGTGACACAATTAACCCAAATGCTAGAAATATTTCGAATGCAACACGTCACTTTAGGGAATGTCACCAGGGCGATCTCTCCTCTTTTCGCTTTAGAGGAATAGAACGGTTGTCTCACTTGCCCAGAGGAGGTGACAGGGAGAGAAGGCTACTGTGGAGAGAAGCATGGTGGATTTTTAGATTAAAAACTAGATCGCCTCAGGGGTTAAACCTGAGGTGGGATCTGGATTTGCACTTACATTAAACATGCCTCTCCCCAGAGCCTCCTCTCTCTTTCTCTTTTTTCCTCCTCTGGTGTCTTTTTCACATACCTGAATTATTATTTTTATTTATTTATTTATTTTTTTTGTATCACATGTTTTTTGTATTTCATGGTGTGTTTTAATCATGTATATGTGCATGAGTGCATGCATAAGTGTGTGCACACATGCACTTATTATCACTCTAAGGTGTGTGACAAATAGTGGCATACATATTATCAGGGTACTCACCGAAGCCGAGATGCTGGGAGTGGCTTCCCTTGCAGCTAAGCGCACTATACCCCTGGAGATGGTACAGAGGGTATAGGACACAGAGAGGCATGGGTCGCCAGCAGGTAGATAAATCTTGAGAGGTGGACTCCTGCAGCGTGGAGATGAGAGCAGCGATGAATCTGGCCCTGGAACTGGAGAAGAAGACCCGGCTGGGGTTCTAACCCACAAACACAATGGGAGCTGAGCAGAGTGCAGGAGATCAGGCACGGAGAACCCAGTAATAGAAAGTCTGTGGTGCAGGCCGGGAACATACACTGGAAGCAAGTGGATAAGGAAGTCCTTTTTCACAGGCCAAGGGTTAAACACAGCAGACAGTAATCGGAGAAATCCTGAAGGCGGGCCGGAGGTAGTGCACTGGAGATGTCAGCAGAGGAGTCCATTAGACAAGCCAGGGTCATACACAGGAAGGCAGGAGAATCCAAAGACAGGCCGAGTGTCAAACACAGGAAGCAGATGATAGAGAAGTCCTTTAAACAAGCCGAGGTCAAACACTGGAGAGAAGCAAGGTAGGTCAGGTCAATCCGGGTCAAAACAGGCAAATATAAGTAGCAGGAATCAGGAACGGAACACAGGAAGCTGAAAGACAAACCAGCAATTAAACAGGGAACAGATCAGTCTTTATATAGGCCAGCAAGGGGGTGTGACGCTGATGTGCGAACGTTCGTTCGCCATTACGCTATTGCGTTGTGTCGTGAACCCGTGTGTGCCGCTACATCGCTAACCCGCATGCGCCAAAGCGCGGCTCTGCCACGCAGATGCACAGGAACTTTCTGATATTGGCAAGCTCTTTTCCTATTACTTCTCTGACACATATGGATCACTCAATATGCAGTATAGCTGATTCCCCTTTTTTGGATAATTGCCTGTTAGTCAATTAAGACAATTAATGGGTGGAGCCAGTGATCCTTGGAGCTACTATTTATTTTCAAAGTTTCATGTCTGTAATGTGGTTATGACTAAGGCCTTATAGGCTGAAACGCGTCAACTGTTCTTATTTGCGTTTGGTCACTGTGGCTTGTCAATAAATATTATACTTCTTAAGAGCAATCACCGGAGTGCGGATCATCTTTTCCTCAAACCCTGTGTGCTGTCTTCCCAGCTTGCTTGGGTTCTGAAATACAAATAACATATTTTTCAAGGAAGCATTAAAATTTGATATGTCAAATTCATAAAATATACCTGCTGATAACTTACTCTCGCATTTCCAAAACCGGTTTTAAAAAATCAAGATCCCCGGCATGGGCATATGGGGCTAATCTTTTTGAGCCGGAACCACTCCTTCCTTCTTTTAATTTGCGTAAGTACCGGTTGTAACAGTCTTTGAGACTTCTCTATCGAGTTTGTAACGAGTGCACTGCAAAATATAAAGACAATACCAAGTTAAAAATATAATTCTTCAATAACTGCCCATAGGTCATTAATTTGCTAGGTTGAATAATTAATTTTGATGGTAGGAAAACAATTGCTATATATATTATCCATTACAACGGCATAATTTGGCATGTGCTGAAGGATGTGAACAGGGCCATGTTTAATATTGTTTGGACCATGGGCAAATATTATTTGGTGGCCCACACACACACACACACACACAGATTTACTTTCCTGCAGCCACAGGTTGCAGGAAAGAAACTAGCTAAATTCCACCATCAACCCAAATAGTGTTTACAGGGGATTCCCTCCTGTCAAATCACTGTCATCTCAGGAGGAGAAGCGGTCCCCACCAAGAAAACACAGTGCACATTGTTAACACACACCCATTGTTTGCTGAATATTTAAATAGGTGCAAGCCGCAAAGTGCTAAGCAGCATATATCAACTACTTACTTTTTGAAGACCGTTCTGTAGCTGATAAAGAGTCCCAAGTATCATAATATATGCGAGCCACTTCCAACCATGCTCTCTCCTTCTTTGCATGATCTTTGTAACCTGGATCTCTGAGGTCATATATTGCCGGACGTTGTCTGACAAGCCTAATAATTTCTTCATTGTCATGAACTTGTCGCTTGTTCTTTCTAGCCCCTAGGCATGATTCCTGCTGTCTTCCACACTCACGTACATCAATATAGGAAGTGATTTATTTTGGAGGAGCAGAGATCATGTGCTTCCATAGACTTCTGTGGAAGTCACAACAAAATCGCGGTGTCAGACATGTACATGCGACTGCATTGCGACTTAATTCCTTTTTATGGAGAACAAGCCGAAGACAGAACAAAGTAGTGCAAAAACCTTTTTTGGAGTCGCTGCAACTTGAGTCGCACCAATTAGAATGGGGACCATTGAAATACATGTGTTTTGACTTGTCATTAGACTTCACATGTGCCAAGTCACACAACAACTCGCAGTAGTGGAAACAGAGCCTAAGAGGGAATTTTCTCCTCAGTTTTGATACATTTCCTTCTATTTCCTGTTTTATCTTTGGGACATCCTCTGTTTTTTCTTTCATCTTCTTTGTGGTCAGTGCCCCCACTCTCCTGAATTCTGTGCTGAGACTGGTTCATTCTGTACTCTCCAGTGTATTTGAATTAAAGTGGTGTTAAACCCAAAAAAAAACTTTTGTTACAGATTAAAATGTGTTAGCTGGAGTTTGGCTCAAATTGTTATTGTATCTAAAACTGCTAGTACATCTAACATTACCAATGTTGCTGTCCAAAGGTATCTCTGTTGGTCCTTCATCTATAGTGTAAGCACTGTAATACAGAAGGTGTGTTACTGGCCAGATTACCAGGTGAAAACATGGAATAAAGCCTTAAAGAGGAAATTAATGCAGCCATCACATCTGATTGGTAAATTACAATATACTAACTTTTAGATTTTTATACCACTTTAAGCCCTTCCTGGCTTTTTTTCAAGGGTATATGTCTTAACTAGGGTTGTCCCGATACCACTTTTTTAAGACCGAGTACAAGTACCGATACTTTTTTTCAAGTACTCGCCTATACCGATACTTTTTTTTATTGTCATGTGACAGTTGCACTAATATGCAACACTGATGACGCGTAGACTGTGTTCAGTCGTTTTTTAGTTTCATTTTTATTTTTTTACAATTACATTTTTTATATTTTTCTTTATTATTTCTTAAAATTGTTGTTTTTTTTTTTGTTTTTTGTTTTTTTACAATGCTCTGTTTTTTTTTTTGGGGGGGGGGGGGTAGTGGACGGTGTCAGTGTGTTTTTATTTTGTTTTTTATTATTTTTACAATTTAAAGTTTTAAATATTTATTACAATTCTTTTTTAATCAGCCCTGTTGGGGGGCTTTGGTGAGATATCAGGTGACATCTCCCCTTTGAGACAGGAAAAAGGGACTGAGGACACAGATTCCCCAGTCTTTCTCTGTACCCTCAGCTGCACTTAAGATGAATGGACAGGGGACAGGGGCTCCTCCCCATTTATAAACTGAAGTATCATAAACCAGTTTACGATACTCAATTATGAATGGACAGTCAGTGATCACTGACTCTGTTCGTTCGGAAAGGAAGCAGCCGGTAAATGACAGATTTACCGGCTCCTTCCTCTACTCTCCATCCTGAAAGATCCAGGACAAAGGGGGTGGAGTAGCACGGAGGGGGGAGCGGAGCACGGAGGGGGAGCAGGGCTCAGAGAAGGAACGGAGTACGGAGGGCGGGAGAGGAGCATGGCGAAGGGAACGGAGCACGGAGGGGGGAGCAGAGCACGGAGAAGGGAATGGAGCACGGAGAAAGGAACGGAACATGGAGGGGGGAGCGCAACATGGAGCATGGAGAAGGGAACGAAGCATGGAGGGAGGAGCAGAGCACGGAGGGGGGAGCAGAGCATGGAGGGGGAGCAGAGCACAGAGAAGGGAACAGAGCACAGGGGGGGGGGAGCGGAGCACAGAGAAGGGAACGGAGCACAGAGGAGGGAGTTGAGCAGAGCACGGAGAAGGGGACGGAGCACAGAGTGGGGAAGCAGAGAACGGGGAAGGGAATGGAGCACGGAGAAGGGAACGGAACATGGAGGGGAGAGTGGAGCACGGAGAAGGGAGCGAAGCACGGATGGGGGAGCAGAGCACGGAGGGGGGAGGGGGGAGCGGAGCATGGAGGGGGAGCAAAGCACGGAGGAGGGAGTGGAGCATGGAGGGGGAGCAGAGCACGGAGGAGGGAACGAAGCACGGAGGGGGGAGCAGAGCATGGAGGGGGGAGCGGAGCATGGAGGGGGAGCAGAGCACGGGAGGGGGGAGCGGAGCATTGGGGGGGAGCAGAGCTAGGAGGAGGGAATGAAGCATGAAGGGGGGAGCAGAGCACGGAGGGGGAGCAGAGCACGGAGGGGGGAGCAGAGCATGGAGGGGGAGCAGAGCACGGGAGGGGGGAGTGGAGCATGGAGGGGGAGCAGAGCATGGAGGAGGGAACGAAGCACTGAGGGGGGAACAGAGCATGGAGGGGGGAGCGGAGCATGGAGGGGGAGCAGAGCACGGAGGGGGGAGCGGCTCCTTCCTCTGCTCTCCATCCTGAAAGATCCAGGACAAAGGGGATGGAGTAGCACGGAGAGGGGAGCGAAGCACGGAGGAGGAGCAGGGCTCAGAGAAGGGAACGGAGCACGGAGGGCGGGAGAGGAGCATGGAGAAGGGAACGGAGCACGGAGGGGAGAGCAGAGCATGGAGAAGGGAACAGAGCATGGAGGGGGGAGCAGAGCACGGAGAAGGGAATGGAGCACACAGAAAGGAACGGAACATGGAGGGGGAGTGCAGCATGGAGAAGGGAACGAAGCATGGAGGGAGGAGCAGAGCACGGAGGAGGGAGCGGAGGATGGAGGGGGAGCAGAGCACAGAGAAGGGAACAGAGCACAGAGGGGGGGGAGCGGAGCACAGAGAAGGGAACGGAGCACAGAGAGGGAGTTGAGCAGAGCACGGAGAAGGGAACAGAGCACAGAGGGGGGAGCGGAGCACGGGGAAGGGAATGGAGCACGGAGAAGGGAACGGAACATGGAGGGGGGAGCGGAGCACAGAGAAGGGAGCGAAGCACGGGGGGGAGCAGAGCACAGAGGGGGGAGCGGAGCATGGAGGGGGAGCAGAGCACGGAGGTGGGAGTGGAGCATGGAGGGGGAGCAGAGCACGGAGGAGGGAACGAAGCACAGAGGGGGAGCAGAGCATGGAGGGGGGAGCGGAGCATGGAGGGGGAGCAGAGCACGGGAGGGGGAGCGGAGCATTGAGGGGGAGCAGAGCATGGAGGAGGGAACGAAGCATGGAGGGGGGAGCAGAGCATGGAGGGGGAGCGGAGCATGGAGGGGGAGCAGAGCACGGAGGGGGGAGCGGCTCCTTCCTCTGCTCTCCATCCTGAAAGATCCAGGACAAAGGGGATGGAGTAGCACGGAGAGGGGAGCGAAGCACGGAGGAGGAGCAGGGCTCAGAGAAGGGAACGGAGCACGGAGGGCGGGAGAGGAGCATGGAGAAGGGAACGGAGCACGGAGGGGAGAGCAGAGCATGGAGAAGGGAACAGAGCATGGAGGGGGGAGCAGAGCACGGAGAAGGGAATGGAGCACGCAGAAAGGAACGGAACATGGAGGGGGAGTGCAGCATGGAGAAGGGAGCGAAGCATGGAGGGAGGAGCAGAGCACGGAGGAGGGAGCGGAGGATGGAGGGGGAGCAGAGCACAGAGAAGGGAACAGAGCACAGAGGGGGGGGAGCGGAGCACAGAGAAGGGAACGGAGCACAGAGAGGGAGTTGAGCAGAGCACGGAGAAGGGAACAGAGCACAGAGGGGGAGCGGAGCACGGGGAAGGGAATGGAGCACGGAGAAGGGAACGGAACATGGAGGGGGGAGCGGAGCACAGAGAAGGGAGCGAAGCACGGGGGGGAGCAGAGCACAGAGGGGGGAGCGGAGCATGGAGGGGGAGCAGTGCACGGAGGTGGGAGTGGAGCATGGAGGGGGAGCAGAGCACGGAGGAGGGAACGAAGCACAGAGGGGGGAGCAGAGCATGGAGGGGGAGCGGAGCATGGAGGGGGAGCAGAGCACGGGAGGGGGAGCGGAGCATTGAGGGGGAGCAGAGCATGGAGGAGGGAACGAAGCATGGAGGGGGGAGCAGAGCATGGAGGGGGAGCGGAGCATGGAGGGGGAGCAGAGCACGGAGGGGGGAGCAGAGCACGGAGGGGGGAGCGGAGCATGGAGGGGGAGCAGAGCACGGAGGTGGGAATGGAGCATGGAGGGGGAGCAGAGCACGGAGGAGGGAACGAAGCACGGAGGGGGGATCAGAGCATGGAGGGGGGAGCAGAGCATGGAGGGGGAGCAGAGCACGGGAGGGGGAGCGGAGCATGTAGGGGGAGCAGAGCATGGAGGAGGGAACGAAGCATGGAGGGGGAGCAGAGCATGGAGGGGGAGCGGAGCATGGAGGGGGAGCAGAGCACGGAGGGGGGAGCGGAGCATGGAGGGGGAGCAGAGCACGGAGGAGGGAACGAAGCACGGAGGGGGGAGCAGAGCATGGAGGGGGGAGCAGAGCATGGAGGGGGAGCAGAGTACGGAGAAGGGAACAAAGCATAGGGAACAAAGCATGGAGGGGGGAGCAGAGCACGGGGGCCGGAGCATGGAGGGGGAGCATAGCACGGATAAGGGAGCAGGACATGGAGGAGGAAGCGGAGCACGGAGGGGGGAGCGGAGCACGGAGGGGGGAGTGGAGCACAGAGAAGGGAATGGAGCACGGAGAAGAGAACGGAGGGGGAGCGGAGCACGGAGAAGGGAGCAGCGTACGGAGAAGGGAGCGGAGTGCGAAGGGGGGAGCTGAGCATGGAGGGGGGGACCGGAGGAGCACAGAGGGGGACTGGAGGAGGATACAGGGACAGTCAGGGGTGATCGGTGTGGCGGTGGGGGGAGTTACAAGCACTGATCCCCCTGTATAGATTTTAATATAGCAGCTGAAAGCTGCAGGTGGGGGGGGGGGGGGGAAGCTTCTGTCAGCTGCTATATTGAAATCTATACAGAGGGATCGGTGCTTGTACCTCCCCCCACCACCGCACCGATCACCCCTGACTGCCCAAGTATCGGATCAAGCATTGGGGCATTTGCTCGAGTACAAGTACTCGCACAAATGCTCAGTATCGTTACCCTTTATCGATCATTCTTCAGTGCATCTGCATTTATTTCAGGTACTTATATAGTGCCATCAATTTACACAGCGCTTTTACATATATATTGTACATTCACATCAGTCCCTGCCCTTAAGGAGCTTACAATCTAAGGTCCCTAACTCACATTCATACATACTAAGACCAGTTTAGACAGGATCCATTTAACCTACCAGCATGTCTTTGGAGTGTGCGAGGAAACTCATGCAGGGACAGGGAAAACATGCAAATTCCAGGCAGTTGTGGCTGGGATTTGAACCAGGGCACTACACCACTGTGCTGCCCTGAACGCTTTCCTGATCACTCTCCAGTGCATGTGCCTAAATCCCTTTAGAGATCACTCTCAAAGACATATGCTTTATCCCTTGGCTGATTAATTTTCATTTTTATGTGCATGGACCCTGTATTAATCGCTAGGTAGTGTATATACATAACTCCTTCCCTCATAATTTCCTAGTATAAATAAGCAGCGATGCTTTTACTTATTACATTCCAATGTGCAAGTAAAAATACTTTACTTCTCAATCACATCATCCTTCCTTTGTACAGACAAGGCATACTTTTACTGTAGACATTGAAAATACCAAGCCATATTGAGGTTACAGTTTGGCACACAGCCTTTGGCAGCTCTCCTTTCCGATGTTCTTCTGTACCACCACTGTCCTCACCATTTTCCCAGCCACATAAATCATTAGCTTGCTGGCAGACATTCCTAAAAAGATGAGGTGTGGCTTTCTGTATGGAGCACTTTCACACAAAAACAATAAACTCATCTTGCCTTGACATTTCAGAACTTCAAGTCACATGATGATATGCTGTTCTGTATATTCCATACTTCATATTGCTCTGCTTTGCACACTGTGCTCTTCGTTGCACACTCCACACCGTGTCACTCTATGCCCTCACTGTGCATTCTATAGTTCATACTACTCCACTGGATTTACCCTGCCTCTCTGTTGTGGCTATTCTGACTTGGGTTTCATTCATCATCATCATAGTCCGTCTTCTATGCCTAAAAAGGCATATTTTACTAATATTTTTATCAACTTTTTATTTTGTTGCTTGCCCGAAGGTGCTCTTTAAACACAACAATCAGAATAATATGGTTTTCTGTGTTACGAATTCTTATTTTGTGATTGTATGATCTTCGACATGTCTTATACAGTAGAAAGCAAAAATGGAGAAAAGATCAATAACCAAGAAACATAATCACAAAAATATGTGTATGTGAAAAGTGTGCCAAAGGTAAAATTTCTTGTTATATAGCAGCCAATCAGCTTCTAAAGCCTTGTACACACGGTCAGATTATTGGACGAATTTTCATCTTTTTTTTATTTGATAATTAAACAAATGCGTTTGCGCTATAAAAATTATGATAATAAAAGTGAAAATCTGTATGTGAAAAAATAAATACCAATATATCTACAACAATATTTCATAAATAACAATCTGTGATAAAAATTAATAAACAAAGTGCAGCGTGCATATATGATGCTGAATTCAAGTGCAAACTTAGGCTAAAAAAGTGTACACTCTTTCCAAAGAGTGATTAATAAAGTTCATAAATGATGAATATAAAGTGCAAAAATAACACAGTGTCCATCAATAGTGACATCCATCATGCTCATCCAAAGAATGTGATAAAAAAAACCATGCTCCAGTGCTCTCCGGTGACTCCCCAAAAGCATATGCGCTCACCTCAGAGCGTGTGACACAGTAACCAAACTATGTCAAATCACGCTTTGGAGCCTCTCCTGGGCTCTAAATGATGTGCAGGTGCTGACCTCCAACTTGGTCAGTAAGTATCGTTCCAATTCTCAGTACCTGTCAGCGGAGAGGTACTGAGATGACAGGTACTGAGAATTGGAACGATACTTACTGAGCAAGTTGGAGGTCAGCACCTGCACATCATTTAGAGCCCAATAGTGGCTCCAAAGCGTGATTTGACATAGTTTGATTGAGGTGAGCGCATATGCTTTTGGGGAGTCACCGGAGAGCACTGGAGCATGGTTTTTTATCACATTCTTTGGATGAGCATGATAAATGTCACTATTGATGGACACTGTGTTATTTTTGCACTTTATATTCATCATTTATGAACTTTATTAATCACTCTTTGGAAAGAGTGTACACTTTTTTAGCCTAAGTTTGCACTTAAATTCAGCATCATATATGCACGCTGCACTTTGTTTATTAATTTTTATCACAGATTGTTATTTATGAAATATTGTTGTAGATATATTGGTATTTATTTTTTCACATACAGATTTTCACTTTTATTATCATAATTTTTCTAGCGCAAACGCATTTGTTTAATTATCTCGCTATTTGCACGGTTATGGAACGTGATTAGTGTTTGCAGCTGGTTATTACCATTTACTTATTTTGTAGGCATTAATCCATCTCTGGCTCGCAAGATCTTTTTGTATTTCTATTTTTTTATTTGATGCTAGTCTCAAATCGAAAGTGAAGAGGGGACTCACCATCAGAAAATCTTCTGATGACAGAATTCAACGTCAGAAGTGACGTAATGTGTTGAATTGTTTTGTATGTGTTCTTTCATTTCTGAGCATGCCTAGTTTTGTTCTTCAGATTTTTTTTTGTCAGAAAACCATACTAATGAACAGGAAATCGGATGTTGTGACAGTTGTCACATCAGACAAAAATTTTCACGCCTGCACATCCAGTTTTTGTGTGCTGAAAATTCGTAATCGGCTGTCAAAAGCAGCATACTAACAATCAGAAAATCGGCAGATAGTTCATCGGACAAAATTTAACTTCAGATTTTCTGACCGTGTGTAAACTAACTGTAAATTTTCTACAGATTGAGAGAGAACATTTATTGCTATGAAAACCAAAAATGTTACCCTTAGTATACTTTTTATACAACTGTACCTTACTGCATTGCTTGTTGCAAATTAAAGCTGAATTGATGGAAAAATAATGTTTACCCATGAGTGATGATGGGAAAATAATTCATAATTAAATTGTAAAGAAAAAGGGAAGAAAAAAATGTGAAATAAGCGTTATAAATAAATACCGTATATACTCGAGTGTAAGTCGAATTTTTCAGCACATTTTTTTGTGCTGAAAGTGCCCCCCTCGACTTATACTCGAGCCAAGCACTTTTCTGCAGCAAAAAATTTCATTTCCCGAACCAACTTTGGGGCCCCGTATCTCAGGGCCACTTAGTGCTAGAAACCCCAAATTTGGTATGCAAACCCAGTGGACCTGGTACCACAACATATCCTAGCACTAAGTGATCCCAAGATACGGGGCCCCAAAATCGGTTCGGAAAATGTCATTCTCTGCTGCAGAAAAGCGCTTGACATTTTCTGTACCGACTTTGGGGCCCCATTTCTCAGGGCCACTTGGTGCTAGAAACCCTGGCTTTGGAAATTTTATGGTGCTAGTTCCACTGGGTTTGCACACCAAATTTGGGGTTCTTAGCACTAAGTGGCCCCGAGATACGGGGCCCCAAATTCGGTCAACTGTGTCTATCTGCAGCAATGTCATTTCGGGACCCTTTGGGTTCAGAGACCCCACATTTTGGCTGCAGCTAGGGGGCATCTAGGAACCCTTAACTACCGAGTTTGAAGTTCAGGGGACCTATGGCTGCAAATGGGCACAGTGAGGCATGCAAATGGGCACAGTGATGCTGCAAATGGGCATTGTTGACCCTCTTTTCCACTTACAGTAGCTGTGCATTTCTCACCCTCGTCTTATACTCGGGTCAATACGTTTTTCCCATTTTTTTGTGGTAAATTAGGGCCTCGACTTATACTCGGAATGACTTATACTCGAGTATATACGGTACTCTACGAATGAGGAAACTTTAAAGTAGTAGTGATAATTCATGCATGATACCTCTTACACTTTACTTTTAAATTCTAATGAAATCATTCCTACAGATTATGCATGTTTTGTACTAATGTTCTTACTCTGATAAAAAGGACTACCACCACTTTCCTTTCCAACTACTAGTCCTCACAACAGCTGGACTCACTTGCTTCTTATGGGCTTGCCAAGAAAGTGGGAAAGCAAGCGTCACAGCATGACTAAATATTGTATCGCAATAGAGACATGATGTGCAGCACTAAATGTCTGTACCATAAAGATAACTCTATTTTTAGTGCTTTAGAGGATAATTTTACTTTTAGTATAGCTATCCTTTAATTGCCCCTCCATCAAGCACACCACCAAAGTCTGTTACTTACCTATCTGCCCTCCTGCTTGATCCTCAATATGCAGTCTGCTGAGAGCCACAAAGCTGCCCCTCCACCCAGCACACGCCAAAGTCAGATACTCACCCATCTGTCCTCCTGCCCAATCCTTGCAATCCAGTCTGCTGAGAGCCACAAAGCTGCCCCTCAACCCAGCACACGCCAAAGTCAGATACTCACCTATTGGCATTGAGGATCAGAGTGCCAAGAATAAACCCTTTTAAACCCAGTAGTCCATTGGAGTAAATGCTTGTAAGTGTATTGCTGTCCCTACCGGTGTTTGCAAAACTGAAAATGTAAAAGAAAAAAGAAAAAGTATAAAAAATATATAAATGTGTAAATAATGTTTAACAAAAAATATTTATAATAGAATAGTGATGACTGATGGAAAAACATGAAAGTGATACTGCCCAGGCCAGGCTAGAATCTACAGTGCCTTGCAAAAGTATTCACCCCCTTGGCATTTTTCGTGTTTTGTTGCCTCACAACCTGAAATTAACATGGATTGTTTGAGGATTTGCATCATTTAATATACAGAACATGGCCACAACTTTGAAGATTTTTTTTAATTGTGAAGCAAACAACAAATAGGATTAACAGAAAAAGTCAATGTGCATAACTATTCACCTCCCTAAAATCAATACTTTGTAGAGCCACCTTTTGTGGGTATCACAGCTCCAAGTTGCTTTGGATAAGTCTCTATGAGTTTACCACTGGGGTTTTTGCCCATTCCTCCTTGCAAAACTGCTCCGGCTCCTTTAAGTTGGATGGTTTGCGCTTGTGAACAGCAATCTGTCTGACCACAGATTTTCTATTGGATTGAGGTCTGGGTTTTGACTAGACCATTCCAACACATTTACATGTTTCCCCTTAAACCACTCAAGTGTTGCTTTAGCAGTGTGTTTGGGGTCATTGTCCTGCTGGAAGGTGAACCTCTGTCCTAGCCTCAAATCACACACAGAGTGGTACAGGTTTTGCTCAAGAATATCCCTGTATTTAGCACCATCCATCTTTCCCTCAACTCTGACCAGTTTCCCAGTCCCGACTGCTGAAAAACATCCCCACAGCATGATGCTGCCACCACCATGTTTCATTGTGGGGATGGTGTTCTTTGAGTGATATGATGTGTTGGGTTTGTGCCAGACATAGCATTTTCTTTGATAGCCAAAAAGTTCAATTTTAGTCTCATCAGACCAGAGCACCTTCCTCCATACATTTTGGGAGTCTCCCACATGCCTTTTTGCAAACTCAAAACGTGCCATTTTGTTTTTTGCTGAATGTAATGGGTTTCTTCTGGCCACTCTGCCATAAAGCCCAACTCTATGGAGCGTACGGCTTATTGTCGTCCTATGTACAGATACTCCAGTCTCTGCTGTGGAACTCTGCAGCTCCTCCGGGGTTACCTTGGGTCTCTGTGCTGCCTCTCCGATGTATGCCCTCCTTGCCCCGTCCTTGAGTTTTGGTGTGCGGCTGGTGTCTTGCCGAGAAAGTTAAGGACCCCCCTGTACTGCGCAGGTGCAGCGCTTGCGCAGTACGAACGACTAAGGAGCCGCCGAAGATAGCTGAAGCTGAAAACCTTCAATCAGTTGTACATGGCGCCTGCGCCCTGAGTGCAGGTTCAAGCCCCACCATCCAAGTGGACCTAGAGGTAGAATAAAAAAGTGCCAAGCGAAGCGAGGCCATGCCCAAAGCGTGGCGAGCGAAGCGAGCCCGAGAGGGGCCCTCTTACAGGCGCCATGTACAGCTGATTTACACCTATTCAGCTATTTCCACCGGCTCGTGCTGCGCAAACACTGCGCCTGCGCAGTACAGGGGGGTCCTTATTCGCCGAGGGGAACTTTCTCGGCAGAACACCGTCTCTTGGCAGGTTTGCTGTTGTGCCATGTTCTTTCCATTTGGTTATGATAGATTTGATGGTGCTCCTAGGGATCATCAAAGATTTGGATATTTATTTTATAACCTAACCCTGACTTGTACTTCTCAACAACATCGTCCCCTACTTGTTTGGAGAGTTCCTTGGTGTTTATGGCAGTGTTTGGTTAGTGGTGCCTCTTGCTTAGGTGTTGCAACCTCTGGGGCCTTTCAAAGAGGTGTGTATATGTAATGACAGATCATGTGACACTTAGATTGCACACAGGTGAACATCATTTTACTAATTATATGACTTCTGAAGGTAATTGGTTGCACCAGAGCTTTTTATGGGCTTTTTATGGGGTGAATACATACGCACATGCCAATTATCAGTTTTTTATTTCTGAAAAATAGTTTTATGTAAATATTTTTCTAATTTACTTCACCAACTTATGCCCCGTACACACGGTCGGATTTTCCGACGAAAAATGTGTGATAGGACCTTGTTGTCGGAAATTCCGACCGTGTGTAGGCTCCATCACACATTTTCCATCGGATTTTCCGACCCACAAAGTTTGAGAGCAGGATATAAAATTTTCCGACAACAAAATTCCGATCGTGTGTAAACAAATCCGACGGACAAAGTGCCACGCATGCTCAGAATAAATAAAGGGATGAAAGCTATTGGCCACTGCCCCGTTTATAGTCCCGACGTATGTGTTTTACGTCACCGCGTTTAGAACGATTGGATTTTCCGACAACTTTGTGTGACCGTGTGTATGCAAGACAAGTTTGAGCCAACATCCGTCGGAAAAAATCCTAGGATTTTGTTGTCGGAATGTCCGAACAAAGTCCGACCGTGTGTACGGGGCATTAGACTATTGTGTTCTGGTCCATCAAATACAATTCAGATTAATGTAATTAATGTAACAAAATAGGTAAAAAGCCAAGGGGGTGAATACTTTTGCAAGGCACTATACATGCACACAATGCACCCTTGTCTCACACGAGTATGAAAAAGGACCTAGTTGATGGAGAGTGGGATGAGTCTAAAGGATTATGGGTGTGTGTACTACCAAGGTTATCATTGGAGTTTGTTATAGAGCTCCCAGTGTTAATGAGGAGGTGGTGACTTGCACAGATTGAAGGGGATTCAAGGGCTGGGACAGTGATAATAATGGGGCATTTTAACTACCTGGAAATTGACTGGAGTAATGGCACTGCTGGAAAAGTTAAAGGGCAACCGTTTTTAAACCTATTACAAGACAATTTTTTGGTACAGTTTACTGAGGCCCCGACTAGGAATGATGCTCTGCTGGACCTGATAATTTCAAACCATTAACTGTGCAGTCATGCAAAGCTCTACCCAAATGAAACTTGCATCCCTTTTCCCCACAAATAGAGCTTTCTTTTGGTGGTATTTGATCACCTCTGTGGTTTTTATTTTTTGCGATATAAACAAAAAAAGACCAAAAATTTGGGGGAAAAAATGATATTTTCTACTTTTTACTATAAAAAAAATACAATAAACTCAATTTTATTCAAACATTTAGGCCAAAAAGCATTTAGCCACATGTCTCGGGTAAAAAACAATTCAATAAGCGTATATTTATTGGTTTGTGCAAAAGTTATAGCGTCTACAAAATAGGGTACATTTTCTGGCATTTACGCAAGCTTTTAGTTTATGACTGCCCATCTAATTTCTTGAGGTGCTAAAATGGCAAGGCAATACAACCCCCCCCCCCCAAATTACCCCATTTTGTAAAGTAGACACCCCAAGGAATTTGTTGAGAGACTTGTTGAGCACAGTGAATATCTTATTTTTTTTTGTCACAAGTGATTGAAAATGACAAAAAAAAAAATGTACACAAAGTTATCACTAAATGATATATTGCTCATACATGCCATGGGCATATGTGACATTACACCCCAAAATACAGTCTGACGCTTCTCCTGAGTACGAGGATACCACATTTGTGGGACTTTTTGGGAGCCTAGCCACGTACAAGACCTTGAAAACCAATCACCGGGGGGGGTGCTCATGAACAGCGAACGAAGATGGCCGCATCCTAGCCTCACTCCTCACCGCCCGGACACATCGGCCTCTTAATAATCTAAGTAAGTGGGTATCCCCGTCCCTCACCACCACCCGCTGACTCCCGCAGCTGCCGAGCATCCAGCGTAGTGAACGGCAATGCTCACGCGAGCATCCAGCTCACGATCTGCGGACCGCACACTGCCTGGGGCCTCCCCGCCGGACGCCATGTTTAAAGCCCTGGCCTCAAGTCTGGACCCCTTCTCCCAGCTTACAGCCGAGGATCTAGAACAGTCTCCCACTGTAGGCGGGGACCCGCTCCAGCAGCCGTCACTGTGGGATGCTGATCTGCTCTCCCGCTTCAAGATTATGCTGCAGGCAGAGCTATCAACAGCAACCACCAAGCTGGCTACCCACCTCACTAAAGAGATCAGGGAGCTCGGCTCCCGCACCAATGACCTGGAAGACAAGATGGATGCCGCTGCTACTGTCCTAGAAAACCACGAGCAGGACATCTCTGATATCAAGAAAGAGCTACATGTAGCTCTACTACGCCTGGAGGACTTTGAGAACAGGGCCCGCAGGGGTAATCTGTGCTTTCGGGGCATCCCCGAAATGGTCATGGACCTCACCTCCACTGCCACAGCCCTGTTCCAGGAGCTTGTCCCAGCCATCACCATTGACAGGCTGGAATTTGACTGCATTCATCGGTCACTCGGCCCCAAGAAATCAGAGGGACCACCCCGCGATATCATTATAAAGTTCACCTATTACCGCACCAAGCAAAACCCTCCTTTGTGCGGCCCGGGACAAGCCCAATCTTATGTTCCAGGGATACCACAAGTATTTGCGGATCTTTCCCAGTCCACGATCATGAAAAGGAGACAGATGAAGCCTTACACCTCAGCTCTTCAGTCGCATCAAATTCGGTACTGCTGGGGCTTCCCCTTCAAGCTCTCCTTCTCATACAATGGTCGCAGCCACACGCTGACCTCGCCAGACGATGCACAGTCCGTCCTGGACTCTCTCCAACTGCTACCATCTGGTAAAAACCCCTGAAGCCCAACTGGATCAACCCCCCTCCCCTCAGCTCTCCGCTAACCTCCCGGGTCGCACGTGGGAAAAGGTCAAAGGGCCAAAACGCCCACCCCCTCCCGCTCCATCTATGGCTGGTTCCCAACGTTCTGATCCAGGATGACCTCTGAAACCGTGAATCCTGTCTTCCCCTTTGGTCCTCCGGACCTTTTTGTAATTCACCAACCATCCCCCGTAAGTGACGGTTGGATCGGACCCCCCCTTGATATTGGCTTGTGACTTTCCCCATTCACACATGCCCAATGATGGCCGAGCTTGGGTTGGGTTATGTGCCCACCTCCCCACCACCAGCCTGCCTTGACCCGACCTGCTGGTGCGGACTTTGATGTCGCCCCCTCACCATCCTTGTTTATGACTGCCCTCCACTTCTTCTACGCACTCTGATTGGAGATCTCTGAGCCCTTTCACTTGCTTTTGCACCCTGTTAGACTTAATTGTGATGCTCCGGGACTTTCCGAACGCATTGGCATACTCCAAACCGTGCAGCACCTGACTCTTATTGCCACTCACCACCCAAGTTACCTCCTCAAGATCTCCACTCTGGACTTCCATGTCGTATTAACACCATTAGCTCCATCGCATCCAGAACCACACTGTTTTGTTTTATTTGAATTACAGGGTTCTTCCCCATCCCCTTAAGCGTGTGGTCCTGAAGATGCATGGTACATGGGAGCCCACCACGCTCCCTCCCCCCTCCCTCTTTCCCTCCACCGCCCCCCCCCTTCTTTTTTTTCTCCTTCCTTCCCTTTTTTCTCCTCCCACCACCCCCTCTTTCTCCCCTCCCTCTCCCCCCTCTCCCACCTCTCCCCCCTCTCCCCCTCTCTTTCCCTCCCCCTGTCTCTCATGGTGCTGACCCTCCCTTCCCTACCTCCTGCATGCTCTTGTCTGAGCATGCTTCTGCTTCTGCCCTTTATTTTATCAGAGGTCTCCGGGGGCCCGCCCTCCACTAGCAATAGCGGCTGGTGGCCGGCTCCAGGAGACTTCTAGGTGGACCCTATAAAAGAGCTCCCTGGCCGGATGGCTGGAGGTTAGCCTGACTGTATGATGTACATCACCAGTGTTATGTGCAAGTTATGTTTAATATTGTTTTCAGGTAATACTGAATTATATGTTTATGTAGTGCTTAATTGCTGTGACTCATTTCCAGGTTGATAATTAATGTCCAGCCTCTTTTACTAGTTTACTGGGGCTCTCTGGGGGCCCGCTTCCTGGTGGCGTTTGGGCCTGGTGGCGGGCTTCAGGAGATCCCTTGACGGATTTTATGCCTGGTACCCCAGGCTGGCTGGTTGGAGTCCGGTCTAACTGTATGATCTGAACCTCAGGGGTTGCTTATTCCATTTGTGTTCTTTATTGATATAAAACAATTCTATGTTTAAAGTTCAAATGGCAATCTCTCGTTGTAATTTATCCTCGGGTTGGCTACTAGCTTTACCCCCTTAGTTGAGCCCCCCCTCCTTTTTAAGAAATTTTTTTTTGTTTCTTTTTTTTTCTCTCTCTCCCCTCTCCCTTTCACTCGGTTGACTCAGCCAGTGATTCCCTCTTCCCGGCACCCCCCTCTTCTTGCTAAATTTTGAGCTGTCAAGACCTAGAATGGCCATGTGTCCGGAGGTCGAGCCCCCCCGCCTTACACGTCTTGCCGAAGACGTGGTCCACGCTCAACGTGGCGCACTTAGTACGTTTGTACTGTTTTTGTATTTTTGTTTTTGTGGGGTTTTTTTTTCTTCCCCTGTCCTGTCTCTTGTTTATTGTCTTGCACCTTTCCCTGTCTTTCTCTTTTCTTCTTCCCTAAGGCTGGAAGTCCACAAAAGTCGTTGACCGGGATAACTATCGACCTTAACTGTAGCTGCTGGATACCATCACGTGA
This sequence comes from Lithobates clamitans, assembly GCA_037952925.1. NCBI lineage: Eukaryota > Metazoa > Chordata > Amphibia > Anura > Ranidae > Lithobates > Lithobates clamitans. The sequence continues at coordinate 356,934 of JBBGZY010000015.1, read as the reverse complement.
GCTAACCTTCATCTCCTCACTATGACCCAATCTTCATTGAAGTTTTATTCCCACAATATCCATGGTTTTAATTCACCGGTAAAACGATCCAAGGTGTTTCATCATCTAAAATCTAGTTGCGTTGATGTAGTATGCTTGCAAGAGAACAGGTTTTCCTACTCCTCTGCCCCGAAATTTGTTTCCTCTAACTTCCCTACATTTTATCTGGCTTCCGCCCCCGAGAAGCAGAGGGGGGTTCTAATTGCCTTTAGACGCAATCTCCTATTCTCATGCTCCAAAGAAATAGCGGACCCAACCGGCAGATACCTACTACTCCAGGGCACGTTAAATGGCCAGAATGTAACCCAGGTTGGGTACTATGCCCCCAACCGCTTCCAACATAAATTTTTCTCCCACCTTCTCAAGGTTGAGACATGGCTTCGGGACCCTTATTCTGATGGGGGACACAAACGTAGCACTGGACTCCTCGGTGGACAGGAAATACTCATCTGGACCCCCCCCCTCTCATGACTCGGTCGTGGAGGAACAGATGAGATCTCTTGTACAATCCCATGGCTTGGTAGATGCCTGGTGGGAGCTACATCCCCGTGATCGCGACTTCACCTACTACTTCAGCCCGCATGATAGCTTGTGTAGGATCGACCACGTTTTCATTCCTCTATGCCACATCTCCGATATCCAAATAATTACGATCCCCCTTCCGTGTGGTTGGATCATGACCCTATCATTTTTTTGTTCACCCTCTTAGGTCTGACACGCCCTACCTTTCAATGGCGATTAAATTACTCACTCCTTACATCACAAGATGCCCTCCTTGAGATCCATACATGACTCCAAACTTTCTTTAAGGAAAATGTGTCTTCGTCCATCCCTCTTTGGGAGGCCCACAAGGCTACCATGAGAGGCCACTGTATACAACTGGCATCCTCCCGCAAACGCCATAAGGACCCGGGAGCTTGCAGATCTTTAGGCCTCTGCTGATGCAGAGGGGAAATCCCTCCCCTCGCTAGCAAACAAGAAAGCTAGGGACACCCTTGCAGCCGAATTAGACCTGCTGGACGGTGAACTAAACATAAATTTTATTCCTGCGCAAACAAACCGGGCGCAATGCTGGCTAAGAAACTCAATGCTACATCTCGCAGCCATAAACCTATCCGCCTTCGTACTACCAACGGAGACCTCACTTTGGATCCGAACAAAATCACTGCGGCCCTGGCAGACTTCCTAGCCTCGCTTTATAGCAAACCTTCTCTCCTCCCTCTTAATCTAGCGGTTGACTTCTTCCGTGATCTTCATCTTCCGCCTCTCTCCTCAGCAGCCTGTGCGACTCTTAATGCTGACATTACTAAACTGGAGGTGGCTCAGGCCATCAAGGGAATTCGTGTTTCGAAGGCCCCGGGCCCAGATGGCTTCACCGGACTATACTACCGCAAGTTTTCTCCCCTCTTGCTCCCCCATCTGACGGCCTACTTCAACTGCATGAAACAAGGTGTACTGCCCTCACCGGACTCATTGCGAGCTCACATCTCCATGATTCCTAAGACCACAGAGGAGGCTTATGAACCCCAGGCGTTTCGCCCAATTTCCCTACTAAATGAGGATGTGAAACTTTTGGGGAAAATCCTATGCTTTCGCATTAACAAATATTTGTGCTCCTTGGTTCATAGAGACCAGGTTGGCTTCGTACCTGGCCGTCAGGCGGGGGACAATGTCCGGAAAGTTGTCCGCTTGATCACCTTACTACAGCAATGCAAAATCCCCGGCTTCCTCCTTTCTCTTGACATATATAAAGCCTTTGATACCCTCCCATGGGACTATCTACGTTACGTGCTACAACGTTGGGGTTTTGGCGACTCGATCCTGTCATGGTTGACGGCCCTTTACTCAACCCCCTCTGCCTCAGTTCGTTATGCTGGTTGCCTCTCGCCCTCTTTTCCTATCTCTAGGGGAACGAGGCAGGGCTGCCCTCTATCCCCGGTCTTCTTTGTTCTTGCCCTCGAACCGCTAGCTATTGGCCTCGGGCAGACCCTAATATCACGGGCATCCCTTATGCAGCTGAATGGCGTACCTGAAAAGAAAATAATGGTTAACAATAAAACACAGTAAACAGTAAAGTATAAAATAATTACATACCTGAAAAACAAACATGATAAAACATAGTAACAATAAAACAGTTTGCAGTTAAAAATACAGTAAAACATAGCAGAATGGAGAGAGAACAATAGAGAGAGAATAGAGTGAGAATAATGCCCCATACACAAGGTCGGACATTGATCGGACATTCCGACAACAAAATCCATGGATTTTTTCCGACGGATGTTGGCTCGAACTTGTCTTGCATACACACGGTCACACAAAGTTGTCGGAAAATCCGATCGTTCTGAACGCGGTGACGTAAAACGTACGCCTGGGCTATAAACGGGGCAGTAGCCAATAGCTTTCGTCTCTTAATTTATTCTGAGCATGCGTGGCACTTTGTGCGACGGATTTGTGTACACATGATCGGAATTTCCGACAACGGATTTTGTTGTCGGAAAATTTTATAGCAAGCTCTCAAATTTTGTGTGTCGGAAATTCCGATGGAAAATGTGTGATGGAGCCCACACACGGTCGGAATTTCCGACAACAAGGTCCTATCACACATTTTCCGTCAGAAAATCCGACCGTGTGTTCGGGGCATAAAACGACAACTGTTTTTTATTTTATATATTATTTGGGGTTTTTTTTACTTATTTTTTTACACTTTGTTTTGTAACTGTAACTGTAACGGTTCCAGGTTTGGGTCTCTCAAAATGCGATGGCATCTTTGGAGACCCTGTGAAAGTGTGACTTAGTCTGTGCAGTGCTGTACCCTATGCTAATAATCCACTAGTGTGTGGTAGCGTGCAAAACATTCACCGATCCAAAGACCTGATTAGCCAGGACAGGACAGGAGGGACAACAATAGCCAGTGTCACACCTATATACGCGCTTGCCACAGAAACGACATCTTCTTTGGGGTGATCAATTGGTAGGGGTACCAGGGAAGGCATACAGAAAATGCCTTGCATGCAGTCGGTTCACTGCATTTGGATTGGGAAGTTGGGCCACAGCACCGTCTGGAAACAGAAGGGCTGTGATGATCTCTTCTTGGAATATAAGGAAGGATCCAGTTCATCCTGACGCTTTGTATAGCACATAAGCCTTCAGCAGAGCCAATTGGAATAAGTATACAGACACTTTTTTGTACCAGCATCTGGCCTTACGGGCAATTAAGAACGTCGCCAACAACTGGTCGTTGAGGTCCACCCCTCCCATATTAAGGTTGTATTCATAGACACAGAGGGGTTTCTCCACCAGTCGCCGTAGGAATTTGTATTGTCGTGTCTGCATGAAAGGAGGACAGAACAAAAGCACTCCAATTAACCCTCCACTTCACTGCGAGCAAATTATTACATCTCAAGCAGGCTCTCTCCCCCAGCCCAAGATGGGAATCTACAAGCCGCTGGGGTAAGCCCTGGTGATTACATCGCATGGTGCCACATGTGCCAATTCCATGATCAAACAAGTGACTTAAAAGTGTCATGCTCTGTAATAATTGTCCACGTACAAGTGGTGCCCCTTTCTGAAAAGGGTGACACCAAGTCCCACACAATCTTACCAGCGCTCCCTATGTAGTTTGGGGGAGTTCTCTGGCTCCACGTGACTATCTCTTCCCTTGTAAACCATAAAACTATATGTATAGCCTGTTGCCCTGCCACAGAGCTTATACATCTTGACCTCATATCTGGCACGCTTGCTGGGAAGATACTGTTTGAATGATAAGCGGCCAGAAAACGTAATCAGGGACTCATCAATGCAGACAACTTGATCGGGAGTAAACAAGGCTGTGAACTGTTGGTTGAAGTGGTTTACGAGGGGCTGAATTTTGTAGAGCCGATCGTATTCAGGGTCACGCCAAGGACGACAGAGTTCATTGTCATTAAAATGCATGAACCGCAAGATCTGCTTGTATCATCCTGGTCATGGAGGCAGAGAACACGGCATATGGTGAATTGGGTCAGTGGACCAATATGCCAATATGACCGCAACTCTTAAATTCGGAGACCGTAATAGGTCTTCAATCTCTGACAAGGGTCAACTGGGGATTAGCGGCGATGAATTGACCAGCATACAAATTGCTTTGGTCCACAATAGAGCTATAGAGATCTTCCGTGGAAAACAGCGAATAAAAATCAAGTGACGTAAGTGACTGCTGTCTACCGGTTCGAATACTGAGCCTGAATCTGACAGATGGGTGACTTCCTCTTCACTCTCATCTGTCATGCTCAGAAACGTGTAGGCCTCTTCACTAGTGTACCTTCGATTGGACATTGTGGCCTTTAAATTTACTGGTACAACTGGTTCACCCGTTACACTAATACAGTGATCACTGGTGACGGGGGGGAAGGGTTAACTAGGGGGCAGTCAGGGGGTAAAACCTTTATTAGGTAATATATGGGGGTACCCTAACGCTATAAAAACCTAACAGTGAAACTAATCAACTAACTTGCTAACCAGCATCACCCATGACACTAATACAGCGATCAGAATAAAGATCTACTAGTGACACTGGTGACAGGGGGTGAAAGGGTTAACTAGGGGGTGATCAAGGGGTTAAACCTTTATTAGGGGGGTTAGGGGGTGCCCTAGACCTACCGGGGCCTACTACTAATTGCCCTAACACTGATTACAGTGAAAACTGCAATTGGTGACACAGTGACAGGGAGTGAAGGGATTAACTGAGGGGAGTGATCGTGGGGTGATCGGGGGGTGACAAGTGTACCTACGTGTACTGGTGTCAGTGTAGTGTTGGTGCAACTTACAGTTTGATGTCCTCTCTCCTCTCACTGGAACAGAAAAGAGTTCCACGAGGGAAGATGATATCACTTCCTCTGCCTGTGTTTACACTTACAGGCAGGAGAAGGATTTCATTCGCCAGAACTGATCAGCAGGTCCAGGCCAGAAATCATTGGCCTGGACCTGAAGATTGATTGGTTCTGGAACGAATCCGATGGTTGCGAGCGCAGCCCGTACGGGTACAGGGTTTCATGCAGGGGTGCCATTCTGCCCCTGTAAAAAGACATGAGCCAGTCGGGAACTGGTTAAAAGGCTAAAAATAAAACCTACGTGGTTCACGGCCAAAGTTAAAAAAGCTATAAATAATAGGAAAAGAGCCTTTTAAAAATATAAAAATGAAGGAACACTATCGTCATTTAAATGTTCCAAAGATTATAATAGAATATGTAGAAAGGAAATCAAGGATGCAAAAATTAGGACAAACCCAGAAAAATGATTCAAGTATATTAATAGTAAAAAGGTCAGGTCTGAGCTGGAGTGGGTGACTGGGGACAAAGAGAAGGCAAATGTATTAAATACTTTCTTCAGCTCTGTGTATACAAAGGAGCTCAAGTCCAAAATGGGGATGATATTGGCACAGCCCCAAATGATCCACAATGGCTCAAAATTATAATGGCCAAGAAATATTTATACAGAATAAAGGTGGATAAGGCACCTGGACCAGATGGCATCTACCCACAGATCCTAAAAGAATTGAGCTTTGTCATTTCAAAGCCATTGTTTCAAATTTTTAGGGACATGTTAATGGCTGGAATAGTACCACTGGATTGGCGTAGGGCCAATGTGGTGCCTATATTTTAAAGGGATAAAAGTCTTTACCAAGTAACTATAGACCTGTTAGTTTAACTCCTATAATTGGGAAGATACTGGAGAGTTTAATAAAAGACCACATAGATGAGTTCTTGCTGGAAAAAAATATTTGAAGCAACAGACAGCATGGATTCATGAAAGAAAGATGTCAAACAAAGCTGATTTCTTTTCATGAGGAGGTAAGTAAAACCTTGGACAGAAGGATGGCTGTGCACGTGGTATACTTGGATTTTGCAAAAGCGTTTGACACAGTACAACTGGGGGAATCCATAGTGGAGAAGGATCTGGGGGTTTTGGTAGATTATAAGCTCAATAATAGCATGCAATGCCAAGCTGCTGTTTCCAAAGTGAGCAAAGTCCTTTCTTGTATTAGGAGAAGTGTGAACTCCAGAGAGAGAGATATCATTTTGCCCCTGTACAAATCATTAGTAAGACCTCATTTGGAATATGAAGTTCAGTTTTGGGCATTAAGCAATTTGGTTTATGAAACATGTTAACCTTGCTGCTACAGTCCTGTTGTATTATGGTTTAGTGATGTTATGCGTGTATTTTTTAGGATTAAAGCATTTATACTTCTGAAGATTGGAGTGAAGTCATCTCTTTTGCACATACTTCCACAGTTTTAGGCACCAGTTCTCAAAAAGGATATTGGGGAACTGGAAAAAGTGCAGAGAAAGGCAAACAAACTGATAAAAGGCATTGAGGAGCTCAGCTATGAGGAAAGATTCGAGGAACTGAATTTATTCTCTTTTGAGAAGAGGAGATTAAGGGGGATACCTTAACCACCTCAATACAGTGCACTTACACCCCCTTCCTGCCCAGACCAATTTTCAGCTTTCAGAGCTCTCACACTTTGAATGACAATTACTCAGTCATGCAACACTGTACCCATATGAAATTTGCGTCCTTTTTTTCATACAAAAAAGACCGTAAATTTTGTGAACAAAAATGCCTTTTTCTTTGTTTCTGTCATAAAATTTTGCTAATTAGTAATTTTTCTTCAGAAATTTTGGCCAACATTTATACTGCTACATATCTTTGGTAAAAATAACCCAAATTATTGTATATTATTTGGTCTTTGTGAAAGTTATAGAGTCTACAACCTATGGTGCCAATCACTGAAAATTGATCACATCTGATCAGGCCTTCAGTACATCAGGTGAATCTCATTTCTTGAGGCACTAATAAGTCAGGAAAGTATAAATACCCCCCAAATGACCCCTTTTTTAGAATGTAGACATTCCAAGGTATTAAGTAAGTAGCATGGTGAGTTTTTTTTAAAGTTGTAATTTTTTTGTAATTATCAGGTTATTTCTCACACACAGCATATGCATACAACAAGTTACACCCCAAAATACATTCTGCTACTCTTCCCGAGTATGGCGATACCACATGTGTGAGACTTTTACACAGCCTGGCCACATACAGAGGCCCAACATTGAAGTAGTACCTTCAAGCGTTCTACGAGCATAAATTACACATTTCATTTCATTCCTACCTATCACACTTTTGAAGGTCCTTGAGCACCAGGACAATGGAATTACCCACAAAATGACCCCATTTTGGAAAGCAAACACCCCAATGTATATTCTATGAGGTTGGGGGTTGCAAATAGGTACTCAGGTACTCTGATGGGTATCAGATAGGTACTCGGGTACTCTGATGGGCTGGAGACAGGTACTCGGGTAACTTGATGAACTGCAGACAGGTACTCGGGTACTCTGATGTGTTAGTTACAGGTACTCGGGTACTCTGATGAGCTGGTGACAGGTACTTGGGTACTCTGATGGCTTGGTGACAGGCACTCGGGTACACTGATGGCCTGGTGACAGGTACTCGGGTACTCTGATGGGCTACAGATAGGTTCTCGGGTACTCGGGTACTCTGATGGGCTGGTGATTGGTATTTGGGTACTCTGAAGGAAGGTCACCAGACCAGAATGGCAAGAGCAGCTCTCGTTCCAGAAAGAGAGCCGCACTGCACCTCCGTCATTTGACGGTGGGTGGGCGGCAAGCAGTTAATGAGCCAGCACCTGTCTGCGTCCTAACAACCAGTGACTCATCCCTGCTGCTGACAGCATTGGTTATTAAAGAGCATTTACCCTGCATTTATGGAGCGTTAGTGAAGTATTTAGCTGGGTGCTGGGGGAGAGGCAGTGGAGGTTCCTGTATCTCAGAATACACTGGGAAATAACAGAGAATTAGGACAGTGCAGCTCCAGCCACTGTTGGTGTCAGCAAGAGTCAGTGCCAGCAAGTGTCATGAAGGCTGATATTAATCTACCAGTACTCATAGAAGAGGTGGGCAGATTCAGTACCTGATATTGAGGCAAGCATCAGCTTTGGAATCTGCTCACTGTCAATCACAAGGCAGGGGGACTTGATGGGGTAATTGGCTTTAGAAATGGCAATAAAGAGAATATTTAGACATGAGTTACTGCAAAGTTAAAAGGACATATCCTTCTGATGACATGGGACACCTCATATCAGTTGTGGCTTGCATCAGTCAGGGTCTAACAATCTCAAGAAGGGTATCCAAACATGGACAGCTTCATGTGGTTGTATTCAAAAAAACGTTAGTGGGTATGCCCGCAATTCATGTTATAGGGTATGGAAATGCCCTTGGAAATTCTTTGCGAGACTATGGGATGCACCCAATACCAACAACAATACCTTTCTCTTTTTCAACTGGGCCATTCTTTCCATGATCATCTTGAGCTGGACCAAGCCAAGTGTCAAAGAGACCAAAGTATACCAATCCATCTTGCAGAGGATTCATAAAAATGCCTGCTATCGCACCACAACCTAGCCACACACCAGCACATAATTTCCTTCACATCACTTCCTCTTTAAGCACCTCTCCCTAAAAAAAACAATTTCATCTGTGTTTAACAAGCTTTCTTGATGTTTTTTCAAAAACACTAAAAAAAGCATCAAAAACCTGTCATAAACACAACAGAAGCTTTAAGTGTTGCCTTTCTCTGGAAGCCTGGGAGTGCTGTGCTGTGGGCCCCTAATATTTAAAATGTGAAGTGCTGGATACGTATCGCTTACTATGAAGCTGGTGTTGGGAAAAGTATGGTTCCATTTTTTTTATTTGGTGACATTTTTCCCTTACTAGGCTCTTGGCCTTGGCAACAACATGGAGTCTGAACATATCTTTTCCTCTTCTTTAGTACAACTGCACAGCGATTCTCTGGGATGTTCGTTTTCCCTTCTGCCTACAGTGATGAGTCATAGACTCATAACCCTTCTTGCTCTGCAGTGCCTACCTTGAGTAATACTAGTGGGAATTCTTTACATACTATGGCAGATGCAATAGGCGCCAATAGGCAGCTTAGGTTCAGCTAATAGTTCAAGGGGGGTTTGCAGCATTTCTCCTCTGAGTCCTGATTCTCCAAGCCCAGACAGCTACCCTCCTGAAGACATCCTTAACCCCTTTAGGGTTGGATCGACCTCTTACTTATCAATAGAGCAGTTTTCTGCTACAATGTCTGAATTTATGGGTAAACTTTCAGCCATTTGTAGGGCTCAGTTCGCAGAGGCACAAGCATGCTCCATTATCCTTTTCCCCCCAGAGTCCATCCTGGATCATCCTCTGGGTGTAGCTGCATCTTCTCTTCCTAAAGAGGAGGATGGGGATGGTACCTCACCCTGTTTCGAGAACTCTGTTCATTGGCAGGTTCCAGCTGCTGACATACCTCCCATTTCACCCATTTTGCCCAACAATATCCTAATAATAAGAAGCTCCTAGAGCTGTGGGCTGTCCCTGTTGTAGACCCTGATATTTTCTGTTTTAACAAGACTCTAAATTCTCGTACACACGATCAGATTTTTGGATGACCATTCGTCCTTTTTTTGTTGCATGCTAGTCTCATGTCGAAAGTGAAGATGGGGAGGCATTCTATTCAGCCAGTACTGCTGTCAACAAAAGAACTGCATAATAGAACATGGAGTCATTACATCTATATGATTGATCCAGAACCAATTGAGGAGGAGGTCCTGGTGTTTCAAACCAGGCTTGCCATAACGAGTAAAACTTGCGGTGTGCATGTCTATGTTGGTATGTCAATTTTTAACGCATCAGCATAGAATTGACCTGGTCATTTCACTGTTTAGTTGTGGGAGCATGTGAAGATAACCAAAGTCTAGCAATCTGTTTATGGGCAACTGTATATACAGTAGCCTGATTACAGTAATATGTAGAGGAGTAGGGAATACTTCCTCATCAACCGCTCCCAGAATACACACTAATGGATCCATTGGCACTTTAAATGTGAATACAGTAGATATGACAATCGTGACCTCAGTCCAGTATCTAAAGATTTTTGGGCATCTCCACAACAATTGAACCAGATCTCCCTCTTGTCTCTCGCATTTAGGGCAAAGGGGAGACTCTTGCCGGCCCCACTTAAATAATTACACTGGTGTGCGATAAGTTCTATGTAAAATAAACAGTTGTGATAATTTGTATGAGGGAGAAACTGAGCTTGGGGTATGGATTGCAAGCATAAATCCCATACATCTCCACCAAAATTACCTAGGTCTTGCTCCCATTTACTTCTGCATGGCAGCTTGGTAGGGTCTTGTATAGTAGAAGCCAAGGTTGAATATATTCTAGAAATCATACCTTTTTTATTTCTGATGAGCACTGATAGGTGGCACTGGTGGGCACAGATGGGTGGCACTGATAGATGGCACTGATGGGCACTGATGGGGGACACTGATGGGCATTGATGGGTGGCATTGATGGGCAGCAGTGATGGGCATTGATGGGCAACAGTGATAGCCAGCACTGACTGGCATCACTAATGGCCACTAATTGCTGGCAATTGTGGGCACTGATTGCTGGCAATTGTGGGCACAGATTGGTGGCAATTGTGGGCACTGGTTTGTACTGATTGCTGGCACTGCCTAAAGTCAGCATGTGCTAGCTCCCATCATGGGGGATCAATGGATGTGTTTTGGGGGTGCAACCCCTTCCTCTCATCTACTTTAGTTGCAAGGAAGAGGTTGCACCCACAAAACGCGTACATTGATATCCCGTGATGGCAGATAGCACATGTTGACACACTGTGTGCATCTTCAAAATTTGGCTTTCAAATTTTTAAAGTTGTAAAAATACAAACAATTTGCTAAATTTTGGTGTGTTTTATATTCTGCCTAAAACATCAATGATGTTTTTGAGTCTTTCTTCCACATTATTGATGTCTTCCTTGATCTTCTGTAAATCACGATTGCACACCATGATCTCCCCGATGAGGACGTGTGCACTTGCACTTGTGAAATGTGTTTCTTCTTCCACAACATCTGCATCACCTAAAGTTAAAAAACACACCATGTATTATAAATATGCAGGCATACATCTATTACCTGAAGCTGTGTGTGGTCTCAGACACTGACCTGTTGTGGTCACTATTTCGCCCACTTCATAAACCTCTCCTTCCTCCACATCCTCTGGTTGTGGTGTGGGTATTTCCCCTTCTTTAGGAGGTTGGGAGTCCCTGGTGTCCTCCAATGTCCCAAATCTTTTCTCTCCTATGTGAATAAAAAAAAAGGTATACTTAGCACACAGGTATTTGAGGGCAGAAATAGTAATATGAAACATTGCTTGTAAGTGTTGTACAATTGTCTGTTTTGGCAGAGTTCCAAGCTGAAGACATGATTTTTTCCCTTTCTTCAAGCTGGAATACTTACCTTTTTTGGTCAAGTTTCACACATGGAGACACCCCTAGTATCCACTGGAGCACCTGTATGGGACACCTGTATGGGACCTGTATGGGACACCCTAAAAAGTGTCCCACACTAGTGCTCCTGCGTCCAGATTTGTAAACAGCTGCTGAGTGTCCTCTCCTTACATTGAATCAAGTTTGCATTTCATTCTAGTTACAAACCCATCTAGACAACAATGTACTAAACTTCTTTTAAGACAAATATGCATGAACAAATGTAGTTAACCTGCATCTGCCAAAAAAATTGTATTAGTGGGCGAACAAACTATGTTTACTACAAACGATTATTGTGCCCACGAACCTGAAAGTTGCCATTTTAAACAGTACAACAGTAAAGAAAAGCATATGGAGTAGCATGCAAGTAATAGGAATAATAGGAACACACGACAAATACTTACTTTTTTGAAGAACTCTCTTGATCCTTCTGTACTGATCCTGCTCCCTCAATTTCAGGTCTGACCAGCGTTTCCTCAGTTGATTCTTGGATCGTCGTACACCAAAATTCCTGTGCAGACTTTTCACAACTTTAGTCATGATCTTGGCCTTTCTCACATTTGGGTTTGGGTAAGGTCCATGCTTCCCATCATAGTCGGCCCTCTTCAAGATCTCCACCATCTCCGCCATCTCTACAAAGGATGGAAAGGACATATTTAAGGCCTTAAATCTCCTCCGGGATGGGGACTTTCGTGGTTGCTGCTGTCTTCACGCATTTGTTCTTTCTCCGCCATGTGCTTGTGAGCGGAGGAAGGAATAGCGGAAGCGCCGATCGTTCTAACGAAGGAACAATTTTAACTTGGGGCATCAGTGGCCTATACTGCTTATAGATTGAGGCTTGAGGCCTATATTGGGACAAGATTAGGAGAGTTTAGCCTGACATTAGGGTTTGTCTTGTGTTGTGTCTTGCAGATAAAATTGATCGATTCAACGATCATGATTTCCTCCCCCAATTCATTGATTTGTACAGAGAGCTGTCCTGTCTGTGGCAGACAAAACACCCCTTTTATACAACACGACTAAAGAGAAAGGCAGCACTGGATAAATTGCTGGAATTTGTGAAGCCGCAGATCCCCATGGCAAACATCAACTTTGAATTTGAAGTACAAAATTGGTCTCCTGAGGAGCACTTATAATAGGGAGCGCAAGAAGGTCCAGGATTCCCAGAGATCAGGAGCTGCAGCAGATGACATTTATGTACCCAGGCTGTGGTACTACGACAGACTGCGATTTCTGTCAGACCAGACTGAAATCAGGCCATCACTCTCAACCCTTCCTTCCACTCTTCCTTCCACCCCAGTTGAGGCTTCTGACATCCAACCTGGGTCTTCCACCCAGGAAGAAGATGTGGAGGAGCCCAGCTTGAGTCAGGTATAGCATTGTTAAACAGATTTCTCAAAATTGTGTGTGATTGGTGAACAATAAACTAAAACTATGTCCCTTTTTCATACACAGGAAAACCTCAGCCAGGAGGAGGCTGTGGAATGTGGCAGCCAGGAGGTGGAAGGGGAAAGTGGCAGCCAGGAGGTGGCAGGGGAAATTGGCAGCCAGCAGGTGGCAAAGGTAAGTGGCAGCCAGGAGGTGGCGGGGGTAAATGGCAGCCAGGAGGTGGCCGGGCCCAGTAGCCTGATCGAATCCCAGGTCCCTCCCTTCCGCCTTCAACAAAAAAGGCCCAGGAAGGGGAGGAGCATGGAGGAGTCAGCACTTGGGTTAATTCGGCAGGCTTCTGCTGCCCTCAGAACACCCCCCAGTCTTCTTGAGGCCTATGCCTGCATGGCTGCAAACAAAATGCAGGAAATGGAGGTGCGCCAATGCCTCTTTTGTGAGGAAGTGATATATATGGCCCTAAATAAGGGCTTGAGGGGCGAACTCAGGAGCAAAACCCACCTGTGTGAGTTGGACCATCCTCCTCCTCCTTCACCTCCTCCACCTCCTGCCACAACAAATGAGCGGCATATTACTTTTTTCTAAGACATAATTAAGCTTCATCTTGATGCTAAACCTTGCCCACTGACAGAAAATCTAGTAAGCTAGTGGGTGCAACATTTTTTAGGGACTGTGCACACAACAAAGCTTCTGTAAAAACATTGGGCATCCCACTAAGGAATTAAAAAGGACCCAAAGAACACTATATGGGGGTACAGACCAAGAGCTAAGCTGGCTAAATTGGGCAGCGACATTATGAGACTACAGGTTCAGGTAATTCAGCCCACTTCCTATACTGTATGTGTTTTATGGACAATAGAGTGTTTTTTTTTAGTCCTCCTGAAATACATATGAATCTAGAAAGTTCTTTTTGAAAACTTTTTTTTTTGGCTAGAGTTGGGAAGGATTAGATGCTCTCTCTTAAGTTTTATTTATTGCTGCCAGTGTCCCCATTGGGGAGATTCAGTGAAAGGAAATCCAACATTTTACAGTTGTCCACAGAACAAGAGGGAAGGGGAAATCTTTCTGGGAAACTGAGCCAGCCACTTCCACCCCCACCACAGCCCGGAGCTTCAGTGAACACTAAAGGGGCAGAGCAGATTGATGGTGACCGAGGCAGCCATCAGAAATTTTTGGGCCCCTTACACAGCTTTAGGCCTGAGCCCCCCCCCCCCCGAGCCTGACCACCAACATTCCCCAGGGTTTGCCAAAGGGCCATCCCACCGAATCCAAACACCGGCCACCTCACCTTTACACACTCAGACCCCCCTCAATCCTGTATATATGTAAACCCCCCACACACCTGTATATATGTCAGCACCTCCCCCCCACACACCTGTATATATGAGCCCCCCTCACACCTGTATAGATGTCAGCCGCCTCACACCCGTATATATGTCAGCCCCCTCACACACCTGTATATATGTCAGCCCCCCACCACACACCTGTATATATGTCAGCGCCCCCCCCACACACCTGTATATATGTCAGTGCCCCCACACACACACCTGTATATATCAGCACCCCCCCCACACACACCTGTATATATGTCAGCGCCCCCCACACACCTGTATATATGTCAGCGCCCCCCCACACACACCTGTCTATATCAGCACCCCCCACTTAGCTGTATATATGTCAGCACCCCCCCACACACACCTGTATATATGTCAGCCCCCCATGCACACACCTGTATATATGTCAGCACCCCCCCCCACATACTTGTGTATATGTCAGCCCCCTCACACCTGTATATATGTCAGCCCCCCACACACCTGTATATATGTCAGCCCCACCCCCCACCTGTATATATGACAGCCCCCTCTCACCTGTATATATGCCAGTCCCCCCCCCCCCACACACACACCTGTATAAATGCCAGCCCCTCACATATACAAATCTATTAACACGCAAGGCTCTGGCCCCTCCCTGTACACAAACAGCCCCCCCTTTTCCCTCAAAGCCCCTACTTGTAAAGAAGGTCTTCCTACCTAATCCCAGCTTGTTTTCACAAAGCTGACATGTTGCTGAGAGTACAGATCACACAAGGGGTGCACATAGTAGCCAGAGGTGGCAGGAAAGAGCTTGATGTCTGAGCTCAATGAGATGAGAACAGCAGAAGCTGTGAAATAATTTCTGTACTGCACAGCACGGCTCCCCTTCACCCGTCCTGCCTTCTTCTGGCCCGGGCGGGCCCCTCGGGCCCCCGGGCCCCTTACAGTTGTGACGGCTGTACCCCCCTGATGGCGGCCCTGATGGTGACTGACAGTCTCTGGCTCTCTGCTCACTGAAGACTGAGAACTGAGTGATCAGCGGTCTTTGGTTACCCAGTTTTTGGTCTTAGGAATGGCAGAGGACTGATGCAGCTGGGATCGGTGGTGCATCCAGCTAGATGAATATACATGTTTTTGGAATCCCAAACTAATATTTTAGGTAGTAATTGCACTCATCATTTTCTATAAAAATGTAATGTAGTGCAGCTTACTAGTCCTTAGATGTAGTAACTGCATTAGCTTTCTTTTTTCACCCCCATGAATGGACAGTGAAGGAGAAGCAGCAAACTGATGAGCTCAACTCTCTGTCACTCTGCTCTCACCTTCTATTGGTATGCTCCTTGCAGTGCATCACATCTGACTGGCTCATTTTGCTGCTTCTCCCTCCCCCTTTTTCAGTTCTGCTCTATGTTGCTTTCACTAATTAATTATGTATTTATGAAAACATGGTTGCATTGATACATCTACAGTAATATATCTGCCTGGAGTTCAGCTTTAAAACCTGTTTGGTCACCGGACCAAAAAAAAAAAGCGAGGTAAATCCCCCTGTTGGGACACTGGTAGCAAAAAAAAACCAACTGATTGGTGTTTGGAGTTTAAAAACTGAACTCCCGGTATGGTATTGTAGCATGACTACATTGGTCTAGCATGGACCAATGTAAGGATACATATATATATATATATATACCTACAGAGGTGTAACCAGAGGTGTAACTAGAACCTTGAGGGCCCTGGTGCAATAAGCCATAAAGGGCACCCCCTGGCCCCCGACCAGAGCCCTTCCCACTGATCCCACTGACGGGCCCTTTACTCCCATCGTGGGACCCTTTATCACAGTCCTGCAGCAGTGGTGGAATGCCAGAGCCCAGTCTCAAAAGTGCAACCTTTGTGACTATGGTAGTTTTGCCACTGGTGTCAATAGTTTTTTATTTTTGTTGTTTTTTTTTTTAACCTTTTTTTTTTTTTTTTTTACAATTTTAATTGTCATTTCTTAACCACTTGCCTACCAGGCACCAACACCCCATTCCTGCCCAGGCCATTTTTCAGCTTTTAGTGCTGTCACACTTTGAATGACAATTGCGCAGTCATGCTACACTGTACTCAAACATATTTTTTAGCATCTTCTTCACACAAATAGAGCTTTCTTTTGGTGGTATTTAATCACCACTGGGTTTTTTATTTTTTACAAAAAAAAGACCAAAAATTTTGAAAAAAAAATGTTTTTTACTTTTTTTCTGTTAATAAATTTTGTAACTAAGTAATTTTTCGCCTTCACTGATGTGCGCTGATGAGGCAACACCAATGGGCACTGATAGGCTGAACTGGTGGGCATTGATGAGATGGCACTTATGGGCACTGATGAGACGGCACTTATGGGCACTGATGAGGTGGCACTGATGAGGAGGCACTAATATGCCGCACTTATGGGCACTGATAGGTGGCACTGATATGTGGCACTAATGAGCACTGATAGACGGCACTGATGGGCACTGTTAGATGGCACTGATGGGCACTAATAGGCGGCACTGGTGGGCACTGATAGGCGGCAGTGGCGGGCACTGATAGGCGGCAGTGGCGGGCACTGATAGGCGGCATGGATAGGCGGTACATATGGGCACTGATGGGCATTGATGGGTGGCACTGATGGGCGACACTGATGGGCATTAATGGACAGCAGTGATGGGCATTGATGGGCAGCACTGATAGGCAGCACTGATTGCCAGAACTGACTGGCATGGCTAATGGGCACTGATTGGTGGCACTTGTGGGCAGTGGTGGACAATGATTGCTGCCACTGGTGGGCACTGTATGCTGGCATTGATGGGCAATATTGGGCACTGTATTGTGACATTATATTTCTTTATTGTAATCAGGGCACTGATGATCAGTGCCCTGAATACATGCCTACATGTCCCCCAGTGAGGAGATGCCACTGATCGGCTCTCCTCGCCTCACGCTCTGTCAGTGTGAGGCGAGGAGAGCTGATTACCGCACTTCCTTGTTTACATGTGACCGGCTGTGATTGGACACAGCTGATCACATGGTTAAAGAGCCACGGACGTGGCTCTTTACACAGATTGGGGGTCGCGCCGTGTCCTAGCAACACGGCGCGGCCACGATCGCCTGGCTGCATACCCCCGCGGGAGCTAGAGAGCGGCCGTTCTGGGACGCTGTCATATGACGACGTCCCAGAACAAGAGCTTCACCACGGGCAGCAAGCAGTTAAATATATTTTTTAGGACCCCTGTTGGGGGGCTTGGTGAAATATCAGGCCTGATGACATTTTAAAGACAGAGAAAGGGACTGAGGACAGATTCGTCAGTCCTTTTCTCTGCAGCCTCAGCTGCACAAAATGAATGAATGAACAGTAATAGCTCTGTACAGAGATTCCCATTCATTCATAAACTGAGGCATAGTAAACAGAGTTAGGCATAGTAAACATAGTAAACAGAGTTTACTATGCCCCAGCTATGAATAAATAAAAAACAAAACAAAAAACAGAGTCAGTGATCGGTACCAAATATTTATTTAAGCATGGGAAGGGCAGGTAAATTACACATTTACGTGCCCCTTCCCCCGCTCTTCATTCTGACAGATCCCCCGCAGCAGCCAGCGGGAGGTGGGAGGGGGAAACCCAACAGCGCTACGGTGGGGCGAGGGGAACACACAGGGGCCCGGGGCAGCAGGACAGGGATAGGGAGGCGTCGTAAGCAGCGGAGGAACCGATGCCCTCCATTTTCCTTCTGCAGCAGCTGAAGGTCTGCGGGAGGGAGAGGAGGAGAAGCCCGCATTCAGCAGGTACATGGTGGGATTGCTTACTCTACATGCCGCCGCCCTCCCATCCAGGCGTACAAGTGGGCCACACGGGCCTCCTGGAGCATGGGGCTGGGTCACAATGGTGACCCCAGCGATTCCTGCTATGGACAACTGTGGAGGCACAGAATCACTGTAGTAGTCTGTGTTACCACAGTGATTACTGTGATCTACTGTGCCAGAGGGTTGCTCACTCAGAAGGGCCGCCATTATCCAAACGCCTTTTTTTAAATGAATATAAAGCATTCACTGATTGGATGAGGTGGAGATTGTGATGTCACTGCCCCACCATATTCAATCTAAGAATGTCTTATATTGAAAAAAATAACATCGCCTATCTACCTCATCTCAATCAGAGGAAGCTTTGAATTCATTTAAAAAATGCAAACATTCTCTAAATGGTGGTGAGCAGCTAACCACTTGTGTTCAAAAGGCAGCAGGCCGACTGCTCAGCTAGGGACCCAGAAGCAAGTGGGGATTACTGGAGTAACAGTGTCTACTTCAGTCATTACTAGCCTCCAGAGGCATCAGCCACGTATGGTATATACAATATACATAGACGTCGGTCCAAGCTGAAGAAATGTAACTTAATAATAAAATATACCATACCTGGAATTAATCTAAAATCATTTCCTACTCCATTAAAAAAAAAAAGTTTTGGCTATATATAAAATTTATTGGACAGGGAATGGATGAGCCAACGAAATGGAGAGTTAAGCCTCGTACACACAATCTGATTTTCTGCCAACAAAACCGCAGACTTTTGTCCAAAGGGCGTTGGCCCCAAACTTGTCTTGCATACAAACGGCACACAATTTTCGGCCAACAAACACAAACGTAGTGACATATTACGTGTTTTTTCAGCTCTTTAGCATCACCCTTTGGGCTCTTTCTGCTAATTTCATGTTAGTAGAAGTTTGGTGAGTGTTGATTCGCGCTTTTCATTTCGTGCTTTTCATTTCGCGCTTTTCAGTTTGTTTCTGAATGGCCGTTCATCAACCAGACATATTGCGGAATCGTAGGAGATAACGCGTTATTTATTATTGGCCTTGGAGTTATTGCTTTGACCCAAGTCCAGTCCAGGAACAGGAGGAGAAGGATTTTTTGGACCAAAAATTGGTTGCTTTATTAATCGTGACCAATTATGTCACATGGCCTTTGCTGCGGGAGCTCCAGGAGAATAATCCAGATGATTTTCGGAATTATCTCCGGATGACGGACCTCTGCTTTCACCAACTCTTAGCATTGTTGACCCCCTATATTAAGAAGCAGGACACATGCATGAGGCTTTTATTTTATTTTTTGGTTGAATAATGATTTGATTTGGTATATTTTCTATATATTTGGATGCATAGAATGCACTTTTTGGTTAAGTTCTATTGGCAGATAGCAAGTCTAATTTTATTTGTTTTCTTTTTTTAATGCACAATAAAAAAATTGTGAAGAATAATACTTGGTTATGTGTTTTACTTCAAATGACAGTTTCAGAGTAGGCAGTTACATTGTAAAAAATACAATGTAAAATTGACAAGGGACACCAACATAGTTGTATCTTTGATCTTAAAAACTATGTAATAATGGTGTTGTGGTAACTTGCACCAAAAAAAAAAAAAAAAAATACCAAGCATAATAATATTATTCTTGATATCACTAGAAAAAAAAAGCCTTTGAAAATTTGTTTGCAATAACTGCATCAGTATCACCAGCAAAGCAGCTTCATTATTATCCCATTAAAGAAGAAGAGAATTGTGCGCAAATTTCATAATTTGCCACGTCACGAATGTTAATTCTCCATTACGAACACTAGTTTACAAGACTGACCGCTTCTGACTCATCTTTGCTTCCGAGCATGCGTGTTTGTACTTTGGACTTTTGTCTGACGGACTTGTGTACACACAATCGGAAAATCTGACAACACACATTTGTCCGCGGAAAATTTTAAAGCCTGCCATCCAACATTTGTCCACGGAAAATCCGACAACAATTGTCCGATGGAGCATACAAACGGTCGGATTTTCCGACAACAGCCTGTCATCACACAATTCCCATCTGAAAATCCGATCGTGTGTACAAGGCTTAAGGATTAATCAAAGTGCCAATAACTGTGATGATGATGGTGGTAATGGAAAAGACGGTAATAATAGTCATACTGATATGAGTGGTGAGAAGAAAGAAAGGAAGAGGGATGATAAGATAAGGAGGATTTTTGACGAGGAGAAAAATGGATAGTTGACAACAAAGATGAAGATATGAAATTTGTAGATTGTTTTAAAAAGGTCTGGATGCATTCTTAAATGCACATAATATAACTGGATATTAATATTTAGATTAATATTTAAAGTGGTTCTAAAGTCAGGAGGTTTTTTATCTTAATGCATCTTAACGCAGCCCCCCTCAGCCCCCCCAATACTTACCTAAGCCCCATCTCGATCCAGCAATGTTGCAAGAGAGTCTCGACTTTCTGGGACTCCTTTCCTCATTGGCTGAGACAGCAGTGGGGCGTCATTTGCTCCCGCTGCTGTCTATCAAAGTCAGTGAACCAATGAGGAGAGAGTGGAGGCAGGGCTGAGCTGCAACTCTGTGTTTGAATGGACACACAGAGCAGCTGCTCGGCTCGGGTGCCCCCATAACAAGTTGCTTGTTGTGGGGGCACTTGGCAGGAGGGAGTGAGGAGCACCGGCGGGGGAACCCAAGAAGGGGAGGATCGGGGCTGCTCTTTGCAAAACCATTACACAGGGCAGGTAAGTATAACATGTTTGTTTAAAAAAAGGAAAAAAAAACAAGACTTTAATATTACTTTAATAGTTACTATTTAGAGGTGTAGCACTGACCCCCGAAGGAGCTGCTGATTTAAATTGGGTTGTTGCCATCACCCCTTACCTGTAGTTTCACCACATCAGGAACTAAGTATCCATATTGGGCCTTATGCCCACCAATGTATGCACCAGCCACTTAGTTCTTTTTCCAATGCTTTAATGAAAAACAAACTTGAAAGAAGTAGCAGTAAAGAGGTTGAAGGGGAGTTGCAGATACCTTTTTGTAGCAGATCACTTACAGGCTCTTCAGAATAAAGGACAAACACAGTTTTCGCTCTGTAAATCTTGTATGGCTGGGTAGATCTCTGCCATAGACCTAGCAACCTGCAAGATATCTGGACAAGCCTCTCTCACAGGCTTAGCAGCCAGCATACGCCTGGATAAGTCTCTCTCACAAACTTAGCATCCAGACAGTTAGTTACCTTGACTGAATTGTAGAGCAGCTTCTTCACAGTACCAGAACCTTTAAGCCGATCCTGGCGGTACTGTGAAAGTAGATTATAGATAGGTGCGTCCTTCAAGTAAGTCACCAGACCCTTCTGAAAGACCAGCCTTCATCCTGGCTCTCTCCAGCAAGGGTCCTCCCCTGGATCTTCTCAGCTTGGTTCAGCTTCTTCCTAGCAGGCAAGACAGCCTAAGGACCACCTCTGCGGTAGTAGGCCCCAGACAGGCTTCTGGGCCTACTTGCTCAGCTGCAGTGACGTAGCCTACAGCCCGGAGGGCCACGATGTAAGAACTTCCCCAAGCACATAGCATCTGTCCCATAAATACTCTCTCCCAGAAAGCACAGCGCTGGGCTGTTTCTGAAAGAAAAATATTCATTAAAGTTTCACTAGGTTGTTATTCGCACACTGTCCCATGGTACCAGTGAACCCTACTGGCAACAGTGGGAACTGTACAACCAAGTCAATTCCAGAACAGAGCCAGTAAACTATATACATTCAATCTGGGCTGGTTACAGCTCAGCCAAAAACAAAATTTACCTGCAAGCACCTGGTCAACAGGAGCAGGGTGCTACAGAGATAATACTGTAACACCAGGGTTATTTTTAAAAAAAATGTTTTATTATTCTTTATTTTACCCACTTGATGACTGTATACTCTATATATATATAGGGGCAAGGATCACAGGATCCTAGTACGTGATCTTGCACTTCCGAGTCTGTGGCGCGCGCTGCTGGCGGCCCATTCCCACTGTGTTTAGACACATGGGAAGCTGATTGGTGGGTACGGTGGCCTCGATGTCCACTGGCACCCGCTGATGCTTCGGTACAGAGGCAAGACGTCACTCTTCCTATGTAAACAAGGCAGATCGTCGTTCTGTCACTACAGAATACATGGATCCTGTGATTGTGCTAAGCAGGGGCACCGATCCATGCCTCCTCCTAGTACAAGCACTTCACCCGCAGCAGAAAAGCACTGGTCAGACACCAGTGTCTGCACTCCATTAGGGGCGACCCCCCCCCCCCCAATCTATGCGTTTGGCCCCTAATCTACATGCAGGGTGCCAGATGCATGGATTCCAATGGGGGTTTTTTTTCTTAGAAGCACATGATTAGAACATGAGGCTCAAATTGGCTTCAAAAAAGGGTGGGCTCTAATATTTACTATTGTCTTCCTGATTCTCCTCCTGGCCAATCAGAAAGGGGGTCCTGTGACCCGATTGGCCGAGAGGAGAAACCGCCGAGGAGACGCAGGGTTGTGTTTTGTACTGCCGTTTAACCCGAGCGATGGGGAGGGGGGAGATTTTGACTGACCGAGCGAACAACCATTTGACTAACGGACTGAGTGAACAGGGAGGGGGGTTGGCAGATGGTTTGTTGTCCGCCCGCCTCCTCCCCCAAAAACAAAATCGAGCACCAGACGCCACTGTCAGGCCCCAACACTTTGATCGCCCCTGATGTTAACACCTTCCCTGCCAATGTCATTAGTACAGTGACAGTGGATATTTTTTAGACTGAAAAAGTGTCAAAAGTGTCAGTTACTGTCCCGACTGTCTGCCGCAACATCTCAGTCCTGCTATAAGTCGCTGATTGCTGCCATTACTAGTAAAAAATAAATAAATAAAAATATCCCTCATTTTGTAGTCGCTATAACTTTTGCACAAGCCAATCAATTTTGTTTTACCAAAAATATATAGCAGAATACATATTGGCCCAAATTGGTGAAAAAATTAGATGTTTTTACATTTTTTTTATTGGGTATGTTTCAAAGCAGATAGTAAAAATATTGTTGTTTTTTTTCAAAATTGTTGGTATTTTTTTGTTTATAGCGCAAAAAATAAAAACGGCAGAGGTCATCAAATACCATCAAAAGAAAGCTCTATTTTGGGGGGAAAAAAGGACATCAATTTTGTTTAGGTACAGTTTTGCACAACTGTGCAATTGTCAGTATAAGTAATGCAGTGCCCCGTCGCAAAAAATGGCCTGGTCATGAAGGGGGGGTAAACCTTCCGGAGCTGAAGTGGTTTTAAAGGGTATGCATCATAACAAACAGACAGAATGAAGGGGTAGTTGATCCAAAGAATATCCAATTGCCTCCAGGGGGATCAAGAAAGATTTTTTCCCCCCACTGGTGCAAATTAGATCATGCTTTATTGGGGTTATTTTGACTTCCTCTGGATCAACTGTGGGTATGGGATTGTGTATATGGGGGGTTTTAAGATATATTTTTTGTTCTCTTGAACTAGATGGGCTTGTTTCTTTTTTTAACCTCACTTAAGCCGCGTACACACGAGTGGACTTTTCGACCAGACTGGTTGGACAGACCGAGTCCGGCGGACAATCCGACCGTGTGTGGGCTCCATCGGACCTGCAGCGGACTTTTTTGGTTGAAAATCTGACGGACTTTAGATTTGGAACATGCTTCAAATCTTTCCTACGGACTCGAGTCCGAGTCCGGTCGAAAGATCCGCTCGTCTGTGTGCTAGTCCGACGGACAAAAACCAACGCTAGGGCAGCTATTGGCTACTGGCTATCAATTTCCTTATTTTAGCCCGTTCGTACGTCATTATGTACGAATCCGTTGGACTTTGGTGTGATCGTGTGTAGGCAAGTCCGCTCGTTAGAAAGTGCATCGAAAGTCTGTCGTAACTCCTTAGAAAGTACGTTGGAAAGACCGTCTGACCTTTGTTGTCGAAAAGTCCGACCGTGTGTACGCGGCATAAGACCCCATACACACTTTACAACTTTTTTTTTGTCTGATTTCCTTTAGATTTACCAAAACCATGTAATGATAGGGTGTGCATGAGTGCGTACAGATTGAAACGTTTAAGGTTTGACCTCATATTATATGGTTTTGGTAAATCTGAAGGAAAAAAATTCTGCAGAAAATTGTATAGTATGTATCATGCTTACCTATATAACTAAGACAGACACAATTATTGGATGTGTGAAGGTAAGGAAAGGGTTTAGCATACGTTCCTTAGGAGGGACACAGTAGGGGTTAGCCCAGTAAATGGTTAATGTACAGAATGTAAGAAAGGGGTGATTATACAATAAAATGGGGTGGATTTCTAGAAAGAGTAGGTGCTGTGTGTTGTGAGCAGTAATAAACCAAATGGCATCATGTAGAACCTGAAGCACTGCCTGTGCTAATACCAGGAGTAAACCCAGAACAATGAGCGTTCTTGTAGGGAATGAGGAGTGTTAGGAAAGCGGCGCCTGTCAGCTGTCAGTGTATGTACAGGAGCTGCCTCTTCCATTGCTCCACTCCATAGGAAGTGTGTAACCATTGACGCTTTCCTGTCTCTGCTAAGGAAAACCTTTCCCTTCCTACAGCTGGAGCAGGAGGAGCAGCCTGTATTCCGAGCAGAGAGGGGAGATCACACAGCTAGACGGTAGGTGACAACATGACATCTGCTCATATCTCTGCCTCTGACACTGTCTGTATTCATCTGCCAGGGCACAGGGTATTCATACAGAGAAGATGGCTCATGTACATAGATCTGGGCACTGGTGTAGCCATGCCAGTGTTTACCTGCTTACCAGGATGTCTGGGATCTTCCCATTTATACATTGCTTTTTTACTTAGTCATGGGTATGGCCTCATTTTATTAACTCATTTGAACATGAATTGACACAGCTTTATTATTTTCTGCATTTGTGTAAAATTAAATCAATGTGATGATATACTGTCTATCTATGTATCTATTTATCTATCTATGTATCTATTTATCTATCTATGTATCTATTTATCTATCTATGTATCTATTTATTTATCTATGTAGCTATTTATTTATCTATCTATGTATCTATTTATCTATCTATGTATCTATTTATTTATCTATGTATCTATTTATTTATCTATCTATGTATCTATTTATCTGTCTATCTATCTATGATACAAGGATCTATCTATCTATCTATCTATCTATCTATCTATCTATCTATCTATCTATCTATCTATCTATCTATCTGTCTATCTGTCTATCTATCTATCTATCTATCTATCTATCTATCTATCTATCTATCTATCTATCTATGATACAAGGATATATCTATCTATCTATCTATCTATCTATCTATCTATCTATCTATCTATCTATCTATCATACAAGAATCTATCTATCTATCTATCTATCTATCTATCTATCTATCTATCTATCTATCTATCTATCTATCTATCTTTATATGATACAAGGATCTATCTATCTATCTATCTATCTATCTATCTATCTATCTATCTATCTATCTATCTATCTATCTATCTATCTATCTATCTATCTATCTATCTATCCAAGATAAAAGGAGGTTACAGCACACATAGAGCATATATTATTTGCTCCTATTAAAGAATGATCAAGCAGCCTGCCTTTATAATCACTGACCTGCTCTATGCAGTAGTATATAAATGCATTTCTTCTCTTAGGTTTACTGATTCAGTGCAGAAATGCAATTATCAGTGTCTGAATATATGTATTATATTATATTTCAGATGCAGGGTACAGAATTGTGGAATGCACATGTAGTTGTGTGCTCACATTTTCTGTATGTACAATGTGGAGGTTCAAGGACATCATATTGCTACCTGATGATGTGTATGTTACACAGCTAGGCATAGCTAGGGCAGCCTTCATTCACTAATGCGGCATGGCGTGCCATCTGTGTCCATTCTTCTATAACAAGATGTGAGTACCTTTTCTTAGTGCAGAGGATGAAGTGATTAGAGCAGTGTATATGGAGCACACACAGCTAGGAATGCAGGAAGCTGTACATTTGCTGGTCGCTGTCCTTCAGCACCACACAATCACTACAGGAAGGCGCCACCCCTTCCTTCTCTATACAGGCTGAGCTGGCATGGAGCTTTGTACAGCAGGTACTGGAGTCACTTATAACCTACATCCTGCCTTACTGGACAACAAATCAGACATCATACAGCTGTAGCTAACATCAAGAGGAGGCAATTATAACATACAATACAATGTGAACCTCATGTAAAGCACTGCACAAACTGTTGGCGCTACATAAATCCTGTATAAGAATAATATATCTGAACCTCATGTAAAGCAATGCACAAACTGTTGGCTCTATATAAATACTGTTTTTTACTAATAATGTAGCTGAATGACATATAAAGCTTTTCACAAACTGTTACTGCTACATAAATCATAATAATATTATATTTGAACCTCATGTAACACGCTGCACATACTGTTGCCGCTATATAAACCCTGCATAATATTAATGTATCAGTGTGACAGTATTAAGCACTGACGTTATTCACTCATATACTACTAATCATATTTGAATGTTCAGAATGTATCCAGTTTTCCCACAGTGTGTTATTTTTAGGTACCATTTGGACATAGAATTTTTGGCAGACCTAAATTTCCCTCATATCACCCACCCATGCTTCTTAGATAAACTATCATCTTTCCTTAAAGTGATACTAAAGTCTTGGTTTTTTTATTTGTTTTTGTTTTTTTTTTGTTTAAAAATAACAAACATGTTATACTTATCTGCTCTGTTGTAGTGATTTTGCACAGAGCAGCCCAGATCCTCCTCTTCTTCTTCTTCTTCTTCCGTCCCTTGCCGGTGCTCATGGCCCCTCCCTCCTGGCGAGTTCCCCCATAGCAAGCAGCTTGCTATAGGGGCACCGGAGCCGAGCCACTGCTCTGTGTGTCCATTAGGACACAGAGCCGTGGCTTGGCCCTGCCCCCTCTCTCTCTTCATTGGCTCACTGACTTTAACAGCAGTTGGGGCAATGGCGCCCGCTGCTGAGTCTCAGGAGGGAGAGTCCCAGACAGCCGTGTCTCTCGTGCAACATCACTGGAAAAAGCTGGGGCTCAGGTAAGTATTAAGGGGGCTGAGGGGGCTGCTGCAAACAGAAGGTGTTTTATATTAATGCATTAAAATAAAAAAAACCTTCTGCCTTTGGAACCACTTTAAAGTGGAAGTAAAGTCTTTTTTTCTGGTACAATTATGTTTATTGAAATAAAAAAGAGAGAACAGTTGTGAAATTCCCACACAGGGTATATGAACACATATAGACACAATGTAGGATTTCACATAAAAACACGGAAAAAATGTGCCATAGAGTGTAGACCAGCCTTTCTCAATCCTTTCAACACAAAGGAACCCTTGAAATATCTTTCCGATCTCAGGGAACCCCTACTAAAAATGATGATATCTACAACTCATGATACATTAGTGTGATGGTCAGTGGGGAGAATGCTCCTTACACTTCTAGTCTTTGTGAAGAATTACCCCCTTACAGATAGCTAAAAAGATCAATGGTGTCAGTGGGAACTTATCTGAGAGGAAGAAATTGCAAATTGCTCAAGGTACCCCTAGCAACCTCTGGAGCAACCCTAAAGTTCCAAAGAACCCTGGCTGAGAAACCCTGGTGTAGAATATTAACCAACAATGACCCTCCAACCAGGGCCAGGGGTCAACGCAAAGTGCCTGAGCCCTAGGACTCAGGGGCTGAGGTGGGTGAGGGGTGAACAAAACCTGAACCAAACATACAAACGAAAGGTGGAAAAAAACGGGAAATTAATTGAGGAAGGGGATGAGAAAAGGGAAGGGGGACAGGGTTACCGGAAGAGGAGCGAGGGGAGAGTTTTATCACCCTTTCCTCTTCTACTCTCCTTCCCCTCTCCCCTCACTCCTCTTCCTGTCACCCTGTCCAAGGAAGTTGGAAAGAAAGGAAAGGGAAGCTTCCCCAGCCTGGGAAGTGAAGAAGGTTAATTAGAGAGGCCTAGGCTGGTCGGGTGCAATGTTGGAAGAGCGTAAGACCACCTTGGGTCCCACAGTAAAGTCTTTTTTAACTATATTAAGACTTACTTTGTAGGCATCTCCTAAACCTGCACTGTTTAGAAGATATTTACAATGCATAGAGCGGGTGACGTCACTGGCGCATGCACTCTGAAGGGACGGCATAACTGTGCCATCCAGTCAGAGCTCTGTGCTGCAGCCGTAACTCCTGTGCACATGCACGAGAGTGATGTCATCGCGGCTTGGCCAGTCACACAAACCCGGAAGGAAGACCGGGTAAAGATGGAAACCCTGTCAGCGGTGACAGTGCGCCACTGCAAGGCTTCGTTCTAAGGTAGGCGTTGCATGCGATGCATTCTAGCACATTATGCCATTGTCTTGCAGGGTTTTTTTTTTTTTTAACGGCCACGCTTCACTACCGCTTTAAAGGGGAACCTTGCGGAAAAAAAAGGTAAATATAAACAATATAGCATATATAATTTCTAGACGTGCCATTTTGTAATTTAGGCTCCATTCACACGTGTGCGACTCCAAATTCTTGCGATTTCCATTACGACTTTACATTGCAACTTTGATGCGACTTTGGCTGTTGATTTTGACAATTGCACAACTGCCACATTGATAAAGTCAAGATGTGACTTTCATGCGATATTTGAGTTTACATTGCAGTCTGTGGCACTCAAATCACATGAAAGCCACATCAAAGTAGCGCAGGAACCTTTTTAAAGTCATTGCGACTTTAAGTACCATAGATTTGAACGGCTTCCATTGAAATACATGGGCTGCGACTTGTCATGCGACTTTAAAGTATAACTAAAGGCAAAACTTTTTTTTAGAGTTGGATAGAGTGGAGAGGGATTAGAACACCTGCCAGTTTCTATTGCTGTCTGTTCCCTCGTTAAAGAGATTCACCCTCTCTATTTGTCCTGTTTACCATTATCATTGAAAGTGAAAGTAAAAGAAAACCCCAAATTTTGGATTGTCCCCAGAAAAGTAATAGAGGGGAAATCTTCCAATGGGGACACTAGTTCTGGTGACCTGGGGGTCCCCAAGAAATTCTCTTGATTTACAGTGATTTTCTCTCACTTTCTGTTTGGCTATGGGACAGGAAGTGAAGGGAAATCTTTGCAATGGAGATGGCGCAGATGGTGAAAAAAAATAAATGGACAGGGGTTATAACCCTCTCTTCCTCTATCCACAATGAAAAGTTTTGCCTATAGTTCTACTTTAAGGGGTTGATTTTCTAAAGGCAAATGAGACTGTGCACTTCTCCGGATCTTAGTAAATGAGGTAAAACTTCACGTTAGAAATAATACCCAATCACATGCAAGGAAAATAAAAATAAACAGCATTTTTGTTTGCACAGTATTGAATGATGAAAGTCAGCAGAGCTTTCTCTCAGTTACTAAGATCTGGAGAAACTGCACTTTCCAAATGTGCACAGTCTATTTGCCTTTACTAAATCAATTCCTATGTGTCCATAGTCGCATGACAAGTCACGCAAGCGTGAATGGAGCTTTAATGTTCCTAAAAATGACCTCTTCTTTTCAATCTGCAGCCACTGTTATATTATTATATTGCAGCTTACCAGTTCTCAGATGTAATGGCTGTATTTGTTCTCTTTTTTTAGGCTTTCTTTCCCATGTTTTCAGCTGGTGATCCTACCAGTATGTCTGTTGTTTTTCTAAAGAACACGATCTTTTGCAGATATAGCAGTTAGAGGGATGGGACAAACTGTTTATTACTGACAGGGGTGCTTATGATGATCTGTTTTTATTAATTTATATAAAACCTATATCCCAAAAGGAACACAAAACTGTTGCTGTAACTGTAACTCTAAAGTGTGAACTGGAGTTTTGCTTCAATTTGTTAGTGTCTTTAAATCTGCTAGTATACTAACACTCCCCTCCCCCCAGACTAACAACGCTGCTGTCCAAAGGTGCTCTTGTTTCCCTTCATCAAGAGTAGGGGCACTTTAATACAGAAGGTGTGTTACTAGCCAGATTAGAAGGTGAAAACAGAGGGGAAAAGGGGAAAAAAGGGCTTAAAAAAGGAAATAAATGCAGCTACCATAACTAATGATTGGTAAGCTTCAATACATTACATTTTTGGTTTTGTGTTTAATACCGCTTTAAACACTTCTTATTCATTACCTTGCGCTTACAGTTTTTCTTCCCACTGACCTTAAATTATGCTATTTCCTAAAATAAAATATGTAAAATAAACCTGTCACTTTGCCATTTCAAAACAAAGTAGAGGCTTCTTCACACCTGTGCCAGCAACTGCAGCCCCTCTGAAAAGCGATTTAAGTGAATCACTTTTCAGAGGGAGGTAAAGAAGCCGGTACCATGCATCCAGTAGGACATATTGCTTCCTATGAATGTTCCTTTTTTTCTTTACAACCAAATGGGTATTTTATGTGTAAATGCCATGCTGCA
This sequence comes from Lithobates clamitans, assembly GCA_037952925.1. Taxonomy (NCBI): domain Eukaryota; kingdom Metazoa; phylum Chordata; class Amphibia; order Anura; family Ranidae; genus Lithobates; species Lithobates clamitans. Next base: position 326,540 of record JBBGZY010000015.1, on the reverse strand, counting down.
TACACGAGCTAAGCAATTGGCTTGTGTTTCAGCATGTTGGCAGAGGTAATGCCCGCCAAAGGTGATTAGGGGGTATATGTTTTGCATGTATACAGCTCTGAGCGGCTGGATGACAGGGGGACAGTAAAACTGAGACTCAACCACCTGGTTTTACTGGCCACTTATGTGAACGAGCCCTAGGGGAGATAGCCTGCCCCTTCCATTGTAGAAATATACCTATGTGAATTACGTGTTATTTCTGGGTATGGCAAAGCAATGCATGTGTAATTAACAATAAAGGTCTGCACTCCACTACTATTGGCATTATTTTACTTTTTTCTATGCCCCCAACAAAACATTGGGTTTTTCTTCCTGCTCTGTTTTCCTTTTTATCACTCTATTCTGAGTACTGAATCCTTGTACGAATTTATGAACATCAGCTGCTATATGACTAAGTGGTGCTCACTTTACCTATGTACTGTACATACATTCTTTTTTGGATATAGATTGAATTAACTGTGGAGCAAATGGCTTTGCTGTATTATGCTTCATGTGATATGGCATACCTATTGTATAATAGTGCCTACACCGTATATTGAATGCACATTTATTGTAAAAGCATTCTTGGTAGGTGGTTGTCTTACAATACAGATTTAAAATGATGGTGGAGCGTGAGTCCCTTTTCCCCCATTGTACAGTACATGGCACATGAGCCGCTAATCAAGTTTTGTTATGTGACATAGGGAAAAGGTCCAGAACTGTGTGCAAACTCCAACACTGAGTTTACATAAGACATTTTACTCAGGGATCTGACAGATGAAAGGGGGAGCGGGGATGGTAAGTATTAGGCTGGCCATACAGATTCCCCCATCCACACAAGAGAGGTGGATGGATGAATCCCCCCCGCTGTGCTATTGTATTCTGACAGCGGGTACAGTCCCATTCAAGAGAAGTCGATCATTAGATTGACTTTTGTTAAGCGGTAGTGGCTATAGATCAGTGGTTCTCAACCTGGGGGTCGAATGACAATTTGCCAGGGGTCACCGAATCCTGGGCTGTTCCTGAAGCCCGCCCCACTCTCCCAGCCTTTTTGCGGCCGCCCAGCAGGGCTGTCTCTGGAGTCTGTGGCTGCCCAGCTGGGCTGTTCCTGGAGCCCGCGGCCGCCCACTCAGCCTCTTCTCAGCCACCCATTCAGTTCACGGCATGGGTGGGGGGCAGAGACTAAAGGTCAGCTGACTGGTGAGGAATGTAAAGTGGGAGGGGCTGGAGGAGACCCTATCTCCTGATTTTGGCATAGGGGTCACTGCTGCCAGACACCACAGAGCTGGAGACACAGTGATGCCAGAGACAAAGTGAGTAACACTACCTGTGATTAGAGTTGCCAATAAAAGGCCCCACTACAGTTCTCAGATCAGCAGATGACCTCGATCAAGAGCACCTAAGTTGTCTGATCAGAACTCCCCCCAGCACTGCCACTCATCTCATTCCCCCCACCCCACCACCAAGGAATACCAATAGAGAATACATGGAAGGGAGAGGAAAAGAGGGGGAGGAACAAAGAAAAAGGGAGAGAAAGAATAAGAGAAAGAACAAGAAAGACAGCTAGAGAGAGGGATGGGGAAAAAAAACAAGAAATTAGGATAAAGAGGGATAAAAGGGAAAGAAAGGAGAACAAAGAGAAAGAGTGGTACATCCTAAAATGTACCATAAAGGGTTTTTATACTGTACGAGTGGAAGGGACTCGGGGAGCGCTAAATTTCCATGGGTTAGGGGCGCAAATTACTTGCCTTGCCTTGGGTGCTGACAACCCACGCTATGAAAATAATTTTACTGTTAGGGGTCCCCACAACTTGAGAAATTTTATCAAGGGGTCACAGCATTCGAAAGGTTGAGAACCACTGTTATAGATGGATCTAAATCCGGTTGATCCCTGTTGAAGCGGTCAAACTTCAATCCATCTATGGCCAACCTTATGTCGTGTACACACGAGCGGAATGTCCGACAGAAAAAGTCCGACGGGAGCTTTTCATCGTATATTCCGATCATGTCTATGCCCCATCTGACTTTTTACGTCGAAAATTCTGACGGACCTAGAAAGAGAACATGTTCTAAATTTTGCCGACGGAACCAATTCCTATCGGGAAAACCACTCGTCTGTATGCCGTTCTGACGGACCAAAAACGACGCATGCTCTGAAGCAAGTACGAGACAGAAGCTATTGGCTACTGGCTATTGAACTTCTGTTTTCTAGTCCCGTCATACGTGCTGTACGTCACCGCGTTCTGGACGGTCGGACTTTGGTGTGACCGTGTGTATGCAAGACCGCTTGAGTGGAATTCCGTCGGAAAAACCTTTTATTTATTCCGACGTGAAAATAGGTCGTGTGTACAGGGCATTAGTAGCAGAAGAATTGGGTTATTATGAGGGCCTATTACTTTATCCTGAATGAGCAAAGTGATAAGTTCACGTTAACCCATTCCCCCCAACACTGATACAGACTTTGACCTAACTGTGAAAAGTAAAAAGCACACATAGTTAAAAAAAAAATTGCAATTTTGGATACAGTTTGAAATGATTCGAAGACCTGCCTGGTTTTTATTGCTGTTTGTTTACCTCTTGGTAAAATTCACAAGCTGTGTGTGTCCTGCTGGCCATTATCATATGAATGCTATGAAGGAGAAATCAGTACTTTACAGTTATAATCAAAACAGGAAGAAAAGGGAAGCTTTTCAATAGGTATTAATGCCCCGGTGACAACTGAATAAAATAAAAATTCCCCTTACATTGTAAAGACATGTTGGGATAGGAAGTGAAGGGAAATCTCCCCAGCAGGTTACAGAAATCAAAAAATAAACTGACAGGAGCCTTAAAGTAATTATAAAGTCAGACATTTTTTTTTCTTAATGCATTCCATGCATTAGGATAAAAATGTGATGGAAAATCTGCTGCTTACGGTTGCTGTATGCCAAGGTTGTGGGGAGACCGATTTCCCTGTGCTGACCAAGACTGCCGTAATAGCAGTCACCAGGATCCGGTAAGCGCATTTGATTTTCCACCCTGGGTGTGACGAGATACAGAAGATTTCCCTACCTGCATTTTCATCTGCGTTTTTTTGGCACTTTTTCAATTTTTTTCAATCACGGATCATTTCTTCATCTTGTTGACTTTATATCTTGGGGTTTTTTCTCCTTCTTCACATTTGTTATTTTTCACATATTGTTACTTATTATTCTTTTGGATATTAGTGTTCATCCCTATATTCAATTGTCATATATTGCAGCAATACTTATTTTGTGCATATATCTAAGTTACTTTGTTTTTTATGTGGATAAGACTTGCCTTAGTTCTTTTCACTATATTTATGGTTTCACCCTAACTCATTTTTTAGCGCCGCATCCTTTTAATTTCTTTCATTAGGATAAAAAGCCTTCTGTGTGCAGCAGCCCCCCTAATACTTATCTGAGCCCCATCTAGATCCAGCGATGTTGCACAAGACACTGGGCTGGCAGGACTCCCCTCCTCATTGGCTGAGACAGCAGCCGCCGCGCCATTAGGTCCCGCTGCTGTCAATCAAAGTCAGTCGGCCAATGAGGAAAGAAAGGGGGCCGGGCCGTGGCTCTGTGTTTGAATGGACACACGGAGCTGTGACTCTGCTCGGGTGCCCCCATAGCAAGCTGCTTGCTGTGGGGGCACTCAACAGGAGAGAGGGGCAGCAGCGTAGAAGAGGGACCTGAGAAGAGGAGGATCGGGGCTGCTCTGTGCAAAACCACTGCACTGAGCAGGTAAGTATAACATGTTATTTTTAAACAAAAAAAAAAAAACAAGACTTTAGTATCACTTTAAGGAAAGATGATAGTTTATCTAAGAAGCATGAGTGGGTGATATGTTAACACGAGACTTTACAATCACTTTAATGTTTCCACACTCTATCCAAAACTTAATAAAAAAAGTTTGGACTATACATACACTTTAACCCTTAGCACTTTGTTAAAACTAACATTTAGGCTGGGTTCACACTATTGCGATTCGGATTTCCCTCACATCCAATTCGCATAGCAAGAGATTGTGACCGACTCTCTATGGAGCCAGTTCACACATCTCCACAGCGGCTCCAGTGCGAATTGCACAGGAGTCCTGTGCGTCTTTTGGTCTGTTTTAGGTTCAGATTCAGCCAAAAATTCAGGCTGAAACACCAGCCTCAATTCTTACTGTAGACTAGACCCAAACAACTAACCTAATTCTGAAAATAAATCATTATTTAATATTAAACCTTGTCTCCCTTCCTAACCTTAACACTAATATACCCTTTAAGCTTTCACACCCTAGCCCCTGTCTCTTACCATATCTGTGTTTAACCCTTAATAACCTATAAAGTGTATCTAAGCCCAAAAACAAAAATTGATAGTCCTGTGGCTTAGTGGTGCTTATATGTGTCAGCTACATTAGTTTTCTTTTTTCACCTTTATTTCCTTTATTTTCACCTGGTAATCCTGCCTTTATTGCTTTTCTTGTCCTAGGGTGGCAACCATAGCAGGGAACACTGTTAACACAGTACAGAGGCATAAAGTACAGGGAGTTATCATCTTACAAGATTTCTGGCTAGATGAACAGCTATTTTTTTCACTTGTAGAACAGACATAATAAAACACTTTGTAAAGTGCTGTGTAAACTGTTGGTGCTATATAAATCCTGTATAATAATAATAATAATAACACTTTCAATGGTATATTTAACCGCTTGCCGACCAGCCGCCGTCATTTTACTGCGGCAGGCCGGCACGATCCCGCAAACGATTGTAGCTATACGTCGGCTCACGGGATCAGGATAGCAGGCACGCGCGCCTGCTGCAAAGCGGGAGTGCCGATGCTCGCGCCCAACAGTTGGGATGACCGCCAGCCACGAGCGATCGCGAGCACAAGAGACAGAACAGGGACGAGTGTGTGTAAACACACATTTCCCTGTTCTGAGAGGAGTGACAGATTGTGTGTTCCTATTAGATAGGAACCACAATCCGTTACTTCCTCTAGACAGTCCCCTTCAGTTAGGCTCGGTTCACACAGGGACGACTTGTCAGGCGACCTAGTCGCCTGACAAGTCGCCTCCCGTTCTGTGCTATGGAACTGTTCTAAGGGGAGCGACGCAAGTCGCTCCGACTTAGAAAAAGGTTCCTGTACGACTTTGGGGGCGACTTGGGGCGACTTGCATAGACTTCTATACAGAAGTCGTTTTGCAAGTCGCCCGGGCAGTCGTGTGCAGGTCGCCTCGGTGAGGCGACCTGCAAGTCGTGCCGCCTCTGGTGTGAACCGAGGCTAAGAAACACGTAGCACAGTTAACCCCTTGATCGCCCCCTAGTGTTAACCCCTTCCCTGCCAGTGACATTTTTACAGTAACCAGTGCATTTATATAGCACTGATCGCTGTATAATTGCCATTGGTCCCAAAAATGTGTCCAAAGTGTCCGATGTGTCCATAATGTTGCAGTCCCGATAAAAATGGCAGATCGCCGTCATTACTAGTAAAAAAAAAATACTAATAATAAAAATGCTATAAATCTATCCCCTATTTTGTAGTCGCTATAACTTTTGCACAAACCAATCAATATATGCTTATTGCGATTTTTTTACCAAAAATATGTATATACAGTGCCTACTAGGGGAAGAGGCAGGCCCCGAGGAAGAGGTAACTCTACCCATAGAAATGAACCAGTGTATACCTCCAATAACTTTGCCCCCCTACAAAACCTCCAGGAAAATCAGCAATTTGATCAGAATCATTTTTTAGGCCAAGAGAGGACCCCCTGGAGGGGACCTCCACAGACCCCTGTGTGGGTAAGAGACCCGACCGGCTATGCAAGTCCTCAGGACCAAAGGAGAGGTCCCCAGGACCTGCGGAACAACCAAGGCAGCCTAAAAAGAAAACACAGAGAGGGTGCAGGGGGGGAAGACGACTCCAAAAGGCCAAGACCCCACTAGGCACGGGGATCTATAATTTAAGTGGTATCCCTCTGACCACTGATGAAACATTAGTGTTGGATCGTGGTCTGAAGTTTGCCCCGATTCGCAACCTAAATAAGTTTCAAGCATATGTCAACATACATAAATATATTCGCAATTTAAATATCAAAAAGTACTTTCTTTCCAACCCTGTTCAACGGACCACCCCTCAGGTTGATATCGTCTCTAAACATTCCAACCTTCGGAATCGATCTGTTTTTAATCCTCTCTGTGGTGACAACAAACACTTGGAGGTGTTTAAGAACATGGTTTGTCAAGATCTTGATAAACTCAGGATTAAGAAGGCTAGGGATTCTCAGGCCATCAAAAGAGGTATATCCTCCCTTGAGCAAAGGAAGGATATTGTAATCCGTCCAGCGGATAAGGGGGGTGGTTTAGTGGTGCTCAGTAAAGCTTATTACCAGACTGAGATGGAGAAACTATTGAATGACAGGAACACTTACTTACCTCTGAGAGGAGACCCTATGTTGACCTTTAAGAATAATCTACATTTACTAGTAGAAAAAGGTAAAAGTAGGGGTATTCTGAATTCTAAGGAGGCGGCGTATTTAGATCCATTTTATTGTCGGACTCCCATTATATATATTTTGCCAAAATTGCATAAAAATGCGGAGTTCCCACCTGGTCGCCCGATCGTAAACGGAATTGATTCCGTTACTTCCAGGCTAGGCCAGTACCTGGATTTCTTCCTTCAACCACTCGTCACTCAAACCAAAGCTTTTCTGCGTGACACCAAACAAGTTTTGCAAATCTTGTTTACTCTCCCATGTACCCCCTCTTGTTTTCTGATTACTGCAGATGTCGGGTCTCTTTATACGATTATTGACCACCAACAGGCCTTAGATTCCGTTAGGTGGGCTTTGACCACCACCAAGCTCTCAAAAGACCATATATCCTTTTTACTGGAAGGTTTAGAATTTTGTTTATTGAGTAATTATTTTTGGTTTAATGGTGACTATTTCCTGCAGGCACGAGGAGTCGCTATGGGGGCTAGGTTTGCTCCCAGTGTGGCTAACCTTTTTATGGCCCACTGGGAGGAAGATATGATTTTTCATGACCCTCCACCGGAATTACTGTGCTATAGAAGGTACATCGATGATGTAATCATGGTGTGGGAAGGTGATTTAACTAGTCTGCAATGTTTCATGGGTAAGCTGAATGATAACACCAAAAACATTGAGCTGACATGGACTATAGATAAACAACAGATTACATTTCTAGACTTAGAAATATTTAAAGGAGAGGGAGCTTTTCAAACAAGGAATCACTTCAAAGCAACGGACAGGAATGCGTACATCCCACTGACTAGTTGTCACCACAAATCGTGGCTCTGTAACATTCCGCGTGGACAATTTATCCGCTTACGTCGCAATTGTACCTCCGATGAAGATTTCCTATCACAGTCCCAAATCTTGGCAACTAGGTTTAAAGAAAAAGGTTATACGCAGACCATGGTTGACTCTGAAATTTCGAGAGTACTATCCACCGATAGGAATTCTATAATGGCAGATAGGCCGAAACCCCTCTCAAGTGAAGAAGCCACAACCAGTTACCGGATTATACTTGATTATAATATCCAGTATAAAAAACTTGAACAGATCATAGCTAAACACTGGCCTATACTAAAAAGCGACCGTACTCTGGGTCCTGTACTGCCAGAGCGACCACGGTTCATATATCGTAAAGCTCCTTCTTTGCGTGACCGATTGGCCCCGGGAGTCATTGACCCACCCAAAACTGGAATCAACAAAATGTTTGGTTTTCTTTCGGGTTTTTATGCTTGTGGTAAGTGTGCCACTTGTAGGAAGGCCAGTAAGAATATTAAAAGGCGTAAGGATTTTGTTTCAAACAGCACGCAGAAAAAATACTTAATTGAAGGTCTTATTACTTGTTCGTCGGTAGGGGTGGTCTACATGCTGGAGTGCGATTGTGGACTCCAGTATGTGGGCCGCACCTCAAGGGCTTTACACGTTAGGGTCGGCGAACATATCAGTAATATTAAACGGGGGGTAAAAACCCACAGTGTATCTAGGCATTTTCGCCTATGCCATAATAGAGACCCCAAATGTCTCAAATTTTGGGGGATCGAAAAGGTTCCCCGCCACTGGAGAGGGGGTCATTATATCCGACAACTTAGCCGTAGGGAATCCTTTTGGATCTATGAGACCAAGGTCCTATCTTCGGCTGGTATGAACGTGGATTTTGACCTAAATTGCTTTATTTCTAATAGATGAGTTTTTGTTAATTTTTTATTAATTTTTATATTATTCATTTATGTACAATTTAATGTATGGAATATGTAAGTGTGATCGTATCTGGGTGACACCCGTGGCGTGATTGTCATATTTTTTAATATTTTTATCAATAACAATTTGCATTTATATATGCGATTTTTAGCGATTTTAGTGCAACTTTATCGTTTATATTTTCCCTGTAAGTAAGGGATGTTTTACTAGCCTGATACCTCTCTTTTATTTAAGGGTGGTTTCTCTTATCTCAGACATTTCTTTGAGCTGTAATCCCTTCACAGCCTTATAATTATTATACATCTGGGATATAATGGTGTTGTTTTTCACTGCCCTTTCACCTTGTGAGAGGATGTGTGTTTTTATGCAATAGGCGTGGCCGGAGTGACGTGCGGGCTCGCGTCCTCTGGTTGAGTTGATCTTTGCTGTGATTGGAGCATTGGTTACCATGCCACTCTATATCAACTGTGCGGGCTGACGACTGCGTGTCCCGCCCCACGCTGATGAAGTCCCGCCCACAGGACGTAACGCGTACGGGGGCCAGGAGCGCATGACGTCACCCGCGGCTGTCAGTCAACATACGATCACACGTTATCCAGCCGGCACTCGGATCTGAGTGCTGTGTTATGTGAGTGCACCAGTTTGTTTTACTTCATTTAATAAAGTTTAGAAACGGAGAGCACTATATTATCTTTGCTTCATTTCATATGCCATCTGATGAGAGAGAGAGCAGCTTATGTGGAGTTATTATCGCCCGGTTCTCAGCTTACCTGCTTGGTTTACATGCTGTGTGACCTGTTTCAGGTCGAAGATTGCAGGTGAGGGGCCATCCATCTATGGTGAAGGGATCTCTTGGTCACCCCCGATCCTACCCTAGGCGTTCTGACTTTCCACTGGGGATCTCATCTCATCTTTCATTTTAGTTTTTTTCTTATTGAACGGACAATTTATTTGCGCAGCACTTTTATTACTTATATGAATACATATCGGCCTAAACTGAGAAAAAATTTGGATATTTATTATAGCAAAAAGTACAAAATATTGTGTTTTTTTTTCAAAATTGTCGCTCTTCTTTTGTTTATAGCGCAAAAAATAAAAAAGGCAGAGGCGATCAAATACCACTAAAAGAAAGCTCTATTTGTGGGAAAAAAAGGACGTCAATTTTGTTTGGGTGCAGCGTCGCACAACCGCGCAATTGTCAGTTAAAGTGACGCAGTGCCAAATCGCAAAAAATGGCCCGGTCATTCAGCAGCCAAATCTTCCGGGGCTGAGGTGGTTAACAGACCAAAAGGGAGCAAATGAGAAAAATGTATTGTTAGAATTTACATAGAATTTAACCTATTACATTACAAAAAAAAAATAATTTAAATGAAATGTAATTGAATTTAAAACTAAATACTTACATTAGGAAAGTAAACGAAACGTGATTTCGGACTGTACAGGCCACACAAAGAACAAACAATTTGATATAAAATCATACAATTTATTGATCACAAAGATTAAAATCCATCAAATATACATATTGGTTATAAAAACAATGCTAGTGCTGATAAACTTCACTGTGTATACTTTTACACCAAAAGAGAATGCTGGTATAATAGGTCCTCATGTGCCGACACTTTTCGCCAGACTTTGCTTCATCAAGGCCTATGGAGACATTACAGCACTCATCTACAAAAAGACAATAACATATTATACAATATCCATATATAGAGGCTTTCGATACCTTTATGAATTCACTATATGGAACCCACCTTAAGCACAAAGAAACAGCAGCACCACCACTCCCTGGGCGGGCACTGGAACATCAAGGAACCCCATCAACCACACTTCAATTGGATCACCAAATGTGAGCTGGGTATACAGTCATCGTCCAATAAGGATGTACTTCAACGGTCATAAATACTCACATTGATTCTTAGAAATTGGGCAAATACTTTGGCATTATGAACAATATTTTCCACAAGTGGTGCAAGCAAATCTGAACACATGTTGAAAATTTTTTTTTTTTTTACTGATGCTTTAACATGGGTTTTTTGTTGATCGCACAGAAGGCCGTTTTCAGGCAAACAAGTTTCTATCAAAGTAATTTAATTTGTTGATTACAGGTTTCTTTGATCAGTGTGGAAATTGTTTTGATTCACAGCTGGTAAAAGTGGTAAAAATTGCCAATAGGCTGCCACGTGTTTACAGTATATGGTCACCAGTTCTTTGAATAGGAAAGAATGTTCTTGTTTCATACAACTGATCCCTCCCCCAAACTGTAACAAATCTAGATTATGGAAGTGTGCATATACAGTTCTTTTTTAATTGCTCTGCAGTTTTTGTCCATAATGTGTATTTAGGTTTGTGCTCTATTTTTTAAACCTTGTTTAGGGATGATACCCTCTTTTTTTTTATCTCCTTGCTTCAGACGTTAGCTGTGTTTTCAATATTGGCAGAGTTCTCCACTTGGGAAAATAACAAACACATATCTAATAGGGTAGTGCAAAGTGCATTCACCCACAGCAAACAGCTTTCAATTAATTTGTACTGTCTTATTAATGCTTTTTATTAGAATGGCTTTCCTGTATTTACAGGAAAGGCCAAATGTGAAAAGTATGATATTTTTTACTTAGCTGTACTGTAATCCATCATTCAGTACTTTCACTGTGGGTACGGACTCAAACTAGTTTCCATGTGGTTCAATATGAAGCCAAAACAGGACCCTTTTTTGCTCTTTTGTGTCATTCTCTTTGCAATGTCTAATGCTATTTTTTTTTCAAATGGTACCCCAACACCCTAAGGCAATGAACATACATGCTACAACATACCATTGGCCCTATTTCTTCTGTTAGGGGAAAAAAGAAAAAGAGTGAGGAAATAAAAAGATAGCCCTAAGAGTGAGGGAATAAAAATAAAAAGGAGCATTTTACATTAAAATACATTAAAAATACATTAAAAATAATGGCAGATAATGTCATATCTAGTAAGAAGAGAACATGTTTTCCTGGGAAACATGTTAGTATACAGCATGTGATAAATTCTTTACTATCCCCCATACAAAACGAAGGATTTTGGAAAGAATAACATCTTTAGATAACAGAAACCCCCTTGTTGTAGGATTAGTGACCTTTTCTAGTTGGGGAGTGTCAAAGACAGAAACAAGGGCCCTTTTTATAAATTTGATCAGAGATGCTATTTCTGTATCTTAATATTCATGTGACTTTCACATTAAAGGCTCAAAAGTAACTTGTGGAAAATAACTGTTTGATAGCCCTAAATAAACACATGGAACATAAAGACATTCTAATGGAAGTCAGGCGGAACAGTTCACAGAAGGCAACCTGGTATATTGTAGCTCAAAATCAGCTTTAGCCAAACATTACCCATTCTTAGTAGTATTTATTATGTTTGGGTATCGTGTAGTTTAAAATAATTTTGTTGTAGACACCACATTTGACACAATTACCACAAACATGGTAAACAATATTGTTTAAATAAGCAAAGTATCAGTTTGTTATCTATCCTACCAATACATTTTATTGATTGATATACACTGAGCAAAATTATAAACGCAACACTTTTGTGTTTGTCCCTATTTATCATAAGCTGAACTCAAAGATCTAAGACTTTTTCTATGTACACAAAAGGCCTATTTCTCTCAAATATTGTTCACAAATCTGTCTGAGCCCTGGCTCACATTGGTACGATTTGACGTGTCAAGTCGCATGTCAAATCGGTGGCAATTTCCAGCAATGGCATCGTCCTAATCTGTGCGATGCTGCATTTGCAGCGCCGCACTGATTTCTGTACTACTTTTTGCGATTTTGGGCTGGAATTTACATTGACATCTATGCAGAAAGCTGTACAGATGTCTCTGAAATCGCGTCCGAAATCGGGACTGACATGAGGGAGTGAAATTGTGCGAGTGCAGCTGAACTCGCACAGCTTCATTCCCGCAGCTCAGTGTAAACCTGGGCTAAATCTGTGTTAATCAGCACTTCTCCTTTGCCGAGATAATCCATCCACCTCACAGGTGTATATCAAGATGCATGATTATTCCACAGGTGTACCTTAGGCTGGCCACAATAAAAGGCCACTCTAAAATGTGCAGTTTTACTGTATTGGGGGGGTCCGAAATCCAGTCAGTATCTGGTGTGACCACCATTTGCCTCACGCAGTGCAGAACATTTCCTTCGCATAGAGTTGATCAGGTTGTTGATTGTGGCCTGTGGAATGTTTGTCCATTCCTCTTCAATGGCTGTGCGAAGTTGCTGGATATTGGCAGGAACTGGAACACACTGTCGTATACGCAGATCAAGAGCATCCCAAACATGCTCAATGAGTGACATGTCCGGTTAGTATGCTGGCTATACAAGAACTGGGATTATTTTCAGCTTCCAGGAATTGTGTACAGATCCTTGCAACATGAGGCCGTGCATTATTATGCTGCAACATGATGTGATAAATGGCACAACAATGGGCCTCAGGATCTCATCACGGTATCTCAAAATGCCTTCAAAATGCCATCATTAAAATGCACCTGTGTTCGTTGTCCATAGTATACGCCTGCCCATACCATAACCTCACCGCCACCATGGGCCACTCAATCCACAACGTTGACATTAGCAAACCGTTCACCCACTATAAGCCATACATGCTGTCTGCCATCTGCCCTGTACAGTGAAACCGGGATTCATCCGTAAAGAGAACACCTCTCCAAAGTGCCAGACACCTTCCAATGTGAGCATTTGCCCACTCAAGTCGATTACGACGATGAACTGCAGTCAGGTCGGGACCCCGATGAGGACAACAAGCATGCAGATGAGCTTCCCTGAGACGGTTTCTGACGGTTTGTGCAGAAATTCTTTGGTTACGCAAACCGATTGTTGCAGCAGCTGTCCGGGTGGCTGGTCTCAGACGATCTTGGAGATGAAGATGCTGGATATGGAGATCCTGGGCTGGTGTGGTTACACGTGGTCTGCGGTTGTGAGGCCGGTTGGATGTACTGCCAAATTCTCTGAAACGCCTTTGGAGATGGCTTATGATAGTGAAATGAACATTTAATCCAAGGGCAACAGCTCTGGTAGACATTCCTGCAGTCAGCATGCTAATTGCACGCTCCCTCAAAACTTGCGACATCTGTGGCATTGTGCTGTGTGATAAAACTGCACATTTTAGAGTGGCCTTTTATTGTGGCCAGCCTAAGGCACACCTGTGCAATAATCATGCTGTCTAATCAGCTTCTTGATATGCCACACCTGTGAGGTGGATGGATTATCTTGGCAAAGTAGAAGTGCTCACTAGAACAGATTTAGACAGATTTGTGAACAATATTTGAGAGAAATAGGCCTTTTGTGTACATAGAAAAAGTTGTAGCTCTTTGAGTTCAGCTTATGATAAATAGGGGCAAACACAAAAGTGTTGCGTTTATAATTTTGTTCAGTGTATATATACTGTATATATCAAAACTGCTTATTTATCATAAATGTGAGAAATAAAGAGACCTAGGTAATCTTTCAACATCCACCATGCCTTAGTTCTGTCAAATTGGCCAGGTTAAACTTACAAGAATTGCAGATGTACTTTCTCTCATTGCCAGTTACTGTCTCTAGGATTAGTTAAAAAGAAACACTCATGTGCAAAGAAAATGTTTTTTTTTTTAATCATATGGTCTGATTTCTACAGGGTAGCCAGCAGACTTGTGGTCAGGATGCAGGCTGAGGTCACAAAAGGAATTAGTAGAAGCAAGCCATGGTCATGAACTAGCCAGGTCAATTAGGGAAAGGCAAATTAGAAAGAGGTCCAAGACAGGCTGGGTCAATAACAGGCTGAAAAACAAAGACAGGTTCAAGGGCAAGCTGACTGAGTAATGGCTAAGCAGCTAAATAGCAGGTCCAAAAGCAAGCTGGGTCAAACACAAGAAGACAGTGTAGAGGTATGTCCAAAGACAAGCCGAGTCAGCAACTGATAAGCAAATAACAAGAAGAGGTTCAGGATAAAAGATAATAGCTAAAGACCATCCAACATCCAGAAAATTCTTATCTCAATTCTGCTCCCTAAATAGGCCTTCTGGTGCCAAGGCTGGCATTGGGCATGCATACCTGTGTAACTGCATGTCCCTATGTCTGTGCAGGGTGCCTGTCCTAATTACCATGTTCACATAAACATGTTTGCACATGCAAATGACTTGCAATGACCACAGGCCTTTGGTCATGGTCTGGAGCACGCTCATGCGTTTGTCAGCTTCTGAATCCATTCTGACGGTATGACCAGTTTTGCTCAACCATGTTGGGGACAGAAGGCAGCTGTAACATAAATCTATAAAGTTACCACTTATAGTATGAAAAGCACTTGCTTGTGTGGCTGTACTGAAGTACCAGGCTCAGTAGCAGTGCAGTATGCTTTTTTTTGGTGCAGACATATTTCACTTTGGGGGCATTTTATTGACAGGCAGAGTAATGCCCCGTACACACGGTCGGATTTTCCGACGGCAAAATGTGTGATAAGACCTTGTTGTCGGAAATTGCGACCGTGTGTAGGCTTCATCACACATTTCCCATCGGATTTTCCGACACACAAAGTTTGAGAGCAGGATATAAAATTTTCCGACAACAAAATCCGTTGTCGGAAATTCCGATCCTGTGTACACAAATCCGACGCACAAAGTGCCACGCATGCTCAGAATAAATAAAGAGATGAAAGATATTGGCCACTGCCCCGTTTATAGTCTCGGCGTACGTGTTTTACGTCATCGCGTTCAGAACGATCGAATTTTCGGACAACTTTGTGTGACCGTGTGTATGCAAGACAAGTTTGAGCCAACATCCATCGGAAAAATTCCTAGGATTTTGTTGTCGGAATGTCCAAACAAAGTCTGACCGTGTGTACGGGGCATAAGAATCCTGTGTTTGCTCACTACCCAATGTCTTTTACTGAAAGTAGATCTTCAGACTATTTTTAAAGTACATAAAGTTTCATACTTTTGGCTCTGTATGCCACCAGAATAAAATTAAAATGAAACAATCCAAATGAATTTGAAGTGCAGATTTTCAGCTTTAATTCAAGGGGTTGAACATAAATATCAAAGTACAAATTTAAGGAACTGCAACCATTTTTATACACAGTCCCCACGTTTTCAGGGGCTCAAATGTAATTGGGCAAATTAATATAATCATAAATAAAATGTTAATTTTTAATATTTTGTTGAGAATCCTTTGCTGGCAATGACTGCCTGAGGTCTGGAACCCATGGACATAAACAAAGACTGGGTTTCCTCCTTTCTGATGCTTTGCCAGGCTCTAACTCCAGCTGTCTTCAGTTGTTCTTTGTTTGTGGGTCTTTCTGTCTTTAATTTTGCCTTCAGTAAGTGAAATGCATGCTGATTTGGTTTGAGATCAGGTGATTGACTTGGCCATTGCAGAATATTCCACTTCTTTTCCTTCAAAAGCGCCTGGATTTCTTTTGCAGTGTGTTTTGGATCACTGTCATCTGTACTGTGAAGCGCCGATCCAATCAACATTGCTGCATTTGACTGAATCTTGGCTGACAGTATATCTCTAAACACTGCAGAATTAATACGGCTGCTTCTGTCTTCTGTCACATCATCAATAAACACCAATGACCCATTGCCACTGGAAGCCATGCATGCCCATGCTATTACACTGCCTCCACCGTATTTTACAGATAATGTTGTGTGCTTTGGATCATGAGCTGTTCCAAGCCTCCTCCACACTTTTATCTTCCCATCATTCTGGTACAGATTAAACCCTTTCATGCCTAAACCTATTTCTGACATTTGTTGCTTACAAGTTAAAATCCATATTTTTTGCTAGAAAATGACTTAGAACCCCCAAACATTCTATAAATTTTTTAGCAGAGACCGTGGGGAATAAAATTGTGATCGTTGCAATATTTTATGTCACGCGGTATTTGCGCAGCGGTCTTTCAAACGCATTTTTTGGGGAAAAAAGACACTTTCATGAATTAAAAAAACTAAACAGTAAAGTTAGCCCAATTTTTTTGTATAATGTGAAAGATGATGTTACACCGAGTAAATAGATACCTACCATGTCACGATTTGAAATTGCGCACACTCGTGGAATGGCGACAAACTACGGTACCTAAAAATCTCCATAGGTGACGCTTTAAAACGGAGGAGGATGTCTTTTGCTAGAATTATTGCTCTCACTCTGACGATCGTGGTGATACCCCACATGTGTGATTTCAACACCGTTTACATTTGCGGGCACCACTTGGGTATGCGTTTTCTTTGCTGTGTGAGCACATGTGGAACGGGGGCGCTTTAAAAAAAAATGTTTTTTCTTATTTATTTTATTTTTTTTATTTTTTTTACATTGTCTGTTTAAAATAATAAAAATCTGATAGCTTTTATTGGTGTCACAAGGAAAGTGGTGCCAGGTACTCTTTATGGAGGCATTGGGGGTCTAAAAGACCCCAAATCCCTCCTTTGCATTTAAAAGTATTCAGATCGCCAAAAACGGCGATTCTGAATACAGTAATTTCTTTTAAATCAGCGGCATTGGCAGCCGAGTAAACCGTAAGTGACGTTGCTGGTGGCGTCATTGCTGTAGCAACTTGTAAACAAAGGCTTTGCCACCCTGAAAGAGAATGGGCGCTGGCTTCAGCTGCCCTTACTTGAAATAAATGCGGACAAAGCACAGGTGAGCACTGTACTAATAAAAGATTCACTTGTAAATACAATCTGTTTTTAAAAATGAAGTCCCTAAATATTAATAGATTAACAATATCTTAGGCTGCTTCTGGGTTTTTTTTTTCCTTTTTGACTGAAGTTCCTTATTAAGATGAGTGATGGTTGTCAGGAAAAAAATCATCACACCGATGAATCCATTATTCCAGAGGAAAGTTTTGGTACCACTGAGCGGAGAATGGTTATCACCCCTGTCAGTTTTTTTTGCTATCTGTGTTCCATTGGGGAAATTTACATTCAGTTCCATTTCTTTAGACGCAAACAGGAAATGAGAAGAAAATTTTGCCAAATTCACAAAAAATATTTTTTCTTTAGGTAGTTTGGAATAAATTTGTTCCTAGATATCTTTTCTATAAAACTCTTATCACTGTTTTTGGTTTTTAACAGGCTATGGTGGACAGGTAAGCAGTCAAGTAGACTGGAGGTACCAGGACCCCTACTCTTTAGCAACAGGCTGGTGTTTTGAGACAGATGGCCTTTTTGGGGCCTACCTCATAAGGCACGCACCTTTTGATAAAGTGTACCTAATCTGGTATCATCATGTCAGGAGGCTGCATGCTCACATCCCTCTAGTGGGTTGGTATGACTGGGTTGGTATTTTCTGTTTTTTCAATTAAAACAAACTGTGAAAAATAAAACAAAGACAGCTGTATGAATTACACTTCGAAACAGATTGGGTGAATCACTGATGTTTAATGTTTTACTCATCTACTGTATACTCATTAATCTGACAAAAAGTCCAAAGACAAACAGTGAACAGGCACAACACATGAGCATTGTTGAAAGATCTTAGCATTTGATTTATGAAGAATTATGCCAGTGTACAATACACTTAAGCAAATAGAAAAATATTTATAAGATGAGAAGAAAGCTCAGCTTTTCTCCCCACACATCATTGGTTTCTTTAGGCACCATTCAATTGTATTTTTGTCTGCAACTACTGTTTTGCACCCCCCATTGATTTACTATATATTGAAGCCCAAGTTAAGCCAAAACTTGTTTTAGGTTTGAATAATGTGTAAAGGTTAGAAATGTTGCCAGTTTTTATTGCTGTTTGTGTCCCCATTTGGAAGATTTTTCCTCAGTTCCTGTTACATGGTGTAAGGTACTGTAAAAGAGAAAGTGAAGGTATATCTCACCACACCTATCTGTTTGACAGCTGTCAGGCAAAAACAGAAGTGATCGCAAGATACCTGAACAAGGATACATGTAGCAATAACGATATCTAAGACCTGACAAACTGGATTTGGGCTCTAGGGATTGTTAATACTATAACACATGTGTTAGAGTGCACATAATGTGCATACATTTTTAACTTTATCAGCAATGCCCCACATTGAGATGTGTTTTTATACGTGCTGCAGTGGATTTTTTTGCCTTTGTTTGCCCTTATCTTTTTATTGTACATGCAGCAAAATGGGGTGGACTGAAATGGAAAAAGAAATAAGGCTGATTGCCTTTGAGCATTGCAGCCCCCATGCGTGCAGCCCACTCAGTCTGCTGCCTTTTTAAACTTTTACAAAATTCAGGGGTCAACACCTGAAGGTTTTCTGTATACCCTAAGTGAATAAAATACTCCCAGCAATGTTATTTCCACTTTTCCACTTGCTCCTTTTATCACAAGTCTTCAATAAAATACATGTCAAAATTGAGGCATCCCCTAAAATAGGGCATTCATTTTGATGAGATACTCCCTAATACTTGTTCTGTGTTAAAGGGATGCAATTTTTTTCATTTCATAGAACAATGACTTTGCTCAGGTGTTTGCACTGAAGACCATCCTATTTAGGAATCAGTATAAGCAAATGGAATGGTGAAATAAACAGCTATTTCTTCAGGACAGAGCAAGGTAGAAATCCGCAACAAAATATTTTAAAACATTGCAATATATACAGTTCACCTAAAGGGTATTTTTTTTCAACAAAACTAGAGGTATACTTTAAATGACAATGTACTCATTTCATTTTTGTGACATGCAATATCTCATGATGAAACAGCTAACTTCAATCAATTTATTGTTTGCCCAGGTAAAAGAACAGACTTGTCCGAGATGTTTGCCATACAGAAATCCGAGGCCAGTGCTCATCAGTCTCCATTTTATGAGCCAAAATCTTTGGGAAGCCTTCCATTCGCCAATGTGAAGGACAGGAAGCAGGATACCAACTTTAATATTCTGGAGGAGGCCTACGATAAGAATGAAAACTGGAGGAAGGACAAGAGGGAAGGAGATGACAGAGAAGAAAAACTTAATGAGGAAGAAGACAAACTAGCTGTAGAAGACAATAGGACCCATCAAAAGAAAATGGCGATGGCACAATTGAAAGTAGCCAGGTCTGAAGGGATTAGTTTGTCTTCATCAGAGGAAGAGGTTAGGAGCCCACCTGAAGGTGCAGAAATTATGCAGCTGGGAGGGGATACACCTAAAGATAAACCAATTGGCTGTAATGAATGGGCCAGTTCACCACTAGAAGACAATGGTTATGCTAGCAGTTCACTTAGCATTGATAGTCCTGACAGTATCACCATTGATGCATGGGATGATGTTAATACACCAGTCCCAACATCCATACAGCAAGAAGCTCCTGCAATAGAAAACTCTGATGATGAGTCCTCAACAGATTCAGAATCTATTACACAAACACTAACTGAAGCCTTCCAAAGTCTGCAGGACAAGGAGAAACTAAAGGAGTTAGAAAAGGAAAAACACCATGCACAGTTAACTATGTATAGACGACTTGCTCTCCTAAGATGGATCAGAGGCCTCCAACAAAGGGTTAAGGATCAGCAGAACAGGCTTCAAGAAAGCTTTGACACTATTCTTGACAACCGCAAAGAGATCTTGAGATACATCCAGCATGGCTACCATAAATCACCTACTAAAGAAGCAGCATGAGAGTTTTGAAAGATAAAACCATGCCTCTTCTATATCAGTTAAACTACAACATCTTTCATCCCAAAGTTCTTTTGACCTTCAGACAAAGAACAGAAAGAAGACAGTCCACAGGAATGAAGGAAAACAAAGAATAGATAGATCTTTGTCATCCTGTCAAAATATTAATGTCTTCTATGGTAGCTTACAACCGTTTCATCCAGAAATAACACGAGTTATTAATTATTAGTGTTTATTCATTTGTGCTGCAATTTGCAGTACATAACAAACTGTAAAATGGTAAAGAGACCTAATTGTCAAAATTGTTTAATTTGTTTTGTCAAATACATGCAAAAAAAGTAAAATTAGTAGTGAATTCACACATGGGAGCTATTATCCAAAAAGGCATGTATTGTCTCCAGACAAAGCTTTTCAGTGTGTGAAACATCTTGTCTCAAAGTGTTCTAAGCATAGTTGGTGTTTATCTTGCCTACTGTTTTCATTGAAGGAGAAGTCTTGATTTAAGCACAAAGTAAAATATGTTAGCAAGATCCAACAGACAAATGTTCTAATACATATGGTTTTGATCATTTTATATGTTATATACCGTAATTTTGATTATTTTATATGTTTTGGTCTAGTGCATGGCTGTGATCTTGTTCAAATACAAGAAAAGTTAGCACAAAGGAGGAATCACAGAATCAGGCAGTCAGAAGCAGATTAGATCTTTTAACTTGGGTTCTTTACTTATTAAAATTGTACTGAGGAGCAGTAGTACCCAAAAAGTTTGCCTTATCTCCAGGAGAAAATGACTGTTATAAACATGAACCTAAATATTTTAGAGCTTAGGCAGATCTCTAACAACTTTTTATTTTGGGCCCTGTCCCTCCTGTTTAAAAAAAGGCTACATCCATATCCTAGGAGGCTTTAGAGTACTGGTGACAACATTCTCGCCTTGGCCTTAGTGAGAATGCTAGCTAGGGGACAGGTTGGGCGGAAAAAAAAGGAGATAAGAAAAGAAGAAAAAATTACTTGCCATTTTACATTGCAGTAGAGAAGGAAGGGGGGGGGGGGTAACTTTCAACATTTACCCTTCTAGTCCTGGAACTTCCTTTACATATGACAAAACTCACCCACTGCCTTACATTGAAGTGATGGCATTGTCAACCTGCCATATAACTTCAGGCTGCCCACAAGACTGTTTAGCTAACAGGAGGGAAAAAGATTGAAAACCTAGGACGAGAGAGTGACATTACTGGAAGCATCATCCTTATGAACACTCTCTCCAACATACCACTCACCAGTTCCCAGAGAGACATTAAGAAAATACTTACATTTTTTTTTAATCAAAATGTCTTAACATCAGGAAATGCTTTTTCTGCATAAATGTAATATTCTAGGTATTGGGCTTGTATCTGTTTTAGATATTGGCTTTACATATTCATTAACAGTTTAAAATTTTTCAGAAAGGTCAATATGAGATTTAGTATGTAAATATCTTAGAACACAATGGGGTTCATTTACTAAAACTGGAGAGTGCAAAATCTGATGCAGCTTATCACAGAAACCAATCAGCTTCCAGGTTTTATTGTCAAATCTTAATTTAAAAAGCTGAAGTTAGAAGCTGATTGGCTACCGTGGACAGCTGCACCAGAATTTTCACTCTTCAGTTTTAGTAGATCAACTCCAATGGCTCTTTCTTGATTTCTTCTTTAAATGGTTTAGCAGTGCTCCACTCTGTGATTGACTATTGTGCATTCAAAATGTTTATTGATTACAAAGCAGAAAACAAGAAAAAATAAGAACAGCAACAGTAATAGAGTACATGGTCATATCCTCAATGTGACAGGCACAGAACTGCATACAGTACAGTTTACAATTGCAGACAAAAAAAGGAAGACAATAGTCCACATAGCACAGCTACAATCTGTTAAATTAACAAGATTTCAAGGTGGACCTGCCAATAGTAGCCAAACTACTAGCCATTTGCTGCTTTTGCTCATACTAGAAAAACATTTGTAAAATAAAAATAAAGAACAGGTTATTGCAGACAGGAAATAAAAACAATATATGGAAGCCAGATACACCAAGAAATCCAGGAATAGAGAGGTAAAAAAAAAATAGAAATAAGACAAAAAGAATGAGAAAAATAAATGACCTAGGGTGCCCTGAAACCACAAAGTAAGGGGTAGTCATTCCTCTAGTCGAATATGCATATATGAGGCCCAGGGTGTCCATGTCTTTTCGAATTGTTTAACCCTATCAAGTAACACATGTGCCAACTTCTCATGGAACATTATCCAGAAAATGTTATGTTTGGTATGGGTAAAGGAAACAGACGGTTTCTTCTAAGCTCCTGCTATCGTACATTTGGCTGTCAGAGAAATAAGAGAAGCTAATCTCTGTGCACTGCAGGAAATACCAGGAATAGCTTTATTTAATAGGGCAAATTGGGGCTATTGGCCTGCCGCTTCTCCCAGCATGCGACAGAGCAAGAAGAAAACCCTATTCCAATACCCCCATATCTTGGGGCCCTCTCACCAAATATGGTATATATTGCGCCTCAGGGAGCAGCCGCGGAAGCACAGACGAGAGGAGCTTGCATGCATCCCAGCTATGCAGATGAACTTTCAGGTTCATCTTAATAAGGAAGATATTTAAATTGCCACATAATGATGCATTAAAGCATGAGTGTCATATCTCCAAAGTTGTATCAGTCGACAAGTCCTTGTCCCAGTCTACCATGTAAGATAACTTTTCCGGGAAAAGCAGCAACAGACCATATATCAATGAGATTCCTCCTCTCTGACTCGTATCTCTATTACACCACTTTTCATATAGAGAAATAATGGGCATAGTGATTTCAAAAAGTGGGAAATGTGGCAGAAACGAAAATATTCAGAGCGTGGAAGTCAAACTTAGACACACAATGGGCAAGGGTAAAGGGTCCAGTTGGGGTAAAATAGTACCCGATTCTATATAAACCTTTGTCTAGCTACCAATTAAATGTCCTAGCATCCATACCTGGAGGGAAGTTAAGATTGTTAAATAAGTGAGTGAGGGGGGTAAACTGAGAGATTAAGTGGTCATGGATCCGCAATTTATTCCATAAGGCTAGGGAATGTGACAGGGTCAGGGCCAAGACTGCTGAGCGAGCTTTTGGGGTTTGCCACATCACAAAATCGAGTGAACGGTCAGATCGCTTGTCTTTCCATCTGAACCCAATCAGGTTTTTCATGTGTAGAATAGACCGCCGATAACTGTGTCAAGTGTGCCACTTGATAATGCAGCCATAAGTTCAGGGCTCCCATATATGCACTACTTTTATTGATAAGAGCACTCTTAAACTCTTTTTAACTTTAGTAAGTACCATTTCATTCTTATCATGGTAAAAATATACCATAGACCATCTCTTTTAACCAGTTGATATATATTTTATTGGATGGCTGTAAACAGCCAGATGCTGCTCCTGTCCCTACCCTTGACATGACATTTGAGCCAAGATGGAACCATTAAGAACAACCTAGGGCTGATGTTGAATGCTTGTTATTCATTATCCCTCACAGAAAAGTTGACGCGTATTAGGAAGTCTCTGTGCAAGCTATTTAATCTATACCTCTTCAAATTCTCTCTTCCATCTTCATAGTAAGGTAAAAAGATCTTCCATTATTTTATCAAGCATTCACATTTAACTGTGGAAGAATCCAAATGACTATAGCTTGAAAAAAGCACACAAAGTCAATATTTTAATTCATCTTCCATGGTGGAAATGCAAAAATTCCTGACTATGCTAGCAATGACATTGCCTTTCTGCTAATTTATTTTAAATGAGATTCTGTTCATTAGTAACAAATATCTATAACAATTTAAAATGCCTAGAAGAAGAACTTTGCTACTATTTACAACAAATCTAACATTTATTTTTATGTTTGTAGTGAGACATGGGAACATACAGTAAAGTAAATTGTTGCAATAGGTATCACAGACAATTACAGTTTGTGTCTAGCACGATGTTGAACAGTAATTTTTTTCTTTGTTCCTTTTTTCCCAAAAATGCTGAATAATATGTCTATGTATTATCTTTGTTGTCAAAGACATCACAGATTTCTATTAACCTATGATCAAATAAATCACAGATTTCCATTACCCTACGATATCACTGGGGAATGTCGTTCTTTTCTTTTTTGCAATTGTTAAAATTGAACATATTAAAACATGTAAATTATTTTATGTACATCATTTGTAAATGCAGTAAAAATATTAAAGTATATTCATGTGTCTTGGATAGTAATAAAATTATGATCATAAATGGTAGCAACTATGTGGAATCAATGTATCTAAATAATAGGGTAAGGTATAGCCTAAATATCATAATCAATCCAAGACTAACATTATAGACAAACCTTTTAATTTGTTTTTAGACAAAGTAGTAGACAGTAGTGACCATAATAAGGAAAAAGAAACTATGCAAAAATGGTATACATTTAGTTTAAGATAGCAATAGCTGTTAGACGTCCGTTGTCCAATATCTGCAATTTAAAGAAATGTTTGGGCACTGAGCAATCTAGCTGTCTGTGGAGTACAAATGACTACAAAAAGGATCAGAGGATCCAAGTTAAAATGAAAGTTATTTGCTGGATTGGCTTTTTTAAATCAATTGCTAATCTTTCTCAGCATGTTGTACACAGTCCAATTCATGCATCTGGTCACATAGGGTTTCTTTACATACTAAGTTTAAGTATATATTGTGGCATCTCTTTCCCAACAACCACCATCAAATGTTTTTGGGTACCAATGAGCTTTTAAGGCAACCTATCAACGCAAAATGATGATCTACTGTATATTCTTGTTTTTCAGATAGTAGTCACCTCAAGGCATGGCTGTACTTTATACCTGTTGACAACTTTTTTCCTGGTTGCTAAAGTGGTTCTAAAGTCAGAAGGTTTCTACCTTAATGCATTTTCTGCATTAAGGTTAAAAACTTTCTGCAAGCAGCTTCTCCCCCCAGCCCCCTTATACTAACCTGAGCTTGATCCCGATCCAGCGAGGTGCACGTAAGAAATGGCTACCTCGGCTCTCTCCCTCCTGATTGGCTCAGTAACAACAGAGGGAGCCATTGGCTCCTTCTGCTGTCAATCACATTCAGTGAAGAGGGAGCATGGGCAGGGTTGAGCCACGCTCTGTGTGTCAATGACACTCATGAGCACACTAGAGCAAGCGGCTTTTTTATGGGGGCACTCAGCAGGGGGAGGGGCCAGGAGCTCCAGGGGTTACCCAAGAAAAGGATGATTGGTGCTGCTATGTGCAAAACCATTGCACAGAATAGGTAAGTATAACATGTTTGTTACTTTTGTAGCACTACCCCCGCAGGAGCTGCTGGTACCTGGCTCTTCTACCTCTGCACAGCCAGGCAACACGCATTCTCCACTTGCATCCAGACACAAGAAGGCTTGGCTTTGTTTTTATGTTTTATTAGGGGTAAAAACTTGGGTGGGTGAAGGGATTCACGGGATGCCCAACTTGAATCAAAAACTACAACAGGGGACAACTTCCTTCCTCTATGCAAAAGATCCTGGATCACTGTCCTTCCTATACATACATGCAGTCCTTAGTGGATTTAGTTGCAAAAGTCTATTACAGACTAGGAGCTCTCAGCCCCTCTTGGATATAGCACATGAAAACCTGAGGCAAACTGCATGCAGGAGTGTATTCTCGAATTGGGTAGATATCAGTGGCGTCTGGTGCTCAAAATTTTTGGGGGGCGCAAACAAACTAAAAAATTAAACTGTTAGTAATGCAGGGCTGTAAATAGCCATTTATCAAGTGATTATGTATGTTACTAGATAAAACTGTGCCCATCATATGCAGCCTCACTGTGCATATCATATGCAGCCTCACTGTGCCCATCATATGCAGCCTCACTGTGCCCCTCATTTGCAGTCTCACTGTGCCTGTCAATTGCAGCATCACTGTGTCCATCAATTGCAGCCTCACTGTCCCCATCAATTGCAGCCTCACTGTGCCGATCAACTGCAACCTCATTGTGCACGTCAACTGCAGCCTCACTGTGCCCGTCAAATGCAGCCTCACTGTGCCCATCAAATGCAGCCTTGCTGTGCCCATCAAATGCAGCCTCACTGTGGCCATCAATTGCAGCTTCACTGTGCCCGTTAATTGCAGCCTCACTGTGCCCATCAATTGCAGCTTCACTGTGCCCATCAAATGCAGCCTCACTGTGCACATCAATTGCAACCTTACTGTGCTCATCAAATGCAACCTCACTGTGCACATCAATTGCAGCCTCACTGTGCCCGTCAAATGTAGCCTCACTGTGCCCATCAATTGCGGCCTCACTGTGCCCATCAAATGCAGTCTCACTGTGCCCACCAAATGCAGCCTCACTGTGCCCATCAATCAATTGCAGCCTCACCGTGCACACCAATTGCAGCCTAAATGTGCCTGTCCAAGGCAGCCTCACTGTGCCCCTCAAATGCAACCTCACTGTGCCCATCAAATGCAGATTCACTGTGCCCATCAAATGCAGCCTCAGTGTGCCCATCAGATGCAGCCTCACTGTGCACATCAATTGCAGCGTCACTGTGCCCATCAAATGCAGCCTTACTGTGCCCATAAAACGCAGCCTCACTGTGGCCATCAGTTACAGCCTCACTGTGCCCATCAAATGCAACCTCACTGTGCACATCAATTGCAGCCTCACTGTGCAAGTCAATTGCAGCCTCACTGTGCCCAGAAAATGCAGCCTCACTGTGCCCGTCAAATGCAGCCTCACTGTGCCCATCAAATGCAGCCTCACTGTGCACATCAAATGCCTCACTGTACACATCAATTGCAGCCTCAATGTGCCCGTCAATTGCAGCCTCACTGTGCCCGTCAAACGCAGCCTCACTTTGCCTGTCAATTGCAGCCTCGCTGTGCCCATCAAATGCAGCCTCACTGTACCCGTGAAATGTAGCCTCACTGTGCCCATCAATTGCAGCCTCACTGCGCAAGTCAATTGCAGCCTCACTGTGCCCATCATATGCAGGCCCACAATGCCCCAGCCATGTTCATTGCACAAACTTGCAGGGTAGTTGTGGTGCACCCTATTTATGGTGAAATGCCATTTAATTTTTGCCATTAAACAGCACTGAGTGGCTGCATCTCTTTTCAGGTGGGGTGGTCGGGGGTGGTACAACTTCAGCTCAACTACCTGCTTGTACTGCCCCTCCCAGCTGTGTGAATGGGCCCCTAAGTGTGATCTCAGATCTGCTTATTCCTCTCTAGGGGTCCACATACTGACTGTCTGCCTGACACCCTTTCCATCCCACATTACTTTTTATCTCTTTTACCTGTTCAGCAGCTCAGTACATTTTCTGTAATCATTTAAGGTGGCCATAGAATAGATGATTCCTTTTATTATTTAATTCCTAGTATGGCCACCTTAAATGAGTGCAGAGAATGTACTAAAAGAGATAAAAAGTAATGTGGGATGCAAAGGGTGTCAGTCAGTGATGGGAATGGTCAGATCTGACATGGAGGACGCAGGGTGTGTGTGAGCAGTACAGACACATGTAAGGGTAGGGCAAACAGCAGAAAGTGAAGGAGGAGGGAGGATCGGTGTGATAGGGAAGATGTACAGATTTCCATTACACGGAGAGAGGGGGAAGTAAAGTTGGAGGTGAAAGGTGTTGCTGTAGCAGGAGTCAGGACAGTGACAATAGCATAGCAGGTGCCCCTCCCCAGTCCAGAGGTCCCCCCTTATCAGCAGCCCTGGATAGAGCACTGGATGGATGAAAGGTGAACATGGACAGAGAGAAAGGTGAACATGGACAGAGAGAAAGGTGAACATGGACAGAGAGAATGGTGAACATGCACAGAGAGAACAGTGAACATGGAAAGAGAGAACGGTGAACATGGACAGAGAGAACGGTGAAAGGTGAACATGGACAGAGAGAAAGGTGAACATGGACAGAGAGAACGGTAAAAGGTGAACATGGACAGAGAGAACAGTGAAAGGTGAAAATGGACAGAGAGAACGGTGAAAGGTGAACATGGACAGAGAGAACAGTAAAAGGTGAACATGGACAGAGAGAATGGTGAGAGGTGAACATGGACAGAGAGAAAGGTGAACATGGACAGAGAGAACGGTGAAAGGTGAACATGGACAGAGAGAAAGGTGAACATGGACAGAGAGAACGGGGAAAGGTGAACATGGACAGAGAGAACAGTGAAAGGTGAAAATGGACAGAGAGAACGGTGAAAGGTGAATATGGACAGAGAGAACGGTGAAAGGTGAACATGGACAGAGAGAACAGTAAAAGGTGAACATGGACAGAGAGAACGGTGAAAGGTGAACATGGACAGAGAGAAAGGTAAACATGGACAGAGAGAACAGTGAACATGGACAGAGAGAACGGTGAACATGGACAGAGAGAACGGTGAAAGGTGAACATGGACAGAGAGAACGGTGAAAGGTGAACATGGACAGAGAGAAAGGTGAACATGGACAGAGAGAACGGTGAACATGGACAGAGAGAACAGTGAACATGGACAGAGAGAACGGTGAACATGGACAGAGAGAATGGTGAAAGGTGAACATGGACAGAGAGAAAGGTGAACATGGACAGAGAGAACGGTGAACATGGACAGACAGAACGGTGAAAGGTGAACATGGACAGAGAGAAAGGTGAACATGGACAGAGAGAACATGAACATGGACAGAGAGAACGGTGAAAGGTGAACATGGACAGAGAGAAAGGTGAACATGGACAGAGAGAATGGTGAACATGGACAGAGAGAATGGTGAAAGGTGAACATGGACAGAGAGAAAGGTGAACATGGACAGAGAGAACGGTGAAAGGTGAACATGGACAGAGAGAAAGGTGAACATGGACAGAGAGAACGGTAAAAGGTGAACATGGACAGAGAGAACAGTGAAAGGTGAAAATGGACAGAGAGAACGGTGAAAGGTGAACATGGACAGAGAGAACGGTGAAAGGTGAACATGGACAGAGAGAACGGTGAAAGGTGAACATGGACAGAGAGAACGGTGAAAGGTGAACATGGACAGAGAGAAAGGTGAACATGGACAGAGAGAAAGGTGAACATGGACAGAGAGAATGGTGAACATGCACAGAGAGAACAGTGAACATGGAAAGAGAGAACGGTGAACATGGACAGAGAGAACGGTGAAAGGTGAACATGGACAGAGAGAAAGGTGAACATGGACAGAGAGAACGGTGAAAGGTGAACATGGACAGAGAGAATGGTGAGAGGTGAACATGGACAGAGAGAAAGGTGAACATGGACAGAGAGAACGGTGAAAGGTGAACATGGACAGAGAGAAAGGTGAACATGGACAGAGAGAACGGGGAAAGGTGAACATGGACAGAGAGAACAGTGAAAGGTGAAAATGGACAGAGAGAACGGTGAAAGGTGAATATGGACAGAGAGAAAGGTGAAAGGTGAACATGGACAGAGAGAACAGTAAAAGGTGAACATGGACAGAGAGAACGGTGAAAGGTGAACATGGACAGAGAGAAAGGTAAACATGGACAGAGAGAACAGTGAACATGGACAGAGAGAACGGTGAACATGGACAGAGAGAACGGTGAAAGGTGAACATGGACAGAGAGAATGGTGAACATGGACAGAGAGAACGGTGAACATGGACAGAGAGAACGGTGAAAGGTGAACATGGACAGAAAGAAAGGTGAACATGGACAGAGAGAACGGTGAACATGGACAGAGAGAATGGTGAACATGGACAGAGAGAACGGTGAACATGGACAGAGAGAATGGTGAAAGGTGAACATGGACAGAGAGAAAGGTGAACATGGACAGAGAGAATGTTGAAAGGTGAACATGGACAGAGAGAACGGTGAAAGGTGAAAATGGACAGAGAGAACGGTGAAAGGTGAACATGGACAGAGAAACGTTGAAAGGTGAACATGGACAGAGAGAAGGGTGAAAGGTGAACATGGACAGAGAGAAAGGTGAACATGGACAGAGAGAACGGTGAAAGGTGAACATGGACAGAGAGAACGGTGAAAGGTGAACATGGACAGAGAGAAAGGTGAACATGGACAGAGAGAACGGTGAAAGGTGAACATGGACAGAGAGAACGGTGAAAGGTGAACATGGACAGAGAGAATGGTGAAAGGTGAAAATGGACAGAGAGAACGGTGAAAGGTGAACATGGACAGAGAGAACGGTGAAAGGTGAACATGGACAGAGAGAACGGTGAAAGGTGAACATGGACAGAGAGAACGGTGAAAGGTGAACATGGACAGAGAGAACGATGAAAGGTGGAAATGGACAGAGAGAACAGTGAAAGGTGAAAATGGACAGAGAGAACGGTGAAAGGTGAATATGGACAGAGAGAACGGTGAAAGGTGAACATGGACAGAGAGAACAGTAAAAGGTGAACATGGACAGAGAGAATGGTGAGAGGTGAACATGGACAGAGAGAAAGGTAAACATGGACAGAGAGAACGGTGAAAGGTGAACATGGACAGAGAGAAAGGTGAACATGGACAGAGAGAACGGTGAAAGATGAACATGGACAGAGAGAAAGGGGAAAGATGAACATGGACAGAGAGAAAGGTGAACATGGACAGAGAGAACGGTGAAAGGTGAACATGGACAGAGAGAACGATGAAAGGTGAACATGGACAGAGAGAACGGTGAAAGGTGAACATGGACAGAGAGAACGGTGAAAGGTGAACATGGACAGAGAGAACAGTGAAAGTTAGGTTTTGGGGAATTTGTACAGAGGAGTACTGGGAAGGTGGGGATCTGTGCAATGAAGAGATCTGGGAGAAGGTGAACATGGACAGAGAGAACGGTGAAAGGTGAACATGGACAGAGAGAACGGTGAAAGGTGAACATGGACAGAGAGAACGGTGAAAGGTGGAAATGGACAGAGAGAACGGTGAAAGGTGAACATGGACAGAGAGAACGGTGAAAGGTGAACATGGACAGAGAGAATGGTGAGAGGTGAACATGGACAGAGAGAAAGGTGAACATGGACAGAGAGAACGGGGAAAGGTGAACATGGACAGAGAGAACAGTGAAAGGTGAAAATGGACAGAGAGAACGGTGAAAGGTGAATATGGACAGAGAGAAAGGTGAAAGGTGAACATGGACAGAGAGAACAGTAAAAGGTGAACATGGACAGAGAGAACGGTGAAAGGTGAACATGGACAGAGAGAATGGTGAGAGGTAAACATGGACAGAGAGAACGGTGAAAGGTGAACATGGACAGAGAGAAAGGTGAACATGGACAGAGAGAACGGTGAAAGATGAACATGGACAGAGAGAAAGGTGAAAGATGAACATGGACAGAGAGAAAGGTGAACATGGACAGAGAGAACGGTGAAAGGTGAACATGGACAGAGAGAACGGTGAAAGGTGAACATGGACAGAGAGAATGGTGAAAGGTGAACATGGACAGAGAGAACAGTGAAAGTTAGGTTTTGGGGAATTTGTACAGAGGAGTACTGGGAAGGTGGGGATCTGTGCAATGAAGAGATCTGGGAGAAAATTTT
This sequence comes from Lithobates clamitans, assembly GCA_037952925.1. Taxonomy (NCBI): domain Eukaryota; kingdom Metazoa; phylum Chordata; class Amphibia; order Anura; family Ranidae; genus Lithobates; species Lithobates clamitans. The sequence continues at coordinate 295,171 of JBBGZY010000015.1, read as the reverse complement.
AGCAGAGAGGAGAGTTGGGGGGGGGGGGGGATTTCAGCAGAGAGGAGAGGTGGGGGATTTTAGCAGAGAGGAAAGCAGGATGGGGGAGATTTGTGCAGAGAGAACTGGGAAAGGGGAGATGTGTGCAGAGAGGAGAGCAGGATGGGGGAGATTTATGCAGAGAGAGCTGGAAAAAGGGGAGATTTGTGCAGAGAGGAGAACTTGGAAAGGGGGAGATTTGTGCAGAGAGGAGAACTTGGAAAGGGGGAGATTTGTGCAGAGCAGAGAACTGGGAAAGGGGGAGATTTGTGCAGAGAGGACAACTGGGAAAGGGGGAGATTTGTGCAGAGAGGAAAGCTGGGAAAGGGGGAGATTTGTGCAGAGAGGGGAGCTGGTAAAGTGGGAGATTTGTGCAGAGGAGAGCTGGGAAAGGGGGAGATTTGTGCAGAGAGGAGAGCTTGGAAAGGGGAGATGTGTGCAGAGAGGAGAGCAGGATGGGGGAGATTTATGCAGAGAGAGCTGGGAAAGGGGGAGATTTGTGCAGAGAGAACTGGGAAAGGGGGAGATTTGTGCAGAGATGAGAACTGGGAAAGGGGGAGATTTGTGCAGAGAGGAGAACTACCCTGTTTCCCCGAAAATAAGACCTAGCGTGATTGTCAGTGATGGCTGCAATATAAGCCCTACCCCCCAAATAAGCCCTACCCTCTTTCCCCAAAAATAAGCCCTACCCTGAAAATAAGACCTACAAGGACTTTAACTAGGGCTTATTTGGGGGGTAGGGCTTATATTGCAGCCATCACCGACAATCACGCTAGGTCTTATTTTCGGGGAAACAGGGTAGGAAAGGGGGAGATTTGTGCAAAGAATAGAACTGGGAAAGAGGGAGATTTGTGCAGAGGAAAAGTGGGAGAGGGGGATTTCTACTTATTACCATTATTTGTTGCCATTGTACTTCTCTACCCTAAGGAAGGCGTGGTTGGGGGCGAGTTTGGGTGTGGTTGGGGGCAGGAAGTTGGCCGGGGAGGGAGCGTTCCTGCACCTTTTCTCTGAGAAAAAAAGCCCTGGATATAGTGCATAGTACAAGTATGACTTTTTTAAGTTAATGTTTAATGTTTCTCTTTTGCATAATTAATACCAAAGTAACAATTTTAGTTTATATAAAAAAAACGAAGTAACTATATGACCAAAAAGATTTCATTTTAACCAAGTTGGTTAAGAGATTATTTTTAATTGCTTGCTGCTGTGGTTTACTGCACATCATCGTTGTTCTTTGTGGTCCTGTTTTAACATGCCTATATAATAAAATGTGTATTTTTTTATTTTATTTCCAACTGTCCACAGCATGCTTGTTAAGAGCCTATGATGATATTAAAGGGTTAACAAAGAGTCCAGTTTATTGGCAGAGAGGATTTGGGTAAAAAGCAGAGTGCCTGCTAAATGAATTTCTAGGCACAATAAGTGTTTAATCTGTGCTGCACTGATTGCTATACAGCAATAAGATTTAGCAGCCATATTGATAGCCACAGGGCAAATATGTAGTCTCCCACCCCAGAAGCTGCAAGGGGCTGAAGCTGCTGTGATAACCTTCTTCAGGCACGGGAGAAGCGCAGGTTCAGTGAAAGAGGACTACAAGCAGAAAAGAGCAGTGTTAGCTGATGCTGCCTCAGGCTCCATGCCTGCATTTTATCCCATTGATAAGGAACTCTGAAGGGCTGACTGCCCAAGGCAGGAGACAAGCTTAAACCTCTCTTTATATGTATGGCTGTGGGAATAGGAAATCAGGGAGGGTGGCGGAAGTAACGCCTCAGGTGATTTGGAAGGTAGCCCCTCGTTCACTTTTTGTTTCCTTTCTCTCAGTGAAATGTTTTTTTTTTTTCACAATTATCTTTTCAACCCATATGTGATGTTATTATGAATGACGTGTATTTATAAGAATACCACAATAGGCCTAATACATAATAAACTTGTACACACAATCAAGGCTGTATTATGAAGCGATGCTGCCTTGGGCGCTATGAGCTAATATGTCCGAAGATTTGTAACAAGCTCATTCTCTTCTATCAGAGTCTACTTTTCTTCTATTTTATATTACATAGAAAAGAAATGACTAGTTAGAAAAAAACAGCAAAATATAAACCGGCTAATTAAATTAAAGCAATAAAATGATCATAAATCATATTAATTTGAACAGCCATGGCGGTGTTATAACTGTGAATTATTCCCTTTGTGGAATCTATTTCACATTTATTTTCCGAACCTTCTAGTTTCCTTTTTTTGTGGTGATTAGCCCATCACAATCCATAAACCATGCAAAGGGCACAAAATGGGAGCAGATAAAAAGTAAAGGAAAAGGTTCCCCTGTTGCCCACAGGATTCTGTGTTGTAAGCTTTGGTTTGTTGCTTTGAAGGGTCTGTGTTTGTAGATGAAAAAAATGGCCACTTACACAAGCCTAAGGCTGGGTTCACACCTAATACGGATGTGGCTCACAGCAGGGGTCCGGTGCGTCCCTGTTCTCCATTTCAGGGATGGATCAGGTCCGAATTTTTGCCAGAATTCGAACCTGACAGGGAGCCAAAGACGCACAGGACCTCTGTGCAATATGCTCTGCGGCCGCCCTGGGGGTGTGTGAAACGGTGCCATTGAGAGCCAGTCACAGTCTCCTGTCCTGCAAATTGAATGTGGGGAAATTCGCAAAAGTGTAAACCCAGCCTTAAGGCTCATTCACATGGTCATAAAAATTTGACTGATGTTATTATGCATGTGTTCCTCCTACATAATGATCAGTAAAATACTTGCGTATTGATGCATTAAAATGCATAAAGATGCGTATGCGTACATCTTTTTTTTAGTTAATTTATTTTTTCCCTTTTAGACTTAATTTGCGTGCTTATGCACATACGCACTTACACGTTTATATAGGCATACATGTATTTATGTGCGTAAGCATGTAAAAGGCATGTTCTCTGATGCAGATGTTTGGATTTGTGTTATGGATCTGCACGCAGTGCGTGTTTATGCACCTGTGTGAATGGCTTCATTGAAAACAACGCAACTGTGTTCAGATCTGTAATTAAAAAACGCTTAAATAAGTGCTTTAACGGCTGTGTGAATGAGACCTAAAAGTGTTACTAAACCCACAACAGTAAAATCAATCTGTATATGCAGCATAGCATGCTTGTTATACTCACTGTGGAACTTAAGGTGTTAATCCTCTGCATTGTGTAAAAAGGCTGTTTTATCCCATATGCATAGATCCTCCCTCTCCTGCACCGTCTATCTGGGGAAAGCCAGCTAACACAGGCAGGGTAGCTGACCTGCACATGCTCAGTTGTCTTTTATGGTGGAGAGAACAGTTTCTTGTTCACAGAGCTAGCCAGGTCACATGATATTGACTTCACACATGTGGGCCTGTATACAGGCTGTAGTGGAAATATCCTCCTACCTGAACTCTCAGCACTGGAGAAACTGTACAGTTTATGATGTAACTGTGGTATACAGATCATCCAAAAAGGTATATAGTGGCAATATTTTAATGTAAAAAGAAGATTAATAAGCTGTGGGCACTGTGGGGGGTGAACTATTTTTATATTACTGTGTTTAGTAACACTTTAAATTAGAAGTTCACCTCAAAAGGGAAGTTCTGCTTTATGGCCTCCCCCTCCCCTCACCACGTTTGGCACATTTTTTGGGGGGGAGGGGAGCAGGCACCTGTATTTCTCAGATACTTGTCCCTATTGTCAATTAAATCGACTAAGCAATTTCACTGGAAGTTCCCCCTCCCCGTGCATAGCTTCCTGGGACACAAGACAGGTCCCAGGAGGGACCGTGCGGCTCATGCATGTGCAGTGGGAATCTGGCTGTAAAGCCGCAACCAGTCACAGCAGGCTTCCCATAGTTAACATGCCAGTGCCAGGGACTGAAAGACTGGCGAATAAATGGCCCTGGTGGATTCTTGGACAAGTAAATGTCCTTTTCTTAAAAGTCAGCAGCTACAGCATTTTTTTCAATCAGTCTGAAGAACCACTTTAACTGTCTGTAGATGGTGTCCCTGGTAAAAAGTTTTATCATTGTGGTTAGTCAAACATCAGAATGTCTGTTTAGTCTATGAGAAGATTTTACAGTCACAAACACTTTGGTAACACGTGAATTTTTGAGTTAAAATAACTTTTTTTTTATTGCAGACTAACATTGCACCAGAAGGCACACAGCATTATTGTGAACCTTTCAAAACATTCTAGGGTGCTTTCATTCCCAAAACTGTCTCCCACTGATGAAATGTTATAATGTATTTTCATTCCTGAGCTCAGAGGAGGACATTTTCACACTGATACATTGCATACTTTTCACTTCCTGGCCACAGTGTTAATTTCGTCAACAAAAATGTTTTTGTCATAATTTTCGTTGGCGTCATTTTTATAGTGACAAAAACGAAACGAAACGTACACCACATTTTTGTCCACTCACGAAAACTATGACAAAAATCAACTCCGTTTTTGTTGACGAACGAAAACAAAACGAAAATGTGAGGCAGGGACGTTTACCCTCAGAACTTCCAGGTTTCCATGGAGCTCCGCCTACTCCCTCTGGATAGAGGCTGGCATTTGTAGATAGGAGGCTGTCCAAGTGGATGGTTAGACCATCAATGGCTGTTATCTGCAACCTAAGACCCCTTTCACACTGAAGGCGCTTTTACAAATAGCGCCTGTAAAGCACCTGTAAACTGCCTCCCCTGTCTCCCCACTGTGAAAGCCCGAGTGCTTTTACAGTGGGGTGGTGCACTTGCAGGACGAACAAAAAAAGTCCTGCAAGCAGCGTCTTTGGGGCGTCTTTCCCCGCTCCCGCCCGCACAGCGCCGGTAAAGCGCTGCTAAGACTAGCAGCGTTTTACCGCTAACGTGGTCCGTGCCCTAGGGTGAAAGGGCTCTTAAGGGGGATGTTCTATTAGGATGGTGGGAGCTTGGCTGTGTAATTAGCCCTCTCACACACTGCCTCTGTAGATACAGGCCTACAGTGCTGATTGGATCTTTATTAGTCTGGTGAGGTGAAGGCTGTGTGTCCCGGAGTGCTCTGATCACACGGATCCTAGAAGGACTGTGGGCTCTCCGCTGTCTGTGGACACACACTTCATATTTATATATATAGGGCCCCTGAAAGTGACCTGCTCTTTGTCAATAGGCTTCACAGCTTGTCCACTATGGGAGGGCAGCACACTGTCTGATCTGCGCAGGATTAACCCTTTTGCTGCCAGAGCTGTTTTGGCAACCATGCTTAAACAATCTATTTAAGCCTGAAGATTACATAAACACCCCCCCCCTCAAAAAAAAAAAAAAATATATATTTTCTGAAAGCAGACAAATTCATGTAAATGTGTACTGCACGGTGGCATTATCACGCAGAGTTTTTATGTTTACACTTCTGTCAAAAAAGCAATATTCTTGTAACAAAACTTGGTTTACCTTAAAGACATTATATAACAAATAAATCTGTGTCTGTAGTGCATGTTCAAATGCTATGAGGAAGGCTTTGGCCGAAACGCGTTAGCAATTTGGCCGAAACGCATTGGTACTGTTAGTGATAAATAAAGATTTGTAAGAAGAAGCAATCATGTTGCTGGCATTTCCTGCTATTTTGATGTTTCTGGCCTGAGCACCGATATGCAGCTCATTACTCTACAATTGTGCTGTAGAGCTTGGGTGAGTTTTTGTCTATATCCATGCATGTTCAAACATTAATACCATAAACAATGACAGATTCGATTTTTTACTCCAGGGGTATATAATGAGTTTGGAAATTGTAGAGAAATGCTATACAGAGATAATGCATTACAATTTAGCTAAACCCATTCAATTTTAGATGACTAAAATGAGTTTTAGTCGACTAAAATGTACTGAAGATTTTAATCGACTAAATACGACTAAAACTAAAACAATTGCAGATGACTAAAATGGGACTAAAACTAAAATGGCATTTTAGTCAAAAGCCTAAGACTACAACTAAACTGAAATTTGCTGCCAGAACGAACACTCCCTGGCCTGGCCAGTGCAGAGTCCCTCTAATTATTATTTTGTACTTTTCTAAAATACCGCCAGCAAACACCAGGTGATAAATAATGAATGTGTGTGTTTTTTAGTGAATTGACTTTAATGATTTATCAATTTTTTTGCAGTATTTACCTCACTATTTTAACAAATGTGCGGTATTTACCTCACATTTGATATTTTACTTTGATGAACTCACTCTCTTATGATCTCATGCGATATTTCCAAAAAATGAGTCACGTGACCTTCATATCACATGCCGTAACCTTTAGTGAATTGACCCCTTTATGTTTCTAATGCAAAAATGTTGATAGTTGTGACTGAATTGCGAGCAGGATAAAATATTTACGGGTTTCGGTATCCCTTTAAAAACATTGATGCTTCCCATTAAAAAAGCGTATTCTGCCAGGTCAAAATACTGAGTAGAATCTACAAATGATATTGCTAATGTTGATTACACTTAGAAATCATTTCCTCAATATTCATTTTTTCCCTTATACTGGTATTTGTGTATTTGTGTATGACAGCACACTGGATAAAACATCTGTTCCCCATGGCTGCACAATGTGTGTTGGATACTATTACTAGGTTAAGGCTCAGTCATTTGGACCTGTTCTATGCATCTGAGGCCCATAAACACAGACCCCTAGGCTTGTACAATGTCCAAAACACGGATGAATATTCAGTGAACAGGCAGGCCTGGTTTCATGCTCATGATACACAGCAGAGAACTTTTCTATTTGATGTATATTAGTGGAATAAATCTTAAAGTCTTTTCCTTAAATCAGTATTAAACGCAAAAGCAAACATTTATTATTTTACAGCTTACCCATTCTTGGATGTGATGGTTGCATTTGTTTTGTTTTTTAGGCTTTCTTTCTTCTTTTTTCATCTGGTGATCCAGTCAGTAAGTCTGTTGTTTTTCAACAGAACAAGCCCTCCTGCAAACATAGTAGTTAGGGGGTTGAGACAAACCATTTACCACTGACAGGGGTGCTTACAATGATTAGCTGTTGTTTATTTATGTAAAAATGTTATGCCAAAAAGAAAAAACGGTTACTGTAACTGCTTGTGTAACTTCAGTGTGAGCTGGAGTTTGGCATACATTTTTTAGTGTATATAAATCTGCTAGTACATCTAACACTCCCCTCCTCCCACACTAACAATGATGCTGTCCAAAAGGGCACTGTACTCCTTCATCCAAAGTGGGGGCACTCTTATACAGGAGGTGTTACTGGCTAAAAGCCTAGAAAAATAAAACTAATACAGCCAACCTTCTTGTACTGAACTGTACTGTCTCACTTTACATTTTAAAGCGCTACGCAAACTCTTGGTACTATATACATCCTGAATTATAATAATCACTGTACTGTCTCACTTTATATTTTAAAGCGCTACGCAAACTCTTGGCACTATATAAATCCGGAATTATAATAATCATAATAATAATATTTGTTTATACTTACAGCGGTATTAAACATAAAACAAAAAATGTTATATATTGCAGCTTACCAATCATTAGATATGGTGGCTGCATTATTTATTTATTTTTAGGCTTTTTTCCCTTATGTTTTCCCCCAGTAATCTGGCCAGTAGCCTCCTGTATTAAAGTGCCTACATTCTAGACACCTTTGGACAGTGACGTAGTCAGTTTGGAGGGAGGGAAGTGTTAGATGCACTAGCAGATTTAAATACGCTATACAAATTGAAGCTAAACTCCCGTACGCTCGTGAAACGCGTCGCTTATCAGTGACGTCATCCCACCTCGCCTGCCATCCACCTGCGTTCCAGGCCTCGCTTTGAGTTCATCTCCACCGTGGCCAGCTTAACAATCTAGCGGTGTCCTAATCACACAGAGCCACACGCTCGGCAAGCAGGAGGATATTCTATGACTGATCGGATCTCCACAATGGATGTACTTTTTACTGCACTACATGCCTATTGATGACTTCACACATGTGAGTTGCCTGTACATGTGATTTAATAAATTGTTTTTTTAACTTCTACACCCAGAAGCGCCTCTCTCCTTGTGCTTTCTCTTAGATGTTTGGAACTTGGTTTCAGTTCCCCTCTGAAGGCAGCTCTGTATGTGGATCCCTAAACATCATTCCTTCTCCCTTTGGCTTTAACATGGACTTTTATTGATTATGGACCCCCCCCCCCCCTTTTCCCTCTAACAGTGTTGTTAATATACTATAACCACTCATACATACTGTTGCACCCATGGTGTTTTTTATTTATTTTTTCCAGATTTTGCTCCTTTACTTGTATTACTGAAGCTAAACTCCAGATAATACTTTTTAAGCAGTTACAATAAACAGTTTTTTTTCCCTCTGGGAATAGAGGTTTTACATAAATGAACAAAGGCAGATCATTGTAAGCACCTCTGCCAGTGTTAAATGGTTTGTCTCAGCCCTCATCTGCAGGACAGCTTGTGCTGTTGAAAAACAACAGACTTACTGGCAGGATCATCAGGTGAAACCTAATTGAAAGAAAGAAAACCTAAAAAAGAAAACTAATACAGCCATCATATCTAAGAATTGGTAAGCTGCAATATAATAAATGGGTTAATTACTTCTTATAACTGGCCATAGATGGATTGAAATTTGGATGGTTCAGCAGGGATCGACTGAAATTTGATCCATCTATGGCCGTACCCACTCCAAAGAAGTCAATCTAGTGATCAAATTCTGTCAAACAGGAATGTTAGAAATGTTTTCTTGATGAGCCGGCTGCAGCCACTGATCAGTGTATTCTGACAGTGGACAAATCCTGCTGTCACAATACAATGACAAAGCAGGACAGACTCCTGTATCCACCTTGCTTGTGTGAATGGAGGAATCCATTTGTTTTGTTTTTGTTCAGTCCACTGGCTGGACGAAAAAAAAAAAAAGATTCATCTTTTGGAAGCCTAAGAGATAGATCAGCCATAAAGTAGAATGTGTAGATTTTAAAGTAGATTTTAAATCTAACTGGATGATTATGGCATAATTGCAAACATTTAAAAAAAAATTCCAGGGACACCTTTTTTTTTGCTGTCCATCCAGCAAGCCATTGTAGATGCAGAATGTACTTTGTATGTATATAGGGACAATGCATTCATTTAAAACATAATTTAATATTTAGAAAACATAATTTGGCACTGGGTTGAAGGTTTTTGTAGGTTCAGATGGAAACAGGGAGTACAAAAGAGGATGGGGTAGTGAAAGGGTAAGCAGTGGAATGGGTAAAGGAGGTTGAAGAGGGGAACAGGATGGTAAGGAGGGGGACAGAGCAGTGAAAACAGTGACAGAGTAGTTAACAGGGGGACCAGGAAGTGAAGAGGGAATAGGGGGATGAAGAGAGACACAAGGCAGTAAAGAGGGGGACAGTACAGTGAAGAGGGAGAGGGAATGGTAAAGGGCTGTGAGGAGGAAGACGGGAGAAAATGGAGTAAAGCAGATGTACAGGATGCCAGGGATGGGTCCTGGATGGGTGGTATGTGTCCCCTTTGTTTTGGGTTGTGGTCCATTTAGGGGGGATAAAAAGAAGCAATTTGGCGTACTTAGAAGTTCTCACCCATGCAGGGTGAGGGATTTCATGGAGATCTAGTGGGAAAAAAAAGATAAAACTGATATGCAGTCTTTCTAGGATTGTTATGTCCTGATATGGGTTCCTGAATTTGGAGGCTCAGAGGAATCTTAGATGGGAAAGAGTCTCTAACCCTGCCTGCGTTTACTTTAGACCTGAAAGTGTTAGTCTGCCTGTAAGAGACAATTGAAAAGGGAGGGAAGCAGCCAGTAGGTGTCCATGAGGTGTTGAAGGGAACAGGACACAGTTGTGAGAGAACTGTGAACTCTCTGGCTTCTGAGATACTGCTGGGCTCTTGTGACTTTTCTGGACCTCCAGAGCAGGCAGGGACTAAAACCCTGTTGTGGGACAAGTATATGCTGGTGGTGAGCCAAAGTTTTATCTTGTGTACCAGAGTGATAGATTATTTTGTTTGTTTAACACTGAAAATCAGCTGTTGTCATTTGCCTTTTTAAAAAATAAAGAGTGTTTGTTTTACTCATACACAGCTGGCTAGTGATCTGGACCCTCAAGTAACACAAAGGGCAAGGGGTGAGGGGGTACATAGAGGGTATTTGTCCCTAGAAGGTGAACAGCTGGCAGCAATATGTTGCAGTATATGGTCAGTGTGAATAGGTAGTTGAGAGCAGTTCTCCAGCTCAGCGGTGGGGACACAGAAAAGGCCACAACTCCTAACTTTCACCTGTACATCACACCGCACCCTAAATCCTCCCTTCTCCCATCACACATAGTACCCTTGATGGCCGTCATGTGTTCCCCTCACATACAGAGCCCCTAAAAATTCTCATGTATACCCCTCACATATCCATTTCCCTCCCTGAGATAGACAGTAGGAGGTAATGACCGTCTCATATACTCTGTCAGAGGATCCTGGCACTGCTGACTGGGAGCAGCGCTCTTTCCCAACCATTGCATTACAATTCACACCAAATGGATCCGGAGAGCAAGAAAGCTTCTGGCCAAGCTTCCTCTGACACCCACCCACTGCTGCACACAACAAGCTAATTGGCCACCTACTTTGCCAGGGATACAGACATCACAGAACAGATAACTAAAGAGCAGAGCTGTCTGTGAAAATCAGGAGCAGTTGGCAAGTATGCATTTGGTTTGCTGAAGCACTGACTATCAAACAATTTACATTTTTAAATTATTTTAGAAAATACTGTTATCAGCTGTATTTTGCATCTCAGTGTTGTTGAACTTCTGCAACCTTCTTCAACCACTTCCTATATACTGTGTATGGTTATGCTACAGTGTCAGCTGCACATTATTGCTCTGGACTGGCATCTGATAGTGACAGCAGCAGTGAACATTGGCATGGCCCTTAAGGTATCCTCCAGATGTACATGTGACAGGATGACAGCACATGACCGCTAATAGAAGACAGAGACTGAGGGTTGTCACCCTATAAAAGGAAGTACTTGAACAAAGACCTACATAGCAGAATTACTAGGTATTATTTATTAAAGCTGTTGGTTGAAAAAGACTGAACATGATTTTTGAAACGGCATATTAAAGCTTATATGAAATGTTTGCAATATAGCTTACATGTTCTTTAAGGGAAGATTCCATCAATATAACTAGATAAGGCATAGCATGAATGTCAGGTGTTTAGCACTAAGGTGACACCAATTTTGGCATCCCATTCTTTTCCGTAAGTGGTCAATCACAGAAGAGGAATTCACAGATTCATAGTATTTCAGAGTCCATAAATCTATCTCCTGCGAAAACTTTTTTTTTCACAACAGAATTTTATTGAAAGCAAATCTTGAATCAAAGGAAAGTTTACAGGCAAAATAATGGTGCATTCATAACAAGCTACAGTGTTCCCCTGGGGAAATGTCTTATTTGCTTTTTAGTTGATGAAATAATGCATTGTTTTCATTTCCTAGGAAGGCTAGGTTCCCAGTGAAGATAGATAAGGGTGGATTTGGGCATAAGGGTTGATATAATTTAGTTATTTTCCACTAATGGAATGAGAAATGTAAATATGAAGTGGCTATTTTGGGTGAAGTGTGAGTGGGCCAGAGAACTGTATTAGACCCTGAAAACTATATAGTGCTGATAATTTGATTTCTGAAAGAAAGGGGAAAGTATTGGGGCATTTATTAATTTCTGTCGATCAAACAACTTTATGACGTTTGAAAAGAATAGAAACCAGCAGCGGCCGATCCATAAGGGGCGCAAGGGAGCCCCCCCCCTAATCTCCATGTGGGGCGCAGGACGCATAGATTTTTACAAGTTTTTTTTTTTTAATCACATGATTAAAGCCTGAGGCTCTAATTGCCTTCAAAAAGGTTGGGCTTGGGGCGCAGTGGTTGGGCTTGGGGCACAGAGCACTGAGCCCTGAGCCCACCCACCTGTGACATTAGCGAATCAATATTCGCTATTGTTCTCCAGCTTCTCCTCCTGGCCAATCAGGAAGCGGGTCTTAAGACTGGATTGGCCGGGAGGAGAAGCCGGGGAAGCCATGACCTGGATGGGGTAAGTGCGGACCTGGCGGGGGGGTTTGTTTTTCTGCCCCCCCCCCCCAAAAAAAAAAATTGGAGCACCAGCCGCCACTGATAGAAACTGAGAGCCCCCTTATATGTGTATGCTATTTTCCTGGGAATATGGAGATCTTTTAAATGAAAAAAAGCTGTAAACACTTGCTTGAATTAATTTATAGTATAACAGCCAAGATAAAGTTACCATCTTCATGTTCTGCATTTCCCTGACCCATGTCAGCAATCTTTTTCCCCAATAGTTCTGTACTGGAGTAAACCTATACAAATTCTACATACCTTATGAATGATAAAATGATATGATGTCATTTAATTTTCTAAAATTATCTTTAGATTAGAAATCAATATGCAAAACAATAACAATAATCTGGAACTATTGGCAAAATCACAAATGCTGCAGTCTGATATTAGCATTAATATTAGTATTAATTTGTAATATTAATATTAGTATTTTTTGTTTTTCTAAGTCACCTATAATATGGTTGTATTACCTGTTTGTAGGTGGTGCAGTCTGTTCTCTCCACTGCAGGTGGCGCTCAACCGCAGAGACAATGCAGAGGGAAAGGAAGTCAGGAGGTACATGGTTCCTCTATGGTTTCCTGAGTCACTGGGGCAGTGATTCCATTGGATGCTGGTTACCCGTGTGACTCTGGCGGCCATCTTAGGTGTGGCAGAGTCTGTTTAAGACCATGGCGCCTGAATTTGGCACGCATTCGTGTGTAGGTAGTGTAGGGACATATTACCTGTCTGTCAGGGACAGTACTAGCAGTAGGGAAAACTTCTAGACATGTAGGGAAAGCTTAGGGCTCCTCACTCTCCTTGGATACCTTCCCATTTAGGCTTGGAACAGCCAGATCCAATTTCATCCCCTCCAGACAGATGCTGTCAATTCGGCTGAAACCTGCGCTGCTATATGCTGTTGGCCTCCATGAGTGTTCCTAATTGGACCTCCTTCCACTGGGTTTGTTATGAACTGTTCTGCCTTTACTTCAATACAAGTTTCACCATTTGCACTTGGACTATGCGTGTGTTATTGCCGCCGCACCAAGCTGCGCCCACCCATATGCTGATCCTTCACGTACAGTAAATCTGTTATTTTTGCTGGGTAACAACGTTGTTCAATCTGTTATGAATTTACACGGCATCATTGTCATCCTATATTCAGGTAGTCTTAAATGGACATGTGGTTTTATATGAACTTATATGAAAGATGTAAACCCTTACATATATCCAGTGAAGTGACTAGCCTCAGCTGATACACAGAGATGAAACAAATCTCCCCACATAAGCTGTACCTGTTTATCTGCAGCCTCTCTCATGTACAACCTCCTACAAGACACAGATCAAAGGCTTTTTCTCAGCTCCAGAAGTCAGGGGGTGGAGATCTTAGGCCACTCACTGCATGCCATACAGCAGGGGGCTCAGTGTAATCTGAGACATAAGTGAAGGAAAAGGACACACCCCCTCTACACAGTAGAGAAACATGGACAGCTGAGGCTGTCAATCACCTACTGTGTGCTGGAAAAGGGCGGGTCTGTCACCCGAGATTATCTGAATTCCACTCATACAGGGAGAAGTGACTCATACAGATACAAGTAACAAATAAAGGAGATAGCAGAGAGAAATGACACTTGGTGTTTTGGATTGAGACACACTATAGAAGGATATGCTTTGTTCAATTTTCATATTGAAGGTTTACAACCACTTTAAGTAAGCAATAACCAATATATGCAAAATAAGTGACTCCATACTTTTCTTCTAGCATCAGGCACTACCAGCTATGGGCCTTTAAGCCAAGACTGGAAATATGTATTGGTAGACTGTTAAACACAACCAGATAACACAAGTACCTTAAAGCATCTGAGCGTCACAAACCAAAAATTCTGTTGTAATGATTTTTTAATATTTTCAAAGCAAAATCGCCCATTCATTCATGTCTCCGTGATTTATTTTCACCTTAAAAAACACCCCTAGCAATTCTTGTTGCGGCCATCCTGAGTAAAGGCAGATAATTCATGCAGCATTTCATTCCTGGAATCCATCTGCCCTTTGCTCAGGCATGCAGGCAGGTGTGCTTAGTTGAGAAAAACCCTCCTGAAGACTCCTGGGATGTATGACTTAATTTGCTTAGGCCTGGAAACCAGGAAGTAACTAATGAAATGTAAAAAAAAAAAAAGTTTAAAACAAAAAAAACATGATATACTTCTATTATGCTAGCAGCATAAGGATTAAAAGTAGTCAATGTTGATTAGGAGAGTATCTTTCTGGGCAACATAACTCCAGCACAACCTCCCCCACAGGCAAAGCCTGGAAGGACAAAATACATTTTCCAAGGTCACCCCAAATGTTTATATTATCACCCACCTTGTAAAACAGGAAATAAAATTCCTAGTGCCAGAAAAAAAAAAATATATTCATAACTAAATCATATTGTTTCTCCATACTCGATCTGCCAGGGACACTGGGCTGCAACAGGCAGCAATAAACAATATCTCAAACTTAGGGGAAAGCCAAAGAATGCAGAAACAATAACAATTAGAGCTCAGGATGACTACAGCCTAGCTGCCTACTAAACATAGACTAGCGGCACTCCAACGTAAGAAAGAGTCCCTACACTTATATCTGTTTGATAAATGCACGACATAACTGTTGGCACAGTAAGTGCTGTCCTATGTCTTGTGCACTCGCATTGTTATCTCATGCAGTGTAATCAGTTTTGCCCAGTTCACCTCTGCGAACTACAGGACATTTCCCATTTGCTATGGAGAAAATGAAAGAGGGAGGTGTTCTGCAGTCATAACACATTTCCTGTTCTAGGCTGACAATGCTGCTCTCCATAAATACACTACACTGAGTAAGTCACAACTTCAAAGGACTGGTAAACTGCAGTGTACAGTGCATCTGGAAAATATTCTCAGCTAAATTCATTATTTTGCTCAAAGTTCTACAAACAATACTCCATAATGACAATGTGAAAAAAGTTTGTTTTAAATCTTTGCAAATTAATTAAAAATAAAAAAGGAAAAAAATCACATGTACATACAGTAGGCATTCTCAGTCTTTGCCATGACACTCAAAATTGAGCTCAGGTGCATCCTGTTTCCACTGATCATCCTTCAGATGTTTCTACAACTTGATTGGAGTCCACCTGTGGTAAATTCAGTTGATTGAACATGATTTGGAAAGGCACACACCTGTCTATATAAGGTCCCATAGTTAACAGTGCATGTCAGAGCATAAACCAAGCCATGAAGTCCAAGGAATTGTCTGTAGACCTCCGAGTCAGGATTATATCGAGGCACAAATCTGGGGAAGGGTACAGAAAAATGTCTGCAGCATTGAAGGTTTCAATGAGCACAGTGGCCTCCATCATCCGTAAATGGAAGAAGTGTAGAACCACCAGTACTCTTCCTAGAGCGGGCCGCCTGGCCAAACTTAATGATTAGGGGAGAAGGGCTTTAATCATGGAGGTGACCAAGAACCTGATGGCCACTCTGACAAAGCTCCAGCGTTTCTCTGTGGAGAAAGTAGAACCTCTCAGAAGAATAACCATCTCTGCAGCACTCCACCAATCAGGCCAGTATGGTAGAGTGGCCAGACGGAAGACACTTCTCAGTAAAAAGCACATGACAGCCTGCCTGGAGTTTGCCAAAAGGCACCTGAAGAACTCTCAGACAATGAGAAACAAACTTCTTTGTTCAGGTGACACAAAGATTGAACTTTTTGGCCTGAATGGCAAGGGTCATGTCTGGAGAAAATCAGGCGCCGCTCATCACCTGGCCAATACCATCCCTACAGTAAAGCATGGTGGTGTCAGCATCATGCTGTGGAGATGTTTTTCAGTGGCAGGAACTGGGAGACTAGTCAGGATTGAGGGAAAGATGAATGCAGCAATGTACAGAGACATCTTTAATGAAAACCTACCTTAAGAGATTTCTGGACCTCAGACTGGGGCAAAGGTTCATTTTCGAACAGGACAATGACTCTAAGCACACAGCCAAAATAACAAAGGAGTGACTACGGGGCAACTCTGTGAATGTCCTTGAGTAGCCCAGTCAGAGCCTGGACTTGAACCTGATTGAACATCTCTGGAGAGATCTGAAAATGGCTGTGCGTTGACGCTCCCCATCCAACCTGATGGAGATTGAGAGGTCCTGAAAAGAAGAATGGGAGACACTGCCCAAAAATAGGTGTGCCAAGCTTGTAGCATCATACTCAAAAAGACTTGAGGCTGTAATTGGTGCCAAGGATGTTTCAACAAAGTATTGAGCAAAGACTCTGAATACTTATGTACACGTGATTTTTTTCCTTTTTTATTTTTAATAAATTTGCAAAGATTTCAAACAAACTACTTTCACGTTGTATTGTTTGTAGAATTTTGAGGAAAATAATGCATTTAATCCATTTTGGAATAAGGCTGTAACATAGCAAAATATGGAAAAGGTAAAATGCTGTGAATACTTTCTGGATACACTGTATATTACATTTGTGTTCTGTGTTCTTAGGTTTAGATTTTATAGCAAAAGATGCCAAGTGCTTCATGGTTACTGACAGTTCTATATATTTTCAGTTAATTGACATGGCACATCTCTGTCTGACAGACTTTTATCAAATACCACAATATTTGACAGACCTTAAAACATCTAATCGGAAAGTGTTGAGGCTCTAAAATATTTAGATGATGATGATTGACTACGTATTTAATGCATAGCAATTTTTTTTACAATCATACTTAGAGAATTTTGCTGTTTGCATACTTATTTGCGAGACATGTGTATAAAGTGTAGTAAATCTTTAATGATGTTATTTATGATGTAATAACAATAAATAGGCAGACATATTGCTGCCTCTCGCATATCTCTCACTAACGTCCTAGTCTCTGTCCCTGTGTAATGAACTCTCTGGGAGACGGAAGAGTTCTGCTCTCCATAAAGTCTGTTCAGAGGACCTCATGCTGATAACACCTTTATGGCTTTGTTACCCTTTGCATGGTACATAACTGCATCTTATAAACACATTGTGCATTCACAATTAACAGTCAGAAAGGAACAATTCACCAGACTACATGAAATTTTGGTAGCATATGTTAGGCACTTTACTAGGGCTATTCAGGAGACCACAGAGGAGAATCTGAGGTATGCTTAAAAGCTGTGTCAAATGAAGAGACTTCTTTTTTAAAGGAAACATCCCCTGTTGGTGAGTGATGATCTAAACAAAGTGCCTCACTTTCTTTGTCTATGACATCTAAATTGGCATACTTTGCATTTGGATTATAAAAATTTCATTTACAACAATAGATAATACTTCTTAAATAAAAAGAAACCCGTGAAAATGTTTTGGTATGGTTATGGCATAAGGAGAAACATGTTGTATTGATCTGTTTTATATATGCATTTACATACCGTGGATCTTATTGTTTTATTTATTTGAGGTACTTACACAGTGCCAACAATTTATATATACAGTACATTGTACATTCACATCAGTCCCAGCCCTCAAGAAGCTTACAATCTAAAGTCCCTAAAGCCGACCATAGATGGATCAAGATGCCTGCTGAACTTGCCAAATTTCGATTCAACTATAGGTAGGCTTGTTGCACTGAAGTGGACTATTTATCAGCTTCATTACAACCAGCCTGTCAGGGTTTCTTTTTTTGTGCGATCACTGCTGGCAGCTATAGCCGCCACCAGTGATCATTGTATTCTAATAGGTAGGGAAACTTCCCTCTGTCAGAATACAATAGAGCAGCAGGAGAGAGTCGCCCATCAACACTAATGCCCCGTACACACGGTCGGACTTTGTTCGGACATTCCGACAACAAAATCCTAGGTTTTTTTCCGACGGATGTTGGCTCAAACTTGTCTTGCATACACACGGTCAAACAAAGTTGTCGGAAAATCCGATCGTTCTGAACGCGGTGACGTAAAACACGTACCTCGGGACTATAAACGGGGCAGTGGCCAATAACTTTCATCTCTTTATTTATTCTGAGCATGCGTGGCACTTTGTCCGTCGGATTTGTGTACACACGATCGGATGTCTGACAACGGATTTTGTTGTTGGAAAATTTCATATCCTGCTCTCAAACTTTGTTTGTCGGGAAAATCCGATGGAAAATGTGTGATGGAGCCCACACACGGTCGCAATTTCCGACAACAAGGTCCTATCACACATTTTCCGTCGGAAAATCCGACCGTGTGTACGGGGCATAACTGTGTTGATATGGGGGAATCAAGCCGTTTTCTTACCTTCAACCTGTGTTTGAAGGAAAGAAAATTACATAATCTATTGCCAGTCTAACTCAAATTTATACATACACATTCTAGGGGCAATTTACTTACCAGCATGTTTTTGGAATGTGGGAGGAAACTCATGCGGTCATAGGGAAAACATGCAAACTCAGTGTAGGCAGTGTCATGGTCAGGATTCAAACCAATGACCCTAGAGCTGCAAGATAGAGATGCTAACCACTAGGCCACTGTGCTGAAGGAGACCCTGTCAGTTCCAAACAGTTCCAAACAGCAACTCCCCACAATATTAGATGTAGTATACTTAACACTCTGGTGGGCGATGCAGCCTCTGACAAACTTTTTTGGTATTAAACTCTTCCAGGGGTTTCAAATATCTATGTCACCTGCCACATGCTGTAGTTTCATCCTACATCCCCTGCATGACTGCTGAGTATTGTAAGTTTCCCATCAGTAGTTAGAGCAGTCTTGTGACTTCTATCAGTGTCTAGCCGAGCACTGGTTAAAGCTTGTAGGAGGAGTTTTTTGACTGTCCGATGAGACTGCCGGACCCCTGACCCTCTGTCTGGACAGTGCTGATTGGCCCTGTGCTGATCACATGCAAAAAAAAAAAAAAAATATCTCTAGCAATGCACACCAAACTGAGCATGTGCAGCCTGACTCCATAGGCCCATAAGCTCTGTGTTATCAGGAAACTATCAGGGGATGCTGGGGAGGCTGCCAAACACAAAAGATTTTTTTTATATTAATGCTGAAATATTCTGCTTTTACAACTCCTTTAACCTCTTAGGTTCCACATTGAGTATAACAAGCATGCTTTACTGCATATACAGACTGATTTTTTGTTGTGGGTTTAGTAACACTTTAAATGTACTTCTATAGTAAATCAATGCCAATGTCTTCACTGATAGGGGCCATAAATAATTATTTTATGCTGCAGTGCACTGATGCATTAGGGAAAGATCATCAACTGCAGGAAGAAAGCCATTTCCATTGTATTCTCTACAATCCTAGGCTCGTACCAGGTCTCCAAAAATCTGAAACTAGAAAAGGTAAAAGATTTTTTAAAAATTTCAGCAAAAGCACCTTAAATTTGTGTCAGGCTTAATTGCAATGCCCAAGTTGGTTTATACCATGAGTCATGTACTACTAATCTATCCCTAACTGCCAAGGGTATATTTTAAACACTGTGATTCTACCTGTATGGTGATACTGTATATACTGTATTTATAATATATTATAGCTATCCATGGGGTTAAAACAGGCATACAGCAGCATTTTAATTTTCAGCCATGGCATTTCTTCTGAATTGATTCAGGTCGTTACACAGCAGCCTGAGCATTTCAAAAACACTAAAAAACTCCGCCCTCAATGTCTCACTTTCAGCTCCTGTTCAGAAAGAATGGCCTCCATCTCCTTTATTTACAAGATAATGTCAGAATGGCAAGCTAGGAGCTCAGTGAATGTAATTTTCATGCTCATTGATCTTCTTTAGGCTGTAAATGAACCCAATTCTGGGGTAGAAGGAGATCGAAGACCCTGTGTCAGTTCATATCTGCAGCATACATAGGAGTCCTGACACACTTGGATTATATCTATATAGATATATATCTATATCTATATAGATATAAATCTATATCTATATAGATATAGATATATATCTATATAGATATAAATCTATATCTATATATATAGATATAGATATATATCTATATATATAGATATATATCTATATCTATACAGGGGGTCCCCTAGTTACAAACATCCGACTTACAAACGACTCCTACTTACAAACGGAGGGAGACAACAGGAAGTGAGAGGAAATCTACCCCTAGGTAGGGAAATTCACTCCTGTAAGAGCTATTATGAGGAAAAGGTACCTCCACTGATGCTTTATCACCAAGCCTTGTTTCCGCAACAACCCAAAATTTTCAAAATCCAATTGTCATTGGGACACAAAGTGAGGTGAAATCTTCTTAACAGGGGCACAGACAGCAAAACAAATGTTATAGGGGTGTTAACTCTTCCCTATGCTATCCAAAAAGCTTAAAAATAGTTTTTTTGGCTGGAGCTACACTTAAAAAATTTACCTGTTCCGACTTACAAACAGATTCAACTTAAGAACAAACCTACAGTCCCTAACTTGTTTGTAACCCGGGGACCCCCTGTATATATAATAGTATAGTAGAGAAATGAGACATGGTAAAAGAGTAAACTAGTAATGAGAAACAAATACTTTTACTTTATAGACAAATGTTCCACAGCATTTACACCCAGGAAAAAAATGATATGCTTGTAATGATACCCTGACAATTATTCTTACCTCTATAATGTTGGAAACTAAATCAGAATTAAACTAAAAAAAATAAAAAAACGAATTAAAAAACAGAGGTAGGATTGTTTCTTTTCGCTTTATCCAGAGGTTAAATTCCACTTTAATTTTTTTTTATGTTTTCCTTGTCACTTGTACAACTGAAGTTGCAGTTGTATCACAAGTTATTAATCTTGTGATAGAATAGTTATAAATACCAAATTTAAAAAAACATGCAAAGTTTGATTTAAAGTCATCTTCCTTGGCAAGGAATCTAAGCTAAAAAACATGAAATGGGTTGACTCTTTTCCACAGTGTGACATGAAACCAAACGAGACAGAAATATTTCTATTAAAACCCAATTGTAGCTTCATATCTTTTTTTGTCCTTTATAGTCAGACAAATAACCCTTTTCCCCTCTAATAGTGCTCCAGCCTTACAGTATGTCAATTTTCCTACAGAAAGCTAAGGATCAGGACCGATGCAGTCTACTTGGTTCACCTTGAGCAGTCCCACACACTTCCTGCACAATCACAACTTCTCTGCTGCTCTAGACAACAATGTTTTTGCTCCTAAACCAGGAAATACGTCCCAAAAATCTTCTAGGATGTATCTCTAATGTCTTCCCTCTCCCCTCTGCTATCACTCAACTAACAATTATGGTCCATACCCATTGGTCTTAGGGCAACTCTGTAAGCTCCCATAACAGAGGAAAAGACTAATTTACTGTAGAGTAAACTTTAACATCCGTTATGGCAAACCTACCTGGCAAGCAACCCTTCTGGGTTCTGACTCTTCAGCTACATGGGAGTCACATCATCATGGCACAGAGCAGTGCTGTAAATTGAAACTAAGTTGTGCATGCATGGCCAGGGCCAGTGCTACCGCTAGGCAAACTAGGAAGCCACCTAGGGCGCACTGCCACCTAGGGCGCAGCCACGGCCGCTGGCTTACCTACTGTACACTGAGAGGAGGGGGCGCCTGGAACTTTCAGTGCCTCGTCCTCTAACCTGCTGTGTGACCAGTGGCGTAGTGTGGGGCAGGCGGGGCTACTGCCTGGGTGCAAAATTTAAAGGGGTGCTGTAACGAGTGTGGGCCATCTAGTGCGTGGAAACTAGCCCCTTGTTATTGCCGAGAGTCAGGTTCTGAGGTGGCAGCAATCAGAAGCATCCTTGGAGTGTGGGTAGCCGGGCATCCATAACCACACGGTGGTGATCAGCGAGGGACTGAGGTGATCAACGAGAACCCGGGACTCAGGAGAAGAGCTCTACCACATCCTCCTTGACCCGGCCACCAAAGAGGCAAGAAGAAGCGCATACAGTGTACCCTGCACCTCCAGAGCTTGGGCTCCCCCAACTTCATCTAGCAATCCAACGTGAGACCCAGAGGACAGGCTGACTGGGGGCACAGAGGCCAGGTGGGAGGCACAGGCTGCTGCGGGAGCCACTGGAAGGGTCAGAGCGGATCAAGAAGGAGACAGACTGGCATCAGACCCGGCCTGCAGATCTGCAGACAGAGACTGGGACAATGGGACAGAGGAGGGCCTGCAGATAGGGACAGGGCTAGGGATTTCTCTCATCTCCCCCCTCATTTCCCTCTCTCTCTATCTCAGCCCCTCTCAACCCCTCCTCTCTCAACCCTCCCTCCCTCAACCCCCCTCTCTCTCATCCCCCTCTCATAGCCCCCTCTCTCAATCCCCCCTCTCTCTTAATCCCCCCCTCTCTCAGCCCCCTCTCTTTCAGCCCCCCTGTCTCAGCCCTCCCTCTCTCAGCCCTCCCTTTCTTAGCCCCCTCTCTCTCAGCCACCACTCTCAGTCCCCTCTCTAAATCCCCCCTCTCTCAACCCTCTTTCTCTCAGCCCCCTCTCTCAGCCCTCCCGCTCTCAACCCCCCTCTCTCTCAGCCCCTCTCTCTCAGCCCCTCTCTCTCAACCCTTCCCCCTCTCTCAGCCCTCCCTCTCTTTGTCCCCCTCTCCCTCAGCCCCCCTTTCTCTCAGCCACCTCTCTCTCAGCCCTCCCTCTCTCAGCCCCCCTGTAGCATTAAAGGGGAGCAGTGTGCGCAGGAAGGGGGGCGGTGTGTACAGGAAGGAGGGTGTAGGGTTAAAGGGGGGCAGTTTGTACAGGAAGGGGGTGTAGGATTAAAGGGGGCAGTGTATACAGGAAGGGGATGTAGGATTGCAAGGGGGCAGTGTATAAAGGAAGGGTAGTGTAGGGATTTTTTTTTTTTTTTTTTTTTTTTGGGGGGGGGGGGGGGGGTCCAGGTAGCTGGTCTTGCCTAGGGTGCAAAATAGTCTATAGGATTGCAAGGGGGCAGTGTATACAGGAAGGGGAGTGTAGGGATTTTTTTTTTGTTTTTGTTTTTTTGGGGGGGGGGGGGGGGGTCCAGGTAGCTGGTCTTGCCTAGGGTGCAAAATAGTCTAGCACTGGCCCTGTGCATGGCTCATTGTGCATAAACGCTGTCACGCTGGGAGAAGAGTTTAAATTGTTCACATTAGAGGTTACATTTCAGTGCCATGTAAAAAGTTACAGTATACTGTATTTCAAGCCAAAAATATTTTTTCTTAATTTTGGACAGAATAGGAAGAGTTAGAACCCATGTCTGGTTTATTACTGTCCCAGTTGTAATGGCTTTACCAGACAGGAGGTGAAGAAAAATCTTCAACAGGAACACAGTCTAGCTTTTATTTAGAGAGTTCCCCTAATTTTCTGTCTGGTGAAATGTTGTCAGTAGGACAAGGTGTGAGGGGAAATCTCTCAAACTGAGCCGAAGTTATCAGTAAAAACCTAACTTGGGTTGTAACCTCCTTAAAAATATCCAAAACTAAAAAAAGAAAGTTTTGTTTGCCTAAATATACTGTACATTTTAAGGGTTTAAGCGGAACTAAAGTCAAAAATACTTACCGTGAACAACAGACCAAGGTCCCTTGCTGGTGCCAGCATATTCTCCCAGGTGACCATCTTGATTGGCTGGCGCAGGATAACATCTTTCCCGTACATGCACAGTGTACATTCTACAGAGAATTGCAAACTGGAATGTTGTGTTTTTTGTTTTTTTTGGCAGAAGAGACATTGCATATCTCTTATGCAATAAAGAGCCTATCTGCTTGCAATTCCTTCATTTTAAAATGTCATTGTGTTTTAAAAGTAAGTGTTTAAGGTAAAGGTTATTTACACGTTATTTATTAGGGTGGCAATAAATATTAGCGATATGTAATCATTTGGGAGGAAGGGTGCTTAAAGTTATACTAAAGGCAGTTTGTTCTTTTTTTTTTTTTTTAATAACAAAGATGTTACACTTACCTGCTCTATGCAGTGGTTTTCCACATAGCAGCCCTGATTTTTCTTTCCTTGGGTCCCCCCGCTGGCACTCCTGGCCCCTCCCTCCTGCCGAGAGACCCCATAGCAACCAGCTTGCTATGGTTGCACCCGAGCAGGCTTGCTCCTGAGCTGCTGCTCTGTGTGTCCATTCACACACTGAGCGCAGCTTGGTCCCATCTCTGCTCTCTCCTCATTGGCTCACTGGCTGTGATTAACAGTAGCAGGAGCCAATGGCTCCCGTTGCTGTTTCAGCCAATGAGGAGGGTGAGACCCGGGAGAGCTGAAGCTTCTGTGCACAGCGCTGGAGGAAGATCGGATTCAAGTAAGTATTAGGTGGGGGCTGGGGGGGCTGCAGCACACAAACGATTATTTACCTTCATGCATACAAGGTAAATGAAGGTAAAAAAAACTCGAGCCCAGTCCTATTTGCAGGTACTGTTGGACTGTGGTAGTTTCGTTGAATGTTATTACCCTGTTCACTGTATTGTTTTTTGGCACACCTGCCACTTGCCATTTTTGTGCATCTTTAAATAAAAAAAAAATACAAATAAAAAACTTGAGCCTTTACAACCACTTTAAAGTTAGGTTGCAAGCAACCTTGTTGCTAACTTAAATTGATGACTACAAAGAAAGGGCTGGTATTGGGTTTCTTCAGAACTTCAGGGACATATTGCGAAAATGAAACTGCATATTTATTTTAAATATTTAGGAAACAAATTTTTTATATATTCATATGTTTCCTAAAGAAAATTGAAATTAGGCTAGCAAAGAAAAAAATGAACTTTAAAAGATTAATGGGTGTGTATTTTGTGCACTATTTTGTGTCACTGTTGAACCTGTGTGGGTCTCTTTTTCATTTGACTCCTCTAGTAATGAAAGGGTTATTGAGAAAAAGCCAAGTGGATGTGGATGAATCTGTCACTTCATGTTGGAAACATAACAGAAGTTGACAGCGTGACCTGCTACACACACTGTCAGACTAATGTCTTTTCCTGAAAAAAGAATCAGCTCAGGGTGCACCCACTATGTAGCTTTAACAATTTATACAGTCTGATGGGTATATTCAGTAAAACCACACAAGGCATAAATAGCGAGGTGCAAAGTGCAATTTCCATAGCAACCAACCAGAATTCATCTTGTGCTAGCAAATTTCAGTGAAGGGAAATGATTGCTTTCTCTGGGCTACTGCGAGAAAAACGTAGTACTTTCTCGCATTATCTTTCATATGGGGGTAAACATAATGGCAGAAAAAAATTTCTGTGCATTCATTTTTAAATTGACGCAAAAAGATGAATATTTTTGTACAGGATAAATGTTTTGAAAAATTTTGGTGCACTTGATTGTGAGTTTTGTGTACTGTTAGACTGTATGCTCTCAAGAGCAGGGCCCTCTGATCCCTCTTCCTGTATTTTGTAAAGCGCCGTGCTATATAAATCCTGTATAATAATAATGTTCTGAAAAGGCCATATCATAACCTTCTAGATGCTGAAGACCTTTTTCGATCATGTTAAAACCTTTTTTCATCTGAATCACCGCTGGTTTAGCAATACGGTGGTATAGCAACAGTGCTTATGGTTGTCTTCAAAGCATATGGACCTTAAAGTAACAATTTTTGTCTCCTTCTGCTACACCAATACACAAGTAAACTAATAAGATCCTGTACCTGTTTTGGCTCTTCCTTCAGAGATGTGAATGTACTTGACTGCTTTGATTAGAAACATTTATAGAGCTATGGAAAGTCTCCATGTTTAGAAACAAAATCTTTACTAGTAGACATGTCACTTAAAGGAACCATTATGCACAAATCTCTGTCCCATACTATGAGTTCTTGAGTTTCCAATGCAGTAAACGTGTATTGCCCCATATTGATCGATAAAAGTAAGTTCTAATTAAAGTGTTGGGATCCAATCCCAGAAGTTTCTTTGTGTCTCACCGAGCCACCTGAAATCCTGGATAGTTCTTTGCCTGATCTCTAAGACAACCCCTATGGTGCCAGGTTTCTCTTGGATTTCCCTGGATTTCCTACTTAACCAATGTCTCTGCACTTTTTGTTTGTCATATTATTGTGACTTTACCCGGATCTCACTTGTTGCTGTTTGCTGCTACGTTATTTATCTGTTTACTGCAACCTCTGTACAGACTTTTGGCTTAACTTCAATTACTCTGTGGTCTTCCCCTCCCTACCTGATACCATTAGCTATGAACACCAGCTTGATTATTGATCATGCTTCCTCTTCTTCTACAACAAATCACAAACTCTTTTGCATGGAACCTGGCCTGCCTTTGACCTTGCCTGTTGTTTCAACTTCTGTATTATGATCCTGATCCCAGTGTTGATTTACTTAACCTTGCTTTCCATTGAAACTGAGTGCATACTGTATTGTTGCATTCATTGTTGTGGTATAAAGACCAACTCTTCTCAGTCTCATGGTAAGATGTTAACTGCTACTGAAATACTGTGAATGATCACATAGCACTAGTATCTATAGGGCTTTAGTACCATGTTTCTGATCAAAAATAAAAAGATCTGTTGAAGAGTTGCAAGAGCACAAGATTGAGGGTTACCACTTTGGATGACCATACATGTACAACCTTTTATGCAGGAAAAAAACTATATATGAAAAAAAATTGAGGTATAAGGAAATCTCTGCAATAAAGAGCACCTTTTTTCATAGAGTTGGCAAAGGTTAGAACTTCTTGTGTTTTTTCCATAATACCTGTCTGGGTAAGAGGTAGAAAAAAAATCTCTCACAAAGTGATACAGACAGCATTAAAAGTTGTTTTTTTTTTACACAGAGTGGGGGAGGGTAATTCTCTGTTAGGGTTTATTTGCTGTCTGTGTGCCCGCTGTGGAACTTCTTGTCCTGCAGACAATGGCCAGCGACACACAGGAAATTGGGAAATTTTCTCAATGGACATGCCAACAATCAGTAGAGACCTTACAAAGCTTCTTGCTTTTCCCCAAACAAAGCAAAATTAAATTTTAAAAGATTTGGGATAGAGTTCAACTTGAAGGGAGGGTCAGATAGGATTATTGAAGAAGGTAGATTACACAGAAAATGTCAACTCTCCAGATGAAAGATATGCGATAGGAAGCAGGGGACAAAGCTTTATACTTTTTGCTGTTGCTTATTTAAGAAGATACATTAAAATGTTTTTTTTTTTTATCTGTGCGTGTTAATCACTGTATGTACATTTGTTCTAACTCTTCCAAGGAAAGTAATCATAAGTAATAAAACATAAATTTTATAATAATTATAGACAGACCTGGGGGTAACACTGCATGAACAAAACCCCAAGCAGTCTAGTCATCTATAACTTGCTGTGACTGTAGACTCAGTTTAGTTTGCAGCCAATGTCATGTCTAATACATTGTCTCCAACAACTGCTCTGCGGACTTGGACAAACAGGGATATCATTTCCCACAAAGTCAATGTTTTAATAAGGGAACAGTGTGTTAAGTAACAAGCAGCGAGCAGACGTGTTAGTCCATGTGAAGAAATAACAAGAGAGATGTACAGACACTGTCAATACTCTATGTAATTAGATTAGCACACTTAGCACTTGACAGAGCATTTGCAAAGGGAGGTGAGAGAGGGACAAGAATCCTGCTTTAGCTCCTTCATTCAAGAACATAAAAAGTTTGAAGTCTTCAGCCACAGATTTCTCACAAAGGGCCAGATTTGTACACCAAATGGGAGTCTCTGTATGTTGAAATGCTCCTTGTAATCTAAAGGCTAAGCTGCATTCTATAGCATCTCTAGCTCCCTGATGGATAAAGCCATATGAGAGCTCATCTCCCATCTGATCCACCAATAAAAATCACTAGGACAAAGACTTGCACTTAATTCAAAGTCCCACAGATAAACGGTGCAGTTCTGCACCGTTTATCTTCACAATTTGGTAAATCTCTAATCTTGATAGCCATGAAACTAAACGAAACTGTTAAGCAGGTGTATTGGAGAAATTGTAGTAAGCACATGTTCCGTCTTTCACAATTTCTGTGCCCGTAAGGCAGACTTTAGAGAAGGGAGGGCTGCCAGCTGCAGAAATGAATAGGCTCCCCACCCCCCTTTATTTGAATTCACTTGACTCCCCTTTTTAATTCAGTGAGCAGCTAAATGGTACATGAGTTTCAGCAGAGTCTAGTAAAGGGTTTAACAAAAATAAGACTGATTAGCAGGGAGCCGATGCTGTTTTTGGAATTAACCTCACAGGATTTGGCCGACGTGGTGGTGGCAGAACTTGGATAAAGTATCATGGTGGATTTAAGGTCTCAAGAACGCCTAAGGCAAAGAAAGGTTTCTACCACAGTTGAAAAAGCATGGTATTCAACACTTTGTTTCTCTCCTGTGGCAAAATGATAAATATAAAGACTGAATTTTATTAGTGGCTTTACATAATAAGGATTCTGATTGATACCCAGGATTTCTGCAATTACAGAAAATTGATTAATATCTTATTTGGCAATTTTAAGTCCCATTTAGTTTTTTTTATAAATGTTTATGAATTTTTATAAATTTTCTAAATGTTTAGTTTGGTTTTCAGATACCTATGTTTGATCCCTCATACATACTTTTGTGGGTTTTTATTTATCAATAAACCACATTTTAGATTGAAAAATAAAGGGACCAATTGATCAGTACCGTTGAACGCCTTATTTGGGTACTATCCAAATTACTTAAAGTGGACCTGAGCTCAAAAAATTAAGATGTTTTATGTTAAGAGAACATATATAAATGCTAATTGTGTCTAAGCAGTACCCCGACAGCTTTATCTGTCTTGAATTACTTCTAAAAAATATTAGTGCACCTACTGGCTTGTGAAGCACTCTTGCACCTATACCTATAAGTTGTATATCCGCAGTGTGAGCGTATGTGCATTTCACGGCTAATCTCAATAGAGCTGGAGCGGGATTTGTAGATGCCATGTCTTGTCATGCCCTGTTTGCTGGAGCAGAATCTGCACTGCATGAATTTCCCTGCTTCTGCTTCATTTATTCTGGGGATCTATGATTTCTGCACCTCTCCTGTTTCTTTATAAATTTTCTTTCACCAGTTATCAGATCACCAGTCATTAGTGGAGCAGCTCTGACTTGAAGAAGCAAAGCTTTATTCTTCTATAAAGGTGGTTGCCTTCATACTGAGAAAATGTGCAGAAAAAAGAATAAGTCAGTAACTCGGAAAAGATCAGCTGCAACTAGCCTACTGGCAATGCTCTCTGCTTGCCATTTTTGTGAACAACTCTCAGAGTTCAGGTCCTCTTTAAGGCCTTCCTTTATTGTTAAAACTGAACTAAGTCACAAAAACCTTAATGTAAGTATATATCCATCAACAACTAAAAAAGGATAAAATGCACTTTGTGTCCACCAATTGACTTTGGTGGTATTTCCCCTAGCTTTCTGTCCCAGTGACAGCTGCCATAGAGACAAAAAGCAATTGCAATATCTCCTTAGTGTAGACACAGTTGGTAATCAAATCTTGATATAAGCTGTAAACTTTTCTCTCCTCATCCAAATCTAAAAAAAAAACCAAGAGTCTATTCACACTGGTCAGGTGCACGTTGTGTTGTATATTAACATGTGTTGCATTAAGAAAGCCTATTCAAACAAATAGGCTGACTAAACCACAACTGACAAACCACAACTATACCTGCTGATTTTTTGGTATTACAGTGCACCACACCACACAGTAGCTGAAATACAGATGCATTGTAAAGGTGCACTGGGGTGCCACTCAAAATGAATTGCACTGAAGCACACCTTGTACATAACAATGGTGTGGTATAAAAAATAGCCAAGTATTAGTAAAGTGAAACATGTAATACATGAAAGGGTACTTTCTAATGTACTAAACTACTTTACTTTGAGGTGACCTTTCAAAGGTTTACCATGTTCTTTAGAGAGTTACTTCTGTAATACCTCCAGGAGTACCCAGCACAAATGCAACCACATAGAATTTACCCTCTGCTTTAAAAATTAATTAAAGAACAATGCCATTCTGACAATGAACAGCTTGTGAAATCATAGCCCAAATTAGAATGCAAGGTGGAGTCAGAGGATACTAGTTAGGGTATCAGGGTAATAGAGTTGCTACCAGTAAAACCGAATGGCTTAATCTTTACCAGTCTGAAACTAGATGTACTTTTCATGTCAAAGGCCCTGCATCTGACAGTTCTCCAAGACAGAGGGCAGCACCAAGAGCTATACAATTTTGACTAAGTAAGGAATTCTGCAAATGTTTTCAGGTTCATTCATCTTACATTTGTGATGCACGTGAGATGCATCTGAGTTTCTTCTGGGCTGCATCTGACTTCCTTCTGAGCTGCATTTGCATCTCTAATTCCAAATGCATGTGAAAACAAATCCAAACAAATTTGTCTCCCCTCTCCCTCCGGTGCAACAATTGGCACCTTTCGGGAGTCCGGGCCACGGCCCGTGACATCACCGCGGGGCTACCTCCTCCTCTCCCTGTCGCCGGGCCAGTAGGAGAAAGTAGTGGAGCCTCGCGCATGTGCAGTAGGGTCCCCGGCGTGAAGCCGTAAGGCTACACTGCCGAGTACCCTTACCCGCAATGGCGGCGGCAGCACCCGACAGCTGGTGGAAACATGAGCTGCGGTGCCGACATCGCTGGACTCCAGGACAGGTAAGTGTCCTATTGTTAAAAGCCAACAGCTGCAGTATGTGTAGCTACTGGCTTTTAATTTTTGTTTTTTGGGGCGGAACACCTCTTTAATATGTACTCCTGGTGGTATTATAAAAAATGAAAGACTTCTTAAAAGTGTATTTTTAGGTCTGTATCCCATTAGGAGAAATCTAACTTCACTCCTTTTTCTATAAACACAAAAGGAAATCCCAAAGAGTCACTTCTTTGCTTCCCATATTGTGTTCTACAGTCAATATATAGACGGTATCATTATCATTTGGGATGCACCTAGTGCATTAATGGATGATTTTGTATTGTACTGTAACACCAATAACTTGGGTTTATCTCCCACCTCAGTTGCCAAGAATTATACCAAGTCTACTGCGGGAAACTCTTTCTTGCACTTTAATAGCTGTCATCATCTGCGATGGATCCACAAAATCCTGAAGAGTCAGTTCTGTCGACTTAGGCATAACTGTACTAGAGAAGTGGATTATATCACTCATGGTGGAGTTAAAAACTAAATTCTGGAACAAAGGGTATCCTAATTCTCTGGTTAATGAGGGCTTTTCTCACTATATAGGGAACCATGAGACTTCCAGAGAATCTACAGATGAAGAGACTCAGGTGATCATATTCACTACATAATTCCACTGTCAACATCGACAGATGGAAGATATCCTTAAAAAACATTGGCCTCTATTAATGCAGGACCCCCACTCACAAACTTCCATTCCTGAGAGCTAAGTCACATACAGAATGGCCCCAAATAGAAAGAATAAAATAGCCCCAAGCAAATTAAAACCTAAACCATCCGGTACTCCTTCATTAACATTCTTTGTCATTTTTGGCATGTACCAGAGTCAGAAAACTTACATGTAAGTTTGTCCAACATGTACAAAAAAATTTCTCATTAAAAGGGAAAATTTAAAGGTTGGTGAGTTTTATAATTGTTCATCTGATTTTGTCATCTATTGTTTGGCCTGCCCATGTGGATTACACTATGTGAGCAGACCATTCGAACACTGAGGCTCGGTTCACATATATGGGAATGTGATGCATTTTAAACTACATCCAATTTGCATAACATGTGAACCAGACTGGCTTTCAGTGGAGTCGGTTTACATACTATATGTGCGGGCCAGTTGCGGTGCATATTAAAAAAGGTCCTGTGCATTTTTCAGTATGGCTCAGGTGCGATATAAGTGTCAAATTTGCACCTGAATAGCACCTGAACTGTTGAAGGGAAACCGGACCAGACTCTGCATAGAAGCCAGCCCAGCATATACCCTGCCTTAGAAAGAAATTTGGTGAACACTGCCATTTCATCGAGGAGGGTACAAATAAACATATAAACATAGTGTTCTTCATTGCTCAGGCCCTACAGGTTTAGGTGATTGAGGGTATGCCCAGGAAGCTCCCAGTGGCAGAGAGTTTTCAGAGGCTCTGCCAATGGGAGACTTACTGGATCTATATGCTGGATACCCTCTCACCTAGGAGGATTAACTAAGAACTAGAAGTAAACACTATAATAAAGTCTTTACTTCCACAGAGTCCATGGCAATAATAACAATCCATATCACCCTGTTTTTTAGGTACTATATACACTGAGCAAAATGATAAACTCAACACTTTTGTGTTTGCCCCTATTTATCATGAGCTAAACTCATAGATCTACACAAAAGGCCTATTTCTCTCAAATATTGTTCATAAATCTGTCTAAATCTGTGTTAGTGAGCACTTCTCCTTTGCTGAGGTAATCCATCCACCTCACAGGTGTGGCATATCAAGAAGCTGATTAGACAGCATGATTATTGCACAGGTGTGTCTTAGGCTGGTCACAATAAAATGCCACTCTAAAATGTGCAGTTTTACTGTATTGGGGGGGTCCAAAAACCAGTCAGTATCTGGTGTGACCACCATTTGCCTCACGCAGTGCAATGCATCTCCTTTGCACAGAGTTGATCAGTTAGTTGATTGTGGCCTGTGGAATGTTGGTCCATTCCTCTTCAATGGCCGTGCAAAGTTGCTGGATATTGGCAGGATCTGGAACATGCTGCCGATCCAGAGCATCCCAAACATGCTCAATGGGTGACATGTCCGGTGAGTATGCTGGCCATGCAAGAACTGGGATGTTTTCAGCTTCCAGGCATTGTGTACAGATCCTTGCAACATGGGGCCATGCATTCTCATGCTGCAACATGACATTACGTCAGCGGGTGACCCCGCCCTTGCCTATATAACAGCTGTCAAAGCCAAAAGACAGCAGTCGCCTGGAGGCCTCCCATGGAGGCGGAGTTTTTTTTGGGGGGTCTGTTGGGCGGCGTGATTGACGATGGATGTACATCGCGGGATACTTTTTTTTGTGTCAAAAACTGTCTATTGTGGTTTTTACTTTTTGACACTTTTTTTGGTGAATGGGTAGGGGTACAATGTGCCCGATACCCATTCACATGGGGGGCCGGCATCTCAGGACCCCCTTATTAAAGGGGGCTTCCAGATTCCGATAAGCCCCCGCCCGCAGACCCCGACAATGACCAGGGTTGTCGGGAAGAGGTTCTTGTCCCCATCAACATGTAGA
The DNA here is from genome assembly GCA_037952925.1 of Lithobates clamitans. Lineage (NCBI taxonomy): Eukaryota > Metazoa > Chordata > Amphibia > Anura > Ranidae > Lithobates > Lithobates clamitans. Next base: position 261,981 of record JBBGZY010000015.1, on the reverse strand, counting down.
CAAGGTGTATAAAAAAAGTGTGAAAGAAACCGCGCTGTCTTAAACAAAAAATAGTAGCTGCCAGCACATCAGATAGCCTGTGAAAAAGTAAACCAAATAACATAGTATAGTGCAGCGCTAATGCAATGAAAAAAACAATGAAGATATCCCAATGGGAAATTGGGGTATATATAAGTGCAAATACAATAAAATTAATAAACCACAATATTGTTGATGTATAGATCAACAGTGATAGTGTATATAAAGTGCATATAGTCCATGTATGACATCAAAATGGTGACTATAAATAAGTGTGAACTGGTTGTCTGTAGATAATCCACCACCGTAAGGAAAGAGGCTATTCATATGGTGGATACTCACTGATGTCATAATCGTCATGAAGCCACATCCGATTCGGTCTAGATTGGAAGTCGTGGTTGCTGTACCTCCTTGGGTGTGTTACACCAAAAGCTTGGTTGACTCATCAGGCATACGCCTTGTTGGGTTCAACCTGTCTGGTAAGCCTCTTTCCTTACGGTGGTGGATTATATACAGACAACCAGTTCACACTCATTTATGGTCACCTTTTGATGTCATATATGCACTTTATATACACTATCACTGTTGATCTACACTTCAACAATATTGTGGTTTATTAATTTTATTGTATTTGCACTTATATATACCCCAATTTCCCATTGGGATATCTTCACAGTTTTTTTCATTGCATTAGCGCTGCACTATACTATCTTATATGGAGACAAGGTGCTTTGGGGGGGACCTAAAGCACCCTCCCCATATTGAGGGCTTGTGGCCTGGTATGGTTCATTTTGGTGTGGCGTTCCTTTCAAAATCCATACCAGACTCGAAGGGCCTGGTATGGACTGGGGGGGGGGGACCACGCCAATTTTCCCCCTGATTTTTCATCTATATTGCCGGGAGCCAGCAATACATTACAGCCGCGAGCAAGTTTAAATGACATTTTTTCCTTTGGAAATGTAATTTTGCTGTGGCACTGTTCTATACATCACACAGATGCGCCACTTTACAGGCAGACTAAGGGAACCCCAAGGCACTATATTTCAAGGAATATTTCATTTTTATTGTTTCACTTTAAGCATTAATAAAATCACTGCACCTGAAAAAAGTCGTTTTAAAAACTTTTTTTGCATTGATACATGTCCCCTGTGGCAGGACTCGGGTCCCCATACACTTTTTATGGCAATAACTTGCATATAGGCCTTTAAAATTAGCACTTTTGATTTTTTATGTTCGTGTCTCATAGACTTTAATGGGGTTCGCATGTTCGCTCAAACTTTTTGCCTGTTCGCATGTTCTGGTGCGAACCGAACCGATGGGGGGTGTTCGGCCCATCCCTATTAATAATATTATTACAGGTCATTTACATTATAGAATAGATGACAACCTGAGTCTTTCACGGTATAGAATAGAAGACATCCAGTGCACATGAATTAGTAATGTATTTGTATTTATACACGTTGCTGTTTTATATATATTTATATTGTTTGTATATATTTTTTTATAATTTTTTCTAGATCCTTTATTTGTAACATTTTTTAGTATCCAAATATGTGTGGTGTCTGCAGCGCACCGTATAAGCCTTTAGTTTTGGATGGGCACTTAATATTTTATCAATTTTATAACGTTTATGTTCACACATATTTAATATGTGTTCATATTGTCCATGCAGTATTCTTATTTTGTTATTGTATCATTTTAAAGTATTTTTATGCACAAAGTGGATTTGCTAAGTGCTGTAGTCCCAGTTGTGCTCATAAGTTTACATACCTTGGCAGAATTTATGATTTCTTGGCCATTTTTCAGAGAGTATGAATGATAGAACAAAAAACATTTCTTTCACCCATGGTTAGTGTTTGGCTGAAGCCATTTATTATCAATCAACTGTGTTTACTCTTTTTTAAATCATAATGACAACAGAAACTACCCAAATGACCCTGATCAAAAGTTTACATACCCTGGAATGTTTAGCCTTGCTACAGACACAGAAGGTGGCACACACAGGTTAAAATGGTATTTAAAGGTTAATTTCCCATATTTGTAGCTTTTCACAATTAGTGTCTGTGTATAAATAGTCAATGAGTTTGTTAGCTCTCTCATGGATGCACTAAGCAGGCTAGACACTGAGTCATGAGGAGGTAGAAAAGAACAGTCAAAAGAAATGCGTAAAACAGTAATGAAACTTTACAAAGATGTAAAAGAATATAAAAAGATATCCAAAGCCTTGAATATGCCAGTCAGCACTGTTCAATCACTTAATAAGAAGTGGACAATTTGGAGATCTCTTGATACCAAGCCAAGGTCAGGTAGATCAAGAAAGATTTCAGCCACAACTGCCACAGGAACTGTTTGGGATACAAAGAAAAACACACAGGTAACCTCAGGAGAAATACAGGCTGCATTGGAAAAAAATGGTTGTTTTTAAGGATCACAATACGATGATACTTGAACAAAAAAGAGCTGCACGCCCAAGTTGGCAGAAAGAAGCCTTTACTGTAGAAGGTCCACAAAAAAAGCCTGGTTACAATATGCCCAACAACACTTTAACCTCCCTGGCGGTATGATTATTTCGGATTTTAGGTGCTGAAAGCGGTACAATTATTTTGCATGGAAATTTGGCGTTTTATATTGTAGGCCTGTAATTCTTAACAATAACACACTTAAATATGTCCAAACAAGATTCTAGTAGATATCCCGGGTATGATAAAGTTTGAAACACAAAAACATAAATTATAATATAATAAATAAAAAAAAATAATAAAAAAAAATATAATAATAAAATAAATTTCCCCACGATTCACTATCGCTCAATTCTGCAAGTGTTCTAATTTACTATTGCTGTTTTCTAGCTGGTCTAAAGCCACTTTTGACGTAAAGGGACACTTTTTGGTTGCTATGGACAATCTCCAGTTTCCAGGCAGAAAGAACAGTATATATAATATAAAACTGCATGCAGGGCATAGGACAAAGCACTGGGGACAAAAGGGATGTGAAATAATTTCATACAGTACTGTAATCTGTAAGATTACAGTACTGTATGTGTTATGATTATTACAATTTTTTGAATTTGCCGCCAGGCTCCGCCCCCGTGCATCACGACGCTCACAGGGAACGGAGCCTGGCACGGAGAGGCTTCGGAGGAGACAGAGCCCACGGACACTGCGGGGGACATTGCAGGATCCTGGGGACAAGGTACGTAACGCCGCACCAGGATCCTGAGTGTGGATCGGGGTTACCGCTAATAGGACTGAATTTTAACCCCGAGCCACACTCAGGAAAACCGCCAGGGAGGCTACCATGCCTCATTGGCTTTTTTGTGGCATTGAAACAGTAAAGGCTTCCTTTTGGCAGCTCAACCATGCAGCTCTTTTTTGTTCAAGTATCGATGAACTATGCTCCTTAAAAACAACCACACCGTCTTTTTGGAGAGCAGCCTATATTTCTCCTGTGGTTACCTGTGAATTTTTCTTTCTTGGTCTAACTGACCTTGACTTGGTATCAAAAGAGCCCCTAATTTTCCACTTCTTATTAAGTGATTAAACAGTACTGACTGGCATATTCAAGGCTTTGGATATCTTTTTATATCCTTTTCCATCTTTGTAAAGTTTCATTATTCTCACTCTTTCAGAAACTTCCGGACTCCCTTCAGCTCCCTCGACTCACTAGTCGTCTCAGCTTTCTCAGTCTCACTTGGTCTCCCAGACTCACATAATTGTCCTAACTTTCCCGGTCCCAACATAGAGAGCAGTCTCCAGCAGGAACACACAGCTCTCCTGACAGGGCTCTGTCCCCAAAATGGGTGTCCTCATGTTTTGCTTATAATGACCCGGTATACATGTATGCTCACACAGCCTGCAAACCTCCAATAAAACCTGGACACAGAACTGAAGGCTCCATCCCACCCAAGACACTCTGGGGGCCTTCAAACTCCAGGCCCCAATCTGGGATTACAGAACTGAAACTCAGTTCTTCTCTGCACAGAAAAAATAGTCCAGAACTTTGAAATTTGCCTTAGTGTAAATCCTGTGTCATATCAATTCCCTAAACTCACAGCGTGGGCGGGACCTAGCTCTGTCACAACTTTAACCACCTTTCTCCAGCTTTATGCATATACAGTGGATTTAAAAAGTCTACACACCCCTGTTAAAATGTTAGGTTTCTGTGATGTAAAAAAATGAGACAAAGATAAATTATTTCAGACCTTTTTCCACCTTTAATGTGACCTATAAACTGTACAACTCAATTGAAAAACAAACTGAAATCTTTTAGGGGGGAGGTATAAAAATAAAAACATAAAATAATGTGGTTGCAAAAGTGCGCACACTCTTTTATAACTGGGGATGTAGCTGTGTTCAGAATTAAGCAATCACATTCAAACTCATATTAAATAGGAGTCAGTATATACCTACCATCATTTAAAGTGCCTCTGATTAACCCCAAATAAAATTCAGCTGTTCTAGTAGGTCTTTCCTGACATTTTCTTAGTCACATCCTACAGCAAAAGCCAAGGTCCGCAGAGATCTTCCAAAGCATCAGAGGAATCACATTGTTAAAAGGTATCAGTCAGGAGAAGGGTACAAAAGAAGTCTCAAGGCATTAGAAATATCATGGAAAACAGTGAAAACAGTCATCATCAAGTGGAGAAAATATGGCACAACAGTGACATTACCAAGAACTGGACGTCCCTCCAAAATTGATGAAAAGATGAGAAGAAAACTGGTCAGGGAGGCTACTAAGAGGCCTACAGCAACATTAAAGGAGCCCTAGGAATATCTGGCAAGTACTGGCTGTGTTGTGCATGTGACAGCAATCTCCTGTATTCTTCATATGTCTGGGTTATGGGGTAGAGTGGCAAGAAAGAAGCCTTTTCTTACGAAGAAAAACATCCAAGCCCGGCTAAATTTTGCAAAAACACAAAGTCTCCCAAAAGTATGTGAGAAAATGTGTTATGGTCTGATGGAACCAAGGTTGAACTTTTTGCCCATAATTCCAAAAGATATGTTTGGTGCAAAAACAACACTGCACATAACCAAAAGAACACCATACCCACAGTGAAGCATGGTGGTGGCAGCATCATGCTTTGGGGCTGTTTTCTTTATCTGGAACAAGGGCCTTAGTCAAGGTAGAGGGAATTATGAACAGTTCCAAATAACAGTCAACATTGGCACAAAACCTTCAGGCTTCTGCTAGAAAGCTGAACATGAAGAGGAACTTCATCTTTCAGCATGACAACAACCCAAAGCATGCATCCAAATCAACAAAGGAATGGCTTCACCAGAAGAAGATTCAAGTTTTGGAATGGTCCAGCCAGAGCCCAGACCTGAATATGATTGAAAATCAGATCATCGGTGATCTGAAGAAGGCTGTGCACAGGAGATGCCCTTGCAATCTGACAGATCTGGAGTGTTTTTGCAAAGATGAGTGGGCAAATATTGCCATGTCAAGATGTGCCATGGTGATAGACTCATACCCAAAAAGACTGAGTGCTGTAATCAAATCAAAAGGTGCTTCAACAAAGTACTAGTTTAAGGGTGTGCAGTTTTGTTTTTAAGCTTTACTTCCCTCCACCTAAAAGATTTCAGTTTGTTTTTCAATTGAGTTGTACAGTTTATAGGTCACATTAAAGGTGGAAAAAGTTCTGAAATAATTTATCTTTGTCTCATTTTTTTACATCACAGAAATCTGATATTTTAACAGGGGTGTGTAGACTTCTTATATCCACTGTATGCAGCCTCTCAGCAGGTGGGCTTTAAAGCAGAGAGACCTTATACATGTGGCCTAAGTAAACACATAATTGCGAGAAGAGCGCACTCCCTGCGCACACCCGACACAGTAACCAGCGGGTATCAGAAAGCTCCTAATGGATACTTGTGATCATGAGCTTTCCAATCATGTGACCGCTGGGACACGCAGGTCAGTGACCAGATCTGAACCTTGTAGCTCTCCCCCACCTTGGGTCTTGATGCCCCATGTTGGCAATAGTGTCCACCTTAGCATTTGCAGTGGCATGGCAGTGTAGGACTGGTCAGAAGAGGCAGTTGGTCAGCTTAAAACATGTATTGCAATATATGTGAACTAAATATCCCTGTTTTTCATTGCATAGTTTGCTTGGAAGGGTGTAGCAGTGCGCAGGGGGTCCATCCAGAATTTGTAGTGTTAAAATGTGGTCACACCCCTTTAGCACCTGATAGTTCAAATACAGGTACAAGCTATTGGGATTTGCGCACAGGTATCACTTTTCTTTGCCAATCAAAGCAGTCACATGATCGGAATGCCCACCTCCGCCTCCTGGCATTTAGAAACTCTTAAAGGACCAGAAGACGGCGGCCGGAAGGAGTTAAGGTGCACGTCTACTCAAAGGAGTACTTGGTTTTTACCTTTCCAAACTGCACACATGTTCTTAAAATGTTAAATGTTAAAATGAGACTTGCATTCCAATGTGCAGAACATCTGGTTACATCCGCTTTCAGCATATTACCAGAACACATAGCATGACTTTCTGCTATTTAAAGTTGAAGACTAGCATTAATAATATATTACCTTGATACTGGTTTTTTTTTTTTTTTCGTTAAGTTGTATTATAAGTAAATCTATATGCTTACAAAGTTACATATACCTGTATGAATTGTTCAACATATTACATCATTTACACCGCTCCTTGAACCTTTGATTGTACGGGTCATATACCTCCGTCACTTTTCTCACCTTTCTCTGACAACACATGACCTTACCCAGTTGAACAGCTTCTGTGTGCCTGGGCCACTTCTGCCCTGCAGGAATATTACACTTTGCTTCATTACACACAGTGATGAGAGGAGGCAGGTTGTGAGGAATGCTTGCAGTAATTGGCAGTGGTAGCTTCAAGCTTCATTTTCTTTTCTAAAGTGAAAAAAGAAATGTTAGTGAGGAACAAATCATAAACATATACAAAGATTTCTAGACAATTGTGTCTACCGATGTAAGAGTAGCTTGTATTTTACCACATATGGCATGTCATTCATGGTAAATATTGTATATGAACAGTTGGAAGCCATGTTCTTTAAGTATACTTTAAGTGTAATTTCTATTGAGCTCTAAAAATTAAGTGTTGGTGGGATTTGGTAGTTGGGTTAAAGCTTAAGGCCGGCCATATACGGTTCGGATCTCGACCGGTTCAGCAGATTTGAGCCATTAATGGGCTGGTTGCATGTACCAAGTTGATCGATCGTATTCGCTTCCGATTTTTGCAAGCTGCTGCTATAGCCGCTAGAGATAATCACTGTCTTCTCCTGCATGCTCCTGCTGGGAGAAGACATTGAGGTTGATTTACTAAAACTGGAGAGTGCAAAATCTGGTGTAACTGTGCATGGTAGCCAATCAGCTTTTATTTTCAGCTTGTTCAATTAAGTTTTGACAATAAAACCTGGAAGCTGATTGGTTTTTATGCAGAACTGCACCAGATTTAGCACTCTTCAGTTTTAGTAAATTAACCCCAATGTCTCGGCAGGAGGGATTCCCCTGTCAGCGCTGTCTGTGCTGATGGGCAATCATGCTAATTTTTTTCCTGCAACCCATGGCTATAGTAAAGGAATTTGCACGGTCTATAGCCAGCCTAACTCCACGTTTAATGTCACTTTAAATAATGTGTTAAAGTTAGACTTTAAACTACAGGGGGTCCCCGACTTACGAATACCCGACTTACGAACGATTCCTACTTACGAACGGGCCTTAATGCAGGCTGCTTGTGCTCCCTTGATGGTCCTGGATACCTCCGAGCAGCTATCTTGCCACATTCCACACATTCCACACTGCAGTACTTCATGTACTGCATGGCCGGAAGAGCCCCAGAAGTGCCCGGAACATGCCACATTCCTGCACAGGCGGAAGCCGGAACATCTCACATCCCTGCACAGGTGGAAGTTACACTTACAAGCAGTGTTCTGACTTACTTACAGATTTCACTTATGAACAAACCTACAGTCCTTATTGCGTTCGTAAGTTGGGGACCCCCTGTACCTTACCTTTCATGAAGGGAATTCCACCACATTTGCAGGTTCCAACACTGCACTCTTTGGCAAAATCCAGCTGGTGTTCTGATCTTCAGTTGTGGGAGCAATGAGCAGATGGTTACCAATGGGGGTTATTTATTAAAGGAAAATCCACTTTGCACTGCAAGTGCACTGAATGTGCACTTGGAAGTGCAGTCGCTGTAGATCCGAGGGGGGCATGCAAGGGAAATAAAAAACAGCATTTTAGATTGCACATGATTTGGATGATAAAATCAGCAGAGCTTCCCCTCATTTCAGGTCTACCCCTTAGATTTAGAGCGACTGCACTTCCAAGTGCACCTTCAGTGCAAAGTGGATTTGCCTTTCGTAAATAACCCCCAATGTCTTTATATTAGAATAATGAGAGTATGGTAGTATGACTGTCAGTCTGTAGCTTGTAACCAGCAACATCAGAAAAATGCTGGTCATGAAGTTCTGAACTACTATGAACACAATAAATGCTAATTGAGGTTATGTATTTAGGTACTTAAAGTATAACTAATGGCTAAATTTTATTTTTGATTTTGTGGTACAGGTTTAAACCACTGTGAGGTTATCGTTACTGACTGTGTCCCTATTATGGCCTAATGCACACTGCAGCTGTCAAAAACTTGTTTTACAGGCATTTGACTTTTATTTATTTTTTTCCTGCCCTATACACCCCTGTATGTTAGCCAATGTGTCCATGCACACATAGGCGTTTACAGGCATTTAGAGGTGGGGGTATTTAGGGGCAGAAATCTGAATGCACTAAAATCGCATTCAGGAGATGAGCGTTCAGGCAGAAAAAAGGACAGACGCACCTGAGCGCATGTAAACGGAACAGGAATAGAGAGGAAATCTTCCAGTGGGAAGACTTTTTCCTATAACAACACTATCAGATTGATTTTCCCTCGTATTGAATAGCTGCCAGCCTTCACTTGTTTTCAAAGAGGCTTCCAGGCCGCAGCTAATTGCCGAGAACCCCCTCTGGTTCTCCCGCACCTAATCGCAAATGGTCCCATTCGCAAGTGTAAATGAGGCTCATAACCTACTCTATCCCAAATGAAAAGTTTTTTTTCTTTAAACATAATTTAATATATTTTCTTTACAGAGTTAAATGCAACACTACAACAACCAGGAAGACACTGTACTGTGACCCTATTTTGCTGCTTTTGTTTCCCCATTGCATAAAGGAGATACAAATTCTTTGTTTTAAATGTTTGATACATGAAAAATGGTTCCTAGGATTTCTACCCAAAGATAGAGCAGTTATTGTTTCATTTCAGGCACAATGTTTGTAAATGACAGAAAGAGCTGCATAGACAAAGATGGAGGGAGGAGGATGAACTATTGTTCTGATTTCTCCCCTTTGGGTGTAAATTTTCAAAACTGAGCTCTGTAAATAAGGCAGGCCATACATGATTCTTTTTTTTTTGTTGTTGTTCAACTAGTGAATTGAAAGAATAAAAAAAAAGGATGAACTGATTACCCCATCCACATATTTGAAGATGGATTGGGGAATGACTGCCACTGAACTATTGTATTGTGTCACCGGGGATCCTTCCCCACTGGCAGAATACAATGATCAGTATTGCCAGCTATAGCCAGTGGCACTGACTGTTCGGGACAAACCCAGCAGGCTGGTTGTACACAAGTTGATCAATACATCAACAACCAGCTAGCCCATACACGGATTAAAATTTGGACATTCCCTGCTGAACCAGCCGAATTTCAATCCATGAATGGCCGGCCTAACATCAGTAACAAAGTAAATAAATAAAAAACACCTTACAGTTCCTTTAACCACTTACCTTAAAGTGGTTGTAAAGGCAGAAGGTTTTTTATCTAAATACATTCTATGCATTTAGATGAAAAACCTTCTGAGTGCAGCAGCCCCCCCTCAGCCCCCCCTAATATTTACCTGAGCCCCATCTTGATCCAGCGATGTTGTACAAGAGACTCGGCTGTCTGGGACTCTCCCTCCTCATTGGCTGAGACACAATGGCGCCCGCTGCTGTCAAAGTCAGTAAGCCAATGAGGAGAGGGGAGGGGCCGTGCCGCTGCTCCATGTCTGAATTGACACACAGAGCTGCAGCTCGGCTCGGGTGTCCCCACAGCAAGCAGCTTGCTATGCTCTCAACAGGAGGGAGGGGCCAGGAGCACAGAAGAGGGACCCGAAAGGAGGAGGATCTGGGCTGTTCTATGCAAAACTACTGCACAGGGCAATTAAGTATGAGGTTTGATAGTTTTATCAAAAAAAAAAAAATGACTTTAGTATCACTTTAAGGCTCCATTCACACCTGAATGTTTTGGAACCGTGGGCAGAATTGCGCAATTTTGCGTGAGATTCCAGAATTGCAGCAAAGCGTGGGGCACATTTGCTACGTCATTATTTATTAATGGCATCCTAAATGTGGTGATATTTTGCCATGATTGTAGTGAGGCAAAACACACGGAAATCGTGGCAAACAATGCAGGACCATTCGCACCTGGCTCTGTGCCAAAATTTGATACGTGAGCTTCTTTGGCGCGTTTTTGGAGCAGAGGGGGGCCCATTCAAATCAATGGTGCCGCTCCAAAAACAAGCAAAAAAAGCTCAAAAAAACGCAGCGCAGCAGGTGTCGCTGCAGTATTCCCAGGTGTGAATGAAGCCTAAATTTGAACTCTAGGCATATATAAGACACAACCTAATGCATTCTGTAATTATTATCACATCATTTAAATGCAAATACCTTAATGTGATCTGGTGTTACCATCTTATAGCCACTGTACACAAGGCTCAGACTGAGAGAGGGAGAACTACACAAGGGGCCAATAAGATCATGTGCTGACAAATAACATTCTGGTAAGAGGAGGGAGTGAAGTGACAGATAGTTACATTAATCAGACTGCTCATCAGAAAAATTCACTGTCCAGTCACAGTCTGGGAGAGGTATTACAAGTAAAGTATTGCAAGTATTGAAAATCAGGTCTCCTACCCTGCCAAACAGGGCTGTGATTTAGCCCCGTTCACATCGGCGCAATTTGGCATGTAATTTGACATGTCAAATCGCATACCTAATTGCAGCCTGTTGCCGGCAACGGCACTGTCCCAATTTACAACTATAGTTCCTGCACTACTTTTGGTGATTTCAGGGTGATTTCAATAGACGCACACAGATTGCCCCCGAACTCGCACTGAAATGTGGTGAACAAGGGCTTAAAGTGATTCTAAAGGTTGTAATTTAATAAGAAAAAAAAACATGTTATATTTACCTGCTCTGTGCAATGGTTTTGCACAGAACAGCCCCGATCCTCTTCCTTTTGGGTCTTCCGCCGGCGGTCCTGGCTACTCCCCCCTGCCAAGTGCTTATAATAGCAAGTCTCTTGCTATAGGGGCACTCAAGCAGGCTCGCTGCTGTGCCATTGTCCATTCACACACAGAGCGCAGCTTGGCCCTGACCCTCGTTCTTTCCTCATTGGCTCATTGTCTATGAGTGACATCATTGGCTCCTGCTGCTGTGTGAGCCAATGAGGAGAGAGAGACGCGGGAGACCCACTGCTCTCATGCGCATTGCTGGATCGAGATGGGGCCCAGGTACTGTAAGTATAAGGGGGGCTGCACCCAGAAGGTTTTTTACTTTAATGCATAGAATGCATTAAGGTAAAAAAACCTTCTGCCTTTAGAACCGCTTTGACTTTATGTTCAAAACGCCCTTCTTTCCATAGATGCCAGTAGCACTATTATTATTATCAAGCCAAAATCCAATAACCAGTATTTTCTTGGTGATAAAAACTGTTTATATCATTATTTTAGAAGTGCAGACCAAAAAGGAAGATGCTCAAAACTTCCCAAAAGAAGACATGTTGGTATTGGGGAGGCTACCAAGAAGCTATGATCCTGCCCCATGGTCTTGTGCCAGTCACTTGTCCAGAATATACCATTACTCGCGTATAATAATAATAATAATTCTTCTTTATTACATTCTAGGCAAGCCCTTGATTTTTAAGCGGACTTTTTTTTTTAGTTTGGACTGAATAAAAAAGTTTGGAATTTTCTTTCACTTTCAATCTCAGTGAATGGCCACCAGGACAAATACAGAAGGTGAATCTTTCTAACGGGGCACAGGCAGAAGTAAAAACCTTACTGGTTTTCTAATCCCTCTCCACTCTAAAAAAAAAAAAAAGTTTTACCTTAACAATAGCACAATAGCAACCTCTTGGAAACAGGCCTGCTGTTGCCTCTTTAGTTAGAAAATGTAAAAGTCTGAGAGATGGTAGACAGGGTCTAATATTTCTAAACACAGCAGGTGTTACCTAATGACCAACACAACATATTACAATTTCACTGCCTCATAACTGGTGTGGTCGCAACTCGCAAATAAAAAAGGCATGAATTGCACAATTTCCCTGCAGGCAACGTAACTTTACTTTTTTACCTGTGCATGTGAAATTGACAAGGGTTTATTCAATGCACACATGTTCACTCCATATGCCAACCACCAGAAACATATTAACCTTTCCTAATATTTTCCTAAAAGACTTAAGGGAGGTGTGAAATACAACACAGGGCCACTCCAATCATTTTCCCATGTTATGTCTATGTCCAGTTAGAAAGAATGTGTTTCTTTTTCCCTTAAATAAAATGTTATCATAAAAAATAAGAACTTTGATGGGGTTAAACAAAGACTGGCGCACTCCAAAAAATGTGAAATTTCTAAATGCCTGATTAATTAGTACTTCCTGCAAAAAATAAATAAAAGTGGTGCATGCCAATTACTTAATTTCTCCCATGATGGTGTGCCAGATTTGAGCACACTTACTCCACATGTGGCAAAATTTTGACACAAAATGGAATTTTTGTTCACTAAGGTATTTACGCCAGTCCAGTTGTAGAACTGTGTTTAAATTAGAACATTGATGCAAGTGTTTCATTATTTTGGTGCGCTGAATTGGTCCCAAGGTTCTTTCCAGATTAATGCAGATGCAGGCAGGCACAACAGTCACTCCAATTGGCTCAATGAACAGTCTAGAGATATTTTTTTTTTTTTTGTTTCGTTTTATTTTTGGGGTAACTTGTGTAGCACCACCCTCTTAGGTTGGTGCTAGGATGAGTGTATTATAGTTTTTGGTTTCTCTGCACGGAGACAGCTAGGTAAATGTATGTGCTGTTTGCTTAACAGAAAGCTGTGATCACTTAAGCTTTGTACACACGATGAGATTATTGGACGAATGATCGTCCTTTTTTTTTTGCATGCTAATCTTAGATCGAATCTGATGAGTTTACTAAAGTCATGAAAATTCCCGTAGGACAGAAAGAAAAGACAGAAAAAAAATCGGAAGTGATGTCATGTGTTGTAATGCATTTGTATTGCATTTTCGAACGATAGCTGTACTGCTTAAACGAAAATCGTACAATCTGGCATCGTACAAAAACTTTTTTCGTGCATGTCCGATAGAATAATATCGGATGAACTGTCATGATTGGCTCTTGAAAGCTCTGTACTAACGATCCGATTTTTGTACGATCGATTTGAAAGCGGTATATTCCGTACGATTTTCTGATTGTGTGTACGGGGCATTAGTGTAGGCTGCTCAGTGTGTTCTGGTGCTGCTTATGCTGTCTGAGTGTACTATGCCTAGCAACCTAGAAATATTCTGGGCTATAGGTAGAGCCTAGCAGATGAGCAGCATGAATATGCATGCAGCCATAGCCAATTGTTAGGAGAGGTGCCCTTAGGCATGCTGGTTGTCTCTATTTATGCTTGAGGAGCACATGGGCATTGGGCCACTCCAAGGAGAGGATTGCACCAGGCTGGGGGGGAGAGGCTTTGCCTCCCCAGCACTTGCAGCCATGTGGCCTCAGGTGGGTGACCTGGGAACCTGAATTGCTGACATGCAGCTTCAGATGGGAGATCTGAGAGCCTGAAGTCTGTGTGGCAACCCTGGTCCTACCATAGCTGACAGAGGGAGAGTCTACAGTGCATCTGGTCTGGCAACACGGAAAGAGAAGGCTGCTGGTGGAGCTGCAGGACCCTTGTGAGTACAGACACCCTAAGGATCCTTAGACAGTCATACCCTCTTGTGCTCTAAGTCAGCTGAGGGCCCACACAAAGAAGAACACTGACTAGTGTTCTTAGCGTTTTTCCAGAACTGTCCACTACTTCATTAATGGACATTGCTCTGTGCTGCTGTGAAGAAGTCTGTGTGTGCCTTTGCAAGGACTTTGGTCAAGTTTTACTATGAAAAGGAAGTTAGGGTCTTCAGTGTGAATAGTTCAATTTGGAGTATCCTGCTATATCCCTTCCCTATCCAAGTTCTCTAATAAAGCAACAAAACAAAACCCCTAGACTGCTCATTGGAGACAACAAGCAGAAGTGTATGTGTGCACCTTGCTGTATGTACCCCTCAGGAGAGGAACTACTTGACTTCCAGGTTAAAGAACCGTTCTCCCATGATAACACTGATGAGACTGACAGTGTGAACCTCTCAGGAGAGAAAATACTCAGGCTTAGCAGTCTTTCACCAACTAGAGGGGACTGGTCGATATGTACCTTTTAAGAGAGGAACTACATGGCCCAGCAATCCCAATAGTGCTCAGTCACAAAAGAGAAAATTTCAAGTCAGATCAGTACTCACAATGTCCTTTGGGTAAATTAATGCCTCCTTCCAAAAGAGTCTATGAAAGGTGAATAGATTATCCCGCGCCACCTCGTAGTGTATTTATTAATGAAAAAAAATGTTTTGGTGTGTTATCCCATAATGCCTCAGCAAAGTGTACTGATAATCTTCTGTTGGGTGGCCGCATACAATCTGATTGTGTGCCCACAATGTGAAGTCAATATAAGTGTAAATATTGTTGAGCCTATACCCTTATTTCCAATTGCTTATAATACCATGCATAAACGTGTTAAAACCCTAAATGTTCTTCAAACGATAATATTATAAATAACGTGATATCCTGTGAATTCTACATAATACTGTGACATAATATCAAAAGAAAAATGGTGAACAAATAACAATTTCTTAAAATATCCCTTATAAATCAATAATATTGCAGTGAATTCGTAAGTAGCTATGTCCCACATAAAAAGTGCTAGTGCTTCAGTGACTCTAATGAGAATACATTCCACGTTAAAAAAAGTGCTGAGTGCTTTGGTGAAATCCCACCACCTTCCATGCTATGCGCTTGCCTCTCCTATTGACCTCTCATACCAGGTAGGGATCCTTTGTATTCATCCTCCTCCTCTTTTCCCCTGCTAACCGTATTTAGGGTGTATAGCCCTTTAAATCCACAATAATCTCCGTGCGGTGACTCATGTAAAAAAGGGGGTCCTCATAGTGTAGTAGTTTAGCAATAAAATTTATTAAAACAAGTAGTAACTTACTTTTCAGTATTAATCATTCAGCTTTTAAAATCTGGCAGCAGTACTTAGAGGCTACTTCCGGTATTGGCAGCGTCACCTGGCTCCCCTCCACACGTATCGTCATGGTCACGTGACTTCCTCAGGAATATCCTTTCAATACCAGCAGAACATGTCCCAGTGAGGGAGAGGTTAAAGGCAACTTTTTCTTTAAAGAACAAACATGTCATACTTACAGTATTTCACATAAGTGAGTACACCCCTCACATTTAAATATTTTATTATATCTTTTCATGTGACAACACTGAAGAAATTACACTTTGCTACAATGTAGAGTAGTGAGTGTACAGTTTGTATAACAATTTGAATTTGCTGTCTCCTCAAAATAACTCAACACTCATTGATGTCTAAACTACTGGCAACAAAAGTGAGTACACCCCTAAGTGAAAATGTCCAAAATAGGCCCAATTAGCCATTTTCCCTTCCCGGTGTCAACATAGCACCTCATGGCAAAGAACTCTCTGAGGGCCTGAAAAAAAGAATTGTTGCTCTACATAAAGATGGCCTAGGCTTTAAGAAGATTGCCGTGAAACTGAGCTGCAGGAGGGTGGCCAAAACCATACAGCGGTTTAACAGGACAGGTTCCACTCAGAACAGGCCTCGCCATGGTCGACCAAAGAAGTTGAGTGCACATGCTCAGCGTCATATCCAGAGGTTGTCTTTGGGAAATAGATGTATGAGTGCTGCCAGCTTTGCTACAGAAGTTGAAGGGGTGGGGGGTCAGCCTGTCAGTGCTCAGACCATACGCAGCACACTGCATCAAATTGGTCTGTATGGCTGTCGTCCCAGAAGGAAGCCTCTTCTAAAGATGAAGCACAAGAAAGCCTGCAAACAGTCTGCTTGTCTTCAGCAAACTAAGGACATGGATTACTGGAACCATGTCCTGTGGTCTGATGAGGCCAAGATAAACTTGTTTGGTTCAGATGGTGTCAAGTGTGTGTGGCGGCAACCAGGTGAGGAGTACAAAGACAAATGTCTTTCCTACAGTCAAGCATAGTGGTGGGAGTGTCATGGTCTGGGGCTACATGAGTGCTCCCGGCACTGGGGGGCTACAGTTCATTGAGGGAACCATGAATGCCAACATGTGCCATGACATACTGAAGCAGAGCATGATCCTCTCCCTTCAGAGACTGGGCTGCAGGTTAGTAATCCAATAGGATAATGACCCCAAACACGCCTCTAAGATGACCACTGCCTTGCTAAAGAAGCTGAGGGTAAAGGTGATGAACTGGCCAAGCACGTCTCCAGACCTAAGCCCTATTGAGCATTTGAGCCATCCTCAAACAGAAGGTGGAGGAGCACAAGGTCTCTAACATCCACCAGGTTCGTGATGTCATCATGGAGGAGTGGAAGAGCACTCCACTGGCAACCTGTGAAGCTCTGGTGAACTCCATGCCCAAGAGGGTTAAGGCAGTGCTGGAAAATAATGGTGGCCACACAAAATATTAACACTTTTGGCCCAATTTGCACATTTTCACTTAGGGGTGTTCTCACTTTTGTTGCCAGCAGTTTAGACATTATTGGCTGTGTGTTGAGTTATTTTGAGGGGAAAGCAAGTTTACACTGTTATACAAGCTGTACACTCACTACTTTACATTGTAGCAAAGTGTAATTTCTTCAGTGTTGTCACGTGAAAAGATATAATAAAATATTTACAAAAATGTGAGGGGTGTACTCACTTTTGTGAGATACTGTACCTGCTCTGTGCATTGGGTCGGTGAGGGACCTGAGAAGAGCAGCCCTGATCCTCCTCTTCTCGGGTCCCCCGCCAATAACCTGACCACTCCCTCCTGCCAAGTGCCCCCAGAGCAAACAGCTTGTTATGGGGCACCCAATCAGGCTCGCTCCTGAGCTGCTGCTCTGCGTGTTCATTCACACACAGAGCCGCGTCTCGGCCCTGCCCCCTCTCTCTCCTTATTGGCTCACTGGTTGTGATTGACCGCAGCGGAAGCCAATGGCTCACGCTGCTGTCTTAGCCAATGTGAAGAGAGAGTCCCCACAGAGCCGAGGCTCTCATGCATATCGTTGGATTGCGATAAGGCTCAGGTATTAGGGGGGGCTGGGCGAGGGCTGCTGCACACAGAAGGTTTTTTACTTTCATGCATAGAATGCATGAAGGTAAAGAACTTGAGCCTTTAGAACCACTTTAACACTCAATCTAACACTCTTCAGCAACTCCTCTGACAGGATTCTTAACCACAGATCAAAGTAACTCCAAAGAAAGAATCGAGTATAGTTCCCCCCAGCAAGCCCTAGCTGGGACTTTGATGAATAGCAACTTGAGGTGAGGGGTATCCACCTCTCACCTGAACAGATGGAACCCCTTGGCAGGAAGACTCCGCTGTTCTGCAATTTAGACTATTTATAACCCTTCCCAGTCACTGTCTGGGCTATCTCTCTCAGGGATTGGCTGAAACAAGAAAAATATTCATGCTGCCAATTTGCCTTGCTCCGAGCCTATGTTCCAAGAACAACACACAGTTTTCTGGAACGTAGATGAGAACAATCAAACCTGCAGCCTGTGAATACCATAACAGCCAAAAGTAATCAACAATGCTCCATTGACTACAGAGGTGTCAAAAACGAAATGTACCTAAAAACCTAGCAACCTATCTAGGAGGGTGCTACATAGGTATACGCAATCAGACCTTTATAGAAACTGTTGCGTATTTTAATGTGATTTGGCATGTCTGTGCAAGTGCAAGTACCAGTGTTAAGTAGCTGCATGGAAATATTGCACCAATATTTATATCACAAAACGGACATGTTTTTCTTTGTTAATCCCCCTTTGTGGCAAAGCATACTGTATATCATGTTAGCTATCTATCTGTATCTATTTTTAAATTCAGTCTTCAGCTTTAAAAGTGTTCACACACATTCCCAAGAAAGATGTACAAAAGGTCTGTTGTACTCATTTACCTAATTAATACAACCCAGACATACCTTTCTGCTCTCAGGATACAAGACATCGGACTTATGAAGGATCTCACACTGAACAACAAACCATGCACATGTACGTCATTTGGCTTTAAGTGGTTGTATGAGATAATGCCTGCAGCTACAGGCATCATCCTGGTATCGTTTTTTAAAGCCAGTGGTCAATGGTTTTTGCAAAAGCCATTCGAGCTGCTAATTAGCCACTGGATTGCTTTAACAGGCAGCAGGAGGGTCGCATTTACCACCCCCCCCTCACTTCCGACTGGTGCCTTACCGGGGTCTCCCATCCCAGGGGCAAGCCTGGAGTGAAAACCGCCGTTTCTGCCGGCTTAGCACAGAGATTGTGGAAGACCTGGTCCCTGATGATCTCTGTAGTATAGGAAACAGGAAGCGACGTCACTTCTGGTTTCCGGATGTACACAGCGGCATTTGTAAGTAGGTAAACCATCTGAAAACACAGATCTTGTGTAATCAAATGCTTTTAGGGCAGAGGAGACATCTGAGGTCTAATATACCCCAGATCTTTACATAAAAAGTACCTGTCACTGCCTATTATTGTCACAAGGGATGTTTACATTCTTTGTAACAGCAATAAAAGTAATCAAATTTTTTTTAAAGACACAGTGTAAAAAAAACCCAAAAAGCAATAAAAGTAATCACATTTATTTTTCAAGGAACAGTGTAACAAAAAATAAATAAATAAAACAAAAACCGCCCTGGTTTCCCCATGCTCCCACACAAAGTCGACGCACACCTTGGCCCTGCACGCATATGTAACAGCGATAGCACCACACATGTGAGGTATTGCCATGAACGTCAGAGCGAAAACAATAATTCTAGCTCCAGACCTCCTTTGTAAATCTAAACTGGTAACCCGTGAAGGCTTTTAAAGCCTCACCAATGGCAAAGTAGTTTGTTGCCATTCCACAAGTGTGCACAATTTTAAAGCGAGACATGTTAGGTATCTTTTTACTCGGCCTAACAGAATTTTTTATATTTTACCAAAAAAAGTGGTTATTATATTGTGTTTGAGCGCATTTAAAATTAATTAAAGTGTATTTTCTAAAACCGCTGCGCAAATAAAGCGTGACTAAAAAAAATTGCAAAGCCCACCATTTTATTTTCAAGAGCCTTTGCTAATATATATATATAATGTTTGGGGGTTCTAAGTAATTTTCTCTCAAAAAATATTGTTTTTACTTCACAAGTGGTCCTGGGAATAGAGAAAGCTCTCCATCAGAAGTGGTGTTCTTGGTGTGCTTCACATTTATGGAAGAATACACCTCCTACCTAGTTGCACCCTAGGAACAGGACACTCTTTGAGCAACAGGATCGCCCCCCTGCCCCCCCTACATTATGAGCTCTAACCCCTTCTTCCCCAGTCCTTCCCCTTACCCTCTGTTTGCTGATCCCCTTCAGTTTTAAAAGTTTTTGTTGCTCCATCCTCACTAAAACAAAATTGGGCAATACTCTGAGAATGGCTTACTCATTTTAAAAAGAAAGACCTCGAAGAGTTCTTTTTTAAGAAGCTTTATTGTTGTTCTGCCAGTTTACATTTTTACAATTGTTAATGTTGTCATTTGCGATTGTTAATGCAGAGATCATGTTGTTGTAGTCTGTACTCTGTAACACTGATTATACTGTACCTAAGAAGAAATTCCCTCTCAGACATACCTCTTCTTTTTCTAAATAAATCATTTACTTTCAAAAGTTTTCTTTTAGGCCTCATGCTAATGCGTTAGAGGCGTCTGGCATTTTTTTTTTATTGCCCTAAACACAGTTCTGTGTTAACCTATGTAGCCATGCACATCAGGGGGTTGATTTACTAAAACTGGAGAGTGCAAAATTTGGTGCAGCTCTGCATAGAAACCAATCTGCTTCCAGTTTTTATTGTCAAAGCTTAATTGAGCAAACTAAAGTTAGAAGCTGATTGGCTACCATGCACAACTGCACAAGATTTTGCACTCTCCAGTTTTAGTAAATCAACCCCATTGCATTTAGATCAGTATTTTAAGAGCAGCGTTTAGAGGCATAAAAATGCACCAAAGCTGCTGATTTGTGTGAGAGCCATGCAGCCATGCAGCACAAAGATTCACTGCAGAACTTATCAGTGCAAAAAAAATGTTAAAAAAAAAACCATATATTTATTACTGTATATGCAGTCTGGCTGCATTACAGTAATAAATATCAGGCCTTTAACGTAGCATGCTACTTTGGTTTAGGATCTTCCACAAATTTCTAAAAATCTAGTAATTCACAAAAATAATCATGTAAAAGTTGCATAAAGCTGTTAACCAGAATATATGATAGCCTGAAAATGTAACCCCTCTTTCAAAACTGAAGTTCACTTTGAAATGTGAAGTAATTGTATCAGAGTATCCATGCTTGCTGATGCTGCAGGGTATTCATGGTTGTTAGCCAGATAAAAAGACTCTTTGCTGTTCTCCACACACACTTCTCAGTTATGCTGGGATTGCAAAGGATCTGATGGTACGCTACAATAGATTTTTTTGGGAATGCCCTATTTTACAACCATTTGGTGTCAAGTGAAAGATGTAATACAAAAGCTAAAAGAGGTCAATCTCAGTCAAGACCCGGAACATTACCTATTGCACAGGAGTCATTTGCCAAGAAACAGATAAAAAATAGACACTGTCAGAATCTTTATTCTTTGTGGAAACAAGAAATACCTCCCACAAAAGATTTATAGTTATCCAGGAGCAATGAACTGAAAACTATTAAAGCCTTCAAAGCCTCCCTAAAACATTAGGAAGTGAGATCTGAACAAGCATGGCACCACCAAATAGAGTTCTCCCTTTCATGGAACTATGGATCTCCAATATTGGGAGACAAACGCAAAACACTGCAAGGGGTTTGGACTGTGAAAACATTTGAGCAGACTTTTCCCCTACCCTTACTTTTTATACTTGATGATGATGCCATTTGCTTACCTTAATGACACCCAAATGCCTCTTTCTCAGCCATGGCTGTTTCTTATATAGTTAGTGTGGTATGGTATGTGCATACATCTCTAAAGATGAACATTAAAAAGAACTAGGATGAGTTGTGCAGTTTATCCAGTTGACTGCAATGTCTATTTCTGCAAAACAAAACCCTATTGGGTGATGGCCGGTGGTGTATAGCTTCTTCTGTTACCAAATATACAGGCTAACATGACTGTTGTCAAAAATGAGCAAACATTTATTATTATTATCTTATTTTATTTATTTTTAATGAGGTAATTCTATTAATTCAGATAATGGTTCAAAAGCTTATTGCAAGAGACTCTGTAATACACAAAGCTTCACAGATGTGCATATTGTCTGTATGGTGCTTCTATATTGTATGTGCTACATAGTTACATAGTTAGTCTGGTTGAAAAAAGACAAAAGTCCTTCTTACCGCCATCTTTTAATGACTCTGTCTTAATGCCATGGTAGATGATTTGAAATCACATAGATCATATTATGTCTGACTCTGACTTTTGGATCACCCCGGTGGACCCCTGTATGGTGCTTCTATATTGTATGTGCTACATAGTTACATAGTTAGTCTGGTTGAAAAAAGACAAAAGTCTTTCTTACCGCCATCTTTTAATGACTCTGTCTTAATGCCATGGTAGATGATTTGAAATCACATAGATCATATTATGTCTGACTCTGACTTTTGGATCACCCCAGTGGACCCCTCTTTACTCTTCACTCTCCTCCTTTCTATTCTGTCTCTCTATCTATCTTATGATTTTGAAGCTCCTCAAATTACAAATTATAGCTTCAGAACTGATAAACAATCCATCAATTCTAGTTTGTTCAGGGTATTTTTCACATTTATAATGATCACATTCTAACAGGTTATCAACAATATATCTGGTCAAATATATACCCGTATTTATCGGCGTATAACACACACAGGCGTATAACACGCACATTCATTTTAAGGGGGAAGTTTCAGGAAAAAAAATAAAATTTTAAATATGGAACTTTGAAGCAAAATAAGGGTCAGTGCCCATCTGCAGCCTCACCATTGACATCAATGCAGCCTGATCAATGCCCATCTGCAGCCTCACAAGTGCCATCAATGCAGCAGCCTCATCTGTCCACATCAATGCAGCCTCACCATTGCCATCAATGCAGCAGCCTCACCATTGCCATCAGTGCAGCTTGATCGATGCTCATCTGCAGCCCAGAGGGGGCAGGCCGAGCGCAGTCAGATTACATACAGTGAGAATCTCCTATGATAGACAGAACAGTGGTCCAAAGGCGGCCCAAGAGACGGGACTTCTTATTACAGATGCCGCCAAGTAAACAGGAGATTCTCGCTGAATGTAATCTGACGGCGCTCGTCCTGCCCCCCCCTCCCTGTCCCCTCCGAGGCAGCTAAAATTAAAGTATTGGCGTATAACATGCACACGCTATTTGCACATGATTTTTATGGTGAAAAAGTGAGTGTTATACGCCAATAAATACAGTAATTGTTTACTAATTGTTTATACTACTACAATTTTCTTATACCCTGAACAACATTGTTTTCATATTCATTCTCAGAAGTTATATAATATATCTGTATTGTATAATGTACAGTGTATATTTTTATTGTACTTAATAAAATATTTTTGACAAGGAAAAAAGACAAAAGTCCATCTAGTTCAGGGGTAGGCAACCCCCGGCATTGGTGCCGCAAGCGGCACTTGAAGCCTCTTTTGCCGGCACTCGACTCCCTTCCCATCAGCAGGGAAGTGTCAGTGAGACACTAATGCATTCCAATTTAGAGTTCCCCACGCCGTACCTGCACTGAGGGGGAGGCACTGCGCCCCCACATATTATTAAAGATGGGAAACATTGCTTGGTTCTCTAACCTTGCTGTAGCTGTGATCATCAGCTTTTGTGATGGGAAGAGATTGGGTGCAGTTCTGCTAGGGGGGGGCGGTCCCTGTTTTCAGGAGGAGGACTGTCATTGGCCCCTGCTAAAGCCAATCAGTCCTGCTAGCCCTGCCCACCATCTGGAGGAAGATGACTCACTTGGTTGTCACTACCAATCTCAGAAAGAAGGGATTTCACTGTGATTGAGAAAACCACAATCAGGTGACAATTTGTGGAATTACTGTTGAGCTTCTGGGAACTTTGTTGAAATTATTCCTGAACCTTTGCAACACTTTCTACTGAACCCCTGCACTCTGTGTCCCTTTAAGCCACAGCCAGTATTCAGCGCCATGAAAAACACACCCAACTTTTCCTGTGGCGCTGAGCGCCACCCTTTTCTCAGCTGCAGGGGCCCAACTTGTGATACTGCACACAGGCCCACTGCTTTCAGAAAATGCCCCTGACCTGAGCTCATCATTGCACATCTATCCCAGATGCTTGTATGTGACATCACATACATCAAATACATCACATACAAGCACGTGTGCTGGATGTGAGAGTTGGATCAGTAGGATGAGTGTGCCAGGACAGGTAGATGTGTCTCATCTCTGCTTCCTTTCACCACTCGGCATATCATGCATTTCATAGATGAAAGAGGGTACAGCGGTAGAGCAGATGAGCAGGAGGGGTTAGGAGGTGGGACAGATGAGCAGGAGGGTACAGCGGTGGGGGAAATGAGCAGGAGGGGTTCAGAGGTGGGACAGATGAGCAGGAGGGTACAGCGGTGGGGCAGATGTACAGGGAGGTACAGTGGTGGAAGAGATGAGAAGGTGGTTCAGCAGTGGGACAGAAGAGCAGGGGGGTACAGTGTTGGGCCAGATGAGCAGGGGGTTCAGTGTTGGGCCAGATGAGCAGGGGGGTTCAGTGTTGGGCCAGATGAGAAGGGGGTTCAGTGTTTGGACAGAAAAGCAGGGGGGTTCAGTGTTTGGCCAGATGAAAAGGGGGTTACAGTGGTGGGAAAGATGAGCAGGGGGGGTTCAGTGTTGGGGCAGAGGAGAAAGGAGGTACATTGGTGGGACAGATGAGCAGGGGATTACAGTGGTGGGGCAGAAGAGCAGGGGGTACAGTGGTGGGACAGATGTGCAGGAGGTACAGTGGTGGGGCAGATGACAAAGGGGGTTACAGTGGTGGGGCAGATGAGCAGATAAGTTCAGTGTTAGGACAGATGAGAAGCGGTGAGACAGAAGAGCATGGGGGTATGGCAGTGGAGCAGATGTGCAGGGAGGTACAGTGGTGGGGCAGATGAGAAAGTGGGAACATTTGTGGGGCAGATGAGCAGGGGGTTACAGTGGTAAGACAGAAGAGCAGAGTGGTAAGGTGGTGGGACAGAAGAGCAGGGTGGTACAGTGATGGGACAGAAGAGCAGGGTGGTACAGCGGTGGGACAGATGAGCAGGGGGTTACAGTGATGGGGCAGATGAGCAGGGGGGTACAGTGGTGGGACAGATGAGCAGGGGGTTACAGTGGTGGGGCAGATGGTGGTGGGACAGATGTGCAGGAGGTACAGTGGTGGGGCAGATGACAAAGGGGGTTACAGTGGTGGGGCAGATGAGCAGATAAGTTCAGTGTTAGGACAGATGAGAAGCGGTGAGACAGAAGAGCATGGGGGTATGGCAGTGGAGCAGATGTGCAGGGAGGTACAGTGGTGGGGCAGATGAGAAAGTGGGAACATTTGTGGGGCAGATGAGCAGGGGGTTACAGTGGTAGGACAGAAGAGCAGAGTGGTAAGGTGGTGGGACAGAAGAGCAGGGTGGTACAGTGATGGGACAGAAGAGGAGGGTGGTACAGCAGTGGGACAGATGAGCAGGGGTTTACAGTGGTGGGGCAGATGTGCAGGGGGTTACATTGGTGGGGCAGATAAGAAAGGGTGTACATTGGTGGGGCAGATGAGAAAGAGGGTAACATTGGTGGGGCAGATGTACAGGGAGTTACAGTGGTGGTGCAGATGAGCAAGGTGGTACAGTGGTGGGGCAGATGTACAGGGGGTTACAGTGGTGGGGCAGGTGAGCAGGGGGGTACAGTGGTGGGGAAGATGTGCAGAGTTGTACAGTAGAGGGGTAGATGTGCAGGGTAGTACAGTGGTGGGGCAGATGTGCAGTGTAGTACAGTGGTGGGGCAGATGAGCAGGGGGGTACAGTGGTGGGACAGATGAGCAGGGGGTTACAGTGGTGGGGCAGATGTGCAGGGGGTTACAGTGGTGGGGCAGAAGAGAAAGGGTGTACATTGGTGGGGCAGATGAGAAAGGGGGTAACATTGGTGGGGCAGATGTACAGGGGGTTAGAGTGGTGGGGCAGATGAGCAGGGTGGTACAGTGGTGGGGCAGATGTACAGAGGGTTATAGTGGTGGGGAAGATGAGCAGGGGGTACAGTGGTGGGGCAGAGGAGCAGGGTGGTACAGTGGCGGGGCAGATGTACAGGGGGTTACAGTGGTGGGGCAGATGAGCAGGGGGGTACAGTGGTGGGACAGATGTGCAGGGTAGTACAGTGGTGGGGCAGATGTGCATGGTAGTACAGTGGTGGGGCAGATGAGCAGGGGGTTATAGTGGTGGGGCAGATGAGCAGGGGGGACAGTGATCTGAGGTGTGAAGTTGCAGGAATTGGGGCTGATCTGAGGCATGAGAGTGCAGAATGTTAACCGCTTGCTGACAGCCGCACGAACATTTCTGTCAGCAGAATGGCATGGACAAGCAAATGGGCGCGACCCTGCCGCGAGCTCTGTGAATGTGATACCCGCGATCGTCTCGCGGAGAGGAAGAACGGGGAAATGCTAATGTAAACAAGCATTTCCCTGTTCTGCCTAGTGACACTGATCACCGTTCCCTGTGATCGGGAGCAGTGATTAGTGTCGTGTCACACATAGCCCATCCCCCGCACAGTTAGAATCACTCCCTAGGACACACTTAACCCCTGCAGCGCCCCCTCCTGGTTAACCCCTTCTTTGCCAGTCACATTTACACAGTAATCAATGCATTTTTAATCACACTGATCGCTGTATAAATGTGAATGGTCCCAAAATAGAGCCAAAAGTGTCCAATCTGTCTGCCATAATGTCGTAGTCACAATAAAAATCGCTGTTCGCCGCCATTACTAGTAAAAAAAAAAATTATTAATAAAAATGCCATAAAACTACCCCCTATTTTGTAGATGCTATAACTTTTGCGCAAACCAATCAATAAACGCTTATTGCGGGGTTTTTTTACCAAAAATATGTAGAAGAAGCGACGCAGTGCAGAATCGCAAAAAACGCTCTGGTCTTTGGCCAGCCAAATGGGCATAAGTGGTTAATTTCTCACTACTAGTTGACACCTTTTTACTTTATAAAAAAATCCTTTTTGTGATTGAGAGTGTGAAGTTGACATTTTTTTGTTATAAAATCGGCACGCTCAATTTCTGTGAAAATATTTTTCGGCACACTGTGCTCAAAAGGTTGCCTTCCCCTGATCTAGTTCAACCAATAAAATGCTGCTTCAACTATGCAGCTATTTGAGCAAGCACACAATTGTTCTTTTTGGTACTAGATATGTGGCGCCCCTTTAGACGCCTGCTTTCTATCTATGTGTATATGTACTAATAATTAACTGTAATGTTATATACCTTGATAGCTACACCATATACTGCTATTGCTCTTGAGGAAGCGTAGTCCATACGCGAAACATGTCGAGCATCGATCAATCTCAACATATGAACTGACTATGGAACTGCTATATAGCCACTTCTTCGGACTGATCTACATGGGAAGCTATTCCTCCTAATGCCCGAAGGATTTCATACTGTAGACGGTGTTGTATAGCAATGATTCAAGTACAGACACATGTTGTGTTTTAAACTATACTATTTTTGTTTTGTTATGTGTGTTTTTTGATATCAAATAAAATAAGGAATTTTTATCTACTATTTTGTGGTGCCTAAAAAGTCCATAAGTCCCTTCTCCCCCCGTTTTTGGTATATGTAATTGATAGGACGCGGCACGGTACTACCTTCAGTGTATCCACGGCACCACTCCGTGTGATGATACACATTTTTTATACATCTTTCCTAATTGAATTTGGGTGGAAGCACCCGGGCTCCCTTTTGGTGACCATAATTGGGAACCAATCAGTGGCTTGTACCATAGATCTTTGTAGTTTTACTAGTAAATGGTTTTTTATTTACCTCCATTAATTTATATTTGCAATCTTGTTTTCCTCCTCAGTCGATCAGACCCTATATCTAAGGAGAGCTGACTCATGGACTTTGTAGGTACGGCATGGACGGGCTATATGTCGGAGATCCAGACCAATTGCAATGTCGACACGGAACAAGAAATTGGGATTAACCAGTTTATGGCTAAAATGAAACGCCTTCTAAAAAAGAAGGCCAATTTGTACTGGCATATAGAGTTCCTCAATAAGTATGTCAGGGAAAACATCAGTCCATTGGGACTAAGAGTACAAGTATATCCCTCATTTCAGACCACAACTCCTGAGTTTAGGGTAGCATGGGAAGGAATACTCACCACATGCAGTATTAATTTAATGAAAATACTCATCTCTCATTATCAATCTGAATTGGTCACACTTGACCAAGAAATTGTAACATTACAATCCTCCAATGAAAGCATAAAAACACATGCGTCATACATCAAACGCTGGCAGGATATTAAAGATTTTGTCACCAAAATCACTAAAGATATCATTTATAAAAAACAAAACAAACTTTCTAAAGATAGATTAGCCTTCATGGATGGTTTCGCATATCACTGGCAGTCATCTGCTCAAAAAAGAGGGTCTAGAACCAGAAACCGCACTGTGAAACATCAAGATAATACATTATATACAACAGATGATGATACTGAATCTGATTCCTCTCTCTTTTCTTCACAGCCTTCTTCCAAGAAAACCAACCCCACGACTCATCACTCACATCTAGGAGCACGTAAGCGGGATCTTGGTGGTGGGTCTTTCACTCCTTATTTCAAAAGACGTCCTCCGTTTGACAACTCCTCTGCTCACAAAAAACCTTCATTAGACACCTCTCTGAACACTGACACGAACACACACCCATCTGGCAAATACCTGGGAGCTACGGCCCTACAGGCGATCCAGCTTCTAAACTCACAACCACAATCACATAATTTGTCGGCAACTGCGACTTCATCTACACAGGGGACCACTACTGTGGAAAATATACTACCCACACCTTCAAACACTCTTGGTAATAATACACTAAACACACAACTCAGACAGAGCACACTAGACCCACACATTTCACAAATGAGGAACCCTTCACAAAATTTTCAGGTGTCAGAGCACAAACTGCCACTCACGTAAATACCAACTTGAATATCTGTAATCTAACCCCCTACTCTTTGAATACTCAGCAAGTAGAAGTTCTCCAGCTTGGTTTAAGCTTCTGTCCATCTGCTGAAATAGACAAATACGAAACCATTAAGGATCTATACTTATTCTCTCGGAATCTCACATACAAATTCCTATTCGATAAAAATCGGGTACGATCCATACAGGACAAACAGATTTCCGAACAAGTCAAACACTTTACGATGGAGGACTTTAGAGCCCTCCGAGATTTGATGTTACTGCTAGACGAGAGTGACCCAACAAACCATGAAGAGACCTCTGTGACTTCCAACTCTACATTCACAGAGATCCCTCCAGTCAATCGATTCAGGGCTAAATCTCAACGTTTCCCTGACCTGATGACTAATCCTAGTATCTGGGCCTTCCTGATGGGCACGGTCAATGACGTCAAGAATATGATTGTAACATCTAAACACAAAAACTTAACTAAAGCTCAAACATTAGCAATCAAGCAATTACAAAATCACCCTGATTTGGTGATAAAACCCGCCGACAAAGGCGGTAACATTGTTCTCATGACCAAAGCCGATTACAAACAGATGGCCATGAACATTTTATGTAATAAGACCTGGTACAAACAAATTGAGTCGAGAGTAATCGATCAATATAAAGCAGAATTTCTGGACGTCATCGGCTCTGCCCATCAGGAGGGCCTCATTGATCAGGACCTCTATAATTTTTTGAATGTGCGCCATCCTAGGATGGCCACATTCTATGCACTCCCCAAAGTACACAAAAATCAGACCACACCTCCGGGTAGACCAATAGTGTCAGGTATAGGGTCTCTAACAGAAAACGCCAGCCGATTAGTGGACTCAATTCTTTTACCACATGTACTGGTCCTACCCTCATATATCAGAGATACAATGGACCTATTAAAACAAATTGAGGGGATGGTCGTGCCTCCTGATGCCCTGCTCGTGACCTTAGATGTTGAGGCTCTTTACTCGAGCATCCCTAACGAGCAGGGCGTCGGGATAGCACGTACCTTCCTTCGTGAGCAAACGCATCACCGTTGGGAGTATTGCGAATTCATCTTGAAGTTGTTACATTTCATTTTGACGCACAATTGCTTTACGTTTGACGGATCCCACTTCCTCCAGGTACAGGGTGTGGCTATGGGCACTTGTTGTGCACCCACCTATGCCAACCTGTACCTGGGGGGGTGGGAACGTTCAATTTTTTCAGATGACAGCATATCACACTTGACAAGTCAGGTGATGTGTTGGATGCGCTTTATTGACGACATCTTTATTGTTTGGTCAGGGTCTATGGAAAATTTGAACACTTTGGTCAATAAACTTAACTGCAACTCGTTCAATTTGAAATTTACAGTATGCAGTGACCATTCAACCATTACCTTCCTTGACCTCACAATTTGTAAAGATAATGATGGTAAATTGGCCACCTCTCTGTTCCGCAAAGAGACAGCAGGGAATACTCTGCTACATGCGGAAAGCGCCCACCCATATACTCTTATACGCAGCATACCATATGCCCAGTACCTCAGACTCCAGAGAAATTGCACCTTTACAGAGGACTTTAAACTACAAGCTAAAGCACTTCGTGAGCGTCTAAAAGCAAGGGGATATAGCAAATCATTACTCCGTCGTGCATACAACAGGGTATTGCATCAGTCTCGTAACACTTTACTGTATCAACAAAAAGCTCCAAAGGTAAACACGATGGTTAGATACATCACAAAATACTCCCAACAACATGCTGAAATACGGAATATTTTATCTAAACACTGGTCGCTATTACGCGAAGACCCGATCCTGGCCAAATACACAACCCCCACTCCCACCATTACTTTTCGAAGAAGCAGATCCCTTAGGGACAAATTTACATCCAGTCATTTTAGTAATGACTCTACAACACAGTCCCACCCGATAGGAATGACCATATGTGGCAGATGTTCATTCTGCCCCTGGATCCGTACAGGGACCAGATTCCAACTCCCCAATGGAGAAACATTTACTCCTCATTTTCATGCCAATTGCGAAACTCAGGGCCTAGTTTATCTCATGACATGTGAGTGCCAAGCCTTCTACGTCGGAAAAACTATCCGACATTTCCGTTCACGTATCAAAGATCATGTGTATTACTCTGGAGGAGGAAAAATGATCACATCTGTTAGTAGACACTTGGACCTCTACCATAAATTTGACACCTCGGTGGTCTCCTTTTTTGCCCTTGCGGTTATTCCCAGAAGCCCTCGTGGTGGCGACTGGGACAAACAAATTTTAAGGCAGGAAACTTTGTGGATAGAGCGTTTAAATGCGACTCGGGCCCCTGGCATTAATGAATCACAGTCTTATAAACCCTTTTTGTAACTTCCATTGGGTTGCTTTTTGGAAGCGTATACCCCCTCTGGCTAATCTGAATAGACCTACACGGGCCCAAAATCCATCTTAGAGACATAGAAGTCATTGTGAAGGTTCATATACAGTTCTGTATAGAGCAGATATATCAAATATAAATATGGAGGTACTCATATGCAATAATAGAAATTTCTGTATTGCTCCATTGTAACTTAATATATGTTTTGAATAACCCCCCTTTTTTCAAGGTACATGTGTATAATTTTTCTTTGTGTGCTTAGCTCTACGGATGGGGGTGTGCGTTGGCGCCACCTAGTGGTGCATTCTTGATTGCTATGCGGCCGCCCAGCGCCGCATTGGTCCCCTCCGATGCGGCGCGCGCACCGGCTGGCTATTCTAGCCGGCGGATGCAGCTCGCGGTGGGCGTGCGCCGCCCTCTTGCTGGAGGCGCCGTTCGGATTGACGGCCCTTCCGGCTGGTGGGGGCGCATGCGCACGGGGAGCCCTTGGCCGGTCCGGATGACGTCACGTCGGCGGCTGCCGATTGGACGTCGACGGACGGGACGGGCACACAAATAGGACAGCGTCCTGACTCAGTGTGCGTTCCGCTCCAGGATCAGGAGGACTATACATGCTGCAGGCTTCCCCTTTTCTATATTCAGGTACCCTGTTTGACCACGGCATCAATTGGATTAAGGCATATACTGCTGGATGGTTGCTTTATATTATTAACTGAGGCTCCACTCTCCCTCCCCCCCCCCTTTCTCTTCCCTCTCTGTATCTTTTTCTTCCTTGTGCTCCTGGCTCCATTTATACTTTAGGGTCTATACCTAAGTTCACACTGGGTATTACAACAGTGACACTGCGTTCTATGCCTGCTTGTACTCCATGGTGAAACTCAGAGGCACATAGACTACAATCCTCGATTTGTAAGACTAATAGTGGTGAGTGTCTCAGACCACAGCAAGGAAATAGGTTACTTTTAGTACATATATGGATATATAAATACTTATGTCTGATATATATAAAAAAATCTTTCTTTTCTTTTTTAAAAAAAATGCATTACCTTCTCTACTTCAGGAACAGGCCCATATATATATATATAAGAAAATAGCAAACATACTGACTCGGAGACGTAAAGCTCTATTATATGGTCAAGTCACTTGGTCTTTCCTTGCTAGCGGACTAATACCCCCCTTTAATATTTCATATTGGTTTTAAATGTAAGTATCTTTTTCATAATTTACCTTTATTACTTGTCTGTGCTACTAGGGGGTTACCAATGCTATACCCCCCCACTCTCTTCCTCTTCCTTCCTCTTTTTCCCTCCCCCGCCTCCCATTCCCCTTCCCCCCCCAATTTCCCCCTCCTCCCACTTTTCCTCCATCCCCCCCCCTCCCCCCTCCCTCCCCTTCTCCCCCCCCCTTTTCTTCCACTCCTATCCCCCTTCCCCCCCCCTTTTTTTTTCCCCCCTCCCCCCTTTTTTTCTCTCTCTTTTTTTCTTTCCCCTCCCCCTTCGTCCTTCTCCCTTCCTTAAATACCTGACCGGGGTTACAAACTTGAACACATTGTATATACCACCTATAATTATGTTGTGCACGCCCCCATAGCAGTCCTTTAGTATCGCTTGGACGTTGGCGCCCACACCACTCCGTTATGAGCAAGCACACAATTGTTCTTTTTGGTACTAGATATGTGGCGCCCCTTTAGACGCCTGCTTTCTATCTATGTGTATATGTACTAATAATTAACTGTAATGTTATATACCTTGATAGCTACATCATATACTGCTATTGCTCTTGAGGAAGCGTAGTCCATACGCGAAACATGTCGAGCATCGATCAATCTCAACATATGAACTGACTATGGAACTGCTATATAGCCACTTCTTCGGACTGATCTACATGGGAAGCTATTCCTCCTAATGCCCGAAGGATTTCATACTGTAGACGGTGTTGTATAGCAATGATTCAAGTACAGACACATGTTGTGTTTTAAACTATACTATTTTTGTTTTGTTATGTGTGTTTTTTTATATCAAATAAAATAAGGAATTTTTATCTACTATTTTGTGGTGCCTAAAAAGTCCATAAGTCCCTTCTCCCCCCGTTTTTGGTATATGCAGCTATTTAACCTCCCTGCGGTATGATTCTTTCGGATTTTAGGTGCTGAAAGCGGTACAATTATTTTGCATGGAAATTTGGACTTTTTATATTGTAGGTCTGTAATTATTAACAATAACACACTTAAATCTGTCCAAACAAGAGTCTAGTAGATATCCCGGGTATGATAAAGTTTGAAACACAAAAACATAAATTATAATATAATAAATAAAAATAAATAATTAAAAAAAAATAAAAATAAATAATAAAATACATTTCCTTACGATTCACTATCGCTCAATTCTGCAAGTGTTCTAATTTACTATTGCTGTTTTCTAGCTGGTCTAAAGCCACTTTTGACATAAAGGGAGACTTTTTGGTTGCTATGGACAATCTCCAGTTTCCAGGCAGAAAGAACAGTATATATAACATAAAACTACATGCAGGGCATGGGCCAAAGCACTGGGGACAAAAGGGATGTGAAATCATTTCATACAGTACTGTAATCTGTAAGATTACAGTACTGTATGTGTTATGATTTTTACAATTTTTTGAATTTGCTGCCAGGCTCCGCCCCCGTGCGTCGCGACGCTCGCAGGGAACGGAGCCTGGCAAGGAGAGGCTTCGGAGGAGGACAGAGCCCACGGACACTGCGGGGGACATCGCAGGATCCCGAGGACAAGGTAAATAAATCCACACCAGGATCCTGCGATGTAATCCCGAGTGTGGCTCGGGATTACCGCTAATGGGACTGAAATTTTAACCCCGAGCCACACTCGGGAAAACCGCCAGGGAGGTTAATCTTATAAGATTACACCATTGCCATTCTATTGCCACAATTGTTTTGACAATAGGGGACCACAGAGAAATATAGAAACATGGAAACATGTTTTTTTTGTTAACTTTATTGTCTGACTATAGATCTATGTTTATCACAAGCATGTTTGAAGCCATTTACTGTTTATTCATGTCCATTCAAGGCTGTTTTAAGCCATGAGCACATTCCCTATTGTGGTTTTTTATAGTCTAATCTTAAGTCCCTTTCTAATTGTGTATGTACATGGACATCTCAAATGGAAAAGATTGGGATGTTTGGAGTAAGGAAAGTGACCAACCTAAACTGCACACGTTCCCATTAAACCAGGAAATTGGTTTTAAATGAAGCCTGCAAGCACCGCTACTGAATCTATTTATGGGTAAACTAAAAATTGGGCCAATGGGTTTCAGTTTAGGAAATGGATACATATTTAAAATGTCAGGAAAAATTATTGGAGCTGAGGAAGGCCTCTTTCACACGGGGCGGATCAGTGATGATCCGCCCCGTGAACATCCGCTGGCTCAGCGGGGATCGCTCCGCTGATCCCCGCTGAGCAGGAAGATGACAGGTGCATCGCTGCACACTGTGCAGCGACGGACCTGTCAGAGCGCCGCTCTCCCCTATGGGGGGATCGGATGATGACGGTCCGTAGTGTCCGTCGTCATCCGATCCGATCCGAAAACGGAGGGAAAAGTAGGTTTTTCCTCCGTTACACTTTTCGGATCGGAGCGGGGTCGGATGTCAGCGGACATGTCACCGCTGACATCCGACGCTCCATAGGGATGAATGTATGTCCGTTTTTCATCCGAAAACGGAAGGATGAAAAACGGACATACGGATCCCCGTGTGAAAGAGGCCGAAGTCTTTTAAATGTATAATAAATGTAAAATAAAATTATTTTTCAAAATACTATATAAAGCTAATACAAACATTTCTACACTGTCTCTAAACTCCCTCAACCCAAGTTACTGTATGAATACCTAAATGATATTAAAATATAATAGAAAATATAAAAAAATACTACATCGGTTAAATAAGGAACATCATACACTTAAAAAGTATGCTTGTGATAAACTGGGTTAAACAAGGCCAAGTTATGCCCATTCTTCTGCACATTCGATATGTACTTTGTCATTAAGTACTCTATATACACAACACATACACAAATACACAATGCTTTGCACGCACCATCCCCCTTCCCATCATAAAGGCATTTAACATATGTCCAGAGGATATCTGCCAGTCTGAAAAATGATGGGTGCATTCTCCATTTCTGGCAAACCTTCCTTGCAGCCTTCTCTCATCTGCTCAGGTGATCCGGAGGCAAGAACATTAAATCTTCTCTGTCTGAGACACCTCAGCGCATCATCTGCTTCTGGCTCTCTCTCTCACTTTCTCTCGTCAACCTGCTGGATCAGCACACAAAATAAAAGCAAGTTTCTAAGCTTTGTCACACATTAACCCTCTAAACCTAGACATTCCCCACATAAATATTGCTAATTTCAGAATAGCATATCTAGAACAATTATTAGTAACAAACAGATCTGTAAAGAGACATTCTATAAACTGCAGTTTGGGTATAATTGTATCAATGAAATGCAATTTTTCCCAATTAAAATAATTTATTTTAAAATTAATTTTAAAGTAATATGGGGTTAATTTTCCCTTTTTCCAGTTACTTTTAGTTACTGGTTACCCAACTACATTTTTCCTTATATGTAATGTTTTGTTCTTTTTTTTTCCTAAAAGGTGACTTATTTTCATTTTGCCAAGTATAAATATAGGATTTCTTTGTAAGAAACACACATATATATATATATATATATATATATATATATATATATATATATATATATTTTTTTTTTTTTTTTTTTTTTAATTT
This sequence comes from Lithobates clamitans, assembly GCA_037952925.1. Classification (NCBI taxonomy): domain Eukaryota; kingdom Metazoa; phylum Chordata; class Amphibia; order Anura; family Ranidae; genus Lithobates; species Lithobates clamitans. The sequence goes on along the minus strand of JBBGZY010000015.1, from coordinate 226,215 downwards.
TTAGACTCTTTTTTTCTTTGGAAACTGATTTTCAAAAAATATAAAAAATATGGACCTACCATGTATAAAAATGTAGATTGTTTCCACAGAGCACCACTAGCCAGCATCATAACAACCAATGATGCTCTAGGGCCAGGAAGCACATTGGTAGCCAGCTTGCGCATGACTGATCATGGGTAGGTGGCATGCAGGGTTACCCCCAGTGTTCAGGAGAAGACAGAAGTCTGCCTCCTTCACACCTCTTCCATCTCCCGCCCTGCCGTGTTGCTGGAGCCAAAAGGTAGGACTCTGATGTGAAGAGAGGACTGTGTAATTAAGGGGCTGCTTGATAAGGAGTGGCGGGGGTCTGTGTGATGGGGGCTATGAACTTATGGGGGCCTCTGATGTGTTGGAGGGCTCATGTATAGGGGGCCTTTGATGCATAGAGGTGACTGAAGTGATGAGGGCATCTCATGTTTAGGGAGGGGGACAGTCCTCTGACACAAAGAGTCTCTCTGATGTAATTCAGGAACCCTGATGTGATGGGGGGAGGGACCTCTGATGTGAAATTAAAGTGACTGTGAACCTATTTTTTTTTTAAATAACAAACATGTTATACTTGCCTGCTCTGTGCAATGGTTTCGCACAGAGCAGCCCCGATCCACATCTTCTTGGGTCCCCCACTGGTGCTCCTGGCTCCTCCCGCTTGCCAAGTGCACTTCATAGAAAGCCGCGATCATTAACACAGAGTGCGGCTTGAGCGTTGGCCCTCCGGGGCCTTCCGTTTTAAACTACAAAGGGGATCTTTCAACTGGTCCTTTCTTAAGTCCCTATCTGAAAGCTTAGGTAGGCCATTATCCCTGACCTGGGACAAATCACAGTAGTATTTAGGGATACCTGCCACTGAGACTCCGATTGCTTCGGCTCCAGTTGTTCCTCTGGCCTGATGTTCCACTCCCTGACACAAGACTTGTATCCCTTTTGGAGTCAGTTGAGTCCACTCTTCAGAGGAAACCCCCAAGTCATAGGGTCTCCTCGACTGGGTATCAGCATCTCTGTTCCCAATTCCTGGGCGGTATTTTAAGCTGAGTTGAAACCCTGATAGGGCGGCCAACGACCTTTGCCTGGTGGCATCCAGCTTTGTTGTGGTGAGTATGTACATGAGTGGGTTGTTGTCAGTTTTGACCACGAAGTCTGCAGCATACCAGTAGTTTTTCAATTTGTCTACCGCTGCCCACTTCAGAGCCAAAAATTCCAACTTGTGAATAGGGTAGTTTTTCTCAGCAGATGTAAGACTTCGGCTCACATAAGCAACAGGCCGCAGGTGTCTATTATGCTTCTGATACAGTACCCTGCCTAACCCATCTCAACAGTATCAACATGCAGCTCATACAGCTTGGTTGGATTGGCATAGGCCAGAACAGGAGCAGTTGTTAGACTCCACTTCAGCTGCCAAAAAGGCCTGCTCACACTGGTCAGTCCACTGGTTGCTTTCCTGAAAAAGCCCTCACATTTCCATATCCAGACCCTGTGTATGTTGGGTTACTCTTTTGGCACTTTTCCACGAAGGCTCCCAAGGCAGCAATGAACTCTGGTCCTATTATTGCTATAGGTACCGGTGGGGTAGCGACTTCCGACGATGCTGCTTGGCCCAAACTTTCTAGGCTCACATCCAATACATTCAGCTGGATCAGCTCCGACATCGCCAGTCAACTGTACGCTGGCCCTTTGGAAACAAGCAGGGATCCCTTTCCTCCACTCTATCAGGGCATATGTGTGAGAGTTCTCTTATCAGGCTTGACGTCTATCACCCACGCCTTCTGATCTGGGACTAGTGTCTTCACAGCTTGACTGATCCATTCCTCAGTCGAGGCCACCCCAGGGATGTCGATTACAACACTTGACTCCCGTTCACCATTTTCCTCCTCACACCACTGGGTTGCAGCGGCAGTGTCCATCTTGACACTCTCTGGGGCGTTTTCCTGTAGGTTTGCTAGTAGAAAAGAGGATCCCGGATAAGCCCCCACGTGTAGTGCTAACCCAAAGGAGCCGGTTGGTGATTTTGGGTTCTTTGATCTCCGTCTTCTTCTGATTCGTCTCTTGTCCACAGCCAATAGAAAGGGGACTGGAGCGTTGGCAGCAAGATTTCACAGAGCCACCCTCTCTCTCCTCTCCTCCCGTGCTGTGACAGGATGACAGGAGACGATGGGGGGCTGAGTGGGAGGAAGATGAACTGACAGCCTGTGTTCTGTCTCTCCTGCAGTGGCGGTGGACCTCAGCAGGAAGAAGGGGGGTTGGCAGAGCGAGCTGTGGACAGGAGAGGAGACACACACCTGCAGCTTCACACTCCCTGCTTTTACATGCAGGTCCTGCGGTCTTCGCTGTGGCAGCATTCTGAGCGGGGGGAGCCACAGCCGCCCACAACACAGCCGTTCTGATCCCCTGGGCATCTCCCTGCTGTCCGTGCTGACAGGAGGCGAGGGGCGGAAAGAAAGCCTGCAGCTGCTTGACAGTGTTCGCTGTGTGGGGGGGATTAGAGAGTACGGGTAGTGGTGGCGGCTGGCACCTGCTACACAAGGAATGCATGAAGGTAAAAAAACTATTTGGCTTTAGAACCACTTAAAGTGGAGTACAGTATTTACTTCCCCCTCCCCCCTTCCCCAGCAAAGGCAGCTGACCTGAGTGTAAACATACCGGAGCCTTGATGCTTTGCACACAGCATGGCAAAAAGATCCCCACTGTTCAGCAGGCAGTACAGATGTGAACTGTTCAACTGATGGGGATGGGCTTCAACTGCAATACACGTGGTTATGTTGGTGCTGGTTTATAGGTTTTTAAACATAATGCCTCCTCACCACCTGGCAAATACCCTCTGAAAAATGATCGTAAAAAAGAACTGTGACCAGGTGCCTAGCGTATCATGCCTCCATCCCCATATGTAACATGCACACAACCAATATTTGCCCATGGATCTTTAAATGAGTCATAATACAAAAGTCATAAAATATCAATTTATTGCCAATGGGTTACACACAATATATACTGTACATCAAGCTGGTATATTTTTAAATACATGCTTTACATAACCATGATGATTGCAATATGAGAGAGGAATGCATCTTGCAACTCGATGCGTTTCGTGAATACTTTCACTTCTTCAGTAGTAGATGCCTTCAACAACATAACCCTATAAAACTAGTTTGGAACTTAAAAAACGTAGCATCTCCAAATAGTGATCGCTGCTCAGTGTCTTGGAGTAGTGGAGGGGACCAAGATACCCAATGGGAAAACCAATGAGGTGGCACAGGAGAGAGATCATGGCTGTGATAAAAAAAAATACAGTGCCTTGCAAAGTATTCACCCCCTTGGCATTTTTTGTGTTTTGTTGCCTCACAACCTGGAGTTAACATGGATTGTTTGATGATTTGCATCATTTAATTTACAGAACATACCCACAACTTTGAAGATTTTTTTTTATTGTGAAGCAAACAACAAATAGGACAGAATAACAGAAAAAGTCAATGTGCATAACTATTCACCCTCCTAAAGTCAATACTTTGTAGAGCCACCTTTTGCAGCTATCACAGCTCCAAGTCGCTTTGGATAAGTCTCTATGAGATTGCCACACCTTACCACTGGGATTTTTGCCCATTCCTCCTTGCAAAACTGCTCCAGCTCCTTCAAGTTGGATGGTTTGCACTTGTGAACAGCAATCTTTAAGTCTGAACACAGATTTTCTATTGGATTGAGGTCTGGGCTTTGACTAGGCCATTCCAACACATTTACATGTTTCCCCTTAAACCACTCAAGTGTTGCTTTAGCAGTGTGCTTGGGGTCATTGTCCTGCTGGAAGGTGAACCTCCGTCCTAGCCTCAAATCACACACAGAGTGGTACAGGTTTTGCTCAAGAATATCCCTGTATTTAGCACCACCCATCTTTCCCTCAACTCTGACCAGTTTCCCAGTCCCAACTGCTGAAAAACATCCCCACAGCATGATGCTGCCACCACCATGTTTCACTGTGGGATGGTGTTCTTTGGGTGATGTGATGTTGTTGGGTTTGCACCAGACATAGCGTTTTCTTTGATGGCCAAAAAAGTTCAATTTTAGTCTCATCAGACCAGAGCACCTTCCTCCATACATTTTGGGAGTCTCCCACATGCCTTTTCGCGAACTCACAACGTGCCATTTTGTTTTTTGCTGAAAGTAACGGCTCTCTTCTGGCCACTCTGCCATATAGCACAACTCTATGGAGCGTACGGCTTATTGTCATCCTATGTACATATACTCCAGTCTCTGCTGTGGAACTCTGCAGCTCCTCCAGGGTTACCTTAGGTCTCTGTGCTGCGTCTCTGATTAATGCCCACCTTGCCCGGTCCGTGAGTTTTGGTGTGCGGTCGTCTATTGGCAGGTTTGCTGTTGTGCCATGTTCTTTCCATTTGGTTATGATAGATTTGATGGTGCTCCTAGGGATCATCAAATATTTGGATATTATTTTATAACCTAACCCTGACTTGTACTTCTCAACAACATTGTCCCTTACTTGTTTGGAGAGTTCCTTGGTCTTCATGGCAGTGTTTGGTTAGTGGTGCCTCTTGCTTAGGTGTTGCAGCCTCTAGGGCCTTTCAAAAATGTCTCTATATGTAATGACAGATCATGTGACATTTATGCCGCGTACACACGGTCGGACTTTTCAGCTACAAAAGTCCGACAGCCTGTCCGACATACTTCCGGCGGACTTTCGGCGGACTTGCGGCAGACTTTCTAACGAACGGACTTGCCTACACACGACCACACAAAAGTCCGACGGATTCGTACGTGATGACGTACACCGGACTAAAATAAGGAAGTTGATAGCCAGTAGCCAATAGCTGCCCTAGCGTGGGTTTTTGTCCGTCGGACTAGCACACAGACGAGCGGATTTTGGGGTCCGTCGTAGTTACGACGTAAAGATTTGAAGCATGTTTCAAATCTAAAGTACGTCGAAATTGAAGCTAAAAAAGTACGTTGAAAGTCCGGAGAAGCCCACACACGATCGGATTACCAGCCAGCTTTAGTCCGTCAGCGTCTGTTGGACTTTTGTAGCTGAAAAGTCCGACCGTGTGTACGCGGCATTAGATTGCACACAGGTGGACATCATTTCACTAATTATGTGACTTCTGAAGGTAATTGGTTGCACCAGAGCTTTTTATGGGCTTCATAACAAAGGGGGTGAATACATACGCACATGCCAATTATCAGTTTTTTATTTCTGAAAAATAGTTTTATGTATATATTTTTCTAATTTTACTTTACCAACTTAGACTATTGTGTTCTGATCCACCACATATAATTCAGATTAAACGAACATTGAACTAAAGACTATAATGTAACAAAATAGGTAAAAAGCCAAGGGGGGTGAATACTTTTGCAAGGCACTGTATATACCAAAATACCAAAAACCAACCAACCTAGTGTTTGCAGAGGTGAGTGATGATTCTCCAACCAAACAGATCATGAAGGAAAAGAGCTCTTTGAAATGAGAAAGGTAAGAAAAAAAAAATATGATTTACTTTTCTATCTACTTACTAATGCTAGCATCATAAGGATTACAGCTAGTCAATGTTGGTTGAGAGAGTGAAGTTATGCTTTAAATTTGAGCCACTGTTAGCACTTAAAACTATTAATAAATGTGTACCTTGACAGAATCTTAGGATCATAGGGGAAAAAATTAAAAAATATTTGATCAACCTGTACAAAACACAAAATAAAGGAACAGAAACAGGACAAGTTCTTGATGAATAGTAAAACATGACAATCAGGACAACAAGCCAAGGCCGGTAAAATCCTTAGAAAAAGTAAAGATGAAGAGGTATTTTCCTTAAACTGTGAATCAGTGCACAGTGCACACATACAGCTGCAATGGAGTCGTGAAAATCACACAAATAAATACATACATAGGCAGAGTGCAGGAGTCCTACAAGGCACCCTCGGCCTGCTGATCACATGTGCAGTGCTTTACAGGCCAAGTTAAAAGTAAAAAAAATAATAAATGCACATTTTTTTACTTGCAAAAAGAAGTGCATTTATTTTTCCTTAAAAAAGGTGAACTTATTCTTTGAATGGGACTTTAGAGAGGGGATGTCCGCAGCAATAGTTGCAATATTGCACAAATATGAATAGCATTTGCCATAATTATGGCACACTTAACCATGTGTTTACCCTCCTCAAGCAATATGAGACCCATGCTCCCTTCTGCTACTCCATCGCCAAAACTGTTGCTGTCTTCTAGAAGTCTGGTGACTTCTTCCTTCAGGATGGTCAATTATGATGTAACTCATGTAAAGGTATGCATGTCATTTCATTATCCAGGCCTTGGTTTCATTCTTGGCACCTAACACTTTAAAAGCCATTGGAACCTGGAGCAAAATCAATGTAGTAAAGAATACGTAGAGTCAAACCTTTTTGTTTGTTTTAGTGTTCAATTCAGTCCTGCTAGATCACTTCAGGCTGGCCCCTTTTGCAGGTATAGCTATGTAAAAATGTTTTTAAATAAGTGCCTATGCTGTTTAAAATCCAGTAATACACGTCTCACCCTGCTCTGCACATACTCAGTTGCTCTCCTTTTTTGCCATTATTTTATATTGTGCTGAAAACCAGAGACCAATCTACTGATAGCCTTAGCCCTCATTCCCACTAAGCACAGCTTTCAAACGCATAAAGACATCTGTGTGGGTTCATGCACAGATGTCTATTGAAATCGCCCCCGAAGTCGCTAAAAGTAGTTCAGGAACTACTCTTGGAAATCGGTGTGGCTTCACAAAGTCGTTAATAGGCTGCGATTTGACAGGCCATTTGACCTGTCAAATGGCCTGTCAAATCACACCGATGTGAACGCGGGCTAAAGATTTACTGCTGCTCAGGGGCTCTGGGCTTTAGCAAAATGGCAGCCTTCGACAAGAAGAAATAGGAGCGATGCTGGAGGCAATTTACAGCATGCACGAATTCTGGTAGCATAATTATTAATGTGGAATGTATGTTCCTTGCTAAAGAACAATATTTTTATCAAGTTGTTATGGGTAAAGTTGCACTTTAAGGAATAACAATCATTTCAGTTCCTACAGTATAATGCACCCAGATGTTACTATGGTCTTTATGTAACTTGCAATAGTAAAAGAAAAGTAATAAAACACTAGGCAAGCAGTCTGCATTCTGAGCATGCATTTCTGGGCGCATACTGCACTAAATGTAAGTACCGCTTGGCGCTCCATCCAGCCACACCACTGATAGGTGAGGTGGGGGATGGGCATGCCCCCCTGAGCCATTGCAGGCCACATGTCCTCAACATGGGGGGGGGGTGCCTTGCTAGGGGGACCCTCCTGGGTAAGCTCCTTGTCTCCAAGTTGATGAGGACAAGAGCCTCTGCGAAAGAAAAAACCTTTGCCTGGTGGTTGTGGGGGTCTGTGAGCGGGGAGCTGGAAGCCTTCTTTAAATTAAGAACTCCTCAGATACCGCCTCCCCTTACAGAAATTAGTAAGGGGTACATAGTACCCCTACTCATTCACAAAAAAAAAAGTTTGAACCTAGAAATAAAAACACCCAAATGTTTGACAGGTCCTGTATTAAAAAAAAAAAAAATCCCCTAAAAGTGTCTCTCATTGTAAATTCACAATGCTTACCTCCTGCCAACTTGCCGAAAATAAAAACCTGGTGACCCAGCACACGCAACTGATCCTGAAGGTAAGTACCCATGGCCAAATACAGAAAGTAGCTGTCATATATAGAAGCTGTAGAAATACCACTTCCATGTACAATGTGTGACTCCCACTGAACTCCGGAATAGGCAAAGTTTGGTTTGAACTTAGGATCGGACCGAACCTTCGGCGCATCCCTAATTGTGAACATGCATACAGGAGGGAAGAGCACAAGCATGACCTGGTGCTGTTCATTTATTGTTCATTCACAGGTTTTATCAAGTCCAACATCTCTCTGAATTAGGGCACATTTCCATGGTCATTCTTCTCCTGCATTTAAAATGCGTTTGAAACACGTCAAGCATGGTTCAACAAAATCCCATTGACATTTACTGAACAGAACACATGGCAGTCTGAAGCTGCATTTGACTTGCTTTGCACTCTGCACTCTCTGTAGATGCAGCATATCTTGTTAAGAAACGTCTGAACTACAGTCAACTGCAACTTTTCTCAAACACTGCATTTTCCACTCAGACTGCATCTGCATGCATGTTTGAATTGAAAAATGCAGCGTTGGACTAGAATGCCCATCAACATGAACCCTAACTTAGCTGCAGTGTTGACTGCTGTGAGGTCCTAGAAGCCAGGATCAGGATGACAGTCCCAAAGCCTGTTCCTCCAAAAACATATCACCAATAAGTCACCGTAAGTAACTCTAATATTCCCATCCTTACAGGCTCGCTTCAAGTTATGTATGGACATTATTATCATTACTGAGACTATTATTATTTTTTACTAATATGTTCAAGTATACGTTTGCTTTGTTCTTTCTCTAGCCAATTTAGCTTAAAAAGTTAAATGTAAATTAAATGTGATGTATAAGATGCAGACTGTTGTTCAGTGTATTATTTCTATGTGTATTCCCTAAAGAGTTCTAAACATTCGATTTTCCAAACATGAGATGGATTGTAGGTGACATGAAATCAGCTCTCGCAGCTTCTGCTTCTGTGAAAAAAAGTCAATCGGTCCCCATTATAAAGTGACCTGCGGTTAGGATGCATACAGATTACATAGATGTTTCCCAAGAGGTACGAGTGACAGACAGAGGCATCATCCTTATAACAATTCCTTGCTTTTGCCCCTCATTATTTGAGGAATAATAAAGCCTTACTTTAGTAATGGCGATGTTGCTGCGTTCTAATGGTTTTTCCTGGAGCATTTACAGCCTCAAACTAAAATAAAAACTTTCTGAATCTAAAAATTAAATCCTGTGATTAGGTCCTGTCAGTGTAGAACAACGTCAAACATTCTCCAAGGTTCACAACGTAGTTGGAGAAATACTGCACTTTATGTTTATCGGCCAGAATCCTTTTAGAATAAGATTACTGTCATTTTTAATGGTATCATATTGTATTCATTTTTTTTTCTCATAAAAAGAGCCATGCTATTTGGGTTGTATAGAAACATTTATTCTGACACACTAAAAGACTTATACATGAGTTACATAAGTTTATATACAGTACAATATATAAAGGGGCATTAAATGGAAAAACAAAAATGTAATATATTATAGCTTACCAATCCTCAAATGTTAGTGGCTGCATTAGTTTTATTTTTGGGGCTTTTTCCCCTCTTTTTTCCCCTTGGTGATACAGCCAATAACAAACTTTCCATCTTAGGGTGTCTCTACTCCAGCGGAAGAGCATTGGAGACACCTTTGTACAGCAACGTTGTCAATCTGGGAGGGGGGGGGTAGTGTTAGATTCACTAGCACATTTAGATTAGACTTGGTTAACAATTTAAGGCCAAACTCCAGCTATCAAAAAAAAAACGAATGCAGCTACCACATCTAATGCCGCGTACACACGGTCTGATTTCCAACGGGAAATGTTCAATGTGAGCTTGTAGTCGGAAAGTCCGGCCGTGTGTATGCTCCATCGAACATTTTCTGTCGGAATTTATGCCAACAAATGTTTGATAGCAGGTTTTCAAATTTTCCGCCAACAAAACTTGTTGTCGGAAAGTTCGATCATGTGTACACACGTCCATCGCACAAAAGTTCACGCATGCTCTGAATTAAGCAGAAGGAGCTGCACTGGCTATTGAACATCCTTTTTCTTGGCTCGTCGTACGTCTTGTACATCACTGCATTCTCACGTTTAGAATTTATGGCCAACATTTGTGTGACTGTGTGTATGCAAGACAAGTTGGAGCCAACATCCTGCGAACAAAAACCAATGGTTTTGTTGTTGGAAAATCCGATCATGTGTACGCGGCATTGGAATTGGTCAGCTATAAATATATAAAAATTTTGTTTTTGAGTTTGACACTGCTTAAAAGTATTTTAACATGTTTTAAGTCTATACAGTGATATGCTTAAAGTGGTTGTAAACCCTTTACAACCACTTTAACCTACAGGTAAGCCTAGATTAAGGCTTACCTGTAGGTGCTTGAAATATCTCCCAGACCTGAACAGTCTAGGAGATATTTGCAAATCGCCGTAGGGCGATTTCTTCTGCGCATGCGCCGGAATTAGAAAGGCACGCTGTGCCGTTTCTAGCTCGGGTCATGCCGGTAAAGGCGGCTCCCGTGCGCATGCACGGGAGTGACGTCACGGGACGTCACGCGACTCCGGCCAGTCACAGAGCCGGAGTTCGCTGCCCCGGAAGGAATAGGGGCGAAGAATGGACGCTCGCTACTAGTGAGGAAGACGGCGACATCGCGGGCTTCTCCTGCAGGTAAGTGTCACATAATGGGCTACTATGCAATGCATAGTAGCCCATTATGCTTTACCTTTGCAGGGAAACAAAGAGGAAGTAACACCCATCAGGGTTTACTTCCTCTTTAATTCTAAAGTGTACTTACTTTATTATAGTCATATCTCTGATAAAAAGGTTAAATCCCAGCACATATAGTTATTCAGCACCTAATGAACAAAATGATCTGTTCCATCCACAATACCTGAGTGTTTTCGGTAGACAGGATGTTTCAAATTATGCATGTTTCCTGAACATTAGTTTCATTTAAAACATTGGAGTGCAGCCCATATTAAAAAACAGATTGCAACTGTCCTTTTTTTTTTCTTTCTTAGGTTACACAATAAAAAAAACACTATTTTTTAAGTGCATCAATTTTTTTTTTTTACAAGAGCCCCAGTTCTTTACCATGTTCTGCATAGTGTATACAGTACCTGCTAAGGAAGCATTGTCATTACAGCATATGTAAAGCCAATCAATAACATCTTATATAAGCTTCAACATGTTAAATATGCATTTTTTTGTAAAAAAAAAAGATGATACTGCCATGTTGATCCTTGTTCAGGCACTTCCTGTAGGGTAAAAACACTGCCTGTCTCTAAATTCAGTACATCAGTTAATCAGCACTCTGGCCGATGATGGAAAACTGCATTCCCCCTCTCTGACACGCCACCACCCCATAATCCCCCACCTATCAGACGCCTCAAGCTGTTGCTTTATCGGTAGTGTGACTGAAATGAAAAAAAAAAATGTCCCTGAGTTGGTGGTTTCACTGAAAGTGAAAAATGTCCCTGAGACAGTGGTATCACATAGTTACATAGTTGGTATGGTTGAATAAATCCACCAGTCCATCCAGTCCAACCTGTGTGGTTGTGGATGTGTTTATGTTAATACCATTTCCCATATCCCTGTATATTGAGTTTGCTAAGAAGCACATCTAGTAGTTTTTTTCTAAATTTTTGACACTCCCCACTGACATCACCAACTGTGGAAGGGAGTTCTGCATCCTTACCATTCTCACAATAAAGAACCTCTTATGCAGTTTAAGGTTAAACTGCTTTCGTCCAACTACATTGAGTGGCCACATGTCCACTTTAGCGACCTGAGACTGAATAGTTTTCCCTATGGTGGAATCACTATTAAGGTATCTGTATATCATTATCATATCCACTCTTAAGCGCCTCTTCTTCAGGGAGAATACGTTTAATGCTTGTAGTCATTCCTCATAACTGAGGTCCTCCAGTCCCCTTATTAGCTTTGTAGCTCTTTTCTTGACTCTCTTTTCTGGACTCTCTCCAGGTTAAGCACATTCTTCTTGAGGACTGGTGACCAGAAATGGATGGCATCCTCAAGATGTGGCTGAACCAGAGTTTTGTAAAGTGGTTGAATTATAGTCTCTTGAGTCTCTTTTCTGGACTCTCTCCAGGTTAAGCACATTCTTCTTGAGGACTGGTGACCAGAAATGGATGGCATCCTCAAGATGTGGCCGAACCAGAGTTTTGTAAAGTGGTTGAATTATAGTCTCTTGAGTAAATACCCTTTTTAATGCATGCCAATAGTCTGCTAGCTTTGCATTATATGCCGTTGCTAAGCCTATGATCTGCTAGGAACTCTAGATCTTTTTCCATCCTGGATTCCCCCAAAGGTTCTCCCCCTAGCAAGTAACTTGCATTCAATTTTTAGCCTCTAAGCTCATTAGACTTGTGCATGACGGAAAATTTTGTTTCGACTTCATTTGTAAAATACATAATTTCGTTCTGTTATATTTGTTATGTTACGTTAATTTTCTTCTGGTAATTCGCTATTTCTGTAGAGTATCAATATTCATTATAGCGAATCGATTCGTTTTCAGATAATTCGATATTTATGTATGCATATATATTTGTGATAACGATTCGTAGTTTGAAAAATCATTTGTTTATTAAATCCAAACAAACACAATGACAACACAATGACAATGACACAATAACAATGACAATATCTCTTCTCCTCTGCTCAAATACAATAAACTCAGTTCTCAGGAATGCACTTTGCCAGTAATCCAACCTCCAGCACAAAATGAATCAGCTGATTGGACTGTAAGATTTACTGCAAGTTGACCTTTTGTTTCATTAGACGTTTAACGAATTAATGAATCATGCCAAATTCATTTGTTATTTTCGCTATAATTTCTTTCGTATTAATTGAAATTTGTAATTTTTTTTCTTCAGACATTCCGATGCATCCGAATGTCCGAAAGATGCAAAATTCAGGCGAATTTAGAATCGTTACAGAATGGATTGCACATGTCTAAAGTGCATTACTTTTACTATTTTTTAACATTAAACCTCATCTGCCATTTAGTTACCCACCCTTTTATTATATATATATATATATATATGTATATACCAACCTCGCTATCATTTATGAATAAATTAAACAGAATTGGTCCCAGGACAGAACCTTGGGGTACCCTGCTTACAACTCCAGACCAGTCTGAATACACACTATTTATCACCACCCTTTGAACACGCCTTTCACTGAGGAGAAGTGTGAAGAAGTGTCACTAAAAGACAAAAATGTCCCTGCGTTGGTGATGTCACTGGAAGAGACACCACTACAAAGCTCCTACCTTACCCCCCTAATGCAGAGCTCTTCCCTTGACCTCAACCCTCTCCATACTACAAAGTTCCCTGGGGATTTAAGCTGGATACACACTATACAATTTTCTGTAGATTGTTTCCTTCAGATTTACCAAAACCATATACAGCAATATGAGGTCAAACCTTAAGAGTTTCAAATTGTATGCAATCAGGCAGGCCCTTGCACTATATGGTTTTGGTAAATCTAAAGGACATCAGACAACAAAAGTTGTATAGTGTGTATGGGGTCTAACTCAGATGCCTGAGTTATCCCTCCAGGAAGCTGTCAAAGTCAAGTGCCAATCATTGGCAGCTGAGGCATTCCCTACCTGTGTATACACACCCCTTGCATATGTGAGGCTGCAGGGCGGGGAATGCCACTGCCACCTATGATTGGTGGTCTGCTTTGACAACCTTGCAGCAGCATAGCTCAGGCAGGTTCGCACTCATGTTCAAACACACATCACTGCTCATCAACCATCTTGCCCTGGATAAAGAGCTCTCCCCCCAACCCCCCACTACAAAGACCCTCCTCCCTAATCCCAGTAGAGAACTCTTCCACCCACCCCAAGCTACTTACCCAGTCCTCAGTGCAGGAGTCTGCCAGGAGTCTGGGCTGTCATGCTGTGTGATCGATCCCTGCTCTGCAGCATTACAGCCCAGGATCCTGTGAGCTGCTCCTCCTGCACTGAGGAGGTGCTGTCACTTGAGGCGCACTGTCACTAATAAAGACAGAAGCTGGCACAGGAAGACGGCTTTTGCTTTTAGCACAAGCCACAGCAGTGAGAGCAGGGTTAGTGCCAAGAAGCCGGTACCAATTACTGCGGCAGTCTTGATGAAAAAAGCCCTACTGGTAGGACTGACACTGCAGTCATAATTGTTACTGAGAGGCAGGTAGAAGGGAGCTGTTGAAGCTTCCAGCTCCCCCTCACTTAGAGCGGCTGCAAAAACAAACACTCCTGCACATAAGTGTGCAAACCTGACAGTTCAAAGTTCAAGATGGACGGAAGCTTTCAGCCTTGCTGCCCTCAAGGATAGGGATATCCTAACAATCAGACAAAAAACAAAAAAGAAAGGGCGCACCGACCTTGTGCATTATCTTTAAAAAATTTAATACAAAAGAACACATAAAAAACTACTCACAAAGGTACATGAAAATCACACATAAATAGTGATGGTGATAAATGCACCGATTGCAGTCTCCAGACCTAGGGACAGGGCGTGCAGACAGCTGCTGGCTGACGCGTTTCGAAGGACGTGCCTTCTTCTTCAGAGCCTAACAGTGTACATCTCTTACGTCTACTTAAGTACATGTGCTCATCAAGGAAGCACAAACCAGACTGACTCAGGTGTTTCCATGGTTTCCATGGTGCTTTCCATGGTGTTTCCATGGTGCTATGTCAGGGTTCGCCTCGAGACCGCCCATTTTATGGGAGTGACAGTCTGGTTTGTGCTTCCTTGATGAGCACATGTACTTAAGTAGCCATAAGAGATGGAGACTGCAATAGGTGCATCTATCACCATCACTATTTATGCGTCATTTTCATCTACCTTTGTGAGTATTTTTTTATGTGTTCTTTTGTATTAAATTTTTTAATGATAATGCACAAGGTCGGTGCCCCTTTCTTTTTTGTTTTCTGTCTTAGAGCGGCTGCACCCTGAGCACTTGCCCCTTCTGCCCTCCCCTGCTATTTGCCCTGGTCATGACTGAATTGTTACTCTGTCACGTGGATTTCCAAACGAAACTACAACTGGACGTTTCAAACCATGTTATTAATTATTCAGGCATAGTCCACTATTGTCGGCAGTTAATTAACCTGCCCTGAGAAATGCCATCGCTGAATTGCATGCATGTGGACAGGAAGTGGCTTTAAAGAAGCTGGATGAGATCAGCAGCGCTGAGATGCAATAAAGCAGAAACAGTATATTTATGATAAACAGTGGGGTAGATTTACTAAAACGTGAGCACTCTGAATCTGGTGCAGCTGTGCATGGTAGCCAATCACCCTCTAACTTCAGCTTGTTCAATTAAGCTTTGGCAATAAAACATGCAAGCTGATTGGTTCCTTTGCACCAGATTTTGCACTCTTTGGTTTTAGTAAATCTACCCCAGTGCTTTAGCAAGCTAAATGTCTTCTAGTTAGGGTATGTCCAAACCTTGCAAATGAATTGGCAAGTGGGTAAGCTACTATGGAATGACCTCTAAAAAGCTTCCTAAGGGTTCAAAGATAAAAAAAACAATTCTTATGCACAAATATCTATACTGTCACTGGCTGCAAATAAAGATATGCTAATGATTATTCAAAGATCTTATTTATTAATTCAGTTTTATTGATTCACTTGTTTATTTATTCATAAATGTATTCAATTTATTGTATTCATTTACATAGTATCAACATTTTTCACATCACATTACAAAGGACATAGAGCCATTCATGTCAGTCCCTGCCCCAGTGAAGCTTCCAATTTATTGTCCCTAACAGCAAATCTTAGTCTGGGTAATGCGATCCAAACAACATGTGAATTTTTGACTACTTCCCAAAAACCCTACGTGGCTAAATATTCATGATTTCAAATGTTCATATCAATTGCTGATTTTCCTCATTTCCTAGCAGTTACATGTTTACAAGACACATTTTAAATAAAAAGATGAAGTAATTAAAGACAAATACACTATCAATTACATAATTTTGTAAAATTAAATAATGGATCATATTCTTTCTGGACCCGGTTCTGAGTAAAATGAAATAAAAAAATAAAAAAACAGACTTTGGGAATTAAACTATATTATGATTTTAAGAAGCAAAAATGCATGGTTTAATCGATCCAGTCAAATACAGTGTTTTGCGCAAAAAAAAGCATAAATACAACATACTGTAGAGGGCACCTTTAAAATTCTCTCAAACAAAGTAAGAGCTTACTATCTATAGAGGGTTAATATGATAGGATATATGCATCTTTCCCCAGGAAAATAAGAGGAAAAAAAAGAAAACAGCATAATAATTAAAAGATGCCTTGAAACTGTCTTGCAAAAGCATAAATTGTGAAGATGAAAGAAAATGATTAAAATAATTAAATACTTGGAGTTGACATGCAGAGGCAGCCTCTCGCCAACGGACATTTGTCGGTAATTAGTTAATTAATCCTAACACAAATTATGAGCCATGGTGAACCAGTGAGGCTGAACGGAGCCGGCTGTTCAGAATTAAAACTTACAGGAAGAGAATAGGGCAGGAACCAAGTAAACCTTTTCTCTGCAAGAGACCTTTCTCATCTCTATGGCAAATTTAAGGAAATATATAGTCTTTTCAGTCTAGTTTAGATGCTTGTAAAAGAGATCTACTTAAAGTAGAACTTCACTCTCTCAATCAACATTGGCTGATTTTGGTCCTTATGCTGCATTAGTAGATAGAAAAGTATATCATATTTACTTGTTTTGAACTTTTTTTTTACATTTCTTCAGTTGTCTCCTTGTTTCTTCCTAGGCAAATTATGTCATACATCCCAGGAATCTTCAGAAGGGAAGTAGGGTTTTTTCTCATGCCCTCCTGCCTGTATACCTGAGCTAAAGGCAGATGGATCCCAGGAAGTAAATGCTACATGAATCATCTGCCCTTACTCAAGATGGTCTCAGCCAGAAATGCTAGGAGATGGTTTTTCAAACTAATTTCTCAGCAAAATTAAAGCATGGAGATATGGATGAATGTGGGAGTTTTAATATTAAAAATTAATCAAATAGTGTATTTGGTTTGTGGTGCTCAGATGCAGTATAGTTGTGCTTTAATGTAAATGATTATACCAATATGTGTTTGTGTTTTTCCATAATTAGGGGTGGCGACATTGGCTTATGACATATACAATACATATTCTGCTTCTTGTTCTGTAGTTCTATACAATTGTTGATTTCCTAAGCGCTCCCTCTAATGGATGATCAAAAAATCTCTTGATTTAAATAAATAACAAAAACATGGAAGATGAAGCTTGTCTAAAGGTCACATAAAAATTACTTTAAAGTCAATCTGTGCTTTGTCCATTTAGGGTGAAGCCAAGTATTCACTCTAATGCCTCGTACACACGGTCGGACTTTGTTCGGACATTCCGACAACAAAATCCTAGGATTTTTTTCCGACGGATGTTGGCTCAAACTTGTCTTGCATACACACAGTCACACAAAGTTGTCAGAAAATCCGATCGTTCTAAATGCGGTGACGTAAAACATGTACGTCAGGACTATAAACGGGGCAGTAGCCAATAGCGTTCATCTCTTTATTTATTCTGAGCATGCGTGGCACTTTGTCCGTCGGATTTTGTACACACGATCGGAATTTCCGACAATGGATTTTGTTGTCGGAAAATTTTATATCCTGCTCTCAAACTTTGTGGGTCGGAAAATCCGATGGAAAATGTGTGATGGAGCCTACACACGGTCGGAATTTCCGACAACAAGGTCCTATCACACATTTTCCGTCGGAAAATCCGACCGTGTGTACGGGGCATAATGCACAACTCTACAGACGCACCTTTCTTTCATTCCCCTGTCAATTAGTTCAGATGCCAAAAGTAAAAGCTGTACTCCTCTATAACAGCACTGATTGGTAGATTGCTATCACATGATCCTATTTGCACATAAGTACTGGGTGCTTTCTTTTTCCCGAAGTGCTAAAGAGAGCAATAAAGGAGAAAAGAAATGGTAGTCATACTGTATACTGTGGAGTGATGGAGTTTAACGCGAATTTGTTATGTTGTCCTAAATGGGCAATAACACGAAATATGTATCTAAAAGAGAAGTTTGGGATTTAAAATAAAAAAACAATTATACTCACCTAGGTGGTTGCAGCTTCAATCCAATGCTGCAGCTGTCTTCTGCCAGCTTTCCAGTGAGAACTGAGTGATCAAACACTTCTGATCGCTCAGTTCTCCCCCTGAGCAGAGAGCAATAACTGTAAGTCAGCGGCTCCCTACTCTCCTCTCCAGCGTTCATTGGTGTGATGGGCTGTGGAGTGGGTGGGAGGGGCTGGCTCACGCTCTCAGCAGATCACTAAGAAGCTGAGCCGGTACCAGGCCAGGGTGCCAGGCCTGGGTGAATCCTGGCCGTATGGTCGGTATCTTTCCCGAACCTGGACCTGAGTGAAGTCAGCCGACAGCGGGCTCTAGCCTGCTGTTGGCTGAAAACCTGTCACAGGAGTGCAGAACAAACTGTACTCCTGTGATCCATAGAAGAAGTATAGCCAAAAAAGCTTTGGTCATACTTCTCTTTTAAGGTTTAGACACCTTTCAAAAAAAAATTTTGAAAGTTTCCCTACCTATTATGCCAGTTCAGACTGAGCTGATCTAATTCTGCCCCCCCCCCCCCCCCCCCTGTTCAGCCACATCCAGTCACAATGTTTCAGTAAATAATGGGGTTGCTTTACTAAAAGCAAATACAGGCATACCCCACTTTTAAGTACTAAAGCTGCAGAGTGCAAAATCAGGCTCCCTTCTGCATAGAAACCAATGAGCTTCTAACCTCGGCGTGTTCAATTAAGCTTTGGTAATAAAACCTGGAAGCTCATTGGTTTCTATGCAGAAGTGAGCCTGATTTTGCACTTTCCAGCTTTAGTAAATAAACCCCATTGAGTACTTAAAAGTGGGGTATGCCTGTAGGCTGTGCACTTTTCAAGTGGAATGGCACTAATTTTCCTCAGAACTTAGTAAATGTGGTACAGGCTGCTAATTTCCATCATCCAATCATGTGCAAACAAAAATGCTTTTTTTTTCTTTGCACTTGATTAGGTATTCCTTACAAAGTGAAACTTCACCACATTTACTGGGGGAAAATGAGTGCAACTGCACAGTCTATTTGCCTTTAGTAAAGTGTGCACACAGGTGTGCCAGGCAGTGTTGCCAACCTACCAGATTGAAATTTACTGACACGACACCCGAAATTTCCAAGTTTTACTGGCATTTCCCAAAGTTACAAAATTACAGTTGTAAGTGCAAATTTTAGTATTTAGGCTACAAACAGGTACGGTGTGCAATTAGCAATGTGATTTAAGGTAGATATTAGGGCAAAAAACATATTTCTTATTTTATTTTCGATATAGTAAGTTAGTAGCTCAGGGACAGGACTCAGGAGGGCAAGAAATTAGAATAGAAAGGCACACATGAAATTGACTCTTGGTTCCTTCAGTCCACTCCAGTCTAAACAGCACTAACAGTCCCGCTCCCGACCTGCCCTGTTCCTGTCCTGCAGACCCACACACGAGGCTCTGGACGCTCTGCTTGGTTCCCTTGCACCATGACATCACATGACACGCTTGGGCACTGCTTCCACCAGACCCACCCGATCACACTGTAGCAGGGACTCAGATGGTCTCAGCTGGCTCTGGACCAAGCCGAATATCACAGCCATATTTTTTTACTGGCAACTTTTTTCTTTTACTGGCATTTACTGGCAGGAGGAAATTGCCTGTTTTTTACTGGCTGCCAGTAAAAATACTGACGGTTGGCAACACTGGTGCCAGGTGTGCCTGGGCACATCTTACCACCCTGTGTGGTGCAGATTCCCCCTGTTTAGACTCCTGATATTTCACCAAAGCCCCCTAACAGGGCTCCTAAAAAACAATTGTAAAAGGAAAAAAATTGAAAAAATAAAATAATAAAAATAAAAACTACTGACACCATCCACTAGCTTACTGACACCAGTCTCTGCCCTAATGACAATATCCGCTGTTTTACTGACATCGTCAGTATACTGTATTTACACGTGCACACACATATGTGTTTGAGCTTTGCAATAGGATGTACACACCTATGCATTTGGTTATTAAGTTATGTGCAGCCTGCGTCCTCATGTGTAACAGAAAAAAGCACACTAGTAGTTTTTCATTTAGATTCCATCATTTCAAAGTATTTGCTGTCCGTGCAACTTTTTTTTTCTATTATTTATTTTTTTCTTTTTTACTATAAGTTCCCTTTATTAGTGTGAATGAAAGCCTTGCTTATAGTGTTTAGATTTGCACTGTTATTATGAGAACAGACCCTATTGGGAATTTGGAAGGGCTTGGCCGATTCACTCCAGGACGCACTGCATCGCAACACAACACATGCATTTTTGTGTGTTGAGGCACATTTCATTAGGAATCCCATTCAAATTGAATGGGCTGTAACACATCTCAACACACAAAAAATTAGGTCCCGCTGTACTCTTTTTGCAGTTTAGTGCACTTCAACACACATCATTGAATGGCACCTCAAAGCAATAGAGCGTGAACAGTGCACTACTGTGCATTGCAGTAATGCAGGGTTACCACAACAGAAGTAGTGTGAGCAATCCTTCAAATAATATCAGTCACGCTAAGGCAATCCAAAAGTAGACAAATATTGAAATTATATACGGTAGATAAAAAGGTAATAGCAGGTAGTAACAGGGCTTACCTGTCCTTGAGAAAATGTGGCTCCAAATTCCCGTAACCTCCCTGGCAGTTTTCCCGAGTGTGGCTCGGGGTTACATTTCAGCACCATTAGCGGTAACCCCGAGCCACACTCGGGATTACATCGCAGGATCCTGTTGTGGCTTTACTTATCTTGTCCCCGGGATCCTGCGATGTCCCCCGCAGTGTCCGCGGGCTCTGTCCTCGTCCAAAGCCTCTCCTTGCCAGGCTCCGTTCCCTGCGGGCGTCGCGACGCACGGGGGCGGAGCCTGGTGGCAAATTCAAAAAATTTAAAAATCATAACACATACAGTACTGTAATCTTACAGATTACAGTACTGTATGAAATGATTTCACATCCCCTTTGTCCCCAGTGCTTTGGCCCATGCCCTGCATGCAGTTTTATATTACATATACTGTTCTTTCTGCCTGGAAACTGGAGATTGTCCATAGCAACCAAAAAGTGTCCCTTTACGTCAAAAATGGCTTTAGACCAGCTAGAAAACAGTGATAGTAAATTAGAACACTTACAGAATTGAGCGATAGTGAATCGTGTGGAAATTAATTTTATTACTATTTATTTTTATTTTTTTAAATTATTCTTTTTTTTTTATTATATTGTAATTTATGTTTTTGTGTTTCAAACTTTATCATACCCGGGATATCTACTAGACTCTTGTTTGGACAGATTTAAGTGTGTTATTGTTAAGAATTACAGACCTACAATATAAAACGCCAAATTTCCATGCAAAATAATTGTACCGCTTTCAGCACCTAAAATCCGAAATAATCATACCGCCAGGGAGGTTAAGTGCTGACTATATACTTCCCCATAAGATCCCGGTTAAAGAAGAAGATCAGATTGGATGATGCCATCTATCAGAGATCCCTCCATATGTTGAGTGAAAAACACCCCCTGGGAGCAATAGGTATTCTATTTGTGCAAATCTGCTAATAAATGACCAAAGTATAAATTCCAGCTGATGACCAAATTTGTCGTTAAATGTGGTCAAGGTATGACATTCTGATTCCTTGCTTCAATTAAAATGTTTATCAGTGTGAATGGACAAATACTAGTCCACCTCTACCAGAAAGATTTTCTGGCCATTGTTACACAGTGTCATATGGTAGGACCTGATTACTACTACTAACAGCACAGATCCCACTGCTGTGCACATAACATAAGAAGATATACAACAGGGGTCCCCAAACTGCGGCTTGCGGGCCAGATATGGCCCTATGCTTGACTTCACCCAGCCCTTGAAGCACTATCTCTTCCACTGATACCAGAGATGGGGAACTAATTCTCCCACACCAATGATGGGGCACTATTCCTCCTTCTGACACCAATCTTTTTTACTCCCACTGACCACCAAGCCTATGGCATTGTTTACACCCACTGATGCCAGGGCATTTTCTACTCCCGCTGGCCACAGTCCAGACCCTCCTAAAGTTTGAAGGGAAGTTAGATAGCACTTTGTTTTGAAAGTTTGGAGACCACTGATATATATTATAACTTTCAATTGTCTTTATTATATGTTTTCTGAAGATAAACAATACAAAGCAGAGTGGCAAACAATCCTCGCAAAGCTCTGTACTTATAACAAAGTAGGTACATAAAAGGGGGGGGGTGCATAAAAAGACCATAACAAATGTGATTAATGAGGTCTATGAGGTCCCACATAATCACATACAAATAGGGAGATCATACAATATAACTTTCAGAATGTTCTAATACCTTCTATTTAGTGTGGATATCTCCACTGGTCACTGCCTCACTGTTCTAGCCTCAGGCAACTACTGCCACTTCAAAATGCCTGCACACACTTTTTCTGCGCTCTAACCAGTGGCTGCCCATCCATATGGGGCACAGGGGCGCCACCCCCCTAATCCATGTGTCCGGCCCTCTAATCTACATGCGGGGCACCGGACGCATAGATTCCAGTGGGTTTTTTTTTTTTTTTTTTTTAGAGCCAGAGTCTCTAATAGGCTTCAAAAGAGGGTGGGCTCAGGGTGCAGAGCAATTCCCCCCGAGCACTAAGTTGTGTGACAATAGCGAATTATTATTTGCTATTGTCTTCCTGATTCTCCTCCTGGCCAATCAGGAAGCGGGTCCTGGGACCCGTTACCCAATTGGCCAAGAGGAGAAATGATCCAATTGGCCGCCGAGAAGGAGGGAGGAGATGCAGGGGAAGCCGCCGCGAAGCACCAGGAGGAGGAGATGCAGGGTGAAGCCGCCACCCAGGGAAAGCGCTGCCGGCGACCTAGATGGGGTAAGTGCGGGGCTGGTGACCAACCGATAGACTGATGAACCCGACCGGGTAGCATTGGGTGGATTGTTTGCCACCCCCCAAAAAAAAATATACCACCTGCTGCCACTGATACTAACCTTACATACTAGAATGTTATTTTAGAGAAAAAGCAGCTGGGTCTCTCATGGTTCCTGTGTAGTCCACTTCTTTCTGCTCATCTCCTTACTAGTCTATTTGTCTACACCCTACTTCTTACTATGAGAGATATAAAGTCTGTGAACACCACACTCTACAAATGGGTACAATAAACGTTTCTGTGTAGTTATGTCATTAAAACTCAAACAAGATGGTAATAACCAATCCGGAGTTTACTGAATTTCATAAACATACTTGACTTTTAGCCTTTAGAACTTTTTATGGTTAACTCCTCACAGTATCCTCAAAATTTACAGTATTATCAATTATGTTTTTGTTTTTATTTGTACACATTTACTTTCACACTATAACTATAGAAAGAGGTATTGCAAATCAGAATTACAGTCCTCGAAAGTCCTTTTCTTTCTTTGGAACTCTGTTTCCTTGTGAAAGTAGAACTGAAGGCAAAACATTTTTCTTTTTCTTTTTTTTAATAGAGTAAGGGAGGGTAAAAATACCTGTAAGGGGTATCATTGATGAGAATTCCATTCACTTCCTACCCTGTAGCCACAACAGGAAGTGAGTGAAAATCTATCCCAAGTGAGGAAAATTTCTTACGGCTGAGTCTTGCTGTGTGTCAATGGACGCAGCAGCGGGGCTAGGGTGTGAGCATGCATGAGTCATGCACTGGACAGAGGGGAGGAGCCAGGAACTACAGCAGGGGGGGAAAAGAGGAGGTTCGTGGCTGCTCTGTGCAATTCCATTGCAGGTAAGTATAGATATGTTTGCTATTTTTTTTTTATTACTTTTACAATCACTTTAAGATCAATGGACCTAGTGTCCCTTTTGAAAGATTTCCCCTCCATTGCTGTTCTGGGGACCACAAAAAATGTTGGATCTTCTTTCACTTTCACATTCGGTGATCATGATCAGAAGGACATATAGAGAGGGTGAATCTCATAAGGGACACAGACAGCAATATAATATTAACAATTGAATTTAGAGCTGCTTATTGAAAGGTAGTCACTAGAAGGCAGTGTCTCTCAATAGATTATTCTAATACAAAGACACGCTGATAATGATATCGTTTATAAAGACTCTTCTCTCTATTTGGAACCTGTACAAGCAACAGATAATATTACTATGTCATCCAAGGTATCACTATACGCAACCATATCACTATTTAGGGCAATGCCGATTCTCAGTTAATCAGGAGAACTGTCAGTCAAGATAGCAAAGTCAATTGCTAGTAAAGCAGAATTGCAACCAAAAAAAAAAACAAGATAAAAACAAATAGCCCCAAAAAAGATAAAAAAAAACAAACTACCGGTAGCTTTTGCTACAATATTCACCTTCAGTTCAGAGATTTCCGCATAGTACTCTTTTCCGCAAATTAGTGTCCTCAGCCTTATAGCCAGCATCATTCAACCCGCTTTCTCTGGACACATCTCAGCTTGTGAAAGGAGAAGCAGCATTGAGAAGAGACCTTCTCTCTGTCACTATAAAATCAACACTTTTCCAAAGGGATGGTCCAAAGGACCAGGGCAGTCTTACTGCAGACCATGATCATGTTGTTAATATGAAGCTTTGCTGACCATTTATGTATTTATATACTGAGTCATTTATTTCAATGTACTCTTTCTTCACTAGGAACCAACAGGTGATCAGAAGCATTTAATAGATGAGATGAACATTTCATTTTTACAGCTTTGTGTACAAGGCCTGACATAACATTGCAAACCATTTTTCTCTAGAGCCCTTATCTACACACCTGGGAATTTTTGGAAATTGTAATTTTAATTCTTGAGATTGTGGGCAGAGCTAATCATGGTGTAACATGCAGAATTATGGGTGAAGCCAAATGGCACATTAAAAATGGGAGGTGCTTTCTACCTCGTTAGTGGGGTCTACAGACTGTCTGAGGCAGTGTGCGGTGAATTTACTAAAGGCAAATAGACTGTGCACTTTACAAAGTGCAGTTGCTCCAAAGCTTAGTAAATGAGCAGAAGCTCTGCTGACTTCCATCATCCAATCATGTGCAAGCAAAATTGCTGTTTTTTTACATTTTCCTTGCATGCGATTGGGTATTCTTTGCAAAGTGAAGGTTTACCTAATTTACTAAGCTCTGAAGCAACTGCACTTTGCGAAATGCACAGTCTATTTGCATTTAGTAAATCAACCCCTTAGTGTACACCTTTCCAGTGACACTGACAGTGCACCTGGCTGCCACCTGTGTTGCAAACCTACCAGATTGAAATTTACTGATATAACACCCAAAATGTACTGGCACAGCCAAGTTTTTACTGACATTTTCAAAAGTTACACAATTATGCCCCGTACACACGGTCGGATTTTCTGACGGAAAATGTGTGATAGGACCTTGTTGTCGGAAATTCCGACCGTGTGTAGGCTCCATCACACATTTTCCATCGGATTTTCCGACACACAAAGTTTGAGAGCAGGCTATAAAATTTTCAGACAACAAAATCCGTTGTCGGAATTTCCGATCGTGTGTACACAAATCCGACGGACAAAGTGCCACGCATGCTCAGAATAAATAAAGAGATGAAAGCTATTGGCTACTGCCCCGTTTATAGTCCCGACGTACGTGTTTTACGTCACCACGTTCAGAATGATCGGATTTTCCGACAACTTTTTGTGACCGTGTGTATGCAAGACAAGTTTGAGCCAACTTCCGTTGGAAAAAATCCTAGGATTTTGTTGTTGGAATGTCCGATCAATGTCCGACCGTGTGTACGGGGCATTACAGTTTTAGGTGCAAATTTCAGTATTTAAGCTACAAACAAGTTCAATTTGCAATGAGCAATGTGATTTTTATGCAAATATGCGGCCTCAACCTGAAGGGGTTGTACCGGGGTGATGCCTGCAGCTGCACGCATCTCCCCGCTACCATTTTTTATAGCAAACGGTCGGCTTTCTTGGGATGACAACCGATGCAGCTAGCAGCCACTCGGCTGTTATCCCAAGGAGCTGGAGGGGATGTCCCCCCCTCCCGCCGCCTTCCGTGGCTTGCCCGGGCTCTCCCGTCCCACCAGGATGCCCGAGCAACCAGCCGGCATGTCCGCCGGCTGGCCGGAGACCCGAACTAAGCCGGAATCGGCTTAGATTGGGTATCGGATGTAGTAACCTGGTAGCGATGTCATGACATCACTTTTCCGGTTTACTGAAGACTTAAAGGCACCAAATTTAAAAAAATTACAGCATTCAAAACTGCCAAACTTGGCGTTTTGAATGCTTTTAAGTGCAAAGGAGGGATCTCAGTATAAAGAGTACCTGTCACTGCCTATTACTGTCACAAGGGATGTTTCCATTCCTTGTAACAGCAATAAAAATAAACAAAAAAAATAAAAATAAATAGACACTGTAAAATAAAAAAATAAATTTAAAAAACATTAAAAAAAATAAATAAGCAAAAAAAAAATTTTAAAGGACCCAGGCCCTAATGTTTGGGGGCTCTAAGTAATTTTCTAGCAAAAAATACGGATTTTGACTTGTAAGCAACAAATGTCAGAAAAAGGCTTAGGCATGAAGGGGTTAAGGTAGATATTATGGCAAAAAACATATTTCTTATTGTATTTTCCATATAGTAACTAAGTAGCTCAGGGACAGGATTCAGGAGTGAAAGAAATTAGAATGGGCAGGCACACACACACACATGAAATTGACTCTCACAGTGACACTGAAAGTAGTGTGCAGCAGCACAGATGATGATGACATCTCACCGACACGACACATCCCACCCTGAGTCACAGTGACAATCTCACTCCACACCAGGTGGTCCCTTCAGTGCACTCCAGTCCAAACAGCACTAACAGTCCCACTCTCGGCTTGCCTTGCTCCCATCCCGCAGACCCGCATGAGAGGCTCTGGCCGCTCGGCACCCTTGCATCATGACATCACATGACACGCGCTCAGGCACCGCCTCCGTCAGACCTGCCCTCCACCTGTGCTGCTCGAACACACTGTAGCAGACACTCAGATGGTCTCGGCCAGCTCCTTACTGGAACTGTGCATGTGAAGTTCCGAGCCGAGCGTCACAGCCATATTTTTGGCAAACTTTTCCTTTCACTGGCATGTAGCCTCCCTGGCGGTTTTCCCGAATGTGGCTCGGGGTTAAAATTCAGGACCATTAGCGGTAACCCCGAGCCACACTCGGGATTACATCTCAGGATCCTGGTGTGGCTTTACTTACCTTGTCCCCAGGATCCTGCGATGTCCCCCGCAGTTTTCCGTGGGCTCCGTCCTCCTCCGAAGCCTCTCCTTGCCAGGCTCCGTTCCCTGCAAGCGTCGCGACGCACTGGGGCGGAGCCTGGCGGAAAAAAATAAAAAAAAAGTAAAAATCATACCATATACAGTACTGTAATCTTACAGATTACAGTACTGTATGAAATGATTTCACATCCCTTTTGTCCCCAGTGCTTTGTCCCATGTCCTGCATGCAGTTTTATGTGATATATACTGTTCTTTCTGCCTGGAAACTGGAGATTGTCCATAGCAACCAAAAAGTGTCCCTTTACGTCAAAAGTGGCTTTAGACCAGCTAGAAAACAGCGATAGTAAATTAGAACACTTGCAGAATTGAGCGATAGTGAATCGTGCGGAAATTTATTTTATTACTATTTATTTTTATTTTTTTTAATTATTTATTTATTATATTATAATTTATGTTTTTATGTTTCAAACTTTATCATACCCGGGATATCTACTAGACTCTTGTTTGGACAGATTTAAGTGTGTTATTATTAACCACTTGCCGACCGCCTAACGCAGATATACTGCGGCAGAATGGCACGGGCAGGCAAAATCACGTACCCATACGTGATCTGCCTCCCGCGGGTGGGGGGTCCGATCGGACCCCCCCCCGGTGCCATAGACGGTCGGCTCTCGTTCGCGGGCGATGGGAGGTGAGGGGGAGGCCATCCATTGATGGCCACCCCCTCCCGATCGCTCCCGGCGAATGAAAACGCTTCCTTTCCCTCTGTAATGTAAACAGAGGGAAAGGAAGTGATGTCATCTCTCCTCGAGGCGGTCTTTTCGTCCGGCGCAGAGGAGAGAAGACATCCAAGTAAGTGCACCAACACTACACTAACAGTAGAACACGCAGGCACACTTTTCACCCCCCTGTCACCCCCCGATCACCCCCCGATCACCCCCCTGTACCCCCTGTCACTCTGACACCAATAGCAGTGTTTTGTTTTTTTTTGCATTGGTGTCAGTTTGTCAGTTATAAGTGTTAGGGCTGTTAGGTTAGCCCCCTTTAGGTCTAGGGTACCCCCCCTTAGGTCCAGGGTACCCCCTAACCCCCCCCTAATAAAAGTTAACCCCTTGATTACCCCCCGTCACCAGTGTTGCTAAGCGATCGTTTTTCTGATCGCTGTATTAGTGACACAGGTGACGCTAGTTAGGGAGGTGAGTATATAGGTTTGCTGTCAGTGTTTTATAGGGACAGGGACCCCCATATACTACCTGCTAAAGGTTTTAACCCCCTGATTGCCCCCT
The DNA here is from genome assembly GCA_037952925.1 of Lithobates clamitans. Taxonomy (NCBI): domain Eukaryota; kingdom Metazoa; phylum Chordata; class Amphibia; order Anura; family Ranidae; genus Lithobates; species Lithobates clamitans. The sequence goes on along the minus strand of JBBGZY010000015.1, from coordinate 197,869 downwards.
AGTTAACCCTTTCACCAGCGATCGCCGTATAAGTGTTACGGGTGACGCTGGTTAGATAGTTTGTTTTTTGTAGTTTATTATAGTTTATTACAGTTTATTATAGTTTATTATAGTTTTAGGGCACCCGCCGTTTATTACCCTATAAAGGTTTAACCCCCTAATTGCCCGGCGGTGATAGAAGTTAAGTTTTTAGGATCTGATAAGGTCTGCGTCGCCCCAGGCAGCGTCAGGTTAGCGCTAGTACCGCTAAAACCCACGCACGCAGCATACACCTCCCTTAGTGCTATAGTATCTGAACGGATCGATATCTGATCCGATCAGATCTATACTCCCCAGCAGTTTAGGGTTCCCTGAAACACAGTGTTAGCGGGATCAGCCCAGATACCTGCTAGCACCTGCGTTTTGCCCCTGCGCCCAGCCCAGCCCAGCCCACCCAAGTGCAGTATCGATCGATAACTGACACTTACAAAACACTAAGCACACATAACTGCAGCGGTCGCAGAGTCAGGCCTGATCCCTGCGATCGCTAACAGTTTTTTGGTAGCGTTTTGATAGTCGCTAACAGTCAGGAGCTTTTTTGCCTGTGAGTCTCACTAGTGTACCCCTAAATTTAGAGGCCAAAATGGCAAATCCAAGGTACACTAGTGAAGAGGCCTACAGGATTCTGAGTATGACAGATAGTGAAGAGGAAGTCACTCATCTGTCAAGTTCAGGCTCAGAATACGAACCTGTAGAGGACAGCGGCTCCATGACAGATAGCTCTGACGACGGAGTTGTGGTCCCTGCTAGGGTCAGGCGTACCAGACCCCGAACTTCTTCTGTCCTTGAAGTGCAAGAACCGCAGGGCTCTCGTATGGAGCAGAGAAGTACTAGTGCCGCTACTCCTTCTGGTGAACTGGCAAGCACCAGCGGCCTAGTACACCCTGGTCGTACATCCAGCACTGCAGTATCACGTGGTGACGTGGCGAGTCCCATAAGTGCAGTTCAAGCTGGCGAGGTGGCAAGCAGTAGTAGTGTCCCGCTGCCACCAAGAAGAAGACGAACACAGGCCCGTCGTGCCCATAGTGCCCTTCCTGCTGCATTCGCCAATCCGAATTGGGAACCTTCCACTTCTGCAGCACCCGTACTTCCCCCTTTCACTGGCCAACCCGGAATTCAGGTGGAAACAGTTGACTTTACGCCACTGGATTTTTATTCGCTGTTTTTCACCGAAGATCTCTATAGATCTATTGTGGACCAAAGCAATTTGTACGCTGGTCAACACATCGCCACTATTCCCCAGTCCACCCTTGCCAGAGATTGGAGACCAATTACGGTCTCCGAATTTAAGACCTTTCTGGGCCTTTCCCTCCTCATGGGCATAACCAAAAAGAGTGAGTTGCGGTCATATTGGTCCACTGACCCAATTCACCATATGCCCGTGTTCTCTGCCTCCATGACCAGGGCACGATACGAGCAGATTTTGCGGTTTATGCACTTCAACGACAATGAACTCTGTCGTCCTCGTGGAGACCCTGCATACGATCGGCTCTACAAAATTCGGCCCCTCGTAAACCACTTCAACCAACGTTTTGCAGACTTGTTTACCCCCCATCAAGTTGTCTGCGTTGATGAGTCCCTGATTAAGTTTTCTGGCCGCTTGTCATTCAAACAGTACCTTCCCAGCAAGCGTGCCAGATACGGGGTCAAGATGTATAAGAATAAATATCATCAAAATGATTCATCTCCCTAAAATTATATATAAAATGCAGATGCTACCGATCCCACTCCCGGACGCCTTTTTTAAAACAATTCAAAAGCTTTTCACAAACTTTATTTGGAAAAGGAAAAAAATAAGAATAAGCATGGCACAGTTAACTAAAGATAGAGTAAGAGGGGGTTGGGGAGCACCAGACATTAGAAACTACTATAACGCGGTGATATTGTCACGAGTGGTAGAATGGGCCAGGGAAAACAGAGAAAAGAGATGGGTGAAGATGGAGGGCACAATAAGCACCGTCAATTTAGGTAAAATAATCTGGATTCCCCCACAATTTAGAAAACTAGACAAAGGCACAAATAATATCACTAGACATGCACTAAAAATTTGGGACCACATTCACAGACAGGAAAAATGGGAATTCAACTCACCACTAATACCTTTAACAAACACAGAATACTTCACACCGGGAATAGAAGTCCTATTTGGAAAATGGATAACAAAAGAAAATGCACAGTTAAAAGATATTATGGACCAAGGCAACTTTTGCACGTATCTCGAATTAAAGAGCAAGAGGGAGTGGAGAACGATCGACGAATGGCATTATAACCAATTAAAACATTTCGTAGAGCATTTGCCCCAGCCAATAAGAGCGGAAGCAAACTTGCTCCCCTTTGAAAAAATATGTGAGGACAAGGGAAAAAAGAGGGTGATCTCAAAAATCTACAGTATACTCATAGATGGGTCTGGCCTAGATACTCCACCGAATATTACTAAGTGGGAAAAAGAACTAGGAACTAGTCTGAAGAAGGAAGAGATTAGTCGAATATTGCGCAGAGTACACACTACCACAGTAAACAGCAACATGAGGGAGATGAATTATAAATGCTTGATGAGATGGCACATTACACCCGACAAAGCGCACAAAATTCAAAAAGAAAAATCACAATACTGTTGGCGAGGGTGTAAAAAGATCGGGACAACAGCCCATGTATGGTGGCAATGCCCGGAAGTTGGAAGGTACTGGGAGGAAATCAGGCAAATAATAAGAGAAATAACTAACCTAAGGATACCAGACGACCCATGGAGCTGTTTGTTTCACGGGATAAATATCCCGAATAAACAATACTTGAAAACTTTACTGCCGCCAATGTTAAATGCAGCCAAAAGTCTTATTCCCCGACACTGGAGGGAACCCACGAGACCTACAATAAGGAGCTGGTGTAATAAAGTCAACGAGATCCAAAACTTAGAGTACCTGAGATACAGTGAGGGGGAGGGTTTGGACGCTCACGGTAAAAAATGGCAAGAATGGGAGAAATTTAAACAAACGTTGAGATATGCTGAAGTTATGGGAGCTTAGGGAGCAGAAGAAAGTAGGTATTAGGGAAGAAGAGGAAAACGAGAGGACATCCAAACCAGAAGACAGAGGAGTAGCCTAGACGCCCAGAAAAGCGACTGGTAGTCGGGGGTAGATGGGGTTGGGGGGGGGGTGGGGTGGGGCGGGAGGGATACGTAGTAAAGTGGGTCTGGAAAAGAAGGGGAAAGAGGGGGGAAAGAGGTGAGGGGAAGAGAGGAAAAAAAAAAAAAAGGAGAAAAAAAAAAAAAAAAATGCTACTATGATGTAATCGTGAGGGAAACAAATGAACAGAAAAGTTGATTAAAGTACCTCAAAACGACAAAAGCTGAAGTAGAAAAAAAAGAAAAAAAAAAAAAAAAAAAGATGTATAAGCTCTGTGACAGGGCCACAGGCTATACATGTAGATTTATGGTTTACGAGGGAAAAGATAGTCACGTAGAGCCGATAAACTGCCCTGACTACATAGGAAGCGCTGGCAAGATAGTGTGGGACTTGGTGTCACCCTTATTCGGAAAGGGGTACCACTTGTACGTGGACAATTATTATACGAGCGTGCCACTTTTTAGTCACTTGTTTGATCATCAGATTGGAGCATGTGGCACCGTGCGACCTAATCGCTGGGGCTTTCCCCAGCGGCTTGTAGAGTCCCGTCTTAGGCTGGGGGAGAGAGCCTGCTTGCAGTATAATAATTTGCTCGCTATGAAGTGGAGGGACAATAAGAATGTTTTCGTTCTTACCTCCCTTCATGCAGACACGACGACCCAAATTACTACGGCGACTGGTGTTGTGGAGAAACCCCTCTGTGTCCACGAATACAACCTTAATATGGGAGGGGTGGACCTCAACGACCAGTTGTTGGCGCCGTACTTAGTTGCCCGTAAGGCCAGACGCTGGTACAAAAAAGTGTCTGTTTACTTATTTCAATTGGCTTTGCTGAATGCTCATGTGCTATACAGAGCTTCAGGACGGACTGGATCCTTCCTTAAATTCCAGGAAGAGATCGTCAGAGCCCTTCTGTTTCCAGATGGTGCTCCACCTCACCTTCCCAATCCAAATGCAGTAAGCCGGCTGCATGGGAGGCATTTTCCTTATGTCCTCCAGAGTACCCCTACCCAACGAGCCCCCCAAAAAAGATGTCGTGTCTGCAGCAAGCGCGGATTTAGGCGTGACACCCGGTATTGTTGTCCCTCCTGTCCTGACAATCCTGGTCTATGCATTGGTGAATGTTTTGAACGCTACCATACACTAGTGGAGTATTAGCGTAGGGTTCAGCACGGCACAGACTAGGCACACTAACACAGGGTCTCCCAAGATGCCATCGCATTTTGAGAGACCCAAGCCTGGTACAGTTACAGTTAAAAGTTAAAGTTACTAAAAAAAGTGTTAAAAAAAAAAAAAAATACAAAAAAAATAAAAAAATAAAAATACAAAAAAAATATAAAATAAAAAAACCAAAAATAGTTGTCGTTTTATTGTTCTCTCTCTCTATTCTCTCTCTATTGTTCTGCTCTTTTTTTATTGTATTCTATACTGCAATATTTTATTGTTATGTTTTTATCATGTTTGCTTTATAGGTATGCAATTTTTTTATACTTTTTTATTGTTAACCACTTTTTTGTTTTCAGGTACGCCATTCAGCTGCAGAGCGGATTTATTTATCTTGACAGCAACAGCGTTTGCTCCCACGATATATAAAGCCGTGACTCCAGCGCTGTCGGAGGTGATTTCACCACCACAGTTCCATACTTCAGCATATATGCCGAAGCGTGGGGGCAGTAGTGGGTGGAGGAGCAATTTGCTCCTGCCTTTTGCGGGAGGATGCCCCCATGCTTCGGCATATATATATTTTAGGTAGGCACAGGTTGCGTTAAATGTTTTATTTTTTACTATGTTTTTTTTGTATTTGCTTTGCAGGTATGGTAAGGTATACTGTTATACTGTAATGTTACTTTGTTTTTTTGTTAACCATCATTTGCTTAGCAGGTACGCCATTCAGTTGCAGCGCGGATTTATTTATCTTGACAGCAACAGCGTTTGCTCCCACGATATATAAAGCCGTGACTTCAGCGCTGTCGGAGGTGATTTCACCACCACAGTTCCATACTTCAGCATATATGCCGAAGCGTGGGGGCAGTAGTGGGTGGAGGAGCAATTTGCTCCTGCCTTTTGCGGGAGGATGCCCCCATGCTTCGGCATATATATATTTTAGGTAGGCACAGGTTGCGTTAAATGTTTTATTTTTTACTATGTTTTTTTTGTATTTGCTTTGCAGGTATGGTAAGGTATACTGTTATACTGTAATGTTACTTTGTTTTTTTGTTAACCATCATTTGCTTAGCAGGTACGCCATTCAGTTGCAGCGCGGATTTATTTATCTTGACATCAACAGCGTTTGCTCCCACGATATATAAAGCCGTGACTCCAGCGCTGTCGGAGGTGATTTCACCACCACAGTTCCATACTTCAGCATATATGCCGAAGCGTGGGGGCAGTAGTGGGTGGAGGAGCAATTTGCTCCTGCCTTTTGCGGGAGGATGCCCCCATGCTTCGGCATATATAAATGGTGCATGTATGCCCATCATTAGAAGTGGGCGGATGAAGGGAGGTATTCTAATGGTGGGCATACCCACCGATCAATATCTTTTTTTCGTTCAGCCCACAGGCTGCATGAAAAAAAAGTTTACAATACAAGGACCAGCAACGTACTGGTATGTTGCTGGACTTTGAGTGGTTATACCAGAATGATGCCTGCAGGTTTAGGTATCATCTTGGTATCATTCTTTTCAGCCAGCGGTCGGCTTTCATGTAAAAGCAATCCTAGCGGCTAATTAGCCTCTAGACTGCTTTTACAAGCAGTGGGAGGGATTTCCCCCCCCCCCCACCGTCTTCCATGTTTTTCTCTGGCTCTCCTGTCCCAACAGGGAACCTGAGAATGCAGCCGGTGATTCGGCCAGCTGACCATAGAGCTGATCAGAGACCAGAATGGCTCCAATCATCTCTATCGCCTAAGAAACCGGAAGCTACGAGCATTTCATGACTTAGATTTCGCCGGATGTAAACGGCGCCATTGGGAAATTGGGAAAGCATTTTATCACACCGATCTTGGTGTGGTCAGATACTTTGAGGGCAGAGGAGAGATCTAGGGTCTAATAGACCCCAATTTTTTCAAAAAAGAGTACCTGTCACTACCTATTGCTATCATAGGGGATATTTACATTCCCTGAGATAACAATAAAAAAGATAAAAAAAAAATAAAAATGAAAGGAACAGTTTAAAAATAAGATAAAAAATCAAAAAATTAATAAAAAAAAAAAAAAAAAAAAAAAAAAGCACCCCTGTCCCCCCCTGCTCTCGCGCAAAGGCGAACGCAAGCGTCGGTCTGGCGTCAAATGTAAACAGCAATTGCCCCATGCATGTGAGGTATCGCCGCGAAGGTCAGATCGAGGGCAGTAATTTTAGCAGTAGACCTCCTCTGTAAATCTAAAGTGGTAACCTGTAAAGGCTTTTAAAGGCTTTTTAAAATGTATTTAGTTTTTCGCCACTGCACGTTTGTGCGCAATTTAAAAGCCTGTCATGTTTGGTATCCATGTACTCGGCCTAAGATCATCTTTTTTATTTCATCAAACATTTGGGCAATATAGTGTGTTTTAGTGCATTTAAATTTTAAAAAGTGTGTTTTTTCCCCAAAAAATGCGTTTGAAAAATCGCTGCGCAAATACTGTGTGAAAAAAAAAAATGAAACACCCACCATTTTAATCTGTAGGGCATTTGCTTTAAAAAAATATATAATGTTTGGGGGTTCAAAGTAATTTTCTTGCAAAAAAAATTATTTTTTTATGTAAACAACAAGTGTCAGAAAGGGCTTTGTCTTCAAGTGCTTAGAAGAGTGGGTAATGTGTGACATAAGCTTCTAAATGTTGTGCATAAAATGCCAGGACAGTTCAAAACCCCCCCAAATGACCCCATTTTGGAAAGTAGACACCCCAAGCTATTTGCTGAGAGGCATGTCGAGTCCATGGAATATTTTATATTGTGACACAAGTTGCGGGAAAAAGACAATTTTTTTTTTTTTTTTTTTGCACAAAGTTGTCACTAAATGATATATTGCTCAAACATGCCATGGGAATATGTGAAATTACACCCCAAAATACATTCTGCTGCTTCTCCTGAGTACAGGGATACCACATGTGTGAGACTTTTTGGGAGCCTAGCCGCGCACGGGACCCCGAAAACCAAGCACCGCCTTCAGGCTTTCTAAGGGCGTAAATTTTTGATTTCACTCTTCACTGCCTATCACAGTTTCGGAGGCCATGGAATGCCCAGGTGGCACAAAACCCCCCCAAATGACCCCATTTTGGAAAGTAGACACCCCAAGCTATTTGCTGAGAGGTATAGTGAGTATTTTGCAGACCTCACTTTTTGTCACAAAGTTTTGAAAATTGAAAAAAGAAAAAAAAAATATGTTTTTATTGTCTTTCTTCATTTTCAAAAACAAATGAGAGCTGCAAAATACTCACCATGCCTCTCAGCAAATAGCTTGGGGTGTCTACTTTCCAAAATGGGGTCATTTTGGGGGGTTTTGTGCTATCTTGGCATTTTATGGCCTTCAAAACTGTGATGGGTAGTGAGGAGTAAAATCAAAAATTAACGCTCTTAGAAATCCTGAAGGTGGTGATTGGATTTTGGGGCCCGTATGAAGCTAGGCTCCCAAAAAGTGCCACTCATGTGGTATCCCCATACTCAGGAGAAGTAGCAGAATGTATTTTGGGGTGTAACTCCACATATGCCCATGGCATGTTTGAGCAATATATCATTTAGTGACAACTTTGTGCAAAAAAAAAAAAAAAATTGTCACTTTCCCGCAACTTGTGTCAAAATATAAAATATTCCATGGACTCAACATGCCTCTCAGCAAATAGCTTGGGGTGTCTACTTTCCAAAATGGGGTCATTTGGGGGGGTTTTGTGCCATCTTGGGATTTTATGGCCTTCAAAACTGTGATAGGTAGTAAGGAGTGAAATCAAGAATTTATGCCCTTAGAAATCCTGAAGGCGGTGCTTGGTTTTCGGGGCCCCGTACGCGGCTAGGCTCCCAAAAAGTCCCACACATGTGGTATCCCCGTACTCAGGAGAAGCAGCTAAATGTATTTTGGGGTGCAATTCCACATATGCCCATGGCCTGTGTGAGCAATATATCATTTAGTGACAATTTTGTGCAAAAAAAAAAAAAATTGTCACATTCCCGCAACTTGTGTTAAAAAATAAAATATTCCATGGACTCAACATGCCTCTCAGCAAATAGCTTGGGGTGTCTACTTTCCAAAATGGGGTCATTTGGGGGGGTTTTGTGCCATCTTGGCATTTTATGGCCTTCAAAACCGTGATAGGTAGTGAGGAGTGAAATCAAAAATTTATGCCCTTAGAAATCCTGAAGGCGGTGCTTGGTTTTCAGGGCCTCATACGCGGTTAGGCTCCCAAAAAGTCCCACACATGTGGTATCCCCGTACTCAGGAGAAGCAGCAGAATGTATTTTGGGGTGTAATTCCACATTTGCCCATGGCATGTTTGAGCAATATATCATTTAGTGACAACTTTGTGCAAAAAAAAAAAAAAAAAAAAAAAAATGGTCACTTTCCCGCAACTTGTGTCAAAATATAAAATATTCCATGGACTCAACATGCCTCTCAGCAAATAGCTTGGGGTGTCTACTTTCCAAAATGGGGTCATTTGGGGGGGTTTTGTGCCATCTTGGCATTTTATGGCCTTCAAAACTGTGATAGGTAGTGAGGTGTGAAATCAAAAATTTATGCCCTTTGAAATCCTGAAGGTGGTGCTTGGTTTTCGGGGCCCCGTACGCGGCTAGGCTCCCAAAAAGTCCCACACATGTGGTATCCCCGTACTCAGGAGAAGCAGCTAAATGTATTTTGGGGTGCAATTCCACATATGCCCATGGCCTGTGTGAGCAATATATCATTTAGTGACAACTTTGTGCAAAAAAAAAAAAAATTGTCACATTCCCGCAACTTGTGTCAAAAAATAAAATATTCCATGGACTCGACATGCCTCTCAGCAAATAGCTTGGGGTGTCTACTTTCCAAAATGGGGTCATTTGGGGGGGGTTTGTGCCATCTTGGCATTTTATGGCCTTCAAAACTGTGATAGGTAGTGAGGTGTGAAATCAAAAATTTATGCCCTTTGAAATCCTGAAGGCGGTGCTTGGTTTTCGGGGCCCCGTACGCGGCTAGGTTCCCAAAAAGTCCGACACATGTGGTATCCCCGTACTCAGGAGAAGCAGCTAAATGTATTTTGGGGTGCAATTCCACATATGCGCATGGCCTGTGTGAGAAATATATCATTTAGTGACAACTTTTTGTAATTTTTTTTTTTTTTTTTTTTTTTTGTCATTATTCAATCACTTGGGACAAAAAAAAAAAATATTCAATGGGTTCAACATGCCTCTCAGCAATTTCCTTGGGGTGTCTACTTTCCAAAATGGGGTCATTTGTGGGGGTTTTGTACTGCCCTGCCATTTTAGCACCTCATGAAATGACATAGGCAGTCATAAAATAAAAGCTGTGTAAATTCCAGAAAATGTACCCTAGTTTGTAGACGCTATAACTTTTGCGCAAACCAATAAATATACGCTTATTGACATTTTTTTAACCAAAGACATGTGGCCGAATACATTTTGGCCTAAATGTATGACTAAAATTGATTTTATTGGATTTTTTTTATAACAAAAAGTAGAAAATATCATTTTTTTTCAAAATTTTCGGTCTTTTTCCGTTTATAGCGCAAAAAATAAAAACGGCAGAGGTGATCAAATACCATCAAAAGAAAGCTCTATTTGTGGGAAGAAAAGGACGCAAATTTCGTTTGGGTACACCATTGCATGACCACGCAATTAGCAGTTAAAGCGACGCAGTGCCGAATTGTAAAAAGTGCTCTGGTCAGGAAGGGGGTAAAACCTTCCGGGGCTGAAGTGGTTAAGAATTACAGACCTACAATATAAAACGCCAAATTTCCATGCAAAATAATTGTACCGCTTTCAGCACCTAAAATCCGAAATAATCATACCGCCAGGGAGGTTAAAGGCAGGAGAAAAGTGCCCGGTTTCTAATTGCTACCAGTAAAAATACTGATGGCTGGCAACACTGGCTGCCACTTACACACCATTCCAGTGAGACTGATGATCCACCTGGTTCCCATTATCCACCATTAGAGTGACACTGGTAGTGCACCAGGCTGCCACCTACTGTACATACCATTCAAGTGACACTGAGGGGGTTGATTTAATAAAGGTAAATAGACTGCTCACTCTGCAAGTACAGTTGCTCGAGAACTTAGTAAATGAGCAGAAGTTCTGCTGACTTACATCATCCGATCATGTGCAAACCAAAATGCTGTTTTTTATTTCCTTGCATGTGATTGGGTGTTCATGGCAAAGTGAAGCTTTATCTCATTTACTAAGCTCTGGAGTGACTGCACTTGCAAAGCTCAACTGCATTTGTCTTTAGTAAATCAACCCCTGACAGTGTTTTGTGTGGTTGGCAACCAGGTGCAATGTTAGTGTCACTGCAACGGTGGATAGGTGGTCACACCATTCCAGTAACGCTGACAGTGCAACTGACTGACACCTACCTAGTCCCCAGAGGTAAGTGACCCTTTCCATACTTGCACAATACAATTACCTACTGGGCTACTGCAGGCCTCCCTCTAGGATTGCCACCTTTTCTTCAAGTCAAACCCGAACACTTTAGCGACGCACAGCAAAATTTTAGTTTTTTGTATAAACTATACATATATTTTGCGATTAAATAACATTTTTAATCAAATGAAGTTAATCACAAGAGTCCCCCTTTACATCAGAGTCCACAGAGTTCCTCTTTTACATCTGAACTCACAGAGTTCCCTTTCACTGTAAGGGGGGGCTCTGATGTAATGGAGAACTCTGGGGACTCTGACATAAGGGATGCTCTGGGAACCCTGATCTAAGGGGGAACAGTGCGAACTCTGATATACGGAGAGGACTCTGATGTACTCTGATGGACTCTGATGTAAGGGAGAACACTGTTGCCTCTGGTGTAAAGGGGAACTCTGATGTAAGGGGTACTCTGAGAACCCTGATTTACCTTAGTGTACTCACTCAGAGGCAAGAGAGAGAAGGGGGAGACTTCAGTCAGAGGCAGGGATGGATGGTGAGCTCACTCACCCCTTGGCAGTCAGCTCCTCTCCTCCAGATGTATCAGAGGCTGTTGGACTTCAAATTTCTGGCCTCCACTTTCCTTTTCTGAGGCACAGCGCCAGGGATTGGAGTGCGGGCAGACAAAGAGGGGTAGGGGCAGGAGGAAGAGGAGCAGATTAAGCCCTTTCTCCTCTCCCGTCTGTGTGGGGGGAGGGGTAATTGTTAATGCTGGCTTTGGGTAGTGTGAAAGAGAGTGTAACAGACACTCTCGGCTTACACAACTGCAGCCAGCAACCCTGCTGGGAATCCCGGACAGGTGGCAACCCTAGCTCCCTCACCTGCTGAGCTCTCACCTTGCTTCTGTCTGTGTCCCTGCTCACCCCAATGTGAAAGGTTTGCTCAAAGAAATCTCAGGTTGCCCTGTCCTCTACAAGACTCCTCAACAATGCTCACCTATCTCCTTCTAACCAGACAGGGAGTGCAGAGTGCAGCTGTGTGACTCACAAGATTGGCGCCATGCAAGCTGCCTGTATGTTACAGACATTACAGGACTCTGGAGAAATTGTTGATCCTGATAACGACTCAGCAATCATTTCAAAACTCTGGCATTGCCAAGTCATTTCCAGAAAGTCCCCAGGTATGATTATCATACTTACCAACTGTCCCGAATTTCCCAGGACATTCCCGGGATTTGGACCTTTTTCCTGATTTTAGCGTTTCCCGGGAAATGTTTTTTTTCCTCGATTTTTTCTCCGCCGTCCGCCATTTTACTGAAGACCAAGAACAAGAGACAGAGCCTGCCGGGTGGCTGACAATAGAAAGTAAGCTGCGGCACCCCACCCCCCGCTGCCGGTCTGTTTGTGACCTGTTGTGGAAAGGGGTGGGGGGTGGGCGGCGCCGCAGCTCAATTTATATTGTAGCCACTCGGCTGGCTCTGCCTCTATCTTGATTACCTTGGCCTGTTACTAATAATGTATGGTAATGGCAGAAAACCCCGCTGCAGGCACACCAGATGTAAGGAGGGGCTCCGCTGGGGATACCAGATGTAAGGAGAGGCTCCACTGGAGACACCTGATGTAAGGAGGGGCTCCGCTGGGGACACCCGATGGATAGAGGAGCTCCGCTGGGGACACCAGATGTAAGGAGGGGCTCCACTAGGGACACCCGATGTATGTAGGGGCTGCGCTGAGGACACCAGATGTAAGGAGGGGCTCCACTGGGGACACCTGATGTATGGAGGGGCTTCTCTGTGGACACCAGATGTAAGGAGGGGCTCCGCTGGGGACACCTGATGTAAGGAGGGGCTCTGCTGGGGACACCTGATGTAAGGAGGGGCTCCGCTGGGGACACCTGATGTATGGAGGAGCTCTGCTGGGGACACCTGATGTAAGGAGGGGCTCCGCTGGGGATACCTGATGTATGGAGGAGCTCTGCTGGGGACACCAGTTGTAAGGAGGGGCTCCGCTGGGGACACCTGATGTATGGAGGGGCTCCACTGGGGACACCAGATGTAAGGAGGGGCTCTGCTGGGGACACCAGATGTAAGGAGAGGCTTCACTGGGGACACCTGATGTAAGGAGGGGCATCGCTGGGGACACCTGATGTAAGGAGGGGCATCGCTGGGGACACCTGATGTATGGAGGGGCTCCGCTGGGGACACCAGATGTAAGGAGGGGCTCCGCTGGGGACACCTGATGTAAGGAGGGGCTCCGCTGGGGACACCTGATGTAAGGAGGGGCTCCGCTGGGGACACCTGATGTAAGGAGGGGTTCCGCTGGGGACACCAGATGTAAGGAGGGGCTCCGCTGCCAATGACACAGATCTGTAAGCAGGGCCTCTGCTTCTGGGGGCACCTGATGTAAGGACGGACTCCGCTGGGGGCACCTGATGTAAGGACGGACTCCGCTGGGGGCACCTGATGTAAGGACAGACTCTGCTGGGGCACCTGATGTAAGGACGGACTCTGCTGGGGGCACCTGATGCAAGGACGGACTCCGCTGGGGGCAGCTGATGGCATCTGGTGGCAGGCGACGTGGTAGGTGACACGCTCAGGGGTCCCACTGCTTCTGGATTATGGTGAGCTGAATGATTTCATTCTATATTACAATGTAATAATAGTAATAATGCGCTTCAATCACCCTGACACCGCAACAACCATGGTGCTGGGATGATTGAAGCGCTAACACCAGATGTTTGGAGTATTTTTAACTGCTGATTTGTTAAGCTCTGGAATACACATTTTTATTGTGGTGTAGGATCTGGGCCTGCTGTCCCTCCATCCCTCTTTCCTTCCTTCTCTCTCCTTCTTTCTCTCTCCCTCCCTCCCTCTTTTCCCCTTTCTTTCTCCATCTCTCATTCATCTCAGACTCTAACCACACCCCCATTTGAACCATGCTCATATAAGCCAGGCCTACTATTTCACGTAAACCACGCCTATTTTAACACATGGTGCGCTGCGCATGCTGTATTTTTCTTCTTTTGCTATGTCACGCCTACAAACACATGCCCCATCCACTAATTTTAATAAGACTCTGCCTACAGCCAAAAAAAGTGTTCCTATAATTTTTTTTACAATGTTGGCAACTATGGATTATCCATCCTTAACATATATCTAAAGCCATTTTTTTAAAATACAGTTAGAGCTGTAAAGTGTTGAAATTCATGTCAGGTTTGTAATACCACTGGGAAAATGCATCCTCTCTGTTTGACCTGGTCAAAGGGACAAAAGGTAAAAGGAAATCTAATGCAATTATCACTAGAGCAAGATTTTTTTTTCCTTTAAAGGACAATGCATATCTTTCAGAGCACACACTCTGCTAAAACACATTTTCTAATGCAAGATGAAAGTTATTACAGTTGTTGCCTTAAAGTAGTAAGATAAAAATAGGACTATAGCATTTGATCACTAGTTCATTTAAAATGTATTTTAGAGTGATGCAAACTACTGCTCCTGAAACTGCAAAAAAAAGGCCATAATACTCAGAAAATGACAATTTAGTAGAAAAGACATACTTCACTCTGGGAGCTGCTTCCACATGTTGGCCAATGATATCTACATATATGTGTGGCATGTACCATGTGCTGTGACCTTCACAATACTGGAAGAGGAGATCTTCTGCTGCAGGGCCAGTACTGTCACCAAAATGTCTCTCTGTCTCAATCATTTTAGGCTTACTGACAGTGGACAGAGAATTGTGCTGGAAAGGGATGCACTGAAAAGAAAAAATCTGTCATAAGGAATATGCTTCAAGTCTGCACTTCGGTGCCCATACTGGGTCATCTCTACCACCTGACACCCACACTCAGCTAAGTATTCTACACAGGGCTTTACATTATATCAAATATGCATTATCTAAAGCTTTTGATTTGGGTCAATAAGCAAACACCTCCAAAATACTATATAGGTAATCGGACTGTAACCTGAAGTTTTTTAAACAGGTGCAACGTTAAAAGCAATAATGCAACACAGGTTCAGGATGATACAAACAACTGCATACACTGCAGAGTCTGAATATGAAAGCTGCACAAAACATGGAGCTATGCAGAAACATGGACTCTTGAAAGCAATGTCACTGTGACTCAGTTAGGATAATGTGGCTATGTTCAATAAATTGTAGCGCTAAAGAACACATGTGTCATAGGAACAGAATGTCTCTGTAATCGTAAACTAGTGTCCCAATAGTGACGTATAGTCAAAGAAAAAACGTGGTAATCCGCAGTGGATAAATATGAACGGTATAACAGTCCCTTCTGCTTCCCAAATCTCAATTCAGATGTCATCAAACTCATGAAAGGATGGGGTACGCTTACCGGAACTGTTGGATTCTACTGCCGTAAGCATAGAATCAATCGAGTTGTGTGCCACCCTGGGCAGGTGAGTGTAGTGGTTGAAGGCAGATGGAGCCTCTATGAGGCCTGGATGTCACCTCTGGATACACGGGAGATGGGTCAAAACCTGGTTTCAAGGTTGAAGATGTTTTCTCAATTCCCGAAGATATATGGAAAAGAAGAGGGATGCCTCCACATGGTGTAAATCAGGGTAATTTATTTACTAAAAAACCACTATACATAAAAGTGATCACAAGCATAAAAAGGCAGTGTACAGGGTATAAAAATCGCCCTACACATTTCGATCAATAGACCTTCAACAGGGGCATGAGGATAATGTGGCTGCATAGCATAGTCACTTTAAGATTCGATTCTAACAGAGAATCAAGCCGAGAAGCACAACTTCAGTATAACTGTTCAGCACACAGATACTTACAATTATCCTAATAGACAATGTCCCTTACAGTGAAGTCTATGGCTGAGGGGAGGGGCACTGGAGTACTTTGGTAGCAATTGGGGGGGGGGGACTCCCAACAGTAGCAGGGTCTTCTGGAAAAGCTACACGCTATTAGACTGTAGCCTGGCTGTCCACATGCAAGTTTGCACAGTGGAGGGCCTCTCACCTAGCTGCAGATCATTTCCCCAGCTACCTCTCTAATATGTTGTGGGAGGAAAGCTGAAGAATTAATACTCCCTGGGCTTGTTCAGGAACCCAGGGAATTTTGGGAAAATGTTAAAGGGGCCCTTTGCCAGCATCTGACCTTGGTGATATAAATATATATATATAGAGAGAGGAGGGGGGTCTATCGTTGCTGGAGAGATCTTCTGTTGCTCATGGGGATCTATTGTTGCTGGGATGGGTCTTATGTTGTGTGGGGGGGGGGTTAGTTCTTTCTCAGATGAATTTACTGTTGAGAGAGGGGTCTTTGTTGCTGGCTGCTTAAGGTCTATTGATGCTTGCTACTGGGGAATCTATTGTTGCTGGAGGGGATCTATTTTTGCAGGGTGGTTCATTGTTGCTGGGGAGGTCTATTGTTTCTGATGTGGGTCTTATGTTGCAGGGGGTCAATCTTGCTGGGAGAAATCTACTGTTGAGGGAGGGGTCTAATATTTCTGGCTGCTGGAGGGTCTATTGATGCTGGCTGTTGGGAGTCCATTGTCGCATGGGTGGGTCTATTGTCGCTGGGGTGTCCTTTATTATACTGCCTTTCTTGTTATCATTACCAAATTCCATACAAATACCTAGGACCACAAAATGATACTTGGTACTGTATTCTCTAAAAGGGGTGGTAATGGGAGGTGGGTAAGGGGTGGAACCAAGGAACAGTGCTCGAAGGTGGGCAGGGGGCGGAGTTGAGGGGTGACTCGGAAGGGAGGAGTTCCTGCACCTATTCCCTGAGAAAAAAAAGCCCTGTATAAATATATATATATATATATATATATATATATATATATATATATATATATATGGCTTTTTGAATGTTTGGATCGGCTGTCGGGTGCTGCCGCTGCCATCTTCAATAAGGGAAACCAGCAGTGAAGCCTTTCGGCTTCGGCTGGGCTTTCTATTTGGCCCGGCAGCAGAGGAAGGAGGAGGGGGGCCAAGCGTCCAAAGGACGGCGCAGTGGCTCCATCTCCCGGAAGTGGGGACGGGGATCTGTCAAAAATAAGTACCTGTTGCCTCCTCCCCCACAGAAAGGTGCCAGATAAGGTACTGGAGTGGGGTAAGAAGCAAATAAGCGGAGGTTCCACTTTGGGTGGAACTCCGCTCTAAATTCCACTTCTACTAGGAACTAAGATAGCTCCAGAACATGCCTAACAAATAAGTTCCAACATAATATTGTTACACACCCTCCAACTGTCAGTCTGCAGCTGGGTTTGACTCTGGGGACCAGCAGTGCTGACAACAAAGCTGTGCAGATTACACAAGGACAGGAGTGCTGCCAGTGGCTCCTGATGCTGAATTGGTTATTAAAGTGGAACTATACTCACCCTGAATTCAGCAACTCACCTCCGGCTGCTGACATCTTTGGGCCGCTGGCTTTCTGGTCTTCATCATCGGCCAGACCGAGATACCATCACTCCTGCACATGCACAGGAGTTCCGTCAGATTCAACATTGCTGTATGTATGCAGTGAGCTGTGCTTGTGCAGCTTACTGTACAGAGGTGGACAGGCAGGTAAGTAGCTTTGGCGCAGAAGAGACAAAGAAGGGCTCTTCTGCATTAAAAATCCTGCCTGTCCATCCATTTTTATTTTGGTGTCTAAAGTTCTACTTTAAACTGACAGCACGTCCCTGCATGAAACACCAGGGCAGCAGCTCTCCTGGCTTAATCTGCAGGCCTTTGGTCCAGGTGTGTGTGTGTATACAGTATATGTGTTTGAGAGATGCCTGAAATTGTAATAAAAATACAGTTTTACCGGCCCTGGGCATGCTGTGCCTTTTTTTTAAATGTTGGTGAGTATGTTATATAAATCTGTTGTGGTGCCAACTGAGTACCACACGTAGCCACCCTGCCAAAAGCAGAGGCAACAAGCTAAATTTAGTTCAGGGTGGTGATCTGTCCAGGCTAATTTGCAGCATCTCACGTGGCTTTCCCCTAAACTCAGTGCTGCTACTATTCCTGGCTGCTGTCAATAGGTGTCACTGGCACCTGTGGTAATAGACAGGTGAGCTGCAGCAATGCCAAGTTATGAATATTCATGTCGCCAATCTGCCACTAGGAAGTTTATGGTGGAGTGGTGCATGCTGGAGAAGGCTATAAATATTTGGGAGTGGCTTGGTGAATCCTCTTTCTCTCCAGGCTGCGGCCTCAGATTCAGAGACTCTACTACCTGGTCAAGGAGGATACAGCACCCAAGGTGGAGAGCAAGGGGAAAAAGTCCTGTTGGAGGGAGAATGAGTCTGACCCTAAGGGGATCCTAGTACTCCTTTGGAGGATTTATGGACAGGCTTGGCTGCAGAGCTCTGAGGACAGTGCTGCCAGTGCTTGCTTGATAAGTCTTATTTTTGCAATACAATGATGTCCAGGTTCTCTTTATGCAGCAGGAGTGTGGTCGAAGTATGGAAAACATGTTGCTGGAGATATCTGAAGCCCTAACCCTCTTTCCCTGTGTGTATAGACATATGAAAAAGACACAAAATCACTGGAACCCAATGTTTGTTTCATTCCTCTACTGTGCCCATGGATTCACCCTGGGGTTATGTCAGCCTGCCCAGCGCTGGGGGGTTTTCTTTGTCACCGGAGAGTCACTACAAACAATGGGGTAAATGTTTCTAAAACTGGAGAGTGTTCCAGAGTGGGGGAGTGATGTGAATGGTAGCCAATCAGCTTCTAACTTCAGCTTGTTCAATTAGGCTTTGACAATGAGCCCAGGTTCACACTGAGCTGCGGGAATAAAACTGTGCGATTTCAGCTGAACACGCACACAATTTCACTCCCGCATGTCAGTCCCGATTTCGGGCGCGATTTCAGAGACATCTGTGCAGGTTTCTACACAGGTGTCAATGTAAATCGCAGCCCAAAATTGCAAAAATCGCAAAAAGTAGTACAGAAACTACTTTTTGACTACTTAGGACGGTGCCATTGACGGCAATTGCCACCGATTTGACATGTCAAATCGCATGTCAAAATGTTCCAGTGTGAACCAGGGCTAAAACCTGGAAGTTGTTTGGATTCTATGCAGAGTTGCAACAAATTGTGCACGCTCCAGTTTTAGTAAATCAAGCCCAATATGTCACACAAAGATCTTTACAACTTATTTGTGACCTCATAAAGAACTGCACATGTAATAAAAAAAAGATACCAAAAAATAAAACATAAAGATACCCTTGTCTACTAAAGCAACGAAAAGTCTTAATATACCCTTAAAAACTGCCAAATATGTATAATGTGAGTCTTTTGAATGCATTCACTTTTACTGTGCACCAATAGGCTGTTATGCTCTTCATGTGTGTCTTGGGGCCTACACATTCCATATAAACATTTTTGGTACACAGCTGTCATTGAAGACTGTGAAATGAGAGCACCTCTTAGCCCATAATACCATTTTCACCTCAGGATATCTATTATATTGTCTTATTGATCTGTTAACACCAGTCATCTTGCATTCCAGTTGCCCCATTGAGTAGTAATATTCCAAAGAAAATATTATAGATTAGTGCATAAACCTGTACTTCAACAGCAAGTGTGCATTTTACTTGATGACTGTTAAGTGCATATGCTGAAAATCTTCAAAAAGCATCTAGACTTTCACAGGTTCCATATGTGGGACCAATCGTCTTTTTCAGTTTGCCCAGAGAATAGGTGAAAAGACTATCTATGATAACCATCACAATACACCTTCACAGCTGATTTGCCAGTTATAGCACATTGTCAATATCGACTACCAACCATCCCTACCCACCCTGTCACGTTTGTAATTCTTCAACCCTTAAAAAAAGACTATTTGATATCCCCTACTAATAGCACTGTCTGCCATAATTTTGTATGCCTGTATTGTTCATATTAGGGCCAGCTGGTGATATTAGTACAAGCTATGCTATTTTAATAGATAATCATCCAAATTATCAGACAGGTAGCAACTTTAACTGTAAGCTGTTTTATTTAACAAGTGCAACGACAGAAGCAATAATGCAAAACAGGTTAAGGATGGCAAAGAGCATGCATACACTGCAGATAATATAAAAAAAATATATATATATATATATATATATATATATATATATATATATATATATAGCCAACATTCACATAGTGTGTAGTTTTAAATATGGCGCAGCGGAGTTCGGAGGGACTCGGCGGAGCTGAAAGAACGCCGCCGAGATACACATAGTCGAGTGTTCTCGGCTCTTTCCGGCGCCGCTCACAGTCCCGCCCAGTCCCGCCATTGGACCTGTGTTTTGTCCATCATAGGGCGGGACTGGGCGGGACTGTGAGCGGCGCCGGAAAGAGCCGAGTACACTTGACTATGCGTATCTCTGCGGCGCCCGTT
Organism: Lithobates clamitans; assembly: GCA_037952925.1. NCBI lineage: Eukaryota > Metazoa > Chordata > Amphibia > Anura > Ranidae > Lithobates > Lithobates clamitans. Next base: position 177,804 of record JBBGZY010000015.1, on the reverse strand, counting down.
CAGCTCCGCCGAACTCGGCGGCGCCATATTTAAAACTACATGCTATGTCTAGGTCAGCGGCGATCTTTCAAGCGATCTGTCCAAGCATGTAATGGACACTGGGGGCAAGGCTGCACTGACCACTGGGGCAAAGCTGCACTGACATGGCTGCACTGACAAGCCTGCACTGGGGCAAAGCTGCACTGACAATTCTGCACTGGGGCAAAGCTGCACTGACAAGGCTGCAATGGACACTGGGCAAGGCTGCAGATGGACACAATAAGGCTGCATTGATGGGCATTTTAATGTAAGTTTTTTTTCCTTAAACATTCCCTCCTAAAAGTTTTTTTCTTAAAATTCTCTCCTAAACTTGGGGTGCGTGTTATACGCCGGCGCGTGTTATACGCCGATAAATACGGTATATAAATAAAACAACAGACAGTCAGATTGTGACCACCACTTCATAAAACAGTTCAGAAGACAAGCAGCTACTTGCACTTATCCTCATAAACAGCATCACTCAGTCAAAAGCATGGTAGCTCTGGTTACATAGGCAAACAGCTGGAGGGATCCAAGGCCAAAGGACATATGGAGGCACCTCACTTGAGCTAGAGGACTCTGGTAGACCCACAGTAGCTAGATCTTCCAGAGAAGCTGCATGCTATTAACCATTACCTCGCTATGGTCATTTTTCCAGTTTTCTCACGTATGTTAAAATCTGCAGTTTTGGCTGTAATACCGTGTACCACACGACCGGTTTTGCAGTCGGAATAAACTCAGAAGGTTTCTCCGACAGAACTCCGACGGAATTCCATTCAAGCGGTCTTGCCTATACACGGTCAAACTAAAGTCCGACTAAAGTCCAACTGTCCACAACGCGGTGATGTACAGCACGTACGACGGGACTAGAAAAAGGAAGTTCAATAGCCAGTAGCTTCCATCTCTTACTTGCTTCAGAGCATGCAACGTTTTTGGTCCATCGGAACAGCATACAGACGAGCAGTTTTTTCGATAGGAATTGGTTCTGTCGGAAATATTTAGAACATGTTCTATTTCTAAGTCCGTCAGAATTTTCGAAAAAAAAAGTCCGATGAGACACACACACACACACGATCGGAATATACGATGAAAAGCTTCCGTTGGACTTTTTTTGTTGGACATTCCGCTCGTGTGTATGAGGCTTAAGACTGCTTAAAATTCCAAGAACATTATATATTTTCTGAATGCAGAGGCCCTATAGAATAAAACGGTGGCAGTTAAAAAAGGAATTTTATTTCATGAAAACACAATTTAATCCCCAAAATAAAAGATAAGGTAGGGTAAATGAGGGTAACTATGATTATTGCTCAAAGTTCAACATTTGCAGCAATATATAACGTGTGGTGCAATCATTGATTGAATACATACAGTAGTGTTTTATTATTATTATTTTTTGCTGGCGCTTTTAACACTTTCTAAGAATATTTTCTACTCCAAAACAATCTATTAAAGTTCATTTGGGGATTTAAATCAGCAGACTGAAAAAGCTTGCATAAACCTACCTTCCAAATTAATTACAAAAGAGCCTGGAAGACAGCCAAGACTCTTTTAATCACTTTTTACGTTGTTGTTAATGCTGCACATTAAAGGAAATCTGTCAGGAAGGCTCATACCTGTAAGAGCCAAGATTACTAACCCATGCTGGAGACTGCCACTGCCCAACTCCTGGAAGCAATGCCAGCTGAAGTGCAGCATCATTTCTGGCAGTCAGGGAATTGAACGTACAGTGTACCATGGAACAGCTGTCCTGATGCATCCACTATTACATACCCCCAACTTTCTGAGATGGGAAAAAGGGACACCTCGTACCACAAAATATTAGGTCACAGTCCACACCTCTTTCACATGTCTAATAATTCAGACCATAAAGGGAAAATAAGAGCAAATACTATCACCTAAACCCACTAATATTTCCACCACTATGTATCCTTTATGCTAGGATTCGAAATTAAATTGGAAGTTATAGCATTTCTAAACCCAAAAAACATACATTTTACATATTGCAGGATCCCAGTCTGTACATGAGATGGCTGCGTTCGTTTGGGGTTTTTTTAGGCTTTTTCCACCACCACATTTAAGAACTGGCAAGCTGCAATGTATTATATTTTTGTTCTTCAGTTTAAATAAACTTTAAATAGTTTATTTGTCCATATATATACATCAGACCAAAAAATAGAGATTTGTGGAGGAAAGAGAAACAGAAGGATTAGGTTACCAAACAGGGACAGCGTTTTTGCGGCATTTTTGACGCGTTTTGCGTTTTTTTTTAGGCTCGATTCACACCTATGCATGTTGCTTTTGAGCATTTCTGCAGTGTTTTTTGCGGTGCTTGCCGCATTTTTGAACATCGTTTTTACAGCTTTTTTTTTTTTTTCTACAGTTTTTTTTTTTATACCGTATACAGTGTAAAAAAAAAAAAAAAAACTGCAAAACGCGTCAAAAACGCCGCAAAAACATTGTAAAAACGCTGTACTTGCGTTTTTGATGCTGGTCCATTGAATTCTATTACATGCAAAACGCTGCATTTTGCATGAAAAAAAGTCCCTGACCCTTTCCAAAAAGCATTGATGTGAACATGTTCCATAGGAACCCATGTTCAAAAATTCCCATGCATTTCTGCAAAATGCATCAAAAAACGCATTAGTGTGAATGGAGCCTTACTCTTATTTTTGCCTATTCAGTCTGTACCTTTGGACAATCCGGTTTATGTACAAATCTTATACCAGTGGGCAATCCTTCCATCGGCTGGCAGGCATAGAAAACGAATGACTCCTCCCTGGATTTCTCTGCACCTCGTCCTTATCATTTTTAGGCTAAGGGTTTTTCAGATTTTTTTAACTACCCTCCTGCTTCCTGCTTTTCTTATATAGTTAATATCATACATAAGTAATGTATAAAATATATGGATTTTAGACCTGTATCTATGTAATTATGTATCATGTAAAATCAGTGGCGGACCATGCTCAATATTTTTTGGGGGGGAGCAAACTAACGCCTTACCACCCAACACCCCCCCCCCCCCATGGGAGACAGACAGAAAGGCAGTGATCCCCCCCCCCTGCTGGAGAGGGACAGTAATGCGGCAATCGACCCCATCTCGCGGGCGACGGGCAGGAATGCGGCGATCCTAACCCCCCTGCGCGGAGGGAAAAAAAATTAACCTTTACAACCACTGAGCCAACCACTGGGCCATGGGAAGAAATTTGTAGCCAGCAGCCTCTTACCACCAAACAATCTGGGATTTTATCTTCTCCTCTTCTTGAGTGCTCTCCCTCTAGACCCGGTGATGTCAGCTGGGACTCAGGCTTCGATGATGATAATCTCCCAATGGATGACGAACTGGTAATTGCCGACGTTCATCGTGATTGACGTTGGATCTACACAAGGGGCCAATTTTTTTTTGTTTTTAATAAAGGACTTGTCAAAAACCATTGTTGTCTTTTACCTCTTTTTAACACTTTTTTGGTGAATAAGTAGGGGTACTATGTACTACTACTCATTCACATGGGGGGGATCTGGGGTCCAGGGTTGTGGGGAAGAGGCCCTTGTCCCCATCAACATAGGGACATGGTGCTTTGGGAGGGAGCCCCCCTGCCCTGAAGCACCCCCCCCCCATGGCCTGGTATAGTTGATGAAGCGGGGGGGTGTTCACTCCCCCCCTCCCTTTCCTGGCCTGCTGGGCTGCATGCTCGCACAAGGATCTGGTATGGATTTTGGGGGGGACCACACGCCATTTTTATCTGTAATTTTTTTAATGCTGGCAATTCTTTTCTTTACATTCAGCTGTCAATGGGGAAATCTGCTAACAGCTGATGACTCATCGGTTGCTAAGGATGCGGTAGTCGCCTGCTCCTTAACTACCATGTTGCTTTACTTAAAGGGGTTGTAAAGGTTAATGTATTTATTTTTTAAATAAAAAACATGTTATACTTACCTCCTCTGTGCAAGGGTTTTGCACAGAGTGGCCCCGATCCTCCTCTTCTGGGGTCCCTCAGCAGTGCTCCTGGCTTCTCCTCTTCTTGAGTGCCCCCACGGAAACCCGATTTCCATGGGGTGCACTTGTGCGGGCGCGCTCCCTAGTCCTGCTACTGCATCCATTGACACAGAGAGCAAGACTCCCCCCCCCCCCCCGACTCCTGTGTCACTGGATTTAATTGTCAGCAGTGGCAGCCAATGGCTCCTGCTGCTATCAATCTATTCAATGATTGATAGCATCAGGAGCCATTGGCTGGTGCTATTTTGGGCACTAGGCAAGACCAGCTACTTGCACCCCCCCCCAAAAAAAAAAAAAAACTTCAGCATTTTAAAGGGGTTGTAAACCCCCGAGGGTTCTCCCCTTAATGCGTTTTATGCATTAGGGGAAAAACCTTCTATAGTGCGACCCCCCGAGCCCCCCTTTTACTTACCTGAGCCTGGAACGATCGGGCTCAGGTAAGTAAAAGGGCGCTCTGGGGGGGGGGGTGCACTATAGAAGGTTTTTCCCCTTAATGCATAGAATGCATTAAGGGGAGAACCCTCGGGGGTTTACAACCCCTTTAAAATGCTGAAGTTTTTTTTTTTTTGGGGGGGGGTGGGGGGTGAAAGTAGCTGGCCTTGCCTAGTGCACAAAATAGCACCAGCCAAGCACCTATGACAGAAACGTTGCTAATTTAGTGCTTGATTACATGTGATTAATCCGCCGCTTCGTGACTTAGCCCTGCTTTCATCGCCCCCCCAACCGCTACTCTCAAGCGTGGGGGGGGGTATTCCCCCCCTGTCACTTTTGGCTGACTGAGACCTGTTAAAGTGAATGGGGTCGCTCTGCACATTCACTGCAACCACATGCTCGCTAGTTCAGGATTTAAGGGGTTAAAGTAGGCCATAAACGAGGTGATAGAATGCCTGTCAAATGCTCTCTGAACAGCGATTTGAATGCAGATTGCTATTCAGAGAGCCACACTAGTATGAACGAGTCCTAAGGCTGGCCATACATCATACAATTTTCTTTTAGATTTACCAAAACCATATAATATGAGGTCAGACCTAAACACTTTCAGTTTGTATACAATCAGGCAGGTCCTTGCACTACATAATAGAAGGTAAATCTAAAGGAAATTGAAGAAAATTGTACAATGTATGGCCAGCTTAAGAGGCAGTCTGATTTGTCAATAATTTGCTTGGCAAATGTCCCCCAATGTAAGTACACAACCACGTGAGGACAAATTAGAACTAAAAAAAATGACTGATTAAACCCAATTAAACTATTTTCAACCCTTCTTTTGCTTTACGCAAAAACAAATGCAGTAATACACTTTTGATATTATTTTAGCTACAATCCTCAAACAGAGAATCATTGAGGAGGAAAGAGGCAAGTCATCCACGCTCTCCACTACAATCCCCATCATCCCTTGCGAGCGGCGCTGCTCGTGACGTCAGAGGAGTGCGCCAGGATCCCGGCCTGAGCTGAATTGCTGTGTAACGTCCTGATCCCAGGGAGCTGACTTACAAGAAAGGAAGAACTCAGTCCAGCCATGGAGTATCTGATCGGGGTTCAGGGGTCGGACTACGTGATGGTGGCCGCCGATACCGTGTGTGCCAACAGTATCATCAAGATGAAGCACGGTGAGTGCACACCGCCATCACACACACAGCACCTGTCTGCCATGATCACCATCCTGACCCGCCATGCCACATGATGTGTTCGTGGGGCTTATATACACATAAAACTGTGCCAAGCACTTTGTGTGATGGTTTTACTATGTACTTGTGACCAATGATTCTGTAATGGGCAGAAAATTTCTAGTGTAATTAGAGTGACACCTAAAATCCTATTCAAGTCTGGATCCTTAAAGTAATTTGTTATAGGCAAAACTATATTTGCATTTAGGATAGAGTAAGGGGGGGGTTATAACACATGTGAGGTTTATTTTCGCCATCTGTGTCCCATTGGGGAGATTTCGCTTCACTTCCTGTCCCATAGCCAAACAGGAAGTGAGAGGAAATCCCTGCAAATTCTAGGAATCCCTGCTTGTCACCAGAACTAGTGCCCCCAATAGAAGGTTTCCCCTCTATTACTTTTCTGGTGACAACCCAACAGTTGGCGTTTTCTCTTACTTTCACTTTCAATGATATTGGTAAACAGAACAAATAGAGAGGGAAATCTCACTATTGGGGGCACAGACAGCAATAAAAACTGATATTATTCATAAAGTGGAACTTAAAGAGGAGGTCCAGCTCCCTCAAGACAAAAATGAAAAGTCAGCAGGTACAAATACTGTAGCTGCTGACTCTTAATATTAGGGCACTTACCTGTCCACGGAGCCCGCAATGTCGGCACTGTATTTTTGGATCGGCTGTCAGATGCAGCAGCCACCATTCCGATAAGAGAACCCGGTAGTGAAGCCTTTCAGCTTCACAGCTGGTTCCCTACTGCGCCTTCCAATTGGTCCGGCAGCAGAGGAAGGAGGAGAGGACTGAACTTCCGGGCCCCGTCTCCTGGAAGTGGGGAGGGGTACCTGTCAAAAACAGGCCCTGTTCCCCTTTTCCCCTAAAAGGTGCCAAATGTGGCACCACAGGGGGAGAGGAGACAGATAAGCAGAAGTTCCACTTTTGAATCCTGCTAGATCACTTCAGGCTGACCCCTTTTGCAGGTCTAGCTATGTAAAACATTAAAAATAAGTGTCTATACTGTTTAAAATTCAGTAATACACAGTCTCACCCTGCTCTGCACATGCTCAGCTGCTCTCCATTTTTAGGCATTGCTGAGTTTGTAGAGGCCGATCTCCTGACAGTCTTCTAGCAGAATTAAACCCTTGATCTGCGGTTGCCATGGAGCTGCAAATGTGGTCAGCTGACACCAGCCATTTGATGGTTTGGTGAAAATGTGACAGTTGGCAATCCCAGAAACTTTTTTCAAACCTGTTAAATCAATGGCTTTAGATCCGCTTTATGATTTACTGCTGCTCAGGGGCTCTTGGCTTCAGCAAAATGGCAGCCTCCAGCAAGAACAAACAGTAGCAATGCTGGAGGCAATTTACAGCACACACTCATTTTGGTAGCATAATTATTCATGTGGAATGTGTGTTCTTGCTAAAGAACATTATTTTTGTATTAAGTTGTTCTGGGTAAAATTCTGCTTTAAGTGCCATCAACATGAGTCCATCCTAGTGACTTGACAAATAAGAGCAAACTGAACAAGTGTTTATCTCTCTCCACTCTATCCCCCAAAAAAAAAGGTTCTGCCATTAGTTTTACTTTAAAGTGTTTGTTAAGGAAACATTTTTTTTTCTATAGTCCCCCCTGTTATATAACAGTAAGCTCTGTAGTGCATGTCATTTCTAAAAATATGCGGTATAATAGCTTACTTCAGAGCGCTGTTAGGCGCTCAGCTGACTGCCCACCAGTCTCCTGTCCTGATAGCTGCAGAGAGAGGTGCTGGGAAACCCCTGCTGATGTCAGACCAGGGCAGCAGACCAGCGGGCAGTCACATGAGCGCCGAACGACGCTCTGAAGTAAGCTATTATACCGCATATTTCTAGAAATTACATGCACTGGAGATTCAATCCAGAGTGCCGTGGGGAGGGGATGTCCCTTTCTTCCAATCAGCTTTTAGAGCTCTCCTCACTGATGTAACTTCAGCTCTCCGCCCCCTACTTTTCAGAGCTGTAAGATCCTGTGTAAATTCTGCACTTTGAATGGCTGTAGGGGAAAGACAGCTGCAGATAAACAGATACAACTTATGTAGTAGGATTTGTTTCATCTCTGTGTATCACCTGAGGCCAGTCACCTTACTGGGTATATATAAGGGTTTAAAAAAACTTTAAGTAGTGGATGTGTATGGATTATTTTTGAAGAATAAGAATGTTTAGTGTCACTCGTGTGTGTTTACTGGGTATCCATGCACTGTAGCCCCATAAGAACATTTCGGACACACTGGTTGATTTACTAAAACTGGAAAATGCTAAATCTGGTGCAGCTCTGCATTGAAACCAATCGGCTTCCAAGTTTTATTGTCAAAGCTTAATCACCTCAATACAGGGCACTTACACCCCCTTCCTGCCAGGCCATTTTTCAGCTTTCAGCGCTGTCACACCTTGAATGACAATTGCGCAGTCATGCTACACTGTAACCATGTGACATTTTTATCATTTTCTTAACACAAATAGAGCTAAATTAAACAGATAAGTTGACTTTGTGTGCCTCTTTTACACTAGTTTTCCTTTGTTACTAAGGCCTGGCCTCTGGACCCAACTAACTGCCTTTTCCTTGAGCGGTAAACACCTTCATCGGTCTCTTGACATTCTTTCACTGAATTTAACAATGCAAGTTGGCAAGGCTTAGGTTGGCCATACATTATGCAATTTTCTATCCTTCAGCCATGGGTTGAGGGAAAGAAAATCGCTGGATTTACCCATCAACACATTCAGTGTTAATGGGGGAATCCCTCCAACTGCGCTATTGTGTTCTGACAGCAGGAGATTTCCCTGATGTCAGAATGTGGTTACTCCTACTTGCTATATCTGGCGACAGTAATCGTACAAAAAAAAGACGACCGGCTGGTTATATTGAAGCTGATTACTCAACTTAAGTACAACTAGCCTGCCCATAGAGGGATCAAAATTTCAATCTGTCTATGGCTAGTATTAGCCATGAAGCCAAGGAAATATAGGCCTCAAGTAACAAAGTGAAAGTTCTGTGGTAAAGCTGAACTCCGGAGAATTATGTTTTTTGCATACTTGCATTGGTCCAGAATCCAGATTGGCTTGATGTAAGTATGTATATCTGATATTTGGAGGGCCTCCGGGGGATGCTGAAAATCACTGTAGTAGTCCTTGCTAGATCCTAGATCCAGCCATGATCTTCCAGATTCCATGTAAGCAGCTTCTCATCACACCGACTTACATGGGGTCACTCACTCAGCACCTCCATTATTCATAGAATGATAGAATGCCTTTCTTTCAACAAATAGGAGACATTTTGCGATTGGACGAGGTAGAAATTGGGGTGGCGAATTTACTGTCCCCACCTCATCCAATCAGAGAATGCCGTGTATTAATTGAAAAAAAAATATATGACTTCTATGAAATAATTCTATGAACAGTGTCAGTGCCAACACCCCCCCTGTCCCAGTCACCCATGTTCATTGTACAGAGGGGCAGTCTGCGGAGCAGCACCTAGAATCGCAGACTACTACAGTGACTTTTAGTGACCTTCTGGATGTCGCATATGTATATTTACATTGAGCCAAGCTAGATCTAAGTTTGCAGAAAATAGAATTCCTGGAGTTGAACTTTAAATAACGCATTTGCTTTATCCCCTATGCCAGATGTAAGAGCCTGACAATGAAACACAGGGAAGAGTTGAAAGCAGCACCGTGTTTAAAAATGTGTTTATTGAGGAGCTGTATTAAGATGGGAGGCAGTGAACAAAGAGAATGTTGGAGCGTGTGGGCTGGTTTGAGAGCTGCGAGTCCTTGTAGAAATCTGTCACATCATGGTGTTGGTGTGAGTTGCTGGAAGTGAAAGTGAAAGAATCTGCAGCTCCTCACAGCTTCCTGCTTTTCTGCATATCCGTTCTCAGCAAAAATCCCCAAACTTTTATTACCACCTATTCTCATACTCTTAATCAACATGTTCCTTTATATCTTAGACTGGAATTTTCACTTTCATCCTAGTGTTTATATTTCTTTACCAATATGTTCAATTAAAGGCATATATAATCCAGGGCTGCACAAACTCCAGGCGACAAGAAATTGCATCCTGATGCCTGAGATGCCACCCCAATGCTCCATGCACCCCACATGTGCCCCCCCCACACACACACACACTAGGTATCACGGGCTCCGCTTGCCCATCTGCAGGCCTAGCATAGCAGGTGCCACTGGATAGAGGGGACACACGTCCGCTCTCCTCTCCTTCTTGTTGCTGACCTGAAAATGCCATGCCAGACCCCAATGACAGTTTCCCCAGCCATCAAAGCCAGGAAAGAATGTAATGCAGTGCGATGTGCATTGCATTATATTTAGTGGAGCACAGGGGAGACATGCAGGGTCTTGTAGTTGCATGTCTCATTAAAGGGAACCTGTCACCTAAAAAATCACCACATTGGGAACTTTTTGTCCCCTATGTGATTGGGGAGAATGAAGTTAAAAAAAATTTTAAAAATTTAAAATTAAATTGGAAAAAAATAAAGTTACACCCAAGCACATAAAATCTCCCCCCCCCCCCCCCCATATGCTAATGTACAAACATAAACGCACGTAGCCTACGCCTGAAAGCGTTGATTGCTAGACATGTTACATATCCCTGTGTACGCCAGAATTAGAGCAATAATTCTAGCACCAGATCTCCTTTGTTATGCTAAACTGATGACCCAAGGAGAGCTTTTAAAGTGTCGCCTATAGAAAATATAGGGTACGGAAATTTGTCACCATTTCACGGGTGCGTGCAAATTTAACCACTTCAATACCGGGCACTTAGACACCTTCCCGCCCAGGACAATTTTCAGCTTTTAGCGCTGTCGCAATTTGAATGACAATTGCGCGGTCATGCTACACTGTACCCAAACAATTTTTTTATCATTTTGTTCCCCCAAATAGAGCTTTCTTTTGGTGGTATTTGATCACCTCTGCGTTTTGTTTTTTTTATGCGCAACAAATAAAAAAAGACCGAAAATTTTGAAAAAAACAAGTTTTTCTTTGTTTCTGTTAAAACTTTTTGTAAATAAGTACGTTTTCTTCTTCAATGACGGGCACTGATATGGCTGCACTGACGGGCACTGATATGGCTGCACTGACGGGCACTGATATGGCTGCACTGACGGGCACTGATATGGCTGCACTGACGGGCACTGATATGGCTGCACTGACGGGCACTGATATGGCTGCACTGACGGGCACTGATATGGCTGCACTGACGGGCACTGATATGGCTGCACTGACGGGCACTGATATGGCTGCACTGACGGGCACTGATATGGCTGCACTGACGGGCACTGATATGGCTGCACTGACGGGCACTGATATGGCTGCACTGACGGGCACTGATATGGCTGCACTGACGGGCACTGATATGGCTGCACTGACGGGCACTGATATGGCTGCACTGACGGGCACTGATATGGCTGCACTGACGGGCACTGATATGGCTGCACTGACGGGCACTGATATGGCTGCACTGACGGGCACTGATATGGCTGCACTGACGGGCACTGATATGGCTGCACTGACGGGCACTGATATGGCTGCACTGACGGGCACCGATATGGCTGCACTGACGGGCACCGATATGGCTGCACTGATATGGCTGCACTGACGGGCACCGATGAGGCGGCACTGACGGGCACCGATGAGGCGGCACTGACGGGCACCGATGAGGCGGCACTGACGGGCACCGATGAGGCGGCACTGACGGGCACCGATGAGGCGGCACTGACGGGCACCGATGAGGCGGCACTGACGGGCACCGATGAGGCGGCACTGACGGGCACCGATGAGGCGGCACTGACGGGCACCGATGAGGCGGCACTGACGGGCACCGATGAGGCGGCACTGACAGGTGGCACTGGTATGCGGCACTGATGGGCACTCATAGGTTGCACCGATGGGCACTTATAGGCGGCACCGATTGGCACTCGTAGGTGGCATTGATGGTTACTTATGGGTGGCACTGATAGTTGGCACGGATGGGCACTGACAGGTGGCACGAATGGACACTGATGGGTGGCACTGATGACTGGTTGTTTGCAATGATGCCCCTAAGGGTGACATTGCTGGGCATCACTGCAACATAATGGTGCCAATCAGTGCTCATTTGTGGGCACTGATTGGCACAGATTGGGCACACTGGGCACATGTGGATGGCCATGGGGTACATACCTGGCCATCCACATGTTGCCCCTTCCCTGGTGGTCCTAGTGGCGATCCCTGGTGGTCCAGTGTATCTGCGGGGGGGCTGCGCTGATAAACAATCAGCGCAGACCCCCCCTGCCAGGAGAGCCGCCGATCGGTTCTCCTCTACTCGCATCTGTCAGACGCGAGTGAGGAAGAGACGATCAACGGCTCTTCCTATTGACAGCGTGATCAGCCGTGATTGGACACGCGGGAGGCTCTTTACCAAGATCGGTGTAGCGGTGTGTCAGACTGACACACCGATCCACCGATCGCCGCGGGCGTGCAGAGGCATGTTATCCTGCTGGACGTCATATGACGCCCAGTCAGGATAACTGAACCACTTGGGTAATTTATTGCGTTTTTGTGCCCCCTAAAATTAACTTTTACTGTGTTGTGTTTTTTTTTTTTTTAACTGAAATGTTGTGGTAATATTGTGTGACATAAAAAATTGCAACTACTACTGTTTTATTCTCTTGTTTTGGGGGGTTTTATGCAACCGTTAGGCCTAAAATTGTTAAACGTGTGAAAAAAATGCAAAATAGGCTTATATTTTTTATAAATATGCCACTGTGCTTTTTACTACAGATGTGGACAAAATGTTCAAGATGAGTGAGAAGATTCTTCTTTTGTGTGTGGGAGAGGCTGGAGATACCGTGCAGTTTGCAGAGTACATTCAGAAGAATGTGCAGTTGTACAAAATGAGAAATGGTGAGTTCAGGAATCATTTATATTGTATTTTTTTGGTTTAAAAAATTTGTTTTAATGATTATCTCAGCTTCTGTCAAATCTGGTCCTCATGTGGTGGAAGCAAGGTTTCACAGCCCTCTACTCCCCCTGATTGGTCAAGTTTTTTGTTAAATTCCTTAAAGTGTGTCTCTGGCTAAAACTTTTTAATAAATTTGGGATAGGAAAGGGTTAGGACCCCAGAATTTTTGTGCAATCTGTGTTACTGCTGGCAAGATTCACTCTCTTTCATTGTCCTGGTGACTATGAGAATGAAGCAAAGAAATTAGGTGAGTTTATCCCAGCAGAAGCAAAAATCCTGATGGGTTCAACCATTCCCTATTCCCTCTAATCCAGTGAGGGGAACACTGAAAACATGACCTGCAGAGGATACTTGAGGACTGCAAAAACACGGCACCAGTAGGTCTTTTTTTGCATACTTCCAGATAGGTATAAAGGTAAGGTGTGTTAATTTACACTAGGGGTGCAACGGATCAAAAAACTCACGGTTCGGATCGTTCCTCGGATCAGGAGTCACGGTTCGGATCATTTTCGGATCAACAAAAAAAAAATCTCCCCCACAGTAATATGCACAATCTCCCTATTGGCAGGGCATTGCAGCAGGGCATTGCAGCAGGGCATTGCAGAGTATTGCAGGGCATTGCAGAGTATTGGCACTGCTGCCATCCGATCTCTCCCCTCCACTGTACAGATCAGTACACAGAGGGGAGAGAGAGAGGAACCGGCATGACATGACGCCGGTTTGTTACAAGTGATCGCTCCGTCATTCGACGTGCTAAACGGCCACTGGGTGTACCAAGATGGCTGCTGCTCCGGAGCTAGGCCAAAGCCGCGGCCTTTCCTATGGCCGAGGCCACAGAGGTGTCCCGTACGGATCAACCTCCGCGGATCGGATCAACCTCCGCGGATCGATGACGATCCTTTGCACCCCTAATTTACACTAATGATTTCACCACCCGATTCTCTAAATAAATCTGGAAAATATTGCATAATAAGGCATTGCATAGGGCCTGTTCACACTAATACCTTGCACTAAGATCTGTTGTAAAAAAAAGAAAAAACTGCTGCATGCTTCACTTTAATACATTCAAATGCATAGTGTAACAAAGCTTTTTTGGCCCTACTTCTCCTATGGATCAGTTAGTTCTGCACTCCTAGGACCCATTTTCAGCTGACAGCAGGCTAAAGTCCGCTGTTGGCTGCTATCGCAGACCTGATCCAGGCTCTGAAAAGATCCCGACTGTATGGTCAGGATCCACCGAGAATTCTGGACCGGGAGCTGGCTCAGTCTCCAGTAAGCGGTGGAGGGGCAGGGCAGAGAGCCGTCGACTGACAGTTGCCAGCTCTCTGCAGGCTGAAAACTGAGAGCTGGGCATCAGCAGTGTTTGATCACTCAGTTCTCGGTCTTAGAGGCGGCAAGGGACAACTGCAACCAACATCAGTGCTGCAGCCATCTAGGTAAGTATGATTATTTTTTCCCAGTCCAATACTTCTCTTTTAAATGCACAGGAACATGCAACACTGGTTAGCTTATGCAATTAAAAGGAAACCCAAACTGAAGCTGCCATTGTTGACTTCCGCTAGAAGCCTGGCTTTAATACCAGTGGCTTTTTTTTTTCTATCACTGACTTGGTAGAAGTACATAAAGTTACATATGCCCGTTTAGAAGGTCTGACTTTCTAAAGATTTCACCTGCAGTAATGCTTGTTTGGGGTGAGTGACGCAAAGTATTAAAATCTGAGACCACCAAATAAGTAGCATTTCCGCAGGAGGACAGAGCAGAGAGTCTACATGTTTCTCTTAGTGCAAGTGCTCATTCAAATGCCTTTGTTGCAAACATGCCTTAGAACAGCAAGTTGTCCTTACAGTGCCTTGAAAAAGTATTCATATCCGTTGAAATGTTCCAAATGTCATGTTATAACCAAAAACGTAAATTTATTTTATTAGGATTTTATGTGATAGACCAAATGGTTTTCAAAATTTTTTACAAATATCTGAAAAGTGTGGCATGCATTTGTACTCAGCCCCTTTACTTTGATACCACTAACTAAAATTTATTGAAATCAATAGCCTTCAGAAGTCACCTAATTATTAAATAGAGTCCCCCTGTGTGTAATTTAATTTCAGTATACATACAGCTGTTCTGTGAAGCCCTCAGAGGTTTGTTAGAGAACCTTAGAGAACAAACAGCATCATAAAGGCCAAGGAACGAACCACACAGGTCAGGGATAAAGTTGTGGAGAAGTTTAAAGCAGGGTTAGGTTATAAAAAAATATCCGAAGCTTTGAACATCTCACGGAGCACTGTTCAATCCATCATCCGAAAATGGAAAGAGTATGGCACAACTGCAAACCTACCAAGACATGGCCGTGCACCTAAACTGACAGGCCTGGCAAGGAGAGCATTAATGAGGGTAGCAGCCAAGAGGCCCATGGTAACTCTGGAGGAGCTGCAGAGATCCACAGCTCAGGAGAATCTGTCCACAGGACAACTATTAGTCGTGCCACAAATCTGACCTTTATGGAAGAGTGACAAGAAGAACATTGGTGAAAGAAGACATTGGTGAAAGAAAGCCATAAGAAGTCCTGTATGCAGTTTTTTTGTGAGAAGCCACGTGGGAGACACAACAAACATGTGGAAGAAGTTGTTCTGGTCAGATGAGACCAAATTTGAACTTTTTGGCCTAAAAGCAAAGCGCTATGTATGGCGGAAAACTAACACTGCACATCGCCCTGAATACACCATCCCCACAGTGAAACATGGCGGTGGCAGCATCATGTGGGGATGCTTTTCTTAATCGAGGACAGGGAATCTGGTCAGAGTTGATGGGAAGGTGGATGGAGCCAAATACAGGGCAATCTTAGAGGAAAACATGTTAAAGTCTGCAAAAGACTTGAGACAAGGACAGAGGTTCATCTTCCAGCAGGATAACGACCCTAATTATACAGCCAGAGCTACAATGGAATGGTTTAGATGAAAGCATATTAATGTGTTAGAATACTTTTTCAAGGCACTGTATGTAATGGATGGGTATTGAATAACACGTTTATCTTTTAGAAGCAATTATACTCAGAGTGAATTGATCCTTTTCTTTTTTTTTTCTTTGTGCCAATAGTGACATGATCCTCATTAAAATAAAATATTTTTAGACCTACTAAGATCTCATTCATTTTTATTTATTTTTAGGGTATGAGCTGTCTCCCAGTGCAGCTGCAAACTTTACACGAAAAAACTTGGCTGACTATCTTAGAAGCAGGGTGAGTTCATTATGATATGTAACCATTTAAATGTTCCCTACAGACATCAATGATCCTGCAGAGACAGCTGGCAAGCCCACTGTCTCTGCCAGGCAACTGGCATTTTCAGAAACAGTCCACAAGTTTCTCCCATTCTTTTTTCCTTCATGTCAGGTTTATCTAAATAAACATAGGAGGCACCCTACATGTTTTGTTCTCATGTATTGCCTCTCCTGGTGGGAACCATCAAATAAACATTAATCTTTTATGATATGTTGTGTCCAATTTCATTTTAGCTTTTGTGATTGCATCCTAATAAACGTCGGGGCATATTTTCTGGACTTTTAATTGTATCGTTGGTAAATACAGCTGTTTGGCGTTTTGAGCGTTGTTCTTCTTTCCAGTAAAGTATTGTTTATGGGAGAATGTTGACAGCAGCAAAAATCCTCTCATCTGTATGACAAGCTGCTGCTTAGGAAGGAAGCAGCAGGAACCTTGTGAGCTCCTCTCCTCATTTAACATCTAGCTACAGTTTAATATTCGGGTGCTCGCATAACCCTCTGAAACAGATGGTGCAGGTAAAGCTGTTATATTTAAGTATCCTGTCTCCCAAACGCTGAAATCCATTTGCTATACACGCCGAAAGTTAATGCCGCTAACGAGGGTAATTGAACACGCTTTTTGGCAGACACATTTAGCAGGATGTGACATGGTGCCACACTTGGTCCTGACTCCTTTATTCCGTGAGTGCCAGCCCTTTTCCTCCTTCCGATAGAGGTCCTGCATTGCCCCTTCCATTCTCCTGTGTGCCTGGATTCTCTGCACCTGTTCCAGATGGGTAACTCAGTGGGGGGACACTGGCAGAGGCAGATGTGTTTTGCATGCCGGAGATGTAGCGCTGTGCTACAGATGGTGATGTCTAAGAGGGAGTGGGGTGTGTAAAACTATTGTTAAACATCACAGTGTTCAGAGCCCCTGCTGTTACCACTGTACAGCCTCTGAAATGTAGCAATTGGTACAGATTGCCCCCTCTTTTTGGTGACCTATTGCTAACAGATAGAATCCAAATAAGTTTTTAAAACTTGATATGAGTTTCAAATTGATCTTTTTCCACATGACATAATGTATGAATTTGAATTTAATTTTGATATTTAGCGGTAACAGCTGAAGTGCCATTTCATTATTATTATTTCTTTTTTTGCAGTCTAGTAATGTGGCAGTAGCCTCTTGACATGAGTCTTTTGTAACTTGTTTGCACTCTCTTTGCATAGGTAAGATTCAGTTTTCAGGTATGGTTGCAGGTACAGATTTTTGGAATGTACTGTAATTTAGTAGGTGTCAAAGGCAGGTAGCAGGACCTCTGTCTGGTACAGCAGAATCTCAGAACTCTCTAATGCCCTGTACACACGATCGGACATTGATTGCACATTCCGACAACAAAATCCATGTATTTTTTCTAGGGGTGCAACGGATCGTCATCGATCCGTGATCCGATCCGCGGAGGTTGATCCGTACGGGACACCCGCGATCCGCGGAGCGCTCTGTGTCCTCGGCCATAGGAAAGGCCGCGGTTTCGGCCTAGCTCCGGAGCGGCGGCCATCTTGGTACACCCGGCAGCCGTTTAGCACGTGATCGCTCCGTCAAATGACGGAGCGATCACTTGTAACAAACCGGCGTCATGTCATGACGCCGGTTCCTCTCTCCCCTCTGTATACTGATATGTACAGTGGAGGGGAGAGATCGGATGGCAGCAGTGCCAATACTCTGCAATGCCCTGCCAATACTCTGCAATGCCCTGCTGCAATGCCCTTCTGCAATACTCTGCCCATACTCTGCCCATACTCTGCCCATACCCTGCCAATATACCCGCCAATACCCTGCAATACTCTGCCACACCCTGCCAATAGGGAGATTGTGGATATTACAGTGGGGGGGAGATTTTTTTTTTTTTTTTTTGATCCAAAAATGATCCGAACCGTGACTCCTGATCCGAGGAACGATCCGAACCGTGAGTTTTTTGATCCGTTGCACCCCTAATTTTTTCCAACGGATGTTGGCTCAAACTTGTCTTGCATACACAGGGTTGCACAAAGTTGTCGGAAAATCCGATCGCTCTGAATGCGGTGACGTAAAACATGTACATCGGGACTATAAACGGGGCAGTAGCTAATAGCTTTCCTCTCTTAATTTATTCTGAGCATGCGTGGCACTTTGTGTGTCGGAATTGTCCACACACAGTCGGAATTTATGCAAACGGATTTTGTTGTCGGAAAATTTTATAGCCTGTTCTCAAACTTTGTGTGTCGGAAATTCCGATGGAAAAAGTCAGATGGAGCCAACACATGGTTGGAATTTCTGACAACAAGCTCCGATCACGCATATTCCGTCGGAAAGTCTGACCGTGTGTACAGGGCATTAGGCTACACTCACACTGCTGGACAGCATCAACCAGGGGTGGCGGCTCTAGGTAGCAGTTCTAAACGCTCCCTGCATATACTGTGAGCGAACAGCTGCAGCTGTCCGATTGGTACTCTAAATATCAATGGCACGATGCCACCACTGTTCACATGTAACTAGTTGTCAGAGCGTTGCATGCGAATAGAGGCTGTTACCGACCAGTATGCATCCAAGGTGGATGTTTCTGCAGAGTTTTGGCTGCACACAAACTGGCTGTGGCTAATTGGCCAGTTTATAGGTGGCCATAGCAGTGTTGCTTCGTCCGGAGGCAGTATGTAGCCACCTCTGAATGCAGCAAACTATCCTCACCCCATTGCCTATGTGAATGTAGCCTAACCTGTCGGATAACAAGGCAGTATGTATATGGATTACAAGAGAAATGAACACATTGTGACATAAACTGAAGGTCGTGTTTCAGGTCTTGGAACTGGCAAAAAATCAAGGGCATTTGTAAGACCCTTTCCTTTTGTAACTTGTCGTCGGTGGAATGAAGGTTGCACAAGACTAAAGAGAGCCACTCCCTCCTGCACCTGTCATTTGCAGGACAACCTGCCACCTCGAGGGACCACTGCCACCTCCAAAACAATATGGTTTGGAGAGAGCGTGCAGAGAGGGATTTTGCCACTAAATGAGTGGTGGACAAGAAAAAGACCAGCATAAGCTGCAGATTGGAAACTTTAACTAAAACCACCCATAGTCAAAGCTTCTTGTACATCTTCCTGTCCAGGGACTGAAAACCACTGAAGGTTAGAGAGATTCTTTAACTTTGTTTCTTGTCTTTTTTGTGAGACAATCACAAATGATTTCATTTTGATAGTTTTATTATATATCAAAGTATATTAGAAGTTACGTTTTGGGAGTTTCATTCCCCCTACATAATTGATGTTCTGATCTTTAAGGTTCTAACTCAGTGATGCAGAAAAGGGTCTCTTTATGCCAGCTTTATTACTTTATAGGCAATACAAGTAGGTTTTTTATGTTAATAAGTTTCAGTACGGAACTTAAAAACATATTTAGCTTTTTTTAAATAAAGAAGCATGATTTGGGACTGAGTACACAGGTTTATACACTTGTTAAACAAGGAGCTTGTTGCCATGTCACTTAGCCTGGTTCCTACCCTTTGTGTAATAAGGTAGGTGTTTGTCTTTACTCTGCTGATACAGATACAGCATCACAGGTGTAAATTCCCTAGCCCTTATACAAGTCTCTCTGGGGGATCTGAAACTGAGACAGCGTTGTTATCTCACTCCCGAAGAGAGAGCGTAGACGTGCTAAGCAGCAAATGCCTGCTGAGAGCTGGTAACTCGCCGGCTCAGCAAAAGAAGCTTTTCTTTACTCTGAATTGTAAGAAAGGTGTTCAAGTCACTTTGGGAACATTTAAATAAACCAGGAATCCTACGAAAATATTGCAGTGAATGCAGGAATTAAAGTTCAGAACGTATTTTTCTAAGTAAGCTAGTAAGCTCATTTTAGGCACCTAAGTGCTTTTGCTTCATTAAAGCTAAACATCTATATACAGCGTTAAAAGTGTTTTCCTGCCAAAAGATTTGTAATTCTGTTCAGCCACTCATGCGATTCACACACCAATACCATACTGCAAACGTTTTAGCTAAAAAGTGAGAGTCAGCGCTCACTGACATAAGATGGTATCTGTATGTAATATATATACTGAAATAACAATAAAATTAATAAAAATAATGCGGACTATTAAAAACAGAAAATCTAAAGTAATAGACAATGATTCAAGTCCAACTAGTCAATGAATAGGTAAGAATCACAGTATGACTCAGATCAATGGAAAAAAGGCAGCAGGTGACTGAACAGCATACATACAAGCTGGCAGCTCCTTATTGAGGTTTGGGATTCCCTCAAAAACAGATAAAAAGGAGAAAAACATGGCACCAGGTCAGTGTAAGAAAAACCAACAATACTTTATTCCAATATCCACTTACATCTAAGAAGCTTGCACACTTCATGTAGAGGTGCTGAGGTATCATGTGTGATCATCCAGGACGTTAGACAGGGTGGACTGGAGGGCTGCTGTGAGTATCCGGATTTGCTCTCACGTGCCCCTAGTAGCTGCCCCTTCCACACCTTGAGTGTTCTGTGGTTGCGGCAGCTCCTAGAGGCGCGTGAGAGCTGGTGATGCTGCCAGGCTTCTGCTCTCCTATGCGGCAGGTCCTGGCTAGTGTGGGCAGTGGTTCCTTCATTGGTGTGTCCACCTTTTGGATTTTCGGTGATGGGAATCTTGGAGTTTGTCAGAAGATCACTAGCTGTCACATCAGGGAATTGGGTGGGGCTGGTCCGTTCGTTACATGTTACACCCTGAATATGGGTGAAAAATGTTATGAAAGGTGAACTTATCCTTTAAATCTCCAGCATCTACTTGTTTTGAATAGAGTCCAGTTAGACCAAAACTAACTTAGTAGAAAGCGTTGGATAGTGGACCACATACAGTTTCCCTGACATCCAGCTCTCCCCCTTGACAATGTAGATGTCTAGGCTGTTGAGGATCATTCCCATCAGCAACCTTAGATGACCCCATGATGTCATACATGCTGAGAGAGGGAGTTAATGTAAGCGGAGGGCAGGGGGACACCTCTGTGTCCTCGACCTACCCTCAGTGCTGCCTTCTCTACTAGAGGGTATGTGTCAAATGACTTCCAAAGTAATTAATATATATATTTGGTCTGTCATGTACCGTATGTGTGAGTAATACATTTTTTTCATGTGCTCTAGGATCTAAACACAATCTATCAAACTTTTTTTTTTTTTTTCTTTTCTTTAATTGCACGTAGAGCATGAAATTCCGGCATTTGATGATACATAACACATAATAAAACATTGTATCTTCTTGCATTGCTTTGATAATGATTGAGAGGTGTCAGCTAGTGACCCAAGGTACTAATTGTGTTCTGACATTGCGCCCTGCATGTACATGTCACTTTCCATGGGTGCAATTCATGCTGTGCTGGATTCTTTTTCCTCTCTCCCCACCTCTGTTACTGTTACTTCACCTTCCACCAGATGTCTCACCACTGCCAGTAACCACCCGTGTGCAGTCTCACCGTTCGGTCGGTCCTAGTGTCTGTTGTCACCACAGCTCCCCTGGAGGTGAGAACTCAGTGGAATTTTACAAGCTGCTAAATCGGAAAAGTATTTCAACAATCCTAAGAAATTACATTGTAAAACATTGCCCACTGTTGGTGTATACATTAAAATGTCATACTACCTGAAGTAAAGAGTAATCCAAGCTGTGTATTTAGTTTATTTGTTTTTAAACCATATACAGTATGTCACATATAACACATGGGACAAGTTGCTCTAGGAAGGTCATTGCAATGGTGATTGAGCTTGTTTAAAGGACACTAGTAGAAGTTCATCTGAAGAGAGGGGATGAAAGTGCAACCCATTTCACGTACCTTCACTTGACTTCCTTTTGGGCAGCAGGGATACAAAAAATGTAATCCAATGCTGATGCTTTAAAGTGATTGTAAAGGGTCGTTTAAAAAAAATAAATAACAAACATGTTATACTTACCTCCTCTGTGCAGTTGGTTTTGCACAGAGCAGCCCAGATCCTCCTCTTCTCGGGTCCCTCTTTGCTGCTCCTGGCCCTTACCTCCTATCGAGTGCCCCCACAGTCAGCAGCTTCCTATGGGGGCACTGGAGCCGAGTCGCAGCTCCGTGTGTCCATTCAGACACAGAGCCCCAACCCGGCCCAGCCCTTTCTCTCTCCTGATTGGCTGGCTGGCTGGCTGGCTGGCTGACTGACTGACTGTGACAACCACGGGTGCCAGTGGCACCACTGCTGTGTCTCAGCCAATCAGGAGGAGTGTCCTGGACAGCTTAGACATTCATGGACATCGCTTGAGAGAAATGGGGCTTAGGTAAGTAATTAGGGGGTGCTGGGGAGGCTGCTACACACACAAGGTATTTTATCTTAATGCATTAAGATAAAAAAAACTGCCTTTACAACTCTTTTAACCGCTTGCTGACCAGCCGCCGCAGTTATAGCGAATCACCGTAGCTGTACGTCGGCCGCTTTAAGAGCTTTAGGTGGCGCGCGACACCAGAGCCGATGTGTGTGTGGCCGGCGGCGACCCGGTGATCGCTCCTCTGAGAGCCAGAACGGGGATCTGTCTATGTAAATGGATAGATCCCCGTTCTGTCAGGGAAGTAGAGCGAGATCTGTTGTTCCTAGTGATCATGAATGACTATCTCTCTCTCTACTCCCTATCAATACACTGGCCCCACAGTTAGAAACTAGGTAACACTTAACCCCTTGATTGCCCCTAGTGTTAACCCCTTCCCTGCCAGTGACATTTATACAGTAATAAATGTCAATGGTCCCAAAAAAGTGTCAAGTGTCTGATCTGTCCACTGCAATGTCACAATGTCACAGTCCCGCTAAAAATCATTGATCACCGCCATTACTAGTAAAAAAAAAAAAGTATAATAAAAATGCCATAAATATATATCCCCTATTTTGTAGATGCTATAACTTTTGCACAAACCAATCAATATACACTTATTGCGATTTTACTTTTTTTTATTTTTTATTATTTCTCAGTTAAAGCGACACAGTGCCGTATCACCAAAAATGGCCTTTTCATTAAGCGGGCAAATCCTTCTGGTCCTTAAGTGGTTAAGGCTTTTTTTTTTTTTTTAAGGGGGGGTTATCTCTCAAGGCACTATTGTAGTGCTAAAAGACATGCCAGTTATTATTTGAATTTTGGGGGGTAGAGAGTAGGGTTGCACCGGTACCGGTGCTGATACTAAGCATTTGCATGAGTGCTCATACTCGTGCATATGCTCCGATACCCTAACCGATACCTTTGCGGTGTGATTTGCACCCATATAAAATGAATGCGTTCAAATCGCACTGCAAAGAATCGCATGCGGTTTCCTGCACCGCTCCTGTGTTTACCCAGGCTGACGTCTCTATTCTTTTTGTACGGGCTCAAATCGCCCTGCAAAGGTATTGGTACTCGGTATCTGTGAATACTTGACCAAAAGTATTGGCATCCCTAGTAGAGAGGTATCATTTCACATGTATGAAAATCACAGCTGCCTACATAATTTAACTTCACTCTCCGTGGACAAAGTATAGGTTTAGTTTAAAGTGTATCTCCACTTTTCTGGAGGGCAAGAGCTTCCCTCTCAAGTGAACTACAAACATAAGGATTTTGGCAAATTTCATTGCTTCAGAAGACAAGGTGGAATCTCCACACACCAGAGCCCAGTCACAATATGGAAAGGTGAAGATACAGCTTTAGCCTAAGCTTCTCCTAACTAAACTCCTTTGAGTTTTGCCCCACCCATGGGGTCTAATCATAGGTAGCTTCACTGCTTACTTGCTTCTGTCCTGCAGATATTGATGTAGGTCTTACCAGCAATTTCTTTAGCTGTCTCCTAAACCGTAAGATCTGCTTTCACTATAAAACATTTGATCAGGCTTAGTGCTGCTGCTCCTGTATCCCTATCGTGTCGTTGAAGTTACTGTAACACATGAGGGTTGAAACTCTTATTTTAGGGGATGTCTATATTGTACTGACTTCAAGCAGTGTGCCAATCACTTGAGCTGAGGAAGGAACCCTTATGGGCTTATTCAAGGGGCGGACTCTGCTAACGGATCCACGTGCTCAGAGGTCAATCTGCCCGCGGATGACAGGTCTTTGTCTGCTCCGCTTATGTATAGCGGACACAGCCTGCTGTTCTCTATGGGTGGTCGGATGTAAACTGACCGACTGTCATTCAATCCGATCAGGCAGATAGGGAACGGATTCCCCCATCCGTCCTGTTTTTGGCGGGTCGGATCGAATGTCAGCAGGTTTCAATGGACACATGTCCGCTGACACCCGCTGCTCCATGGAGGGCAATGGATGGTGCGATTGGGTCCACCTAACAAACTAACAGCAGACCCAATCGGTCCAGCTACGTGAAAAGGGCCTATTTTTTTTTTGTATACAGATTGCTGCTGCCATATGTTCTAAGAAAGAGAAATTTTGTGGTTTTAGAAAATATGGTGGTTTTCAGATTGAAAGGCTGGGTTCACACTGGTACAACAAACGCTCCGACATTGGGAGCACATGTCCACATTATGTGTATAAATCAATGGTTCCCTATGAGAGCTGTCTTAACTGGTCCGACGTTGAAAAAGGTTCCTGCAAGACTTTGGTCCTACTTCAGCCCATTGAATATTGAAGTCGGATCCTTGTCCTAACCTTCCGACTTGTGACATCCTACATGGTGATTACAGCAGCAGTAAAAGGAATTTATGTCACACTGGGATTGATTTGATTGGTCAAAGGACAAGTCAGACTATCTCAAAGTCGGAGCAAAATCTTATCTTGTTCATTCAAGTCGATTGGAAGTAGGACCGATGTAGCCAGGCAAAGTAGGACAACAGTCATACCAGTGCGAACCCGGCCTTAAGGCTGGGTTCACATTGATACTACATGACGGTCATACCACTGTCCTCCTACTTTTGCTCTGCGACATCAGTCCTACATTGGCCCTACATCCATCCGACTTGAATGAACACTACTTTGATCCGACTTTGTGATAGTAGACTTGTCCTTTGACCAATCAAAACAATCCCAGTGTGACATCAATTTACTTTTACTGCTGCTGTAATCACCATGTCGGATGTCACAAGTCGGATGGTAAGGACAAGGATCCTACTTTGATCTGACTTTAGTGATATTGATTGGGCTGAAGTAGGACCTTAGTAGTGCATAGTAGTCTGACCGACTTGTGTCGGACCTGTTAAGACGGCTCTCATAGGGAAACATTGGGAGCTCATGTCGCATGACATGTCGGAGCGTTTTGTCGTACAAGTGTGCACCCAGGCTTAAGGGAGTACTCCTAATCTCAGCTTGTTACCTGTATAAAAGACACCTGTCCACAGAATCAATCAGATTACAATCTCTCCACCATGGCCAAGACCAAAGAGCTATCCAAGGATGTCGGGGACAAGATTGTCGACCTTACAAAAGGCTGGAATGGGCTACAAGACCATCGCCAAGCAGCTTGGTGAGAGGGTGACAACAACGCTTGGTGCGATTATTCGCAAATGGAAGAAACACAAAATAACTGTCAATCTTCCTCGGTCTTGGACTCCATGCATGGTCTCACTTCATGGAGTTTCAATGATCATGAGAATGGTGAGGAATCAGCCTTAGAACTACACTGGAGAATCTTGTCAATGATCTCAAGGCAGCTGGGACCATAGTCACCAAGTAAACAATTTGGTAACACTATGCCGTGAAGGACTGAAATCCTGCAGTGCCCGCAAGGTCCCCCTGCTCAAGAAAGCACATTTACAGGCCCTGAAGTTTGCTAATGATCATCTGAATGATTCAGAGGAGAACTGGGTGAAAGTGTTGTGCTCAGATGAGACCAAAATCGAGCTCTTTGGTAACAACTCAATTCGATGGACGGGGGTCCATGTACCGTCAAATCTTGGGTAAGATCCACCTTCTCTCAGCCAGGGCACTGAAAATGGGTCATGGATGGGTATTCCAGCATCGCAATGACCCAAAACACATGGCCAAGGCAACAAAGGAGTGGCTCCAGAGAAGCACATTAGGGTCCTGAAGTGGCCTAGCCAGTCTCTAGACCTTAATCCCATAGAAAATATGTGAAGGGAGCTGAATGTTCGAGTTACCAAACGTCAGCCTCAAAACCCCAATGACCTGGAGAGGATCTGCAAAGAGGAGTGGGACAAAATCTGTCCTGAAATGTGTGCAAACCTGGTGGCCAACTACAAGAAACGTCTGACCTCTGTGATTGCCAACAAGGGTTTTGCCTTGTCCTCTTTAACCAGCTAATTGGGAACATAGAAATCTGTCATTTACACACAGCACCAGTAGTTTCTGCCTAGTTCTTTTAAGTACCAGTGAATGTGGGATACATTTTGTCTATGCAGGGAGAAATTCATGGGATGTGAGTGTTTTTTTTTTTAACCATCTGAAAATGCTAGTAGCCTGGCAGTTACTGCCCTAGACGAAGCATATAGAAAGTGAAATCAGATCTCTTAACATGTCCTGGGTATTGACGCAAAGCATGGAAAATCACTGGATCGTTATGACAGCCTGGTAAATAGCATTTTCACAATGTCTACAAATGCAGCTTTAAAATTTCTCTCAGCTTAGGTTCCTTACAAAAAAATCCTAGACTTAAGGTATTCTTTCATGCTGCCTTCATTCTAGCAATATTCAGATGTTAGTTACAATACCCCATCTAATGACATTATGAGTGATACGAAGGGGTCAGTCCCAACTTGGATGTAAAAGAAGGGTTCTGTAGGATTGCAGTGCAGTTTGTAGCCTTGAATGGGTGAAAATTAGATGGCTCATCTCTTGTGCCCGAGCCGTGTCAAGAGGAAGTCTGACATGGTAACTGGCACAGATGTATTGGCTTAATTAAAACTGCCTCACACCCTTTTATTTATGCCTGAGCATCTCACACATGCAGAAAGCTGGCATCTCGAGAGTCGCACAAACCTTTGGCGAGACATCTCCTGCACCGCTCTTTAAACACTGAGAGAACCCCCCCCCAAATCCTCCTCTTGTTAATTGTGCCTGCGTCTCGGATGTGTAGGCATAAATAAATGTTAGAGCGGCTAATTAAATTAAAGTATCTAGGAAACAGTGGCTAAAACTGCAACATCTTTTCTGCCCATTGCACATGACCCTGCGCTGCCATGTTCTTATAAATGGGCTCATTATTTATGCTGTATGGTCATTCCAAGTATCAACTGCACATACCTAAACTGGTAGTAACATCTAAATATACAGTAAAATGGGCAGATTACACAGCGGTTTTCTAGTGCAGTAATGTCTTTCTGTCTAGCATTTAAGTAGCCATTTATGCAAGGGGTCAATATCTGCAGATGACATTAAATAAGGTGTCGGTGTAGGCAGTTAGTCAAATACACAGTTGAAGTACATATGTCCTGTAGTGTGTCTGTCCCCCCCCCCCCCCCCCCAGGAGCCACATGGTCATTTTAGGCCCTCTATCCTGCGCCTTGACTCCAAGAAAAACCTCAGTCCCTCATAAGGACACTAGGACGCTTAGTGGTAGATGAACTCAATATATTGATACGGGTTAGAATAAATGGGTTGAAAATAAATGAGCACACAGCAGGTAAATTCAGACACAGTCTGCTAGACAAAGTGATAGCTATGCTGAATGAACTTGGATTCAGACACTTAGGGCACTTTCACACTGAGCCGTGTCGGCGGTAAAGCGCCACTATTTTTAGCGGCGCTTTACCGTCGTTTTAGCGGCGCTTTTCAGCCACTAGCGGGGCGATTTTAACCCCCACTAGCGGCCGGAAAAGGGTTAAAAGCGCGGTTTCGGCGACGCTGCCCATTGATTTCAATGGGCAGGGGCACTTTAGGAGCGGTGTATACACTGCTCCTAAAGCGCCTCGAATAAGCTGCTTGCAGGACTTTCACTCTGGGGGCTTTCACACTGGAGTAACAGGAGAGGCGCTTTGCAGGCACTATTTTTAGCACCATAGTGCCTGTAAAGCGCCTCCAGCGTGAAAGTGGCCTAAACTGACATCAAAATCAGCAAATATAGCAATTAACTGTGCATAAAAATGTTAGAAAATGTAAAACCAACAGTTTGTATTCCTAATATGTACCTATTGTAACATAATTCTGCAAAGGTAAAGCATAATGGGCTACTATGCATCGCATAGTAGTCCATTATGTGTCACTTACCTGACACAGGAGCCTGCGATGTCACCGCTGTCCCCTCTGCTACGGCGCGTCCAACTTCTTTCCGGGTATTGTGGCTCCGGCGCTGTGATTGGCCGGAGCCAAGATGACGTCACTCCCACGCATCCGCACGGGAGCCGCCACTAACGGCATATCGCCATTAGCAGCGGCATGCGCAGTACGCCTGCGCGCCGCTGTCTACGGCGCATGCGCCGTATACAGCGGTGCCTGTTTTTTTGCAAATATCTTTTAAACCGTGTAGGTTTAGGAGATTTTTCTTGGACCTACAGGTAAGCCTTAATCTAGGCTTGCCTGTAGGTCAAAGTGGTCTGTAAGGGTTTACAACCACTTTAAAAAGTATCCTGTTCTCTTTGTATTGTTTCCTTCATGTGAAATCCATGGTGTTCTTGCCAGTCCCTCTGCTTTCCCTAATAAAAACTGACCACACTAAGCAGGAGAACACATCATGATCAGTTCTCTAGCTATGCTGGGAACTCAGTGTAATATCATTCAATGATCAGATTTGTCCTGACCACCCTACCAGGGTGGATTTGATTTAAATCACTAGTAAAAAGGCTTGATTTAAATCAACTTGAAGAGCAGCTGCCATTTCTGTCCCTTTGCGGCTCCTCCTCTGACCTGGCCCGCTGTTGACTCACCGACATTCACTCTCTTTAAGGGTGGGAGCTATCTCAGCGTGACCATTCTCAAAGATCTTCCCCATGAAAGAAAAGAAATGTTCTCTCATCTCTGGCTTTCTTTGTAAATTACGTCTAAGGGAAGTGAAACTTTTCACTTTAATGGGAAGGCTGGTGATGTGGCAGTGATGCAACAAGCTGAGGGACGTGGCGGGAGCAGGTGAGTGGATGTCCGCTAACAGGCGCTACTATGATGGATATGAAATGACAGGACTTATTTTTGCTGATAGTTAGAATCTTTTAATATTTGCAAACAAAACGGAGGTTTCCTATTTAGAATAATAAGCTGTTAGGTTAGTAAAACCGCGACATCTGAACCGATTCAATCATACAGTTTGTAGTGTACATAGATTTGCAAAACAATGGGATAAAGGAAGGTTCCTGAAGGTTTATCTCATGGGTAATGTGAAATTGTATGAGTGTATCAATGCAGTGTATGTTATCTCAGCTTGCAGAGCTTGGCTTCATTTAATGAGTTTACCAAAAATGTAAATATTGCAGAATATACTTACATTTTAAGGTGAATATATTGGATTTGCTATTTTGTCTTATGCTTTTGTATTTGGTTTATTCACACTATGAATAGCATATCTGAAAGGTTTGCAGTTTTTTTTTCAAGTACATGTATTTCGGGGTTTCAATTTTTAGCATTCTATTCTACAGGTAAGCTGATGGGTGTTGCATAGCTGTGATTAAATATGACTCTTTATGTTCACAGACTCCTTATCATGTTAACCTGTTGCTGGCTGGTTACGACGATCATGACGGTCCTTCCCTCTATTACATGGATCACCTGGCAGCTCTGGCAAAAGCACCATTTGCAGCTCATGGCTATGGGGCCCTCCTCACTCTCAGCATCCTTGACCGCTACTACAAGCCAGGTATGAACTGCCGTATGCTTTTCAGTTCATTGTGTCAATAAAACAAGATATTTATCAAGATTAATTCTTTTGAATCCTAGACACCTGAAGTAAGGTTTATGTGAAGAAGCAGATAAATTACAGTTTGCCATCTTATGTTTAGCATTGGGGGGGAAAGACTAAAAACTTAAAACCCACAACTTGCCCTGTAACAAAGTAATAGTACTATCGTGAGTATATACAGTATCTAAAATGAGGTGTCTTTCCCTGGGATTTTTAGACAGAACAAGCTGTGTGTGCAGCAAAATATCACTACAATAATTTTTTTTCTCAGGTGGTCTAAGAGCATTTCTCATTGTGGTGAAGGACAAACCGCTTTAGCTATAAAATGCAGGCGCCTACAGACAACAGCCTATTACACATTCCTGCTGCAGCCCAGTACCAGGCCACTTTGGTAGGCAAGGCTCCACACTTTTGGGAGTATCAGGACACGCCCCTAAGCTATATTACTACCATTCCTAATGTCCCATCTCAATGATGAACACCTTCACTGGCCACTGGTTTATCATTAGAAAAACAGAAACCCCCTTTTCATTCTGGAAAAGCTCATTGCACGACTGTTATGCTGATCCTCTGCTTTTGTTACTGTAGTTCATTACCTGTAACAAATATATTCGGATGTTTGGGATCATTGGCTAGAAAGTGTTTAAACCAGTGGGTCAGCACAGCAGCCAGGCAACTTGAAGGAGATCAACAATGACTGCCCCAAATGTTCTTTCATCACACATTTACTTTAAAAGCAGCCTTCACCCAAAACTGCTATATGGTTTTGGGAATCTAGTTGTGCCACATGCTGGTAGCATTATTCTTCTATTATTCCATTTCTCTTCCCACTACCTTAATGATAGAGAATAAATGTAATCTAGAGTAAGACTGTGACACAAATGGCATTTTGAGGCTTATATCTAGCTGTGTGCCTGAAACCTAATAGCTTTGCTATTTATTAAGCTGCAGAAAATGTAGCCACTTTCCTTATAGAAGACCGATAATCCACTGCAAATAAGTTTTGATCACATTAGATTTAAAGCGGGGGTTCACCCACACCGCCAAAAAAAAAAAATATTAAAAGCCAGCAGCTACAAATACTGCAGCAGCTGACTTTTAATACATGGCCACTTACCTGTCCCGGGGTCCAGCGATGTCGGCAGGGGATGCCGAGAACCCGCTCGGTTCTCGGCAGCTGCCGCCGCCATCCTAGGTGAGGCAATCAGGAAGTGAAGCATTGCGGCTTCACTTCCCGGTTCCCTACTGCGCGAGTCGCGCTGCGCGTCCCAAGTGGTCCCCGCTCTCTCCTGGGAGCTGTGTGTTCCCAGGAGACAGCGCGGTGGGGACGGGAAGAGGCGTAGACTCCCGTGGGAGTCTATGCCGGAAGTGGGTGCAAATACCTGTCTTAGACAGGTATCTGCACCCCCCTCCCCCCTGAAAGGTGCCAAATGTGACACCGGAGGGGGGGAGGGTTCCGAAAAGCGGAAGTTCCATTTTTGTGTGGAACTCCGCTTTAACTGTTAAAACATTCTTCTGTACTTAAAGGGGTTGTAAAGGTTCGCCAGCCCCCCCGTTTTACTTGAACCCCTTCATTCAGTCGGTGGGGACGCGCTGTGTCTCCACGGGCTCCCGGCTCTTGATTGGATAGATAGCAGCGCAGCCATTGGCTCCCGCTGCTGTCAATCAAATCCAATGGTGCCGGGGGGCGGGGCAGAGTCCAGCATTTTGTGTCTATAGACGCAAATGCTGGACTTGGGAGCACGCCCGCAAGGTAACCCCCTCGGGGAAGTGCTTCTCCGAGGGGGTTATCAGATGTGGCCACTCTGTGCAAAACAAGCTGCACAGTGGAGGCAAGTATGATATGTTTGTTATTTATATTAAAAAAAAAAAAAAAAAAAAAGGCCTTTACAGTCACTTTAAATTCTAAACTCTTTTCTAAGAAATTCTAAATTCTTTTTCTTATGTATCTTAAATACAAGTGCAAATGTCATATCTGCTTTCCTCCAACACTCCAGTGTGCATTCAGTTCATTGCTCCTGCCTGGAGCACATCAGCAGTTTTCACAGACTCTTCCTGTGCTGTTGTGACATGCTAGCAGCCACAGAACTACATGTCACATGACCACTGGCATTATGAGATGAGCAGAAGGCGCGTTGTGTAGTCCAGCCATGGATATCACACAGTGGGTTTAGAATGCTGCACACTTTTTTAGTGCGGCCATGTCAGCGTTGTCAGTCCATAAAATGAAGTTGGGTATTTCTAGCAGGATCACCAAGTATCCTTCACTGTGAATAGCAGTCTGGGAAATACCAGCTGATGTACATGCTTGGTCAGGCTGTGCTGTATAGAGTTTTGGTTTTATGACCATATAAACACAACACTGTTTGATCATGTTTTGAAGGATTGAAATGGCAAAACATCCCCTGTAGTGTGATTTAGTATTACTGCATTTCAGTGGACTTTGATTGCCTGGAGGCTGGAAGAGCACAATGCATTCAAAAAGTCGTTTATGGAGCTATGCGGGTTAATTCAACATGTTTATGTGATTTTTTTTTTTTTTTCAATTAGGGTGAGATATTTGCCCAAAAGGAAGTTTTTATTATGGAGCCTATTTTTGACATGGGGAAAAAATATTCCGCAAACACTGCACAATATTGTTTCCATCATCCTATTTAAGAGCAGAGAATGAAGTCTGAAAGCAGCAGCAATAATTAGTAGCCTAGAAATGGTTATAGTTATTTTTTCTTTTTAATCGTTTATTACTCAGGGGCAGAGAGGCTGTGGCATAGTGTCAGTTCATAGAGCCTGCTTTGAGATGCAGCCCTCCAAACATGTTATACCAGTGCTGATAAGTTAGTGTGATAACACCCTCACCTTGCTGGGGCGCAGATCACAGAGTACCCCCTGGTGGGTCTTCAGTTTCACCAACACCTTCCTTCTATAGTCCCTCAGGTCCCTTTCTAAGCAGTACTGTCAATCAATCATTGCTTGTCTTCTGCACCCTTTCATTGCTGAAATTGACTGAAAGTCATTTGCAAACCAGTACTGGTTCAGTAATACCAGAGCATCTAAACCAGGGCTCCCACACTAACAATCAGGATGGCAGTATACAGGCAGATTTCTTACAGAGGGAGATTGTTATGAGGTTGAAGGAAGCGGTAAAACTGCAGCTCAGCTGCCCGCTTTTACCATCCCTAGACCGCCTGTCTAAAAGGCCTTTTTCAGGAGCAGTTGTACCTATTATTCCAGGCGTCAGTTTTTTTTTTTGTTTTTGTTTTTGTTTTGTTTTTTCTACATGTTTACGTACTTGCGGACCTTTCCAGATCAAAATCATTATTGAGTAGAATGAAGTTTGGCCTTGCACGACAGTCCCAGTTTCTCATGTGGCTCTTGAGAAAATCAATTGCTAACCTCTGCTATGAATATGACACCTATAAACCTAGCTTATACTTTGACCGAATAAATGCATATATTTCATGTTCTGTATTAGGGGAAAGAACAAAAAATACTTAATGCTGGCTAGCATTGATATAAACATTATCTAATGATAACAGTCTGTCTTATTAGCTCTCATGCACACTGGGCCTTTGCCCAGCTCTACTTAACCCTGTTTGGTTAGATTTAGACATGCGTCTAAATACCCTTTACTCTGAAGCCTGATCTGTGTTTGGATCGCGCTTTACAGGCTGCTGACTGTGTGAGGAACCATTTTTGCTGACAAATGCACTGCAACCATGTGTATTGCATGGCTTTTGCACCACTTTCACATTTGCTAGAGTATGTAGCTTAAGGCTGGGTTCACACTATTGCGAAACCCGCATCCAATTCGCACTGCAGGAGATTGTGACCGGCTCTCTATGGAGCTTGTTCACACATCTCCAGTGTGGCTTGCACAGGAATCCTGTGTGTCTTCTGGTCAGTTTCAGGTCTGAATTCAGCCCAAAATTCGGGTTGAAATTAGACCTGAACCGGTGGATGGAGACGCAGTGGACTCCTGCTCTGAGCCGCTGCGAGCTCTAGTGTGAACCCAGCCTAAAAGGGTGTGGCAAAAATCTTTCTCGACCACACCTTTTTTCTGCCAGGAGAAAAGCAGCATCAAACAGCACCTAAAGCCACATTTTTTGCAAACTCATTGAAGCGTTCAAACATTTAGTTGGCTAGAGTAATACATTTTCCCCATACTCATGGGCCGAGATTCTGATAAGTTGGACTGCATGTTCGAGTCCGGTATGGATTTTGGGGGGAATTTCATGCCTTTTTTTTTTTTTTTTTTTTTTGCTGTGAGGTCCCCCCCCAAAGAAAAATGGATCAAGGGGGGAAACTGCACGCTGTTTAAATTTTTTACTGTTGGCTCTTTTGTTTACATTCTGCTGTCAGCATGGTATCCCACTAACAGCAGGGATGAGTCATGGTTGTTAGGATACTGGCGGGTGCTGGCTCCTTAACAACCAGGAGCAATGAGCTGAACGGTCACATATAGCAGGGGTAGGCATACCCCTGCTAAATGTTTCACTTTACGCTGCAGCAAAATAAAAAAATTAACTTGTGTACTATTTAACGTGCAGATGAATTGTGAATTACACGTTCATGAGTTAAACAACGCATTCATTATTTTAACTTAAACATCATGCAGTATATGACTCTAAGGCAGCCCATAGATGGTGCAAATTGCTTTCCTGCAACCACAGGTTGCAGGAAGAAATTTGCACCATTTCCCCCATCAATACAGACAGTGCTGACAGGGGAATAACTCGTGCCAAGCAATTGTCTGCTCCCGGCAGGGGAAGCCATCTCCGCTAGGGGATGATGGTGGCTATAGCATGCACTAGCGAGAATTGCAAGTTAATCTGGTAGACTGGTTGTACCCAAGTTGATTGAACGATCAACTTGGTACATTCAGCCTGACCATATACGTTTCAAATCTCATTCGAACTGTCTATGGCTGGCCTTAGTAAATTGACCTCACAGTCTAATGTGTTGGGAGAAACTGCTTTTGGAATGTTGAAACATTGTTCTCTTCTCTCAGCCCACTGTTAGTCCAAGACAATGTGGTAATTGTGCATCTCCCAGAAGACCAGACTCTTTGGATCAGGTGCCTCTTGACAGTTCTTAATAGGCTGACAATGCTAATAAGTAAATGTAAGGTTTAAAGGGTGTATACGGTAGCCTAAAATGTGGGTAGCAGCTCTAAGTGAAACAAACGAGAGACATTGAATTTGTTACATTACCAGGCCTATATATGTCTACTTTTTTTTTTATAAATATACTCTGCGTTTTTTATGATAAGGATCATTTTGTGTTCCAGATCTCACACGAGAAGAGGCAGTAGAACTTCTTAAGAGATGTATAACAGAGGTAAGAGCATGACAAACAATTGACACATGATAACCATTCATGTTCTGGCCTTATGTTTCCCTCATTTCATTAGCATTCTTACCAGTTTCAAGCATTTCTGTCTAAATATCAGATATTATAGAGACTAGCATGTCAGGAAACTGTCTTTCATGCCTATGGGTTCCTGGGAATCCGCTTACATGCACGCAATGGAATTAGATTTGTGTTGAAGGATAAGTTCGCCTTTGGAACATGTTACATGTTTCTCCCTATAATTGGGTATAGTATGTAACATGTTCTAGCTCCTGCACCTTTTCCCTCTATCCCCCCTCCCTGTGACAGCAGGTTAGGGGTTCTTCTCAATGCACCTGCTTTTTAAAAGTAGTGCAGCTGTGCAGGGCTTCTCCCAAACAGCTGCTTCATTTATTCAGTTTCCTGTGAATGAATAAACTACATGTACCGTCATCCACCACGGCAGATGTACTTGTAGTTTGAATGTGGGTGTGCTGATCAGCATATCTGTAGTTCATTTACACTGCCTAGAGCTCTGCAATGACCGTACGTACAAAAATACAGGCAACTTTAGGGCTAGTCCACACCAGACGCAGTTCTGTGCGCTTTTTTTCTCCACAAAATACATGCACAGTGTTTTCCATATATTCCAATGGCTCTAGTTCACACCATGCAGTCAGTTTCCGGTACAGAAACTCACTGCATGATGTGCACTAGAGCCATTGGAATACATGGAAAACACTGTGCATGCATTTTGTGCAGAAAAAAAGCACACAGAACTGCGTCTGGTGTGGACTAGCACTTAGGCCATTTGTATAGGAGCCTGGCACTGCACTCGCAATCTACTGATCATGGATGCAATGCTTTCCAGGCTCCTTTTTTAAAAAGCAATAAATGCACATTTCTTCACCTGCAAAAAGATATGCATTATTTTTGATGTAAAATTGAACTTGGCATTCGATTTGATGCCGTACAGACTTTAGAGTAGGGGTTAGAAGACCAGTGGCCAGACTTTTTTTTTGCAGCATCTGTCAAGTTTTTATTTCTTACTATCTACAGAATAAAGGGTACATTCATTTGATTGCACATTACTTGGTCTTCATGATCTGTTTCCAACTTAGAACCTTCACAGAAGATTTTATTCACTACCAGCTAATTGCTGTGGTTTTTAAATGCCTGTTAAAAGTTTGCAATGTAAATTTTACAGATTTTTTATTTTTGGACTTATAGTTGCTGTTTTTTTCTTTTGACATTGTTTTCAGTATCATCATTACACCTTAGGAATTCAACTGTGTAAGCTAGTCAAAATATTTGCATGTTTACCTGCATAATTGAATACCAACAGGCAGCTATCTTTTTAGCCTCCTAAGCTTTATTCCCAACCTTGCATTAATTTATGCTGACACCTTTTACCAGGAGAAAATTGTTCACACACCTTTTGTCTCTGTTTCTTTCAGCTTCAGAAGAGGTTTATCTTGAGCCTTCCCTCATTCACTGTGCGGGTCATCGATAAGGATGGAATCCACAATCTGGATAACATTCCGGGATCAAGTGTATAATCTTTCCCCTACCTGACAGTCTTTATTTTTTACATTGATTTCTACTGCTTTTGGAAATTAGGTTCAATAAATTCTCCCAGAATGGTGGAGCTTGGGATATGTGAAATACCTGCCTGACTTCTGTGCTTTCTAAAGAACCATTTGTTCTCTTTTGTGTCCAAGTCTAATTTATCATTCTATATCAAAGTTTTTCTGTGTGTGTGTTGGATATATATAGGGGAGGAGATCAACTAGAAACATGTGCCAGTGGAGGGTGTCATCCCTATAGTAAATATATTGCAACAAAAGGTAGGTAGTGGGATTTTAAATACACCTCCAGTGATCACACAAGTACACTTATGTAAGAAAAAATATGTACATTTTGTTTATTTCAAACAATGAAATATTTAAAACCATGTATCAAATTGTCATGGCTTGCATACCGATACCAGCAAAACAATATTCACTACAAACATGTATGGCTGTTTGTCGAAATGAGCAACTAGGGTCAATATGTTTCGTGGAAATGACCGCTTCTTCAGGACCTGAGGAGCAATACTCCTACTACCACACCATGTGGAAACTCTGGGGCCTTTCTGTATAAAACGCTCCACTTTGGGGATGATCCATATCCCATGGGCCGGTGAGACTATACCTCACTGGGTATTCCACAAGTACGTCTCTGTGTACTGTGTGGTCTAGTTGCAAGATGCATGAAAAATATATAAACCGAAATCTTCCAAAAAAAAATCTACTTTTGTGATCATGTGCATTTAAGAGGTCCTGAAGAAGCAGTCAGTTCCGCAAAACTCGTTGACCCTATTTCCTCATTTCAACAAACGACCATACATGTTTGTAGTGGATAATGTTTTGCTGATATCAGTATGCAAGCCATGACAATTTTATACGTGTTAAATATTTTATTGTGTAAAATAAAGAATTTGTACGTATTTTTTCTTACATAAGTATACTTGTGTGATCACTGGAGGGGTATTTAAAATCTCACTAACTACCTTTTTGTTGCAATATATTTAACATTATATAGTTGTGTGTATATATATATTTTTTTTTTTGTCTTGGTACATTAGCATTTTTTTCTGCTGTTGTATTTCCACATGGGGGATCCAAAAAAAGATCCCACTATTTATGGGGTAATAGGTTTTTTCCAATGTTGCATTTTTTTTAATTAGGGGCTTAAAAGCCATGCATTAAAAAAGAAGTACAGCCTGTGACCTGTTTTCAGCCCGCTGACGTCACACAGAGCCAGTCCAGGCTGGGGAAAGATTGCAATCATATGGTCAGGATCTGCCCAGGAGCCTGCACTGGCACCTGGCTCAGCCTCTCAATGAGTGTGGGGGGGTCGCATGGCAGAGAGCAGTGACTGACAGTTACCAGCACTCTGCTCAGGGAGCTCTGAGAACCGTGTTCGATCGCTCGTTTCTCAGGTTCACACTGACTGCAGGTTAGAAATCGTGCGAGTTCAGCTGAACTCGCGCGATTTCATACCCGCATGTCAGTCCGACTTCAGGAGAGATTTCAGACATCTGTGCGGGTTCATGCACAGATGTCTATACAAATCGCCCCCCGAAGTTGCCAAAAGTGGTACAGGAACTACTTTTGGGAATCGGTGCCGCATCGATTCGGACAGTGCTATTGCTGGCAATAGCCGACGATTTGGAATGCAATTTGACATGTCAAGTCGCCCCAATGTGAACGTGGGCTTAATATCTTGCAGTTTTCCAGACTGACTGATCTGTGGCATTACTTTAGAGGTTGTACTCACACCACACCATGCAGAAGATGTGGGGTTGACCTTTATTGTGGCCCTTGGGCTCTGCCTGGGGTGCACAGGGTCCAGACACCAAGTGTCCTGTGTAAGTCAACTGCAGAGCACTTTACAGGTCCAGGGCTGCAGTACGTTCTCTTGTGAAACCCTGTCAATGAAGATTCCTTAGTGAGTATGCTCACCGAAGGGTGAAGAATGTCTGGCATGTTCCCTGGGTCCTGCTCCGGCATTCTCCAGCTCTGGAGGCAGCAGAGACCTTCTGGACTGCTACTGCAGTAAGTCACAGGGCCTTGCCCTTTTGAAGCCTGGTGTGTGCTTATTGTGTTACTGTCCCCAGCTGCACCACTGCAGGGGTTGATACCCGGAGCTCTGGCTGTTACTCACCCTGTGTCGCAGGGCGTGGGTGGGAAGCAGGCACTGCCTAACTTTTGAACTTGACACCTCTTGTCTACCTTACAGTACTTGTGTGGCTTCTCCTTTGTGTCGCTTTTACTGTGCATGCTCTGTGCCGCCTCCTACTTGGCATGCATTTTACAACCTTTCTCCCCCTCCACATGAGGCCTGCACCACCTCTAACACCTCTGCACAGACAAGCCACTGGCTTCCTGCTCTCTTACAGTGACTAGGCCACTGATGGTCATATAACCTCCCCTGCTCCTGAAGCCAATTGTGAGTTTCCATTCGTGTGATCTACACTCTTACACACTTGTAGTATGTTGGATTATAGGTACAGAGGGAGCAGTTCTGCAGGCTCTCCCAACTCCCTATCAACCAACAGCTCTGGAGTAGCTTGCGGTGCTCTGCCTCAAGGTCCTAACTACCTGCATAAGGGATGCAAAAATGTTTCTTATTCTTCAGAGTGTCCCTGATTTGCCTAGAGTTGCATCTGCCTCTGTACGATTTGACTGAGGTGGAGGACAACAACCTATCCTTTTTGGATGAGTTTTTGCCCAGGGAGCCTCAGTCTGCTGACATGCCTAGGCTTAAAGTCTAACTCCACTGTTATGGAAAAAAATGCAACAAATAAAAAAATGTGTGTGTATATGTATATATTTTCTCACAAAAGTAAGTACACTGCTCACATTTTTGTAAATATTTTATTATATCTTTTCATGTGACAACACTGAAGAAATGGACAGGTTCCACTCAGAACAGGCCTCTCTATGGTCGACCAAAGAAGTTTAGTGCACGTACTCAGCGTCATATCCAGAGTTTGTCTTTGGGAAATAGATGTATGAGTGCTGCCAGCATTGCTGCAGAGATTTAAGGGATGGGGGGTCAGACTGTCAGTGCTCAGACCATACGCCGCACACTGCATCAAATTGGCCTGCGTGGCTGTCGTCCCAGAAAGAAGCCTCTTCTAAAGATGATGCACAAGAAAGCCCACAAACAGTTTGCTGAAGACAAGAAGACTAAGGACATGGATTACTGGAACCATGTCTTGTGGTCTGATAAGACCAAAATAAACTTATTTGGTTCAGATGGTGTCAAGCGTGTATGACGGCAACCAGGTGAGGAGTACAAAGACAAGTGTGTCTTGCCTACAGTCGAGCATGGTGGTGGGAATGTCATGGTCTGGGGCTGCATGAGTGCTGCCGGCACTGGGGAGCTACAGTTCATTGAGGGAACCATAAATGCCAATATGTACTGTGACATACTGAAGCAGAGCACGATCCCCTCCCTTCGGCGACTGGGCCACAGGGCAGTATTCCAACATAACGACCCCAAAACACACCTCCAAGATGACCACTGCCTTGCTAAAGAAGCTGAGGTTAAAGGTGATGGACTGGCCAAGCATGTCTCCAGACCTAAACCCTATTGAGCATCTGTGGGGCATCCTCAAAACGCAAGGTCTCTAACATCCACCAGCTCTGTGATGTTGTCATGGAGGAGTGGAAGAAGACTCCAATGGCAACCTGTGAAGCTCTGGTGAACTCCATATCCAAGAGGGTTAAGGCAGTGCTGGAAAATAATGATGGCCACACAAAATATTGACACTTTGGGCCCAATTTGGACATTTTCACTTAAGGGTGTACTCACTTTTGTTGCCAGCGGTTAGGACATTAATGGCTGTGTGTTGAGTTATTTTGAGGGGACAGCAAACTTACACTGTTATACAAGCTGTACACTCACTACTTTACATTGTAGCAAAGTGTCATTTCTTCAGTGTTGTCACATGAAAACATATAATAAAATAGTTACAAAAATGTGAGGGGTGTACTCACTTTTGTGAGATACTGTATATATCATACAATTTCTACACAAACCATATTGTAATTTAAAATTACTAAAAAATTGCTTTCTTTTTCAAACTGCAGTACTGTCATCTTCAGAAAAACTGAATCCATTATGGTAACCTGGAGGAGTTCTGTACACAGTAGTACAGAACTCCCCCAAGAAATGTAATTTCCTGCTTGTGTGAAGAACTCTGTACTGAAATGCAAGTCAGGTTTTTAGGCATCCACTGCAACAAAATGTAATTTTATAAAATACTCCCTAAGCCCCAGTTCACATCGGTGCAATTTGACAGGTAAAATTGCATGTAAAATCGGAGCCTATTGCTGGCAATAGGAGCGTCCCAAACAGTGCAGCGCCGCAAAGTCGTTCCTGCACTACTTTTGGCGACTTTGGGGGTGATTTTAATAGAAATCTGTGCATGAACCTGCACAGATGTCTTTCAAGTCACCCCCAAAGTCGGAATGAAATTCGGCTTTGAAATCGTGCGAGTTCAGAAGAACTTGCACGATTTCAAAACCCTGAGTTCAGTGTGAATGAGAGCTTAAGATTGATTAAGATTGATCACTTCTAAAGGAATGCAGATAATGCTACTTTTCCCATGAAAACCCTGGAAGTGCATCAGCTGAGTAAAATTAATTAGTCACTCCCATTCAGAATCAGTATCCATAGGACAAATAACTTTTTCTTCAGAGCTGAAACTGGTAGGAATCTGCAACAATATTCTTGCAATGTACATTGATTACTCAACAAGTTTTTTTTCCTGAACAAAAAAAAAACATACCATTTCAGTTGTATTCCTATCAGAACTTTCCCAGTGCACTCACTACTAAAACCTACTTTGTATGTTAACTGGCCTAATGTGGATGTTCGCTCCTCCCAAGCAATTTGCCCAGCAATATTCAATTAAGGAGGAGTTCCCCAGAAGAGGTTCGATCCTGTTGTGCATCCAGCCATTTTAAAAAGACTTTGTTCCTGTTGAGGATATTCCATTTTTTAAAAGCCCTTTTTTCCCTAGCAGGCCCTGCCCTGCTATCAGTCATTGCTGTCAAATCCATCTGCCAGGCCCTGGATGTATGGTCTAAGGCCCCTTTCACACTTATACGACTTGTCCCACGATTTTGTATTGCTAAATCGTATGACAAGTCATTCTCCATGATTTTCAATGACTACCATTCATATTGCCGACTTGAAAGTAGTCCCTGCACTACTTTGGTCCAACGTCTATGCGAGTTGTACTCCATAGACCTCAATGTCCAACCCTCAAGTAGCATGCAAATCATGCCTGAATAATATAGACACAATTTCAGTACGACTTTGTAAGCACAAGCCTGGCTCGCTGATCGGGAAAGGAAAACTTTTTTTTCCTTTCGCGATGAGCGACAGGCAGTGCTGACAGCTGTCTGGTATGAATCCTGAGGGGGAACGCCGCGCCAAGTTTTAAATGAAAAAAAACGGGCCTGGTACGGTCCAGGAGGGGGGGGGGGGCGCTCGCTCATCCCCACCCCCATTCCTGACCGGCTGGGCTGCGTGCTCGGATAAGGGTCTGGTATGGATTTTGGGGGGACCCCCACACCGATTTTTCGGCATAGGGGGTTCCCCTTACAATCCATACCAGACCTAAGGGCCTGGTATGCCCCTGGGGGGAACCCACGCCAGTTTTTTTTATTTAAAACTTGGTGTGGAGTTCCCCCTTATGATTCATACCAACTACTGTATGTTTTCATTTGTTAATGCCAGAAATGTGGCAAAGTCGTACAAAGTAGTACTGCTCCCAAATAGCGGTAAAATCGTGGCCGCGAAATCGCGCGACTTTGAAGTCGTATAAGTGTGAAAGGGGCCTAAAGCAGTGATGGCGAACCTTGGCACCCCAGATGTTTTGGAACTAAATTTCCCATGATGCTCATGCACTCTGCAGTGTAGTTGAGCATCATGGGAAATGTAGTTCCAAAACATCTGGGGTGCCAAGTTCGCCATCACTGGTCTAAGGCATGGGTGCTCAACCTGTGGCCCCCTCCAGCTGTTGCAAACTTACAATTCCCATCATGCTTTTGCTTTTGGGAGTCATGCATGTAACTGTTCAGCCTTGCAATGCCTCATGGGACTTGTAGTTTCCTAACAGCTGGAGGGCTGTTGGGAAACTACTGATCATTTTGGTTCTTCAACAATTGGAACTTACATCCCATGCCCTGCACTACTGTGTTGATGGGCTTGTGGATATTGCATGTCTGATATCTAAAATGGGCCTCCTACTTGTTCGTATTTAGCTGCCCTAGCACAGTGCACATTCACACACGACTTAATGGGGCCTAACTAATCTAACTCTAATGCATTGAAGCTCAGGGGGCATATTTATATACCTGTGAATGTGACCTCCAAAAATGTACTGGTGGTGAATCATTCATTGTACATTATGCACATTCACCAGAAAGATTCACCTGCTCTTTAGTGAATGTCACATTCACTGCTTGGTTGGTATGGGTTACTGCACTTTGTACATTATAGTTGCGCTGTCCCAATGAATAAACTTGCAATGATGACCAGATGAAGGAATGTAGACTTGGGATGTGCTGTGTCTAGTATGTTTCTATTATTACCACCTAAATTGGAGTTTTGGAGATGGTCAATTCATTTTAGTAATCGTAAATTTTTTTTTACTGCGCTAGCACTTAGAAAAAATTAAGCTGACACTGCAATAGAACTGATTGCATAAGTGAATGTAAATTAAAGTGCATCGCTAAGGGATGCAAACAAATGAAAGTGCAAAAAATGGAGACAAATAACTAACACTGATAAAAGTGTAGAACATTCAAACATAATACTGATAAATACATATAAAATCATAATGTCCATATTAAAATGCACGTGAGGAAATGCATCAATCCCAAGGGAGGAAGTGGGTGACTGAAGTGGAAAAACAGTTCAATATACAGTCAAACTTCTTCTGGGGAGAAGTGCTATGTGCTCTTGTGAAAAGGACCACCAGGAGTGGAAATTAACATTGAATGTGCAGCCACCACCAGACAAAATGATCGGGTACTCTTACCAGGTCCAGTGGGCTACTTGCCATCAGCAAAGAGCCAAATGCGCAGAGAAACCAAAGGAGATTGGACTCCACAGGAACCAGCATACACGGAACCAACACAAAGGGAATGCAGCCACTCCAACTCAGCGTCCATAAAATCCAAGGCTCAACCATTCATATAGAGATTGAGGAAGGAAAAACGCCAACATAGCATAAAATCCTTAACCAGATATGCTTATTGAATAAGTAATGCTCTTACATCTGGTTAAGGATTTTATGCAGAAGTTTGAATTTATATTGAGCTGTTTTTCCACTTCAGTCACCCACTTCCTCCCTTGGGATCCATGTGTTTCCTCACATTCAATTTTACATGGACAATAGGATTTATTTATTTATGGGCAGCACAGTGGTGTAGTGGTTAGCACCTTCACCTAGTAGCAAAAAGGGTCGCTGGTTCGAATCCCGACCATGACACCATCTGCCTGGAGTTTGCATGTTCTCCCTGTGCCTGCGTGGGTTTCCTCTGGATACTCCGGTTTCCTCCCACACTCCAAAGACATGCTGGTAGGTTCCTGTCTAAAATTGACACTAGTATATGTATGAATGTGAGTTAGGGACTTTAGGTTGTAAGCTCCTTGAGGATAGGGACTGATGTATATGTAAATTGACGGCGCTATATAAGTACCTGTAATAAATAAATACATTTATTGAGATATATATATATATTATGTATTTATCAGCATTATGTTTGGATGTTCTACACTTTTCTCAGTGTTATTTGTTTAAATTTTTTGCACTTTCATTTGTTTGCATCCCTTAGCGCTGCACTTTAATTTACAATAAATTAATTTTAGTAGTTCTGTGTCAATCGAAATAAGAGTCCTTTCAGTGCTAAACCTGTGAATGAAAGAAGTTATACAGTGGCAAAGCCAGTAGATACCGAGAGCATCATTTATTTTCCTAATTTTCAAGGCTGCATCACCTGGTTCTCTAGTATAGTAATGCATTTTGGCCCAATCCTTTTTTTTGGGTCCAGGCATCAGGATTATGCACCAGCCCTCCAAACCTGTGTCCCCAACCACCATTGTCATTTTGATGTGTGTATGGAGTCTTAGCCATTAACAGGCTGCATTTTCTTTCAAATAGGAGTATATATGGGCTTGAGTGTGCACAAACAGCACAATTTCACTGATAGGCCTGTGTCACATGGGCTTCAAGAGGAAGTAAACCCTGATGGGTTTT
The DNA here is from genome assembly GCA_037952925.1 of Lithobates clamitans. Lineage (NCBI taxonomy): Eukaryota > Metazoa > Chordata > Amphibia > Anura > Ranidae > Lithobates > Lithobates clamitans. The sequence continues at coordinate 132,972 of JBBGZY010000015.1, read as the reverse complement.
ACTTCCTCTTCTTCTCCTGCAAAGTAAAGGCATAATGGACTAGTATGCATCGCATACTAGCCCATTATGTGGCACTTACCTGCAAACGAAGCCTGCATTGTCCCCACTGGTGGCCCTATCCATCTTTACCCCTCTTCTTTCCAGGGCCGCGGACTCCGGCTCTGTAAATGGCCAGAGTCGCGTGACGTCACCTCCTGCGCATGCGCATGGAGCCGTCTGTGACAGCACTTGCTAGTGAAGAAAAGTCACGGACAGCCGTTTCTTCACAGCACATTAAATACACAATCACAGCGGTCACATGACCCGAATGCCTGCCTACCCCTCCCAGCCCTTAAACTCTTATGCCGCATACACACGGTCGGACTTTTCGTCTACAAAAATCCGACGGACCAAATCCGGCGGACAATCCGATCGTGTGTGGGCTTCCCCGGACTTTCGGCGGACTTTTCCAGCCACAAATCTGACGGACTTTAGATTTGGAACATGCTTCAAATCTTTACATCGTAACTCCGCCGGACCCAGAAATCCGCTCGTCTGTATGCTAGTCCGACGGACAAAAACCCATGCTAGGGCTGCTATTGGCTACCGGCTATCAACTTCCTTATTTTAGTCCGGTGTACGTCATCACGTACGAATCCGTCGGACTTTTGTGTGATCGTATGTAGGCAAGTCCGTTCGTTAGAAAGTCCGCCGCAAGTCCGTCGAAAGTCTGTCGGACGGGCTGTCGGACTTTTGTAGCCGGAAAGTCCGACCGTGTGTATGCGGCATTAAAAGGCTGGGAGGCGTGAAAGGTTTAACTTGCACGCACCCCGGACTATGGGACTTGTAGCATGCATAGAGCAGTGCACAACTAATGGGCACTGCTCATTCCAAATAGAAGTGAGGGGGAAAGGCAGAGGTTCAGGAACTCGCAGAGGATGTTACAAGGAAGCAGAAAAGCACAAGTAAGAAACAATTTCACAAAAAATAGATTATAGGTCAGTTAAGTAGTCGATGGGTATGGATTATTTTTCAAAAAATGAGGATATTGTTTAGTGTCACTTTAGGTGTGTTTCTGTACCAGAAGCTCTGTGCTGAGAACTACTGCAAAAAAACAAAAAAATTTAGAAGCAGACCCTTAAAATTGCAACACGTGTAGTATGCTATTATGTCTACATAATAGAATATGTATACATTTTTGTGCTGATAACATTTGATGACCATTAAATAACCTGTTTTTTTTTTTTTTTTCTGACAAAAAGGCTAAGACTGTCTGCTTCTTTGTAACATTGTGTGCAGCCTTTAATAGTCCACACATCCACCAGTCTTTACATCTTGTGCTGTTTTAGATCGGGTCTCTGATGTGAAACCCCTCATATGGGCTATATTAACGCACAAATCTGATCCCTGCTCACCTTTTGAAAAAATGTTATTCATTCCTTAAGTTCAATAAGTTTCAGCTTTGCGGTGTAATAAGGTTTCAACCCTCTACTTACCTTCCTAAAATCTATGGGTCCTTTCACATTGTATTTTAAAAATGTGTGTTTTTTTTTTTTGCATGCATCGAACATGGCAAAACAAATGCAAAATGTGTCCGCATGCATTTTACACATTGAATCGGGAACGGACCCTTATGTTTTATTTTGTGTACACAAATACCATCTTAGATGTTCTTGCCATTATTTGGTCACAGCCTGAGTATTTAGGGCATAGCGTAGCCTTACAGGCTGGGTCACTTGTGCTACAATCCCATCAAACTTTTGTGACATGACAAGAAGTGCATTGGGACTCCCTGCAGTCTCTTGCTCTCGGCTTCAAGAATGAACACTTTTTAAGTAGTGATGATCTGGTGGAATCATTGACTTCCATTCACAGCAGGTGATTAATAAACATAAAATAATTACCCACTTCCCTCACCCCTCCTATCCTCACGCCATGGCAGTAAGAAAGGGCGGAGGGGTGAGGGTGCAAAGGCAACATATGTTATGCCTGGGGCAGGGAAGGTTCTTCAAAGTCCCTTCCCCCAGTGACTGAGAGGAACTGGGGTCACACTCTGTCTGGTGGGCACCACGTAAAGCTCATTGCTTTAACAGAGTGAGAAAAATCTATAAATATTCAATCGATTATTTTTAACCTCCATCTTTATTTTTTCTTTTCTTTGTGCTTTTTGAACAATGTTGAGCTTAGTGTTGCCTAGATTTTTTTATTTTTGTTATGTTCTAGGGGTCAGGACTGGCCCTGTTTAATGACCGTAGTTGTATAAATACTTCTATCCATTGTCATGTTTTGTTTTCTACAGCTTAATTCAGATTCCTCGTCAATTGGATCCTGTCTTTTTTTTTTTTCTTGATTGCTGGAAAAGAGTTTGAAATTGATTTTTTTATTTCCTTTTAGATTCTTAGCTGTTTTTGTATAGGGGTGACTGATGTTTTCTAATGTGCAAAAGGGTTTTGTTACTTAGGATGAGCTCAGGCGTGTTTGCAAACAGCACGTGCGGAGCCCGCCAGGAAGTCGGCATTGCGGAGCGCTAATCACAGGCAGTGAGACATTGTCCCGATGTGCGGCTGCAGAGATCGAGGAATGTCTCACTGCTTGTGATTAGCGCTGTGCAGTGCCGACTTCCTGGCGGGCTCTGCACGTGCTGTTTGCGAACACGCCTAAACTCATCCTTACCTATCACTAGTAGTGCACCAAATAGAAAGTTCAGGTGCTGAAACAGGAAAATCAGGATGCACTTGGCCAAAACCAAAATTGATGTTTGTTTTTTTTTTTAATTGTATTTTTATATATAATTGTATTGTATTCGACTTTTTAATTAATATCATGAAATTGTCAGCCATTATTGGCACCTTTTCAACCGATAAGCTGCTTTCACAGTGAGCAGTTTTTGGAGCGCTCTTGTGTGGGAAAAAAAGCTCACAGTGGTCTATTGCCGTGTTAGAAATCCCTCTTGCTGCATTTTTGGTGCATATTTGGACAGTTAAAAACCGCACCCAAAAGGCACCTCTCCATTGGAATGCATTCAAAGCGCACCCATGTTCCTTTTTTAATGTGCTTTTTTGAGTTATGGTGTGTTTTTCAAAGGTCATGACCTTTGAAAAACACACCATAAGCGTGGTAAAATCGTTAGTTTTCGGCAGCTTTTTTTTTCTATCAGCACAATGCCGATAACTCTATATTCAGCCTCTGGAATTCCGGTGGGGTCACTACCTAGCACTAGTCTGTGGATAAAAACTTAAAACCCCAATTTTGCTTAAAGAATTATTTCATTCCTACATGGGTTGTTTGTGTTCAAAAGTTGTAAGTTGGCAGTTGAGAGGCCATTTTGTGCACTGTTGGTTTACAGATCTCCCCAGAAATCATATTACCAGCTAGTGTGATTTACCTCATAGCTTATCCCAGATGTCTGCGCTAAGATACAAGTCACATTTTTTTCAGTCATCCCTTGCAACAGTTATTTATTTCTTTTTCTTTTTTTGGCTACAGCATTTCTCATTAAAACCCACAATTGCACCAGCTTACGATATTTAGGATTGACCCTCCTATTTGGAAATAAGTATGAGAAAACTTGTGGTAACAGCAAATCTACGTGACTAAATAGCTTAAATACCTGCAATATACAATATATGTCGCAAGTCAATTGCATTTTTTTGTTTTTTGTTTTTTTGTTTTGTTTTTCTCTGCAAAAGTCAGGTGTTTATTCATTGTAAATTAAACTTATCTAGATTTCTATTTAAAATTTGTATAACACCATAATTGACAAAAAAAATCCCATAAAATGCCACTTTGTTTTCAAAATTAAAGCCCGATTCCAGCTAAATGTTTTATTTATTTTTTTTAGGATAAATTAAGGAAGGGTTATTGCCTTTTTTTAGGGCTTGTTTGCTGTGTTTACCTTACTCGCCCTACTTCCTGTCAGCACAAAAGGGACACAATGACAGTTTCCATTTGCCCAATCAGAAACTCACAGTATACACTCTTGGTTTAAACCTGAACTTCAGACAAAAATACATCCTCAATAGTATATTCCTCAATAGCTACAAATTATATAAATTCACTTGGTATTCACCAAATGCCTTTGCAAAACCAGTTATTACCTTGTAAAAAAAAGCAGTGATATCACTGTGTAGCTCATAGTCTTTGCAAAGAGCAGAGCTGTGGAAAGGGCCCAGGAGGGCTACACCTACTACAAGCTGTCTACTGAAAACAACAGGAGGGGGCGGAGACAGGACCAGTCTCTATACACAAGGAGAGAGCAACAGTGCTTGGTCTTTGCTACAGGAAGCTGCTGCACAAAGGCAAACTTTCACACTGGATTACCGCACAGATCTGAAATACACAAAGAAAACCAAGATTCAAGTAAGTGTGCTTTCTTTATTTAGATTATATTTGCTTCTCCCAGAGTTCAGCTTTATGATCCTGGTTTCTAAATATACTATCGTGGATTTTTATATAAAGCATTGCTAATAGGAACAGCCATTCTTAAAACATAATTTTGAACAAAAACACTAATGCGCTGCCACATAATGGGCAGAGCCAGGTGAGCCAGAGCCGAGGACCGGAAGTGCATCAATGGTGATGTGTATGTCCCGAGTAATTGATTTTACTCAATACGGTCTTATATTTTTTATTCTGTGAGTGCATTTTATGGTGGTTTTAATTACTTTACTATGGTGTCTGCTATGTCGCTTTGAGTCATGGCCCGGATCTAGGCCTGTCTGTGGGTGTGCAGTAAAAAATGTTGGGGGGGGGGGGCAGAGGATGTGAGGTCAGTAGGGCAGTGTACAGAGGGTGAGCAGGGCAGAGCATAGGGTCAGCAGTTTGTAGGCAGTCTACAGAGGCCATTAGTTTGTAGGGAAAATGTACAGTGGGTTATCAGAGCAGAGGACAGTGTACAGCAGGACAGTTTACAGGGTGTAGAAAAGGTCAGCAGGATGCAGGACAGGGGTCAGCAGGGCACAAGACAGTGGTCAGCAGAGAAGAGGACTGGGTCACTGCTAGCAGAGCACTCAGCAGATCTCCTTCTTCTATCCCCACACTGCACACAGCCTGAGTAGTCAGAGCTCCTCCACCCCACACAGCACAGAGCTGAGATCGGATTCCCTTACAGACACAGCATCCATCTGCACAGTGTATAGCTGGCTACTGCAGCTGCCATTCTGATCAGTGAATTTCCCAGTTCAGAACTGTGCAGATCTGTCTGTAAGAAAAGCCGAACTCAGTTTTGAGCTGTGTGGTGAGAAGGAGATCTGTTGAGTGCCCTCATTTCATGTCTCATCATAAATCCCTCCCCCTTAAAAAAAAAAAAAAACGGCAATGATCAGCACTCCCACCCCCTAACATAAATTCCTTCCGCAAACCAAATGTCTCCTCGAACAGTGCACTAATTCCTCCTTCCCCCAGTCCAAATACCTCCTTTCAGCACAAATCTTTGCCACTCAATCCCACCTCCTGGTCCAAATCCCCCCAATTCCTCCCACACAAATCTCCCCCACCCAAAAAATCACCCCTCCTAGCACACATCCTCTTTCCCCTTCAAATTTCCCATCCTAGCACAAGTCCCCCCTCCCAGCACAAATCCAATTCCCCAAACCCCCCTCCTAGATTACTACCCCCTACTAGCACAAATTCTCCCAAATGCCTCCTCCTAGCACAACCCCCTCCAAATTACTTTACCAGCACAAGTCCTCCCTCCCCAGCCAAATTCCCCCTCCTAGCACAAATCCTACCTCCCCCTCCTACCAAAAATTCCCACCCCCAATCCCCCCCTTCTATAACATATCCCTCCTCCTTGCACATATCCCCCACCAATCCAACCTACTAGCACATATCCTTCTCAATAATCCACCTTCCTAACACATATGCCCCCCTCCGAGTACATACCCCCAAATTCCCCCTCCTAACACAAATCCACCCACCCCCTCCTACCAAAAATTCTCACCCCCAATCCCCCCTTCTAGCACAGATCTCTCCTCCTTGCACATATTCCCCACCAATCCACCCTCCTAGCACATATCCCTCTCAAAAATCCACCTTCCTAGCACATATCCCCCCCCCCCTCTTAGTACATACCCCCAAATTCCAGTTTGATTACCCGCACCCTATCTCTTCCAAGGACTGCTGATCCCCTGGCAGTAGGAAATGTGTGTAGGGGGCAGGTAACCAAATTGTGTACAGTCCCGATCCAGCGATCCTGTGTGATCTGCTGTGTGGAGGAGTGCTTCACTGACAGGAGGAGGAGGGCACAACACACCCCGCTCGCTCTCTCCTCTCTACCGCTGCCTATACTTTACTGAACACAGTTCACTGCACCAGGCTGCCATCTCATGTCCTGGCCCTGAGTGTGGGAGTGGGGAAAGGAACTTAGCTGGCCTTGTACAGTGTCAATGGGGGGACACAGTTTTAAATACACAGTAACCTTGAAATATAAAGTGGGCAAGCGGAGTACCTGCCAAAATTTGAAGGGCGTTCCACATAACCCCCCGTGGTGGGGAAAGCGCATCTTGACCTACATTTTATTACAGTGAGGGCACATCCTTATTCACAGCGGGGTGCTGCACATAAGCTTGAAGGGCACTGAGATTTTGGGATCACTATCTATGTGAAGATTGCATTTGGAATCACCTTTCATACGCGTGTAAAGATGTTATGGACATTTATGCATGATTAGGTTTATTGGTTTAAATTAGAATTTGTATGTTTGTGAAAACAACGCAGAAAGAAACGGTGCTGAAGTTAATAGAAAAAATTAATTTACATTTTTCAGCAGCGCAACACAGCACGTTTGAACATTCTTAAAGCCTAGCTTTTATTTTTTTCATTAAGAGTCATCCAGCAAACGTCAAATCGTGAGCAGTGTCATTTCAATACACTTTGTAAAAGGATAACTGTCATATGCGTATTTACCAATTCCCTTTAAGTGTATCACTTTGCCTATGGTCCCAAGCCAGATAGGCTCAATCATTTCACACACACATATCGCATTCACCTTTACTTAACTTTAGTATATCTGTGAGGCATTCTTGCTGCATCGTTCAGGATTACTGGCTCAGTGAGCAAGCATATGTCTAAATAATACCTGGAGGGTTTGTTCTTTGTCAGTCTGAGCTTTACAGTGAGAAAAGGGAAGCTTGCATGACAACTGTGCAGCACTTCTAAGCAGAAAGCACACCTGCCTTCTATATAATGAGTAATTGTGGCTGTCCCTTGTGAGTTCAGCCGAATCAAACTCTTCATGATCTTAGTGACTTCAGCACGCAGGCCTGTTTGTTTCCTTGTTCAAAGCTGAACTCCAGGCAAATTTTCTTTCCTAATGCAGTGGGGTTGTGCCTGCACCACATGGATTAACTGCTGGTTTTTGTCTAGGGGATTGTTAAGCCAAGATATACTCACCCATTCCTCCAATCCTCACAGGACCGGTCCATTGAAGAAAGGAGCAGCATGATGCATGCAGTGCAGCTCCTCAGTTATAGATTCCTCTCCAGCAAGCAGCACAGCAGTGAAATCACCAAATCGCAGTTTGCATCTTGTGAGATTAACAGTTTGAGGCAGTAGAGCCTTGGAATCTGCAGGTATACAACTATGAGGCAAGCGCCTAGGCACACTCGCATACCAGGAATTACACTTCAGTCAACATTCAACATCTCCAGATGTTCCCTATAAAAAAAAAAGAAAATCTTCACATTTTGATGTGATCAAAATCCAGCTCCATTCATGCTCATCCATGCCCACACATGGCTCATTCATGCTCATTCATGCTTCATCTGTGCTCATCCTTGCCACATCAGTACACATCCGTGCCACATCAGTTCTCATCCATGCCGCATCCTTGCCACTACAGTGCCCATCAGTGTCTCACAAAAGTGTAATAGGTAGTCAAATTAGATTTGAAATGTATGTCCCTGATGGTGCTCCCTGCATGTTGGGCCTCTGTATGTGGCCAGACTATGGAAAAGTCTCCCACATGTGGTATCGCCATACTCAAGAGGAGTAGCAGAATATATTTTGGGGTGTCATTTTTGCTATGTACATGCTATGTGTTAGAAATATCTTATAAATGGACAACTTTCTGTAAAAAAAAAAAAATGCGTTTTCATTTTCTTTCCACGTTTTCTAAAAACTTGTGGAAAAAATTACATGTTCAAAAGACTCATTATGCCTTATAGAATATACGTTGGGGTGTTTACTTTCCAAAATGGGGTCATTTTGTGGATATTTTCATTGTGCTGGTGCTCCAGGGCCTTCAAAAGTGTAAGTGGTAGTCAAAAAAAAGTCTCACATATGTGGCATCGCCATACTCAGGAGGAGGAGTAGAATGTGTTTTGGGGTACAATTTGTGGTATGCATATGCTGTGTGAGAGAAAAAACTTGTTAATATGACAATTTTGTGGAAAAAAAAATCTTCATGTTGCAAAGAATTGTGGGAAAAAATTACAACTTCAAAAAACTCACAATACCTTTTACTAAATACCTTGGGATGTCTACTTTCCAAAAAGGGGTCCTTTGGGGAATATTTGTACTTTCCTGGCTTGTTTGTGTCTCAAGAAATGAGATGGGCCGTCAGTACATCAGGTGTGGTCATGTGAGATCAATTTTCAGTGATTGGCACCATAGCTTGTAGACTATATCTTTCACACAGACCAAATAATATACACTGATTTGGGTTATTTTTTACCAAAGATATGTGGCAGTGTATATTTTGGCCAACATTTTTGAAGAAAAATGACTAATTTGCCAAATTTTATAACCAAAACAAAGAAAAATCCTTTTTTTTACAAATTTTTCGGTCTTTTTTCATTTATTGCGCAAAAAAATTAAAAACCCAGTGGTGACCAAATACCACCAAAAGAAAGCTCTATTTGTGTGAAAAAAAGGACAAAAAGTTCATATGGGTAGCATATTGCCTGACTGAGTAATTGTCATTCAAAATGTGAGAGCACTGAAAGCTGAAAACTGGTCTGGTTAGGAAGGGGGTTTAAGTGCCCAGTGGGCAAGTGGTTAAAAAGGAGCCAAATGGGGGCAGAGGCGGTGGCAAGGGGTTAAGTTAAAAAAAAAATTAAACCTAGATTGTGTATACATATTCACCACCTTTTCTATGAAACCCCTACACTAGATGGTGTTCTAATCAAATAAGTAGTCCCATAATTTGATGTGTATGTAAGGTCCACCCTTGTGTAATCAAAGTGTCACATGACATGATGTCAGTAAAAATACAATACACTTGTTCTGAAAGGCCCTTGAGTCTGCTACACCACTAAGAAAGCAACATAAGGACCATGGAGCTCCCCAAACAGGTAAAAGAAAAACATATGTATAAGTATAGATCAGGGTTGGGTTAAAAAAAGAAAAAAAAATGGTTCAAATCAAATAGGCACCACAACAAACCTGACAAAAGGAGATCATGCACCAAAACGTACACGCCACAAGAAGGTCATTAATTAGAGATGCAAGAAAAATACTATAAGAGCTGCAAAGATCCACAGTGGAGATGGGAGTATCTGTGCAATTTAATTTCAATTCCAGATAGTAATGCAACAAAACAGGAAAAAAACACCAAGGCACAATGATATTCAGTGTGTGTGTATACGTGTATGTATGCATTTTGTCATGTTACAATAAAACGTAAATGTATTTTATTGGGGTTTTGCGATAGACCAACACAAAGTGGCACATAATTGTGAAGTGGAAGGAAAATGATAAATGTTTTTCAAATTTTTTTACAAATAAATATCTGAAAACTGTGACGTGCATTTGTATTGAGCCCCCTTTACTCTGATACCCCTAACTAAATTCTAGTGGAACCAACTGCCTTCAGAAGTCACCTAATTAGTAAACAGAGTCCATCTGTGTGTAATTTAATATCAGTATAAATACAGCTGTTCTGTAAAGCCCTCAGAGGTTTGTTGGAGAACCTTAGTGAACAAACAGCATCATGAATTGCAAGGGTCACACCAGACAGGTCAGGGATAAAGTTGTGGAGAAGTTTAAAGCAGAGTTAGGTTATAAAAAAAATATCCCAAGCTTTGAACATCTCACGAAGCACTGTTCAATCCACCATCTGAAAACGTGTCACCTCCCCTCCACCGACTATAGTACCCCCTCATTACAGATCCCTCCCTCAGTACAGACCCCGCTCCACTAACTATAGACCCCACTCCGCTAACTATAGACCCCCCCTCTCATTATAGACCTCCCCCACTAATTACAGACCCCCACCCTGCAGTATAGATCCCCCTCCCTCAGTACAGACCCCCATCCTGCAGTATAGATCTCCCTCACTAAGTACAGACACCCCTCCATCAGTATAGACCCCCCCACAGTGCAGACCCCCCTTCCTCAGTATAGACCACCCTTAGTGCAGACCCCCCTCCATCAGTATAGACCCCGCTCTCTCAGTATAGACCCCCCTCAGTGCAGACCCCCCTCCTTCAATATAGACCACCCCTCAGTGCAGACCCCCGCATATGACGCTGAGCACCTGCACTCAACTTCTCAGCTACCTGGTGGAGCTCGTTGAGAGATACTTTGCTGCAGAGAGCCTGGTCACCACTCCTACAGCTGCACGGACTTTCCACCCAAAGCCATGGTCTCCCCAGGCAACCGGTAAGACTGTTCCAGGGGAAGTGGGTGGTAGGCATGGCAAGGAGATAGGGGGGAGGATTTTTGGTGCCAGGACTGAAGTTTGGCACCCCAAACAAGGGAAGCCACTGCATGTCAGCAAACCAAACTAGGGCAACATTAGGTGTTTCCATTGCCAAGAACTGGGACATGTTGTAGCAAACTGTCTGTTGACAGGTGAATCCATGCAGTGTGACGTATCTATTAGAAGACAGTCTATGTTTGCTGCTGGATTACACTGTAACCCCTTGGATGCTAGACCCAGGGATGATACAGGTGAATTTAGACAGTGGGGCTGTGAGGGGAGAGATAGAGACAGAGGCCAAGGAGAGTGCGGTAATTTTAACAACTGCTCTGGACCCTAAAGATGTACCCATTGTTTCAATTGTGGACAGGAGGGGCATTGGAGGGACAGCTGGCACTTCTCCCTCCTCCATCAGGTCCATAGTGGCCTGTTTTCTGTGTCGCCCGGCACCCACGGGGGTTTGGAAGTCTGTCCCCGCTCTCTCTTCCGGTGGTGGCAGCGGGAGGCGATGCGAGTTGTGGCAGGGGGCGGTGCCGGCGGCGGGGGGCGGTGCCAGCACCGGCGGGGGGGCGGTGCCTTTCGTATATTCGCACCATAAGACGCAGGAACATTTTCCCCCATATTTCTGGGGGAAAAAAGTGCGTCTTATGGTCAGAAAAATACAGTAAGTAATGCCTTTTTCTCTGTCTCAGTTGACACAACTACTACTACTACTTTTTCCTATGGAGGGCTCCAGATAACCTGGAATCGTCTTCCACAAGGGTATATAGACTCATCTGCAGTCTATTCAATAGCTCTCCAGGCCACCTTACAGTCTTGGGCACCCAGCCATGGTTCCGTCCTTCTTCAGTATGTCGTTGACCTACTGTTGTGTAATCCCTTTCAGGAAGATTCTGTTTTGTTGTTAGAACATCTAGCTCAGACAGGTCACAAAGTGTCTAAGAAAAAGTTACAATGATGTCAGGAAACTGTTGAATATCTTGGTTTCACTTTGTCTCATAGTGAAAGGAGAATCAGTCACAAAAGAGCTGCAGCTCTCGTGGGTTTGCCCCGCCCACACACCAAGAGGGAAATTCTAACCTTCTTAGGTATGAATGCCTTGCCTGACAGCCCTGACCTTGTAAAATGGAATGATGAAATGGTTAATGCATTTGTGTATCTTAAAACTGCTATGGTAACAGTCTGAGATTACCTGAATAAGTGTTTCATTTGTTTGCAAGGGACAACTGTAAAACCATGGCTGGGGTCCTTGCACAAGAGCATGGAGGAAAGCTGAGACCTGTAGCCTTTTTTTCTAGAGTAGTGCCTGTTCCGGTACAAGGCATGCCGGCGTGTCTGAGGGCCTTGGCCTCGTGTGCCATAGCTGTGGAGATGGCCACATCATTTACACTGGGTCACCCTACAGAACTGCACACCACACATCAGGTTGCATATTTACTGAAGAACCTTAATACCCAACACATGTCTGCACAATGACTAAGCGGGTATGAGGTCATCCTTATGAGCAATCCCTCCCTACAAATCAAATACGGTGCCCCTACAGCAGGTCCTGCTCCTATCTTGAACGCCTTACTTGGCATAAAACGAGAAACAGATAAATTAGCACCCCTCATGACTGTATAGACATTGTACATCAGGGCACATCACCTCGAGCTGACCTACTTGCAAGCCCCATTGAAGGAGCACACACTGTGTTTGTGGATGGATCTTGCTCTCGTCCCGATGATCACACCTACTATGCCGGATATGCCGTGGTAAAATGGCCTGACATAGTGATAGAGGCACAACCCATCCCTTATCAATCAATTCAAGCAGCAGAGCTTATTGAGTTGAGTGTTGAGTTGCATCTTGATATACCGCGGTCATTTACCCCGTAGGATCTCTACGTGCTTACAAACACATACACATAGAAACACATACTTGGGCCAATTTTTTTTTGTATAGACAGGATCTGATTAACCTACCAGCATTATTGCTCTTACAAGCTTTTTAAGGGACAGGAAGTAAACATTTAAACAGACTCCAAGTACACTTTCGGAGTCGCAAATGACTTCGTAATAATATGGCAGAAGCGTGGTTACATAACTGCAGATGGGAAATGTATTTCTCATTCTTCTCTAGTCACCAATCTTCTTGAAGCCATCTCCTTACCCAGCAAAATAGCGATCATTTATTGCAAAGCACATACACACCATGCTGATGATGTCTCCAGGGGAAATGCACTGGCAGATGCCACTGCCAACAAGCTGCTCTCACAGTTCCAGCCTTTGTCCAAATGCCCCCCCCTTACACCTCCAACTTTATCCTGGGAACAGGTTTTACAGGACCTACAGGCTATGGCTTCATCAGAAGACCTGAAACTGGACTTATTGCCAAAGAGGGGAAACCAGGTATACCAAAAGCAAGTGTACCTTTATTCATTTCACAATACCATGGCCTAGGACATAAAGGATGGAAGGCCACAGCTGACATGTTAACACAAGATTTCCACATCCTACACCATTATGTAAGTCTTTTGTGTCCAGATGCATTGAATTTATCAGAAAAACCCAAACACACCAAACAATCCCAGACATGAATGCCTACTGTATGCTACCTCACCTTTACACACCTACAAATTGATTTTACCCACATGCCAAAGTTGGGAAAGAGACAGGAATTTTTACTCGTCATAGTAGACGTGTTTTCCAGGTGGGTAGAAGCTTTTGTCTGTACTAGGGAGGATGCAAGGATAGTTGTAAAAATCCTGACACAAGAAATGATACCTAGGTGGGAATGTCTGTTGCAAATTATCTCAGATATTGGCCCAGCCTTTGTTTCCAAGGTATGTCAGGAGTTAGTCAGAACCCTGCAAATAGAGTTGAAATTCCACATTCCCTATCACCCACAAAGCTCGGGTACTGTATAGTGGAAAGAATGAACAGTGTTCCCTGCAGTTTTAGCAGAGATTGGAATGACTCCTTCCAAGATTAATCATTTGTCACCCTTTGAAATTCTGATGGGTCGACCATTTCCCACCCCCTGGTCCAAGAAACCTCCGGTAATAGAACAAGGTGAACTGGGCATGATACAAGAAGAATATTGCAGAAATGTGATTATGAACCGGACCAAGAAGCAAGACTATCCCTTCGGCCCACCCACTACTGTCATCGCAGTGACCAGAACTGCTGTCCTTACAGAACAGTCTGGAGCGTGGATCCATGCAGAGAGGTTAAAGAAAGTACCACAAAGGACCCGGAAGCAAGACACAGATAAAAGAGATGAAACAGGTGATATAAATCCTCGAAGAGCGAGTGAAACGGGTGATAGAGATTCTGAAAAAGATGACCTCACTACTTTCTCCACAGACTTCTGGAAAGACCTTGTGCCTGCTCTTTATGCTGGCACTGATAGTGTTTTTGCCCACTTGGATCATTACTAACTGTATCTACCACCCTGAGGACTTGGGTGCCATTGGTATTATATGTGGCTGCCCTAGTAATGAGACCATGACCGAAACAAGAGAGAGACTAATGCACAGAGCCCAGACTCTTTTACTGATAAAATGTTGTTGCTTCAGTTTAAGTACTCTTACGCCCAGAAATCAGGATATGAGAAGTGCTGGGTGTGTAGCAAATTGCACCCCAGCATGGCTCAAATCCCCATAATGGCTGTCCCCTTGAATATAAACCCATTTCTGAATGGTACCCCTCCTGTGACTATAACAAATATATCAGCTGTATTTTTACGGTGAACAGAATACTGAAGTCACCCAAAAGGGGTAACCATGGTGAGATCACATTGTGATCAAAGAGGGGATTGAAGGGTTAGAAAGAGTTAATGCGCTGTAACAATAAATGCTTGAGAAACAAAGTGTCCTTCTGCTGTACTTTCACACTTAGCATAACCGCAGGCCAAACGAGCCCTATAAATAACTAAATGTGAGACTATGTCCCCGGACAGGCTGACCACCAATATCCTGTGACGCATGTTGCTACTTACTAGTTTGAACTATATGTCTAAAATGTCATACTATATACATGTATATGCTTGATGTCTTGTTCCTCCCCCTTGTGCTACGTGACGCCTTTTATTCTGAGTTTTTCATAAAAACTCGAGCCAAGCTACCATTATAGCTGAGCATACTTTGAGACCATTTTGTGTCTTCTTCATTTGTTTGCTCCCAGAGCTCTGTAGAGGATTCCACTGGTCATTCATACAAATCGGGCAGAATTAATGCTTTCACATACTGAAGCAGAGCATGATCCCCTCCCTTCGGAGACAGGGCCACAGGGCAGTATTCCAACATGATAAGAGGGTAGTGCTGGAAAATAATAGTGGCCACACAAAATTTTGACACTTTGGCCCCAATTTGGACATTTTCACTTAGGGGTGTACTCATTTTTGTTGCCAGCAGTTTAGACATTAATGGCTGTGTGTTGTGACAAACGTAGATGGTAAAGTCCAAAAACCTGTGCAATGCTAATGCATACCACATGTGTTAACTTTAGTTTTAGAAATTGTCATGGTGAGTTTATTAAAATCATGCACTTTGTTTTACATAATGATAACATTCTTTCCTCAGACTCCATACATAGACCTGTCATCGCAATTAATATTTCTTGATTCAATAATACATCAAAAGCTTGGGATTTCAAACCTACCCAGAATTTGATTTGGCAGGGTCAGGCACTGCATATACCCATTGCTCTTTAAACTCAGACACTGCAATAGCAAATTCTTAAAGCTGAATCCATCAAAGACAGGATATGATAGGATTCTGGATCTATTTTTTTACGCCTTTTAATTTGAATACATTTTTATTGAAGTTTCAAAAGAAAGTACAATGTGAACAACACACCTAAAATGCAAATAACCTACAGAATTTCTAAGGCACATAAAGGTTTGTAGTTCGATTCAC
Organism: Lithobates clamitans; assembly: GCA_037952925.1. Lineage (NCBI taxonomy): Eukaryota > Metazoa > Chordata > Amphibia > Anura > Ranidae > Lithobates > Lithobates clamitans. The sequence continues at coordinate 117,451 of JBBGZY010000015.1, read as the reverse complement.
GGTTCACAGTTGGCCTGCATACAGAATGCATTATTTGTTTACATATCAGAAAATACAGTGCAGCACACACACAGCCAGCCTGGGCAGGAGAAGGAAGTAATTTAGCCCCCTCACGTGCTATAGCTGAAAGACGGCTATAGCGTGGGCCTTAATTGCTGGAAGGGCGTTCATGTACGTCCTCCCGACCATGCGCTGTCTGGGCGCACCCAGCGGTAATGCACGCATCGCACTCTGTGATCACTGAGTCAAGGAGACTCGGCTGACCACAGATCGGAGTGAGGGGCCGATCCTGACCCCTTACCACGTGACCAGCTGTCAGCTAATAACAGGTGATCACTTGATGTAAACAGAAGACTGGTAATCGGCTTTTCTTTTTCCTCATGCTGACATTAGTTCCGAACACAGAGAGCCGCCACCATCTCATCTGTGCCCACCAGTGCCACCTGCCAGTGCCCACCAGTGCCACCTGCCAGTGCATATCAGTGCTGCCAATCAGTGCCACCTACCAGTCCCACCAGTGCCCTCTATCAATGCCCTTCAGTGCCTCATCATCAGTGAAACCTACCAGTGCCACGTATCAGTGCCCACCAGTGCCGCCTCATCAGTACCCACCAGTGCCACCTATCAGTGCAGCCTCATCAGCTCACATAAATAAAGGTGAAAAATTACCTGTTTGCAAAATTTTATAGCAAACTATAAAAGTTTTTTTTCCCCAAATTTTCTTTTTTTTTCCGTTTTTTAGGAAAATATAAAAAACCCAGCAGCGATTAAATACCACCAAAAGAAAGGTCTATTTGTGGGGAAAAAATTATAAAAAATTTTATTTGGTGCAGTGTTGCATGACCATGCAATTCTTATTCAAAGAGTGACAGTGCTGAAAGCTGAAAATTGGCCTGAGCAGGAAGGGGGTTTAAGTGCCCAGTAAACAAGTAGTTAAAGTGATTCTAAAGGCAGTTTTTTTCCCCTTGCTATAGGGGCACTGTATACTTTACCTTGTGGCTTGCTTTGGAGGCACTCTGAAGGCAGGAGAAGCCTCGATGAATGTTTTGTTTACATCATGTGGATAGCTTGGTGCATGTGCATCGCTGACCCAGGAAAAAGATGGCACCAGGGTGCAGTAGGGGAAGAAGGCAAGCTGGCATAGGCAAATTGATGCTTTGAGTAATGTTCTGCTGGGAAACCTTGGGCCCTATGATTTATGTGAATGTTTCTTGATACATAGCTCTTACCTAAACATTGTTGCTGACTAAGTAAACCCCTTCATGAAAACTATATTCAATAATGGCGATGGCCTCTTGCAGCAGGATAATGTGCCCTGCCACACTGCAAAAATGGTTCAAGAATGGTTTGAGGAACACAAAAACGAGTTTGAGGTGTTAACTTGCTCTTCAAATTCTCCAGATTTCAGTCAAATCAAGCATCTGTGGGGATGTGCTGGAAAAAACAAGTCCAATTCATGGAGGCCCCTCCTCACAATTTACAGAACCTAAAACATCTATTACTAACAGCTTGGCGCCAGATATCACAGCATACCTTCAGAGGTGTAATGACATCCATGCCATGATAGGTCAGGGCTGTTTTGTCGGCAAAAGAGGGACCTACTCAATATTAGGTGGGTGGTCATAAAGTTATGACTGATTGGTATAATCCAGTTCTTACCACTGCACACAAATCCCAAGTGCTAAGCACATGGGCCAAGGAGCTAAGCAAAACATGAGATATTTCAAACATCCAAGCAAAAGATAAAGCAACACTCATTGGGCTTGAAAGGTGTGCACCTTCACCTTTCAGTACAAGGCAATTCAAGAATGCAGGGATTACATACAGGAGGATGCTCAATGCGCGCTTCCTTAACCGTTTACCCGTGAGGTTTTGCAGAGGTGGTTTCCCTGAAAGGATGCTGTCCTAGCCAGTGCAGTGCATTGTACGGATGAGAAAGCTGCAAAGGCTTATGTTGACCTTTCTTGGATGCAAAGCCAACTCCAGAGGTGTTCAAGGGCATTCCTATGCTGTGTCTACTTCGAAGGCTTATCTATCCCTCATAAGCTGCTCTCTGTCCCTTTCTAAAACTATGCACAATGTGGACTCCACCCCATTGATTCAGAAGTGGCTATATATAATCCCTTATAGTCCAAGATAGCCATCAAAATCTCAAGAGAACTATGTACCCAGTGAGACTCTCCCCAGATGGCACCCAGAGTCAATGGCAGAGGAGACATTGGTCCTATACCAGGCTCTTCTCTAACGCTCAGTAGTGAACAACAGTGGTCGTGCAAGCACTTTGTTTACCACACAAGTAAGACATGATTTAGCAATTCTGTAATCACTGCATCACCTCCTAGCCTTGCTAATCTGACATAGGAGCAGTGCCGATGCTTGGCTACATTAACACATGTTAGGAATATTACACGAGAATATTCTTAAAGATGCCTTATTTTGTTAAACAATTTGAAATTGATTTGTCATCATCTTCTTTCCCTTTTTTATTGCTTTCCCTGTAACCAGGGCAAGCAGTGTTCTTCAGAGGAAGCCAGTCTTGCTTAAAATGTATCACTGTACATTTTCAGAGCCACATTTGCTGACTATGGAGAGTCACTGACTGACATGCTTGTTGATTTCTCTGACCTGTATTTGCTTTTTTAGTGCATATATTACATGCAATATTTTTTTATATTTTTATATTTTAGGTAAGCAAAGAAAAAAGAAAGGAAAGGGGAGAGGAACGAAAATGAAAAAAACAAAGGGAAGGAAGCAAAGAAAAAAGGAAAGGAAAATGAAAGGTGTAGAGGTACGCACTTTCAGGTCATTACAGAGGACAAGAGAGCACTCTTAATGTCTGGAGTAAAAGAGATTTAACCTTCACATACGGAAAGGCTCCTTCACAATAAGGCCCTTTTCGCTTGGGGCGGACTCTGTTATGATCAGCAGAGGATCTGTCCACTCATCTCCTGCTGATCAGAGCAGAGCCGGTGGATGACAAGTTAGTGCCACTCAGTTTCTGCAGAGCAGGCTCAGACAGAGCCCCCTCTGCTCTATGGGTGGCTAGGTGTAAACAGACTCCGAAGTCCGTTTACACCCAACTACCCTCTGTTCCGATCCACCTAGATGGAGGACTGATCCCCTTCCATTTTTTGTTAGTGAACCAGAATAAATTGACAGTAGGCAGGTGTGAATGAACAGAAGTCTTTTTATACACACTGGTCCATAGGGGTGAAATCCTGAAAACCTGGCAAGTGGACCTGATTGGAGCCTTCAGGTGAAAAGGGCCTAAGAGCTGTAAAAATGTGGAATAGGCTCCCTCAAGAATTAGTTTTTTCCAACTCAGTAGATTGTTTTAAAATACAGCTGGATGAATTCCTATATTCACAAAATATAACTTGATACCAACATTTATAGGTGATAACATCTAGGAGAAGCTGATCCGGGGAATATCTGATTGCCTTCTGGGGCAAATTAGATCATGCTTCAATCAACTGTGGGTATAGGACTGTGTATATTGAGGTTTTCTACACTTTTTTTTTTTTTAACTAGATGGACTATTTCTTTTTTTTCAGCCTGACTAAAGCCTAATACGCACAGGCTGAGAGTCGGCTGGAAGCGACCATTTCAATAGAAACCTTTCGGCCTATGTGTATGGCAGCTGATCTGAACTGCTGGCTTCTGTAGAAGGCTCATGAACGAAAAAGCTCTGCCGACCAGTTTCTAATCAGGGGTCTCAGCCAGTGGCTGAGAGCACTGACCGGAGTGCTTTGGCAGGGGGAGCTGCCCCCCTGTCAGAGCACAATAGCACAGCAGGGGAGATTGCTGTACTAACATTGGGTTGTTAGTACAGTGGCTCTGACCCGAACTATCAGTTTTTTTGTTCAATTTTCTGGGTTTAACGAAAAAAACCTAGTGGTGTGTACGAGGCTTAACTATGTAACTATGAAAAAAGTAGGAAAGAAGAAAGGAAAGAAAGTAAAATGGGAAGAAGAAAAATAAAATGGGAAGGAAAAAAGAAATGGAAAAAAAAGCAGAAACAAAAGAAAATTACAAAAATGGAAAAAGGGAAAATACACAGAACACTACATCTTCCCTTTAAAAGTATTTATCACTGGTATAAATTGTCAGCATTTTAAGAGTCTTCTAATGGTATGTGTGTTTTATCAAGTGATCATATCAATAATTGTGTGCCCAGCATTAGTTGTCAAAGAAACAAGAACAGAAACATATTTGACATTTTAATTCATTTTTATTTTTTCTTTCATGTATGCATTTTTTTTCTTTGTTTAACAACAACAGAGGTGTGTGAGAAATAACAAAGTTTTTTAAGGATTCAATGGTACCCCCCAAAACACAAGAAGGGTGAGAGTTTCCCCAAAAAAATAATAATAGTAATAATAATATTAATACCCTCAAACTCACTCATAAATAACTTGCACTGAACATCTGTAAAATGTTCCCATTTAATTACACATAATTAAATATGTACAAAAGTCTCTTTAATAGGGCCAGGAAGCATCATCACATACAAGTGTATTTCCAGGGCTTTGTTGGACCCCGTGGTGAGGGCCATGTAAGAGGTTGATCACATCTTGGAGCATCTTTAAACATTACGTTTAACCATACTACACAGTGACTTACTGCAAAAGGTATGTTAATTCACCAGAGTGCAAAGTTGCTATACCTCAGAGATGTTTAAAATGTCAGCCTGCTAGACCAGCTAAATCAAAATAACTGTGATATGTAAAATGGACAGGATATGGGAAGCTAAAAGATTATATTAAGGAGATTAAACCTTCTGGATACTGAATGAGAGCCTGCATATTGTTACGGAACATTTATAATCACCAAATACTGAATTGCTTTCCTTTTTTTAAATAGTATTGTACAATATGTTCTGCCTTTTATCCCTGAGCAGGTGAACCAACACAATCCAACTCAAGTCTGGATTTGTGTGGATCACATCAAAAATGTCTAATCAAGCAGATTCAAGGCAGCAACAAGTGTGACAGCAAACACACATGCGAACTAGAGGACTATACTGTCCCAGATTGTAGGCCAACAGGTAAAATGTCAGGATCAGCACACTATCAGCTTTGTAGGACATATCTAAGTACACATTTATTAGGAACACAGGAACTAAAGTATACTAACAAATGCTTGCTCATTTCAGAGTGGCGTTCTTATTCATATGCAATTTTTGATTGATAAATAAATTATGTTAATCATCCTGTAATGCTGATGTGCAAATACGTGTACCATTCTAATCAGGGACCAGGCAGCAGAGAAACGTTGAATGGTTACACTGGACCCTTTTCAGTGTACTAAGAACTGTAACATTTATATATCTCTAGGTAATAAATTTGCTATGATTGTGTTTTTGTATTGCACACTTTGTAAAGATTTCTTTGTTTTTTTTCATTAATATAGTGCCAACCTAATCCGAAGGGATTGTGTGGGTCTTTGCACTGACAGAATGTTAAATAAATAACCAAGGAACTTACATTTATTTTTGTTAGAGTGGTTGTAAACCCTATTCATGAAATCTGACCTGGGCACATATATCTGTAGTGTTTACTTATCTCTCTCCAAAGCCCTAAGTGCCATATCTTTCTGCTGCTCCGTTCCTCTGTTATCAGCATGAGAACTTCTGACAAGCTCTCCGATGCATGAGATAAAAACATCTGGAAATTTGTGTCAGGGGAGGGAACTTAGAAATAGATTAGCAGAGAGCTTATCTATTCAAACTACAGCTTCTTCATTCCTCTGCCTATGTGGAGGGGGGGTGCCTTTCCTCCAATCATCTCACACAATGTATGCCCAGACTCCACACTCACTGCTGAAACAGGAAGAAAGATTTGTAACCCAATGTGCACTTTCTAAAGAATATAGAAAGGGAAAGACTGCAGATATACAGTACATGTAAAACGTATGTAGGGAGATTTGTTTCATCTCTGTGTATCACCTGAAACTGTTCACTTCACTGGGTATATGTGAGGGTTTACATCCACTTTAAAGCAGACCTTGCTTCCAAAATGGCAAGGTTTTATTATTAAGTGCCCCCCTCCCCACCTTTATGAAAAGCAGAATAAATATTTGAAATACCACCTGTAGGGGTAAAACAGTAAGATAGTATACATAAGTATTAGCTAGCCATAAACAAGTATATTTGTGAACTAATATTCGTAGGAATATTCCTATGAACAAAAATCTCTGCATATTTGATGACAAATGTTGTTCGAAAGTACTTTAACACTTCATTTGCTTTTAACATTCGATTTTGGAATGAATGTCATTTCCTGAACAAAAACCACATACACTGTTAGAAATGTATTCATTTGAGAAAAATGTTTCCATCCTGCTCCTTCAAGTTTTATTGTCATTTAGGTCAAAAGCAAATGTTGATTTGACCCTACTAATGGTTAGAAAATGGAACAAGCATTCTTAAAACAAAAGGTTCAAACACTGTTCTACTAGTGTATGGCCAGCTCAAACGTTTCCCTGGCTTCTGCCCAAAGTTCCAAGGCAAAGCTGAGTGCAACCTTCATCCAGCAGCATCTGAGGAATGTGGAGTAGTCCAAATCTCTGTGTGATGCAATGTCTTCCCGCCAGATTTGGAGTACTCGGCATTCCCCAGGATCTCATCATCAGGAGGATGGAGTCATCCCCTTCTTTACCAAAGCTGGAGGAAAGTTAAGTATAATATCCTTTTCTTTTCCCCCTACAGGTGTTTTTAAATGCTTATGTTGGCTTTTAGCATAGGACGGAAGTCTGATTTTTACCACCAAAACTAGTAATATACAGGCCAGGTGCTTGTCCTATTTGGTGTAAGTATTAGAATATAGAACTGGTTGTTAAGATTGATATGGTATTGACCTGATATGATCTTGACTTCAGATTTACTAGAGATGATTGATATGGATTGGCTCAAAGAAGTGAAGCAGTAATGAAAAATAATTCACAAAAGGAATCTTGCTTATAGGGAAACACCAGACCAGATTAAATAATCCAAATGTCAATCCAGATATTTACCCATTAAAAGTATTACATGTATTTTAAATACTGCTAATGTAACTACCTGAAATGCATCTTTAAATTGCTTTTACAACATTTGCCACAAATCAGAAATCAGATTAAGGTGGTTCTGTACTGTGAACCAATCATCACATTGCATTGCACAGGGCTGTCAAACTAACATGTTTTCAGGCCCTGATAGCTGTAAGGGAGTTGTATATGAACTTACAGGAGGAACGATAGAAAAGAAGGACCTCTTCAGTGAAGTGATAATCATTCAAAGAGCAGGCAGATGAAACAAAAAAGCTGAAGTAGTGAAAAGTGGTTTCATCCTCATTGCTATGCTGTGTATCAGGGATGTGTGAATCACAGAAGTGACTAATCAGAATTACAATTATTTGGCAGATAAAAGTGTTCACATAAAGTATATGCATTTTAACTGCAAATGTAGCTGTTCTGCTTTAACTCTTTGATAACGGATGAAAAAATATATAAATAAATGTTTTATTAACCTCCTTCCTAAATGTGGAAGTCAAATACATGAATGGGCTGACTGCCTTCTTGACCTCTGACCGTGATTAATTTGGCTTTGCATTCTTGTAGTCAATGCAACATCAGGACAATTCCAGAGCAGCTTCTTCATTCCAGAGTCACTTCTAAAATCACTTTCAGTAGGAATAATGGCTGTATTTTTTTTTAGGTCTTCAGGTTTTAGAGAGGCCATCTTTAAAATGAATCATTCTCATTGCACTAGGTAAAATTAAAACAATAGGCTAGTGTCAATAAATAGTGCTATATTGGACATTATAATAAGCATTAGTGGTTTCTGATATTAGGTCACCAGTTCTGGTTAAAAGAGACAGCCCAAAAATGTTACCATTGTTAGTGGACAATGAATGGATTGATCGAGGGACTCCAGAGGCCAAAATCTTCCTGTTCTTATCTCTATTCCTTACTATGGAGTCTCACTAAAATATTAGCTTTAGGTGGAATATTCATTTAAAGTATATCTAAAGCCAAAACTTTTTTGGTTAAAGCTAGCCATAGATGGATTGAATCTCAGCCGGTTCAGCAGGGACTGGCTGAGATTCGATCCACCTATGGGCATGCCGGTTTTACCCAAGCAATCAGCTGGGCGCAAGCAGACTGTCAAATTTTTTTTGCATGTGATTGTGGCCAAAAGCCATAGTCACTAGCAATAACCATTGTGTTCTGCTGGCTCTCTGCCGATAGAACACAATAACGCCTGCATTCATGGGGGAATCAAGCTATTTTCTTTCCTTCATCTTGTGGTTGAAAGAAAATCAGATCATCTATGGCTTGCCTTAGTCTTTGATAAAGAGGTATCCCCACCTGGGAAATTTACTTTTTCTCTTTCCTGGTGACCATTGTCTCTGGTACAGATAGTGATGGGAAATCCAGAATTTTTGATTTGTCACCAGAAAGTGAGTGGAAATCTTCCCTTGGGGGCACCTGGTATAACCTTTTAGAGAGGATTACCCTTAACTTCAAAGAGTTTCCTCTTAGTTCTTGGTCAGTTCTTATTTTCTCTCTATGGCCAGAAATGATGAGAAATCTTGGTGATATGACACAGACCACGATCAAAAAACCTTTGGGGGGTCTCAACCATTCCATACACTATCCAAAACTAGAAAAAAATGTTTTAACTTTACATTCACATTCTGTAGAGGACTGATTTAGGGAATCTCATTTTTATTGTGCTAGTTACCAAGGCAGTTCATTTATTTTACGCACTGGAAATAAATTACTGCCAGTCGACTTATTTGATCTTGTCTTGTATTTTATATAATGAATCTGAATAAAATTAAATAAACGATGGCAGTGTTTTTAGGTGGTCAAAACTTATTGGAGGTAATATGTAGGATAATATATTTAGCTGTTGCACAAGTGGGAAAATTTGTGTTATTATTATGTTAATTAAATCTTGGAGAGAACAGATTGGGGGAGGTAGTCCCTGGTTTCTGGTTAATAAAGAAGATTAATATTGAACATTTTATTCATTGAGTCTAAATTACTGCAGGCAGGAAATTATTGCCTAAGGAAAGAAAGCCTCCCCAATACTACTACTGAGACTTTCTAGGATGTGTATTTTATAGGTCCTATAGGTAGAACACACACAAGTTTAAGTGCGCCATAACCAAACATTTTTGCAAGCATAATAAAGATCATATAATGTTTATTTGTTGTTCATTTACTCAGACTGGGAACACTAAGAAGGTAGTTCTCATCACTGGAGTCTTTAAGAGGCTGTTCAGTAATTTATTTAATCAGGGTCTCTCCAGAACAAAAACTGTAGACCAAGTGGACAGACTCTTTAAGGACCACAGCTTAGAAAGTTAGCATTGCTGTATTGGACGTATGAACTGCTCCCATGCTTGAGCTTGACACAGCAAGCCTAAAGCATACAGTATGTGTTCAGGAACCTCACCATTTCCATACCGCAATTATAACATGAGTAGCTGCCTTTATGCTATAGCTTACACCTGAAAAGAAAATTTAGTAGAGTTTAAGAACTCTGATTGACTGTAGATTGTCATAAACGTTCTCCTCTTTCTTCATTTTTCATAGATACAATTTTGTGTTAAATTGGAATATCTCAGTTAAAGTAAAACATATGCCAACATTTGGTTGTACAATTGAAGATCAGGCAAAGGCATATGATTGAGGTGTGTGATCCCTGCAATAACTGTTTCCTATGTTACAGAGGACCCATTTGTTTGTGATGGAAGATATTCATACATACTGTGCAAGAGTGTTGCAATGAGTCTGGTAACTGTATAGTAGTCTGTGTTCCTGGCAAACAAAGCTGCTATTTAATTCACCTTAGTGAGATTCTGTCATCGTCTTCCCATCAACCCTCCTCAGTAGGCTTAGAGTTTTTTTATGTGAAACTCCATACGCTGAAAACATGCAGAATTGTTGGTCTAGCTCCCAGGTGCACCACTGGGCAAACCTGTCTTGGCTGTCTAGCAGTCTTCTTTTCATTCCAGGCCCCACTGTGGCTGTCACATATATTTATTTCCTATGTTTAATGTCTTTCTCCGAAGGTTTAGATTCCCCTGTTGAATGTCCATTCCCTGTGCTGTTCATGAAGATCTTGTCCATGCCTTTAAGTGACTCAAGTAGGTAGTTCTGGAAAGCAGTAAGTGCTGCACATATTGCTGGACCTCCAAAGCCATGTGTGATTAGGCTGAAGTGAGTCAGGCAGCTCTGTACACCTGGCTCCAAGATAAGAGATGGACGGCTGTTTCCCAATGGAGAACGATCTTGAGCCATCAAGTCGGCAAACTCTTTGCAAATTTGCCTAAAAGGTAAAGATTAGAGTTATGAATGAGTGTGGTATCTTACTCACTGAATCCATGACTATGAATCGCTTAAATGAAATTTCAATTAATTAAGCATAAAAGACCACAATTGTGTACATTACTATTTTTTTCTAAGCACAAGCAATGTAAACTGTATTGGGTGCCAGGTTGGGCTTGGCTGACACAAAGCATCCCACAGAATCTCAAACCAACCCATAAGAATAGGCTTGGTTGTCACTACGCAAACTGCAGGGCCTTTCACCAACCCATATGTAATCTTAGGTCTTAACAGTATGCCAACGCCAAATGCAACATTAAAAATTAGAAGAGTTACCTGTAAAAAAAGTTAGAAGAGCTATTATATGTTCTAAGCATAGGCCTGCGCTCAGGGTGTGCCGGGTGTGCCTAGGCACACCCTAATCATTAGGATGTGCCAAGTCACACCACCTGCGCATCAGTGCTCTGTGTACAGTGATCACAGAGACATCCTTCAGCTCTGTGTATGGGAAAAAACTGCTCTAAGTCCAATAGACACTCACACAGACCGTGCCCACTTCCTCGGACTCTCCAATGGGGAAAGGCTGGAAAGTGCAGCTCCATCCATCCTGTGCACCTGTCCCCCGGTGGTCTGGAAAGTTAGATCAGTAGTCTGGTATTAGTGTTCGGATTCAGGCTGTTTCTCCTGGGCTCTGGCGTTCTCTGCCAGCTCATCGGATATACTCATCGGAGTAATCCTCCGGCTGGATTGTCCCCCCCAGGTGGACATTGCGCCGTGGGCAGTGTGTCTAGAGAAGAGGGGATTCCCCAGGTAATGTGGTACAGCTGAGGGGTGATGAGGGAAGGCAGGGGAGTATAGGACCCTGGGAAAGGGGGGGGGGTCATTTACCCCCATTTACCGGCATGAATAAAAAGAAAGTCGCTCAGCACTAAGCACTTTCCATTCATTCACTGTTCAGTGCAGCTGAGGCTGCAGAGGAAGGGACTGGAGAATCTCTGTCCTCAGTCCCTTTCTCTGTCTCTAAAGCGAAACATTAGCAGTCTGTATAGACCCCTGATATTTCACCAAAGCCCCCCAACGGGGCTCCTTAAAAGAATAATAAAAAATAATATTGTAAAAAATAATAAAAAACTACTGACACCATCCACGGCTCTATTGACACCATCCACTGCTCTACTGACATCAATCTCTGCTCTACTGACAGCAATCTCTGTCCTATTGACATTAACCTCTGTCCTGCTAACACTGTCCACAGCCCTACTGACACCAATCTCTGCCCTACTGACAGCATTCACTGCCCTACTGACACCATCCACTGCCCTACTGACACCCTCCACTTCTCTACTGACACCGTCCACTGTTCTACTGACAACAATCTCTGCCCTACTGACAACAATCTCGGCCCACTGGGACCGTCCACTGCCCAACTGACACATCTCTGCAATACTAGGACCGTCCACTAAATACTGACATCAGTCTCTGCCCTACTGATATCCTCCACTGCCTTACTGACACCCTTACTGCTCTACTGACACCAATCTCTGCCTTACTGACACCATCCACTGCTCTGCTGACACCGTCCACTGCCCTACTGACATAGTCTACTGCTCTACCGACACCGTCCATGTTTTAATACAATTTAAAATGGTTTAAAATGTTTTTTTTATTTATGTATTTATGTATAAGAGTGTGTGTGGTGTGTGTGTTTGTGTGTGTGTGTATGTGTATATATATATATATATATATATATATATATATATATATATATGAAGACCAGTATGGTGGCCTGAATTTATGGGAGGAGCCTGGAGGGGTATTTAAGCAGACCACTCACCTGTGGTAATTGTCGGTTCCAGTGTGTGTTGGCTCACATCTCTAGGCCGGCTCTTCCCAGCTCACCTCATGGTTCATGAGTGTATGTGTTCGATTTTCAGTGTGTTGTGGCGTCTCCATTCGCAGTCTTCATCGGCAGTTCTCGCTCGCTGTTGCAGGTAGGATTCAAACCTTTTCATATCATGCGCAAGTTGCGATTCGTTACGTTTCCTATCCTGCATCCCTTTCGTAGCTAGCTGCTTCTCAGTCGTCATGTCCCGACATCTTTCAGCACAGGCCTAGTGCATTCGTAGGTTCCATCTGCCTTGTTTGTTCCCCATCTACTAACATACGATTCGTTCGTAGATCCAAGCCACCGGGTCGCTGTCAGTCGTTGCCCGATGTCACTCAGCACAGACCAGTGCATTTGTAGGTTCCTTGTTTGTCATGCAGTGGGCATGAATTTTGTCATGTTGCGCCAAGGATTCGAATCGTTGTGCCACCGACGCGACTAGTTTGTTTGTTCCCTCAACTACGTACATACAATTCATTCATAGGTCCAAGCCACCAAGTCGCTGTCGGTCGTTGTCCGACATCACTCAGCAGAGGCGTCACTGGTTGCAGGTTTCACAGTCCATAGGGTTGGAGCTGAGCAGGTATTGATTGCACAGGTTCTGTGGCTCATTGAGGTGGTAATTAGCCCACCTGCTGCCTTGTCTGCATTCAATTAGTCTCGGGGGCTTTGTGGTTCGTAAATGTTCGGTTTGGAGGAGTGATGTAGCAACCCCAAGACCCCATACACACTGTGCAGCTTTGTTGTCTGGTTTCCTTTAGATTCACCAGAGCCATGTAGTGCAGGGGCCACCTGATTGCATACAAAATGGAAGCCTTGGGGTTGGCCTCGTGTGGAATGGTTTTGGTGAATCTGGGGGAGGGGTACGGCAGGATATTGTATAGTGTGTGTCCGGTCGTGTCAGCAACACAACGATGCGTATCGGTTATTGCATACATTCATTATATTCATATCATTCTCTCAACAGTCCGATTCGAATCCAGTCGCATCTGCGGCACACCGATTTGTATCCGTTTCATTCATACACTCTACAGCCCGATTCGAATCCAGTCGCATCCGCGGCACAGGCCGGTCGAGTCACGTCGGCGGCTTAACAATTCTCACCCTCGTCATTTACTTACCCCGCAGCCCGATCTGAATCTAGTCACGTCAGCAGCACAGCGATTCGAATCCTCAGCGCAACATGACACAATTCATGCACACTGCATCTACATCTCACTTCATCTATTCGTACGTTTGAATACGGTCAGTCATTCCTAAATACTCAATTCTGTGCTATACTTGTTTTTCACCTTCCTGAGAAGGCTACTTTCTTGCATTCGTTGCAAACACATCTCTAGTGGCACTCGATCCGGCCATTCACCGTCTCCAGTGGCACATCGGCCACTCACCATTTTCTGTCTGTCATTTCTCCCTTCAGTCAGTCGAGTTCAGGTTGTTCCATCCTGCACCAGGTTGGACGTTATTTCATAAAAAAATACATATATATATATATATATATATATATATATATACACACACACACACACACACACACACACAGGGATCGCATCTTCACCAGGGGGTCAGTCGCATCAAGGATCAAGGGACGGGGCAGCTCTAAAAAAAAAACTGGACTTCCATGTCATTCTTACTACAGGTTCCCGGTTGACTGGGTTATCCACGTCAACAAGGACTTTGCATCTAGGGCACCTGTCAGGTGTCACATAATATGCAGCACTCTTTCACGAAACGTTCACTTCACATACACGATTTGGGCTGCTCATTGGGCTTTAGTTACTGTCACATGTTCCTTTGCATTATACTCTGTTTTCGAAGGCGACCCTTCACCTATGCAGACAAGACCACCAAAACGTTGAGTTTGCTAACAGTGCAAGCGTTGGCAGGCCAAACACACGTCACAAATTACAGAACGCAACATTCCTACTGAAGCCATACCAGACTTCAGCTTCTCGCCCCAGTACGCCCCGGGGCTCTGGTTTCACAGGTCTGTGCTCGGCACAGATGGGCACCCAAGCTATGGGTTACCTGGCCAGTCGACTCCTGGCTCACCTTGGTTGCCACACACTCTTTTGAGTGTTCTAAATTTCCACTCAACAGCGTTCGTACACAAACCGGCTTCTTCACTACGCCTGTCGTTCCTTTTTCTGTCCTTCTCCTTTTCCTTCTTATCTTTTTTTTTTTCCTGTATACAACTCCACTCACTATCCTACCTTTTACGACTCCTCTTACACATGCACCCCCCACTCCTTGCCTCATGGCTGCTAGAGGGAGATTGCAATTGGAAATTTCATTCTAGTTGCATTTGGGATGTGAGCAGGTATCTTGAGGTTCTATAGTGGTTCCACAGCTCCTTCCCCTTCACCTTATCTTATAGCTGAGGCCATGTTGCAGACCGACAGCCAAGACAGCACCTCCGCTCCTCTGTCACCCTCTGTGGGTTCAGAGCACAGCAGCGTGCAGTCCCTTAGGGGATAGACGATCCCCAAGCTCATATTGGAGCCGTGGCTTAGGGGCGTTCCCTACCCCGCCACGGCCAGGAAAGCCAAGCTCTTCAAGATCCTCCCCCCACTGCCAGCGTGAGCGGAGCCCGACGGCCAGCAGGCATCCCTGCAGTCTAATCCAGTCGCACCGGCGGCACATCGGTTCATCTTCTCTGCACCATGTCTCAGATCTATCTATCACACAGCTTACTACAATTTGGTCTCTATCATGAGGCATCTGCCGTAAGCTACTAATCATTACTCAGACTAATCCACTTGTATGTTCGTACGTACTCATAACTCAGCCGATACTCTGCTTCACGTACTCTGTCAGCTCATTCACACATCCTTCTGCCCAATTCGGCTCTAGACGTGTCCGTGCCACAACGATCCGAGACCTTGGCACGACAATACACCATTTCATTTGTCACACAGCTTCTGCAGCGCGGTCTTTCGTGAGGCACCTGCCACAAGCCACCAGTCATTACTCAGTCCATTCATTCGTATGTTCGTAGGTACTCTCAAATCTTAGACAATATGCAACTCAATTTTAACTGCGGGACTCACAACTTTAGCCAATGATGGCGGCTTCACCTTGCGTCACAGGCCACAGAGCTTTCCTCACACCCAACTCCCTCATTGACCGTCTTCTCGGTGCTCAGATTTACGTCAGGGTTTCACACCGACCTCATCACTCCACCCCACTCAACCCACGAGTGCAGTAATCTCCTGCAGCTGCCGGGCGCATGGCTGTCCAAAGCGGACATGTGAGACGCGTCTTAATTACTGCCCATTGAGTCGTCTCTCTGGCGGGGACATGGCATTAATTGGAAGGTACAAGACCCCGATCAAGTTGTCAGGCTGGACCCAGCAGCTACAGCAGATTTTCAATGTAGGACAAATTCCTTGCAAACAGGAACGGCATATCCATGTTTATTCCGCTAGCATTAGCTTTGTCACCTCTGGTAGTCACGGATGCCGCAGCCTCCACAGGCTTTGCTGCAATTTTTGGCCATCACTGGTTTGCAGGACCATGGCCACCTTAAACCCTTCCAAATCCCTGGTTTGGTCAGTCATCCTCACTTTTCGAACTATATCCCATTGTAGCAGCTACTCAGGTCTGGGGCCATACCTGGACAGGGCAAACGGTGGCTTTCCCCAGACAACCAGGCCAGGGCCGAAATTATAAACAAGGCAGGTCCAAGTCGCTCGCTATCATGACCTTGCTATGCGGCAGGTGCGGTTGTTCCAGCAGCATCAATTTAATGTTCACTGCATTTCTATCCTGGGCAGGCACAACATCGCAGCAGATGCAGTGTCCCGCTTAACTTTACTTCATTCCTTCAGCAGAAACCCGGAGCCTACCAAACCACTTCTCCTAACCCATCTTGGTCGCAGCTGACCATGTGTTAAAGGCACACCTTCACAACGCAACCTATCTCGTTAATCAGGCATTCTTCCGCCACACACTGAAGGCTTATCACCCGGCTTGGAACGCCTATTACAGGTTTCTAGCCTCATGCCCCGGAGTAGCGACAGGAGACATCGAGCACGTCCTAGTCTTTATAACGTATTACCACACGCAGCTGGCTCTCATCTCATAACACCATCAGGCTATACTTAGCCGGCATCATTTTGCCCTTACAGGACCATGGAAAGCCATCCTTGTTCACAGCCCATACAGTCAAAATCCATCCAACTCGGCATCCGGAAGCATCAGCCCGTAGCCAACTACAAACGATCACCCATCACAAGTGCCATCTTCAGGGACATGTCGACTATCCTTTCACATTCCCCGTTTGGGTTTCTGTCCAGCCTGGTCATCCAAGTGGCCATCTACCTGGCCTTCCACGGCTTTTGTGGCCTAGCGAGTTTACCCTAGTGGCCCTGACCGCCAGATACTCTGGAGACGCCACCTGGCTATCAAGATCATTTTGTTAACACCTCGTAATGTCTAAACCCATCAATCTGGCCCCGGGGTCGTCATCAAGCTCTTCCCGACCAACAACTTTTGGTGCCCAGTAGCGATACTCAACACCAGTTACTGTCTCATGTACCCAGCTAGTCAAACTCCAGCCCTCACTACCTTTTCCGACCAGCCCCCTGAGTGGCAGCCAGTTCGTCAGGCACGTTAGGATCCTCCTGGTTAACCTAGGCCTTGACCCCAGCCTCTATCCTGGCCACTCCTTTCAGATCGGAGCTGCCTCGGCCACATCTCAGCATGGGGTACCAGACCATGTCTGTAAAAGGTGGGCAGGTGGAAATCCGCCTGCTTCACTCAATGCACTCTGAACCCTCAGGAAGAAATGTAAAGGGTATTTAGGCAGACCACTCACCTGTGGTCATTGTCGGTTCCAGTGCGTGATACCCTCCCACCTATTCCCCTTTTTCAGTGCACTTCTCAGCACATTTCTCTCCACAGTCATCCATTACTTATCTTGGACATGCCCCCTGTTTGGTATGCTGGCCAGCAGACCAGGGCACACTTCAGCTCTAAGTTATGTTATGAGTCTTTTGGCGTGTTTATGTGGTTCATATCTGTCCCCGGTTGAAGGGCTTCGACTATATATATATATATATATATATATATATATATATATATATATACACACGTATGGTTGTTTGAGCTTTGCAATAGGCTGTGCACACCTATGGTTCTAAGCAAAAACTTTGCTATAAGTTCCACTGAGTAGAGAAACATATACAGTGCCTTAAAAAAGTATTCATACCCCCTGAAATTTTCCAAATTTTGTCTTGTTACAACCAAAAACGTAAATGTATTTTATTGGGATTTTATGTGATAGACCAACACAAAGTGGCACATAATTGTGAAGTGGAAGGAAAATTATAAATGTTTTTTTAAGATTTTTTACAAATAAATATGTGAAAAGTGTGGAGTGCATTTGTATTTAGCCCCCTTTACTCTGATACCCCTAACTAAAATCTAGTGGAACCAATTGCCTTCAGAAGTCACCTTATTAGTAAATAGAACCCACCTGTCTGTAATTTAATCTCAGTATAAATACAGCTGTTCTGTGAAGCCCTCAGAGGTTTGTTAGAGAACCTTAGTTAACAAACAGCATCACAAAGGCCAAGGAACACACCAGACAGGTCAGGGATAATGTTGTGGAGGAGTTTAAAGCAGGGTTAGGTTATAAAAAAATATTCCAAGCTTTGAACATCTCACGGAGCACTGTTCAATCCATTATCTGACAATAGAAAAAGTATGGCACAACTGCAAATTTTGGCCAACATGGTGCAAAGCCCTACTCCACTGGAATCTGCTGAGCTGACCCCACACATTTAAATCAAGTAAACATATATTTAAGGAGTATATAATTGTATTTAAGGGTTGCCTAGCAAGCTATTATAGCAGGTTACTGAAAAAATTATATACATATATATATATATATATATATATATATATATATATATATATATATATACACCCTGTTTCCCCGAAAATAAGACCTAGCGTGATTGTTGGTGATGGCTGCAATATAAGCCCTACCCCCCAAATAAGCCCTAGTTAAAGCCCTTGTAGGTCTTATTTTCAGGGTAGGGCTTATTTTCGGGGAAACAGGGTAGGGCTTATTTGGGGGGGTAGTGCTTATATTGCAGCCATCACCGACAATCACGCTTGGTATTATTTTCGGGGAAACTGGGTATATATATATATATATATATATATATATATATATATATATATACATATATATATATGCAGTATTTTCTGTGCCCTACATAATGCTTATATCATGACAGTTGGCTGTGGTGACAGACTATAGTACACTGATATGAGAAATGCAGAAATCCATACCAGCCAATCAAATTTCAGTTTACTGAAGACAGATCAGTGAAAGATTTATTCTGGTTCTGTCTTATAAACTACAGCAATTCACATTTATCCTCATCATCATGTCAACTGAGCTAGTCTGCATGTTTAATTCTAACCAGGATATTCCATAAAACTGGGGGCAAGGAAAAGGGTCAGCTCCCAGGGTGCCCCAATCAGATCTTGTTATTACTTTGGGAGCACCTAGGATCCAATTTGTTGTTATGAGCAAGTTGTTAGCATATTCTTTTCTTACAGCTCTGCAGAATGCCGCTATTAATGTACTGTTTGAATTACAATGTCATTGTCTTTGAACCATTTGCTTACTGCAGGCAGAAATTTGGCAGATGCATTGCAAGGAGAGCATTCCCCATGACAGTAGAGGAGGGTTAAGAGCCTGCTACTTACTTGGTAGCCAGCAGCATATTCTTTCTTGTGTGGAGCTCTGTTGGGTCCGAGTGTTGCCGACACAGGTATTCTGCTGCAGCTTTAGCTGGGAACTCTGTCTCACAGACATAGCCGAAGTCGCGAGCAAGGTGCACAGCCTCCCCTAGACAGAAGAACGGACCAGTTACAATAACACACCACATGTTTAGATCTATGGTGTTTTGAAAACTTATATATGTTTTAAATTTTAAGGCTAAGAATATTTTTAGCAAGCACAAAAAATAGCTGTTGATCGTGCTAGAAATGCACTACCCACTTTTTGTGAGATGAATTGGTAGCAAAAACAATATCTTGTGTAGCTACTATTGCCATCATCCCCCATGTACTGTAATGGAGATGAATATAGGCAGACATGTTTGATGTACAGCCTGTGTGACAACTATGTCTTCCTCCATAGATACAGTAGAGTGAGTAAGCATAGCCACCAGGGACAAGAAGTGTGTAATGCCACGTACACACGGTCGGACTTTTCGTCTACAAAAGTCCGACGGACGCCGACGGACTAAAGCTGGCTGACAATCCGATCGTGTGTGGGCTTCCCCGGACTTTCAGCGGACTTTTCCAGCCTCAAATCTGCCGGACTTTAGATTTGAAACATGCTTCAAATCTTTACGTCGTAACTACGCCGGACCCAGAAATCAGCTCGTCCGTGTGCTAGTCCGACGGACAAAAACCCACGCTAGGGCAGCTATTGGCTACTGGCTATCAACTTCCTTATTTTAGTCCGGTGTACGTCATCACGTACGAATCCGTCGGACTTTGGTGTGATCGTATGTAGGCAAGTCCGTTCGTAAGAAAGTCTGCCGCAAGTCCGCCGCAAGTCCGCCAAAAGTCCGTCGAACGTCTGTCGGACTTTTGTAGACGAAAAGTCCGACCATGTGTACGCGGCATTAGTCACAGGTTTACTGAAAGAAAATAAAGGGAAAACAACCCGAAAGAAAAGTAACAAAAGGTACCTCACGTATTAATTGGCAAGCTGGAATACATTATTTTTTTTCTTTTTGGAGTTTTAATACACTTTAAAAGCAATTTTTTAATCCAAACTCTAAAAAAAAAAAAATCATTGCCCACCATCATAAAACCATTTGAATGCAGCATTGCTACTGCCAGGACCCAAACCTACAGTTTCTCTTTACACACGTGGTGGAAATGCAAGTGTTTCCTGGTAAAGCAAGCTATTTATGCCAGTATAAAGAATAGACTATACAGTATAGATAGAGTATAATAGAGTTGGTATAGTTTTCTACTCTTAAATGTCTTTAAATTAGAAGTTCAGCCAAAAACTCTCTACTATACCAAATGTTGATATACACAATGACATACTTTCTAGACACAGTCTGTGCAGACAGTATGGCCATTTGGTGACTTGGCAGCTTAACTCTTCAATAAGTAATTGAAGTTGAATCTTACACAACTTTATTTCAGATACCTGCAGTGTAGAGAATATTTTTCCAGTCTTTTGAAGCATAATGCCGCGTACACACGATCGCACATTGATCGGACATTCCGACAACAAAATACATGGATTTTTTCCGACGGATGTTGGCTCAAACTTGTCTTGCATACACACGGTCACACAAAGCTTGTCGGAGATTCCGAACGTCAAGAACGCGGTCACGTACAACGCGTACGACGAGCCGAGAAAAATGAAGTTCAATAGCCAGTGTGGCTCTTCTGCTTGATTCCTAGCATGCGTGGAACTTTGTGCGTCGGAATTGTGTACACCCGACAGTCTACTGGCAGCCACATTTTAAGACTAATCTGTCTAGGCCTGCAAAGCAAAAATCGCTATACATACCTTTTCTGCAGCTGATCCGGTCCAGTTCCGCACTGAGCTGTCAGTAGCAGTTTCTCTGTGTAGGTGTGTGTAGGAGAGGCAGCCGACAATGGAAGCCCCATAGTAACTCTATGGGTGACGTCACTTCCCAGCCGTTGTTGGCTGTCTCTTCCACACAGCATCCACCGCGGGAGACCAGACTGGATCAGCTGCAGAAAAGGTTGGTCTTAGTATGTTGCTGCCAGTAGATTTAGGAGTAAGTTAGTTTTTGGCTGAGCTTCCACTTTAAGGCTAAAAAGGGATCAGAATAAACGTATCTCCTATTGGGGTATGTCTTACCTTCCACTAATGATGTTAACAGAGTAACATTGGCAGCTTTACGTCTCCCTGCAGGCAAATTCAAACCAATTTTTTCCAACCTTTCTCGAAGGCAGCGACCACCATTTTTTGATTTTGCCCTGAAAGAAAAAAAGTTGAATATCAATTATATATATATATATATATATATATATATATATATATGTATATATCCAAGAATCCCCAGGCAAAATTGAGGTTCTTGCTCACCGAAATGGTACATTACCTAATAATATGTCTGAAATTATATACAGCTGCGCAATTGAGACCTAATAACTTCACAGCTATTCCTATAACTTTTAAATAAATGCTTAACATGCCCCCATTATCAGCTACATATGCCCCAAAACACACTTCAGATGTTCACATCATCATCTTCTAAATGCTATGGACTATTCTGCTGAAGGTGGCTTCTTAGCGCTTCTGACCAGGCGGGCCAACAGTAATGCTCCTACATGCTTTCTGCATTGCAAAAGAAAGGTCATCTCCTAGGAAGGAAATTACCTCATTATTATAATGTAAAGGAAAAAGCTAAACAGGCACAGTCACCCTTAGTCAGCTGGCCAGCTAGTCAATCAAAGAGTGTAGACGAGGGAAAGTATAATTGAAATAAAAATATAATTTTCCTTTGACAACAAAAAAAAATAAGTCTTCTAATCAAAGACAATAAGCTGGTTCATACTTATTAAAGTATTCAATTTCTTCCTTCTAGATATTAGCTACATTGGCATACATATAAAAATGAAGTATTATTTTTCACTGACCTCCGTAAAACTCCTCCAAGCAGGGATGCGTTGAGACATTCAGGAGGAGACAACCGTCTCTGGACCTCTCCCACTGTCACTTTGTACTTCGATGTGGAACTGAGTAGTGATAGGCGCCCAGGGACAGAACAGAAAACTTCGTTTGGATTGGTCACACCACCTATGAGGCTTTCTTTATGTAGAGATAGGGAGGACATCATGCTGCCATTGTTCTTGGATGCAATTGGAACTATTAAGTGAGAAGAGAAAGATCATAAGTGAAAAGGAGATAATATTAATAAAGAGTGTGCTGAAAGAAATGCTATCTCTCTGTTACCCTTTGTTAAAACTTAATACATTACACTGATTATATCTTTGTGATATAGTAATGCACACTATGAGCCTGAATTTTAAAACTGGAGCAAAGGGGAGGGAAGGCCTACAGCAATCAATTAAAATCCAGCAGTAATTATCAATACCGCTGATTAGTTAGTTAGTTAGTAGATAAGGATAACAAACATTACTAAGGCAGCTCATACACGGCCTAATTTTTTTAACGAAACATAGAGGAGTGATAGCAGAAAAAAAAAAACAAGTCTGCCCCAATTTATTTTATTTTAAATTTTTTTAACGTTTACCTTTATTTCTGTACAGTCGTGAATAACATCTGATGAATAAAGTAAAACTTAAGGTAACACTTTTTTTTTCGTAGGTTTGGATAGGGTGGAGAGGGATTAGAACACCTATTAGGTTTTTGTCACTGTCTGTGCCCCCAATAGGGAGATTCACCCTCTCTATTGGTCCTGTTTACCATTATCATTGAAGGTAGAGGTAAAAGAAAATCCCAACCTTGGATTTTCCCCAGAAAAGTAAAAGAGGGGAATTCTTCCAATGTGGACACTAGTTCTGGTGACCGGGGGGGGGGGCAAGATATTCCCTTAATTTGCAGGGATTTCCTCTCACTTCCTGTTCTGACTATAGGAAAGGAAGTGAAGGTAAATCTCCCCAATGGGACACAGATGGCAAAAAGAAAAAAAAACTGACAAGGGTTATAACCCTTCCTTACTCAAAACAAACAAAAAAACATGCCTATAGTTCTACTTTAAGATCAATTGCCATAAAGAGCACTCTAGCGCAATGAATGTTTGAAGTTTGACTGACTAAAAACCTGACTGCAGACCAAATTTAATTTTTATAACCTTGAATTTTGTATTCTATCCCAAGAAAAAGAGGAAATAACCCCCCCCCCCCCCCCCCAGGGCGAGGAAATTGCATTATGACATTATGACAGCTGCACCCACCAATTTTCCAGCATGTCCCTTCGACAGAATCAAATGATCGACCACACTATGATGGAAATTCATCTGATCCCTGCTGAACCTGAAGTCTACCCCTTCAACACTCTATGCAAATACATTTTTTGGCTGGAGTAGGGCATTAATTACAACTCATTCCTCCTTTTCCACAGAAATGAGAACAAGCCTTTCACCCATATAATGCAGAAGAAGAGTTTTGACAGAAATGGGCCTTTAGCAGGTTTCTCATCAGCTGCCTAAATTTAAAATAGCCCTGTAGCAATGAGAATAATATTTCAGTAATATGTTACATAATATATTTTGTGGTGTTAAAATGGTTCATGTGAAAAATTTGCTTTTTGAAGCTGCCTTTATATGACACATGCAATTTTTTCTGGATGTAGGCAGTATTTATATAAAATACTGTAAGTGATGTTATACTATATGTGTGTTGACATGAATGGTAACAGTAAAAAAATATGACAAACTCACATGAACATAATAAAACTGAACTCCAGGCAAACAACTACAATTACAGATAAAAAGCACATATATGAGCTGTTTACCTTGCTAACAAATTTGTTTTTTCTGTCTAACCAGTTCTACGAATTACATAGTTATGCCACAGAGCACAGGCAGGGCAGGACAGTGAAAGGAGAAGCAGCACACTGAGGAGCTCATCTCTGTCACTCTGCTCTCTCTTCCCATCAGCATGTTTCATGCACTGCAGCACAACTGAATTGTGTTGTTTATACCTCCTCCAGTCTAAGTTCTGCTGCACAGGAACTGCAAGTGATTCTAAATCTAATGTGAGTACTTACACTGCTTGCATTGAAAAAAAATATATTTAATGATGTTGTGCTGCTGCAGTAGCCTGTTTTTTTTGAGCCCTTGGTATGTTACTCTCCCGTTTGATGCTAGTTAGTGCATTCCCTAAATAGGAATCTTCATGTCTCTCACTTCTGAGAGTTGGGCTTAGTAGTTCACTTTACAAGCAAAGACAGGGCTTAGGAAAGTCATTGTCTTCTTACACTTCAAAAGACTGGAAAAATATTCTCTACACTGCACGTATCTGAAATAAAATTGTGTAAGATTCAACTTCAATGACTTATTATTATACTTAAGAGTTAAGCTGCCAAGTCACCAAATGGCCATACTGTCTGCACAGACTGTGTCTAGGACAGTGTTTCTCAACTCCAGGCCTCGAGGCGCCCCAACAAGTCATATTTTCAGGCTTACCATTATTTTGCACAGGTGATTTGATCAGTTTCACTGCCTTAGTAATTACCACAGCTATTTCATCTGAGGGAAATCCTGAAAACACGACCTGTTTATGCGCCTTGAGGACTGGAGTTGAGAAACACTGGTCTAGGAAGTATGTCATTGTGTATATCAACAGTTAACATTTGAAATGGTACAAATGTATTAATGAATAAAGAGCTGTAATAATTTGTATCTTTTATATCCACCTGGAGTTTAGCTGTAACAGTAGTGATCATCAGTAGAAGCTCCATCAACTGTATACAGTACAGATTTAAGTGGCAACAATTCTGCAATGATTTACTAAAACTAATGTGTACATGGATAAAATCATGGAGACATATAAAATAAATTTGTCCTCCAGGCCTCTGTTTCTATGATTCCTAAACCTCATACAGATGACACCCATTGGTCTAACGTTTGGCCAATATCTTCTTTGGGTGTTGATATCAAGCTTCTGGCTAAAATTCTTGCCACCGGTCTTATTCCAGGCATTGGAGGCTTTATCCACAAGGACCAAGTTGGCATTATGCCTACTAAACAAGCCAGTGACCACATACAAAAACTGCTCTCCTGGTTGAGGCCTCCAAGCATCAGGGGACACCATTTATGCTCCTTTCTCGTGTAATAAGGAAGGCTTTCAATAATGTTCCCTGGCCGTACCTGTGCTATGTTCTAGAAAAGTGGGATTTTGGCCCAAAATTCCTCAGGTGGGTTCACAGCCTTATAGAACTCACTGATGGCCTATGTGAAGTAGGATTTAACCCCCCCCCCCCTTTTTTCTCATTATGCAAGGTACTAGGCAAGGATGCCTGTTATCTCCTCTTCTATTCCCCTCACACAAATAATGTGGGAATCAGCTTATTTCACCACCTAACTTGAACAATATCTTAGCTCAATTTGGTATGCTTTCAGGTCTTCAGGTCAATCCCACAAAATCAAAAGCTTTGAACCTACCCCTCCCTCCCCCTTTACTCCAGTCTCTTCATAAAGCATTCCAATACCAGTGGGAAACGGCCATATTTGGGAGTGTTCTTGATTAGAGACTATTTGTCCCACTTTGAGGCTAATTACCTATCCCTCCTCCAGAAGCTTAATAGCCTCCTTCATACTTGGGATGCATATCGCCTGTCCTGGCTGGGCTGTATTGTGGTAACAAAAATGACATACCTGCCTAAATTTTTATATTTATTCAGAGTTTTGCCAGTGTTAGTCCCTGCTCAAACTCATTGCTGAATAACAGTGTTGCAGTTTAGAGTCATAAACAGATCTGTCCGTATAAACCTGGTGGTAATATTTTAATTTTACTATGCACAAGTCCTATAATATTGGCGCCCAAAGTCAGACCTATGGAGGTAATATCAAATGTCATATGGGGAGTTTACATAGTTTCCTAGGCATATAATTAAAGATGAAGTCTGCAGAGGCCCAATAAAGGTCCCTTGAGAATAATATCATGACAGATCATTGAAGCAGACCTTATGTTTACCAGAAACAAAAGCACCAACCTGAACTCCCTTTCCTTCTAGCAATTCTTCTCTCTCATTTGACTCTTCATTGCATATGTAAAGCAAGGCATACAGTATACAATTTTCTTCCCTTTAACCATGGGTTGAAGGAAAGAAAATTTCTTGATTTCTACATCAACCCAGTCAGTGTTTATGGGGGCATCCCTCCCGCTGCGCTATTGTGTTCTGACAGCTGGAGGTTTCCTAGCCGTCAGAATACATTGATCGCTGCCGGCAGTGATTATACTGAAG
This sequence comes from Lithobates clamitans, assembly GCA_037952925.1. Taxonomy (NCBI): domain Eukaryota; kingdom Metazoa; phylum Chordata; class Amphibia; order Anura; family Ranidae; genus Lithobates; species Lithobates clamitans. The sequence goes on along the minus strand of JBBGZY010000015.1, from coordinate 91,289 downwards.
TACAAGCAGCCTGCCCATAGATTGATCAAAACGTGGCCGGTTCCTGCTGAACCGGCTGAATTTCAATCCGCCTATGGTCAGCCTAAGGCCTCATGCACACAGGAAGTCTTCAGGAGAAGAAAACACAGCTAAAAAAATTCACCTAAAGAAGTGTTTTGCATTAATACATGTTTATTCACCTCCACGCATTTGGCATTATTGCATTCTATTGCCCAGAATATATATTTTTTTTCTCTGGTCATTAGAATGCATTAATATGCAAGCACGCCTAAACTCGCTAGTCTTAATGTGCTTTTGGCATTTTTTCCACTCAAACGCCTCTCTCCTGAACGTGTCGGTGCGTTTCATTTTCTGCCTGTAAACTCCTATGTGTGCATGGACACACAGGGGTTGGTTTACTAAATGGAAATAGACTGTGCACTTTTGAAAGTGCAGTTGCTCCAGAGCTTAGTAACTGAGCAAAAGCTCTGCTGATATCCATCATCCAATCACATGTAAGCAAAAATGCTGTTTTTTTTAATTTCCTTGCATGTGATTGGGTATTCTTTTCAAAGTGAAGCTTTACCTCGTTTACTAAGCCTTGGAGCAACTGCACTTTCAAAAGTGCACAGTCTATTTGCCTTTCGTAAATCAATCATAAAGGGCTAACATAGAGGGGCATTTAGAGGCAGAAAGAAAAAAAAGTCAAACACCTCTAACGCAGCATTTTTGACATCCTGTGTGCATGAGGTCTAAAAAAAAAAAACCACATCCATACAAATGTTCACAGATGATTGGATGATTTGCCTTTGAGGCCAAATCAACTTTTCATGTTTTAATAATAATGTAATAAAAAGCTGTGTTTGCCCAATAGAACATCAAATGTTTGGCAGGTACCCCCTGTTGCAAAGCAGTTTATCCAAAGTATTCTAAGGGCCAGTTCACACTATAGAAAAAGCAGTCCGGATGCGTTCCAGATGCTTTTCTGCATGCGCAGTTTTGACATGTTTTTGATGTGTTCCAGTGCATTTTTGATGAGTTTTTGATGCAGTCCAGTGCATTTACTTCCCCCTCTTTTTTCTTAACCTTAAAATAAGGACACGTGTGTTTCAGTACATTTTTGGTGCCATTAGGTGCATTCAGGTGCATTCCAGTGCGTTTTTTATGTGTTTTACAGCGTTCCAGTGCAGGGAAAATGCAGCATGTTCTACTTTTTTTTTTTGGAACTGGAAAGCCCTGGAACTGCAAGCAGTGGTGTGAACTATGCCATTGAAAACCATATAACCTACTTTCCATGTGTTTTTGACGCAGAAAAAAAAAACCGAACTGGACTGCATGTGGTGTGAACTGACCCTAAAACATTTGTACATATAAGGTGGCCATACACCAGTATAATTTTTTCAAGATAATCGTTTGATTTTTTTTTTTTTAATGGTTATTGGGGTGAAATTGGTGCTCGCATTCAACTACAGTGATGAAAAATTCCAGGAGTAGTTTGGATTTTTTTTTTCCAAAGAACAAAACTCTAACTGTAAGTGTGGTTTTCATTTGGTAAAAAATGGTACATATTGTAATGAAACCTGTTTAATATGTCTGGGATTCCATTCAAATAACAGGTCTACATAAAATTCTAAGGACGTTGGAATGAAATTATAGCAGGAAAGAATCATCTGCCGAATTAATTTTCTATGAACGTTAAAACAAAAATCGAACAGTGTATGGCCAGCTTAATAGCGTGTTCCCCCCTCTATGTACATAAATATTTTTAGATACTGCTCCTGTTTAATATCTATCCTTTACAGTAGCAGAGGGCCAGTTGCCCCCCTGGCCCTCTATAACAATATTATATGCCCTCCACAGGTGTTTACGTTTAGAAGCTTTTTTTTTAAAATAGTCAAAAATTAAAAATGCCAGTAAATTAAACGCGAGTTACCACGTTTACACACATTTACAAGCTGTTACAGTTGTTTGGCGTTTCAAATGCCTCTGAACATCCGTAATGAACGCATTTTTTTGCGTTCCAAAAAATGCTTCTAAACTCAACTGCCTAGAAACGACTATAAGCGACCCTGTGTACATGTACAGATAAGATAACATAGAGGAGAGTTCAGGAGCAGGTGAAAAAAACGCCCAACTGCTCCTAAAGGTCCGTTACCAGCAGCAGTGTACATGAGGCCTAAAGCTTCGTACACATGATCGGATTTTCGTCCGGGAATTGTGTGATGACAGACTGTTTGCCTAAAATCCGACCATTGGTACGCTCCATCAGACAATTGCTGTCCAACTTTCTGCCAACAAATGTTGGATGGCAGGCTAGTAATTTTTCAACAGACAACGGTCTGTTGTCGGATTTTCCTATCGTCTGTACACAAGTCCGTCAGACAAAAGTCCAAAGTACAAAAACGCATGCTCGGAATCAATGCTCACCAAACAGGACATTAGCAGAAGGTGCCCAAAGGGTGGCACACAAGAGCTGAAATTCCACGTAGTACGTCACTACGTTCGTGTTTGTTGGCAGACAATTGTGTACCGTTTGTATGCAAGACAAGTTCACGGCACACACCCTTCGGACAAAAGTCTGACGCTTTGTTGGCCAACAAGCCGAACGTGTGTACGAGGCTTTAGGCTTTATTTCTTCTGTTTTCATCTGTTGATCCAGCCAACTGTTTTTCAAAAGCTCAAACTCTCATGCAGAATGTATCAGTTTACAGGGATGAGACAAACCACTTAACACTGACAGGCGTGATTAAAATGATCAGCTTTGATTTATTCATCCTTTATCCCAAAAGGAAAAAACTGTTGCAGTAACTGCTTGTATAGGGTGAGCTGGAGTTTGGCTTCAGTTTATTAGTGTATCTAAATCTGCTAATACATTTAACACTACCCTTCCCAAAGAAGTGTTTGTTCCTATTGCATATACCTGCTGCAGATCCTATCCTATATATCTTTGTCTCTTGATGGGGGGCAAAAGAGTACTGTGTGCTTTTCATATTTTTTATTCGTTCTTACATGGGTTTTAAGGCCTGCTGAAAGGCATCACAAGACTCTAGGTGGCTAAAGTAATGTGCAGCATGTCCTTCAAGTATATTACACCAGTCACACATCCAGATTTATTTTATTATTGTAAACCATTAACATTGTTGGTGAATAAAATAGATGTAGCTTGTGCTAAAACGTATCATTATTTGTGTATACCTAAGGCAGGATCATTCTACGACAAATCCCTGCCTATGGGCATCTTTTCCCCTATCTCTCATATGTCTCATATAGTGATATTAGCAATATTAGAAATTACACCACTTACAGCCATAGGTACCACTTCTAATATCACTAGTGGCTTTCTTAAAACTCTGCACAGCAGATCTGACCATTCACATGTCTCTCCAGTTAATGTAGGATTAAGTACCCCAAAGCATCCAGAGCGACCATTTGAGATTCTGCATAGAGACAGTCATATTCTCCACAAGCAAAGTTGCGTACACCATTATCAGTTGTAATCTGCAAATTAAAAAAATCTACCTTTTCTCTCTTTAATATAAGCAAAGCCATTATTTAACAATAATGCCCCTTTTTTGCCTGACATTTGGAAGAGCATTTGAAACTGTCCCTCATGAATAAATCCAACCTCAGCACAAGAAGTAGAACGAAGTGACATATAGATGGATGGTTCATTTTTGTTACACTGGTTTTACCAATTTTTTGAAGGGGATAACAGTCATGCTCACACAGGGACACAAACGATATATCTACCACTGTCTCGGGCCTGAGAGCCAGATAAGTAGCCTTTAAAATAGCTAGAAGAGTTTAAAAGGGAATTACAGCCAAAGCTCTTTTGGCCATACTTTTCTTGTGGGTCACAGGAGTGCACTTACTTGTACTCTCCTGTAACTCAGAATAACCTGCTATTGGCTGATGTAACAGAACCGCTCCAGACCCTGAAGGAAGCCTGACAATAATGTGGGGATCCATCCAGATGCCTTACATGCAGCTGGCTCAGCCTCTCAGTGTGCCACTGAGAGGCTGAGCCAGCCACCCCTGCCCCTTACCCTGCATGGCACCCCAGTGAGCCATGAAAGAGGGTAAAAAAAGGAAAAAAAGGTATTTATAATGATTTTTTATATCTATAAAAAAAATATTTTGCCTTTCATTACTATTTTAAACTGATTGGGTTTTTTACAAGGTGATCATTTACAATCACTTTAAGCGTTAAAAAAAACAAACATGCAAATACGGTATAATGTAACGTTGAGGTCCTCTGTCAATGTGCTTCTCTGCCATGAACCAGCATACTTCCATACAACTGAACGAGTTGTCATAGCGTCTCTAACTATGAATGTCCTCATACAGACTGGTAAGTGGGGATGATGCAAGAACAATATGAGAATGGATAAGCAACTTAATTGTGTCTAACAATTATAGAGGCTGCAATATACTTACTGTGAGATCTTAAATACCGGGTAACAGGCATGAAAAACACTTTCCTGGAATGCAGGCAAGTGTAGTTTACACTTTGACTTACAGACATTTATCTCCTGTCTTTGACTTTTCTAAATGTGGTAAATATGTTGCTGAATTCATACTGACAGCAGTGTTTACTGCAAAGACACAAAGACTATATCTGTAATATTGCCCATCTGACGTCAGATCACACATTTTTTTCTCTAGCGAGTGTTAAAAATCTGATTTAAAATGATACAAGAGGAAGCTTAGAATGTACCTTAACCAAAATCATGCACTCTGTTTAATGTGTCCCTTTTTTTTAGCTAAATACTTCACCATAATTTTATATATATATATATATAGATCTATATCTATATATCTATATATAGATATAGATCTATATATATATATATATATATATATAGATATATATATATATATATATAGATATATATATATATATATCTATATGGATAAAGATATATATATATCTATATATATATCTTTTATATATATATATATATATATATATATATATATAAAATTGTATATATATATATATATGCACAATATATCACAAAAGTGAGTACACCCCTCACATTTTTGAAAATATTTTATTATATCTTTTCATGTGACAACACTGAAGAAATGACAATTTGTTACAATGTAAAGTAGTGAGTGTACAGCTTGTATAACAGTGTAAATTTGCTGTCCCCTCAAAATAACTCAACACATTAATGTCTAAACCACTGGCAACAAAAGTGAGTACACCCCTAAGTGAAAATGTCCAAATTGGGCCCAATTAGCCATTTTCCCTCCCCGGTGTCATGTGACTCATGTTACAAGGTCTCAGGTGTGAATGGGAAGCAGGTGTGTTAAATTTGGTGTTATCGCTCTCACTCTCGCATACTTGTCACTGGAAGTTCAACATGGCACCTCATGGCAAAGAACACTCTGAGGATCTGAAAAAAAATGTTGCTCTACATAAAGATAGCCTAGGGCCTAGACTAAAGAAGATTGCCAAGTCCCTGAAACTGAGCTGCAGCACAGTGGCCAAGACCATACAGCGGTTTAACAGGACAGGTTCTACTCAGAACAGGCCTCACGGTCAACCAAAGAAGTTGAGTGCACGTGCTCAGCATCATATCCAGAGGTTGTCTTTGGCAAATAGACGTATGGGTGCTGCCAGCATTGCTGCAGATTTTGAAGGAGTGGGGGGGGGGTAAGCCTATCAGTGCTCAGACCATACGCCACACACTGCATCAAATTGGTCTGCATGGCTGTCGTCCCAGAAGGAAGCCTCTTCTAAAGATGATTCACAAGAAAGCCCGCAGTTTGCTGAAGACACGCAGACTAAGGACATGGATTACTGGAACCATGTCCTGTGGTCTGATGAGACCAAGATAAACTTATTTGGTTCAAATGGTGTCAGGCGTGTGTGGTGGCAACCAGGTGAGGAGTACAAAGACAAGTGTGTCTTGCCTACAGTGAAGCATGGTGGTGGAAGTGTCATGGTCTGGGGCTGCATGAGTGCTGCCAGCACTGGGGAGCTACAGTTCATTGAGGGAACCATGAATGCCAACATGTACTGTGACATACTGAAGCAGAGCATGATCCCCTCCCTTCAGAGACTGGGCCGCAGGGCAGTACTCCAACATGATAACGACCCCAAACATACCTCCAAGATGACCACTGCCTTGCTAAAGAAGCTGAGGATAAAGGTGATGGACTGGCCAAACATGTCTCCAGACCTAAACCCTATTGAGCATCTGTGGGGCATCCTCAAACAGAAGATGGAGGAGCGCAAGGTCTCTAACATCCACCAGCTCTGTGATGTCATCATGGAAGAGTGGAAAAGGACTCCTAATACAGTCATAGTGTTGTCATCCTGCCATACCAGCTCCAGTATTGAGGATGCAGGACACCACACCAACACACAACATGCCTACAGAATCCCATTGTCAGCCTGTCCTGAAGTCAACATCAGTGGCTGGACACTGTGGCTTTTATCTAGTACAGAGCCCAGGGGCATACCAAGGATGATAGTCATGAAACTGCCAAATATAGTCTGAAGACTTTCTGCTAGCCCTTTATTGGGATGGGCAACCTAGGTGACCAGTTAGGAAGCTTATGAATCTGGAAGGAGCAGGGGCATGTATAATAAGGCCATGTACAGATAAAGATTATGATTAAAACTGAGTCATTAATTAGTTAGAAATTCTAGCTTGATCTCCTCATGCTCTCTTCTGGTTCAGTATATATGAGCAAGGGCTATAGGACAGCTGTACTACATGGCATACAGTGAATAGTGGATAAGCATGTTCTTTCAGAGGGTCGGCTTATTAGAGACTAGAGAAGCTAAACTACAGCTTTAGAAAAATTAGAAAATAAGTAAATGTTAGAACCCCTGTCAGATATTTATTGCCATTTGTGGGTAGATTTCTCCTTGCTTTCTTTCAACGCATAAGAAGAATCTCCCCAGAAGGCATACAACAAGTAATAAAACCCTTCACCAATGTAATGCTTCCCCTGCTTGCTGTGTCCTTGTTAAAAATATTCTTTTTACTTCCAGTTTAGGTGACCACATATGAAAAAAGTCGCCACAGTTGTGTCATAGAAAAGTGTAAAAACAGTAGAAAATAAAATAAATAAATACATATTATGAATAGAGTTGAGCGTTAACAGGGTTTGCAACTGAATTCCCCACTTTGCACTAGCACTCACACTGACCTAACATGAAACATGTCTTTTTTGGGGGGAAATAAAGCAATTTGATGTTTATTACACCAGATGACTCCGATCCATCCTTAATAACACGATAACAAGCTCCCCTGCCGCTCGGATCACCGACGGGCTTTTTTCAGACCTCTCCTAACTCACAAAATAAGATGTTTTTAACAGAGGTTTCACTATGCAGACTCTAATGGAATAGGACAAAACTTTAGTGGGCATATAACAAGGGGAACTTCCTTGACAACGCTTGCTAACGGAGTACTAAATAAGTGTTTATTATGGGTATTTATATAGCACTGACAATTCACGCAGTACTTTACATACAGTACATGTATTGTACATTTACATCAGTCTCTGCTCTCAAGGACCTTACAATCTAAGGTCCCTAAGACCCCATACACACTATATGATTTTCTGCTGATTTTTGTCTTCAGATTTACCAAAACCATGTAGTGCAAGGGCCTGCCTGATTGCATACAAATTGAAACTCTTAAGGTTTGACCTTATATTATATGGTTTTGATAAATCTGAAGACAATAATCTGCAGAAAATCTAATCGTGTGTATGAAGTCTAACTCACATTCATACATACACATACTAGGACCAATTTAGACAGGAGCCAATGAACCTACCAGCATGTATTTGGAGTGTGGGAAGAAAACCAACTCCTGTCTGTTGTGGTTGTATAATTTGCCATTTGACTGAATCTGCCATTTAACTCCTGAGCCTTGGTGCCGAGGGGCCACATATTTGCAGGCATTAGCACCGATAGAGCTGTGCCGAAAGCACGCGCCCGGCACAGTGACCAGCGGCTCACAAAAATCTCCCGATTACTTCTTACGATCTGGAGTTTTTCAATCATGTGACCACCGCAACAGCCAATCATGGCGGTCACATGGTCACAAGCCCCACCCTGCCTCCCGGAATGCCAAAACCCCTTAAAAGGCCGGTGGGAGCCAGCACCAATGGGTTAAAGTGTTACTAAACCCAGGAGCCTGCATTCACTTTATATGATCCCCCACGGTACACAGAACATGGAAATGCAATTATTTTAGTAAATATAAACTGCTAAATACCTTTTCTCATCAGCAGTATATAGCAGTCTAGTGGCTTCTATCAGTGTCCAGCCAAGCACTGGTCAAAGGTTGTAGAAGGAGTTTTCATTCTCCTCTGACTGTCCTAATATGCTGCAGGGCCCCTGACCCTCTGTCTGGACAGTGCTGATTGGCCCTGTGCTGATCACACAAACTCTCCCAAGAATAATCAAAAAACGCTCTAGCAATACACACCAGGCTGAGCATGTGCAGAGTGCCCCCAAGGCTCTGTTCTATCAGGAGATGGACTGGGGACTGTGGAAGAAGGGGAGGATCAGAGAAGACAGGATCAAACAGCCTTTTTACACAATGCAGTGGATTAACCCCTTAGGTTCCACCGTGCGTATAACAAGCATGCTTTACTGCATATACAGACTGATTTTACGGTGGTGGGTTTAATAACATTGTAATGTTCCCTCTAACCTGTGATGTGAAGATAAGAATAAAAGAGTTTACATTGAAAACGAGTTAACCAAAGACGTGATTTACAAATAAACGTGCACAATGTACAGCCTTAAAAACTTCAGATTCATTTGAAAGAATGGTATCAGCCAGTCAAATTTTCCCTTTTGTATGATAAGGAACAGTTCTTTCCCACACATTGCTACGTGAGAAATGAATGTGTTTACGGTAAGCTACGTTTCATGTATCCATAAGAGCCATTCTGTACTAGTGTGGATTATTTAGTGTGAAAGGGTGCCCTCCATCATTATGCACTGTATGTGTCATGCATTATTTTCACTTAGCTAAACAGTTCAGCATGGTCTGGGAGTAGGAGGAGGCCGGCACATTACATCAGGTGCTGTGCGCACTGCTTTAATTGATACATCTTGATCCCAGGAGTTTGTGTAATGTGAGAAATAACTCCCTCTCTCACTGTGTTCCGCCATTGGCATTGCTACATCTGTCAGGGGAGGGGCTCCGATTAACAAGAGCCTCCTGGGAAATAAAGAGAAGTGATATCCTCTGATATAATGCAGGAAATATGAACGAGCAGGAACAAAAATACTTATACATTTTCTTTATTTTAATCATGAAATAACTCTCAATCAAATAGGTGATATAAATATTACAGTGGTGTACCAGTTGGGACCAACCCATAGGAAATGATAAGATTTAATCCATCTATAGTCACAACAATTAAGGCCCATTTACACTGAGAAGGGAACACATATTATCTTTATTATGGGGTATCACAACGCATGCAATTTAGGATGCTGGAATGCATGTGCCAAAAACGCATGCACACCAGCATCCTAAATTGCATGCGTTGTGATAACCCATAATAAAGGTAATATCTGTTCCCTTCTCAGTGCTACAGTGCAGTATGTTTTGAAAAATACATGTCCATTTTTTTCTGCATTTTACTGTGTTAGGAGGCCATGGCAATGTAATAAATGCATATAACGTGCATTTTAATGTGTTGGCAACAGGTATTAACTGTCTCCCAAAAGACTTACATTTAAAACGTTACTAAAGCCACAACAGTAAAATCAGTCTGTATATGCAGTAAAGCATGCTTTGAGGAAGGGGGTGCGCCCCCGAAACGCGTTAACTGTGCCCCATGTTCTGTGCATGTCCATGCATTGTTTTTATGGCCTTTTGTCAGTTGCATTTTGTGAGCACCCACTTTTATATAAAACATTTTTATTATTAAATTATCTTTGGTAATGCACTAGGTGTGCGCGCCTTCCATTTCTGTTTTTCTTGTAGTAAAGCATGCTTGTTATACTCGCTGTGGAACCTAAGGGGTTAAATCCTGCGCATTGTATAAAAAGGCTGTGTGATCCTGTCTTCTCTGATCCTCCCCTTCTTTTAATGTCCCTAATTCATCTGCTGATAGAACAGAGCCCTAGGAGGCACTCTGCACATGCTCAGTTTGGTGAGAATTGCTGTTTTTTTTTTTTTGGGAGGGTGCATGTGATCAGCACAGAGCCAATCAGCACTGTCTAGACAGAGGATTAGGAGTCATGCAGCCTCATAGGACAGTCAGAAGAGAATGAAAATACCTTCTATAAGCTTTAATCAGTGTTCGGCCGGACACTAATAGAAGTCACAAGACTGCTATATGCTGCTGATGAGAAAAGGTATTTAGCAGTTTATATTTACTTATACTTATACTTTACTTTATAATTGCATTTCCATGTTCTGTGAACTGTTGGAGAACAGATGTAGGGAATGCAGGTTCTGGGTTCAGGAACACTTTAAGGGTCCTTTCACATGGACGGCCCGCCCTGACGGACTCCGCTTTCCCCATCAGGGGGATCGCTCCGCTGATCACCGCCTGTCCGTTTTCATCCTATGCAATCCGATCCGCCAGATAGGATCGGATCGGATAGCAACGGGTGTCAGCGGATATGTCACAGCTGACATGAATCGGATAGCAGTGGGTGTCAGCGGATATGTCACAGCTGACATGAATCGGATAGCAGTGGGTGTCAGCGGATATGTCACAGCTGACATGAATCGGATAGCAGTGGGTGTCAGCGGATATGTCACAGCTGACATCCACTGCCCCATAGAGGTGAATGGAGCGTCCGATCAGGTCCGCCTGAAAAGCTGACAGGGGGACCTCATCGGAAAGCCCGTGTGAAAGGGGCCTAAGGCATGCCAAGAATGATAACTATTACAGCTGCTGGTGCTCTCATCTGAACTATCAAGCCATCAAATGATTGGTGTCAAAACCGATCACTTTGCAGCACCATGGCAACTGTAGATTAAACAGAGGCTTAGATGGCAGCTTCCTTGGCTCTAAAGGAGGGGTCTCAAATGGGCGGCCCTCCAGCTGTTGCAGAACTACAAGTCTCATCATGCCTCCGCCTGTGGGAGTCATGCTTGTAACTATCAGCCTTGCAATGCCTTATGGGACTTGTAGTTTTGCAACAGCTGGAGGGCCACCAGTTTCAGACCCCTGCGCTAAAGGATAGGAAGGTTTACGTCCACATTAAAGAGGAACCAAACCCATCAATTTAACTGTTTCCCAAAACAATGTTTCCTTCTTTGCTCTCTCAAGCTGCTTTTTAGAAACCTCCCGCTGTGCCCCGAACACTGGGTGCTGGCTGGCCCATGGAGCCATCTGTGCTCCAAATATACTGGAAGGAAGCATAAATCTGCCACCCACCAATGATGTCACTGTACTTGATGTTTAGTGCACAGGCAGCCCATAGGTACCAGTCCGTTCCTGAAGGACTGTCCCCTCTAATGCTTTTTACCCAATACGGCTTAGGGTCTGTTCACACCGGTGTTCATTTTGACGTCAAATTTCGATTTTGTTTTAGTCATAGTCTTCTGACTAAATGCTATTTAGTTTCAGTCGTATTTTAGTTATCTGAATTGTTTTAGTTTTAGTTGTATTTTAGTCTACTAAAATAGTGTTATTTTCGTCAACGAAAATATTTTCATCTACGAATTTAACACTGGTTCACACCACGCGTTTCCCACACATCACTAAAACGAGCTGCCCTCTTGCAGATGCATTCGCTGCCACCAAAGCACTTAGTACTGAATTACCATGCGGCTTGGTGCAGTGCATAGGTGTGCGCAGCCTATTGCATTATGGTGTGCACCCCAAAGCTTAAACACACACTATTCACTACTACTCACATCACTCACCATGTTCATTCAGAAAGGGAAGGGGCTGATAAATACATATTTACCAGCCCCTTCCCTCACTCATCCTAAAACATCTCCGCAGCAACATCCGGCAGGAGAGGAGAGGAGGGAAGCCAGAAGTGCTGCAGAGGGAAGGAGTGGGGAGCCAAGGCAGTAGGGGGAATCTGTGCTGCACAAGGTGATTAGGGTGTGCCTGGGCACACCTGGTACACCCTATGCACATGCCTATGGTGCAGTGCAATTTAAAAAATTGTACCTGCCGCACCTTTTACAAGTTTTAGTGTGAAATCAATGGGCTGCCGAAAACATGCCATGCGGGAACACGCCAAATGCAGCAGGCTCAGATGCACCCATATGGTGTGAATGAGCCCTAAGTTGTAGAGATCTCTGACTAAATAGGCCCATAGAGAAGCTAGTTATTTTCTCAATACTGTACAATACTATACTGTAAAGTATTGATGTGTTTACTATGAATGCAGTGTACAGTGTTTGAGTAGCAAGTCACATGCTTTTCAACTGCCATGTCTACGTTTTTTACATAAAGGCTTGTCTGTGCTTGTGATACAATAAACGTTTCCTGTCAGAGTGTACTTTTCTTCTGTTTCATTATCTTTATTATTTATAATGATTTTTATTCATACTGATGACACTAAATTCTTCTTAAATTTAGTGCCATCAATATTAATTAGCGCTGTGAACGTAGGCCAGGTCAGGGGAGTGCCAAATAAAGTCCCAGGGTAGGTGCAAGAGCTGGGAATGCATTTGATCTGCCTTTGGCTACAAATAAAGAACTTTGTAAACCACTGGAATGGGTCTGAACAGGACCGGCTGTGACCAAAGCAATGCCAGTCAAGCGTAAATGATCCCTTCTACAATACAAAAGTAAATTGAGATCTGACAACTTGTGAGTAAGGCATGATTCAACTACATAACACAAGCAGAAAGACAAAGTCCATCCACATGATCATCCCTATAACATTTTGTGGGCCTCCAGTGCAGCCTTCACCTCCTCACTAATAGTCACATGTCTGAATCACACTGCAACCACCTCGGTGTATTTGAAGACTATACTCAGCAATGAACAATTATAAAAACAAACTTACAGTTTGACCAAAAAAAGTCCTATAAAAATAGCCAATACATTATGGGGGGGGGGGGCACACTCCTCCATCATCAAGGCTTTTTTGTAGCCCTGATCAAGGGGATGCAGTGTTGTCTCCAAATATTTTGGCTGTTTTTATATGACTTTTATAACCAACAAGTAAAATCTTGGAATCTTTCAACCAGTTTGGGTCTGACGCTCCTTCCTCCAATCTCTTTATTGCTGTCTATGTCCCCTTTAGGAAGCTTCATCCTCTCTATGGCCTCTTGCATACAGTACTGATGTTTGAGTATCTGCTTTTTTGGATGTAATTTCAGGCGTTTGTTTTGCGCACATGCTTATTTATGCGTATATTTGCACGCGTTTGCGTGCAATACATTCCTAGGGAAAATTCCTCCAAATTTATTCTCATATGCACGTATTTGCAGAATACTAACCGGGGTCACAGATTTTTCTATTTTTTTACGCAGCACTTGTTTACGTGCCTGTGTGTACAGGTACATTGTAAACAATGGGCTGCATTCCAGATCAGTAAAAAAAAGGCTGTACTGCGCTTTTTCAAGCTGTAGTGTGCAAGAGGCCTATTTGTGCTGGTGACCATCTGCCATGGAGACTGAGGGACAATTCAACATTTTGAGCACTTACCATAACAGAAATAGAGGGCAAATCATTCAAAGAGGACACTTGTTCCAGTGATTGCTGTATAAAGCTTGCTATACACTAATAGAAGTTTGTTTGATTTTCTAGTCGCTTGTGAGGTAATTCGACATTCGCTTTCACACTGATGAGAAAATTCGAAGGAGCACGATGGAAAATGTTGAAGGACTTTTGAACGACATTCATCAAGTCAGCAAATGTATCAGGAATTTCTTATAGGAATGTCTATAATAATGCTTATTCAAAACTCCACTATTTTATGCCCAGCTTCAGAGAGGATTTCTTTTCCTTTGGAGTGATCTCCTCTCACTTTCTGATGTGTCTCATGACAGCAAGAGAAGAAAAATCCCCCCCCCCCAAAAAAAAAAAACCTAAAGAAAAACAACTTACATGGGTTTTTCGTTCCTAAAGGCGGCCTAAGACAGATCAATGGCTGGATTTCTATGGGTAGGCTGGTTGTACTAAAGTCGATCTATTAATCGACTTCTGTACAACCAGGCTGTCGGATTTTTATGTTCGATCACTGCTGGTATCTATTGCTGCCAGTAATAATCATATATTCTGATGGATGGGAAACCTCTTGCTGTCAGAATACAATAGTTCAATATCTGACTGTGTTGATGGGGAAATCGAACAATTTTCTTTCCTTCAACCCTTGGAAACACTGACTTCACTGTCATACAATACAATTTTTGGGCAGGCTAGTTATTACTAGAACTTACTCAGCTCTAGAATGAGCCTTCAATAGAATAGAAATGAATGGAATGAATAGAAATGAATGGAATGATATTACATTAAAATTTAGGGAAAAAAAAGGGGGGGGATATTGCCTTGTATTGTAAAAACACAAGGCACCTTCCCCATCTGCAATCACTGCCTGCAGAGAAAGCGAGAATGTTTTTTTTCTTTGTGGAAAGTGTGAATCCACTCTTACGGTGTTTGAACTTTTCTCAACAGATACAAATTAAATTGGTTTTATTAACAGATATTCAACTATATTATATACATTACAATTAGAACAATTTTCTTTCCTTCAACCCTTGAAAAACGCTGACTTCACTGTCATACAATACAATTTTTGGGCAGGCTAGTTATTAGTAGAATGTATTCATCTCTAGAATGATCCTTCAACCTGTAACCTTTAGGGCCAGTTTACAATATTGCAAAAGAAAAACACAGCTCACCACAAGGGCACACAAAAAACAGTGGTGTCCTGTGTGCTCCATTCACACTTTCACACTGCGGGGCAGAGCGGAGCAAAAAAATGCAACATGTCTGCATTTGTTCTACACCGATCCGCAGCTATCTGTGTGACCCAGATAAGCTGCCATGAATAGAAATCAATGGAATGATATTACATTAAAACTTAGGAGAAAAAGGGGGGGTGGGGATAGTGCCTTGTATTGTAAAAACACAAGGTACCATCGCCATTTGCAATCACTGCCTGCAGAGAAAGAGAGAATGTTTTTTTCTCTGCGGGAAGTGTGAATCCTCTCTTACAGTGTTTGAACTTTTCTCAATAGATACAAATTAAATTGGTTTTTATTAACAGATATTTAACTATTTACATTATTTGTAATTTTGTTGATTACTGTTAATGGTTTCAAGAGGATTAATTTAATCTACAGCACATTGGTCTACAGAGCCTGTGCTATTTTAATGCATGCAAAGACAAAGACTGATTTTTTACATGATCCTGATATCTCACCATCAGGCTGCTACATAGGGTTTATCTGTTTAAAAAGTAAAAACTATTTGCAATCTCTAACAATTTAACAAGACAGTGCTATCCAAAGACTTTCTAAACTACTGGAGGTTATCTATAAAGTTTTTTCATTTACGGTAAAAAAAAAAAAGTTAAAAAAAGTAGAAGTAATGCTCAAATCAATAGCATGATCTGAAAAAGTTCATATCTTGTCAGCCTATGTGAAGTTTGAATTTTAGAGATCACTCCACTTTAAAAAAAAAGAACTTAACAGGACTGGACATCAACTGTATATAGAAATTTATCTCTCTTCACAAACTAAGTTTATATGAATTTTGTTTTATTTTTCAGGTCCTGATCTAGTAAGTGACAGCGATAAAGGAATGTTAAGAAAGCAATTGCATCTTGACTGAAGATACAATCTGAGGATTTCCTCTCCTTTTAAGAAGGATCCCATCATTCAAGGCCCTGGATAAGTCTGTGCTAAAATAGGTACATAAGTCAAGCCAGATAGAGAACATTCTATAAGCTTTGTATATGTTTCAGAGACTTTGTGCTTCCTTTATAAAGTGTTTAATTGGTTTATGGATCTGGAAGCAATTATCAAGGGCAAAGAAAGCCCTTTTAAGCTCTGGGACAGACTAAGGAAACTTTGATAAAGTCTGACTTACAACACTAGTATGACAAAGCTTATCTGTCTGTACACATGCATCTAGTAAATACACATGGGTCTGTTTTAACTTGGTATACACAGCACTATGGAATGAATCTTTAAGTAAAAGTTAAATGTTGCATCAAATTTTTATTTAACAAAATCATATTGATATGATTTGATATTTCAAAATATTCATTTATTAATAAGGAAGAAAAATTATATATATTGTATATATATTAATACTGTGTATACATCATTTTATTTTTTCCCCAATATAAATCATTTTTCTTCTTTGTTCATATATATATGTATATGTACATATACATATATGTACAGTGTAAACACTGTACATATATATATAATTATATATGTGTATATATATATATGTGTGTGTGTGTGTGTGTTTACACTGTACATAGTATATATATATATATATATATATATATATATATATATATATATATACACACACACACACACACACAAATCTAGACGCCATATTATAGAACTAAAAAGGTACAAAGTTAATAATTATTGTGAGCAAATAATTTTTTGTGACTGTAGCAAAGTTTCCTACCTGGAGATCTAGTAACAGCACTTCAAGCCAACAATGTTAAACAACTGCCTTGCACGTAGCAGCAGTGTTGTCACCATGCCATGTGCACTTGTTTAATTGGCTGCTGGGCTGCCTATCAGGTTTGCAGGAGGCGTGTGTAGATCTAACAGGAAGTACAATGTCAACAGAGGGAGTGAGGCAGTTGCTTAATGTAGTCAGCATAACACACAGGAAGTGCAGTTACTGGTAGGATCTCCAGGTAAGAAAATTGGCAAAAAAATTCACAAAAAAAAAATTACATAATACGTTCTGGGTTTATATAAAATTTAAAGTGTATGTAAACCCAAACATAAAAATAGAAAAGTAGAACGAAAGCAACAGATTAGCTCCAAATGTTACCTCCAACATTACTTGTACACTTCTTCATGTTTCATTTTTTTTTTTTTTTATCTGCATTTTTTCTGCATACCTTTTTGCATGTTGTTATATGTGATTGCTACCCATTATTTTTGGTCCTGTATTTAGCAAGTGACAAGCAGAAGTAAATCAATGACATAAAAACAGGAAGTGACAAGGTCGGAAGAAGGGAGGACTTGTATGTCCCTTTTGCAACAAGAAAACATCATGTTCAAACTCTCTTTTGTCGGAGCTCAGAAAGAATAGCGGTGCATGCACAAAGGACAAAGATTTATTAATGAATCTTGAAGAGCCGCAACTTCTAGGTCCTGACAACACTTGGGGGATCAGCCCTTTGACTAGTGGCTGAGTGGTGTTGTTGGACCACCACAGGAAATAAGGACATCTTCATGGGAACAGCAGGATTAACATGTAATTGGTTTATACGAGGGTTCTTTAAAAAGATTCTTCCCTTTTTCTTAACTTTATTAAATATAAAAAAGTGCGGAAACATTTTGAAGACCCCAGCATTTTATTTACGCCTGGAGGGACTTTAATATTCTGGTGTCTACATTCGTATTCTTATTAGTTTTCTTTTTTGTAGGCTTTCTTTCCTTTATTTTCACCTGATGATCATGTGAATAATATAATTCCTGTACCCCCTGTATCCACTGCATCTATGGAGGGAACCATGATTGAACCTCAAAAATGTCTCCTTTTGTTCATCTTCATTTTTATTGTGGACTGATGGGAATCATAGTTTACACAATAAAGAGAAGGCTCGTTGTGCTTTCTGTAAACTCACAGGATGTGACAAGGACTTTGCATTTTTGGCAAGATCAACAGGTATTTTCTGTATTAGCTGAAACTTTTCTTAGCCTGGGAAATGAAAATGAATGCAGCCACTTCATCTAAAGATGCTGGACGTTTTTCTTTTCCCTGCAAGGTAAAGTCATAATGTGCTAGTATGCATCGCATACTAGCACATTATGTGAAACTTACCTTTAAACAAAGCTGTTCCAGCACCGCAATGTCAGCGCTGCAGCGGCTCCTATCTTCACCCATCTTGCTTCTGGGTTCGGGGTCTCTGGCTTGTGACTGGCTGGAGCTGTGATGATGTCACTCCCACACATGCGTGTTGGAGCCACCGCTCACAGCACAGGGCTCTGAATAAATGGGGGGGGGGGGGTTTGTCACTAGCTGCATGTAATGTAAATATCTCCTAAACGATGTACGTTTAGGAGATATTTACACTACCTATAGGTAAGCCTTATTATAGGTTTAACTATAGGTAAAAGTCAGTAAAGGAAGTTTACTTCCTCTTTCATTTGCAATATTAGGTGGTTGATTTACTAAAGGACGTAATGAATGTGAAAAAAAACTACTCTGTGTTCGCTTCAAACAGCCAATCATGTGCAAACAAAAATCCTGTTTTTTCCGTGAATTATTAGGCATTTACAGTGAACAGGACTTTATCTTAGTGAATATTTATTACTCATTTAGCTAACAGCCTAGTTGATTTATTCTGATGCAATGGTCAACATGGGGGAGTTTCATGCTAACTAGAGAGGAGATTTTAAAATATAGCCAAGCCTTGAAATGGATCTAAACCCATCAATTTAACAGTTTCAAAAAACAGTTACATTCCCAGAATGCTAACTGTCACATTTGCTTGTGCCCTCAACCAAATTGTCAAAACACCAAATGGCTGGTGTCATAACTGAAATGTGCAGCATCATGGCAGGTACATATTAAACAAAAGCTAAGATGGCAGCTTCCTTGGCTAAAAAAGGATAGGAGGGTTTAGTTCTAGTGGAATTAAACCCTCCTATCCTTTTCAACCAAGGAAGCTGCCATCTTAGCCTCTGTTTGATCGCAGTTTTCATGGTGCCACACATGTGATCAGTTATAATACCAACCATTTAATAGCTTGATAGCTCAGTTGAGAACATAAGCATATGATAAAGTTATTATTCACAGCATGCCTTGAATGTAACTGTTTTCCGTTAAATCAATGAGTTTAGTTCCACTTTAAATAGACCCATCTGTGTGTCGCATGCACACTCTCGTCTCTCTCCTTTTTTAACGTCTCTATTTGGCTAATTTGCTCACACCTTCACTTTAGCTTTAATTTGATCAAATATTACTGAAACAGATCTATAGGAATAAAAAAAAATAAACAGCGATAGAATGTCGTACAAACAACGGCAATATAGATGATTTGATTCCCTGACTTTATGCTGGAAGTATTTGAATGCAGTCAGTTAGTACAGCACAACTGTGGCACAAGGAACCCATAAACATTTGTGGTTCATACTTTCTGAGCCAAGAACAATTTTCAAATTACTTTTGGCCCAAACTGCCAAATCTAGACCTGCATATTTCCTGACATCAATTTGGAGCTAATGTTTACAATATTTGGGTTGCACTTGTTATATAGGGCCTTTTTAGTCCAAGAATTTAGCTATTAAGAGCCCTTCTGGATTCTTATATCCTCCTTACTGATAATCATTATTCTGCAGGGGGTATGATGGCTGTATTCCTGAAATGTCCCGTCTTGGTAAAAAACAAGGGTTAACAGGCTGAAAGAACCCGCCATTTTGCTAGTATCCTCTAATCAGCTTTCTGGAAGTCCTTAGTTGTGACATTGTTAGTGGTTTATGAGGCAGTAAATGCAGAGGAACAGAAAGGAGGATCTGGGGATATGAGACTGGTCTCCCATAATTAGTTTTAATAGAAAAATCCGGGACCCTGTGAGAGGCCGGAGGTTTGATCATACGGCTGGGCAGGAAATTGAAGCAGACAGTACAGATTGGAAAAGTATTCCCTAAAATCCTGTGCCTGTAAGCATACGGTGCTGGTGGTGGAGGGGGATGATGTATGGATGAGGTTATAGCAATGCTACTTCCAACATCACATCTCGGTATATTGGTGTAAAATTGGACAGTAATTATTATTTAGGGTTTCATCACTGGGCTACGATATGTGACAAGAACTCATGCAAACTGTTTTAGATATCTGCTTGGCGGACTTTGGATGACTCCACATTAGATGTATGATGACACTTGGATGAAAGTGGAGTTCTGTGATTCTGACAATACTGGAAAACATGACAATGCAATCATTACCTTAGTACATAGAATGCATTTCCCCCCCCCAGTAGGGTAAATTACTACAGCAGTGGAGCATGTTCACTTTGTAAAATGAATAATCCAATCATGTGCAAGCATTCATCTTTTTTTTATATTATTATTATTTTCTTTGCGTTTGATTGGGCTTTCTTTGCAAAGTGAATTTTCACTTGGCTTCAACTCATTTACATAGCTAAGTGGAAATTCGTATGAAAAAAATCATATGCAAAGTGAACATGCCCTACTCCTTTAGTAATCACCCCCAATGCGCCCAGACAGAAATGCCCAAATTTTAGTTACAATCACGGGGTTGCTGTAGATAGTTACTTTTGATTATCTATAGTTATGCATGAGTGTAGAATTCCAGTAGGGGGCAGGGGCGTAACTACCACCATAGCGACCCATGCGGGCGCTATGGGGCCCGCAGCCGATTGGGGCCCGGTGAGGATAAGAGCACCGCTGGCACAGTCTCCCAGCCAGGGGAAGAGAGAGGAAAGGAAGAGGCGAGCTGTCCGTATCAGCAGAGAGCTGAATTGCCCGATGTAAGAGCTTTCATTAGAACTTCCAGTGTTCCCGGGGCTCATGTCACATAGCTCCACCTTTTGGCCCGATGCCTTTGATAGACAGAACGCTGATCCAATGCGGGACATATGACGTCATCAAAGGCGTCTGGCCAAGAGGTGGGGCTATGTGACGATGAGCCCCGGGAAGACAGGAAATTCAAATGAAAGCTATTACAGTGGGCAATCCCGCTCTCTGCTGATCCGGGTGGCTTGCCTCTTCTTCTGCATAGGTGGGGCTGTATGGGGCACAGGCAGATCAGGCTGTATTGGGCATAGGCAGACCAGGCTGTATTGGGCACAGGTCATGCTGTATGGGGCACAGGTCACGCTGTATTGGGCACAGGTCACACTGCATTGGGCACAGGTCACGCTGTATGGGGCACAGGTCACGCTGTATGGGGCACAGGTCACGCTGTATTGGGCACAGGTCACGCTGTATTGGGCACAGGTCACGCTGCATTGGGCACAGGTCATGCTGTATGTGGCACAGGCCACGCTGCATTGACACTAGGGCAGCTGTGGGGGGCTGTTTGCAGGGGGGCCCCATACAACATTTTGCTATGGGGCCCTGCTATTTCTAGTTACGCCCCTGATAGGGGGTTATAAAAAAGGGTGCTAATAGTATTAGGTGCCTATCTAGCATAAATCCACTTGCCTTTAATTTGTCTAATTTGCTGTGGCTGTGGGGGCTATTTACTAAAACTGGAGCACTCAGAATCTGATGCAGCTGTGCATGGTAGCCAATCAGCTTCTAACTTCAGCTTGTTCAATGAAGTTTTGACAAAAAAAAAAAAGCCTGGAAGCTGATTGGTTTCTATGCACAGCTGCACCAGATTTTGAACTCTCCAGTTTTAGTAAATCCCGCTTTTTGCACCTATGTGCAGCTAAAGATACTGCATTCCTGACTGCAAAGTCCAGCACTAGAATTACATTTATGCTGTTGAAACATATTCATATTTCCACTGTTGTTTACTCGGCAACAGTATACCTTTAAGCAACAGTTATTTATTTAGTACATGAACCTTCTCTACAAAACTCTTTGATTTGCTTTATGCAGTACTGGGGTTGATTTACTAAAACTGGAGAGTGCAAAATCTGGTGCAGCTCTGCATAGAAACCAATCAGCTTCCAGGTTTTTTTTTGCCAAAGCTTAATTGAACAAGCTGAAGTTTGAAGCTGATTGGCTACCATGCACAGCTGCAGCAGATTTTGCACTTTCCATTTTTTTTGTTGTTTTGTTTTTTTCCAAAAATCTTTATTACATTTTTTTTTAACATGGTACAACAGAAAATATCCAGAAAGGAAAATCCAACAGTCTTAGTGAATCAACCGCACTGTGTGCACATAACATAAGAGGTTACATGTACCGCTATGATAATAACAAAGACAACTATATTGTAATAGTATTCCTAATAACGAAGCAGTAAAACAATGATGTAGATATTTAAGGAACAATGAAAATATAAAATGTCAATCTTTACTACTAACTAGCTGGGCTAAATACTAAAATAATCTGTCAATGGTGAACTAGTGTTATATACAAAATTCCCAGGTAGATTAATCAAACAATTATACTGTATGCTACCACAAGTCTAATATTTTATTACAAAGTTTATCTAATTTATACTTTTATAGAATAATGACTTTACCAGCCACCCACATTAAATGGCAAAGCCCCGAATTCAGCAGCCTATTGGATATGAAGGCATTCACTTAGAAAAACAAGATTCCTATTAGAATGAATCTACTAAATATTGTGCTGTCTACCTTATGAGTATGAAAACATTTCTAATGAATAATATATGAAAGATAGCATTAATAAAACATAAATTAAAGGGACTCTGTCTCCAAACAAAGAGTGTTTAGACCTGTAGCAGTTCACTAATTAGACATACATAAGTCTGTCTGGATAAAAGCTGCTATTTAATACTAACTTCAGTATGTGCTCTGCCATGTTTAATAAATCTCTGCAGAGTGCGTGGACAGAGCAGTGTTGTACTACACTTCTGTGGAGCACCAGAAGAGTTGGACACTCTTTAAAATGTGTATTTCTTCATTTTGATGATATTTACACTACATCTTCAAAGCAGTGAAAGTGTGAAAGTAGCATGCTGGTTGTTGGTTTCAAGTGTCTTCTACGCAAAATAATATTGCTTCTGTTTTTTATTTTCTAATTGGTAAAAAAAGGTGTGAAAGAGTTCAGTTTTACTATATATAGTTTGCACATATAAATATATATATATATATATATATATATATATATATATATATATATATATATATATGTACGGTATATATATATATGTACGGTATATATATATATATATATATATATATATATATATATATGTAATTACACTAATTTTCTTGGATATAATACAACACAATATCAAACTGCAAAAGATGACAGCAGTGCTGGTGAAGATGATTTCTGACACTTTTTAGTTCTCAATTTGCCATTTGTCTTTCTCATTTAATAAATGTATTTATAAGCTACACTTAGACCAGCGCCCTCATGTGTTACTTTTAAACTGTGTGAGTTTTAAGCTGGTCATACACTATATAGTCCGACTGTACAATTTCGTTTAGATTTATCAAAACTATATATATGGGGACAAACCTAAAGGATATTTTAAATTGATATCAAATCAAATAGGCCCTTCTACTACATAGTTGATGGCAGATCTAAAAGACATTGGGGGTTATTTACGAAAGGCAAATCCACTTTGCACTACAAGTGCACTTGGAAGTGCAGTCACTCTAAATCTAAGGGGTAGATCCATTAGCGTGCGCACAGGGTATACCATGTGTGCATGGGCACACCTTAATCACCTAGTGTGCATTAGCATTATCACTCTGTGTAGCAGCGGGGAGATGGGAAAGATCTCCCTCTTACCTTCTCTGCCATAAGAGAAGTGTTTACACACTCCTCTTTCACTGTGCCAGCAGGGAGATCAATGTGCCAGGGCCATATATAAACACAAACACACACGCATGTGTGTTTGAGCTTTGGGTGCACACCCTAATGCAATAGGTTGTGCATACCTATGGGTAGATCTGAAATGAGGGGAAGCTCTGCTGATTTTATCATCCAATCATGTGCAAGCTAAAATGCTCTTTTTTATTTTCCTTGCATGTCCCCCTTGTATCTACAGTGACTTTACTGCTACGTGCACTTTCAAGTGCACTTGCAGTGCAAAGTGGATTTGCCTTTAGTATATAACCCCCATTGCATATATTGATTGTATAGTGTGAGAGTTAGACATTTTTACAGCACATAAAGGGGTTGATTTACTAAAACTGGAGACTGCAAAATCTGGTGGAGCTCTGCACGGTAGCCAATCAGCTTCTTTAATAAGGCTTACCTGTAGGTACTGTGAAAATCTCCAAAACTTGCACAGTTTAGTTGATATTCAGAATGCATGTAGCCAATGACGTCATTGGTGCATATATTCTGAAGGTCCGGCTTACCGTGCCGGACCTTCAGAGCCCGTGCTGTAAACGGCAGCTCCAGCGCGCAGGTACGGGAGTGACGTCATAGCGGCTCCAGCCACTCACATCGCCGGAGCCCGCGAATGCAGAAGAAACACCGAGGAAAATGTCAGCTCTCTCAGTGGTGTGCGGGCGTCTCTGAAAGGCATCGTTCTAAGGTAAGTATTTTATAAGGAGCTAGTATGCAACGCATACTGGCTCATTATACCTTTGTCTTACAGGGGTTTTTTTTCTCAGGGTTAGAGAGAGGCTTAGACAAAAAAAAACTTGGAAGCTGACTGGTTTCTATGCAGAGCGGCACCAGATTTTGCACTCTCCAGTTTTAGTAAATCAATCCCCACAATCCTTAAGCAACTTGTTTATCTACACAGTTAGACTACATAGGTGCAGCACTGAATACAGAATTTCCAGAGTTGATTATAGTAATTTGATTTAGTAATTAAAGTGTATGTATAGCCAAACCTTTTTTTTATGTTTTGGATAAAGTAGGGAATAGTTAAAAGCCCTGCACTTTATTTTTTGTGGTCTACGTACCATTGGGTAAATTTCTTGTTCTAGGGACAATCCAAATATTTCTGCCTTATTATCTTTATCTGTGAAAATGGTTAGCAGGACAAAAAGTGGGGGCACAAACAGCAATAAAAACATGACGAGGGTCTAATCTTTCTACACTCTATCCAAAATTTTAAAAACGGGTTCTTCCAAGAGATACACTTTAATTCAAAAAGTAAATGCAAGCTCTATAATGACTGAAACAGTCATACTACACATGACTTCTCCCTAATGTATTGTTATATGGTAGCACTAGTCTGGACAATGACAGGCTCACAAAATACTTGCCACGTTACTCAATAGCCACATGTCTAAGTCAGCTTTTGTTGGTGAGACATGCTAGATTTAAGCTCAAGTTACAATAGTAGCTGGAAGAAAAGTGAGATTTTTTTTTGTAATGTTTTAACGGCAGTGGATAGATTCGCTTTTGAGAGATTTAACCTGTTGTTGACCGTTAGCTCACTTACAGCTTTGAAAGAGTTGCTAACAAGAGGTTAAATTGCTCAGTGACATGAGAAAAAGACACTTGAGTATCTTTGTATTTGTGCTGGCCATACACATAACGATAAAAAATGGTCAATTATAGATTTGATGATTCCAAGCATCTAGTCCCTTAATACAATTTGTTTCTAATTTGATTGGATTTTCTTAGAGGACAGTTTGTCTCTTTTTGATGAAAGCGGTTATTTGTAGATTGAAATGATCATTATGATCTCTTCATTAAAACATTAAGTATAATAAACATTTATTTTACTACAACCATGGCCAGCAATAGCCTATGACAGTAGTATTTCTTCAACATAGTCACAGAGGAGTTGATTTACTAAAGGCGAATAGACTGTGCACTTTGCAGTTGCTCCAGAGCTTAGCAAATGAGGTAAAGCTGCACTTTGCAAACAATACCCAATCAGATGCAAGGAAAATAAAATTAAATAAAACAGCATTTTTGCTTGCACATGATTGGACGATGGAAGTCAGCAGAGCTTCTGCTCATTTACTATACTCTGGAGCAACTGTTCTTGCAGAGTGCTCCTGCACTTTGCAAAGTGCTAAGACTATTTGCCTTTAGTAAATCAACCCCAAAGTGTTACGAATTCAAAAGAATAAATGAACAATAGTTTACAGTGGGAACAACTGCATATGTCACATTATTGGACTGATGAGATGGCATGTAAGTGATAGCAGCTCAAGAACTTACCTTTCTTTATCACTGACTGGTCCAGCAAACTGATTCCAGAGTCATCCATCTAGGAGTAAAAAAGAACAATTAACACTTGGCCCGTCATAGAACAGCATCAGCATACTAAGCTTCAGATACGGCATGATGTCATCATGAAACTGCAGCACTGGGGGCCCTGTAAAACCAACTACAGGGGCAAATCTATTGATGGCCACACACACTGGGAGATATTATTCAAGATTTAATCTTTCAGCAAAAATAGCAGCAACTGGGTAGTGTAAACATTTACCTGAACAAATAAAGTCTGAATGGACTTGTGGAGGTAGGCCCTCATATTTTATGTTATATAATATATAACTGATGGTTACATTTATTGATTTAGCATGGTTTAAAGTAAATGCCCAGCTAAAATTATCATCTTTTTTTTATTAGTTTAGTTTAGGATTAGAAAACACGTCAGATTTAGGATCACACACAAAAACCAAAATGTGTTTTTTAATATGGAGTAAGGAAAGGCTAGAACCCCTGTGAGCTTTTTATTGTTGTCTGTCTCCTTTTTGAAGATTTTTCCTCTCTTCCTGTCTGGTGAAATCATTGTCACTGGGATAGTAAGGCCATACATTATACAATCTTCTTGTACAAGTTTCCTTTGGATTTAACAAAACCATATAATATGAGGTTAAGCCCAAACACTATAAATTTGTATGAAATTAAGCAGGCCCTTGCACTACATAGAGGGAAATTGAATAAGAAAATTGTATAATGTATAGTCAGCCTAAGTATAATTGATAGTAGTAAAAAAAAAAAAAAAAAAAAAAAAAAACAGCATAGGTTCTCAACTTTCCCTGTTGTATTTAAAACTAATAAAAAGCAATTTACAGGTTAATATAGTATAACTAAATAAAGAGCTAACACTAAAGGAAATTCATAGATGTGTATATAGAGACTAATATATTACATTTCCAAAGCTATTGAAAATCTAAATTTTATGGTCTTATTGTACCTTTAGCTATATTAAAGGGAACCTGACACAATGCAAAAAACTGCTTGCACGTGCAACAAGTCACAACTTATGCTATAATGCAATATAATAATGTAATATAACTAAATCAAAGAGCTACCATTAAGGGACATTCTTATGTGTATATATAGGCAAGGCTATTGAAAATCTAAATATTATAGTATTATTGTACCTATAGATTTATCAAAGGGAACCTGTCACCATTCAAAACAACTGCTTGCATATGCAGCAATGCACACATTTACAAAGAAAAAACATTTTTTTTCTATCAGAGATCAGAATAATATTACGCTGTAATAAAAAAAATGTTGTGGGTGTGGCCATGTTGAATAACGCTTTGCAATGTCAAGGCACAGAGCCATGTTGAGGGTTTAGTTATTCACTCGCAGCAAAAGCATTTTTCAATTGCTCAGCACTCACAAATATCAAAATGTAAAAAGTAGAATGTATTTTTGCAGTATCTACTTAGCACTGCTCAGATCTTGCCTCATTTGGGACAGATTCCCTATAATATAAAATAACTTTTAATATTATACATAAATGTGTATGTAAATGTCCCATGTGTATGCAAACCTTAGCATGCTTGCTGCTGTAATGAGGCTGGCTAGGAAGACAAGTACAGCTAACTGTTCTATGTTATCAGTCATTTTAGGATAAAGCAAGCTTAGTTGAGACTGCCTGCAGAATCATACAATGTGGCTGGGCAGGAAATCAAATGTTATGAATTTGGAAAATGAATCCCCAGAGTACAATATTTTTCTAAGTTATCTTCATTTTGATCATCTTCTTTACCAAAACCTGAAAAATCCAAAAGGACTGGATCCTTAGCTAACATATATTTATAAACTTGTCATAAAATGACACCCTTTATTAAATCACCTGCCATGATTTAGGTGGTAAATGATCCTCATGTTACTATTTTAAAATTAAAAAAAAAGATAAATAATAATTTACAGATGCCAAACAGTGTGCTCCCAGTTTCTCTTCCCTGATAGTGGTAATGGATATGAATACTAGAACCGTACTCATCATTCGATTTCTTCACCTTAGTAAAGCCTAGACTTTTTTTATATAAGAAAACAAATACAGTAGCTGTGTGCTCCTGGTGAGCCAAATGACAAAAATTCCTTTTAGTTTTGGCTAGCAGATTATTGCTCCCCTAAATGAATATACACACCATACACAAATCCCCTACCATCATCAGTAATACATTGTACAGTAACAACAGTGAGTATATTCACTATTCTATAAGAGAAATAATTTCCCCTAACACTCAGCCTTGCTAGCCAGCAAAGAGGAGCTAATTCAAACCTGCTTCTATCAGTCTGATACAGAGTTCCAAATTGCCTATTTTTACAAATATTTGCAAGACATATGTCAAGCTACATCTTCAATGCCTAATTCTACTTCACAACTCATATACATATATGCATTTATAGCAACAAATAGACTGACAACACAAACACACTTTCATCATATCTCTTTTAAATGTACAGCTATACATAACCCAGGCCAACTAATATTTAGCTCGGTCCACTATACAGACATACCTTGATGCTGTATGTAGTTACCAGTCCATGGAACTGTTTTGTTTTTGTTTTTAATTAAAATTAAGCTACTTACAATTTTTCTTTATATTACTATACTTGGTATAAACAACTTGTTTATTTTGGATGAAATAACAGCTATTAGAAGGCTATTTTTGATAAGCATTTGCCATCATTCAGCTACATGTGTTGTTTTTTTTAGCAATGAAAATGTAAATAAATACTATCAAAAAGATATATATATATATATACATCTATATATTTATATAGGGACATACTAAACTGCAAATTGGGATGATGGGATGATTGGATTAATCCAATCATCCCATCATCCCAATATGGAGTTTAGTATGTCCATACATATATATATATATATATATCAACAGAAGATTTGTTTTTGTTGCGAATGCCATGCACTTAAACCTACAAGACTTTAGCTCCTGACAGTAATTATTTCAAAATATCCACAGGATTTTTTTTTTTTTTTATAATTCTCCTTTACTGAAACACAGATATACCAGGTATACTGGGAAATAACAGCAGCCACAGATCTATACTTGAAACATCCAAAAACAGTATTATTTTATTGAACCACTATTCTGACAAATATATAACTAAAACATTTTTGTCATGATAGAATTCAGTATATGATTTTTATCTGCATTTATTTATTTATTTTATCCACATTTACATGCAGAGCAACAAAAAAAAATCAATGACAGGAGTTGTGAGAAACTATAACACTGCCAGGGGTCCTTACAACAGTTCATTTTTATTTATACATGGTTTAAATCTTCTGAGAAAAAGCCAAAACTGTCACTGCAACTGCTCAAGCACCCCTGGCAGTGCTATAGTTTGCCCCAACCCCTGCCACTGTCACTTTTACTATACAGTTTGGTCTGCATGTAAATGTGGAGGAAAAAAATATATATTTATTTTGTTAGGTGCTGTGAAAACTGTTGGCGCGATATAAAGCCTGTCTAATAATAATAATATATAACTGAAGGAATGTGAAATGAAAAAAATACTGTCATCAAATGTATTAACAGGATTAGGTTATCGAATTACAATATTTTTCTAGATAGTGCTCACTTATTTCCCCACACTACACAATTATTAATAGCAATGTGCAAAATGGTGGGATCTCTGGCAAAATAAATAAATAAATTATATAGTGTGTACCCAGTTTAATTGTTTAATCACTTATCAGTTGGCCAAGCTGCCAAAAGAATGAGTATACTGCACATGGGTTTGAGAGTCAGTAATAATTATATAATTATATTTAACAAATGGTGAACTCATCCAGCCTGATTTAATCATTTGCCAGTATACTGTATATAGTATAGTACAGTATATATATATATATATATATATATATATATATATATATATATATATATATATATATATATATAACTTAAGTTTAAAAAAATTATTTTTTTTTATTATTATTTTTTCTTTTCTTATGTTTTTGGTAGTTGTATTCACCTGAATCTGATGGGATAGCTGGAACTAAAGCTGACCATAAACATTTAGCTATTATCTTATTCAATTTCCTTTAGATTTACCTTCAACTATGTAGTGCAAGGGCCTGTATGATTGCATATAAATAGGTTTGACCTCATTTTACAGGCATACCCCAGTTTTAAGTACGCAATGGGGTTTATTTACTAAAGCAGGAAAGTGCAAAATCAGGCTCACTTCTGCATAGAAACCAATGAGCTTCCAGATTTTATTACCAAAGCTTAATTGAACAAGCTGGGGTTAGATGCTCATTGGTTTCTATGCATAAGTGAGCCTGATTTTGCACTTTCCAGCTTTAGTAAATAAACCCCATTGTGTACTTAAAAGTGGGGTAAGCCTGTAT
This sequence comes from Lithobates clamitans, assembly GCA_037952925.1. Classification (NCBI taxonomy): domain Eukaryota; kingdom Metazoa; phylum Chordata; class Amphibia; order Anura; family Ranidae; genus Lithobates; species Lithobates clamitans. The sequence continues at coordinate 61,007 of JBBGZY010000015.1, read as the reverse complement.
ATAGTTTTGCTAAATCTAAAGGAAAATTGTATAATGTATGGCCAGCCTCCTAACAGGAATGTGTCCCTGTGTGCCTGTATAACTACATAGAAATTTATTCAGGCTATCAGGCAAAGACCAGTGCCTATAATCAAAGGCAAATACCCAGTCTTTATTTACAGCACTACAAATTGCTTTTAGACCCCATTTAGTGCTTAGCTCCACTGATTCCTAAATGAAAAAGATGTGTTTGATTAAAAACATCCCTGCTTTCGATGTCTATAAAGCTTGCATGAGTGGGAATAAATTAATTGTAGATGTCAAAAGGGCAGACACACATGCAGATATATATATATATATATATATATATATATATATATATATATATATATATATATATATATATATATATATATATATATATATATATATCATGTACATTTAAATACCCAAATATTTTAATGGCATAATTAATATGACATGTTTAGCTATAATGCAGGCAGGTATTTTGAATTAAACAAAAACGATAATGCAAATTCTAAGTGCAGTGCAAGACATCATGCTTTGCTTGATATGGTAAAATAAATACAACGAAAAAATAGGAATATTATATTCCTTCTCTGGAAGGAAATGTGTCGATTTTTGGACACCCAAGCATGGTAAAGCCCCGTGTAATCTCTATTATAAACGATTACAAGGGATACACTGAAATATATAGAAGTGGGCCGATGTTAGCCTTAAAAAAGTCATCACAAAAGAATTTCAGCCCAAAAGCTACAAACCGTATTTTTTATTCAAAAGCAGCAAATGGCTACACAGGTACATCGATATTATTTAAGGAGCATCAACCAATTACACTTTTTTTTTTAAACAGTTAGGATATTATTAAGCATTTATATTAGAAATATTTTGAAATATAATAAATGAAGCATATATATGGAATACGAAACAAAAATATTAGCCGAATGCATACAAAAAAAGCATTTGAGCAGAAAATATAATAACGCTGTGATGACCAACGAACATTATCAAAGAACAAGGCATTTCAGGTGATAAGCCTGCAATGTTTGACGCTATTAACGGCAGTGCGATGTAGTAGCGCAGAGTACAAGGTCGGCGCTACAGGTAGCAGACACCGCGGATTGCTTCACATTATATTTATAAAAACGAAAGTTATGTGCTTCATTAAGTTGAATAAACATCTTTTGCCCGAGGGGTCAACGGGAAAGTCATAGAGGAAATGCGATCAAGGTTAAATCATTTTCTGTGAAATCCCAAACCAATTAGATAATTACAGAGAAAGCAGAGATCACAGTAACAACTCCTTTATTGAATCACAAGTGCCACTTCCTAATGCATTCCTTTTTATTTCTGATCTTTAAATAAAACACATTTATTACTCAGACCAGTGGACTCTTCTGAAAATGATTTTTACTATTATAAGGAAAGGACTCATTGGGGGGACATTTTATTGTAGAAGGCACTTGTGGGGCTGAGAAGTTTTCAGAAACTGACATCTTTCCACAATGCCAGGAAAATAGATAGATAGATAGATAGATAGATAGATAGATAGATAGATAGATAGATAGATAAAAAGTTACAGATATATAAAATGGCATAGATAAGAGAGGGACCAAATCCAAATTGCTCTACAATTTAAACAGAAACAAATTTATATCTGATACATTTGAGTGTAATAGTATGTATCTATTTCCTATTACTACAATATGGCTATTTATTTCCAAAATTCTATTCAAAATATTTTTTTTCTGCATAGCTGACTGTTCAAACCCATATATGTTTTTTTTTTAAATAAATATGTGAGATCTGTATCATTATATATATATATATATATATATATATATATATATATATATATATATATATATATATATATATATATATATATATATATATATATATATATTTAGATATCTCTCTATATATATATCTATATATATATATATATATATATATATATATATATATATATATATATATATATATATAGATAGATATATATAGATATATATATCTATATATATCTATATATATATATATATATATATATATATATATATATATATATATATATATATATATATATATATATATATATATATATATATATATATATATCTCTATATATATAGATCTATATATATCTATATATATAGATCTATATATATATAGATCTATATATATATATATATATAGATCTATCTCTCTCTCTCTCTCTCTCTCTCTCCCTCTCTCTCTCTCTCTATCTCTATATATATATATATATATATATATTTCAGTTTCAATGCATTCTCTGACGATTACAGGGCTAAAGTGCAAAAATTCTTCTGGAAACAATCTTAATTTTGCCTGTAATGCTCCATCGTGTCCTGTAGACGTGGACAATGAGAAGGATTTAGATGCTGACTGTGTCTTCCATGACAAATGATGATGATGATGATGAATAGGAGAAGCTGTAAACTCTATTATGTTGGGGGCAGCCCTGGGCATCAAGGCCACTGAAGGTGACATTATGGAGTGACAATGGATAGGGGTTGATTCAGGACTAGAAGTGATTATCCATGTACAATGTACAGCTTATTTTTGTGGAAATAATAACAATAGGAGTTTGACAGGTTGTAAGATGGGGAAAGGAGATGTGATCAGGACACATTCGGGTACAGATCTAATGAGAGATGTAAATCAGAGCTGTCTTACCTGCATGTCCTCCAAACTGTGGTGTGATAGTGCGTGTAAGGATAGGGCACTCTCTGCCAGGCTGTGGCCCCCATCTCCCAGAGTATGTATCAGACGTGGTACTCCCCCATAGTCCCTCCGAGGGTCCAGGCTGAGCCCCCTGTGAGCCTGAGAGAGCAGACCAGCATCGTCCTGCCGCCCCCTCTGTGTGTGCCATGCCGACTGCTGGTGCTGGTGGATGGGGTTAATGCCAGAGTATGGGTCTCCCAGGTGAGGGTATCCAGGTTCTTGGCTCTGTGAGTAGGATAAAGGTGGCTGGGGGTAGGGGGGAGGAAAGTATGGGGGCTGAAAGTCAGATGCTGGGGTGTGACAGAGTGGGGGAGCAGAGGAGTAAGCCCCTTGGTTCAGAGAGGAAAGCTGGGACAATCGGCCACCGCTGGAAGCCCCGTTCAGGGCATCAGAGCGATCCTGCAAGGCACAAAACAACACAATTATGAGTCCACAGTTTTCCACAAGGAGACAGCTAAAAAAATATATATCTCCACGAGTCCACAAGGATGTTATACAAAGCTCATACACATCCATGAGCCCACAATGTTCCACAAAGATCTCATACAGCACCCATACACATCCATGAGTCCACAGAAAATGTCATACAATGTTAACACATTCATGAGCCACAGTGTTCCACAAAGATCTTAGTGGGGAAAAAAACATATACATCCATGAGTCCACAAGAATCTTATACAAGGCTCATACACATCCATGAGCCCACAATCTTCCACAAACATCGAATACAGCACCCATACACATCCACGAGTCCACAGGGTTCCACGAGGATGTCATACAATGCCAATACATATATCATGAGTCCATAAAGTTCCACAAGGATGTCATACAACGCCAATACACATTCATGAATCCACAGAGTTCCACAAGGATCTTATACAAAGCTCATACAAACCCATGAGCCCACAATGTTCTACAGGGATCTCATACAATGCTTATACACATTCATGAGCCCACATCGTTCCACAATGATCCTATACAGTGCTCATACGCATCCTTGGGTCCACAGTTTCCACAAGGATCTCATACAGTTCCCATACACACCCATGAGCCCACAGTGTTCCACAAGGATCTTATACAAAGCACATAAACAGACATGATCCCACAATGTTCCACAATGATCTCATACAGTTCCATACAACGTCCACGAGCTCACAGAATGCCTATGCACAGCCATTAGCACACAGAACTTCACAAGAATCTCATACAGTACTTATACACATGAACCCACAGAGCTTCACAGGGATCTCTTGCTGTGTTACATCCACAAGCACACAGAGATCTGATACAGTGCCTATACACATCCAGAGCTTCGCAAGGCTATCATACAAGTGCCTATACTAGGATATCTAGTGGGGTGAAAGTATCTCCCTTCCTTCTTGTCTCTATAGTGTAGTCCCCCTGTTATGATACAGCTAGTTTGTCCTGTGATGACCTTCATAAGACCCTTTTTTCCACACCTGCAGGCTATAATATATACCTTACAGACAGCTTTCCAGTTACTACCAGGACTCCTTCCGTTATTAAGATCCCTCTCCCTTCACACCTACAACCTGCACCATATACCTTACAGCCAGCTTCTATGTCATTACAAGACCCCTTTCTTATTATTAAGACCCTTCTCCATCCACACCTACAACCTGTACCATATACCTTGCAGCCAGCTTGTCTTCATTAAACTCCTCTCCATCCATACTTATAACCGATACCATATATCTAACAGCCAACATCTCAATCACTACAAGGACTGTCTTCATGAGGTCCATCTCCATCCACACCCTCCACCAGTACCATGTACCTGCCAGCTTCACAGTCATTACAAGGACTCCCTCCCTTAAAGGGACCCCTCTGCATCCACACCTACAGCCTGTAGCACATACCTTACATCCAGATCCTCAATCACTACCAGGGTTCCCTCCCTTAATAAGACCCCTTTTCTTCACGCTCCCAATTCCCTAAAGAAAAATGATCAGACCACAAAACACAGAGCAGCCATCTGTCAGGCTTGTACTTTCTAAGTAAATAGGTATAAAGTTTCATCTCTGATGACAGGTTCCATAGCCCCCCCTCCTACAACTTACCATGGCTGAGTAAGCGTGGACTAACATGAGTGCAGACTTGGGGAGAAGATCCGATGGGAAAGAAGAAAGTAGAAGATGTGAGAGCAGAGTGACTGGATTCCTCTAAATCACAGGCTGTCTGTCATATCCAAGGAAGGAGCCCAGGCTGCAGCAATGAAGCTTGTAGACTGTGTCCTCTTCTAGCTCAACCCCCTCCTCTCTCTCTCACTCTCATTCTGAGCCTAAGGCATCTCCATGCACTCCAGATATAGGCACGGGAGCGCGCCAGGGGGTCAGGAGCGCGCATTAAAGAGCCAGCTCGTCTGCTCCCCACTGTTCCCTCCTGCTGATTGCAAATGTGGAAACAGACAAGGGATCTTTATTTATTTACACACACAATAGTGCTCGTGGCATCAGTTATGGTGCTGGATGTAGATCCCATCTGCATGAAGATAGTGTTTGTAATATTGACAGGGAACCACTTACATAATGCCTGCCCTTTAAATAATATGACATGGTGCACTCTTTTCAGGCTTTTGTGCTTTTTATTTAATTTAGCATCTACAGGCGATGAAGGGGTGGGAGATTGAAACTTTGGTCTTGTAATAATGAGAAGAAATGACAAAGCAGGATGGAGGAGAGTGGCTGGGCAGATGACAGTATATGCAGAAGCTGGGGTTCTGGGAATGATTTGCATTGAATGAGCCAGCTGGAGACTGACACAAGACATCCCAGTACATAGACTGACTTAGGAGTCTGAACAAAGACATACAACAGTCAATTGTACTGTACACAACCACAACACACTCAGATCACAGTCACATCTAACAACCTGGAGGCTTGATGGCCACCCCAACAGGCAGTACAACCTAGATTTCCCTATCGGAGGGATGGATAACGCACATATTTGGTTAGATCTCAAATCAACACAGTTATTACTCCGTATTTATTCGTCAGGGTCTAACCTGGGATCTACAAAAGCAGATGCTATCCCATCTTTATGCATCTTTATGTCAGAACACAACTCAGCACTGAGAAGCTCAACATACATCCCATTACCACCATCTGAAACATCAACATGACTGGGATTGACATTTAACAAGGTCTATAGTATTGGGGCACCATATATCGATCTAGCCCAGGGCATGTCACATTATCAGAGGGCGATCCAACTTAGACAGTCTACATTGGAGCCTCCCACATCATTGGCATGGGCACAAGAACTGACAATTAATGTCCCATCACACCTAGGAGCCTTTCTAAGAAACCACCAGAACGATCCATAAGAGCGGTAAATGTTTCCTGGATTGCAGAAAAAATGCATACCTACATTATAGTATGAATAAAAAGATGTGTTATACAAGGTGATGATCAGAACAAAGCCAAGGCATAAAGGAAACAATCTTTATGTATCAGTGACAATCAAGGTACAGTATACTATTGTCGGGACTAAAGAGCTGTGCTAGGCTATTCTTTCTATAATACAGACGAGTATATATATATATATATATATATATATATATATATATATATATATATATATATATATATATATATATATATATATATATATAAACATAGTTGGGAGTTGATTTTGTTACATTATAGAGAAAAGTGTTACTATGTATATTATGTCATTAACAAGTTATCAATACAATGTAACAAGAGTACATGAATAGATGGTGTAAGATCCCCAGAAGATGCACTCTGCTCCCCCTCCAGTGTGTGCTATTACTCTAATTATTATTGCCTGGGGAAGTACTTGAAGTCACACAAAGGGGGAAGGGGGGATTGGTGACTGTTCTTTGCAGTTAGTGGGAATGGATTCATACCCCTCCTATGCTGTTCTTTGAAGTTTCTGCTAGTAGATCTCATGCATTTACCACATAGTGATGGCCAGAGGGCTGACTTTTTACTTAATCACAAGTATTCTATGCAGGGTGGAGGCTCATGCTGAAAACTGGGTGGAACGAAGTTTCACCCAGGGTGATAAGTTATAATTTTCCAAATTGACAGTCAGTTGTCACCACTCTCCTCTAATCAATCCATTCATCCATCCATCCATCCATCCTATCAAAAAGATAATTCCTTTAGTTAAATGAGGAAATAATGGTACTGCATGCACAGTCATCAAAGTGCATTAGGGTTGGATTGGATTATCCCAACAATCACCATAAACTAAGCTGCTGGGGTTTTAATTCCTAAATTCTGCAGTATTTAACTTGAAGCATGCAGAGTGTAAGGAGTGTTCTCTTTCCAGATGAGTAAGGAAAGAATTCTATGCCCCGGTGCAAAGACTGAGCATCATGCTAAAAGATCTCTAGTTCCAATGACAGACATTGGGGTTGATCTACTTGATTTGCAAAATCTTGTGCAGCTTTGCATAGAAACCAATGATCTTCCAGTTTTGTTTTGTTTTTTGTCAAAGCTTAACCTCCCTGTATGATTATGTCAGATTTTTGAATGTCAAAGCTGTACATTGTTTTGCATGGAATATGGTAGGTCTGTAATTCTTAGGAATAACTCACTTATATATGTTCAAACAAGAGTCTAGTAGACAACCCGGGTATGATAAAGTTTGAAACATGAAATCATTAATTATAATATAATAAATAACTATAAATAATTATAAAAAACAATAATATAATAATAATACAATTTATTCAATAATGTAATCAAATCAAAACCACCGAAATTTGCTCAGTCGCAGAATTGTCGCTGTCATCACTTTAAGTGTCTGATGACGAATTTCCCCACAAATCACTATCGATCAATTCTGCAAGTGATTCTAATTTAGTATCTCTGTTTTCTAGCTGGCCTAAAACTGCTTTTGACGTAAAGGGATGATTTTTGGATGTCATGGACGTTCTCAAGTTTTCAGGCAGAAAGAACAGTATATATAATTTAAAAAAGTGCATGCAGGGCACTAGACAAAGCATTAGGGACAAAAGGGAGGTAAAATGATTTGATACAGTAATGTAATCTTACAGATTACAGTGTACTGTATGTGTTATGTATTTTGCACTTTTTGAATTTGCCGCCGGGCTCCGCCCCCATGCATCGCAACGCTCACAGGGAACCTAGCCCAGAACAGTACTACATCAGGCGGAGAAACCAGTCGAGGATACAGTGGGGGGACATTACAGGATCCTGGGGACAAAGTAAGTAAACTGTACCAGGATACTGCGATGAGTGTGGCTCGGGGTTACCGCTTTTGGTACTGAAAATTAACCCAGAGCCACACTCCGGATTACCGCCAGAAAGGTTAATTTGATGTTAGAAGCTGATTGGCTATCATGCACAGCTGCACCAGATTTTCACACTCTCCAATTTTAGTAAATCAACCTCACTAGCTTAAAATGGACCTTCACTCATAAAACCTACTTTGCTCCATTGTATTCCCCCACCCTTTAAGGCCATTCAAGTACATGAGGCTGCATCGCAACTGCCCCGCAACTGCATGCAATGCATGAGTGCAGGATTTTAGGGGTTCTTCACCACCTGTTGCACACACTCTGAAAATAAATGAACTACAGAGCGCTCTTCACAGGGAAAAATTAGTGTAGTGAGCCCCTAAAGCAGGGGTAGGCAACCAAGGCCCTCCAGCTGTGGTGAAACTAAAAATCCCATCATGCCTCTGTCTCTAGGAGTCATGCCTGAGGTTGCCTACCCCTGCCATAGCCTCCCTGGCGGTATGATTATGTCAGATTTTTGCGTCTCAACGCGGTACAATTATTTTGCATAGAAATTTGGCGTTTTATATTGTAGGCCTGTAATTCTTAGCAATAACACACTTAAATCTGTCCACCATGAGTCTAGTAGATATCCCGGGTATGATGAAGTTTGAAACACAAAATCATAAATTATGATATAATAAATAAATATAAATAATTATAAAAAATAAGAATATAATATTAATAAAATTAATTTCCCTACAATTCACTATCGCTCAATTTTGCAAGTGTTCTAATTTACTATCGCTGTTTTCTAGCTGGTCTAAAAACACTTTTGACATAATGAAACACTTTTTGGTTGCTATGGACAATCTCCAATTTCCAGGCAGAAAGAACAGTATATATAATATAAAACTGCATGCAGGGCACTGGACAAACCAATAGGGATGTGAAATAATTTTATACAGTAATGTAATCTGTAAGATTACAGTGTACTGTATGTGTTATGATTTTTTTAATTTTTAATTAAAAAATTTAATTTTTTAAAAACATCGCAGGATCCTGGGGACAAGGTAAGTATACCACACCAGGATCCTGCAATGCAATCCCGAGTGTGGCTCGGGGTCACCGCTAATGTTACTGAAATTTAACCCCAAGCCACACTCGGGAAAACCGCCAGGGAGGTTAACCACTTGACCACTGGGCACTTAAACCCCCTTAATAACCAGACCAATTTTCAGCTTTTGGTTCTCTCACATTTTGAATGACAATTACTCAGTCATTCAACACTGTATCTATATGAAAATTTTGTCCTTTTTTTCACACAAATAGAGCTTTCTTTTGGGGGTATTTAATCACCGCTGGGTTCTTTATTTTTTGCGCTATAAAAGAAAAAAGACCGAAAGATCTGTAAAAAAATACATTTTTCTTTGTTTCTGTTATAAAATTTTGAAAATTAGTAATTTTTCTTTATATTTTTTGGCCAAAATTTATCTCGCTACATATATTTGGTAAAAATTACCCAAATTAGTGTATATGTTTTGGTCTTTGTGAAAGTCATAGCGTCCACAAGCTATGGTGCCAATATCTGAAAATTGATCACACCTGAAGTACTGACGGCCTATCTCATGTCCTGAGACCCTTACATGCCAGAAAAGTACAAATACCCCCCAAATGACCCCTTTTTGGAAAGAAGACATTCCAAGGTATTTAGAAAGATGCATGGTGAGTTTTTTTAAGTTGTCATTTTTTCCCACAATTCTTTACAAAATCAAGTTTTTTTTTTTCTTGTTTTTTTTTTCACAAAATTGTCATATTAGCAGGTTATTTCTCACACACAGCATATGCATACCACAAATTACACCCCAAAACACGTTCTGCTATTACTCCTGAGTATGGCGATACCACATGTGTGAGACTTTTACACAGCGTGGCCACATACAGAGGTCCAACATGCAGGGAGCACCTTCAGGCGTTCTGGAGCACCCAGGCCAATTCTGACATTTCTCTCCTACATGTAAAAATCATCATTTATTTGCTAAAAAATTACATAGAACCCCAAAACATTATATATGTTTTTTTTTAGCAAAGACCCTAGATAATACAATAGCGGTCATTGCAACTTTTTATCTCGCACGATATTTGCGCAGCAATTTTTCAAACGCGTTTTTTTAAAAAAAAACAGTTTTTTGCTTTAAAAACAACCAAAACAGTAAGGTTAGCCCAATGTTTTTGCATAATATGAAAGATGAAGTTACGCCAAGTAAATAGATACCTAACATGTCACCTTTCAAAATTGCACACGCTTGTGGAATGGCTACTTAAAAATCCCCATAGGCGACGCTTTAAAATTTTTTACTGGTTACAAATTTTGAGTTACAGAGGAGGTCTAGGGCCAAAATGATTGCTCTCGCTCTACCGATCGCAGCGATACTTCACCTGTGTGGTTTGATATGTGGGCGGGACTTACCTATGCGTTCGCTTCTGCATGCGAGCACACGGACAGGGGCTCTTTAAAAATTTTTAATTTTTTTTTTTATTGTTCATTTTACTTTATTTATTTTAGCTTGACACTTTTTTCCAAAAAAACATTTTTTTGATCACTTTTATTCCTATTATAAGGAATGAAAACATCCCTTGTAATAGGAATAATAAGATCCCACATCTCACCTCTAGGCTGTGCCTGAAATAAAAAAAAAAAAAGATCCTGGCTTCGATCGTAGCGGTGAGACGGTAGAAGCCCCGGAGGGTGGCGGGAAGGGGGGGACGTCCCCTCTCGCCTCCCGTAAGAACGATCAAGCAGTGTAACAGCCGCTATGATCGTTCTTATGGTGTAGGGAATCGCCGGCTGAAAAAGCTGATATCTGAATGATGCCTGTAGCTGCACCCATCAGTCAGATATCCCCGCACAAAGTCAAGGACGTCGTATGACGGAAGGTGGGAAGTGGTTAAAACGCTTTGTTTTTTTTAACACAAAGTTGTCCATTTATACAATATTTCTAACACATAGCATGTACATACCAAAAATGACACCCCAAAATATATTCTCCTACTCCTCCTGAGTACGGCGATACCACATGTTTGGGACTTCTACAGCCTGGCCACATACAGAGGCTGGGTATGGCTGAGCATGGCTGGGTATGGCTGAGCATGGCTGGGTATGGCTGAGCATGGCCGAGTATGGCTGAGCATGGCTGGGTATTGCAGAGTATCGCCGAGTATGACTGGGTATGGCAGAGTATGGCTGGGTATCACTGAGTATTGCAGAGTATGGCTGGGTATTGCGGGGTATTGCAGAGTATGGCTCAGTATGGCAGAGTATTGCAGATTTTTGCAGGGTATTGCAGAGCATGGCTGGGTATGGCTGGGTATCACCGAGTATTGCAGAGTATGGCTGGGTATTGCGGGGTATTTCAGGGTATTGCAGGGTATGGCAGAGTATTGCGGGGTATTTCGGGGTATTGCAGGGTATGGCAGAGTATTGCGGGGTATGGCAGAGTATTACGGGGTATTGCAGGGTATGGCAGAGTATTGTGGGGTATTTTGGGGTATTGCAGGGTATGGTAGAGTATTGCGGGGTATTGCAGGGTATTGCAAAGTATTGTGGGGCATTGCAGAGTATTGTGGGGCATTGCAGAGTATTGTGGGGCATTGCAGAGTATTGTGGGGTACTGCAGAGTATTGTGCGGCATTGTAGAGTATTGTGGGGTATTGCAGAGTATTGTGGGGTATTGCAGAGTATTGTGGGGTATTGCAGAGTATTGTGGGGAATTGTGGGGTATTGTGGGGCATTGCAGAGTATTGTGGGGTATTGTGGGGTATTGTGGGGCATTGCAGAGTATTGTGGGGCATTGCAGAGGGCACTGCAGAGTATTGTGGGGTATTTTGGGGTATTGCAGGGTATGGTAGAGTATTGCGGGGTATTGCAGGGTATTGCAAAGTATTGTGGGGCATTGCAGAGTATTGTGGGGCATTGCAGAGTATTGTGGGGCATTGCAGAGTATTGTGGGGTACTGCAGAGTATTGTGCGGCATTGTAGAGTATTGTGGGGTATTGCAGAGTATTGTGGGGTATTGCAGAGTATTGTGGGGTATTGCAGAGTATTGTGGGGTATTGTGGGGTATTGTGGGGCATTGCAGAGTATTGTGGGGTATTGTGGGGTATTGTGGGGCATTGCAGAGTATTGTGGGGCATTGCAGAGGGCACTGCAGAGTATTGTGGGGCATTGCAGAGTATTGCACAGCATTGCAGGGCATGCAGAGTAGTGAGGGATGGCTGAGCATGGATGGATGGATGGCTGGATGTCTCTGTGCAGCGCTGTGGGCACTACAGATGCAGCCCACAACGCTGCTACCATCCATCCATCCCCCTCTCCGTTCACAGTATACCGATCGGTACACAGGAGGGGAGGAGAGGAACCGGCGTCATGAGATGACGCCGGTTTGTTTACATGTGATCGCTCCGTCATTTGACGGAGCGATCACATGGTAAACGGCCGCGATTAGCGGCGGTCACGGATGCTCTCGAGTGCGCGCCCTAGGGGGCGCGCAAGAGTGGAATTCTGGGAGGACGTCCCTGGACGCCCTCCCAGAGTTAAGCAACCACCCTGTAGCCGTCATTTGGCTATGGGCTGGTTGTTAAGTGGTTAAAGAGTAAATTTCAGCCTGCTAGCTGCCTCTGTTCCTGTGTAGGTAACAATGGCATGTCTCTGCTCCCAGAGCCTCCTGGGATGTACCTAGTGATGGAGGCAGTGTCAGGGCAAGACCATCTAGCACCCAGGGTAAAGATGCCATAAACATATTTTGTTTTTGACTGCATTTACAAGAAAATTCGAAGGAACAGGTTGGAAATTTTTTCTCAAATAAATTTATAGCAATGTGTGTGATTTTTGTTTGTTGAAGTCCATTTGTTCCAAAATTGAATGGAAATGCAAACAAGATTCTGGAGTACTTTCAAATGACATTTAGCAAGTCATCAAATGTACTAAAAATGTTCTTATACATTTTAATTTGTTCAAAAATCTACTATGGTGTGGCTAAAAACACTAATACCCTACACACTAAAGCTAGCTATAGAAATTAGACAGTACTTCTTAAAGCGGAACTTCAGTCATTTTATCATCTTTACATCTATTAAATCTTCTGCCCTTGTTGTTTTAACTTTGGATAGTAAAACTGTTTTTTCTGCCAGTAAATACCTTATACAACCCACTTCCTGTTTCTTGTCTGGTCATTAGTCTTGGCTTATAACATCATGCACAGCTCTCTCCCTCACTCTCTTGAGATTTTGCCAGGAAGGAAGGGAGGGGGGGTGAGTCACAAGAGGGCCAATGGGAGTTGCAGAGCTGGAGGTGTGCCTCTGTGTGTCTGTGTAAATCCAGGAAGTGAGAAGGCAGCAGCTTCAGCTGCCCATGGTTAAAATGGATGCAGCCAAACTCAGTGGAGGGAGATTTCTGCAGCATATTTGGCAAGTACAGAATCACAGTATATCTAAAATAATATGCAAAGTGGTTAGAGGGAAGCTTCAGAAAGGCAAAGATGTTTTTATTACAAACTTTGTAAGTAGATTGCAGTTCCTCTTTAAGGTATTTATTAGGTATAATCCTTTTTACAAAAGATTTTTACATTAAAGTAGGATTCAATTCGCAATTTAAAAAAATGCTGACAGACAGGTTTTTTTATGACAAAAGAGCCCCTAATGGTCTCCTCTGTCATAACTGCTCCCCCTGCCTGTCAGCAATTATGTACACTGAACCGCACATGTCCAGCTCAGAGTACACTTACAGCACCCACTCTGTGCGATGATGAAGTGGATCGCGTGTGCATGTCCTGGAGTGACGTCATCGCAGCCCCGGCCCTTCAAGAGGCAGAGCGGAGCTACCCGGAAGGAAGAACAGGAGAAAATGGGAGCACATGAGCACTGACAGTACATCAGTGGAGAGCATCCTGTGACAGGTGAGTTTGTTATAACGTGCTAATATGCGGTGCATACTATTACATTATTACATACAACTGCTGGGGGACATTTTTTACAAAAAAATTCAAGGAGTCTAAAGCGGTTGTAAAGGGTATTCTTTTCTTTTTATTAAAATAATATACATTGTATACTTACCTGCTATGTAATGGTATTGTGCAGTGCAGCCTGCGGTCCCCCGCTGGTGCTCTTGTCTCCTTGTCTGCTCTGTGTTCCACCTTAGGGGGCTGTTTCCTATGGTGGCACACCTGTGGGCTCACTCTGGAGCTAGGCTGCATGTGTCCATTGACACACACAGCATGGCTCAGCCCCAACCCCTGCTCCTTCCTCACAGGAATTGATTGACAGCAGAAAGAGCCAATGGCTCCCACTGCTGTCTCTGAGCCTGTGAGGACTGATAAAGAGACCAGGGCCCCTGCAGATTGACAGAGTGCTGTATCGAGATAGGACTCAGATAGGTATAAAAGAAGGTGGAGACAGGAGAAAAAGCAAAAACCAAAAGAAACCTTTATTAACCTAATGCAGGGAATGCATTTAAAGAAGACTTTAGAACAACTTTAATATCGCTTTAGTAAATAGTCTTCTTGACAAACATTTGTTCAAAGTAAATGCACATGGGCTGGTGCCAGATAATATGAACCTGATGTTTCCAAGAAAAGGAAATGTGCACGTGTAAACAGTACACTGAAATATCTTAAGGTGGAAAAAAGGTGAAAAGATTGTTCACTTGGCTAAAAACAGATACAAAATCTCACCTTTAAGCGATTTTAGGGCAATATATTTGTGTATGATAAAGTTTCCTATAAATTATCTTTCCACAATCTTTTTACAGAAATATTTGACTTAATTTGCCTGTTACATTAGACTGCTAGGAATAGATAGAGGCGGAAGATCATCAGCTTATCAGATGAAAACAACTACCATGTAAGTTTTTAAAGTAATCTGGGATAGCTAGCTAACAAAAAACAAACTGTCGGTGCCCATACTACAGGTACAGGAGTCAAAAAAGCTGTAAAATGTAATGTATGAAAAGGGACAGTTGAAAAATGACAGCATACCAAATGCTGAACATGAAGAAAGTGTGCAGTGGCATGGTGGTTGCAACTTGAAGCACCCGCAGCACTACCCCTCTAGGAGCCGCTGGTAGTTTGGGTCCTCTGCTCTGGTCCACTTGACGTGACACCACCAGTTAACCTTGGTGTAAGTCTTAGCAGGCACACGCAAGAACTTGGCTCATAACTTTATAAAAGATAAAAACCTATATTGGCAAGTTAAGGTCATAATAGTATAACAGAGTATATTGGCACATTAAGGCAATCAGCATGAGAACAATAATGACTGTATGATTAACCTCATAGGTCCTCTTCTAGAAGCTTCAGACTCCAGCATATACTGTGACCCCAAGGGCATAAACAGTACATAAACAGTAGCTCTCCATATAAGATAAATCATCCCAAGTGACCAAACAATAGTAACAATGTAGCTCAACTATGCCACTTGAGAGCTCTTAAACAAAGGGGCTAAGTTTAGGCCTGTGGGATAAAGACTTATAGTTAGAGGAAAATCTGCCCTCAGAATAGAGTGGTTTGAATAAGTCTTTGTGGTGGATCTTCTGCCGGCTATGACAGGGCTTGTTAAGGACGTTGGCGTACAGGGAAATGAGGGTGTGTCCTTAAACTGGTTGTTCCAACAACGTGTCTAGGAGGTTGAGCTTAGGGGAGGAAGGGCTTTTTGGGTACAGATGAATACTTAGTAAGAGGCAGGCCCAGTTGCAGCATTCAGGTGCTAAGGCGTACACGGTTGCAGTAGTTAGATGTAAGAGTGTGCACAGTTGCTGTACTGCGTAAAGAAGATCAAATGACTTAGCTGCATTGGGCCTGACCTAGAACAGTAAAAGTAGTTCACACAACAGCAGGTACAGGGTCTATGGCTGCAGGTTATTTGCAAATGGGTACAGCTCAACAGTGGATCTATGACCCTTTCACCACTTCTTTCCTCTGTAGTTCTCTGATGACCATTGGTCAGATGAAGGGCGGGGGGCCCCCTTTCCTGTAGCTGACCACTACCACAGCAGGCAAGATGGCGAGCACCATGGTGATTGCTCAGTCTGGGCCATGGTGGTCTGATTCAATAGCGAGCCTCCTTGAGTGGGCACCGGAATGGCTGATTATGCAGGGAACACTGCCCAGTTCAGCCTCTTGGTCTAGGATGTGGCAGTGCCCAACGAAACTTAGCACAAGAACAGCTTGTCATGGCACAGCACTTCTCCCTTCTACTCTGGTTGGCTCACTTCCCCAACTACCCCACTCCTTCCAAGGCTTTTCCTTTTATATAACCTCTCCTGCCCTTAGGTATTCCTGGGCATTGTAGTTGTTTCCCAGTCATGGTTGCGGTCTAGAACCTCTTGCACTCTTGCAGACTACATCTCCCATGGTGCCACTGCCTGAGGTCAGTCACTGGCTAAACAAGGCATATCAGCTACTGCCATCTTGTGGCAGAAAGAGATTTCTGCAATCAGTAACATTACCATCTGTTACACACCCTATGAAGAATAGATGGGAACTAAATACTACAAACATAGGGGGTTATTTACTAAAGGAAAATCCACTTTGCATTGCAAGTGCACTTGGAAGTAAAGTCGCTGTAGATCCGAGGGGGACATGCAAGGAAAATAAAAAACAGCATTTTAGCTTGCACATGATTGGATGATAAAATCAGCAGAGCTTTCACTAATTTCAGATCTACCCCTTAGATTTAGAGCAATTGCACATCGAAGTGCACTTTCAAGTGCACTTGCAGTGCAAAGTGGATTTGCCTTTCATAAACAACCCCCCTAGTCTTCAATATAACCAAACTTGTGACCCAGTGTTTTCAAAGCTGGAACTTATGGCAGGTTACTGTTTAGAGACTTCTTGTATCCAGTTCACAAAGATGCATGATCTGGTGCAAAGATCAGCAAACCTGGACCCCAGAGCAACGGAAAAAGTAATATGATCACCCTGTTTCAAACCTCTAAGCATTAGCATGTATTTAACACACAATTACATTGCCTTACTAATGAAGAAATGTTTCTTCACTTAGCAAATTGAGTGCTCACTTGAAGAAGCATATGATAGTAAATAAGGTGAAACTGTTTATACTTCAAATACCCTATCACACATGAGGAAGATTTAAACAGGGTATTTACTAACACGATTGGTTAATTGAAACAAACACATTTTTTGTTCATTTTTTTATGCCCCGTACACATGATCGGATTTTCCGACAACAAATGTTGGATGTGAGCTTGTTGGCACAAAGTCTGACCATGTGTATGCTCCACCGAACATTTGTTGGCGGAATTTCCGCCAACAAATGTTGGCTAGCAAGTTCTCAAATTTTCCGCCAACAAATTTTTGTTGTCGGACTTTCCGAACGTGTGTACACAAGTCCGTCGCACAAAAATTCACGCATGCTCGTAATCAAGTACGAGTCAGAAGCGCTCGTGTCACTACGTTCGTAATTGTTGGCCAACATTTGTGTGACCGTGTGTATGCAAGACAAGTTGGAGCCAACATCCTTCAAATAAAATTCCACGGTTTTGTTGTCGGAAAGTCCGATTGTGTGTACGGGGCATTATAGTGAACATTCATCTTGTAAAGTGAACAATCTTATTTTCTTTTATAAATCAACCCCAATGTCTGTTGCTGACATGTTAGGCAAAACAGGGAATCTATCATGGCATGGGCAGCCATCCCTTAGGGGTCATTGGATCATTGATTGCTCTGTATACAGTAATGACCTAACAGACAAGGAATCAAAGCCCATTTTATCGGACCATATGTATGCTATGGTGCAAACATTGTTGCCTCATGAGTATCCCATATTCCAAGATCAAAATGAGCGTCCTCTGAGCTTATGTGGAAATCTAACCATAGACAGCGCAGTTTTCTTTCCACGGGTTGCAGGAAAGAAAATTGCTTGATTCCCCCATCAACACAGTCGATGTTGATGGGAGAATCCCTCCCGCGGAGCTATAGTGTTCTCCCAGCGGGGGGTGGGGGGTGTCAAGCGGAGCTGTCCTGACAAGGAGAACACAGTGAATATTGCTAGTGGCTATAGCTGCTGGAAATAATTGCATGAAAAAATTAACAGGCTGGTTGTACCCAAGTTGATCTGTCAATCAACTTGGTTACAATCGGCCTGCCTATTTATGGTCCCTGCTAAACCAGCCAAGATTCAAACCGTCTATGGCCGGCTTTACATAAAGAAGTCAATTATGTACCCTAATCATTCTATGACTTTGGTGGGTCTGACTGGTTGCCAGGGACGTCTTAATAGCATCATGGGCCCCTGGGCAAAGTAATGCTCTGGGGCCCGTACAATGGAGACAGTGCAGGTAAACAGACATCAAGTAGGTAGGAGGCAGACAAGCAGAGCTTCCCCTTTTGGGTGGAGCTCCACATTAACCACATGAACAATCATTCTGTACAGCAAAGAAACAGTGGGAAATACTACATACATAAAGAAACAAAGCTGTCCTGTGCGCATAATATATCTGCTAGATTGATGCCTCTCCAACACTCTGACCCCTCTACACCCCAGATATCCCCCCCAGCACTCTGACCCCTCTACACCCCAGATATCCCCCCAGCACTCTGACCCCTCTACACCCCAAATATCCCCCCAGCACTCTGACCCCTCTACACCCCAGATATCCCCCCCAGCACTCTGACCCCTCTACACCCCAGATATCCTCCCATCACTCTGACCCTTCTACAACCCAGATATCCTCCCAGCACTCTGACCCCTCTACACCCCAGATACCCCCCCAGCACTCTGACCCCTCTACACCCCAGATATCCCCCCAGCACTCTGAACCCTCTACACCCCAGATATCCCCCAGCACTCTGACCCCTTTACACCCCAGATCTCCCCCCAGCACTCTGACCCCTCTACACCCCAGATACCCCCCCAGCACTCTGACCCCTCTACACCCCAGATATCCCCCCAGCACTCTGAACCCTCTACACCCCAGATATCCCCCAGCACTCTGACCCCTTTACACCCCAGATCTCCCCCCAGCACTCTGACCCCTGAACATCCCAGATATCCTACCAGCAATCTGACCCCTCTTCATCCTAGATATTCCCCCCAGCACTGTAACCATATATCATAAGATACCCTTTGTATTGTGACCCCACTACATCTCTGATACCCCCCACACTGTGGCCTCTCTACATCCCTGATACTTCTAGCACTATAGCCACCCAAGCTACCCCAAGCATTGCTACTCCCTATACACCCCAGTTCCAGTGGAGATACAGTGCATGTAAACTTTTGGCTCTGTGCCCACCTCCAGCACTGCACTCACCTATACCAATCAACCAGGCAGAAGGAGGAGCGGAGGAGGGAACATCCCTCCAGGCATTCCAAGCCTTTCGGTGCAAACAGTGCTGGACAGCTGGGCTCACTATGACACCATCCACAATGCTACTTCCGCAGCTGGGCTCTCAGTGCAGCCCACTCAGCAGCTCCAACTCCAGCTCCTACCCCGCAGCCTTCGAGTCCTGAGCATTTAAGCTGCATGGGGCGGGGTCAGAGCATCACTGGCGCTCCAGCCCCACCCCTCCCTGCTGGCTGTGAAATAGGTATCGTTCTGCACAGCACGGCACACTCCTGCCAGCCTGCCTCCCCTGTGTATCCATCACTCTCAGTGCCATCATAGGGCCCCCAATTTCGGGGCAGCATGGGCTCAAGGACCAGCTGCTTTGGGGAAAGTGCGGGGGCCCTCCATGCAGCTGGGGCCCCTGGGCAGTGCCCAGGTGTGCCCTCTCATTAAGCCCTGCTGGTTGCTACTTGAAAAGGGAGGGTCTGAGGTTCTATTTGGTGTTAATAAGATGACGTTTTGTTCACTTCAGTCACACAGTCATGTGCAAGCAAAACCTATTTTTTTCATTTTCTTCGCACATGATTTAAAGTGAGCATAGCTCCACAGTTTTACCTAATTGAGCATTAAGTTTGCTAAGTCATCAGTCTCTATTACTTTAGTAAATCAACCCCACTGAGTTTCTGTCTGCCTCTCCTAGTCTGTTGTCTTTTGTCACTCGTTATTGGCAGTTTCACCTTACCAGCAGTTAGTTGTGGTTACTGTTTTTTTCCTAGGCATTTAGGCAATCGCCTCAATCTACAATACAACTAGCCTTTGCAGTAAGGTGCAAAGGTACACCAAAATATACCAGCACAATTACCAGCTAGCCTGCAAAAAAAACCTGGCTCTGTCTAACATTTCACATTAAATACAGAGGGTTTAGTTTGCACAAATTTGCAAATATATGTGTAAGCCGCAGTGCCTACCTCTAACTCTATAGTTTTGAGACTTTCCAAAATGGAGTTTCCAGTTTGGAGCATATAGTATATAGCAGTGGATAGATGTGTGCTCACAGTAACCACCATGGTCTAGCCCTTTCCAATAAGGCCTCATTCACACGGGCACCGTCAGTATAGGCTTGTTAAAAATGTATCAGTCATTCCGTTCCGTTAATCTCCGTTTTCACCCGACTTCCGTTCCGTTAACATCCGTTTACATCTGTTAATGTACCCATTTACATCTGTTTTTGCATCTGTTTTTGCATCCGTTTTTGCATCCGGTTTTGCATCCGTTTTGATCCGTTTACAGCAGTTTCTGGGGCTTTGATGACATTACCCAGAAAGGGTGCTCCTCCCATGCTGCATTGCACTTTTCAGTTAGTGCCTTGTTTTTGCTGTGTCCTTCCTTTGTCCTTGTGTGTGCTATCTGCATTGTGCAATGGATTCCAACAGTTTTTGGGACAGCGTGACATTGTTTGTCGTATTTGCCTATAGGAGGAGAATGGAGAGCAAGAAAATAGGATTTTTAGCTTACCTGTAAAATCCTTTTCTTTGAAGTACATCACGGGACACAGAGCCATAGTAATTACTATGTGGGTTATAGACCACCTTCAGGTCTTGGACACTGGCACACCCTAAGACAGGAAGTCCACTCCCTATATAACCCCTCCCACTACTGGGAGTATCTCAGTTTTTGTAGCAAAGCAATACACGTGTATACTAGAAAGAGGGGCGGGACCTCTGTGTCCTGTAATGTACTTCAAAGAAAAGGATTTTACAGGTAAGCTGTTATAAAAATCCTATTTTCTTATCATACATCACGGGACACAGAGCCATAGTAGTTACTATGTGGGATGTCCCATAGCAATGCCAAACTGAGGGGAGGGAGACACAACAGAATTAAGGCAACATGAGACTAGAGGAGTTAAACTGCTGCCTGCAGCACACTATGCCCAAAAGGCGATACCCTCATGCCTTTTTACATTCACCTGATAAAATCTGGTAAATGTATGGACTGAAGACCAAGTTGAGGCCTTGCAGATTTGAACCATGGAAGCTTGGTGATGCACCTCCACGAAGCACTAACAGCCCTAATGGGGTGTGCTTTAATATGAAAAGGTGGAACTTTCCTCCTTAAACCATAAGCTTGAACAATTACTTGTCAAATAATTTAGAAATAGTATATTTCGATGCTGCCTGTCCTCTTTTAGGACCTTAAGGCAACACAAACAAAACATCTGTTTTTCGAATCTGAACAGTCATTCTTAAATAGATTTTGACTGCTCTCACCAAATCAAGAGAATGTAGTGACTTTTCTTCCCCAGAACAGGGTTCTGGGGAAAAAATGAAGGTAGAACAATATCCTTCAATATCCTGGACACAATACAACCTTATCCTTGTGAATAATTAAATATGGCTCTTTACAAGAAAGAGCAGCCAACTCTGATACCATTCTTGCAGAAGATATGGCTACCAGCAAAACTAGTTTCCTCGTCAAAAAGGATCAAGGGAATATGTCGTATCGGCTCAAAAGGCTTTTTCTGTAATGCCGACAGAACTAAATTCAAGTCCCAAGGGTTTAGGCGTGACTTAACCACTTGACCACTGGGCACTTAAACCCCTTAATAATCAGACCAGTTTCAGCTTTTGATGCTCTCACATTTTGAATGACAATTACTCAGTCATGCAACACTGTATCTAAATGAAATTTTTGTCCTTTTTTTCACACAAATAAAGCTTTCTTTTGGCGGTATTTAATCATCGCTGGGTTCTTTATTTTTTGAGCTATAAAAGAAAAAAGACCAAAAAATCTGTAAAAAAAATGCATTTTTCTTAGTTTCTGTTATACCCGTATATACTCGAGTATAAGTCGAATTTTTCAGCACATTATTTAGTGCTGAAAGTGCCCCCCTCGACTTATACTCGAGTCAAGCACTTTTCTGCAGCAAAAAATTTCATTTTCCGAACCAACTTTGGGGCCCCGTATCTCAGGGCCACTTGGTGCTAGGAACTCCAAATTTGGTGTGCAAACCCAGTGGACCTGGTACCACAACATATCCAAAGCTGAAGTTCCTAGCACTAAGTGGCCCCGAGATACGGGGCCCCAAAATCGGTTCGGAAAATGTCATTCTCTGCTGCAGAAAAGTGCTTGACATTTTCTGAACCGAGTTTGAGGCCCCATATCTCAGGGCCACTTAGTGCTAGGAACCCCAGATTTGGTGTGCAAACCCAGTGGACCTGGTACCATAACATATCCAAAGCTGAAGTTCCTAGCACTAAGTGGCCCTGAGATACAGGGCCCCCAAACCGGTTCGGAAAATGTCATTCTCTGCTGTAGAAAAGTGCTTGACATTTTCTGAACTGATTTTTGGGGCCCTGTATCTCGGGGCCACTTGGTGCTAGAAACCCCAGCTTTGGAAATTTTATGGTGCTAGTTCCACTTGGTTTGCATACCAAATTTGGGGTTCTTAGCACTAAGTGGCCCTAAGATACAGGGCCCCAAATTCGGTCAACTGTGTCCATCTGCTGCAATGTCATTTCGGGACCCTTTGGGTTCAGAGACCCCAAATTTTGGCTGCAGCTAGGGGGCATCTAGGAACCCCTAACTACCAAGTTTGAAGTTCATTGGACCTATGGCTGCAAATGGGCACAGTGAGGCTGCAAATGGGCACAGTGAGGCTGCAAATGGGCATTGTTGACCCTCTTTTCCACTTACAGTAGCTGTGCATTTCTCACCCTCGTCTTATACTCGGGTCAATAAGTTTTTCCCATTTTTTTGTGGTAAATTAGGGCCTCGACTTATACTCGGAACGACTTATACTCGAGTATATACGGTAAATTTTGCAAATTAGTAATTTTTCTTCATATATTTTGGCCAAAATTTATACCGCTACATATCTTTGTTAAAAAGAACCCAAATCGGTGGATATTATTTGGTCTTTGTGAAAGTTATAGAGTCCAAAAGCTATGGTGCCAATATCTGAAAATTGATTACACCTGAAGTACTGACTAATTTCTTGAGACCCTAACATGCCAGTAAAATACAAATACCCCCCAAATGACCCCTTTTTGGAAAGAAGACATTCCAAGGTATTTAGAAAGATGCATGGTGAGTTTTCTGAAGTTGTCATTTCCCACAATTCTTTGCAAAATCAAGTTGTTTTTTTTTTACTTTTTTTTTTCACAAAATTGTCATATTAGCAGGTTATTTCTCACACACCGCATATGCATACCACAAATTACACCCCAAAACACATTCTGCTATTACTCCCGAGTATGGTGATACCACATGTGTGAGACTTTTACACAGCGTGGCCACATACAGAGGCCCAACATGCAGAGGAGCACCTTCAGGCGTTCTGGGGCACCCAGGCCAATTCTGACATTTCTCTCCTACATGTAAAAATCATAATTTATTAGCTAGCACAATATGAAAGATGAAGTTATGCCGAGTAAATAGATACCCAACATGTCACCCTCTAAAATTGCACGCGCTTGTGGAATTGCGCCAAACTTTGCTACTCAAAAATCCCCATAGGCGACGCTTTAAAAATTTTTACTGGTTACATGTTTTGAGTTACAGAGGAGGTCTAGGGCCAAAATTATTGCTCTCGCTCTACCAATCGCACCGATACCTCACATGTGTGGTTTGAACACCGTTTTCATATGTGGGCGGGACTTACATATGCTTTCGCTTCTACATGCGAGCACACAGGGACAGGGGCGCTTAAATTTTTTTTTTTTTTTTAATTGTTCGTTGTACTTTATTTATTTTAGTTTGATGCTTTTTTCAAAAAAAAATTTTTTTTGACCTCTTTTATTCCTATTACAAGGCATGTAAACATCCCTTGCAATAGGAATATGGCATGACAGTTGCTCTCAACAGTGAGATATGGGGTCAATAAGACCGCACATCTCACCTCTAGGCTGGGAAGCCTGAAATAAAATAAAAAAAAGATTCTGGCTTCGATCGTAGCGGTGAGTCGGTAGAAGCACCGGAGGGTGGCGGGAGGGGGGGACGTCCCCTCTCGCCTCCCGTAAGAACGATCAAGCAGTGGAACAGGCTCTATGATCATTCTTATGGTGTAGGGAATCGCCAGCTAAAAAAGCTGATATCTGAATGATGCTTGTAGCTGCACCCATCATTCAGATATCCCTGCACAAAATCAAGAACGTCGTATGACAGCCAGCGGGCGGGAAGTGGTTAAAACGCATTTTTTTTTAACACAAAGTTGTCCATTATACAATATTTCTAACACATAGCATGTACATACCAAAAATGACACCCCAAAATACATTCTCCTACTCTTCCTGAGTACGGCGATACCACATGTGTGAGACTTCCACAGCGTGGCCACATACAGAGGCCGAGTACAGCCGAGTACGGCTGAACATGGCAGAGTACGGCTGAGCATGGCAGAGTACGGCTGAGCATGGCAGAGTACGGCTGAGCATGGCAGAGTATGGCTGAGCATGGCAGGGTATGGCCGAGCATGGCTGGGTATGGCAGAGTATCGCTGGGTATCACTGAGTATTGCAGAGTATGGCTGGGTATGGCAGGGTATGGCAGGGCATGGCTGGGTATTGCAGAGTATGGCGGGGTATTTCAGAGTATGGCGGAGTATTTCAGAGTATGGCAGGGTATTTCAGAGTATGGCAGGGTATTGCAGAGTATGGCAGGGTATTGCAGGGTATCGCTGAGTATGGCTGAGCATGGCTGGGTTTGGCTGAGTAAGGCAGGGTATCACCGAGTATGACTGGGTATGGCTGGGTATCACAGAGTATGACTGGGTATGACTGGGTATGGCGGGGTATTGCAGGGTATTGCAGGGTATTGCAGGGTAATGCACGGTGTTGTGGGGTATTGCAGAGTATTGCACAGTATTGTGGGGTATTGCAGAGTATTGTGGAGTATTGCAGAGTATTGTGGGGTATTGCAGAGTGTTGTGGGGTATTGCAGAGTATTGCACAGTGTTGTGGAGTATTGCAGAGTATTGTGGGGTATTGCAGAGTATTGTGGGGTATTGCGGGGTATTGCACAGTATTGCGGGGTATTGCAGAGTATTGCAGGGTATTGCAGAGTATTGCACAGTGTTGTGGGGTATTGCAGAGTGTTGTGGGGTATTGCAGAGTATTGCACAGTGTTGTGGGGCATTACAGAGTATTGCACATTATTCTGGGGCATTGCAGAGTATTGTAGGGCATTGCAGATTAGTGCAGGGCATTTCAACGCCCACAGCGCTACTGCCATCCATCCATCCCCCTCTCTGCTCACAGTGTACCGATCGGTACACAGGAGGGGAGGAGAGGAACCGGCGTCATGAGATGATCATTTGACGGTGCGATCACATGGTAAACGTCCGCGACCAGCGGCCATTTACCGGGATCCGTGATGCGCCGGGTCCTCTGGACCCGGCGGTCACGGATGTGTTCAGGTGCACGCCCCAGGGGGCGCGCGAGAGGGGAACTCTGGAAAGACGTCATAGTACGTGATCCCAGAGTTAAGCAACCGCCCTGCTGCCATCATTCGGCTATGGGCCGGTTGTAAAGTGGTTAACTGGAGGTTTTAAGCCGCTTTACCCCCTGAATAAAGCTACGAACCAAAGAGTGTGAAGCAAGTGGTAGCTGAAAAAATACCGATAAGGCCAAAACCTGGTCCTTGATAGTACTCGAGAACGGCTTTATTTCTAATCCTATCTGTAGAAAGTCAAGGATTTTATCTATGGTATATTTCCTGGGGTGCCAACCCCTGGATTCACACCAGGAGACATATGCCTTCCAGACTCTATATTATATGACTCTGGAGGCCGGGTTCATTGCATTGACCAGAGTAGACTCCACTGAACCTGACGTCCCACGCTTCTCCAGAATGTGGGTCTCAATAGCCAAACCGTTAAATTTAGCGTTTGTAAAATAGGATGGAATACTGGACCTTGCGAGAGAAGGTCTGGCCGTGGCGGTAGGGTCCATGGGTCCCCTACCGCCATCTTTACAATCTCTGCATACCAAGATTTCCTGGGCCACAAGAATCACCAACTTCCCTTCCTGCTTGATCCTGCGAAGAAGTCGTGGACGCAGGCAGAATAGGAGGGAATGCATAAATCAGTGAGAACCCATTCCACGGGAATAGGAAGGCATCTGTTCCGCATGCTAGCAGATCCTTTGTTCTTGACACAAAGTTGTCGATTTCTTTGTTAAACCTGGAAGCAAACAGATCTACGTCTTAGATCTCCCATCTTTGACATATTGACATGAAGTCATCGGGGTGCAAGAACCATTCTCCCGGGAACAACTGCTAGCGACTCAAGTAGTCTGCCTGCCAATTTTCTATTCCTAGAATGAAGACTGCCGATAGGCAAAGTACATTGTTTTCTGCCCAAGATAGGATATGATTCACCATTCTCTGGGCCGCACAACTTCTTTTGCCCCCTTGGTGATTAATATAGGCCATTGCTGTGCCATTATTCGATTGAAACCTGGCAGGACAATTCCGTAAACTGAACATTCGGGCCCTCAGGACCAAGTGCTCTGCCTGAATTTCTAGAATGTCAATGGGTAGGCCATTTCTGATCTGGGCCACATCTCTTGGACAGTTGCCTCTTCCAGGACTGCTCCCTAACCCAAAAAAGGTTTGCATATGTTGTTACCACTTCCCAGGTAAATGAAGGAAGGATTTTCCCCTTTGCAGATTTTTGGTTATTAACCATAAACTGAGGCTCTGACGCACCCAGCCTACAGCACCTGGTATTTCCAGGCGGTCTCCCATCCAGGCACTAACCAGGCCTGACCCTGCTTAGCCTCCAAGATCCGACAAGATCGGGCGCTTTCAAGGTGATGTGGCCGTAGGCTTTGGAGTCAGACACATTGGGAATCTAGAGCTTGAATCCTTTGTTCCAAGCTGATAGGATACTCTTTTGCAGCAGTCTCGAATGAAACTGAGCATAAGGAATGGCCTTGAATGAAGCCACCATTTTTCCCAACAACCTCATGCAAAGCTGAATAGAAGAATCATCTTGCTTCAACCACCTGAATCAGTTCCTTTTATGGGGCTGATCTTTGCCTGGGGCAAGAATACCCTTTTCTGGGTGTATCTATGATCAGACCCAAGTATTTTAGCCTTCTTCATGGTTTTAAAGAAGATTTCTTCTAGGTTATCCGACCTAGATATTCTAAGTAGTTGAATGTGGTGACCATACTTTGGTCTAAGCGCGCTACCGACTGGTCTATCAAGAACAGATCGTCTAGGTAAACCATAATCGTTATACATTGGGCCTTAATCTGGCTAGATGAGGGGCCAGAACCTTTATAAATACTCAAGGTGCAGTAGCTAGACTGAAAAGCAGAGCTACACACTGAAAATGAAGATTTTCCACCTTGAAAAGTAGATATTACTAGTGAGCGAGGAAATAGGCACATGGAGGTATGCATCTTTGATGTCGATTGAGAAAACGTAGGCTTCAGTATTTTGTAGGTTTCCTCAAGACCTCTTTGTCCCTGGGGTTGACCCTGAGGATTACCTTTTGAACTTGACGGCGGAGGCCGTCGTGACTGCCTGGAGTTTTTAAAATAAAAATACATTTACTCTTCTTCTTAAATGGCAAAGGGGTACTTTTTCCACTAGAATTTCTTTGGCTGTATTACCCAAATCATCCCCCAATTAGCTACCGCAAAAGGAAGACTAGCCAGGAGCTTCTTGCATGGTGCTTAGCGAAGGGCGCAAGGCCTGAAGGATAGAATCTCCCATAGCAACTATTGCAAACATAAAGCTGCTAGTAGCTTGCCATATAATGATTCAAACAAATAAATACTAATTGAATAAAATTTTGGTTCTACACTTATTTTGATCTAATCCTTATGTAGAGGAAGATTTCCCCCTCTGTAAAAATCACTTGCTTGGAATGGGCAAAGATCCTTAACGACATCATGGCTATGGAAACACTGGTTGCAGAGGATAGTTTGGACCCCGAGAAAGTACGCACCTCGTGGACGTGCTGGAAGGCCTATAGCGATTCGGTCGATTTCCAAAATCTAATAGTGAAATAGTGTGTACGCCCTTCTTATGGTTTCACTGGGGCATGTATCATTCCCTTTTTGTGGTGGCTTTTGAGGGCTTTTCTGTTTTTTTATATTTTCTATTTCCCTTTTCCTGTCCTGTTTTTCATTGTGAAAGCATAAAAAAAGGGTTTGTTACCTCCCATCCTGATCCAGTTTATTATTTTGTACTGTGTTTTTGGGTACCATATACTGTACATTATCTTTCCATTGCACTCTTTTTCGTATATAATCCTGACAGTATGACTTATTATGAAAAGTCTTTTATGTCCTTATGTATGTTGTTTACCCTGGTATTTGAATAAAAAGTTATTTAACTCTAAAAATCTCTTGCTGTTAGAAGGTGCAAAATGTACCTGTAAAGAGAAAAAAATAGTTTCATGATGGGGACGTCACATTGCTAGATGTGATATCACCATCATTCCACCAAAATTCTTAGGGAATGAGAGCAGGTCCAATCTCCCTAGACAACACTCCAGTCGATTGCAAGATCATTTTCTCATGAGATTTTGGTTGCTCTGTATTCCCCAAGAAATCCCTGGAAGGAAAGTGAAGTCATCCTCTCCTAGGTGGCTCGGACAGAATATAGGGATAAGGTAAGTATAAATCTATTTTTTGTTTTACAGGTACATTTTGAACCTACTAACAGCAATTGATTGATAAGGGAGGGAAGTGCCCATGCATTATACATGAACCTTGCCTTTTACTGCAAGGAATGATAATATCATTATACCATAAGGTGTTCCTAAGATTCTGTCCACACCACAAGTAGAATTTTTGTTATGTTGTAACATTAATCCAGGCAGGGGCTTAGCAAAAATATGCACATTTATAAACTTTCATCCAGGTGCTGTTTGTTTGATGACCGAATTTGTTTTACACTGAAATTGCTTTCACATTTTAAATTCAAGCTCACACTTTGGGCTCTAAGTTACCAATTATATGGCAGAAAACTTGTAGGAACTCTAAACATGCTCTGCAACTTGACTCTCCAGAAAAATTATCAGTGTCGCTGTTCCTGAAATGAATTTCATACTGTATTGTAACACAGATCTGGACTTCTAAAAACACTGCTATGTCAAGTAATATTCGTATATTTCTGTTTTGTCGTACTTATACAGTACATAATGATTGAATGGACACATCTTTTCTTTTTATGTGTAATACGAAATAAATAGATAGATAGATAGATAGATAGATAGATAGATAGATAGATAGATAGATAGATAGATAGATAGATAGATAGATAGATAGATAGATAGATAGATAGATAGATAGATAGATTTATATATATATAAAATTATAGTGTTTAGTTTAGGTTTTTTTTTTCAGATGCTTATATAAATCATTGTATGGTTTATTTTGGCACAACCATCACCTAATCGGCATCTGATACAGCCATATCTTGTAGGTTGGACACTGAAATTACACTTTCATGCTTCAGTCATACACGTTTTAAAATAATAAGTAGGCACCTAGTAGGTATTTTAGAATTCTCTAACTGAGCAAATAAAGGCACCACAGCATGTAAAAGAAGGAAATGTCTATTTAGACAGTTTAAAAAACAAACAAAAAAAAACCAAAAAAAAACATGTGTATAAAAGAATGTAGTTTAAAGTAAACCCATTGATGGAAATTAACAGCACTGATAACCTTTTGCTGAAATTCAAGTTTGCTGGCCAGGTTTGATGCTTCCAACAAACAAGTGCATTTTAGATAGGGTCAGAAATGGCAGGCTTCCAGTACAGGAAACTTGTGGCAGGTACAGTTCTCACTCAATTTAGTCGGTGGTGTTTTGCAACTGTGTGGATGGAGTGGAGACTCCATCTTGGATGAGGCAGCTCTTTTAAATAGGAGACCTTGCTGGGATTAGGCACACATTTGTGTGTAGATAGAGTAGGGACAGAAGCCCCCTCGTTAGGGACAGTCATTTAGCGTTAGGAAAAGGTTCCAGTACGAGGAGGGCAAGTGTAGGGATATCGTTAAACACCGATGGCTGGAGCTTCTGCCACCACCTTCTCTATAGCCTCCCTGAATTTGCAGGTGAATCTGCCACCCTGCCAGTCAGCCACCCCACCTGCAGATGTAGTCCCAGTCAGGTAGGCCTTGCTGATAGTGACCTAACAGTGTCTGGAATACCTCCGCATATACTGTATGTGTTGATGCCTATGTGATCTGATGGGATTACCGGTAACACCACTACTGCTCACGCTACCTCTGGACCATTAGTGCTTGCATCTGCATCTTGTTATGGACTGTTCTGTAAAAAAAACATTAATCCTATCTGTTGCTTCAAGTGTTTTTGCCTCTGATACTACAAGTATTGCTCCCTTGGTTACTGAAAGTGTTGCTGCACCAGTTTCTGTACCTGTTCCCACAAGTGCTAATACCAACTGTGTTGTTGCAGGTACTTTTGTAACTCCCCTGCCTTACCACTTGTTCAAATACAAGAACTGTTAACTCTTCTTGGTCTCTGTGTGTGCCATTCTCTGTGCTTTGGGAACCTTAGCTTCTGACCCTGCCCAAAAACCTGTGAAGGGGGCAATAAACATGCAACAGGGTCAGTGAGCTGACAGAAAATAAAACTTACCTTTACAATAGTGCATCCAGCACTTCCCATAACCCTAAAATCAATATGCAACTTTCTGATGGTCACTATTTGCATACACATATACACACACCCCCCACAGGACAATGTTGGAACCCAGTGAAAAGATGCGTGACCTTTTAGAATTACACTGTGGAATGGAGGTCTAGTACGCTTAGCTGGATGGGGCTGAACGGTATATACCTCATCATAGGGTTCATACATACTGGGCCCAGCCCCTGTTCTGCAACTGTACAGCAACTGTCAGACTTTCAAAGAGTTTAACAGGCTGCTGGCAGCGGGGGTTGGACGGTGCCCTGTGCCCTCCAGCCACAGCTAAACATCAGAACCTCATGCACCGGGACCAAACAGCAAATGAGGCCTAAAGAGAAGTGGAGAAGCAGCGGTAGTACTCTGGGCTGTACTAAAAGGACTTAACAGAAGATAAATCATATCTGCTACAAGTTTATGCTAATATTTCCCACTGTCTGTTAACTCTGTGTATGTGTATTTCAACTATTTAGCCATTTGCTTAGAGTAACATTTTAGGGAGGAGTGTCTGCTTTTTCATCAAAGAGGTTGTAAGTTATATGGGAATGGGGATTCAGTTGAGAGGCGAAGCTGAATTTTCATGTATTTTTGTATGTTTGGATATCTGATTCAGCATCTACAGATTTTTAATTCTGTATTTGCATTCAATCAATTTTGTATGAACAGTAGGTACTATGAATAAGTAAGTATGAGTAATTTCGAATAGTGTAATCCTGTGAGACAGTAGAATAAAATGGATTGTCTTAAACTCATATTTTCATATATTTGGATTTATCTTGGTGAATTAGCTGGAACTCCTGAAAAAAAGTGAAATAAAGTACAGACAGAGGGTGCTTGAGATGGCCCATATGGTGTGTATTATAGGTGTGGGAATTTGATATTTGAATATATTGTCCACAGCAGGCTGAAGCAAACATTTGCCAAATCTATTGCCCTTTTTGTACAAAATATTGGTCTGTAGAAAAGCTTATCAAATAACCCCCTCAGTTATTAGTAGTCAGTGGCTTTTTAAAACCCTTTCAATGTCTAATGACAATGGGAGCAGCGGCTTTGTATGCACACAGCGCACACATGAGCTGAGCTCTGCCATGATGGGGACTGCAAACTGATACCAAATAAAATTCCAGTATGTACACTGCTTACATGTAAAAAAGACATTTAATTTTTTATTATTGAATATATGGGTGCATTGCTTTGTATATCTGATGGGAGAGTAACTTAAAAGGAAACCTGTGCTTTGCTCTTGCAAACAAAAGAAACCAATTTACTTAAATACATCTCTATTCCACTCCTTTCAGATGCCAAGAACTAATACCTGGTACCTCTGGGTATGGAGGCACATATGGTTCACTCCATGTGACTCTGCCAAAAGATCACCGCAAACTGCATTTACTAGAAGGATCAACACGTATTTGTGGGAGTTTGCGAAAGGGCTGAGAGAAAACTGTAAGGGCAGATTTTTCTAATGGGAGGTGATAGTTGTACTTTAAGGCAGTGGTCATCAACCCTGTCTTCAGGGTTGGTCACTAACAGACCAGGTTTTATGTATTACCTTCGGGAGATGCAGACTAGAATACTGCAATCACCGAGCAGCAAATGATATCACCTGTGATGTATTTCAATTATTTTGCAAACCTGGCCAGTTAGTGGGCCCTGAGGACAGGGTTGATGACCACTGAAATCCAAAAATACCACAATCAATAATTGTGCCTGTGATTTTGCGCAAACCTAAATACTTAATCAAGCATAAATGTAAATATAAATAAAATCAAGTGGTTCAAATAGTCCATAAAGTGAAAATCCGTGACTGTAGTGCAAATCAATACAGTAGGTGAAATGAGTGAATACTCTATACAGTGATTAAACAAGACAAAAAGTGTCAGAGTGCGTTGATAGTAGATCTCGTGACTTTCGTGGTATTGGATACCCACTAGGGGCTCCCAGAACTCTCACCTTGCTGACATTAATAAAATGCCTTTATGTATCCATTCAGGGCTGCGTTTGTTCCAGTCCCAGCGGTGTAGTTGTTCTGGTGCGTCTTGTGGGGGGATAGCGTTCTCTCGGGGATTGTAAATACACTGAATTGCTGATCCAACGTTACCTAATTGTAAGCAGTTATTTTTAAATAAAAACTTCGGCTTTAACGTTATTACCCTATTGGAGTATCCTCCTTTCTGATTACCCCCCTTATGTGGAGTTTATTCACCGGAGAGAACGCTATCCCCCCACAAGACGCACCAGAACAACTACACCGCTGGGACTGGAACAAACGCAGCCCTGAATGGATACATAAAGGCATTTTATTAATGTCAGCAAGGTGAGAGTTCTGGGAGCCCCTAGTGGGTATCCAATACCACGAAAGTCACGAGATCTACTATCAACGCACTCTGACACTTTTTGTCTTGTTTAATCACTGTATAGAGTATTCACTCATTTCACCTACTGTATTGATTTGCACTACAGTCACGGATTTTCACTTTATGGACTATTTGAACCACTTGATTTTATTTATATTTACATTTATGCTTGATTAAGTATTTAGGTTTGCGCAAAATCACAGGCACAATTATTGATTGTGGTATTTTAGGATTTCAGTTAGTGAGTGGTGTACACTTTTTAGATTTTTGCGGCATTCCACACAACATTCACTTTAGTAGCACAGAAGTCCATTTTAGATTACGTTGATGACCACTGCTTTAAGGTGTGGAAAGCAAGTTTACAGTAAGCAGCCGTAGCCTAAGGCTGCCCATACATTGATCATTTTTTTTGTTCAAACATCAGGTTGTTGTACGGAAGTCAATAGGTATATCGACTTCTGTATAACCAGCCTGTCCATACATGGATCGAAACTCCACCGGTCCCTGCTGACCTGGCTGAATTTCGATCCATGTATGGCTGGCTTTAAGGCTTTTTTAAGTAGAAGACCCAGTCTAGATAAATATATAAAGAAAAAACATTAAATTCCTTCTAACTTGATGGGGTGTATGGCAGAGACACGTTTGTAGCACCCCAAATCTCATATTTCTGAATAAAAAAAAATTAAAACAACATCAGAAACTACTGCACAGCTATGTAGAAATAAATCTGTGTGACATAAAATTTTCACAGGCTAAACTCAGCAGAAACAAAATAGTGTTGTGCGTGTTCAATACTACTTCATAAGTCAGGACAAGACTATACAAGATTGTGGAAAGATGCCCTGCATATCACACCTGGGGGAATAAGACAGTATTTTAGAACTGATACCCATTGTTCTGAGAAACAGCTCACCTGTCCAATAAAATGATGGAAACATAGCACTGGTTAATAAGAAAATATGTTTATATACAAAAGGTAGAATATTTCATTGTAGACTTAATATAAATGTAAAGTTTAACTCCAGGCCAATAGTGGAACAGAAAAATACATATATGGAAGCTATTTTACCCACCAACGACATGTAATTTTGTTCAGCCAGCCCTAGGAGCTACGTAACCCTGTAGACAGCTCAGCCAGGTTGGTGACCTTACTTCCTCCACTGCAGTTAAGCAAGAAAAATTGGTTACCCCCTGCCCTAAGTTTGAGATTAGACAATGAAGGATCAGTAATTAACTGTTCAGGTCTTTTCTTAGCATGTGCATGTAGTAAAGCCTCACTGGCACAAAGTACTGTCCTTCATAGGCGTGCGCACAGGGTGTGCCGGGTGTGCCCAGGCACACCCTAATCACCCCATGCACGTTAGTGCTATCGCTCTGTGTAGCAGCAGAAACAGGGGAAAGATCTCCCCCTTACCGGCTCTGCCATAAGAGAAGTGTTTATGCTCTTCTCTTTCACTGTGCCAGCAGGGAAATTAATGTGACGGGGTCATATATATGTAGACACCCGCACATGCACGTGTGTTTGAGCTTAAGTGTGTACACCCTAATGCAATAGGCTGCGCACACCTATGCTGTCCTTCCATCTAACTCAGTCTCAGATCTTCTGTAAAGGATTACAAAAGGTCTACATGAATTCTGAAAAAAGATAGTCCACAACTCCTTGTTGCTCTTTAAAATCTTCAGAATTTATTGGTTCTCTATAAAAGAGACAGTGTTAAAGCTCGTACACACGATACGAAAATCGGATGGAAAAATTCGTACGAGAAGCTGTCTGCCGATTTTTGGATTGTTAGTAAGGTGCTTTTGACAGCCGATTTTGCTTTTTCGTCAGACAAAAGCTGGATGTGCATAACATTTTTGTTGGATGTAAACTCAAAATCCGATTTTCTTTTCAGTAGTATGGTTTTTGTACGAAAAAAATCATAAGAGCAAGACTACGCATGCTCAGAAACGAAAAAATACATACAAAACTACTCAACATATTACGTCACTTCTGGTGTTGTATTCTGTCATACAAAATTTTTCAGATTGTGAGTAACCTCTTCACTTTTGACATGAGACTAGCATGCCACAAAAAACTAACGTTCGGTCGTCCGAAAATCTAAGCGTGTGTACGGGGCTTTAGACAGCAAATGTAAATGCGTTTTAGCCTTGTGGGCCTTGATTACTGGTAGTGAACAAGGCCCACAAGGCTGAAACCCATTTACGTTTGCTGTCTAGCACTGTGTCGTTTATAGAGAATCAATAAATTCTGAAGATTTTAAAGAGCAACAAAGAGTTGCGGACTGTCTTTTTTCATAATTGCCATTGCAGCTGTGTGACTGCTTTTCCGCACCCGACAGCTCTGAAAAATTCCCACAATTTGTATATTAAAATGTCTTTTTTTAAAGAAACCAACCAACCAAAGGCAGCCCATGGAGGCCCAGCCAGCAGAAAGAAGAGAAACAGGGACAGAAGAGGTGGCATTTATTAGAACCCATCACCTGTATTTTTCTCCCGTGGCAGCTGAATGCTGGCAGCAGGGAGAGAAGGAGAAGCAGGCTTTCAGCTACAGCAGGAGGAAAATACAGATCGGTTCCCCCCGAATTAGGGTGTGCCGAGGCACATCTCGTGCGCATGCCTATGCTTCCCACTGATTATTGGGACCCAATTAGAATATTCACTATTTCAGTTAGGACATAGTGGTCACACGCCGTCTGTCGGCTTCATTAATATAATATTCCTTCAATCTGCTGGGGCAACTGCAGCATGGAGGTGGCAGAATCTCTTGTTTCTCTGTTGTATACAATTATTGTTTTTTAAACATTGTAGTCAGATTAATAAAAAGTGCAACAAAAGATCAGGTTTTTGAAATAAAATATTTTTGCGCATTTTCCAGCCTAAAAATATATATATATATTTTCATTTCTGGCTTATGCACTTGTCAGCATACTACGGGTCAACTCTCTGACCCCTTTGACTCCATAGTGTTCAGTCCTGTAGTCTGATAATTAGAGTAATTATAGGGTGTTTTATTACCAGGTTCAGCCACCTATAACAGGAACAGAAACCCGAACTAACTCATACAAGTATACAAAGTATAGTACATATAACCACTCCAAATAGGGGCATATACATGCATATAGGTCAGAGGTATGCACAACACATATTCCCCTCATAGTACAAAAGAGTATTTTACCTAAATTGAAAAATACAGACAACGGTGTAAATAATATCGCAAAGGAGTACTATGCATTTTAATCACATCATACTGTATAATCCTTAGGTCACGCAAAAGGACCTCTGATTCCTTGAATATGTCTAGGTAGTTGCGATTCCTGATCTCCAGATTAGCTGTAATCAGTAGGAAAAGGAAAATGTATTTCATCAAATGAAAGTTAGAGAGTCCTAAGCAAGATAATTAGCATTCCATGAGCATCCATCAGACAGTTCATACTGTAGGTGTAAGATCTTGGTTGACTTGTCACTCCAAGCAGATTGGAAAATATGGATTGTCCCTGTTTCAATAAGCTAGGTTTCCTAACCCTAATTAGAGAGCCAGGCTGATAGTGTCCACGTTTCCAATCAGTATATGCTATACTTTTTATCTTGTTGATTTTTAGCAGTCTTAGCAACTTATGACTTTATAGGAGTTGTATGGCTGCAACATGTAGTTTAGTGCTCAGTCTGCCATATAGTAGTTCAGCTAGTAAAGCTTGTGTGGTTGAATGTCTAGGTGCTCTGTAGACATGTAAGAACTCTGTAGTCATAACATTCTAAGATTTTCCTACAAGCTTTGCATTCTGAAAAGCTTCATAAGGCTTCTGCTGAAACTCTCAATCTCCCCGTTTGCTTGGGGGTAAAAAAAAAACTCAGGATATCCTATGTATGAACTGTCTCTCTCTTAGAAAGGGTTCAAATTCACATGAAACAAATTGTGCTCTATTGTCAAACACTTGTTCCTTTAAGTTACCTTGCCCGCTGAGTGCTGAATGCTATGGAGAGAAATGTAATTACAACAGCAGAGGATATATTTGAATCAAATGTACTTTCTGGCCATTTACCGTAATGATCCATAAATGTTACAGCAAATCAGCAATCCACATCTGCCTCTGTGAATGGACCTACAGTATCAACAGCAAGTTTCTTACAAGCAGAATCGGAAATGTCAATGGATGAAGTGGCGGAATGCGTGTGACAGCATCCCTCCTAAAAGGGGTGGTCTGGGAGGTGGGACCATGTGGTGAAGCTTGTCGTCTGATAAAAGTTTTACCTGTGAAGACATAATTTTCCTAGCTATGCGTGGAAAGTTGTGGACTCCAAGCCAGCACCTGATTCCAGTATACGAGGGTAGCGCTTTGAAGGTTGGAGCGGTTAGCCTTTTTTTGATTCCAAAAACTGCTATAAAATGTACTGTGGATTTGACATTAAGCCATTGCTTAAGCCATTAAGACATTGCCAGAATTTCCATTGTTCTGGAACCACATTTATAGGCAAAAAAAAGTTCAATAATACAGTGACAGGTGAATGATAAGTGTCGTCTACTACCGTTAGAGTAGAGAAAACACACTGTCTTCCAAGCGTGGAATAAATAAATCACACTTTATAGCAGTCGCTAAGTCCTCGTGATTAGCAGCAAGTATGCAATTCTCAAACATACAAATCTGAGCAGTAAAGGCTATTGCAGGCTCACTAGGGTGATGGAGAAAAGGAGAAGGTTGCTGTAAAGATAGAAAGCCATCCTTGTCGCCAGTCTTTTTGAGTCCTGAAGTCTGGAAGGCAGAGTAGTAACAAGTGGTTAACCACTTCAGCCCCGGAAGGTTTTACCCCCTTCCTGACCAGAGCACTTTTTACAATTCGGCACTGCGTCGCTTTAACTGCTAATTGCGCGGTCATGCAATGCTGTACCCAAACGAAATTTGCGTCCTTTTCTTCCCACAAATAGAGCTTTCTTTTGATGGTATTTGATCACCTCTGCCGTTTTTATTTTTTGCGCTATACGCGGAAAAAGACCGAAAATTTTGAAAAAAAATGATATTTTCTACTTTTTGTTCTAAAAAAAATCCAATAAACTCAATTTTAGTCATACATTTAGGCCAAAATGTATTCGGCCACATGTCTTTGGTAAAAAAAATGTCAATAAGTGTATATTTATTGGTTTGCGCAAAAGTTATAGCGTCTACAAACTAGGGTACATTTTCTGGAATTTACACAGCCTTTAATTTATGACTGCCTATGTCGTTTCTTGAGGTGCTAAAATGGCAGGGCAGTACAAAACCCCCACAAATGACCCCATTTTGGAAAGTAGACACCCCAAGGAATTTGCTGAGAGGCATGTTGAGCCCATTGAATATTCATTTTTTTTGTCCCAAGTGATTGAATAATGACAAAAAAAAAAAAAAAAAAAAAAAATTACAAAAAGTTGTCACTAAATTATATATTGCTCACACAGGCCATGGGCCTATGTGGAATTGCACCCCAAAATACATTTAGCTGCTTCTCCTGAGTACGGGGATACCACATGTGTGGGACTTTTTGGGAGCCTAGCCGCGTACGGGGCCCCGAAAACCAAGCACCGCCTTCAGGATTTCTAAGGGCGTACATTTTTGATTTTACTCCTCACTACCTATCACAGTTTTGAAGGCCATAAAATGCCCAGATGACATAAAACCCCCCCAAATGACCCCATTTTGGAAAGTAGACACCCCAAGCTATTTGCTTTGAGGCATGTTGAGTCCATGGAATGTTTTATATTTTGACACAAGTTGCGGGAAAGTGACAAATTTTTTTTTTTTTTTTTTTTTTTTTGCACAAAGTTGTCACTAAATGATATATTGCTCACACAGGCCATGGGCATATGTGGAATTGCACCCCAAAATACATTTAGCTGCTTCTCCTGAGTATGGGGATACCACATGTGTGGGACTTTTTAGGAGCC
The DNA here is from genome assembly GCA_037952925.1 of Lithobates clamitans. Classification (NCBI taxonomy): domain Eukaryota; kingdom Metazoa; phylum Chordata; class Amphibia; order Anura; family Ranidae; genus Lithobates; species Lithobates clamitans. Next base: position 21,744 of record JBBGZY010000015.1, on the reverse strand, counting down.
TAGCCGCGTACGGGACCCCGAAAACCAAGCACCGCCTTCAGGATTTCTAAGGGCGTACATTTTTGATTTTACTCCATACTGCCTATCACAGTTTCGGAGGCCATGGAATGCCCAGGTGGCACAAAACCCCCCCCAAATGACCCCATTTTGGAAAGTAGACACCCCAAGCTATTTGCTGAGAGGCATGGTGAGTATTTTGCAGCTCTCATTTGTTTTTGAAAATAAAGAAAGACGAGAAAAAAATTTTTTTTTTTTCTTTTTTCAATTTTCAAAACTTTGTGACAAAAAGTGAGGTCTGCAAAATACTCACTATACCTCTCATCAAATAGCTTGGGGTGTCTACTTTCCAAAATGGGGTCATTTGGGGGGGTTTTGTGCCACCTGGGCATTCCATGGCCTCCGAAACTGTGATAGGCAGTGAAGAGTGAAATCAAAAATTTACGGCCTTAGAAAGCCTGAAGGCGGTGCTTGGTTTTCGGGGTCCCGTACGCGGCTAGGCTCCCAAAAAGTCCCACACATGTGGTATCCCCGTACTCAGGAGAAGCAGCAGAATGTATTTTGGGGTGTAATTTCACATATTCCCATGGCATGTTTGAGCAATATATCATTTAGTGACAACTTTGCGCAAAAAAAAATAAAAAAAATAAAAAATTGTCTCTTTCCCGCAACTTGTGTCGCAATATAAAATATTCCATGGACTCAACATGGCTCTCAGCAAATAGCTTGGGGTGTCTACTTTCCAAAATGGGGTCATTTGGGGGGGGTTTGAACTGTTCTGGCATTTTATGCACAACATCTAGAAGCTTATGTCACACATCACCCACTCTTCTAACCACTTGAAGACAAAGCCCTTTCTGACACTTATTGTTTACATAAAAAAATTAATTTTTTTTTGCAAGAAAATTACTTTGAACCCCCAAACATTATATATTTTTTTTAAAGCAAATGCCCTACAGATTAAAATGGTGGGTGTTTCATTTTTTTTTTTCACACAGTATTTGCGCAGCGATTTTTCAAACGCATTTTTTGGGGAAAAAACACACTTTTTTACATTTTAATGCACTAAAACACACTATATTGCCCAAATGTTTGATGAGATAAAAAAGATGATCTTAGGCCGAGTACATGGATACCAAACATGACATGCTTTAAAATTGCGCACAAACGTGCAGTGGCGACAAACTAAATACATTTTTAAAAGCCTTTAAAAGCCTTTACAGGTTACCACTTTAGATTTACAGAGGAGGTCTACTGCTAAACTTACTGCCCTCGATCTGACCTTCGCGGCGATACCTCACATGCATGGTGCAATTGCTGTTTACATTTGACGCCAGACCAACGCTTGCGTTCACCTTAGCGCGAGAGCAGGGGGGACAGGGGTGCTTTTTTTTTTTTTTTTTTTTTTTTTCTTTATTATTATTATTTTTTTATCTTATTTTTAAACTGTTCCTTTCATTTTTTTTTTTTTAATCATTTTTATTGTTATCTCAGGGAATGTAAATATCCCCTATGATAGCAATAGGTAGTGACAGGTACTCTTTTTTGCAAAAATTGGGGTCTATTAGACCCTAGATTTCTCCTCTGCCCTCAAAGCATCTGATCACACCAAGATCGGTGTGATAAAATGCTTTCCCAATTTCCCAATGGCGCTGTTTACATCCGGCGAAATCTACGTCATAAAATGCTCGTAGCTTCCGGTTTCTTAGGCCATAGAGATGTTTGGAGCCATTCTGGTCTCCGATCAGCTCTATGGTCAGCTGGCCGAATCACTGGCTGCATTCTCAGGTTCCCTGTTGGGACAGGAGAGCCAGAGAAAAACACGGAAGATGTTGGGGGGGGGGGGGCATTCCCTCCCACTGCTTGTAAAAGCAGTCTAGAGGCTAATTAGCCACTAGGATTGCTTTTACATGAAAGCCGACCGCTGGCTGAAAAGAATGATACCAAGATGATACCTAAACCTGCAGGCATCATTCTGGTATAACCACTCAAAGTCGTGAATGGCATACCTGAAGACAAAAAAATGGTTAACAATAAAGCACAGTAAACGGTAAGGTATAAAAAATTGCATACCTGAAAAGCAAACATGATAAAACATAATAACAATAACAATAACAATAACAATAACAATAAAACATTGCAGAATAGAATACAGTAAAAAAGAGCAGAACAATAGAGAGAGAATAGAGAGAGAGAGAACAATAAAACGACAACTATTTTTATTTTATATTTTTGTTTGTGTTTTTTTTTTTTTTACACTTTTTTTTGTAACTAACTATAATAACTGTAACCGGTTCCAGGTTCGGGTCTCTCAAAATGCGATGGCATCTTGGGAGACCCTGTGAAAGTGTGCCCTAGTCTGTGCAATGCTGTACCCTACGCTAATACTCAACTAGTGCATGGTAGCGTTCAAAACATTCACCAATGCAAAGACCAGGATTGTCAGGACAGGAGGGACAATAATAGTGGGTGTCACGCCTATATCCGCGCTTGCTGCAGACACAACATCTTTTTTGGGGGGTTCGCTGGGTAGGGGTACTCGGGAGGACATAAAGAAAATGCCTCTCATGCAGCCGACTGCATTTGGTTGGGGATGTGAATGGGGGAAGTACAGGCGCTGCAGAAGTGGTGGGCTCCCAATTAGGATTGGCGAATGCAGCAGGAAGGGCACTATGGGCACGACGGGCCTGTGTTTGTCTTTTTGGTGGCAGCGGGACACTACTTGTGCTTGCCACCTCACCAGCTTGAACTGCACTTATGGGACTCGCCACGTCACCAAGTGTTACTGCAGTGCTGGTTTGACTACGACCGGGGTGTACTAGGCCGCTGGCGCTTGCCAGTTCACCAAAACGCTACAAAAAAAACTGTTAGCGATCGCAGGGATCAGGCCTGACTCTGCGAACGCTGCAGTTATGCGTTTAGTGTTTTGTAAGTGACAGTGATCGATCGATACTGCACTTGGGTGGGCTGGGCCGGGCCGGGCGGAGGGGCAAAACGCAGGTGCTAGCAGGTATCTGGGCTGATCCCGCTAACACTGCGTTTTTGGGAACCCTAAACTGCTGGGGACGCTAGTATAGATCAGATCGGATCAGATATTGATGCGATCAGATACTATACCACTAAGGGAGGCGTATGCTGCGTGCGTGGGTGTTAGCGGTACTGGCGCTAATCTGACGCTGCCTGGGGCTGGTGCTTGCCAGTTCACCAAAACGCTACCAAAAAAACTGTTAGCGATCGCAGGGATCAGGCCTGACTCTGCGAACGCTGCAGTTATCCGTTTAGTGTTTTGTAAGTGACAGTGATCGATCGATACTGCACTTGGGTGGCTGGGCTGGGCCGGGCGGAGGGGCAAAACGCAGGTGCTAGCAGGTATCTGGGCTGATCCCGCTAACACTGCGTTTTTGGGAACCCTAAACTGCTGGGGACGCTAGTATAGATCTGATCGGATCAGATATTGATCCGATCAGATACTATACCACTAAGGGAGGTATACGGTGCGTGCATGGGTGTTAGCGGTACTGGCGCTAACCTGACGCTGCCTGGGGCTGGTGCTTGCCAGTTCACCAAAACGCTACCAAAAAAACTGTTAGCGATCGCAGGGATCAGGCCTGACTCTGCGAACGCTGCAGTTATGCGTTTAGTGTTTTGTAAGTGACAGTGATCGATCGATACTGCACTTGGGTGGGCTGGGCGGAGGCGCAAAACGCAGGTGCTAGCAGGTATCTGGGCTGATCCCGCTAACACTGCGTTTTCGGGAACCCTAAACTGCTGGGGACGCTAGTATAGATCTGATTGGATCAGATATTGATCCGTACAGATACTATACCACTAAGGGAGGCGCATGCTGCGTGCGTGGGTGTTAGCGGTACTGGCGCTAATCTGACGCTTCCTGGGGCGACGCATATCACCGCCGGGCGATCGGGGGCTAAACCTTTATTCGGTAATAAACGGCGGGTGCCCTGACACTATAAAAAATAAACGAACTAACCAGCGTCACCCGTAACAGTTATACGGTGATCAGTGGTGAAAGGGTTAACTAGGGGGCAATCAAGGGGTTAAAACATTTATTAGATAGTATATGGGGGTCCCTGTCGCTATAAAATGCTGACGGCGAACCTAAATATTTACGTTCCTAACTACCGTCACCAGCGACACTAATACAGCGATCAGAAAAATGATCGCTTAGCGACACTGGTGAGGGGGGGTGATCAAGGGGTTAAAACTTTATTAGGGGGGGTTAGGGGGGTATCCTAGACCTAAAGGGGGGTAATACTCACTGCCCTAACACTAACTGTCACAAACTGACACTATGCAGTAATCAGAAAAAAAAAAAATAAAAAATACTGCTAATGTCAGTTTGTGACAGGGGGGGGGGGGTGATTGGGGGGGGATCGGGGGGCGATCGGGGGGGGGGATCGGGGGTGTAAATATGCCTGGCATGTTCTACTGTGTGTGTGTGTGTTTGGTGCACTCACTTGTCTTCTCTCCTCGGCGCTGGGACGGAAACTGCCCAGCCGAGGAGAGATGACATCACATCCTCTGCCTGTGTGAAACGACACACAGGCAGAGGAGGACTCCCATTGGCTGGGAGCGATCGCGAGGGGGGGGCCACGATCGGATGGTCTCCCCCTCGCCTCCCGACGCTCCCAGACAGATGCCGACCGCCGATGGCACCGGGGGGGGTCCGATCGGACCCCCCGCCCGCGGGAGGCAGATCACGTACGGGTACGTGATTTTGCCTGCCCGTGCCATTCTGCCGCAGTATATATGCGGTAGGCGGTCGGCAAGTGGTTAAAGAGGATTTTCATTTTCCCCCAAAAAATGAAATAAATTAATAAAAGAACACTTACTTGTCCAGAGATCCAGCAGTGTCCTCACCTGGGCCAGTTCTTTGTGTCCCTGGCACTAGCGTGTTCACTAATGAAGCCAGGTGTGACTTCTGGCAGCTTCACAGCCGGCTTCCCACTGCACATGCACGAGCCAGGCTGTCCTTTGTGAATGGTCCTGCAGCCTTCTGGGACCTGTGAAATTTCATGTGGATGTTTGTGTTGTGGTGGGTTGTGTGGTTATGAGTGCGTTTAGATATTGGGAGTTTCTGTATTACTATGCTAATATGGTAGTTACTAGATAGACCTTTGAGGTCTTTTATTTTTGTAGCTCTTATGGACTGGCTGGTCGTGGCCTTTGTCTCCCTTCTGGATGGTCTGATGCCTGTGATGCTGCCCCCAACCTGTTTTGGTGGGGGTTTGCAGATATGCCATATGTGAGTCGTCCCTTTGGAGTACTGCAATTCGTGGGAGCTTCTCATGTAATTTCCTTGTGGTAAGCCTAAGGTTATATCAGCCTTTTTCAACCAGGGTGCCTTCAGGTTTCATCTAGGGTGCCTTGGCAAAATGCCTAAAAATTGCCCAAAAACTATATACAAAGCCAGCAGGCCTCCCTTTTAGTTACACAAAGCCACGGGTTTTGTGCACCACTACAATCTTCCAGCCACCGGCATCCTACCAACCACAGACATCATCTGTTGATAATAGCGACTTCAGGCGCCTGCACAGCATCCTTGTTTGCTCCTCCCCAGCCCCTCTCTGTCAGCACTGGGGGTCACATTAGCTGAGTGAGGGAGAGATACTGGGGGAGAAGAGAAAAGCTGGAATACTAGTCAGTACCAGTGTGCAAAGGTGGAGGAACAAATCACCTCATGTTGGGGGTCCTACATGCGTGGATGTTGCTGTATTATGTAAAACAAGTAGTTTCGTTTTTTACATTTTAGAATGGGGTGCCACAAGATTGTGCATAAATTTAAAGGGTGCCTTTACTGAAAAAAGGTTAAGAAACACTGGGTTATTTGAATGGTGATTTCTCATAGTCTGCATTTCAATACTTGAGCCACAAAACTTGCAGCACCATAGCAGAATACAATATGAGCAAACTGAAAGACAAACCAAATCCACTGCAGACTCAGCAATGAAATCCACTGAAAGCTTTACCTCTTTCAAGGCCGTCAGAATGGAAGAGGACTTCACTTCTGCTCCCAGCGCCATGTCAATATTGACGACCCAGGACTGCAAAGGTTTTCCCACCGAAGGCAATGCTAACTATGAACCATAGGCCAGACACACTGAGGTAAAACTTTCCAGAGATCAATTCTTCTATAAACTGAATCTTTTAAAGAGGCTGAATTATCCAGGGACAAATAGCTAATCTCTTTAACACATCACATCCACCACTGGTGCAATTACCACAAGGCAGCATCCCAGAAGTTTAGGGATAACATTTGGCAACTCTGTTATGCGGATTTTATTTTTTTGTCAGGGCTCCCCTTCAACTTTGATTACCTCAGGCACCTTCCCCTCAGGCAGGGGAAATGTAGGACCCTCTTAATTTAACTCTAAGAAGTATTAGCACACATTGGGGTTGATTTACTAAAACCGGAGAGTGCAAAATCTTATGCAGCTCTGCATAGTAACCAATCAGCTTCCAGGTTTTATTGTCAAAGCTTAATTGAACAAGCTGAAGTTAGAAGCTGATTGGCTACCATGCACAGCGGCACCAGATTCTGAGTGCTCCAGTTTTAATAAATCTTCCCCATTGTCTTGCCTTGCATCAACTTCCCATTCAATTGCTTACTTAAGTGCCACTATGAATGACACCACCAACGCAAAATCAAAAGTGTGTGGACCTGGCCCCTCCTTTGGTGATTGCTCTGAAGAATATGGAGCTTCACTAAGCTCAACCTTCTAATCCTGCAAAGTTTATGTATTGTCCTTCCTAACTTGGGATGTACTTGAAACTGCAAACTTCAACATTTTTTCACTCTTACCTGCCGTCTTGATAAGAGTGGTGGATATGATGGCCACTTGATCTCAGTGAAACATTGTGACACCCTGATCTTTTGGAATGTTTCTGCTTTGGGCTTTTTCTGCTGTAATGACAACGGACTGTAGTCAGAATGGACCCTCCAGCACCTGTGGCTCATAGCGGTCAAACCTTTTTCACATGGCAAATCAATAAAAGAGCCCTCCCATACCTTTCTTGCAACTTTGGTGCATCTTTATTAGCAAAAGATAAGCTGATTCTTGTGTAGCGCTGGTAGATTTACAATCTACCGCAGGTTAGGTCAATTTAGTAAATTGTGTGATAGGAAGGTTAAAAGTTTGCCTCTGTTCCAGCTTGGCTGACGTTGTGTGTGCTTCCGTGCTGACCGGTGGGTGTCACTGTTACCACTGGTTAGTGTTGGAAAGGCAACGTGTCGAAGTGTATAGATGCTCCTCTGTCTCGGAGACAAGCTCGGTGGAGGTGGTCCTCCGAGTTGCATTCTGGGAAGAGGGTATTTATGGGACAGACGCCATGTTCTAGGGTTCGTTTTTACAGCCACCTGCTGGCCCTCCTGGCCGACAGGTATGCGTTAAGGAGCTACCTCATGGTCCTCCGATCAGGAGGCCCACGATGCTGCGGTGCAAGGGTGGGCCCAGAGGCTTGTCTGGGGCCTACCACCGTGGCCGAGGAATGGTCCTGAGCTGTCGGCCCTGTGTGACGAAGCTGGATGACCGGGGAGAGCCCAGGGGAGGACCCGTCTTGGAGGGATCACGCAGCGTACTGGTCTATAGAGGGGCCTGGTGACTCGGTTGAAGGACGTATCCAAAAGAAGTAACCATACAGCATAGTGTTGCCGGTTCGGCTTAAAGGTTCAAGCACTGTGACTGACTTTCACTGCAGAGAAAATCTGATACATCCTGTGGTAGAGGATTGTACGGATTTACCCCCCCCCCCCCCCAAACAGGTCTGTGGCAGAGACTTTTGATTTGTGCTGCGTACTGGCTGCTAGACCGGTGAGAGAGGCCTATCCAGACAAGCAAGGAGTGTGTCTCACAAGGGGAGCACATTCCACCTAATTATCTAAATTCTACCGGGACATTAGTTACTAAGATTCTATAAGAAGATATTTGAGTTTCTCCTAAAAGTTTCCTTTTTTTTTTTTTTTTTTTGAAAGTTTCCTAAAGTTTGTTTGTTCAATAAAGCATTGAAAACGTGCTCCAGTGTTGGTGCGTGTGTCGTCCAGGTAAACTCAACGGAACCCCTGCACCCGGTGCCGGTAAAACCAAGGGAAGCAAGGTGAAGGTAACAGACCCGCTTAAACCAGCAGCTCCACCGTGAGTTAGTGCTACACTTGAAACAACCAAGAAAAACAAAATAACACATTCAGCCCCTTAACAAGAAACCACTCTACACTCCCAGAATGAGACTTGAAAGTATGCAGAAAATACCAACCACCAGAGAAGGTGAACCAGATACATGGCCGGATCTAGGGGGGTGCTGGGGTGGGCTGCACCCGCCTCAAAGCCATCAGCTCCCCCACCCCCTGCCCTCACCCCTAATGATGTAGCCAGCCGATGAGCTCCTTCTCTCAAGGCTGGGACAAGGAAGGGGTAAAAGGTGCATATGCCCGGGGTGCAGCATCTCCATGTAGAGGCAGAGGCTCACTTGTAGCTCCAGCAGCTTCCTTCTACCTTTTCTTGTAAAAGTAGCAAAGCAGACAAATGCACAGAAGTAAAGTTTTAAAGTAAAGGAAATCTTCTCACCTGATAACAGAACTTTCAATGCACATAGCCTTATTTACTACCAGGCTGACTGTATGTCTTGATGCCTCTTGCTGATTGTTCACTGCACACTGACAGTCAGCCCAGCTGCAAATAAGGCTGATCTGGAATGTGCAGTGAATGTTCATCTCTGCTTGCTGCATTAGACTGAAGATTGAGATAAACAGTCAGCTCAGTAGTAAATAAGGCCATGTGCAGTGAAAGTTCTGTTATCAGGTGAGAAGATTTCCTTTAACACTTTACATTCACGCATTTGCTTGCTTGACTACTCTTAGAAGCGCCGCCTTCTTTTTATCTTTTATTCTTGTTGTCTATAATTTAGTTTCACACTTCTGAACACTGCTTTCTGGGGGACTTTGGGAACATTGATGTAAGTTGGGAACCCTAATGTATGGGGGAGCTATTGGGACCCTGATGTAAAAAGATGACTGTATGAACCCTGATGAAAGAAGGGGTCTTTTGGGACCCTGATGTAAGGGGGTGACTCTGTGGATCCTGATGTAAGGAGAGGGACTCTAGGACCCCGAGGTAGGAGGGAGGAACCCCAGGGACCCCGATGTAAGGGGGTAAGGGGGAGGACTCTGATGTTGAGGGGAGACTGTTTGAGGGGCAAATCTGATGGGGATTCTTGATGTGAGGGAAACTCTGATGTAAACAGGTGGGCTCTCCTGGATGCTGCATCCTACATGTTTTTGTTTTGTATGTTACTTACTCCTGACCCTTGCACTCTATACATTATGTTGTACATTACATAGTACTGAGCAAAGTGTTCATTATCACAACAGCTGCTGGTTTTATTGAAGTTCTTCTTTAAGGTTTGCCCAGACAGACAGTGATCACTTTTTGTGTGCAGAAAAGCAAATCTGATGGAAATGTTTACATTTTTAAAAATGATGCTTCATTCTGAGATTATGTGTGTCTGTGAGACTATCACTTGTGACATAGTAAGTAGGAGTGTTTTTCAGGTACAAGAACTGTAGTATATGTGTGCAATGTACAGATTCTCTTTAATCATCCACCTTTAAGCCCCCCCAAATCGGTCCTCTGAGTCACTGACCACTGACCCCTGAGCTCTTCCTCACTTACTACTAACCTCTGGACTCTACCTCACTTACTACTGACCCCTGTCCTTTGCCCCGCTGAGTTATGTAAACTTCTCTACAAACTGCTGACCCTATCCACTGCCCTGCTCACCCCCTGCCCCATGTCCTGCTGACCTCCCATCCTCTGCACCCTAACATTTTTTTACTGCACCCCCACATCAGACAGGCTAGATCTGGCCCTGACCAGATAGAGAATGCTTATAGACAAACAATCTAAAGCTGGCTATAGATGATTCAAATCTCAGCCAGTTTAGCAGGGACCGGACAAGGTTCAAACCATGTATGGGCAGGCTGAATGTGCCCAAGTTGATCGATTGAGCAGCCTGACGGATTTTACATGTGATTATTGCTAGCGGCTAATATAGCCACTAGCAATAATCACTGTGTTCTCCCGACAGAGACTTCGCCCCCCCAAGCAGAACACAATGGCTCCACAAGAGCAAATTCCCCATCAACACGGACTGTGGTGATGAGGGAATCAAGCAATTTTCTTTGCTGCAACCCATGGTTGCACTTGCAGGAAATAAAATTGCTCAATCTTTGGCTGGCTTTAGGCAGAAAAAAAAGATCCAGTTTGGGGTTCAACCTCTATCTAAGGGAAAGTGCCATAAAGGAAACTGTCTGAGGAGGGAAAACCCAGGATGCAGAGGGCAAACGGCAGGATCCCCAGACAATAAAAAGCCTGTCCACGTCTGTCCTGAAATAGGATTTGTCAGACAGCCCCACCCCTGGTTTCCTACAGGCCACAGATGTAAATGTGGCTAGGCAGAGGGCAGGCTGCTTGCTATGGAGGAAGTGTTGGGAGTGATGCATTATCCAGGCTGCTGAGCGGGTGTGCCCATTACCCAGCAACTGAGACACAACTGCAGCCAAGAATAGGTTGGGCTGCTCGCAGTCATTATCTCAGAGAGCCTGAGTCAGGTAGGAAGCAAAACATACAAATAGAGAGATATAGTAAATGAAAGAAAGATATGAGCTTGCCAATTCAAATAATAAGAGTGAGCTACCTAAATCAGAATAAAACCTTGATTTAACTGTTTCCCAAAGCTATTAGGCCCCTTAGGCTTTCCGATCAGGTCCGCCTGTCAGTTTTTCAGGCGGGACTGATTGGACGCTCCATGCACTTCTATGGCGCGGCGGATATCAGCGGGGCTTTCACAGGTCCATCTCCGCACAGTGAGCTGAGACGGACCTGTCATCCGCCTGCTCAGCGGATCGTTCCCTGCTGTGCAAAGCGGAGTCCATACAAGGACAAGCCCCTGTGGAAGGGGCCTTACTTTCAAGACATGTCATGAATAATAACTGTCACAGGTGCTTGTGCCCTCAACTGAACTGTCAAACTGTCAAATGATTGGTGACATAACTGATCACATGTGCAGCACCATTGCAACTGCAGATCAAACAGAAGCCAAGATGGCAGCTACCATTGTTGTAAAAATTTGTAGAGTTTCGTTCCATTTAAAGGACTACTCCACTTTTATAAAAAAAAAAACAAAACAAAAAAACAATAAAATACATTTTGCTGCATTTTGTAGTTCATTGTCACAACAATGCTTTCCGGAATGTATCTACTATAAATACCTCTGCTGATTTGAATAAACTATTCAATTGACAGTAGATTTATGGAATCATTGGGTGACACATTTTTATAGCTTTCTTGTGGACTCTGACAAACCTGGTAGAAGCTCTATCCCCACTGTATTTCCAAAAAAAGAAAAAAGGGAAAACTTTTCTTGTACTCTATTGCCGCGTATACACGACCAGTTTTGCTGTCGGAATAAACTCCGAAAGGTTTCTCCGACGGAACTCCGATGGAATTCCATTCAAGCAGTCTTGCCTACACACGGTCAACCCAAAGTCCGACCAAAGTCCGACCGTCAAGAACGAGGTGACGTACAACACATACGACGGGACTAGAAAAAGGAAGTTCAATAGTCAGTAGCCAATAGCTTCCGTCTCGTACTTGCTTCAGAGCATCCGTCGTTTTTGGTCTGTCGGAACAGCATACAGACAATCAGTTTTCCCGATAGGAATTGGTCCCTTCGGAAATATTTAAAACATGTTCCATTTCTGGGTCCGTCAGAATTAAGAAAAAAAAAAGTCCGATGAGGCCTACACACGATCAGAATAGACGATGAAAAGCTTCCGTCTGACTTTTTCTGTCGGACATTCTGCTCGTGTGTACGCGGCTTGAATGTTGCTGGTGAATAGATTTCCCAATCTGTCAGACAGCCAGGAGGTAAAGGGGGTCCCTTACTTGATAGCGATTCTAAGCCTTCCCAATGCTGTGTAGCTGTTAAGCACCTGCATGAAATTCACTACTAGTGTGCGTATCTGGTGATTGATTGAGTGTAAGCGTTATGAACATTTTATTGGTGGAAAAAAAAAGAAAAACCATAATTGAGTCAGCAGAATTAGATCTTGTACATAGACACACCTGCGATAAGTTGTAACCTTGCATAGCCTACAATATTCAGCAGGCATTTCCCAAATATGCCTGGCATCCCTGGCTAGATATACATGCATTGAACCAGACTCCTCCATCCATGCTAAATAGTGTGGATGGAGCAGTCTCTGCTGCCAGCTATTGTATTCAAGCAGCTGAGACACACTGTTATGGGGCGTACACACGGTCGGACTTTTCGGCTACAAAAGTCCGACAGCCCGTCCGACAAACTTTCGACGTACTTTTGGCGGACTTGCGGCGGACTTTCTAATGAACGGACTTGCCTACATACGATCACAAAAAAGTCCGACGGATCCGTACCTGATGACGTACACCGGACTAAAATAAGGAAGTTGATAGCCAGTAGCCAATAGCTTCCCTAGCGTGGGTTTTTGTCCGTCGGACTAGCATGCAGACGAGCGGATTTCTGGGTCCGGCGGAGTTACGACGTAAAGATTTGAAGCAAGTTCCAAATCTAAAGTCCGTCAGATTTGCGACTGGAAAAGTCCGCCGAAAGTCCGGGGAAGCCCACACATGATTGGATTGTCCGCCGGATTTGGTCCGTCGGTGTCCGTCGGACTTTTGTAGCCGAAAAGTCCGACCGTGTGTACGCCCCATTAGGGTGCAATCACTGTTCGGCCAACAATTTTTCACCCAGTTCCTTTAATTTTTTTTAAAGCAAAGTTTGTCAAGCCTGTTGGGGCCAACAGGGCAACACAAGGCCTGAATTTCAGCCGATTGAGGAGAAATCAGCCAAAAGGCTTGGTTCACAATGCTTCGATGTAAGAACCCGTGCAAATACAGTACAGTACAGTACAGCCGCTGCAGGTGTCAATAGAAAGATATTGACACCCCCAGATCGGTTCGCATATTGCAGCGCGAACTGTCAATTCGGACAGGAATCAGATCGCATGGGTGTGAACACCCATGCGATCCGATTCTGCTGCGGACCAAAAAAAGAAAAAAGGTCCTGCACAACTTTGGTCCGAATGCGATGCAATTTCAGCCATACAATCTGTATGGCTAAATTCGCATTGCACAGACATCGCATGTGACATTGCATGTCATTTGCACAGCAGTGCAACATCGCAGCAGTGTGAACCCAGTCTCCTTTACTGGACACAGTTAATGACTTAGAGCTTAGAGAAACACTTTCTTTTATTAGAAATTCATAGGCATGAGCTTGTCTACCCTAAACCAGGGAAACAGATACTTACTATTAGAGTTAATGATCAACTACGGTACTTAAGAAGCCATGGAGCCTTTCAGCCTCTTCAGTCTTCAGTCTGACCAACAGTGAATCTGCTGGGAGTGAGAAAACTGTATTTCTATACTACTGTTTGAGAATACCTTGTAATCAGAGGTTATTTTACTGATCTAAAGGTCATATGTTTTTTACATCAACTACAGGAATTCCCTGCTCTCAAACATTCTGGGCTGACCGCACTGCAGGTTGCCAATGGTGCTAACAATATAATGCTCCCTAGCATGTGGCCATAGTGTTCATACCTACATCCAAGGGAAATCACTTCTAAATGTAGGCAATGAAAAAGATGCTAAAATATACAATATGCTTGCAGTGCCATTATTTCTTAATGACACCCCAAACGTGGGTTGTAGTCATGCATTTTCTATATATACACAAAATACACAATATACACAAAAACTCCCATTGCAAAACACGCTTGGTGCAGTGCAAAAATTTGATACCTAAGCTTGTTTAGCACATTTTTGAAGTGGAGAGAGACCCATTCAAATGAATGGTGCCATTCCAAAAACTCACAAAAAAGTGATGCCTCATTTTTTTGTTAAATTATTAGTAACATTAATTAATTTTAAATCCGATGAGGACTACAAAGGTCTGCAGCCAGCTCCATTCATTTTTGGTAGAGAGGATTTAAAACTTCATATCCTTAAATGCACACTTAGGCCCCTTTCACACTGGGGCGGTGGGGGCGTCGGCGGTACAACAGCGCTATTTTTAGCGCTGCTGTACCGTCGTTCTTGCAGCGGTATTCGGCCGCTAGCGGTGCGGTTTTACCCCCCGCTGGCGGCCGAAAAAGGGTTAAAATCCCTCGTACAGCGCGGCTATAGCCGCGGTATTGCCGCGGTATAGCCGCGCTGTCCCATTGATTTCAATGGGCAGGAGCGGGGAAGGAGCGGTGAATACACCGCTCCTTCCCCGCTCCAAAAAAGCGGTTTGCAGGACTTTTTTCACCGCCCTGCCTGCGCACCGCTTCAGTGTGAAAGCCCTCGGAGGCTGTTTAGGGGCGGTTTTCAGGCGGTATTTTTAGCGCAATACCGCCTGAAAACCGCTCCAGTGTGAAAGGGGCCTTATGCTTGTCTTGAGTTTGTTTACAACCATTCATGCACTCTAGACCTGACTTTTCAGCAAGAACCCAGAGAAGACAGAACTGATTTAAAGTCTCATCAAACCCCCATCATAAAAAACTATCAATAAATGGTGTATTACATGCTGTTCATTCTCACTCAGTCACTATGAGATTTGTTTGTTTTCTGTATTCTGTAAAAAACCTGCTATACTCCAGCTCCACCTTCTGTTCATGTCTCCAATTCAGCTAAGGATTTTGCAGCTGTGGTGGCAACTCTGTACATGCTCAGTTTTTAGTGCGTTTCTATACTGATCATTTCCTCCCTATCTCATCTGAGCAGCCCACTAAAGAGTCACACATGTGGTAAATGACAGCCTACTCCCTCCCTCCTCCTCCATGCTCAATCACCAGCTAAACACAATGGGGGGTGGGGGGAGTGGGAGTATTACATGTAGATTAATGTAAGTTTCTCCTGCCTCTTATTTTCAGTCCTCGAGGGGTGTGACACAGGCATAAAACCACCCACACCCTGTTATAGCCAAAAAATAATAATTATAATAATAATATAATTATAATGATTGATTTCAAACATAGGTGTGCATAGCCTATCGAATTAGAGTGTGCACCCCAAAGCTCAAACATATTTGCATGTGTGTGCACTGTGTCAGTAGAGCAATGGACGGTGTCAGTAGGGCAGAGATTGGTGTCAGTAGTCTTTATTTTTATTATTTTACATTTTTTTTAGGAGGCCTGTTGGAGGGCTTTTGGTGAAATGTCAGGGGTCTAAATAGGGGGAATCTGCACCACACAGGGTGATTAGGGTGTGCCCTGGTATAACCGGCACACCCCATGTGCACGCCTATGATTTAAAATATATATTTGTATGACAATTTAAAACAGTTTATTCATATGAATTATTTTTTTTATTCTGTATTCCAAAGGCTGTTTTTTTAACATGTGACCAGCAGCAGAGGACTAGAATCTCCTCCTGCTTATATTTCCCAGCAGACATGCTGGGTAAGATCTGGGTCATGTGACAGCTGTATATTGCTTTTGAAAAAGGTACTTAGATTTTTTTTTTTTTTCCTTTATATTTCTTTATTATAGAATTTAATAATTTACAGACCAAAATACATTCTTGTTGGAAAATCTAATTCTTATCTACTTGTTAATCTAATAAATAATTTCCTTATTTCTAAAACCATATATATGGTCAGTCCAAGGCAAGTTCTGAATTTTTTTCTTTTTTTTTCCTTGCATACATCATCTATACAACATAATTAGCATATACACATCTACAAATATTAACTGCATATACACAAACATACAAAAACTAACCAACACACAAAAATCAAAAACACACAAAAAAAGGGGGCAAATAAATCGATTGACTAATCCGATCCCTGGCTAATATACCAAGCTGTATATCTATGTCTATAAAATAAATTACCTCTGCTGGTGGGTTTTTACAGTACTTTCCTTTCTGCCTCCATTTTCTTTCTGATACCCTACTTATCACAGGCTATCCCTGACCTCCCTACAAGGGAACAAAAAGAGACAATGAAGATGGGGCCAATATCCATGGTTTCCACAGTTTAAATAAATTATTAGGTATTCCCCTATTACTTAGATTTTTTAATTAAAATAATTACAGTGCCATCATCCACATACAGAAATAGAAGGGACAATGCAAATTAAACTATATGTTTAGTATCACTTTAAGGTAATGTAAGCTTTGACCAGATAGTTAATGTAATAATTAAAAAATAAGTTCATAATTGATGTCATAGTTTAACATAACCCATGCTATTCCATCTACCAGTATATGTGCATAGAGGCTCTTCGTTTCTCTTTCTGGTGCCACAGCCCTGCAGCAAACCTTAGATAGCAGCTGTGAAACCTCTGTGTAAAAATAGCTTCACCTTCAGAAGTTTGCCTGTTCAGTTTGCCTGGATACATTCATAGCATCCCTCCATTCCGGATAGGCTGGAATTCCAATTTTCCATTGGTTAAAGTTAGCCAATATAAAACAAAATACCTTTTGTGTCAGGGCTAAGAGGAAAACGTTAAAAATGACAGCAAAGCATCAATAGTTGCTTGAACCTTGTTGGCAACCACCAAAAAACACTATCCCACTGTGAATGACAGCACATATTCAGTTGTTGCTAGAATGCCTAGCAAATGCTATCCTGCTTCCTACTTCTTTTAAGTTTTAAATTGCAGACAACCCTGTGGGCATCCCTGGGTGATGTCAGTGACCACATATGGCCAACCCACACATCATCATTGGTTGCTAGGATGCAGTTAGCCACTAGCATGGCGGTAACTAATGATACTGTGTGTCCAGGCCATATTTGGTCAATTACATCAACCATAGGGTCACCAGACATTCCAGTTCCTGGGGACAGTCCCCGGACTGAGAACACTCTCCCTAGAGCCTGTCTGTCCCCGGATTTGCAGGGCGGGTGCCCGCCGTCACACAGGCCAGCTTCTCCCACTGTGTCAGCTTTAATTTGCCCCACTAGGTGCCCGCCATCACACAAGTCCCGTTTTTGGTATGGCTCCTTTGACAGACAGCACACTTGTCCAATGCTGGGACATGTGCTGTCTATCATAGGTGGTAACCAATCCAGGAGGCGGACTTGTGTGACGCAAATTAAAGCTGACACAGTGGGAGACGCCGGCCTGCGTGATGATCTGGCCGGCTCTCCTCTCCCTCTCCTCTCCTCTCTGATCCCCTGCACAGGTGAGGCTGCATTGCTGGGCACGGGTGAGGGTGCATTCCTGGGCAGTGGTGAGGCTGCATTGATGGGCACAGGTGAGGCTGTATTGCTGGACACAGGTGAGGCTGCCTTCCTGGGTGCTGGTGAGGCTGCATTCCTGGGTGCTGGTGAGGCTGCATTCCTGGGCACTGATGAGGCTGCATTCCTGGGCACTGGTGAGGCTGCATTCCTGGGCACTGGTGAGGCTGCATTCCTGGGCACTGGTGAGGCTGCATTTCTGGGCACAGGTGAGGCTGCATTGCTGGGCACAGGTGAGGCTGCATTGCTGGGCACAGGTGAGGCTACCATCCTGGGCACTGGGGAGGCAGCATTCCTGGGCACTGGTGAGGCTGCATTGCTGGGCACTGGTGAGACTGCATTCCTGGGCACAGATGAGGCTGCATTGATGGGAACTATTGAGTCTGCATAGATGGTCACTGGTGAGGCTGCATAGATGGGCACTAGTGAGGCTGCATAGATGGGCACTAGTGAGGTTGCATTGCTGGGCACTGGTGAGGCTGCATAGATGGGCACTGGTGAGGCTGCATAGATGGGCACTGGTGAGGTTGCATTGATGTGCACTGGTAAGGCTGCATAGATGGGAACAGCTGAGCCCTGCCTTATTTATGTAGCGCACTCCTGAGCCCTGTATTCTATATGTAGCGCACTCCTGAGCCCTGCATTCTTTATGTAGTGTACTCTTGAGTCCTGCATTCTTTATGTAGTGTACTCCTGAGCCCTGCATTCTTTATGTAGCATGCTCCTGAGGCCTGCATTCTTTATGTAGCGTGCTCCTTAGCCTTGCATTCTTTATGTAGTGTGCTCCTTAGCCCTGCATTGTTTATGTAACGCACTCCTGAACTCTACACTGTGTTTTTTCTCTATCTTATCTTCATAACTATAAATTATATGAAGTATCTTTTTTTTATCTTTATTTATGGACGAAATGTGAGAAACAATGTATATATGATACAATAATTTCATAAACACATACTGTATATATAATTTGAGAGAAATATGCTTATAAAATAGTTTACCATTTGCCAATAAAAATAAAAAATGTCCCCAGATTTCATTTTAAAAATCTGGTCACCTTAATCAACCAGCATCCCCTACTCCATTGTATACATTCAGCAGCTGGCCAGAGATGAGAGTCACTGGTTGCTTGGATTTCCAGGACCACTATCATCCTAGCATCCATGAGCCCTGTGCGGGTAGCTGTCATTCATTTAGTGGTAACAATAATACTGCTACTGAAAGACTTCCTGCACAGCTAGAGGGTTTCTGTGGTGGGTGGGTGAACAGGCTAGCTATTTAGTTTACCCGTTCATCAAAATTCAAAGAGCTAAAGTGCTGGATGAGCCCAGAACTTGACCTTCATCTCACCAGTCAGCATAGCTTGGTTGGTGACCTGACTTTTTATTACAGCTAAAGAGCACTGCTAGGTCATCTCTCTACCCCCAGGCTGTGATTGGACAGTGAAAGAGCAGAAGACTCATGAACTCATCCCCTTGCTCTTCTGTCTTGCAGGTCACTTGACTCCTCTCCCAGTCTGTGGCTAATGCCGCGTACACACGAGCGGACTTTACGGCAGACTTTGCCCGGCGGACGGGATTTGGTCGGACAATTCGATCGTGTGTGGGCTCCAGCGGACTTTGTTTTCTCAAAAGTTGGACGGACTTAGATTTGAAACATGTTTTAAATTAATCCGTCGAAAGCGAGTCCGGTCGAAAAGTCCGCCGTCTGTATGCTAGTTAGACGGACATAAAGCCACGCTAGGGCAGCTATTGGCTACTGGCTATGAACTTCCTTGTTTTAGTCCGGTCGTACGTCATCACGTACGAATTCGACTGACTTTGGTAAATTGTGTGTAGGCCGTTCATTCAGAAAGTCCGTCGTAAGGTACGTCGAAAAGTCCGCCGGGCAAAGTCTGCCGTAAAGTCCGCTCGTGTGTACGCGGCATTACTGAACTGATAACAAGCCAAAACAATGCACTAGTTACATTTAAAATAATATGTGTGTATATGTATATATATATATATATATATATATATATATATATATATATATATACATATATATATATATATATATATACACATATATACACACACACATATATACACACACAGTGCCTTGAAAAAGTATTCATACACTTTGAAAATTTTCCACATTTTGTCATGTTCCAACTAAAAACGTAAATATATTTTATTGGGATTTTATGTGATAGACCCAAATACAAAGTGGCACATAATTGTGAAGTTATAACTGTTTTTCAAAATTTTTTACAAATATACCTGAAAAGCGTGGCGTGCATTTGTATTCAGCCACCCTGAGCCGATACTTTGTAGAACTATCTTTCGCTGCAATTACAGCTACTAGTCTTTTTGGGGATGTCTCTACCACCTTTGTACATCTAGAGAGTGACATTTTTGCCCAATCTTTTTTGCACAATAGCTTAAGCTCTGTCAGATTGGATGGAGAGCTTCTGTGAACAGCAATTTTCAAGTCTTGCCACAGATTCTCAATTGGGTTTAGGTCTGGACTTTGACTGGGTTATTCTAACACATGAATATGTTTTCATCTAAATCATTCCATTGTAGTTCTGGCTGTATGTTTAGGGTCGTTGCCCTGCTGGAATGTGAACCTCTGCCCCAGTCTCAAGTCTTTTGTAGACTCTAACAGGTTTTCTTCTAAGATTGTCCTGTATTTGGGTCCATCCACCTTCCCATCAACTCTGACCAGCTTCACTGTCCCTGCTGATGATTATGCCACCACCACGTTTCATGTTTTTTGGGATTGGTGTGTTCAGGGTGATGTTCAGTGTTAGTTTTCCACCACACATAGCATTTTGCTTTTAGGCCAAAAAGTTCAATTTTGGCTTCATCTGACCAGACCACCTTCTTCCACATGTTTGCTGTGTCTTCCACATTGCTTCTCTGCAAACGGGTCTTCTTATGGCTTTCTTTCAACAACAGATTTCTTCTTGCCACTCTTCCATAAAGGCCAGATTTGTGGAGTGCACGACTAATAGCTGTCCTGTGGACAGATTCTCCCACCTGAGCTGTGGATCTCTGCAACTCCTCCAGAGTTACCATGGGGCTCTTGGCTGCTTTTCTGATTAATGCTCTCCTTGCTTGGCCTGTCAGTTTAGGTGGACGGCCATGGCTTGGTAGGTTTGCAGTTGTGCCATACTCTTTCCATTTTGATGATGAATTGAACAGTGCTCTGTGAGATTTTCAAAGCTTGGGATATTTTTTTATAACCTAGCCTTGCTTTAAACATCTCCACAACTTTATCCCTGACCTTTCGGGTGTGTTCTTTGGCCTTCATGATGCTGTGTGTTCACTAAACCTTCTCTAACAAACCTCTGAGGGCTTCACAGAGCAGCTGTATTTATACAGAGATTATATTACACACAGGTTGACTCTATTTACTAATTAGGTGACTTCTGAAGGCATTTGGTTGCACTAGATTTTAGTTAGGGATATCAGATTAAAGGGGGCTGAATACAGTACAAATGCACGCCACACTTTTCAGATATTTATTTGTAAAAAAACAAATTGAAAAACATTTATCATTTTCCTTCCACTTCACAATTATGTGCCACTTTGTGTTGGTCTATCACATAAAATCCCAATAAAATACATTTACGTTTTTAGTTGTAACATGACAAAATGTGGAAAATTTCAAGGGGTATGAATACTTTTTCAAGGCACTGTGTGTATATATATATATATATATATATATATATATATATATATATATATATATATATATATATATATAGTGGTACCTTGGATTATGAGCATAATTTATTCCAGAAGAATGCTTGCAATCCAAAGCATTTGTATATCAAAACCAGTTTCCCCATAGAAGTCAATGGAAACTCAGATAATTCGTTCCACAGTGACTTCTATTGTATGCAGTACCACATGTGGCCAGAGGTGGGGGGGGCGCCAGAGACACTCAGAAACCGCTCGGAGCCGATCTGATGCACTCGGAAAAACTCAGAGAGGTTTGGAAACACTCGGGAACTGAGCGTTTCCGATTGTTTCCTGAGTGGCTTTGAGTGCCTCCTGAGCAGCTCCGAGTCTCACCGGCGCCCCCGCACCTCTGGCCAAATGCGGTACTGCAATCCGCAGAGGCTTGAATCCTGCTCATTTGGCGAGACAACGCACGCAAACCGAGTTAGGATTTAAAAAAAATAATAGCTCATATTGTGAAACGCTCAACCGCGTTACTCGCAATCCGAGGTATTACTGTATCAACATTAATTGTTTTTATTTATGTGACTGGAATTCAGCTTTCAGGTTAGGGGGATAAAGAGGTTTAGAGATAAGGGTGAGGATAAGTGCGATGGTGATAGCTGGGTAAACATTACAATTGAAAGCTGTGCTGCAACATGCACATTGACTGCCATGTTGGAATTTTAGCTGTGCATTCCTGTGCATGGACCATGGCTTCATGAATATTACTGAGGTGTGTATTTTTATTGGAAATGTT